>JAWHQI010000017.1:18340000-19676412 GCA_033032865.1 Dactylorhiza incarnata
TAGGAGGTCTCGGCCGGCCGGTGGTTGCCGGAACCGGCGGTTTTGGCAAGGAGAAAAACCTCCAAAAATGGACATTTCGTCCATTCTGATTGGGGACCATTTGGCCCCAATCCTTGCCGATTTTTGATGTGGATCTATCCACTAGAGAAGAAGAGAAGAAACAGACCTGCGTGGAGCCTTGAAGCCTTGCCGATTGGCCCATCACCATGGCCGACCTTGGAGCTTGGAAGCCATGGCAACCTCCACACCAAATTGCACGATTTCTTCAGGTAAGTGGGGGAAAATGGTCATCTCAGTCCTCTGAAGGAGTTATAAGGTTCAATTGGGGGGAGAGGGAGTGTCATGGCATCAATTGCCATGAAGGCCATTAATGGCCAATTTCGTCCATGGAGAAAACCCCCCAATTCAGCCGCCATGTGGGCTGGAAAAACTCCTACACTTCTTATAACAGCCAGAGGATATGAATCCCCATCAATTGGGAGATCAATTGGCCTCTCTTGGCCATGACTGTCATTAATCCTCTCTTTCTCTCTCCACCATTTTTGGGGAAAATGATTTTTTCTCTCTCCTGGTCGAATTCTCTAAAATTGAATGGCAATTTCAGTAACTCCAAACCCCATTAGCTACTGTACCACCTCAATTGGGTCTAGCCCAAGTGGATTGGGCTTAATTAGGTCAAAATAGGTCATTTTGACCTAAATTTAGGGTGAAGTTGACTTTGGTTAATTTGACCATTTAGGTTGACCCCAATGGGTGTCTAGCGACCCATTGGCCTCTCTTAAGGGTTAGTAAGGTCTAGGTAGGATCGATTTGGCAAGGTGATGGCCAATTGACCCTTAATAGGCCACTTTGACCAAAATAGGGCTAGAGTTAACTTAGGTCAAATTGGCCACACTGATGGCCACATGATGAGGCTTTTTGGTCCATTGGGCCCCTAATGTCCTTATAACGGTAGGGGCAAGGTCAATTTGGCATGGTGGAAGCCAATTGACTCTAATTAGGCTACTTTGACCAATTTAAGGTTAGTGTTGAGTTTGGTCAACTTTGCCTCTTTGGTTGACCCCAATGGGTCCTTGGTGCTCTAAGGGACCCCTTAATAGGTTAGGTGTGTCATGGTGGGGTCAAAGTTTCAAGATGAGACCCTAAAGTCCAACCCTAAGCTTGGTAACTGGAAATTGCTATTTGCAGACCACTGTGGTTTCCTTCTTCTTGCCTAAGGCCAAGTGGTCTCTTCAAGCTTCCTAGGATTTTGTCATGACCTAGTCATGACAAAACCACTCTAGGGGTCTAGTTGTTTAGGGGATGTTACACAAAGTCCGTTTCTCCTCTTCTCACTACCGTCGGCGGTATCTCTAGCGCCCGCGGTAGCTCGCGGTCTCGCGAGCTCGCTGCTCGCACACTCTACTGATGAGACCGCTGGTGCAGACTGCCAGAACGCTTCACCACTACCGCCTGCGCTACATCCTAGCACCCGCGCTAGCTCGCGGTCTCCCACAATCAAGAAATTTGCTCTAGGTCGCTTGCCGAACTCACTCCGAGTTCGCTCTAACTGAGACCGCCAAATTGAGACCGCTCAAGTCTTTATTTTTCTCTGATATGCTCTGCAGGGGAATTGACCCCCCTATTTATAGATCTGGGAGACGCCACCTGAAAGCTAAGCTAGCGCCGGCGCTAGCTCACTTCAAAATTCTAACATTTTTACCCTTGGATGGTTTCCCTTGCTTTCATCCTTCGTAATCTTTGAAACTGGTATTTTAGATAGTGTCTCCAAGAGAGCGTACATGATTAATGATAATTAGTGTGCAAGCAAGCAAATCATCAACTGTTTCACTTTGTTTCATTGAGAGATTTTCAAAATCCCTCCATAGATCGATCTTGTAGTTTTTATTCCACGATTTTGGTAGAACCTTACTACAACAATTTTGGCCTTTAGCAACACTTTCATTTGTAACATTTATAAAATGTTGTCTAAATATATAATAGAGAACAATTTTTAAATGTTGCCACTGAGTGACAGATTTAGGCAACATTTGTGATGCAACATTCGATAAATGCTGTCTTATCCCTTATTAGGAACATTTGTTAAATGTTGTATTTGCCGATGTACTTAAAACAACAATTTTAATGTGTTGCCCTTTAAAATATATTTTCCCAACACTTCAAAAATGTTCCTACCCCTTTCTAGCATCAGCCGAATTGACTATTCGCACATACAAATTACTATTCATACACAATAAGTTAATACACCAAAATTACTATCTTTTCCCCTAGCCTCAAATTAAATCTCAAATTCAGCACAGGCGCCCTCGCGTCATTTCCCATCTTCCTCGACGATACTCTCTCTCCTCTCGCAGAGCATTATCGTAGAAGGATGAGATGACTTCTCATCTAGGTTTTGGAATCCGAACGGGAAGGGGAAAGCACGTCGCCGACCTTCAACATCCCAGGAATCGGCTTCCTACGCAGCCCTCGCGGCTCCCGACGATTCATGAGGATGGAGTTAGGTCTATTTTCCAGGTTATGGATTCGGAGAACTTCCTCGATATCTTATCCAAGACCTCAATCTATTTCTCCCGGCTCTCTCAATGTTAACTTCCCAAGAGACTACACTCTACGATAGGAGGAAGGCTCCCAAATCTTGCCTCCTATAGGTTCTCTCTTTTTCCTTCTTTTTTTCCTCCTCTTCTTCTAAATTTCAAATGGTATTTTGTCTGCCATGGGCTGAATGCAGATCCTTGGATTAGAGGAATGTTCAGGTTCAAGGGTCGGTGATGCCCTACATTTTCTGATTTTCTTCCCGGTTGAATGCAGAAACTTGGATTAGTGGCTTGTTCAACGGTTGGTGATTTTGCTTCCTGGTTGCTCAAATTTGCTTCTTGGCTGAATGCTTTCTAATCTATATTTACTTACTGCATACTGCATATCATTGAATGAGTACCTTATATGGTTAGTAGTCTATCAGCTTCTTACATCCACCACTTTTCTGAAATTATGCCATGTTGTTTTTTGAAATGATAATCTATATAGTCACACAATAATGAGAAGAATCTTTTTAAAATGATCCAACCTCTATGTAGTCACACAAATAATTGTTCCGAAGAAATAAAAATGAAAAATCCCAAGAGAAAGAATCAAAATATGTTTTTCTTAGATTCCTTTAAGCTGGAAACAACTTGCCCAACATCAGTATGTAAAATTTTTAGATTATTATTATGTAATAATTACCAAAACTTTCCCTGAAAGTTGACATAATTACGGGTTGCAACCCTCTTATTTCAGATGATTATTATTATTATTTATATAAAACCGGATAGAGAACCATCTACTCATTCAACTAATCATACATTGTCGTAGATCACACACTTCAGAGAGTTGCATATAGATGATAGGAAATTTGAACATGCTATTTATTTTCCCGAAGCAAGTAAGCTTGTTTGAGCATGCTTGTTTTTATTAGGTATTGCATTGAATATTAACAAGACTTGGGTAGTTAATCCTAAAGAGGCTTTAAGTTTCTCCTGAAGTGCGTGCCCTAGGAATAATGGTTAGAATCCATGCTAAGATTATGCGCTATCCTCTCTATTAGGATTTATTGGCCATAGTATTAACAATGCTGCTAGTAGTTCAAAATTGTAGTTGATCTTGTTTTTCTCTCAAATGATATTTGTCTTATTGAGACACCTTGGATGAGGTTCCTCTTTCAGAAACTTCTGCAAGTAGGTTTGTTCTGATTGTATCAGGAATGGTTGGCAGAAAAGCATATATCAGTATCATTATCATTCTGTTCATTGCTTCTGAAATATGTCGGTTTGTACTCCTGCTTGCCAAGTTTATAATGCATTTCAATGTGCGAGTCTACTACAAACATCTAATCTTTGTGACTCATGAATCCTATTTACAAATTCCTTTACATGAGTATCGTCCCCCGGTTCTTTGTGTATGAATTCCTTCGTATTTTAAAATATTAATTGTTCACACCATTCTAGGTCTATTTCTCTTCTTTCAAGTGTTATTTACTACTCTTTAAACTGAAAGCATTCCCAAAAGCCCTGCAAGAAATCATCTCTGTATAGTAGTCTAGCCTTTTCACTCTCTAATGAGAATGCCACCACCTAGTTCGATGTCAGGATGTTATTACTTCTACCATGGGCATTGTTTTTCCCTCATATGTGAAAGTTGCTGTACATATCTTCATGTTGCATTATTTTTTCACCTTCATTGATACTTATTCCATTATAAAGATTCCACTGAACATTCTTCTACTGTTTTTGGTTCTAATTATGGTTATGCACCTTTTTTAAAGTTCTTTTTCGGATATGGTGGTTAAGTTGTCCCCGACCAAGAACTCTTAGCTATTTAATCCTAAGTGTCTCTTTTTGAATTTTCATGAATTCTGCGGTAGTATGCCAGTTTTGGTAATAACAGAATCCCTGAATCTGAAATTTTCACTGACTATTATTCTTAGAGAAGAAGTAGAATAGTATATGGTAATGATAATGGTAATAATAGTATATGGGACTGATTTGTGAATATGTTTGTATTCATGTGTTTTTTGTGGTGGCATGGAAGGTATGGGGATGAGTATTGTTTGAACCATAGATACATTCAGCTGGCAAGGAATGAGAAAGGGATGAAAACATTATGTGGGCCTAGTTATGCAGAAATTATTATTTGCTGGAAGCGAAAAGGGAAAGTTGCTCGCACTTCGTCAAAGTTTTGCAGAGGTATGTTACCACTGCTGCTGCTTCAAGCAATTAGCTTCAATCATTCAACTATGGTCTCAGATTGTAGCACTTATAGACAACATTATGTGGGCCTTTCTCACATAACCAAACTTTTCATGAGTTTATAACCGCATTCATGAGTTTACTATTTATAATTTCTAATTTGTTATCTGTTTTTATGCACAAAAGTTTCTTTTGATAAAACCAATAATATTATCTTCTCTTTCTCAGCTTCTTTTCCTCTGCTGCTTGGGGGCTGAAAAGGCTCTTTTCCTCTTTTCTTCTCAACTTCATTTCAAAGGTGAACCTTCAGAACGTTACAGGGCTGAGGGGATGCCATGACGCTCACTACTTCTTGGAGCTGATGGCGTGTTTCGCATCAGCGTCGGCTGTTCTGTATCCTTGTCGTGCAGATTTGAGCTTCGTGAAATTTATTAATTTCAGAAAGTGTGGAAATGGAGTAGTAATCCTTGATTTGTTGTTGGATGTGTAGATGTTCTTCTTTGTTCTTTTCGTTACAACTTTGGGTACGAAAAAGCTGAAGGATCTGAGGAATTACATTAATAGTATAGTCTATTGTACAGCTTTGAGTCCAGAATTGTTTCAGCCACCTGAAACTATCGGCAACCACCCAAACCAACAAAAATTATTGCTGCAGATCCATTTCAGCCACAACCAACCTCCTTAGGCTCTTCCACTCCGCTCTACCAACAGCCTACATCCTCTCCCATCCCTACTAGCACCCATAGAGCCTACCCGGCCATTACATGCCCAAAAATTCTCCATCCTGCAGCCTTAATTCATTCCAAAACCACAACAAGTTGCTGTCCTGCCCCAAATCAGCCCACATATCAACAGTTTGGACTCTGATTGCTTATGTAAGTTTTTGTATGAAGTCTTTAGTACTTATTTTTGAATATTTGGGTTAACAATCATGCTATTTTGGATATTAATTAGTATTTTTTCGCTCAATATCTGTTCTATTTATGAGACTTATTCTCCTAGTAGTTAATTGAAACACTCTTTAATTTAATTGGAATTCACTCCTGTCTCTAATTCTTAATCTCAAATTTGACTTATTTGAACTTATGGTTGCAATGTAACTATTTATATCCAATATGATTTGCTGTATGGAAATCTTAGTTTTTTTTTTTATTTTAGAGTTGAAACTTCTTATATAGGACAAGTGGTTAATTTATGATGTTGATTTTTTGAATTATTTCTTGCAGCCCCACAGTTTCTTCTATAGATGACAAAAAATTCACGGCCGAAGGAGAATTTACCAAGTAAATCTCAAACAGTTGACGCTTCACTGGACCATCAATGGAGGCTGTGATGATCAAGCCACAACCAAAATGGGTTCTGTTCATCCATCCCGCACAACAAAGTACTCACGTTTTCATCCATCCCGAACAACATATTCTACTGTAACTTCTTGAAGCATGTTCTTACATAAGTGACATTGTACTTCTGGATGGGGTTACCTGTGATACATTTCTTCAATAAAATGTTATAATTCACTCCTTCATTTATCATATTTCCAATTATATTACTGTATTATGTAACTAGCCGTGTCTTGTGTTGAATTAAGTGCACACTTCATTTAATACTTGATCTTGATCCCTTTCACTCTATTTCTATTCTTGAAGAACCATGTCATATTACGTCTGTGATATCCAATTTAATGAGGATGAAATTGAATTTTTTTTTAAAGAATTTGGAAAAAAAGGTGGTTGCTATTTCTCCAAGTTTAAGCTTTAGCATTTATGCTAATGTACCTTTTGACACTGCTTTTGCATTGGCTGTTTTAAAAAAAAATGTCCCAATTTTTTGGCAACATTTTTGAAGTATTGTCTTTGTACATTTTGACAACAGTTTTTAAATGTAACAATTCATGGCAACATTTCAAAACTGTTGCAATAGGTCTATCGAAAAACTGTTGCCTATTCTAAGAGTTTAGGCAACAGTTTCTGTTTAGTGTTGCCGGAAGGTATGAAAACTGTTGCCTTAGACCTTTGGCAACACGCGTATAGAAGACACCCCTATGGCAACAGTTTTCAATGTTTTGGCAACACTTTGCAGTTTTAGGCAACAGTTTTTCAAATGTATTCCTCTTGCAAAATTTCCCAGGCAGATTTTGTTGTTTCACCTCTCATTATTTTGGGAAAAACGGTTTCTGCAACTCCCTGTTGAAGCATGCTTAAAGATATAGGTTGGATCTACACTGCTCTGATACCAGTGATAGAATTTGATCAAGTAAAAGCTGAGGAGGAGCTCAATATAGAAACAAGATTTTACACAATAAAGTGTTTTTATTTTATTTTATTATTGTTACATAGTCCATTTGAATACATGATACTATTTAAACAAGTGTTTAGTCGGTGCACATTGTTTCATTTTATTCGGTGCATATATCAATACATTGAATACATTAATTAAAGTACATCTGAAATATTTATTTTATTTGCTTGGTTTCTTGGAACTCTAAGCCTTTGCGGGCGCGGCGCGGGTTTCCCTTCTGGTGTTAGAGAGGACAAACGAAAGGGGGCGCGACATGGGTTCGGGCACTTCCCGCGGGACTTCCCGCGGGCTTCGCTTCTTGTGGTAGATTTTGGAGCTTCAAGAGCTGCGCACGGGCTTCAGTAGATCGATAAGGTTACTTACTAATTTAGGTTACTAATTACTAAAACGCGATGAGCAGCAAGCGCGCCAAAATTACTATGTTGCCATGTTTTTAGCAAAAAAACACAACAACTAAGTAATATACGGCGGCGTTTTTAATTTCTTAAAGCACCATAAAAAGCAAAAGCTTTCACCACGCTCTCTAAAACGTCGCAAATAAAACGTTGGTGTATACGCTTCTTCTTGCAAGTCACTATTTTCGTATGATTGCCTTTTACAAAGTTAGAAAGAAAGCACCGAAAATAGGATAATATGACCAACATTTTATTAATGTGATAAGACGAAACTTGGAATCACCATATATGTGATTAGTTATTTGACAAATCCGTCACACAAGCATTTGAACTGATTTTGCAATTATTCATTTGACAACTCCATCACACAAGCATTTGAATTGATGTAAACCGGTTTGAGTCCTGTAAAGCCGGATTGCAAAGCCAACACCTCGAATTCCTTTTCAGTCCGCTCTATTCCTCCGGAGACTTGAGAGAGCATGAGCATATCTGTTTGGAAGACTACTTGTGCCTCAAGATTTTGTTCCGGAGACTCTGGGAGAATGTATTCCACGATCACCACCTTTCCACCAGTGGGAAGGGCCTTTCGACAATTTTTAAGTATTTTTATGCAACACTCATCACTCCAACCGTGAAGAATCCACTAAATTTATAATTAGAATATTAGTTTATAATTAGAATATTTTATCATCATATATATATATATATACACACAATCGTTTATATATATATATATATACATATATACTGGCATCTTTGAACGGGCATCGCCCGTTCTCGATGTGTCGATGTAGGCTTCGCCCGCAATCAAGCGGGCGCAATAGAAGCGGCTTGCAAAGCACACCCGGAGCCTGCCCGGCCCAACCGCCTTTCCTATGATATAAGGGTGAAATACCCTTTGGTGCAAGAGTAAAATAGTCCTATGAATGTTGCACCAAAGGGTGCTTCTCTCTTATATTATAGTATATATAAACGTGTATCGCAGGTACCAAGAAACAAGAAGTATGTGATCAATTCAACAAACAATATGATAATAATATGATAATTGACTATCTAGAAACATACAAGATTGAATATTCCATATTTTGCAAGCAATTCAAATGCATTGTGGTTAACAAAGTCTTCGATCGAGCTGCACGAGAAAACAATTGAAGTTAAATGCTGGAAACATAAAAATTAATTGCTTTTCATCCCGACATCAAGAATTCGGGGCTTCTTCCGGCTTTTTATTGTGACTTCTCCGTCTGACTTTTGATGTAGTTGGATCCTCATTCAAGCTCCAACCGCTACCTATAGTCCGATGTCCATCCTTGCATATACACACTTTCTACAAGAACATGTACATTTTTTACCAATTTGTGTATAAGTTTACACGACTTTATTTTTGCTGTGCTTTAAAAACATAGTCAAAGATTTGGTAATCATCGACGTACTTATAAAAAATGCAACTGTTAATCTACATGCATAATGTGTTGAATTTTGGAAGTGAAATCAGATTTTATTCATATATAAAAGGTTTTTTTTTGTTCAGGAATTCAACGCATGCTTTTAATAGATTTCAATGCATGCTTTGATTAGAACTCAACGCATGCTGATATAAGAAGTCAATGCATGCTTTGATATGAAGCTCCATCAACTCGACGCAACTACATTTCGACGCAACTCCATATCGACGCACGTCGACTTTGGCTCTCTATCTATATATGCTGTTTTTTTTGCGGTAATAAATGAGAGAGAGAACCCTAATGATCTTGTAGCTTCCTCTCCTTCTCCCGTGGATTAATCAGCCGCCAAGCTTGTCTGTGAAGGTTTTCTAGAGAGAGAAAGTCTTCTCTCCTCATTTCGGCGCCGCGTGACCATCGTTTCTAGAGATCGCCGACTCTACGGCGTAGCCCTCGACAGGGAAATCATCGTGGTGTATTTCTCAAAGCGGCGTTTCACTCCTACGAGGCCGTACATGCAGTTGAAGATTGGCGGAGGTTAATCTATTTTTGTATTTTCAGATTCTCTGTCTTTATTTCTTGTGGACTCTATTTGGAATCATACAACCGTGTTTGTCTCGATGTATGTCCGGTATTTGATCTGTGTGTTGTTGCAAACTTATTTTCTTGATTTCAAGTATATCCTGCATTATTTTGGGGGTGGATTTTCTTCTGGTGGTTGTGCGCATCCTGGGCACAGGATTTTTCACATGGTATCAGAGCTACGTTGGTTTTAGCGGTGTTTGCTAAGTTCCTTCGGAGAAGAAAATCGGTATACCGGAATGGAAGGTGCAGGCGGATATGCGAGAGGTCTTGGTATTGAGTTGCTGACGCTGACAAATTACAAGAAGTGGACGTCTTGTATGAAGAGTTATCTGGTAGGAGAAGATCTATGGGCGGTTGTTGGCGGTGATGAACAAGAGGAAGTTATTGCGGCCGGGGACAACGGTCCAGCGGTGAGGGCCTGGAAGAAGACAAATGCGAAGGCCGAGTTTACGCTCAAACGGGCAATATCTCCAGATCTATTTGATCACATCATCGGGTGCAAGTCGGCTTCGGAAATTTGGAAGTCGTTGGATGGTCTGTTCAATAAGAAAAACGTCGCAAGGTTGCAGTTCCTGGAGAATGAGTTGGCGAAGGCCAATCAGGGGGAGTTGTCGATTTCAGTCTTCTTTCTGAAGATGAAGAACCTGTGCGCGGAGATATCTGCGTTGGATCCGGATGAGCCGATCTCGGAGGCTAAGTTGAAGAGGCATATTACTCGCGGTCTGCGGAAGGAGTATGTGCCCTTCATTACTTCGGTGCAGGGGTGGGCTACTTAGCCATCTTTGTTGGAGTTGGAAAACTTGTTGGCTTCGCAGGAGAGCTTGGCAAGACAAATGTCTGGTTGCTCTATTTCTGGGGGAGAAAGTGAAGTCTTATTCTCGGGAAAGAAGAATTGGGACAGACGGAAGAAGAAGAACATAGGGGAGGGACCTTTTACCTCATCACAGGGAGATGGAGGCAAGGTTTCTCCAAGATCTGATGGAGGACAGAAGGGGCTAAAATGTTTTAGGTGCAATAAACCGGGTCACTTTAAGAGAGACTGCAAAGTGAATCTGAAGCCAGGGCATGTAGCGGAGAAAGGACAAGGATCCAGAGATGAAGAAGAGTGGGAGAACTGTTTCCTGGCAGAGATGACAGTGACGTCGGTGGATGCCTTGGCCTCCATAAATTTTCAGGATGATTGGATTGTTGATTCTGGGTGCGGTCATCATCTCACTGGCGATGAATCGAAGTACTCCTCCCTTCAGTCCTATGAAGGGAATGATGCTATTGTGACGACGGATGATTCAGTGCATGCGGTGGAGAAGGAGGGGACAGTTACCTTGGGCAGTGATGGAAGGGCACTCAAGTTGAAGAGTGTTTATCATGTGTCGGGGATGAAGAAGAACCTCTTTTCGGTGACAAATGCGGTAGATGCAGGCTACCATGTTCTATTTGGGCCAAGAGAGGTAAAGTTCTTGCGGAACTTCTCTTCGATAAAGGCGGATATCACTCACACCGGGCGGCGTGTGAAGGATTTATTTGTGTTATCTACAAACTCCTATGTGAACAAGATGAAGACAAATGACGGTGCGGTTATTTGGCATGAAAGGTTGGGTCATGTGGGGATGGACAAGTTGAAGGCTATGGTGGCAAGAGGCCTTGTGAAAGGCTTACCTAGTTTATCTTCGTTTGGTGACGGTCATGTTTGCGAAGGATATCAATTTGGGAAAGCGCATCGCCTTCCATTTGACAGGTCTCTTTCAAGATGCAAGGCGCCGTTGGAGTGTATTCATGGTGACTTGATGGGATCGTGCGCCACACCCACATATTCAGGAAATCGGTACATGCTCGTGCTTGTGGATGACTTTTCTCGATACACGTGGGTGTACTTCGTGAAGGAGAAGTCGGAGGTCTTCGTGAAATTTATGGAGTTCAAGGAGAGAGTAGAAGGGGTGCTGAATTTGCGGATCAAAAAGCTGAGAACGGACAACGGAGGGGAGTTTACCTCTAACGAGTTCTCTATTTTTTGCAGGAAGCATGGTATTAGGCGAGAGTTATCTTGTGATCACACTCCACAACAAAATGGAGTGGCGGAAAGGAAGATTCGGCACTTGGCGGAAACGTGCAAGTGTTGGTTGCATGCGAAGGGCATACCCAAGGCCTTATGGGCGGATGGAATGGCTTGCATGACATATGTTATCAACAGGTTGCCGCAAAGTCCGATTGAGTAGAAGACTCCACACGAGATGATGTTTGGAGAGAAGCCGAGTGTCAAGCATTTGCAGGTGTTTGGAGCTACTTGCTTTGTGCACGTTCCGGATGCTCTCAGAACCAAGTTGGATGTGAATGCACGAAAGTGCATATTCATTGGCTATGACGAGCGGAAGAAGGGTTGGAAGTGCATGGACCCGCAAACACGTCGGTTCATTGTCTCTCGTGATGTGGTATTTGATGAGTTAATTTCTTATCAAGGGGGTTCTATTGTTGCTTTGGAAGAAAGTACAGGAGGAAGAAGAGAAAGAAGTGAAGGAAGAGTTGTTGATGGCTCTTTGGTGGAGTTGCCTTTGTCTCAAAGTGCTCCAAATTCATCAGGCTCTAGTTCAGGTGCTTCGGGTTCTAGAAGCGGGGGGAGCGATGCTCCAAGTTATTCTGGCGGGGGAGCTGATGGTGATGATGCTGTTGGAGCGGTGGAGAGTGGTTCTGCTTTGCGGAGGTCGAAGAGGACTATTGTGCCACCGGCTCGCTACAGGGAAGGTAATCTTGTTAGCATGTGTTCGTGCTTCTTTGCAGGTCCTCTTGACGAGCGGGAGCCGTCATGTTTTGAGAAAGCCACAGGAGTGGAGGAGTGAGAGAAAGCCATGGATGAGGAGATGGAAGCCCTCAAGAAGAATGAAACTTGGGATCTTGTGCCCAAAGTTGATGGCGTCACTCCGGTCACTTGCAAGTGGGTGTACAAGGTAAAGAAGAAGGCTGATGGCAGCATAGAGCGATACAAGGCTCGCCTTGTTGCTCGGGAATTTTCACAGCAGTACGGAGAGGATTATGAGGAAAAATTTAGCCCGGTGGCGAAGATGACTTCGGTGCGGGTGGTGATTGCATTGGCGGCAAGCCAAGGTTGGAAGTTGTGGCAACTCGACGTGAAGAACACGTTTCTTTATGGCGAGATTGACAAGGATATTTTTATGGTGCAACCACCCGGGTATGTAACCAAGTCTCATCCGGAGCATGTTTGTAAATTGAAGAAGGCCCTTTATGGTTTGAAGCAGGCGCCTCGAGCTTGGTTTGGGAAGATAGCGGAGTACTTGTTGTTTTGCGGGTACTATGCATCAGATTCCGACTCGAGTCTGTTCGTGAAGAAGAAGGGTGGACTTCATGTTCTTGTACTGTTGTATGTAGATGATATGATCGTTACAGGAAATGACGACGGAGAGATGGCAATGCTTAGAGCGGAGCTATCAATCCAGTTCGAGATAAAGGATTTGGGGGAGCTACACCATTTCCTTGGTATTGAAGTGGAGAGGAAGAAGAGCGGAGTGTTGATTTCTCAGAAGGCCTATGCGGAGCGGATCGTGGAGAGATTTGGCATGACGGATGGGAAGCGCTGCTCTACTCCACTTGAAGTTGGAGTGAAACTTCGTCGGGATGAAGGAAGGATCTTGCCAGATCCTAAGCCTTTCCGGGCCCTGGTGGGAAGTTTAATTTATTTGACAATTACCTGGCCGGATATCTCATTTGCGGTTGGCCGAGTGAGCCGTTACATGCAAGAGCCTAGGAAGCCTCATCTGGAGGCGGAGAAGGGGATTCTGAAATATGTCAAGTCAACCTCGGACATGGGGTTGCTGTTTGGAAGGGACACCGACTTCAATCTACATGGTTTCACGGATGCCGACTATGGCGGAGATGTTGACGATCGGAAATCAACGTCGGGGTACGTCTTTATGTGCGGTTCAGCGACGATATCGTGGTGTAATAAGACGCAAGACTCGGTGTCCATCTCCACCACTGAAGCAGAGTACAAGGCGTCGTCCTTGGCGGCTCAGGAATGCATTTGGTTGCGAAGGTTGGTGGAGGATGTTTATGAAAAGGTGTGCAGTCCTACTTTGCTCCGCGGCGACAACGAAAGTACGCTGAAGCTTGTTACAAATCGGGTTTGTCATGTGCGGACAAAGCATATTGAGATCGAGCACCACTTCATTCGGGAGAAAGTACTTGGTGGATCTCTTGTCGTGGATCGGGTATGTTCGGAGTCAAGACAACGTCGCCGACATCTTCACGAAGCCTCTGTCTAAGGGGCCGTTTGAGCGCCTTTGCGGGCTGCTCGAGCTGGTATCTCGATTTCACTTCCAAGGGGAGTGTTGAATTTTGGAAGTGAAATCAGATTTTATTCATATATAAAAGGTTTTTTTGTTGTTCAGGAATTCAACGCATGCTTTGAATAGATTTCAATGCATGCTTTGATTAGAACTCAACGCATGCTCTTATAAGAAGTCAATGCATGCTTTGATATGAAGCTCCATCAAGTCGACGCAACTACATTTCGACGCAACTCAATATCGACGCACGTCGACTTTGGCTCTCTATCTATATATGCTGTTTTTTTGCGGTAATAAATGAGAGAGAGAACCCTAATGATCATGTAGCTTCCTCTCCTTCTCCCGTGGATTAATCAGCCGCCAAGCTTGTCTGTGAAGGTTTTCTAGAGAGAGAAAGTCTTCTCTCCTCATTTCGGCGCCGCGTAACCATCGTTTCTAGAGATCGCCGACTCTACGGCGTAGCCCTCGACAAGGAGATCATCGTGGTGTATTTCTCGAAGCGGCGTTTCGCTCCTACGAGGCCGTACATGCAGTTGAAGATTGGCGGAGGTTAATCTGTTTTTGTATTTTCAGATTCTCTGTCTTTATTTCTTGTGGACTCTATTTGGAATCATACAACCGTGTTTGTCTCGGTGTATGTCCGGTATTTGATCTGTGTGTTGTTCTAACTTATTTTCTTGATTTCAAGTATATCCTGCATTATTTTGGGGGTGGATTTTCTTCTGGTGATTGTGCGCATCCTGAGCACAGGATTTTTCACATAATGTTATAGGGCTGGAGAGATCATCTTCAGGCGGTGGAGGGGCCGCATCTTCTTTTACTGTTGTTGCTTCTTCTTGATCTAGATTACTCGTGGTGTCAGAGAGAAGTTTGCAGCTTGGATTATGTTTCAACATTCTTGTAATATCTAAATCATTGGCCACAAAATTTATAAAAAAGTCTCGTTTTTATGGGAGTTGTTAAAAGCACCACAGTTTTGGCTATGTGCACCGCAATTTGTATGAGTTATGACGTGTTTTTTAAAAATACGTCTTGTACATGCATTTTTAGAAAAAGTGGTCAACACGAAAGTTGTAGATCTCGTCGAGATCTACAACTTTCGTGCTAAGCATTTTTCCTAAAAATGCACTCACAAGGCGTATTGCCGCCTTGATTGAAACATGGGCGTAACTATAGCTAGTTTTTAGAAATACGTCTTGTGCGTGCATTTTTAGAAAAAGTGTTCAACACGAAAGTTGTAGATCTCGACGAGCTCTACAACTTTAGTGTTGAACACTTTTTTCTAAAAATGCATGTACAAGGCGTATTTCCAAAAGGCGCGTAAAAATGCGGTGCACATAGCCAAAACTGCGGTGCTTTTAACAATTCCCTTTTTTATTACAAGTGCATAAAGGCCTTCGACAAATTAGCTATGTTCCTGGATTTTTTTTGTAAAGAATTAAAACGCAACTTGTTAAGCTCCAGTGCCAGTTCGTCTGCCACCCCCCCCCCCCCCCCCCCCCCCCCCGACACGACACGCATCTTTCTCCTCAAGAACGCCGCAAGAACGTCACAAGTACTTTGTTTTCTCAGCTATTAGCTGCCTCCACTTCTCCTTCGTGCGCTAGCTCCAGATCGAGCTCATTGTTGTTGATTCCGCATACTCATTTCCTCCTTGAGAGAAATCTTAATTTTCATTATCCGTGCGCAATGATTCATCTCCCTCCTTTTCTAGACCCTTTTCCCCCTCATGATCATGTGGGCATGAAAGCATCTAACTCTATAATCAGCAATTTCTGTTGTGCGTGTTAGATTTTTTGAAGTGAGCTAACGCCCGGCGCTAGCGCTACCGCCGGCGTTAGCTCCTTCTCATCACCCCCCTGGTTTTTGTCTATAAATAAAGGGGTACCCCCCTAAAGAGGAGAATTCTAAAAGTGACGGGTATCCTCAACTTTGAGCGAGTTAGAGATACCAGAGCGCTACTTGGCGAGCATCGAACTTCGAGTAAGTTCGGCAGAAGAGTTACCTACTCGCGAGATACCGTTCGACGCTAGTGCTAGCGCTCGCGGTAGCGAGAAGTAGAGGAAGCGAAGCGCGGCAAGCGTGCGAGTAGCTTGGAGTGCGAGCAGCGAGCTTGCAAGTTGGAGAGTGATATAGATTTTGCGGTTTTAAAATTTTAGTGAAGGGTTGAGATTTTCTCCAAAACTATATCCAATAAAGGCAAGTGTACCTTATCGTCTATAGTATAGGATATTAAGAAATACCAAGGTCGTATTCCACGGGGCGCGTTGATTACTTCTACTTTGAGGAAAGTCACTATTATCTTATCTAATGATATTTTGGGGTTTTGGTTCTTAGCTAAAAAAAAGAGAAATTGCAAGCTAAATTAAGGGTTTAGATGATGATAAAAGAGGCTAGTACTCAATCAAAAGTCACCTTGGAGTGAGAAAAGACAAGTAAAAAGAAATTAAATCTAATTCCGTTTAAATTGAACTACTTGACCGTGGAGGTTCCCGAAGCTCGAACATGCCTCTCTCGAGGTTAATGCCCAACTAAGATTAGGAAAAATCAACCGGACTCTCGTCCTATAATCGATTACCTAAAACTTGCTTTACGAGGTGAACCCCACTATTGGATTTGACTCCAATCCGGGAGATTTACGTCATCCTCTCTCGAGGGGTGCGTGCAACTCTCTTTACCCTTGAGTGATCGATTCATACTTTGAGCCTCTCGGCTAACTAAATATGAAAACTTAAGCGAAAACCATATATCGAAAGTATGGCCTCACTAATTAAAAATCAAGGATAATTCAAGTGTTTATAAAAACGGAAAAAGAAAACTTTAGAAAATCATAACTTGTCTAACTCATCCTCGGATCATTTTGATCGAGTACTAATGAGGATTAGTTAATCATGGTGGAGGGGGAAGAGGAAGAAAAATAAAAATGCATATTAAGAAATTTTAGCTAAGGAGGAGACAAAATAAAGAGAACAAACTATATTTTTTTTTATTTAAATGAAAAACTATTACAAGACTTAAGAAAGGAAATTGCAAGCTAGGAAAAACAAGATTACAAGCTTTAACTAGACTATTGCACTAAAGGAAAGCTAATACATTGCATTAGAAAAGGAAGAGAGCATGAAAATAAAGAGACATGAACATGAACATGAAAAAGGAAAACTACTCAAGATTGGCTCCAGCAGCACCTTCCCCACTCCAAAATTCTGAACCTTGAACTCAAGGAGAGCCTCTGAATTTATAGGCAAAAATTTCATGTTACACGCCCTCGGTCACGGGCGTGACCTAGGGCGTGTAATCTCTGCAGCATCGGATCCGGTCGCGGCGTGGGCTTGGCGTGACGGCGGGAGAAAATCGCACATGTCACGGGCGTGACAATTGGGTCACGGGCGTGACTCAGGACGGCTTCATTTAATGCGGCATGGGCTAGCCAGACGGCGCGGCGGCGTGCTTGGATCACGCGGGAAGGTCATGGGCGTGACTTTGGGTCACGGGCGTGACTCAAGTTGACTTCTCAACGGCAGCTTCTCGTCTCGACGGCGGCTCCACGTGGCAGATGCTAAAATTACACGCCCCCGGTCACGGGCGTGACTTTGGGTCACGGGCGTGACCTGGGGCGTGACTGGGTGTGGACTAGCTCAACAGCACGGCTGCGACTCTGGACTGATCTTCAGGTTACACGCCCTTGGTCACGGGCGTGACCGATGGCGTGACATGTGATTTTTCCCGATTTGTCCCAGAAATCTGCAAATATTAAAATTAGGCTAAGTTAGAATCAAAATTACAAAAAGAACTACTTATAACCTAAAATTGACATAAAAAGGAAAATTCATATTAAATAATTACAAAATTTTCTATTAAAAACTTATATAAAAACTACTTTATCAAATACCCCCATACTTGAGGTTTTGCTATTCCAGAGCAAAAGTGTGAGACATAATTTATAAGACATCCTTAAAAAAATTTTTAATTTAAAACTAAAATTTCATTTAACCAAAAGTTAAGTTAAGAGTAAATTCAAGGGGGAGTTAAGTCCTAAATTATGATGATGATTTGAAAAGAGGGAAAAATGTTTAGGCAATAACTTCTCAAGAAAATTAAGTAGTTTGACAAAATTGTAGAAATTATAAAACTAAATTAAATTAAAATTATAAGAACTCTATCTTAAAAGAATCTTAAGGAAAAGTAAATTACTAAATATTGCTCTCTCCATAATTTTCAACTAAAACTAGAACAATGATAATTGGCTAAGGGTGATTTCATAGAATTTGGCATAAGAAGAGAAATTTTTGAATGGAGGAAATGGAATTTATCATGAAATTTCCTTTTTTTTTTTTCTTTTCTCTTTTTTTTTCTCTTCTAATAAAAACCCAAAATGTATATGGTTTAGGAGTAATGAATTTTATCCTCTTACTCCATGCCATATAATCTTTTCAAATATTTTGGGTGCATATGTTTTAGGGAATAATAAATTTTATCCTCTTATTCCCATGACATATGATCTTTTAATACACATTTTTTTTTATGCCATCAAAGGGGGTAGGGTAGGGGAAAAATAAATCTAGCTAGTTTTAAATCATATTGAGAGCAAATTCTAGTAAAATTAAAATTCCTAAGATCTAAGAAGTTAGAAGAAAGTATAATTGAAATCTAAAGAGGTTTAGGAAATTTACTACAAAATGAAGCCATTTAAAAATAAAAAGAGAAGTCATGCTAACAAAATTCTCTAATCAATTTAAAATCATAAGATGATTCTTAAATCAAGATTACCTCAAATTTAAAATTAACAAACTATGATAAGCAAAATTTTAGCCAATTAAAAACTTAAACATGCTTATAAACATTCTCAACTAGATTTCTAAGAAATCACAAAAACAACAAGGAGGGAAATAAGAATTTTTTGAATTTTTGATATTATCTTTTTTTGAATTTTTCTCATTAAAAACTATTTACAAAGAAAGGAAACTAGATTTAAAACTTAACAATTTTTTTTGCAAGTCTTGGACTTCCCAAGGGCTACCCGGTGAAGGGTTCGCAAGGTACTAGGAGGTGTGATGGGATAAAATCCCAAACGTCCCTTTCCAAGATTTAAATTTTTCTGTTTTCTATTTTTTTTGAGTTTTGGGTTTTACAAGTGCTAAAAATAGAAGAAAAACATAAGAAAATATATATATATATATATTTTTTTTTTTTTGAAAATTTTCTAATTTAACAACTATTTACAAGAATTTACAAAGGGCTATTTACACCCCCATACTTAAAGTTAAACATTGTCCCCAATGTTTAAAAATAAGTATGAAGTAGGAAAAGATGAAAAAAAAAATGCAAAAACGAAAGAAGAGAAGGAAAAAGGGCTTCCCTGATTTTTTTTGAAGCTTTTGTGGGGAAGCCGCGATTACCTGCAAAAGTTGTTAAAGAAGAAAAGAAAAGACAAGAGAAAATAACAAAAGATAACTTTGGGGTGCCTCCCAAAAGCGCTTTGTTTAAGGTCGCGTAGCTTGACCCACTTGCCGATTATGTTATATGATGAAGAAAAATCGCATCACTCTTGTCATTAGGTACGTCTCCCGGAAGATACAATTTAAGGCGGTGCCCGTTAACTTTGAAGGAGCCTTTTTCCGGGTGGGAAATTAGGATTGTCCCATAGGACCAAACCTCTTTAACAATAAAGGGTCCGGACCATCGGGATTTTAATTTTCCCGGAAAAAGGCGAAGGCGAGAATTATAAAGGAGGACGAGATCGCCCGGCGAAAAAGTTTTCGGAAATTTTATATGTTTATCGTGATAAAACTTTGTTCGCTCCTTATATAATTTATTGCTCTCATACGCATTCGCTCGCCATTCATCTAACTCGTTTATTTGAAACTTCCTTTGTTCACCCGCTAAAGTGGAATCGAGATTTAAAAATTTAAGCGCCCAAAATGCGCGGTGTTCTAATTCGACCGGAAGGTGGCAAGCCTTGCCATAGACCATTCGATATGGTGTACAACCGATAGCGGTCTTGTACGCCGTACGATAGGCCCAAAGCGCGTCATCGAGCTTTATTGCCCAATCCTTCCGATTAATAGAAACCGTTTTCTCTAAAATTCGCTTTAATTCTCGATTAACCACTTCGACTTGGCCGCTCGTTTGTGGGTGATATGCAGTGGATAGTTTGTGCGTGACACCATATTTTGCTAAAGTTTTTGTGAATTGAGTATTGCAAAAATGGGTGCCCCGATCACTCACAATAGCGCGCGGAGTGCCAAATCGAGAAAATAATTTTTTTAAAAAGTTAACGACGACTCGCGCATCGTTGGTGGGGAGAGCTTGCGCTTCCGCCCACCTTGACACGTAGTCGACCGCCACTAGAATATACTTATTTGAAAATGAAGGAGGGAGAGGACCAACGAAATCAATGCCCCAAAGATCAAAAATCTCGCATTCTAAGAAAATATTTTGGGGCATCTCATCCCGGCGAGAGATGTTGCCCGACTGCTGGCAGCTGTCGCAAGTACTCACAAGGGTGTGAGCATCTTTGAAGAGCGTGGGCCAATAAAAGCCTGCCTCCAGCGCCTTCCTCGCGGTTCGGTTCGAATGATAATGACCACCGGATGGTCCCTCGTGACAATGTCGTAAAATTTTAAGACCCTCCTCACTCGAGACGCATCGTCTCACCACTTGGTCTGCGCATACACGGAATAAAAAGGGGTCCTCCCAAAAGTAATTCTTTAAATCAGAAAAGAATTTCTTCTTTTTCTGACTCGAGAATTCTTTTGGCAAGACCCGGGCTACTAAATAGTTAGCCAGATCTGCAAACCAGGGGGTAGACGACGTATTAATATCTTCGAGAGCGAGGAGGCGCTCTTCGGGAAATTTATCATCGATGTCAGATTCTATCAAAACTTCCGAGGCGGGGTTTTCTAAACGGGAGAGATGATCGGCCGCCAAGTTTTCGGCTCCTCTTTTGTCCCGGATCTCTAAGTCAAACTCCTGCAAGAGGAGGATCCATCGCAAAAGACGAGGCTTGGCGTCCGATTTGCTTAAAAGATACCTAAGTGCGGAGTGATCCGTGAAGACAATAACTTTTGAGAGGGTGATATATGACCTAAACTTATCGAAGGCAAAAACGATCGCTAGAAGCTCCTTTTCAGTTGTGGTGTAATTCGCTTGTGCCGACGTGAGTGTTTTGCTCGCATAATAAATAGGGTGGAAATACTTACTCACCCGTTGGCCTAAAACGGCACCAACCGCAATGTCACTCGCGTCGCACATGATTTCAAAAGGAAGCGACCAATCCGGCGCGACTAGAATCGGGGAGTTTATAAGTTTCTCTTTGATGAGTTTAAAAGCCAAATGGCATTCATCGCTAAAAATAAACGAGGATTCTTTTTCAAGAAGGTGGGTTAACGGCTTTGTGATTTTTGAAAAATTCTGTATAAAGCGCCGATAAAACCCCGCGTGGCCTAGGAAACTACGAATAGCTTTTACGTTTGTTGGAGGGGGAAGTTTTTCAATCACTTCGATCTTGGCCTTATCGACCTCGATCCCCATGCCCAAAATTTTATGACCAAGGACTAGCCCTTCCTTGACCATAAAATGGCATTTCTCCCAATTAAGTGCTAAATTCGTTTCCTCGCATCGCTGCAACACGCGCTCAAGATTTTTTAAACAATTGTTAAATGAATTTCCGAACACGGAAAAGTCGTCCATAAACACTTCCATCACCTCCTCTACTAACTCGTCAAATATTGCCAGCATACATCTTTGGAATGTAGCTGGCGCATTACAAAGACCAAATGGCATCCTTCGATAAGCGAAGGTGCCAAAGGGACAAGTGAAAGTGGTTTTCTCTTGGTCGTCGGGCGAAATCGGTATTTGAAAATATCCCGACAAACCATCGAGAAAACAGTAGTAGGAGTGACCTGAAAGGCGCTCTAAAATTTGATCGATGAATGGTAGGGGGAAGTGATCCTTATGGGTGGCATCATTTAGTTTTCGGTAATCGATGCACATCCGCCAACCCGTAACAGTATGGGTTGGGATCAACTCGTTATTCTCATTAGCTACTACCGTAATGCCACCTTTCTTTGGTACGACTTGTACTGGGCTAACCCAAGTACTATCCGATATCGGGTAGATAATTCCCGCGTCCAATAGTTTGATCACTTCGGCCTTAACGACTTCTTTCATGTTAGGGTTTAGCCGTCGTTGAGGCTGGACCGAATTTCGGGAATTATCTTCGAGGAAGATTTTATGAGTGCAGAAGGAAGGGTTTATACCCTTTATATCCGAAATTTGCCACGCAATTGCGTGGCGGTGCTTTCTTAAGACAATAGCCAACTCGGAAATTTCTGAGTTGCTAAGTTCGGATGAAACGATGACGGGTAGCTTCGACTCTTTTTCTAAAAATAAATACTTAAGGTGAGGGGGAAGTTGCTTTAGTTCCAAAACGGGTGGCTCTTCATAAGATGTTTTGATTTTTAATTTTTCTAAAAATAGTGGTTCGGGTGGTGTGAAACGAGTGACTTCTTCTTCTTCCAGACAAAAGAGCTCGGCGAACTCGGACTCGTGACTCGAGGTGGAGACTAACTCGGGAGGGGAATCGAATTCCCAACACTCTTCCAGGTAAAAACATGAATCGTCGTTTTCTAATGTGTTCCGCATCGAGGAATTTATGCCGAAAGAAACTTCATCATCTCCAACCCGAAGGAGGAGCTTTCCGTTACTTACGTCAATAATGGCGCGGGAGGTGGCAAGGAAGGGGCGGCCGAGTATGAGGGGTACTTCGGCATCCTCTTCGATGTCAAGAATGACAAAGTCCACCGGGAAGATGAACTTGTCGACCTTGACGAGCACGTCCTCCACTATTCCTACCGGATATTTTAAAGAGCGATCCGCTAATTGAATACTCATTCGAGTGGGGCTTGGATTTCCTAGACCTAGTTTCTTAAATAATGAAAAAGGCATGAGATTGATACTTGCTCCCAGATCCGCTAAAGCGTGTTTTACTAACGAATTGCCAAATAAACACGGGATGGAAAACCGTCCCGGGTCATTCACTTTTGTAGGCAATTTGTTGAGTACAACCGCGGAGCATTCTGCGTTCAAAGAAATATGCGAAATATCTTCTAATTTTTTCTTATTGGAGAGCAACTCCTTAAGATATTTCGCATATTTAGGCATTTGAGAGATAGCCTCGCAGAAGGGTACATTAATGTGGATTTGCTTTAAAATATTTAAAAACTTTTTATAATTCTTTTCGGCGCTCTCGCTTTTAAACTTAGATGGATACGGAACATTAGAAGTAGAAGCGCGCGGAGCTAACGTAGTAGGTAAAATTGAAGATAAAATAGGAGGAGGAGGAGGAGAGGAAGTTACCATGGGTTCGTCCTGCTTAGAAGCCACCTCCTTCCCGCTTCGGAGTGTAATCGCGTTTGCGCTCTCCCTTGGGTTGGGCTCCGTGTTTCCCGGAAGGGCTCCTTGCGGTCGCTCGGAGATTATCTTTGCTAGCTGGCCCACTTGGTTCTCTAAATTTTTGATCGATCCGGTGAGGTTCCGGATGTTCGCTTCATTTGTAGCAACATATTTTGCAAAAACCTCTTCAAGCGGAGAGGGTTTTTGCTGTTGCGGTGGAAAACCGGGTGGATTAAAATTTTGAGGGGGAGTTAAATTGAGAAGTTGATTTGGAGGTTGATTTAAATTTAAGGGACGCTGAGCATTTCCTTGATTGCTCCATGAGAAGTTCGGATGATTCCTATAACCCGCATTGTAGGTGTTATTATACGGAGCGGTGTTCGGGTTATAGGAAGGCCGAGGTGGATTTCCCATGTAATCAACTTGCTCTTCAAGTAAAATATTATTAGCCCAAGGAGGAGTGGCGGAGGAAGCAGACATCTCCGCCACTTGCTTTGTTAAGCGCTCAACTTGTAAAGCCAAATTTGCGTTAGCGTCTATTTCAAAAATTCCGGCCGGCTTATTAGGCCGCGTTCGGGGCATGTTCCATTGATACGCATTTGTGGCCATCTCTTCGAAAAGCTCTTGAGCGGCGATCGGGGTTTTGTTATTTAATGTCCCCCCGGCGGCCGCATCAATCATTTGCCTCGTTTGGAGATTTAAGCCATTATAAAATATTTGCACTTGTTGCCAAGTGGCAAGTGCGTGGTGAGGGCATCGACGCAAAAGCTCCTTGAAGCGCTCCCATGTATCATAGAGAGTCTCCGAGTCGATTTGCATGAACGATGCAATATCCGTGCGTAATTTAGCGGTCTTTGAAGGCGGGAAATATTTATTAAGAAATTTTTCCGCCATTTCGGCCCATGTAGTGATGGATCCCCTTGGTAGGGAGCCCAGCCACTGCTTGGCCTTAGACCGCAGAGAGAAAGGAAAAAGACGTAATCGAATGGCATCATCGGTGACGCCATTGATCTTAAAAGTGTCGCAAATTTCAAGAAAGTAAGAGATATGTGAATTTGGATCCTCGTCCGGTTGACCATCAAAGGTCACCGATTGTTGCACCATTTGTATGATGCTGGACTTGATCTCAAAATTATTGTTCGCCACCGTGGGGCGAACAATACTCGATTGTGTGCCTTCCAAATTCGGCCGCGCATAATAGGACATGGTCCGTTGCGCGTCCTCATTAGGGTTTGGCTCGTTAAGATTAGGAGGATTAAGATTATGATCCATATTTGCTGCGTTAGTGTCCCCGATTGACTCTTCAGATTCTACTTGATTTCCTTGATCACGAGAACGGCGGTGCCTCAAAAGGGTTCGCTCGATTTCCGGATCAAAAGGAAGAATCGAAGTGCTACCACGGGTCATACACTAAAAAGAGAAGGAAAGAAGAAGAAAAAGAGAGAATATTTTTTTGTTCTTTTTAGGCGGATTAAGTTAGTCTTGGACTTCCCAAGATCTACCCGGTGAAGGGTTTGCAAGGTACTAGAGGCTGTGATGGGAATTCAAGCCCAAAGCGTCCTTTCCAAGAATTTTAATTTCACCCTTAAGATTTTCAAAAATAGAAAAACTAAAATAAAAACAACATGATAAAATTAATAGCTATCCTTGTTTCAAAATATCTACGCAAAATTCCCCGGCAACGGCGCCAAAAACTTGATATAGATTTTGCGGTTTTGAAATTTTAGTGAAGGGTTGAGATTTTCTCCAAAACTATATCCGATAAAGGCAAGTGTACCTTATCGTCTATAGTATAGGATATTAAGAAATACCAAGGTCGTATTCCACGGGGCGCGTTGATTACTTCTACTTTGAGGAAAGTCACTATTATCTTATCTAATGATATTTTGGGGTTTTGGTTCTTAGCTAAAAAAAAGAGAAATTGCAAGCTAAATTAAGGGTTTAGATGATGATAAAAGAGGCTAGTACTCAATCAAAAGTCACCTTGGAGTGAGAAAAGACAAGTAAAAAGAAATTAAATCTAATTCCGTTTAAATTGAACTACTTGACCGTGGAGGTTCCCGAAGCTCGAACATGCCTCTCTCGAGGTTAATGCCCAACTAAGATTAGGAAAAATCAACCGGACTCTCGTCCTATAATCGATTACCTAAAACTTGCTTTACGAGGTGAACCCCACTATTGGATTTGACTCCAATCCGGGAGATTTACGTCATCCTCTCTCGAGGGGTGCGTGCAACTCTCTTTACCCTTGAGTGATCGATTCATACTTTGAGCCTCTCGGCTAACTAAATATGAAAACTTAAGCGAAAACCATATATCGAAAGTATGGCCTCACTAATTAAAAATCAAGGATAATTCAAGTGTTTATAAAAACGGAAAAAGAAAACTTTAGAAAATCATAACTTGTCTAACTCATCCTCGGATCATTTTGATCGAGTACTAATGAGGATTAGTTAATCATGGTGGAGGGGGAAGAGGAAGAAAAATAAAAATGCATATTAAGAAATTTTAGCTAAGGAGGAGACAAAATAAAGAGAACAAACTATATTTTTTTTTATTTAAATGAAAAACTATTACAAGACTTAAGAAAGGAAATTGCAAGCTAGGAAAAACAAGATTACAAGCTTAAACTAGACTATTGCACTAAAGGAAAGCTAATACATTGCATTAGAAAAGGAAGAGAGCATGAAAATAAAGAGACATGAACATGAACATGAAAAAGGAAAACTACTCAAGATTGGCTCCAGCAGCACCTTCCCCACTCCAAAATTCTGAACCTTGAACTCAAGGAGAGCCTCTGAATTTATAGGCAAAAATTTCATGTTACACGCCCTCGGTCACGGGCGTGACCTAGGGCGTGTAATCTCTGCAGCATCGGATCCGGTCGCGGCGTGGGCTTGGCGTGACGGCGGGAGAAAATCGCACATGTCACGGGCGTGACAATTGGGTCACGGGCGTGACAATTGGGTCACGGGCGTGACTCAGGACGGCTTCATTTAATGCGGCATGGGCTAGCCAGACGGCGCGGCGGCGTGCTTGGATCACGCGGGAAGGTCACGGGCGTGACTTTGGGTCACGGGCGTGACTCAAGTTGACTTCTCAACGGCAGCTTCTCGTCTCGACGGCGGCTCCACGTGGCAGATGCTAAAATTACACGCCCCCGGTCACGGGCGTGACTTTGGGTCACGGGCGTGACCTGGGGCGTGACTGGGTGTGGACTAGCTCAACAGCACGGCTGCGACTCTGGACTGATCTTCAGGTTACACGCCCTTGGTCACGGGCGTGACCGAGGGCGTGACATGTGATTTTTCCCGATTTGTCCCAGAAATCTGCAAATATTAAAATTAGGCTAAGTTAGAATCAAAATTACAAAAAGAACTACTTATAACCTAAAATTGACATAAAAAGGAAAATTCATATTAAATAATTACAAAATTTTCTATTAAAAACTTATATAAAAACTACTTTATCAGAGAGCTAACGCTGGGCATTAGCGTTAACGCCGGCGGTAGAGAGGAGCGAGTATCACCTGCGTGGTGTGCTCCGGAGAAGAAGCGGACCGTGTCCGTGACCAAGTTCTTTCCTACTATTGGCTGTTGTGATTCAAGTTGGATGCAACTTGTATTCAGCCTTGTTCATTTGTAACTAGCTGCCAGAGTTATTAAATTGTGATAGTATTGTTCCTTTCTTGGTGTCCTTATTCTCCTGTTGGTTGGCGTGTTCTTCCGACTTCAAAATATTTCACATGGTATCAGAGGAATAGTGGGAACAAGGACTGAGCAACCAAGATGGACGGCGGAGGAGGGTATGCTAGAGGACTTGGCATTGAGCTGCTCACCCAGACCAACTACAGGAAGTGGAAGTCTTGCTTGGAGAGTTACCTGCTTGGAGAGGACCTATGAGAGGTCGTTGGAGGAGAAGAGCAGGCAAAAGTGTTTCCAATCGAAGACAATGGTCAAGATGTGAGAGCTTGGAGGAAGACCAACGCCAAGGTGGAGTTCACCTTGAAGAGAGCCATTTCACCTGACTTGTTTGACCACATCATAGGTTTTAAGTCAGCGTCTGAGATTTTGATAGCCCTTGATGGGTTATTCAACAAGAAGAATGTAGCACGGCTACAATTCTTGGAGAATGAGTTGGCAAGGTCGACTCAAGGCGAGATGGAGATATCCACCTTCTTCCTAAAGGTGAAGAACCTGTGTGGGGAGATCTCGGCCTTGGAACCTGAAGAGCCAATCTCAGAGGCAAAGTTGAACAGACACATACTCCGAGGTTTGGGGAAGGAATATGTCCCCTTCGTTACTTCCGTGCAAGGGTGGGCTACTCAGCCCTCCTTATTGGAGCTAGAGAACCTGCTGTCGTCACAGAAGAGCTTGGCGAAGCAGATGGCGGGAGTATCCATCTCAGGAGGAGATGGCGAGGCTTTGTTCTCAGGAAAGAGGAGATCCTGGGACAAGAAAAAGAAGAACTCCGAAGATGGACCTTCAACGTCCTCTCAGGGAGATGGGAGGAAGTTCCTCCTTGCGCGCGATGAGATGGGGGAGATCCCTTTGTTTTGCATGTAGGAAGTACGGGCACATGACAAAGGACTGCCGGTCCAATCTGAAGGCCGGTCATGTTGCTAACAAGGAGGGAGATCACCAGAGAGGTGGAGGAAGAGATGGAGGTCACCAGGGCGGTGAGATGGGAGACAATTGTTTCCTTGCATAGATGACGACAATGTCAGTCGATGTCTTAGCCTCCATCAACCTCGAGAACGACTGGATAGTGGATTCCAGTTGTGGGCATCATCTCACCGGAGATATGTCCAAGTTCGACTCCTTGGAAGCATATGAAGGAGCGGATGCTATCATCACTGCGGATGATACGGTACATCCCGTGGAGCGAGAAGGGAAGGTGTCCCTAGGGAGTAAAGAGACGCCAGTGACACTGAAGAGTGTGTATCACGTGCCTGGCATGAAGAAGAACCTCTACTCGGTGGCTAACGCAGTGGATGCTGGATACCACGTGCTATTTGGACCGAAGGAGGTGAAGTTCCTGAAGAACCTTTCGTCTGTCGATGCTGACGTCACGCTCACCGGGAGAAGGGTGAAGGATTTGTATGTTCTGTCTGCAAATGCCTATGTGGACAAGCTGAAGACAAACGACAGCATTGTGATCTGCCATGAGAGGCTGGGTCATGTGGGGATGGACAAGCTGAAGATGATGGCGGCAAAGGGCCTAGTAAGTGGCCTGCCTCATCTCTCTTCCTACGGCGACGGCCATGTGTGCGACGGATGCCAATATGGAAAGTCACATCGACTTCCAATTGACAAGTCGGAGACCAGGTGTAAGGCACCTCTTGAGTGCGTACATGCTGACGTTATGGGGCCGTGCGCCACCCTTACTTATGGAGGCAATAAGTATGCGCTGGTTCTGGTGGATGATTACACCCGCTATACGTGGGTATACTTTCTGAGAGAGGAGTCAGAAGTATTCAACAAGTTCCTAGAGTGGAAGGAGCTTGTGGAAGAGAGGCTGAACCGCAGAGTGAAAAAGCTGAGAAGCGACAATGGAGGGGAGTTTACCTCCAATGAGTTGGCTTCTTTCTGCAGGAGGTTCGACATTCGGCGGGAGCTCTCCTGCGCTCACACCCCTCAGCAAAATGGGTTGGCAGAGAGGAAGATCCGCCATCTGGTGGAGACTACCAGGAGTTGGCTACATGCCAAGAGCATTCCCAAGGCCTTCTGGGCGGAGGGAATGGCGTGTGCTACTCATGTGATCAACATGCTATCTCTGAGTCCTAACAGGATGGTGTCTCCACACCAGCTCATGTTCGGGGAGAAGCCCAATGTGGGTCACATGAAAGTGTTTGGTTCTACCTTCTTCGTGCACGTCCCAGATGCTCAGAGAACCAAGCTGGAGCCGAAAGCGAGAAAGTGTATCTTCATCGGCTACGATGAGCGGAAGAAGGGGTGGAAGTGCATAGATCCGCAAACCCACAAGTTCGTCGTCTCGCACGACGTAGTGTTTGACAAACTGGTCTCATACCAGGGAGTCTCTTCAGTGGAGCTGCAGGAGAGTGGAGAATCTAGCAGGGAAGAAGAGAGGGTCACTGAGGACCCTACTGTGGAGTTGGAGCTATCTCCCAGTGCTCCATCACCATCTGGCTCAGGAGGAGCCTCTGGCTCAGGGGGAGCTTCGAACTCAAGAAGCAGGGAGAGCACCGCTTCAGGAGGAGTTCAGAGAGGAGCTCAAGCAGAGGAGTCTACCATAGTGGTAGACAGTGGCCAATCCTTGAGGAGGACGAAGCAAACCATCGTTCCGCCAGCTCGCTATAAGGAGGGGAACTTCGTGAGTTTGGTTTCCTGCTTCTTCGCATGACCACTCGATGAGAGGGAACCTGCCTGCTTTGATGATGCAGCTGGCATCAAGGAGTGGGACGCAGCCATGATCAAGGAGATGGAGGCCCTAGAGAAGAATGAGACATGGGACCTGGTTCCCATGGTGGAGGGCATCAAACCTGTCACCTGCAAATGGGTGTACACGGTTAAAAAGAGAGCGGATGGAGAAGTGGAGCGGTACAAGGCGAGGCTTGTCGCTCGGGGCTTCTCGCAAACCTACGGAGAGGACTACGAGGAGACATTTAGTCCTGTCGCAAAGATGACGTCGGTGAGGACGATTATCGCTCTAGCGGCATGCCGAGGTTGGAAGTTATAGCAGCTTGATGTGAAGAACGCGTTCCTATATGGAGAGATTGACAAAGACATATTCATGGTGCAACCACCTGGATACGTGTCCAAGTCACTTCCACATCACGTCTGCAAGCTGAAGAAGGTCCTCTACGGGTTGAAACAGGCGTCGAGAGCCTAGTATGGAAAGATTGCGGGGTACTTGCAGTTCTGCGACTATGATGCCTCAGACTCAGACTCTAGCATGTTCGTGAAGAAGAGTGGAGGTCTTCACGTGCTGGTGCTGATGTACGTCGATGACATGATCGTGACAGGGAACAACCCTGAGGAGGTCGCGGCGCTGAGACAACAACTTTCCATACGATTCGAGATGAAGGATCTTGGTGAGCTGCACCATTTCCTTGGCCTCCAAGTTGAGAAGAGAAGAGGCAGGCTGTATGTTTCCCAGAGGGCGTATGCAGAGAGGATCGTCGAAAGATTCGGCATGAAGGAGGGGAAGAGTAGTTCCGTTCCTCTGGAGGATGGGCTGAAGCTTCGGAAGGAAAAAAGGGAGGATTCTTCCTGATCCGAAGATCTTTTGGGCACTGATGGTGAGTCTTATCTACCTGACTATCACGAGGCCGGACATTGCCTTTGCTGTCGGCCGAGTTATTCGGTATATGCAGGAGCCGTGAAAGCCTCATCTGGAGGAAGCCAAGGGGATACTGAAGTACGTGAAGGGAACCCTTGAGATGGGGTTGTCCTATGGAGAGAAGTCTGACTTCAAGCTGCATGGGTACACGGATGCAGACTACGGAGGTGACGCTAATGATTGCAAGTCGACATCAGGTTACGTGTTTTTGTGTGGAGCTGCTACTATCTCGTGGTGTAGCAAGAAGCAGGACTCTTGTACAACCTTCATTCTCCGAGGGTAGGACCCACTCAAGGCCACGTAGTCAAAAGTCAAAGTCAAAGAGTCAACATAGAAGTCAATAGTTCGAGATACCAAGATAAAGTCGGCCAGCATGCATAGTGGAAGAGTTCGTCAAGCGTAGGAGCAGAAGAAAGCCTAGGCGAGTAGGGGTGCACTCATGCGAGTAGCCCGAATACTCACCAAAAGGTGGGCGACCATAGGTGATACTCGCCCATTGGCCCGGGGAGATCGCCTCAATGTCGCTAGTCGCCGGGCAGGGGGTGGGCTATAAAAACCCCCTACCCCTTGGTTTTCCTATAAATAGGACCCCAGGGGTACTTGAATTGGCACCTGGACTTGAGCTCTCGAAACCCTGCTCTTGCATTCTGGAACCTGTCGCACTTGGCCGCTACTCCCGGTACTAGCCAAGTCGGTGCCTTCCTTGTACCCTGCTCGACCATTTTTTTGTCTTGGAGGGGAAGTCTCTTCGCAGCTTCTGGGTACGTGGTGGGACCTCCCTGCCGCAGCACCTGGGGTCCAGTTCGTTGCTCTTCTAGCTCCGTAGTAGTCTCCATCCAGGTCATCTCGTTGGACTGCTGGGCGAGTAGCCTTCGGCTGCATCGGTCCGAATCTTGAGGTTAGGATTTTCCTGGCGTCAACACTTTGGTGCGGTGAGCGCCGACCTGAGAATCAGCGACATTCTCGGGGGCGTCGGCATTCTTCTTCTTCTCCTTCTTCCTCTCAAGCCTCTTCCTCTTCCTAGAAGCGAGGAAGTCCTCAAGCTCGGCGTCGCGAGCAGGCTTCTGCAACGGTGGCAGCAGACTAGCAAGCTCGGCCAAATCAGCATCAGCTTCCTCGGCAATACTACGCGACATCTTGAAGCGAGATCAAAAAAGTCTTGCCATCAGAGACCCCTCCCCCTCTATATATAGAGCCAGGGCGACGGAAGCGAGATGCCGACTATCAATCAATACTTGCCAGAAAGACAGCTCGTCGAATCAGGGTTGGATGATTCTTTCCGAGCAACTACGTTACTCGCAAAGAGCGGGGATTGTGTACAACCCTCATTCTCCGAGGGTAGGACCCACTCAAGGCCACGTAGACAAAAGTCAAAGTCAAAGAGTCAACACAGAAATCAATGGTTCGAGATACCAAGATAAAGTCGGCCAGCAGGCATAGTGGAAGAGTTCGTCAAGCGTAGGAGCAGAAGAAATCCTAGGTGAGTAGGGGTGCACTCATGCGAGTAGCCCAGATACTCGCTAAAAGGTGGGCAACCATAGGTGATACTCGCCCATTTGCCCGGGGAGATCGCCTCAATGTCGCTAGTCGCCGGGAAGGGGCTGGGCTATAAAACCCCCCTACCCCTTAGTTTTCCTATAAATAGGACCCAAGGGTACTTGGATTGGCACCTGGACTTGAGCTCTCGAAACCCTGCTCTTGCATTCTGGAACCTGTCGCACTTGGCCGCTACTCCCGGTACTAGCCAAGTCGGTGCCTTCCTTGTACCCTGCTCGGCCATTTTTGGTCTTGGAGGGGAAGTCTCTTCGGAGCTTCTGGGTAAGTGGTGGGACCTCCCTGCCGCAGCACCTGGGGTCCAGTTCATTGCTCTTCTAGCTCCGTAGTAGTCGCCAGCCAGGTCATCTCGTTGGACTGCTGGACGAGTAGCCTCCGGCTGCATCGGTCCGAATCTTGAGGTCAGGATTTTCCTGGTGTCAACAACTCTATTTCCCTTTCTACCACGGAGGCTGAGTACAAGGCGTCGTCCTTAGCAGCTCAGGAGTGTGTCTGGCTAAGGAGACTAGTGGAGGACGTGGACGAGGAGGTCAGCGGACCTACTGTAAGACCCCATTTTATTTCTTTCAAATGCCGGGTCTTAGGCCCAGAACCGCCGCTTTGCAGTGACACCTTCACTTGGGAAGGTCACCACTACAAAACACCGATCCTGCTGGCCAAATCGATCACAAAGAAAAGTGCATTAAAGAAGACAAGTCCACAGAATCAACATGAAATATAAATGTCCACATGATATAACTAAATAAAAGATAACAATGGTTACTATAAGAAAGGGCTCATGCCCTGTACATTATGTCCTCACTACAAGATCACTCGTGGAAGCTAACTACTAATCACTCACTGATACTGAATCTTGTGCTCTTGTACTGCACTGGCCCGCCTCCGTCTGCACCGGTCTCTGATGTTGCTGCGTCTCATCGATCCCCTAAAATGATATGGTCCACCGACCGTTAGTCAAAAAGACTAAGCCAATCCCCCACCCCTCCCCCGGTGAGTCCTAGGCACCGAGCGGGAAGGATGAAGCGGATGACAACAAGGGGTATAATCAAAAAGCAGATGACAACGAATCTAGTCTACAGGAATAGCTACAACTACACATGTATGTTGGAACATGGTCTTCCGCATCTCCTAGGTTTGAGAATAACAAAACCTATGTGTATTTGATCTTGTGTGTTTAAGTGTGCAGGATAGCAAAGTCCACATGACTCAAGGATTACATAAGAAGGGTGCTCCCAAAGTTGAGCCATCAAATCCAAAACTCAAACTAGCGTCGGCGGTAGCACCTAGTGCCCGACGCTAGCTTGTGTTCGACGAAAATTCACTCGACGAACTGTATGCTGCGCTCGACGAAACAGATCTTGCGTTCGACGATCTTGCGTTCGACGAATTTCCGTTCGACGAACTTGCTGCTACGATCGACGAAATCAAGCCGCTGAGAACGGAAGCTGGGTACGACAAAATTGAATCTGCGTTCGACGATTTTGCGTTCGACGATTCTACGTTCGACGAATTTCCGATCGACGAATGATGAAGCCCGCTCGACGAACTTCGGTCGACGAAAATTCGATCGGCGAAAAGATTGCTTAAGCGCAATTCCGAGAGCACATATAGAAGGAGATAGCGCCTGGCGGTATCCAATAGCGCAGGCGGTAGCGGGGAGCACAGAAGGCAAGAGAGAATTGTTTCCTTGGATGGGAGATTCTGTCGCGCAGAATATGTCCTAAAATGGGATAGCGCCGGCGGTAGCACTAGCGCAGGCGCTAACACTAAGGCTATAAAAAGGACCCCTTGGCTCCGTCTTCCTAATCCTCTTGAGATCCTAAATTCCAGAGCTTCGTGCCACAACAGAGAGAGGAAGGTTCAGAGAGGTACTCCCACAAATCCATAAAGGCTTAAAGAGATCCGTGGAGAAGATTTCAACACGCGTCATCATTGTGACGAAAGACCGCATCGACTACGATCATACTCTACGTTTTCGTCTACTTCTCCAAGAGATCCACATAGAGGGAGTTTTATATTATTGTCTTTTTATTTCACATCTTTTCTTTTCGTGTAGTAAATTTGCCTCGTGTTGGCGACTAGGTCTGGGTAGGACTTATGGCAGAAATTCGCCTCGTGTTGGCCACTAAGTCTCGGGTGTAGGTCTAGGGGGTGCTCGAGGCCATATCTGGGGAAGGGTTGGCTAGAGCGGCTTGAGGCCGTATCCGGGGAAGGATCGGCTAAAGCCAACCGGTTCGTGGGGATACGAGTCGGTATAGAAAACAAAAAGAGTCTTTATATTCGCTTTGATTTCTAGCTTCGATAAGAGATCAAGTTTTGTAATCATGCTTCTCAAGTTAATAAAATCATGTCTTTACTTTTATTTCACTTGATTTGTCTTGATCTTCTCTAGTTTAATAATAAAAGCTTTTTCAAAGTTATTCAAAATATATCAAAAGTTTTTAAAACCCTTATTCACCCCCCCCCCCCCCCTCTAAGGGCGCCTACCGATCCAACAAGTGGTATAAGAGGTAGGTTATTCCAAATCGGCTTAACAACCTGGAATAATGGCGTCTCATGATCTCGCTTCTACTAGTGGGGTAAGTTTTTATGAAGAAGAAAAATCTCCTAAACCACCTTTATTCGAAGAGAGAAATTATAAAGGGTGGAAATTATTAATGGAAAAAATTATTAAAGATTTAGATATCGATGCATGGGATATAGCAATAGTTAGACCAGCGAATGAATCAAATAAACAGGAACGTCATCTAAATGCAAAATCCAAATATTATTTATTTTGTGCCCTATCAAATGAAATTTTCAAATTAATATATTGTTTTTCTAGTGTATACAAAGTATGGAAATTTCTTGAAGAAATGTATGATTCTCCTTCTACAGGTATGGAACAATCGCAAGAACCGGAGAATATGCAAGCTTGCACAAGTCTTCAAGAATGCTCCTCTTATGACGGATCCATGAAGTGCACATCAAGTGAAAGAGAAGAAGAAATACTATCTTCGGAAGAGGAGTACCAAAAAGATGTCAATGAAACGATATGCTCAAATCGTGCCTCTCCCAAAAGCAATGTAAGGAAATCACTCCCACTTTCTGTACTTCTATTTCTACATTACAAATGTTTCAAACTACAAAGCGCAAAATTAAGAAATCAAAAAATGCTAATAAACATTTGCGCTTAGAAAATAAAAATTTAAAGGCAAAAATTAATGAAGAATCAAATTCTAATTTATCTAGTTCTACACATGGCTCCTCAGTTGAAAATACCACAACTTGTGTAGAATATAATGAATTAAAAGAAAAGCACAAGAAACTTGAAAAGGATTTTATTTTAGTAAAAGAACAAAATGAAAAATTATGTTTAGAAAATTCATCTTTGATAAATGATTGTGCTAAGTGCAAAGACTATAAAATTGAAATTAAAGAGATGGATGAAACATTTGATGAATATAGAAATAACTATCAAGGTCATATTGATTCAATTGTTTCCATTCTTAAAAATAGCACAATCGCTTATAATAAAGCTAGACATAATTTAAAAATTAAAAATAATGAATTAAAAACTAAAATCAAATTGCTTAAGGAAATCATAAAGAAAAATTCTCAAAACATACATTCTCAATATAATGCAAAATCCAAAAGCAAGTTGAATATGATTTCTCAAAAGTTGAATAAGACAAACAATGGAAATAAAAAACTTCAAAAGATTAAAAATGAAATTCCACAATACAATCATTACTATCATTTACAACATCAATCTTCTCCCAACGTAAAATTAAATGTTCACAAATTTCCTTTGAAAAATACTTTCAATAATCATTACAATCATAATCATCAATATAAAGATTATCACAATGGAAATTTCACATATAAGAATAACACTAAACCAAAGTTTGAATGGATGCCCAAAATTAAAAATGAAACATTAACTTCACATGAAAGGACCCATTCATCACTAACTACCCACAAACCTAAACGTTATATTTGGGTACCCAAAGGAACCACCACACTTGGTCCCCTTCAGATACCTAAATCTCTTATTCATTAGTATCCAATCATTTGCATGAAGTAGAAATCAACTCAAAATAAAATATCAATTCTCTTCTTCATGATATGCTTAATTTCCTTTTTGTTTTTGCTTTTTATTTGTTGAACCATCATGATATGATCACTTTATATAACTTGTGATATGACTTTCTCATATTAAACCAAAATTCATAAATAAATCAAATTGAACTAAGTTGAATAAAAAGTCATATCATTTTTCCAAGTGATCTACTTATCCTTTTTATTTTTGTCCTTCTAAATCCATTTCCTAATAGTCTTATAAAAATTTGAAAAACTAAAATTGTCATATGATATTATTAAGACTAAATGAAATAAGTGTCAAAATGGATTTAAAAGGTAGTTTAGGGGTATTAGGCTAAACTTATAAAATGCGCAAGTTTTGCTTAGGTATTTAATATATTTGCGGCATTTTAATTACCCCTAATTTGTTTAATCATAATCATGCCAAATCGGAATTGAAAAATTGCATGAATATTATTTCACTCATTTATGATCATTTCACTCATGCATATGTTGTGCAAAACTCAACAATTAAGGTTTAATGAATATGAAACTTTAATGAATGTGAAACCCATATACTAAAATTTTTTAACTTCCGCAACTTTTTGCGATTTCTTCTCGTATCTTCATTTCATTAGACATGTCTTACATCACACAAACATAATTAAGAAAAATTGGAAGCAAAATCGAAGAAAATCTAGGCTATAGGATCAAAATAAGCACTCTTTATGAGCTAACACAGGCGCTAGTATCTAACGCCAGCGCTAGCTCAAGTCTCCGATTTTCTGAAATTTTAAAATTCTGAACAATCAATAAAATATATTATTTTATATGTACTACTCATTTTTGCAATTCTTCCTGTACTTGTTTTTGTAAAATTAAAATACAAATTTACAAAAGCCAAATTACAAAAAATATTTTGTTTTGTCTTTGGATATTTGTTTGAATTATATTCCTATATGCAAAAATCAAATATCAAAAATACTGTATTGACTTCATTGAAAATCAAGCATGATTTAATCTATTATTTAGAACTTCTATAATGTTGCAATTTATCTTTTCAAACTACTTTGAACATTGCTTTCATCATGCTTTGATATATCTATTAATATGTGCATCAATTATATTGAAAAAGTTGTGTAGAACTAAGCTTAGCATGCCTCTAAGTATGAGTAAATATTTTATGTTTGATAATGATCGTTATTCACTCACTTATTTTGGCATTGTCTACTTATGTGTTTAATCTAAGAATGCTTGTGTATGTTTTGTAATAGTACAATGAATTAAAATTGCACAAGTATCTTACCTACACAACATTTGTTTGCACTTTAAAAGTTAAGAAAAGTGGTTATGTTTTTATAACTATATTGGTTTGTAAAACAAGTGTATTCGGAGAACTTTGTACAAAAAAAAAATCATAAAATAAAGTGACAAAGATAACTCCACCAAGCACTACTTGAACCTCCTGATAAGTCTTAATAAGAGTTGTAAGGTTGAGCACCTTGGAAAGAATAGTAAAGTATCTTGTGCAAACCATAACTTTCTTTCAAAATAAAAAAAACACTTATTCTTAAGTACAACGGATCACTAGTTTCAATATTAAAATAAAATATGTGATCCCCCAAACACTACTTTCCACTCTGATAAGTCTTAATGAGCATTGTGTGTGCAAAGCACCTTGGTAGTTGTACATTTTTTGTGCATTGAAGTGTGTGGAAGTAAAATTATTTATGTTTTATTGTGCTCTTACTTTACATATCTCTTGTATTTTTGATTAAAACATTTGTTTACTCTACTCAAAAATACACTTATGTGCACATCATTATCTTCCATAACACTTCTTTTCATGAGTATTAGATCCTAATGCTAATTCTATACTACTCTTTACTTATCAAATGCACTAGATAACATAGCATGCTTTCTACAATGTTTGGTATGTTTTGAAATTGTGAATTAAAATAACATTGTAGTAATCTCTTTTTGATAACATTATTTCATGTTTGGTTACATTATTGTTAAACTTAAAGATTTTAATTGAACAATGATTTACAAAAACATCTTCTTTATGAAATTTAACTCATATATCTTTTTATGGATCATCATTGATTACAATAAGATGTTTTTTTTGTATTTCTATAAGTCTTCTGCATCATCACCATATAATTGTTTTTACCTTGCGCTTTCATGCTTATTTAAAGTCTTTTATTTTGTGTACATCATCACTTGAATCTTCAAATTCATTTCTTGCAACAAGTGGTAGACTTGCTTGGTAAACTCTATATTGGTTGCTTTTAACATGAAATTTTTTTAAACTCTGATTTATTTCTATGAAAATATTGTAATGCTAAAACTCTGATTTATTAATGGACATCAAAATAGCTATGTGAGTGTTTTCATAAATTCAAATAAAAATATAAATCCATAGGCTATGTCATTAGATTTAAAATGCTTAAATGTTTCCAATAATTATTATCCATGACTTCATATCTCACCATAGCGGAGGCGTAGGGTTGTAGACATTAGATAACCTTATCTCTAGTCATGTCTTGTCCTTAACCGGGGAGGGTTCCAGTGGGGCCATGCGAGATACTGGGGGAAAGAGTGCTAGGGTGAGTATTGTCTAGTGTTTGCATATGGGACTAACACCCCAACCTACGATATGTATGCAGCTCCTCATGCCCATCCGTCACTTAGTACGGGGCTAGGGTGTAGACATATTGTCTGGGTAGTTTAGTTACTTGGAAATCATTATATTTTTTTTGCTTAAAACTCTTATATAAAAAGGGGGTGAACCAACATAATACTTGAAAATGTTATATTGCTAAAAAACTCTGATCTATCTCCATAAAAATTATTCTAAAACTCCTTATCATTTCATTCTCTCAAAAAGCTCGATCATGCCTTTATCTTATTATCAAAAAAAATTTGTGTTTTGCTTCCTTACCCACTTTTTCTAATAACAAAAGGGGGAGAACTAACATGATAAATATAATCTGCGATCAAAATAGAAAACAAACATGCTTAATTAAGATGATAGCTTACATATTAGGGGAGCATTCACTTAGGAGGAGCAAGTATTTAGGGGGAGCAATTTTAAATACTACAATCGATAATTATCCTAAGTCATCACTCTCACACACACACACAAGTAGTTCATCATGCTTATATATATATATTAATGCTCTGATTTATCATTAATGGTTTTGTTATTATCAAAAAGGGCAGTTTGTTGGAACATGGTCTTCCGCATCTCCTAGGTTTGAGAATAACAAAACCTATGTGTATTTGATCTTGTGTGTTTAAGTGTGCAGGATAGCAAAGTCCACATGACTGAAGGATTACATAAGAAGGTTGCCCCCAAAGTTGAGCCATCAAATCCAAAACTCCTACTAGCGCCGGCGGTAGCACCTAGCGCCTGACGCTAGCTTGCGTTCGACAAAAATTCGCTCGACGAACTGTATGCTGCGCTCGATGAAACAGATCTTGCGTTCGACGATCTTGCGTTCAACGAATTTCCGTTCGACGAATGAGGAAGCCCGTTCGACGAACTTGCTGCTGCGATCGACGAAATCAAGCCGCTGAGAACCGAAGCTGGGTACGACGAAATTGAATCTGCGTTCGACGATTTTGCATTCGACGATTCTACGTTCGACGAATTTCCGATCGACGAATGATGAAACCCACTCGACGAACTTCGGTCGAAGAAAATTGATCGCCGAAAAGATTGCTTAAGCGCAATTCCGGGAGCACATATAGAAGGAGATAGCGCCTGGCGGTATCCGATAGCGCAGGCGGTAGCGGGGAGCACATAACTCAAGAGAGAATTGTTTCCTTGGATGGGAGATTCTGCCGCGCAGAATATGTCCTAAAATGGGATAGCGTCGGCGGTAGCACTAGCGCAGGCGCTAGCACTAAGGCTATAAAAAGGACCCCTTGGCTCCGTCTTCCTAATCCTCTTGAGATCCTAAATTCCAGAGCTTCGTGCCACAACAGAGAGAGGAAGCTTCAAAGAGATACTCCCACAAATCCATAAAGGCTTAAGGAGATCCGTGGAAAAGATTTCAACACGCGTCATCATCGTGATGAAAGACCGCATCTACTACGATCATACTCTGCGTTTTTGTCTACTTCTCCAAGAGATCCACATAGAAGGAGTTTTATATTATTGTATTTTTATTTCACATCTTTTCTTTTAAATCGTGTAGTAAATTCGCCTCGTGTTGGCGACTAGGTCTGGGTAGGACTTAGGGCAGAAATTCGCCTCGTGTTGGCGACTAGGTCTCGGGTGTAGGTATAGGGGGTGCTCGAGCCCATATCCGGGGAAGGGTTGGCTAGAGCGGCTTGAGGCCGTATCCGGGGAAGGATCGACTAAAGCCAAACGGTTCATGGGGATACGAGTCGGTATAGAAAACAAAAAGAGTCTTTCTATTCACTTTGATTTCTAGCTTCGATAAAAGATCAAGTTTTGTAATCATGCTTCTCAAGTTAATAAAATCATGTCTTTACTTTTACTTCACTTGATTTGTCTTGATCTTCTCTAGTTTAATAATCAAAGCTTTTTCAATGTTATTCAAAATATATCAAAAGTTTTAAAACTCTTATTCACCCCCCCCCCCCCTCTAAGGGCACCTACCGATCCAACAATGTGTATCTAAACAAATGAAGCAGTAAGTAAAGCATAGTAATGAGCATGTAATGAATAGTAAAGCAGTATATATGAAAGCAAGTAAAAGGATATAAAAGTAACCATTGATTTATAGGAATGCCCATACAAACCTATAGACCAAGAGGTCGTTTAGCAAGGCCTATCGTATAAAAAGTCTCATTCCAATTTATACGATAGGGGTAGGGGTTGAAATGCAATATTTATGCTATGACATGCAAGGTATGATGTTTATGCTATGTTCATACAAGTGCAACTCACACACTTCGACTCTGTGCGCACAAACCTTTAGTTCCCCCGTTTTGGAGCTAGCTAGACTCCCTGGATACTCCCGTAGTGGCAAACGGAAGCGGTGGGTTGGGCCTCGCCCACCTCTAGGTTGGTATTCACACTACCTAACCTAGACCTATCGTACGCCTCAATGCAAAACCGTGGAGCATCTGTGTACTCTTACTGGCTGGACCACCAGACTTTTATGGCTAAGTGCAAATTCCACACTTGCCGAGTCAACGTATTGACGTAGGTGTGAACGACCATCCAATACCGAAGACCCACCACCTTCGTGCACATGCAAACATGATCTACTATCTATCTCTGAGCCATAGGCTCCCCGGGCTAACCTGCCCGTCATCAATAACCTTCTGAGCCACCGGCTCGCCGGACCAACCCGTCCGTTCCAACAGACCTTACTGAGTCACAAGCTCACCAGATTAATTAGTCTACTGCTACAAACACCGAGCCTACCACTCGTAAGACCAAACCGACTAATATTCCCTTGATAACGGGGTGTGGGTGAGAGTATTATTAAGTTAAGCTTGTATAACAATTTCTTACTCCGCGGCTTATGGTTAATCTTGGACTTCCCGAGGATTACCCTGTAAGGGCTCGCTACGGTACTAGGAACTGTAATGGGATGACACCCCAAGGTTCACTTTCTCAAGACACGTAGTGTTGTTGGTATCTACCTATAAGAACATCCCTCTTATCATTTCACTTGAGTTAAACCTAAGTGCTTTATGACACGCTAGGGGAAAAACGATCATTCGTCAATCCCAAGCACTACCTTACCTTTAACTCACCAAGCACTCTTAATACATAACTCCTTTTTGGTGATCTAAATCTCTTCATCCTGACCATGTACACCAACTACATGTCATTCCCACTTAGTAGGCCACTAGTTACCCAAGTTCCACAGTTTTACTAAACGCAAACCAAACTAACTATATAAAGCTTGTAATTAGAGGTACTCCAAATATTCATCCAACTGACTAAAGATAATTACTGGGGGTCTATCATGATGTTATAAGACTAAATCCATAGAATCATATTTTTCCTTAATTATTTAGTATTTATTTTAATTTCTCCAAACATTTGCCAAGTATGAAAATGAACATGAAGTATAAGGAATTCTTATGATATGGCTCTCCAAAAATTATGATAAATCTATGATGACTAAATAACATGTTTTTACAGTAAGAAATTGTTCTTTATTTTAAATATTTATCATCTATCCAAACTTGTAGATTTATGAAGGAACTACCAAAAAGATCAACTCTAAAATTATGGGAAAATTACCAAACTCTTGTATTCATCAGACAAGGCTACTGACTAAGTTTCAGGATTTAAGGAAATCATTTTCTTACTAAAATATATACTTTAAGAAAACCTCAAATTAAATGAAATGTGAAGTAGCCTACTGATTTAAGTCTTCAAAAATTCTATAAAAATTTACAGAGCTTCCTAATGTTTTGAAATGTCCTATCACCAATTTGTACAATTTATAAAATAGTATTGGACCCCAAATATTTTTCTTGAGTCTAAATCAAAACAGGTGCCTTGTGAAAGAAGTACCGATTACATTATTTAATAAAATTCACAAAAATTACCAGAGGTCTGAACCATGATTATAAGGGCACCACCAAAGTTTCATCATCATCCAAGACTTTTAAGCATGTAAATGTTTCTTATAAGAAGTTTCCCTAAAGGAGTTATGTCCTAATTTAAAGGGAATATTGGCTCCTAAAATTCTTATAAAATTACCCAAGGCATATTTACATCCTATGAACTTATCCACCAAGTTTCATAACCACCAAGGGACTTTTGACCACATGACCTTCACAAGGTCCTAAATGCACACCTAGGAATAAAACTAGTGTTCTAGGGCTTAACCACCTCCACACCACCCCAAACCACTCATGGGGGTATTTTAGGTGATCCTAAATCAGTGGACAAGGTTCCACCTCATGGTGAGGAGATTTGACCACAAAATCCCAAGATAAACATCATGCCCTAATTATGACCCAATTTGACCTAACTTGGGTTAACCAATTACTCAATCAAAACAGTCCCAATTAGGCTGAGATTTTTACCTATGTCATATCATAACCCTAAGGAGCACCCACCAAAATTTGGAGGGCATTGGAGGTCTTTTGACCCACTAATTAATAATTAGATGATCTATGAAATTATTTCAAAAACCTTAGAAAAAGGTTCTCCTAAAAATCCCATCTTTTAGAATGTGGTGTGGGTGTATGTGACTAGCCTAGGTTTAAAGTATCAAGTCCATATCAACTACCAGTAAAAAGTTATTCAAGGAATGGTGGCTGTCCTACACTAGGGACCAGCCCCACCAAAAAGGTTCTACAGGGAGCTACAGTACTCCCTTTATGGTGAAATCAATTTTAAAACACAGTAGACTCCAAGGGCTACAACTTTGGTGTTGGACACTTTTTAATCAGAGGTGATCTAGTATTTTTAACAATTAAAATAAACTACAGCAAAAAGTGTGACAGAAATTAATAAAAAAACATTTAATTAATAACTGAAATTTGCGTTCGACGAAAACGATACAGCGCTCGACGAAAGCAGAACAACTCTGCATTCGGCGAAATTAACTGCGCTCGACGAAGGCAGAACAACTCTGCGTTCGACGAAATCTGAACAAAGCTGCGTTCGACTAAGTTAACGCAGAACTGCGTTCGACTAAATTAACAGCGCTCGACTAATTTAATCCAGATCGATGAACTATATTCCGTTCGACTAATTTTATACAAACTGTGTTCGACTAATTTAAGTTATAACAATGTTCGACTAAAATATTTTCGTTCGACTAACTCCGAGTCTGTTCGACTAAAATAATTCTTCGTTCGACTAACTGATCCAGATCGACGATTTAAATGAAATAAACGTAAACAATAAACAAATCTGATGGCTCTCTGTTATCATCCACGAGGAATGGACGGCGCGCGATATCCCGGCCTGGGCTTCTTTGCGGGGCGATTTCCCGGCCACCTGCGACTCGTCCCGGCCGGCCAATGCCACCACCACCTCCGTTGAGGTGGTGGCCGGCGATAGGAGGTGGTTGGCCGGCCGGAGGTGGTCGGATCTGGGTTTTAGAGGAGGAAAAAGAGCTCGAAACGAACCTTTTTCGGAAGCACAATCTGGGCCCTATTGGGCACGGATCAAGCCCCAAATTAAGAAATGATCTAGCACCAAGGGACGAGAAGAGGATCAGACCTATGTGGGGGCTTGGTGGCGTGAATTTTGGCGAGTTGCCATTGACGGTGCTGGAGCTTTTGGTGCCATGCCGATCCTTGCTCCTGGTACTCGATTTCTTCGGGGAAGAGAGGGGGTTTCACTCCTTTCCAACCTCTGAAGATGTTAAAAGGGTCGATTGAGGCTAAGGGTGGGGAGTTACTCGGATTGCCATTAATGGCCATAAGTGGAGATTTCGGTTACACTTAGGGGGGATGAATTGACCATCAATTAGGCCGGGAAGAAGCTAAAAACTTCTGCTCTCCCCAAGGGGAGATGAATGGAGCCATTAATTGATCAGATTGGGGGGTTTCTCCTTCTCCTCCATTAATTCCCCCTTCTTTCTCTCTCTTCCAAAATGGGCTTTCTCTGTAAGACCCCCCCTCCAGAATCAACGGTCCGACCGGGGGATCTTATCGCACACCACCCTTTAGCACGATGCCGAAGCGACCCCGAAGGGTGAAGGCACTAGCTTCTCCAACCCTTTTCCTGGAACACTCCGAAGTCACACCTAGGGGTGGTGTTAAGCGAAAGTCACTACACACCAACAGAGTAAGGAAGCAGTATTTTAGCGGAAGACATTATTAAAGAGTGCGCTTTGTTACCCTTAGCGGAAGACATTATTAAAGAGTGCGCTTTGTTACCCTTAGCGGAAGACATTATTTATAGCGGAAGATTAAATATCACAGAAACCGTAATTTCAAAACCTATATGAGTAATATTGATTTCGCCGCCGCAATGAATCCTATCCGTCAAGGCTTCATTGCATCATATATGTATACCCTGAGATAGGGCGCAACAAAAGGAGATGCGGCTTAATAAAACTTTATACCTGACGTAGCCTGATCCGTGGCTTCATCCACACATAGGTGTTGTCACTCATCCGCACCTGTCACCTGTGCTAAAGACAAGTTATTAGAAATACAAACAGAATCCAACTCCTACTAACACACAAACATAATATAACAATTATAAGTAAGGGGATATCTGGACTCTTATTGGGCCGAGGCAGTCTTCCCACGACCACCGCCTACGTACTCCGTATCATCCTGCATACGGCCTCAGACCCACGTAGTTCTATTAGTTTCGCACGGGTTGCCCTCCCAGACCGTCCATCGCGCGGGTTGCCTTAGAGTAAAACTCATAGGCCATCCGATTTTATCCCTCGTCACATTCCTGAAGGCAACATTTCATTCCCGTAGGAATTACTTTCTCGAAGGCAACATTTCATTCCCGTAGGAATTACTTTCTCGAAGGCAACATTTCATTCCCGTAGGAATTACTTTCTCGAAGGCAACATTTCATTCCTGTAGGAATTACTTCCTCGAAGGCAACATTTCATTCCCGTAGGAATTATTTTCTCGAAGGCAACATTTCATTCCCGTAGGAATTTACTTTCTCGAAGGCAACATTTCATTCCCGTAGGAATTACTTTCTCGAAGGCAACATTTCATTCCCGTAGGAATTATTTCTCGAAGGCAACATTTCATTCCCGTAGGAATTTATTTTCTCGAAGGCTACTATTTTCATAAGAGAAGAAAAGAGACGCCCTTTAAGATCAGCAATATATCCACCCGCAACCTGTAGGAGGAGAGAAGACGAACTCTATAAGCTTAGCATATCTCTATCCGAGAAGGTACCACTAATTTAACTCGGTTGGCAATCAAATCCAACCTGCCCACATAGGGCACAATTGCATTCATGTAGACCTTCGTCGATCATTTCGGTGCTTGGCGATCAATTCCCAGTCATCCACATAAGACCCGCTTGTATTTATGTAAACTTCCGTCAATCACTTGAATGCTTGGTAATCAAGCCCAAGACACCCATAAGCTTTATAGGCACAAGAAGTAGCACAGTAGTGTGAAAGAGAGAAATAAGATGAAGAGTAGACGAAAATAGATAAGGTTTAGAGTCTACCATTTGTCGGAGGAGGAAGAGATGAAGCTCCCTCAATCGGATACCAAACCAGATGAAGATAGGCTCAAGTAAGAGGCGGAGAAGGGGTTCCTCTTGGGTGATGCTTATGGTGTGAGAGTCCTCCATAAATTTCATGCCTAGGCATATGATCGCATTCCTAATCTCTACCAATTCGGAGTAGCACGACTCCATTCCTCACCAAATCGGAACGACAAGGAAAACTAATAAGTGGCAGATTCCTGCCATGGGAGGGAGAATTGAGGTAGGAGGAGGAGGAAGAGAGAGTGAAGCTATCATACCTTGTCGTGAGCTATGAAGGGCAACCCTCTTATTAAAAATACAGCAGCAGCCCCCATTAGACCAAGAGGGAACAAGAGCAGCCCCAAATCAATAAGGTAAAGGGCAGCTCAAAGCAAACAGCCCCAAATCATCAAGGTAAAGAGCAGTTCAACTTAACAAGGAGCAGCCCCCCAAATCAGCTCACAAGGCAGCCCCCTACTAACCCAACAGGAAAGTAAACAGCCCCCATTAACAGCTCACAAGGCAGCCCCCAATTCAACAAACATCACAGCCCCCAATTTATCAAGGATAAGAGGCAGCCCCCCCCCCCCCCCCCCCCCCCCAACATAAACCCAAGTAGGAAGGATATATAACTATATAGCAGCCCCTAGCTGGGATTATATAACCAACCCCAACGTAATCCAAGCAAGATTAGTGTAAAGTAGCCCCCAAGTAGAAAACAAACAGCAACCTCTAAAGTGGGATAATAGCAAACCAGCCCCAAAGCAACAAACCTGCAGTCCAAGTTAACCTGAAGCAACCCCCAAACCAACAAGGAAAGGAGCAGCCCCAACAATTAAACCTGCAGTCCCAGTTAACAAGAAGCAGCCCCCAAACCAACAAGGAAAGGAGCAGCCCCATTTCAACAAACCTGCAGTCCAAGTTAACAAGAAGCAGCCCCCAAACCAACAAGGAAAGGAGCAGCCCCAACAATTAAACCTGCAGTCCAAGTTAACAAGAAGCAGCCCCCAAACCAACAAGGAAAGGAGCAGCCCATTTCAACAAACCTGCAGTCCAAGTTAACAAGAAGCAGCCCCCAAACCAACAAGGAAAGGAGCAGCCCCATTTCAACAAACCTGCAGTCCAAGTTAACAAGAAGCAGCCCCCAAACCAACAAGGAAAGGAGCAGCCCCATTTCATCAAACCTGCAGTCCAAGTTAGCAAGGAGCAGCCCCCAAACCAACAAGGAAAGGAGCAGCCCCATTTCATCAAACCTGCAGTCCAAGTTAGCAAGGAGCAGCCCCCAAACCAACAAGGAAAGGAGCAGCCCCATTTCATCAAACCTGCAGTCCAAGTTAACCAGAAGCAACCCCCAAACCAACAAGGAAAGGAGCAGCCCCAACAATTAAACCTGCAGTCCCAGTTAACAAGAAGCAGCCCCCAAACCAACAAGGAAAGGATCAGCCCCATTTCATCAAACCTGCAGTCCAAGTTAGCAAGGAGCAGCCCCCAAACCAACAAGGAAAGGAGCAGCCCCATTTCATCAAACCTGCAGTCCAAGTTAGCAAGGAGCAGCCCCCAAACCAACAAGGAAAGGAGCAGCCCCATTTCATCAAACCTGCAGTCCAAGTTAGCAAGGAGCAGCCCCCAAACCAACAATAAAAGAGGCAGCACATAAATGAAATCATCCATTGGATCCAATAGCAGCCCCCAATCCTACTAGAACATAAGTAGGGCAGCCACAACTAGACAAATATAAAGAAGGTAACGACAGCCCCCCAATTAACAATACTTTTAGACAGATCCCAACTGGAATCATATAGCAGCCCCCAAAACAAATCGGAACATATGAAAGGCAGCCACCCCCAATTAGATAAAAAGAATATAAGCAGCCCCCATCATAATGCATACTTAACCCCAAATAGATCCTGATATCAGGAGCCAAAAAAGAAGAAGATCTGCCATCAAAAGCCCCCAAGCATTAATCGGGTAGCAGGGTCTAAGAGGTCAGGTGATAAGGACAGCCAGCATAAGCCCCCAGCTTAAGAACTCAGGTAAGAAAACTGACAACATGACTCCCAAATAACAGAACAAAATCGAATGCAGGAAATCGGGAACTAGGCAAGAACTGCCAGCACAAACCCCCAAGATTTATATTTTTTTTAAGCTCCTAACTGACCAAGTATAGCAGCCACCCCCTCAATTATCGGCGAAATTAAACCCCAAACAGCATAAGGAAAGCTCTAACTGAGAAGGCATAGCAGAAGTAAGATAACACCAACAGCATAAGTAAAAGCTCCCCCCCATTAACAGCATAGCAGCAGGGAAGACCCCCATAAAAACAACGAAATCTGCCAAGCTCGGTAAAGCAAAGAGGGGAGGGGATGAAGGAGAAGAAGGTGAAGAGTTTCCTTGTCATACCTTGCCGTGAGCTCCCCTTGCCGTGAAACCCTCGCCAGGACAGAGTTTCGAGGAGGGGGAGAGGAAGAGGAAGAGCGCGTGTCCAGTTACCTTGCCGCGAAGCCCTTGTATAGCCATGGTCGACCAATCCGACGCCCCCAGCGAGCTCGCCTGGTTTTCGCCCATGGTTTCTCCGCTGATTTCCGGTTTTTGAACAGGGCACCTCACTCTCTTGTTTTTTTTTATATATATATAAGCTTATATATGTATATATATATACACATTACACACACACCTATTTATACACGTTTATATATATCAAAGAATGCAAAAGTGCTCGCGAAATAAATGCGCAGAGGGTGTCGCTGTGTTCGTAATAATCACATGAAGTTAACGAAATTATTTGAAGTTGATTCCGAGTCCGTTATTCATAATTACTCGCTCAAACCAGTACGCAACTCAAAATAGATTATTTTGGCTACCTTTCGCAAATCTCATCGAATTTGAACGAAACGAATTGCATTGTGTTAGAATTGATCACGCGAGTCTATTGCAACTGACTAGGGTGAAATTGGGGCTTGTTTACCCAATATTCTAAAATGGCGTTGTTGCGGCGTTCGGTATTACTCAAAATAGTCGTTTTCTCCAAACGACCTCAGATCGGGACGAAACGAATTCCGTTGTACTCATATTGACCATACGAGTCTAACGTAACTGACAGAAGTCGATTCGGAGCACGTATGCTCCATATTCTAAAATTGCATCGTCGTGACGTGCTACTATACTCAAAATGGTCACTTTCACCAAATGACCTCGGATTGAAACGAAACGAGTTCCGTTGCACTCGTATCAACTATACGAGTCTAATGCAACTGACGGAAGTCGATTCTGAGCACGTATGCTTAATATACCACTTCGGTGTTATGGCGAAGCACAATGCTACCTAAAACAGTCATTTCTCTAAATGACCACCTCTATGTGGTGAAGGTCGGGTCGTGATTGCCTTATGACCCGGCCTAGTTTCCTCCGAGGGTTCAACTGAACCGACTAGACCCCCTTTTTAAAATTGGGATGTTACATTCTCTCTCCTGGCCGACTCTCTCCAAATTGAATGGCCACCTCAGCAGTATTCAATCCCCATTAGGTGGTGGACCACCTTAATTGGGTCTAGCCCAAGTGGATTGGGTCCAATTTGGGCAAATTAGATCATTTTGACCTAAATTAGGGCAAGGGTAAATTGGTCAAGTTGCAAGTCCCATGATGGGGCTTTTTGGTCCATTAGGCTCCTAGTACCCATATAAGGGTAGGGGCAGGGTCAATTTGGCATGGTGGGGGCCAATTGACCTTAGTAGAGTTAGTTTGACCAATTTTAGAATTAAGGTTGACTTTGGTCTAATTGGCCTCTTTATTTGACCCCAATGGGTCCTTGGTGCTCCAAGAGGACCCCTAATTGGTTAGGGATGCTATGGTGGGGTCAATGTTCAAAGTGGGGCCCCTAAATCCAATCCTAGGCTTGCTAACTGGAAATTGCTATTTGCAGACCAAGGTGGTTTTCTTCTTCTTTCCTAAGGCCAAGTGGTCTCTTCGAGCTTCCTAGGGTTTTGTCATGACCTAGTCATGACAAAACCACTCTAGGGGTCTAGCTGTTTGGGGGATGTTACACCTACTGTGCTTCGCGGGGACAATGAGAGTGCATTGAAACTGGTAACCAATCCAGTATGTCATGCAAGGACCAAGCACATTGAGATCGAGCATCACTTCATCAGAGAGAAGGTATTGGGTGGCTTGATCGATGTGGAGCGTGTGCGGAGTGAAGACAACCTTGCGGATATATTCACGAAGCCCTTATCTGCGGGGTCGTTCCGGAGGCTTCGCTCATTGCTTGGAGTTGTTCCCGGAGCTCACTTCAAGGGGGAGTGTTGGATTTTTTGAAGTGAGCTGACGCCCGGCGCTAGCGCTACCGCCGGCGTTAGCTCCTTCTCGTCACCCCCCTGGTTTTTGTCTATAAATAGAGGGGTACCCCCCTAAGAGCATAAATTCTGAAAGTGGCGAGTATCCTCAACTTTGAGCGAGTTAGAGATACCAGAGCGCTACTTGGCGAGCATCGAACTTCGAGTAAGTTCGGCAGAAGAGTTACCTACTCGCGAGATACCGCACTCCGCTAGTGCTAGCGCTCGCGGTAGCGAGAAGTGGAGGAAGCGAAGCGCGGCGAGCGTGCGAGTAGCTTGGAGTGCGAGCAGCGAGCTTGTAAGTTGGAGAGCTAACGCTGGGCGTTAGCGTTAACGCCGGCGGTAGAGAGGAGCGAGTATCACTTGCGTGGTGTGCTCTGGAGAAGAAGCAGACCTTGTCCGTGACCAAGCTAGTTCTTTCCTACTATTGGCTGTTGTGATTCAAGTTGGATGCAACTTGTATTCAGCCTTGTTCATTTGTAACTAGCTGCCAGAGTTATTAAATTGTGATAGTATTGTTCCTTTCTTGGTGTCCTTATTCTCCTGCTGGTTGGCGTGCTCTTTCGACTTCAAAATATTTCACAGTGCGAGTGAGATTGATATTTGGGGGAGTTGTTTTTCACTAATAAGTAGCATTGAACATTTTACTTCTAAAAGTTTATGTGGTTTACATATATCTTTAATTTATTGGTTTTCTCAACCTGATTGAGTATCTAATTATCTACCATAAATGTTCATTATCATTTCTCTTATTAGATGTAATAATGAACAAATCGTGAGGAAGCTCGCACATTTCAAGCATTTACTCATTTTCCCTTTTTGTGGCTGTAATGACACTTCACGTTCTGGTGGCAGGACTTAGACTTTCCTTCAATTACTTTGGCTCATGTCATTCCTTATTCTTTTAAAATGTCACTCTTGACAATCTTCATGGTAGTAATGTACGTTCTCGGAAGATAAGTTGATCAGCGAAACTCTAACCATCTCCCAAGAGTCTGGAAGGGACTTCATGTTACGATCGCGAATAAATGTAGCAACTACAATCACAACGTCAAACACAAATTTCCAAATTCCTTTGTATTAACAAGCTTGGGAAACCCTCATGGGGAATAAAACTCAGGATAACCTTCCACCGCAATATTACAATGCAAATAAAGAAAAGACAACGTGCTCCACTTGACCCTCCACCAGCCAATACAATAGAGCACTCCTACATACATTCATCACAGAAGATAGAGTGTTATGCTTAAATACTACTTGGCTAATACCTCAAAGCACCCATAGAATACAATGAAAGTGCAACAAGAGATTTATGGTTTGATAGATCGAAACCTCGGCTACGGATTAAAGCCAGAAATGGGTTGAAACAACAAGGAGAGAAATCTCTCCTCCTTTAGGAAGAAGAGCCGATAGTCGACTGCCTTGTACTCCCTCTTCCATACCGACCAAATGAGTTGGAGATCTGTCCCCTTGCGACTCTTTGAAACTCAGGAGCTCCACGCTAAGGTCACCTCCAGGAACAAGTCTCCTCATCTCCACGATCGTCGACGCCAAGAACTTCTCCTCCACGATCGCCGAAGCCAAGACCTTCTCCTCCACGATCGTCGAGGCTGAGACCGCAAGTCCTAACACCACCCGCTTGCTTCTCACTTGGGAAAACAGAATGAGGCAAATATGTGCCTTCTTCGCTCGAGATAACGAGGATAGAAAGCCAGATTGGTTCAGCTGAACCGGTCCAAATTAGAGCCACCTTTCTTTACAATCTCACACTTGGAACTGATCCTCTCATAATAAAAACCTTTGCACTATGTATCATGGTGGAAACACTAGTTATCGAGTAACAATTAGCCAAATTGAGTTTAAGCAAAACTCCAACTTTTCATAAGGCACGATCTTTGTAAACATATCAGTTGGATTATTATCAATATGTATCTTCTCTAATCGGACCCCCATCCTTGCTCGACGCCCTCTCACTGGAGGAAATGCATTGAAATGAACTTTATGTAGCACAGTTCATGCAGTTCATCGAGCGAGAGGGCATCGAGCAAGGCTGGGATCCGATCATCATCACGCGTTGCATACATGGGAAGAAGAGCGGCGGGCCGGAGTACTGTCGCGCGGGGCATGAGGACTCCCGTACGTGCAATGCCACTCGCATGAAAAAAAAAGGTGAGGAAAAAATTGTTGTACGTGGAGCTAAAATAAATTCACTTTTATTACATTCTTTCATGTAAATTTTAGACCTTTGGATAAGATCATAATCTTAACGAAAAACTAATATTTCTAAATCTTTAGCACTTAATATCGTGATTAAATATCATTTAAATTTTTTGGCAGATTGCACATGAAAATATTTTAACAAAAAATACTTTTTTTTCTTCATATTATTATTATTTGATTCTACCATTCTCATACATATTCTTCTACAAAGAATTGAAAATACAACAAAGTGACCAATGTTTTATTAATGTTAGCATTCACATGAATGTGATTATTTGCTTGACAACTCCATCACACAAGTATTTGAAGCGATGTAAAGTGGTTTGAATTCATTAAAGCCAGACTGCACTGCCAATGAGTTGAATTCGTTTTCCGTACGCTCTTTTCCTCCGGGGTTATGAGCAAGCATTATCATATCTGCATGGAAGACTACCTGCGCCTCCGGAGTAGGTTCAGGACATTTCGGAAGAATAAATTCCACAATCACCACCTTTCCATTAGAGGGAAGAGCCTTGCGACAATTCTCAAGTATTTTTAGGCAACATTCATCGCTCCAATCATGAAGAATCCACTGCTCGCATGTTAAATTTATTATCAAGCCATTAGTTCATCACCTAAATGAGGTAATGCATGTATACATGCATGCTGAGTAAATTATTTTCTTCTATAAAAAAAAGTGGTCACGTACCTTCATGAAGATGACATCACCGCTCGGAATTCTCTCAAACATATCTCCGCCAATGTGTTGCACATCTGCGTGCGCGCATAATCATCGATCATGATCGATGAAAATAGCCATATTTATTAGATTTTTTTAGTAAAAATGATGAATATATATGTTTTTTGAGCAGTGTAATATGCTTCAAAATTACTTGGAATGAGTGGAGCTCGGGAGACGACATGAGGAAGATCAAAGCTGATGCCTTTGACGTGGCTGTGTCTGCTGATAATCATATTGAGGGTTGAGCCGAGGCCTCCGCCGACATCCACAACAACGCTGATGTTGTGGAAACCCGTGTAAGCATCTAGAACCTTCTTCATAATGATGGCAGAGTGACCCTTCATCCCCTCATTGAACAGGTCGTTAAATCTTGAATTTTTTCCGCAGTAATCAAATAGGTTCATGCCGTAAGCGACTTCGAATGGGGTGCCCCCCTCAACCACAGCTTCCTTGATGTGATACCTGCAACACATATATTATTTAAGGCTTCATTTTGTTAGGCGGTGACGGGCGGAGACGGCGGGTGGAGAAGACGGGTTGGGACCGGAGGGGAGGAGGCGGGGCTCGAAACGGAGTGGTTTTCTCCATTTCTCATGGCGCGGCGGGTGCAGACTCGGCAAACGCCGCCGCAGGGCGTTTGGTTACCCGTCTTGCGGTATCACATCAAAATTGAATATAATATTCCCCTTCTCCGCTTCTAGCTTGATTCAAAATTAAAGTTATGCCTCTTTATGGGAGAATTATATGGTGCGTACATGGTGCGTTATACGCACTAAATCACATTTTAGTCCTCTAAATAAATGTTTTTTCATAAACAATTACAAAATATTAATCTTTGTATTTTTACAATCATTTTAAGTAGCATTTTGTTAATGTTCTAATCATTTTTGATAAAAATCCGACAGAAAAATTACACAATCCGATCGAAAAATGGTATAATAGAGAAAAGTGTGTAATACAAAAATGGTATATATATGAGACGGATCTGGATCCTCTCCATCCATCTCTGACAAAATGGATAGTATTCATTTGCCCATCATATGGACAAGACTTATTCTCAGTTAATCCAATGGTGTAGATTTTTTTGATTAAAGGAAAAATATAAGAGAATAGGATTACTCAACCCGTCGGATCAGCCTACAATACATCTAGACCGTGAAATGAATAGTATCCACCATTTCGTCAGAAATGGAGAGGATCCCCATGGATATATATGAGACATGCGGCGCCAGCACTAGATTATATATGTTATAATACTACATGTATTATAACATGAGAAAGTTCATACCAATTCTCCATGAGGATCTTGTCTTGGATCATGCGAGCCATGTCATTTAGGGAGACGCCGTTTTCGTCTGGCGTAAAGTACTTGCAAACTAGGGTCGTGCCGTAACGGGGAATGATGCGGCCCTGAGCATCGGGAGATTCTGAGAAGGAGAGAATGGAATAGCTTGCGAGGAGGCGGAGGATGCGCTCGATCATGGATGCCGCGTGGGGATTCGTTCTGAGTAATCCAAGGCGGGCGGCGAGCTCGTCGGACGAGAGCGGGCCGGCTGCGATGGAGATAAGCTGGAGGAGGCCGAGCTCCAGGGCTGCCTTGAGGGTCATCGGAAGGACGGAGAAGCTGACGAGCTGCATCGCGTACACGTACGCATCCTCCTCCTCCTGATCAGCAGCAGCAATGTTCTTCGGCAGCCACCTTGCGATAATCCGATCCATCGCATTAATTAATTGGTTTCTTTCTTTCTGCTCGCCGGAATTGCTGGCGGCCGGAATTGCTGGCGGCCGGAGTTGCTTGGCTTGGTTTGGATCTGGCCACTGTTTATATAAAGCTTCAGCGATCCCACGTTCAGCCGGCTCCTCCGATTACTCGCCACCTTCATAATTTTCTAAAATATATATATATATATATATATATATATATATATATATATATGTGGACTTAGTCAACTTTGTATTTTCTAAAGATAAATTACTTACATGTTCAAAAAAAACTGACCTGATACAATAGACAATAGATGTGAAATATTTTGAAGTCGGAAGAACACGTCAACCAACAGGAGAATAAGGACACCAAAGATGAACACAAGCTTTCACAATACTAATTTTGGTAGCTAGTTACAACTGAACACGACTGAATACAAGTTGCATCCAACTTGAATCACAACAGCCAATAGAAAGTAAGACTTGATCACGGACAAGGTCTGCTTCTCCTCCGGAGTACACCGCGCAGGTGATACTCGCTCCAATACTCGCTCCTCGCTACAGAAGCTCGCTCCTCGCTACCGCCGGCGGTATCGCTAGCGCCAGACGTTAGCTCTCCAACTCGCAAGCTCGCTGCTCGCACTCCAAGCTTCTCGAGTACTCGCCACGCGTCGCTTCCTCCAATACTCGCTAGCGCGGGCGCTATCACTAGCGTCGGGCGCTATCTCCCGAGTAGGTACTCGCTCAAGGGAGCTGACCGAACTTACTCCAAGTCCGATGCTCGCCTGCCGAACTTACTCCAAGTCCGATGCTTGCCTGGTGGCGCTCTGGTATCTCTAACTCGCTCAAAGTTGATGATACTCGTCAGATCCAGAATCGATTACTCTTTAGAGGGGGGTACCCCTCTATTTATAGCCAAAACAAGAGGGGTGGCGAGTATGAGCTAGCGCTGGCGCCAGCGCTAGCGCTGGCGCCAGCGCTAGCGCTGACGCTAGCTCACTTCAATTCTAACAACAGCGCAGTTGGGTTATAGGAGGGGTTGAGTGCCCCTCTTATGGAGAAGGAGGTCGGGGGATCGAGGCCGAGCGTGCAACGCCTCGCCGACCTCAACAACCCGTCACGTGGCAGAAGAGGGTCTGTGTGGCCCGATGGCCAGTGGGCCTGGAGGAGTTCCTGCCACGTGGAGAGGGGTTGGATCGGTGGACTGCAGTTAACCGTGGAGTGGGGGTTGAGTGCCCCCTTCAACAAAAACCGGTTTTTGTTGAAGGGGAGTGGGGCTCCTCATAGGCCACCATGCCCACTCTAGGCGAGGTGGCCTATGAGGGGCCCCACTCCCCTTCAACAATAGATTAATCATAAAATTTCGCTAGTACCAGGATTCTGTATATTTGGGCTCAATTGGATAGTATTTATTTGATGGTCAATTTTTGAGGGGGTTCAATTGATAATTAATTAAGTAATCTCATCATTTTATATTTTTTATATATATAATAACGATAAATAAGAAGAGTATCTTCACCACCAATTGGATACTATACATTTGGTCCAAATGAAGAGGATCTCGATCCACGCCGCTAAGCTTTCTCTATTTTTAGGCTGTTTATATTAGCACATCTTATATGGCTATTCGCACCTCTTAAAAGAAATATCAGATTCAATTTTCAATACACAAAAGCCTTCTAACCGCAGTCCTCCCGATTTATGCATCCCTTCCTCGCCTTATACCGCGTTTGCTCACGCTAGAGGCTCCCGACCTCGCCGGACCTGATCCCTCCGCCCTCGTCGCTCCCCATCATCGTCGGACTCGCCCTCGGCCAGAGCCTTCCTCACCGTTCGCGCGCAACATGCCACCGCTGTCACCCACATCTATGGTAGGTTTTTTTTCGCTCAAATCTTCTTCTAATTTCGACATTTTTATGGATTCTGCTGACGCCAAGAAGAACACACTTGACCAGTGGTGGATCCAGAAAATTATAAATGCGGGTGCCAAAAAAATTTCTAGATAATACAATACATATATAAAATGTAAGTGTTGACTCTATGAAGTCGTACAAAATTACATCTAATTGTCTAAATTAGAAAATATATAACATATGAAATTTTTTACAATTATCAATGTTTTGGCGAACCTTTTGAACTCTAAGTATGTCATTTCACTGACAGAAAACTCTAACCACATTTATCAACGTTGCAATCACTTCAATAAATCATTATCAATCATCATTTGTCTTATTAATCACAGTTATTGCTAATTACTGAAGTTGATGAGCGAAACAATGAATGCAGTACAAACACAAAGATTTTCTCTCATAATTAATATTTTAAGATCATTTATCGCACTACTCATTTTACTAGAACAATCATATCCTTGCCCATAAATTTTAGACAAATTTAATGAATGCTCCATTAGAAAAGATTCAATTGCAGCTTTAAGAGTCAATGCAAATGTACAACGAACGCACACAATGTCAAGAAGCCGCTCTATTAACAAGTCCTCTCTATCAACATAATGCAAGCAAAGAGTAAATTATTCTCTATGTGACACATCACTAAAGTAGTCATCATCAAGCTCTTTCATAATAATCTTAGTAGTTTCTCTGATACAAAAATAATTGTTTTTTTTTTGAATTAATGGAGCAATCAATTAATTGTTTTTTGGGACATTTTTAAAGACATGTTGAACTCCGAACTGTCGGCGGTCTTCAACAACATACTTACCAATTAATTTCTTCATCAACATTTGCAAGTCACTGCATAAGTTCAAGAAAATTTCCCCTAGTAAGTGAATCTTGGCTCTCATCATGACCATCAAGGGACAATCTTGTACGCCAGAGATATTTCGAGCATTTAATTAGGGCATTGTTAAAGGCAAACCATAATTGGCTATTGGCAAACCAATTTCAATGAGTTATTACGCGCCTTTTAAAAATACGCTTTGTACATGCATTTTTAGGAAAAGTGTTCAACACAAAAATTGTAGATCTCGTCGAGATCTACAACTTTCGTGTTGAACACTTTTCCTAAAAATGCACGCACAATGCCCTAAAAGCGCTCTGATCGTTACTATAGTGAATTTTTGAAAATAACAAGAAAATACGTCTTGTACATGCATTTTTAGGAAAAGTGTTCAACATGAAAGTTGTAGATCTCGACGAGAACTACAATTTTCGTGTTGAACACTTTTCCTAAAAATGCATGCACAAAACGTATTTTCAAAAGCCGCGTTATAACTCATAGAAATTGGTTTGCCAATAGCCAATTCTGGTTTGACTTTAACAACTCCATTTAATTAAGAGAAATTTGTAAGCGTGCTTTATGTTCAAGCCTAGTCTTATCTAATGGCTTGGCAAGAGAAAAAATAATAGACTTTTTGGGGTTTCTTAAAACTTCAAATTTCTGGAAAGCTCGCCGATGATCACTACTAATCTTGTCAACATATTTTATGAATCATTCAGATTTGTTCAAAGACCTATATCCTCCACCACTGGCAAAAGCCCTCCCCCCCCCCCCCCCCCCCCCCCCCAACACTAACACGCAAAACAAAATGCATCATATTTTCAACATTATATTCACGTCAATCAAACATATCAAACATTGTGACAATAAATCGACAATATTTCTCACAATTTTATCCAAGGGAAAGGATGACATTTTGGTTGTGTGAAATAATTTGTGGTCGGAAGAACACGTCAATCTGTAACATCCCGATTCGAGCTAGACCCCTTGTGCGCGTTTTTGAGTCAAGCGAGTTGACTTGGGCTCGGGGTGTACTGAGGGCCAGGCTTGCACCTGAGCCGGGGAAGTGCACTCGACGAACGCGGCAAATACAATTTCTATTCCTTCTCTCGATGTTTGCTGTATCGGGATCCGAGCTGTCCGGAGAATGTAATTTGAGCAATAAAACTCGAAGGAGGCGTACCGCCTTGAAAGAATTATAGTGCGTACGTTAGCTCAAATGACACAGTCTGCGAATAGCATATTTATCCAAAAGGCTATATGCAGCAGACGGTCTCGGTATTCACCCCAGTCAGTTTTGTTAGACTCGTGAAGCCTATACGAGTTCAACAAAACAGTCCGCGCTCGATTCTGATGAGAATCGACGGATTTATTAATGTGGTCTGCGAATAGCGTATTTATCCAAAGTGGTGAAATAGGCGAAACGACCTCTCAATCGACCACAATCAGTCTTGTTAGACTCGTCACAATAGCATGAGTTCAACAGATTTATCCGTTTGCGATTCCGACGTCGTTTGAAGGAGTTTTGACGTTTAAGTATATTAGGCCGTAAACGCTCCGACAAACATAAAATGAGCAAACGAACTCGGAATTGATCTCGGATCGTCCCGACGGATGCGTGTCAGCGTGACGATCAAAGTGAGCCCGTCGGGGACAATTTTCGAGTCTTCTAGAGCGTTGTACGAGCGTTTAAATGTAAATAATAATAACATTATTAGTATTATTATTATTATTATTATTATGTATATATATATAACCTAAAGATTAGGTTAGAAACAACTTACCTGCCGAGCTCCTAGCAAAATCCCGACGGCGGAAGAAAGATCGAGCTTCCCTCTTCCTCCCCCTTCTCCGACGCCTCTCCTCCGGCGAGCCTTTACTCCGGCGAAGCTCCTCCATCTCTCCTTCATCTTCTCTCTTTAGCTCTCTCTCTAACTCCAAGCAGCCATGGCCGAAGCCCTCTCCAAGCAGCCATGGCCGAAGCTCTCTCCAAGCAACCCCTATCCGAGCAGCTCCTTCAACTTCGGCAACCTACAAACTGAGATCTCCTCCGGCGACCTTTCTAGCAGCAACACCCCTCCCCCTCTTCCTTCTAGATCCAGCCATCAGCTCTCCGAGCTCAGACCGCCAGCCTCCCTAATTTCTACTCAAGCAGCCTTCCTCTCGGTTTTCAGAAAAATGGAGCCTCTCTTCCTCATTTTCCGGCAACAAATGCCCTACCCGAACTCTTCTCCTCCGACAAGCTTCCTCCAAGCCGCAACGTCTTCTTCTCCACTCAAAATAGAGCAGCTCCAACTTTCCAAATAGTTGATAGACGCCCTTTCCGATCTGAGATCAGATCTGATGGAGGCTCTCCAGAAAGGGGTAAAATCCATGAATGATGATGACCTTGAGGAAGATATCAAGGAGAGGTATCTAGGTTCAGGATGTGGTTTATTTTGGATGATGAGCATGCAAGGATGGTTCTAAGTGATGAATGTCACTCTTTTCCAAGAAGGAAGCCAAATTATATTATCCTTCAAGGAATGATCCTAAGAAGAAAGGGGCAATGGTGGATTTCAGCAACTCCATCTTCTTCAAGATCTGACTTCAAGAGATCGAACACTGTCTACATCAAATTCGAGCATGGACGGGAACAACGCGCAAATGCCGCCTACGCCGCTATTTGGGTAACATGCATGGACATTTGGTGAGCTTCCTCCCCTCTCCCTTGGTGCTAGTTTCCTAGATCACACTAGGTGAGATATCGATCTCAATAGAGTCGATTGGAGAGCAAGTCGTGAAGAGACGGCCTGAAATAAATGTTTCGGCCACTTCCGACCGCTAACACGTCACCCGTCGATGTACCTCAAAGCGAGGAAGGTGGTGGCGGTGTTAGTCGGTCGGTTTGGGGTTTTTGGTGGCCGACGAAGAGATGTGTTGTATTTCAGGTTGGGCAGATCGCAGCCCTAGGCTGGAGGTAGACGATGAGGTGATCGTCTGATGTGCTTAAGATGTGTGCTAGTAATTTTATTTTAATAACTGCAATTTTCTTTCACTCTTACATAGTCGAGTTTAAAAAGAATTTTATGTTTAGGGCATTAGTAGTCTGTGATAAAGGTATTAGCTCCATTAGAGGTCAACATGTGGGTGGATACCCAATGCTTGTTATGGGTAACTTATGTTATGGTGTGAGACACACTATTGTAGCCCTAAATGTCTAGTTTCATTAGAAACTAAAATTTTGGCATTTGGAGGTCTGTAGACCCCAGAGGAGCCTTTTTCCTAGGGCTGGTCCTAGGTGGGGTTAGACCACTAAAACCATAATATCTTTTGAATGGGTAGGCCTATGGGGTTGAAATTTTGGCCACATCAGTGCCCACCCTAGGCCTACCCTATGCCCAAATAGTGGTATGTTTAGGGCACCTTTTGTTTTAGTTTTAATCATAACTTAGAAAACTGACCTAAGAATAATTAGTGGGTGTAATCACCCCTAATGACCCCAACCCTTTGGTGGCATGTAGTTATGTATATGAGTAGCCTCTGTTTCAAATTTGAGGACAAATAGAGCTCATCTTAATGGTGAACCCCCAAGGGGTATTTTGATGCCCTAGGTTTGAAAACCAGTTAGCCTTGGTGGCTGGTGGATTTTGGAGCTTAGCCATAAGGGCTTATCCAAATCCAGTGGTAATAGGGCTTAGGGATTGTGTAGGGTCTTGCTCATCATCAATGGGTGATTGGAGCAATTGAGACCAAAAACCCTAGCCCATACCTCTAAAATTACTTAATTGCCCTTTGGGGCCTTAATGAAGCAACTAGGACCTAAACACCTATCTAGACAACCAAACTTCATCCCTAGGTGGAGAATAGTGTTATAGGACTAGGATAATATTCATGAGATTTTTACTATTTAATTAGTATTTATTTTGATTTTGGAGAAATTTGCTTAATTGATGGATCAAGTCAAATCAAGAACTTGGGGTTATCTTCACCTTACCAAATTGAACAATGATGTCAATCGAAGTATTAGTACCCTCTGGATTTAATCTTATTATCCTTGATGATTTTTCCATGCCTCTTTGGTTGAACTTACACATATGCCACTTTTGAAAATAAATTAATATTAAATGGCATTTGTCCTCGAAAAAAATTCTGAAATTTTGGCCAGACATTGACATTCTTATTCTAAAGCATTAGAATCATTTGGGGTGTCATTTACTTAGGAACTTATCTATTTTATGATTTTTTGTGAAAAACCTAGGTTTTGGGAATTTAATTATGATGTATAGTAAAACCATACATAAGGCCCCCAAACTCTATAGGAAGGTTACTTATGGTGATATGTGGTATATGAAATTTTACTTGGAACACTTATAGTGAAAAAGTTTGTATTCATAAGGAAATTACCATTTATGCCCTTTGATGACTTATACAAGTACTTGAGCAAATCACCTTGAAACTCTATGAAATTTTTATATGAGGATCACATCAATGACAATAACTTATGGGAATTTTTCTGCATTTTACAATGCAATTTTTGATATTTATTTAATTAATTTGGTGATTTTGGATTTATCTTCAATTATTTAATTCAGGGGCAAAACAGTAATTTTGAACCTACATCCTTGGTGGTTATGCATTTGAATTCAGTATACATACATGATAATTATTTGGTAGGCATTGGACCAAAATTTAGAGTACTCCATGAACAATTTAGGGTGTGTCTCAATATTCAAGAAAAATAATTAAATATTAAACTAAGTTGGAAAATTATGAAAATTGAACCATGTTCTATTTAGGTCAGTAGGAACCTTGGGTAAAATTTGTGGAACCATAGGACATGTGGTTAGGGTTTTCCCTTTGGGAAGGTGGATTACCCTTAGGTGGTCTGCGTTTAGCAAAACTGGATTTTTGTAATCTGACCCTCTAGACCCATGGGACTTGGAAGATGACTGATGCGTAGTGATAAGGAGCTCATGATTAATATGTCTACCCATGAGGGGTCACCACTTGAGGGATTCAGGTCAAGTTTAAGTCAGGAGAGAGAGGGAAAGTTGCACTTGGCCCAATTGGGCCAAGAAGGTCTAGTGTTCAAATTCACTATCTATTTAAGAGCAATATAAAGGAGCAATAAATCACCAATAATACTAAGTGTCTTGAGAAAGGGAACTTCGGGGTGTCATCCCATTGTAGTTCCTAGTACCGTAGCGAGCCCCTTACAGGGTAACCCTCGGGAAGTCCAAGATTAACCCTAAATTGCAATAACATTTAAAGTAGGCAAGAGTAACCATAGTAGGGTAAGATTGGATTCATGTATCTCCTCCCAGTTGCGGGAGTGGCAGGATTGTGGTGCTCGGTTAGACGAGCGGGAACCTCGAGGGGATGATTATCCCGGTAACTTTCTCAGAAATGTGGCAGGTCTTCGGTACTAGGCAGGTCGTCACTCCGACCGCGGTACGTTGACTTAGCGGGTGTGTAGGGGGTCTAAGGGGCCAGCTTGGCTGCGTGTCGGGACGACAGTTCCCCGAAGACACCTCTCACTTGGCTCACAGTCTGGTGGACTCCAGCAAAGAGTACGCAGAGCTCCGCGGTTGTTTAGCGTCGAGGCGTACGTGCGGTCTAGGCCTGGTACAGTGTATACCCACCTAGGAGTGGACAGCTCGGCCCGCTGCCACCGTGTGTCACAGCGGTTGGTACCCGAGAGGTTGGCTTCCTTTCAAACAGAGGGAACTACAAAGGTCTATGCGCATAGAGTCGTGTGTGTGAGTTTCATTGCATAAACATTCATGGCATAGCATAGCATACGCACTTGCGGATCCTCATCATATAAATTAGTATGTGCTCTTTTATATGATGAGTTATAATTCCTGGAAATCCTAACTTATAAGTTTGTATGGGCATTCATATAAGTTAGGGTACGAGATTGATTACTTGTCGCTACTGTTCTTACTGTCTTGCTTTACCTGCTTTACTTACTGTTTATTTACCGCTGTACACCTTTATTATACTCCTGCTTATACATGATTAGATTAGCCCCTTTTACACTTGTGTAGCTTAGAGTTTGTGTATACACTAGTTTACTTTCCCCGTCACCTGCTTTGTATATTACCGTTATATTGCATCTTTTCTTCCTTTCCTTCCGCCCGGTGCCTTGGAGTCGCCGGGGGAGCGGATGGGAAGCCACTTAGTCTTTATGACTAACGGTTGCTACGTCCCTCTTTTTAGGAGCACATTCAGTGGTATAGCAGCGTTCATCACCGGAGGCCAGCCAGGTCAGGTGTGCAGGGCTGGGGTTTGTAGTACCTTAGCCGTCGTCAGTGACAGAGGAGGGTGAGTGTTTTGAGATGTAGCCCTTGGGGAATTTAGCTGGTTACTTTGATGATTTGCAGGAGCTTGTGTAGCTTTATGCTTTTCTCTGTACTGTTCTGGACTTTATTACTTATTGTGAACCTATGACTTTAATGCTTTCTATTATTGATAGGTTGGCGCTGTTCGGTTGGTTTGGCCGGCAGGATAGGCGTCTTGTGGTACAGGTTAGCCCGTGTGCTGATGCTACCGCAAGGCGGCTGTTCTGGGCATAAGACTCCCCTCGACCGTGTTTTGTGTTCCGGGAGGGGGGATCTTACACAATCAACAGGAGAATAAGGACACCAAACGATGAACACAAACTTTCACAACAATAACTCTTGGCAGCTAGTTACAAATGGACAAGGCTGAATACAAGTTGCATCCAACTTGATTCACGACAGCCAAAAGAAGAAAAGAACTTGGTCACGGACATGGTCCGCTTCTCCTCGGGAGCACACCGCGCAGGTGATACTCGCTCCTCGCTACCGCCGGCGTTAACACTAACGCCCAGTGTTAGCTCTGCTCCTCGCAAGCTCGCTGCTCGCACTCCTAGACGAAGCTCGCTACTCGCCACACTCAACGCCCGCATTAGCTCCTAACGCCCCCGCGTTAACTCGCGAGTAGGTAACTCTCTTGCCGAACTTACTCCAAGTTCGATGCTCGCCTGGAAGCACTCTGGTATCTCTAACTCGCTCAAAGTAGAGGATACTCGCCACTTTCAGAATCGATCCTCTTTAGAGGGGGGTACCCCTCTATTTATAGGCAAAACAGGGGGGAGGTGCGAGAGGGAGCTAACGCAGGCGTTAGCTCAGCGAGAAGGAGCTAACGCCGGCGTTAGCTCTAACGCCGGGCGTTAGCTCACTTCAAAATCTCAACACTCCCCCTTGAAGTGAGCTCCGGGAACAACACCAAGCAACGAGCGAAGCCTCTGGAACGGCCCCGCAGATAGGGGCTTCGTGAATATATCCGCAAGGTTATTTTCGCTCCGCACATGCTCCACTGCGATCAAGCCACCCAGCACCTTCTCTCTGATGAGGTGATGCTCGATCTCTATGTGCTTGGTCCTTGCATGACACACTGGATTGGTTACCAGTTTCAATGCACTCTCATTGTCCCCGTGTAGCATGCAGTAGGTCCTCTGACCTCCTCGTCCACATCCTCTACTAGTATCCTTAGCCAGACACACTCCTGGGTTGCTAAGGACGACGCCTTATACTCGGCCTCCGTGGTAGAAAGGAAAATAGAGTCCTGCTTCTTGCTACACCACGAGATTGCAGCAGCTCCACGCAAGAACACGTAACATGATGTCGACTTGCGATCATCAGCGTCACCTCCGTAGTCTGCATTCGTGTACCCATGCAACTTGAAGTCAGAATTCTCTTCATTGGACAACCCCATCTCAAGGGTTCCATTCACGTACTTCAGTATCCCCTTGGCTGCCTCAAGATGAGGCTTCTGTGGCTCCTGCATATATCGACTAACTCAGCCGACAGCAAAGGCGATGTCCGGCCTCGTGATAGTCAATGTTGAAACTGATTTCTCGGTCTCTTGTGAAGCTCGGGGCCCTCACCGAAATGAGGGGCAGCTAGCCCTTACCGGTCCCTCGGGAGAGGTAAGGCCGACGATTTGAGCAAAGAACAAAGACCCTAGTCTCAGCGAGGAGGTCCCTCCACTAACCCAGAAGATCGTTGAGCGCTTCCCCTCCCAAGCCAAAGCTAAGACTCGGGCACCTTGGAGAGCTAGAGAGCCCAAACCAAAGCGACCTAGGGAGAGAAGAGCTCAAAGATAATGAACCGCCCTCTTCTAAGGTGCCCTTCAAGGTCTATTTATAGATTTTGGTTTTGTGGTCTGTCAATAGCCAACTCCCGCTGTCCGTTCTTACTATCCGCACCCCAAATTGGTCTGCTAACAGCCAAACTCCGTTGTCCGGAGGGGCTAACCGCAGACCACCAGGGGTTTTCTGGTAAAAGACCATCCCAATTACCAGCGAACCCGAGACCCTCGACCTGTTCAGCGAACATGAGGTTCGCCAAGGCCACCTAGCGAGCTCCTTCGGCTGGCTGGCTCGCCTCTTCCCGGGCTCGCCCCCACCTGTGCTCGCCCTCGGTCGCCTGGCGAACTCCTTCGGCCGGCTGGCTCGCCTGTCTCTACGGCTCGTCCGCTGAACCACTCCTTAGCGGGTCGAGCTCGCCAAAATGGCTAACTGTACCCCAGAAATGGCTATTTGCACCCCAAGGGCCCGGACCTGCCCAGCGAGCTCCTCCGACCGGCTGGCTCGCCTCTTCCCGGGCTCGCCCTCATCTGGGCTCGCCTTCGGTCGCCTGGCGAACTCCTTCAGCCGGCTGGCTCGCCTGTCTCTACGGCTCGCCCGCTGAACCACTCCTTAGCGGGTCGAGCTCGCCAAAATGGCTAACTGTACCCCAGAAATGGCTATTTGCACCCCAAGGGCCCGGACCTGCCCAGCGAGCTCCTCCGACCGGCTGGCTCGCCTCTTCCCGGGCTCGCCCCCTTCCTGGGTTCGCCTTCGGTTGCCTGGCGAACTAGGCAGGTCGGCTGGCTCGCCCGGTCGTGCGAACTTGGAACCCCTTTCCTGGCGAACATCGGGGTTGTACACAATCCCCGCTCTTCGCGAGGTTGTCTTGAGCTCACGAAGAAACATCCAACCCTGGTGTTCGCCGATTCGGCTGACGTGGCGGGAATCTTGTGGTGGGTCCCACGCCCAAAGCTATAAATACCGTCCGCCGCGGCTAGTGATCAAGCTTTTTCTTCCCCATCATCCTCGCGGAAAACAACTTCTCAGAATGTCCTCAACGCTGAGCGCGCGAGATCAACTGAAGGCTTCAAGAGAGATGGCGAAGGTCCAGGTCGCCGAGCGCAACGCCTGGATGTTCAACTTGGCCACATCTCCTTCCCCACAGCCTAAGAAGGCCAAGACGGTTCGGAGGTCGCAGGGGGAGGACGTGTCGTCGCCTCCTGCCTCGCCCCCGCCGCCGGATACCGGGCTCGCACAACAGGTATTCTTCGTCTAGACTTTTTTACATCGCCTACCCATTTACTCCTTTTCCTCTCGCAGAACCCTCCACCCGAGGAACGTATGGCGGGCCTCACGCTGACCTCCTCTCGCCCTCCGTCCCCCGCAAGGTTGGGATCGCTAGATGCTGGGATCGGGACTTCGACTCAGCAGGCGCCGACCTCGCGACCCCGTAAGTCATGCGTATCCTCCCTTATCTCCGCTTAAGTCCGTGTGATATCTACACGTTGGTGGCCTATGCAGATACCCCACCGCCGAGTCCCAAGGAGAAAGTCTCCACCCCGGTGAACTCGCCGGTCCCGCCTAAGGTTAACGTGGCGACCCCTGGCTTCGGTCTGATGGGCAGGCGAAGTCCAGGCGGCTCGCTTCTCGATGGCGCCCAAGTCGCGGAGAGAGTGGTGTACCCTCCTGGTCTGGGGAAACCCCACGTCCCGGGATTCCGCGAAAACTTCCAGGGTCGGCCGGAGTCTTCGCGCAAGCCCCGTCGCGAGTCTCCCTCCTCGCCAGGTTAGCATGTTTTCGCAAGCTCCCATCTCTTGCTCGTCCCCGGATCCTACTAACTCTTCCTTCGTTGAAATCCCAGGAGCCACCCCTGAGTCAGAGCACGGGAGGATGGAGATGTCACCACCGCCTTCGCCTAGCCAGATTGAAGACTTCTTGGGTGACCCTGGCGACCCCGTGCGGATGAAGAGTCGGGTGTCTGAGGTGCTTCAGAAGCACGGCATGATGTTACGCGAGTTGGAGGAGCGGTATGACGCGGACCGGGCTGCCTTTGACGAGAGATTCGCCGTGTTGGAAGACGCGAATGTGCGCTTGATCGCCGAGGCGGAGCCGGTGCCTCGCGCAGATGTTACCTCGCCCGGCGTGCACATCTCGCGGGGCGAGGATCAAGCGCACCTAATCCTGCGCGAGTTTAAAGCGCTTCGCGAATACCATTATCCGAGAGTGCCGCCGCGTGCGGGTAAGCGGGACCGGGGTCGCTGGAAATGGCTTCCTTACCCCTGAGGCTGCCGCGGGTTTAATTCTACTATCCTTTTGCTTTTATTTCTTTCATGACGTCTGTTGAACAATATCTGGTGTGGTAATATTCGCGAGTCCGTCGCGACTCGCCTTTTATCGTTTTTCCTTTTTAATTTTTCCCTTTATTTCTGTGGTGTGCATGTTGTTTATTCGGTTCGTCCGATGTGTTTGATATGATCGCCCTCGCGGAGCGCTTGCGAGCTTCTGTGCAATGCTATGCCCGGACCCCTTTTCCTCGCGGGCCGGCCTTGGGCGGGACTCAATTACCGCGCGACGGCGAGCCCTGGCTCGCAAGACTGCAGTCCCTTTGAGCAGAAATCTACTTTATTTTAGCTATCCGCACTCCCGACGCTTCGATTCCCGTGCCCACCCGAATTTCTTATAAATAGTTCGGATTCACTCTCCTACCCGTCGCATTTATTTCTCCAGTCTTCTCGCGTCTACGCTCATCTCCGTTCTCGTAAGATCGTGCTCGCGTTCGCTGCTTGTAAGTTGCCTCTTCCTGACTCGATGCGGACGAATCAGCAAATGGGAGCGGATGGCGAGAGCGAGGGGCGGTCAAAATGCGCCTCAGCGTTTCAAGCCCACGAGTTCTACTGCGCGAACATCACAGCCGAGGAGTATAAACTCGCTGTGGACCGCTATCTCCCGGAGGGTTATTCGGCTCGCTGTCCGAGTGAGAGATCTACATTGAACGAGATCGGGGCTGACGAGCTCGCGATCCCCATCGCGCACTTTGAGAATGGGTTGCGACTCCCTTTGTGGCCTGAAATTCGTCAGGTACTTCGCCCAGCCTTCTCGCTGCTTCGTGCCCGCTATAGCAACTTTCTCATCGTTCTTTGTAGGTGTTGCGGTATTATGGGGTGTTACCGAGCCAGTTGACCCCAAATGCGATCGCGGATATTGTCGCATTCGCCAGTTACCTGCGGGAGGAGAGAATCGAGTTCAGCCTCCTCGTCTTCCGCAAGGTATTTTCCTTCCGCGCCTTCCGAGACGGGACTACCTATTTCGCGAGTCAGCACGTCACCGTCTGCGAGACAGTGAACAAGAGTCACTATTGGACCCAGAAGTTCCTCCTGGTGAAGGGACCCTTCGGCAATCTTCACTTCACCCCCCTCCAGCGGGATGACGCTACTTACCGCCCTCCGAGCTCGCTGAGTGGTGCCGGCGCCAAACTTCTCCAATACCTCTCCGGCAAGAACTTTGAAGTCGCCTATCTGCGGCGCAATGTCGACTCGCTACTCGCCGTTCCTCAAGGGGAAGGTAGGGCTCGCTCTCGCCCCACTCTCCTCTCCTTTCTTCGTTGTATAACGCTCTTATTTTACAGGCGAGCGCGAGATCCCTGTTAATCCCCCGCACGCACAAGGCATCACTCTCACGGCGGACACCCTCGCGACTGCGGCGGCAGAGGCTTGCCGCGATCTTCCCGCCGTCGGGTCCGGCAAGAAGCGGCCCCCTTATGCGAGTCAGCCGGGTTCGCGGTCCTCCAAGAAGTTGAAGGGAAAGACCCTCGCTACCAAGGATAGGAGCGCGGTCGTCTATCTAAGCGAGACCGACGGCTCGCCTCCTTCCCCTGCGAAAAAGCCTGACCCCCCGGCGGACCAGGGCGCTGGGAGTTCTTCTGTGACCCCCCAACCCAAAGGCCACAGGAACTTCGGTCTGGGCGAGAAAGTTTCTGACATCCTCGGCGAACCCCTGGTCGCTTGGGACCCCAATGCCAACCGGATTTCCTGCTCCACCCTTCACCCCTCCTGGGTAGAGCTCGGTAAGGCTGGGGAGGAGGCGTTCTCTCTCTCCTTCGGCTTATATGGCCGCGAGGACGCCGCTGCTTATAAAGATATGGGGCCACGACAACTGGTCTATGAAGAAATGCGAGCCCAGTTCCGTTCGACGGAACTCGCGCATATGGCGGGGCGCCGCTATCTGCAGGCGGATAGGGATATCCGCGCGTACAGGGAGGAGCTTAAGAGAGCTCACGAAGAGATCAAGGGCCTTAAGGAGAGGGAGGAGGTGACGGAAAGCCTTCTCGCCGGGATGCAGGGCAAGATGGTAAGTGACCCTCGGGTCTCTTTTCTTTGCCGTTTGCGACCTCTAGCCTTCTCTTAACTCATTTGATGCTCAGGATGCCGACGTAGCAACCCAGCTTCTCGCTCGCAACGGTGAGCTGGAGTTGGAGAATACTATGCTGAAGACCCGGGTGGACGAGCTGGTCCGCAGCGTGCTACCCCCTTCTCCTGGGCGAGCCGGTTCTAAACAGAGGGCTGCCGAAGGCGAGGAACAGAGGCGGCGAGATGCGCAGGAGGTCGCCAATCTCGTCTTCACGACCCTTAAGAACGCGAGTCTGCTCGCGGAAGACGCGATGGAGTTCACAGCCGAAGATGTCTGTCCGGACCTCTTCGACTTGGCGCCGTGGTTGGGAGCCCGCAAGAACGGCGAGGGCCCCCCAGAATGAACTCCTTTAGGTTCTTCTCCTCTCGAATGTATATTCTTTTTGGGCTGGCGAGATCGCCGCCGAACATAGAAAAATCTTGAGTAATGCTAGTTATAATTTTTTCGTTGGTGTTTATGTGCATGCTCGCGTCTCTTTGCTCTTTCTCTCACATTTGATCTTTCTTCTGCTCATGACAAGTTAAGCGGCAGTGCTTCCGGAAGGCCCGCGAATGCGGGTGTCTAGGCTCGCCTTCGCCGGGGCTCTCTTCTTATGGGTCTCGCGAGCCCGAGCTGTCATCGCCCGCGGGTATTGCCCGGCGAACTCGACCTTGGCGAGCTGAGGCATTGGCATTCTGCGAACCAAAAACCCCTTGACTCTAGTGTCTCTACCACTTCAATCTGTTATCTTAGCCCTTGACCCTTATTACCAGCCTTTCCCGAGATCAACCAGAACCCCCCGTCTAGGTGAGAGCCCGGGAGCGGAATCGATCTGGGGCATTCCAGCACCAATATATCCAACCTTGTCAGCCTCTCCAGAGATCAACCAGAACCCCCCGTCTAGGTGAGAGCCCGGGAGCGGAATCGATCTGGGGCATTCCAGCACCAATATGTCCAACCTTGCCAGCCTCTCCAGAGATCAACCAGAACCCTCCGTCTAGGTGAGAGCCCGGGAGCGGAATCGATCTGGGGCATTCCAGCACCAATATGTCCAACCTTGCCAGCCTCTCCAGAGATCAACCAGAACCCCCCGTCTAGGTGAGAGCCCGGGAGCGGAATCGATCTGGGGCATTCCAGCACCAATATGTCCAACCTTGCCAGCCTCTCCAGAGATCAACCAGAACCCCCCGTCTAGGTGAGAGCCCGGGAGCGGAATCGATCTGGGGCATTCCAGCACCAATATGTCCAACCTTGCCAGCCTCTCCAGAGATCAACCAGAACCCCCCGTCTAGGTGAGAGCCCGGGAGCGGAATCGATCTGGGGCATTCCAGCACCAATATGTCCAACCTTGCCAGCCTCTCCAGAGATCAACCAGAACCCCCCGTTTAGGTGAGAGCCCGGGAGCGGAATCGATCTGGGGCATTCCAGCACCAATATGTCCAACCTTGCCAGCCTCTCCAGAGATCAACCAGAACCCCCCGTCTAGGTGAGAGCCCGGGAGCGGAATCGATCTGGGGCATTCCAGCACCAATATGTCCAACCTTGCCAGCCTCTCCAGAGATCAACCAGAACCCCCCGTCTAGGTGAGAGCCCGGGAGAGGAATCGATCTGGGGAATTCCAGCACCAATATGCCCAACCTTGCCAGCCTCTCCAGAGATCAACCAGAACCCCCCGTCTAGGTGAGAGCCCGGGAGCGGAATCGATCTGGTGCATTCCAACACCAATATGTCCAACCTTGCCAGCCTCTCCAGAGATCAACCAGAACCCCCCGTCTAGGTGAGAGCCCGGGAGCGGAATCGATCTGGGGCATTCCAGCACCAATATGTCCAACCTTGCTGCGGCCCCAGTACAGCAGTAGTTATAAGCATTATATACAAAAAAAGAAGAGTAAGCCATTTATTAATCATGACAAAGCGTTCAAGGGTAGAATCGTTTCAAGTCATCCCCACTCCGGGCTCGGTCGAGAGGTACCCCCTCCACATCCTGGAGGTGATACCCTCCCGACTTGAGCACCTCGCTTACAATATATGGGCCCTCCCAGTTGGGGTTAAGCTTACCCACTGTGGCCCCTCTGCCGGCCGCATCGACCTTCTTCAGGACTAGGTCCCCTTTCTGAAAGTGCTTGATCCGGATATGTTTGTCGAAATATTGAGCCATCCGCCGTTTGACCTCTTCCTGTCTGATGGTGGCCAAGTCCCGGAGTTCTTCCACCAGGTCCAAGGACAGCCTCTGCTCTGCGTTGTTTCCCTCTAGCCACCCTTCATCCCCCTCGCTTGCGGCGATCACCCGGGGGGTCTTCACCTCAAACTCTATGGGGAGGACGGCCTCGGACCCGTGAGAGAGCTTGAATGGAGTCTCCCCGGTGGCGGTATTCGGAGTAGTCCTCATTGCCCAGAGGACGGAGGGTAGCTGTTCCACCCAGTTTCCTCGAAGGTTCTCCACTTTCTTTTTTAGTAGGTTGACGATTATTTTGTTTGCCGCCCCCACCTGCCCATTGCTCCTCGGGTGGTGGACCGATGCAAACCTGAGATCAATGCCGAGTTGGGTGCAGAAACCGACAAACTCTTCACTAGCAAACTGCGGCCCGTTGTCCGTCACTATAGCTAGAGGGAGTCCATGCCTGCAAATTATCTCCCCCCACACAAAATTCCTTACAACCTGAGAGGTTACCTTAGCGAGTGCTTTCACTTCTACCCACTTGGAGAAGTAGTCGATCATGACCAGCAGGAACTTCCTCTGGCCGCTGGCTTGGGGGAAGGGACCGACCAGGTCCAGCCCCCATATGGCGAAGGGCCAGGGAGCCGTGATGGTCCGGAGTCTTTGGGCTGGGAGGAGCTGGAGTGGAGCATAGAGCTGGCATTTTGGACATTTCCTTGCGAACTCAGTCGCGTCTTTGCTGAGAGTGGGCCAGAAGTAGCCTTGCCTCAACACCCTCCCTTCTAGGGTCCGACTCCCGGAGTGACTGCCGCACTCCCCGGAGTGGATTTCTTCCAGCACTCTCGGGACCTCCTCCTCGGAGACACAACGGGCCAGGAGTCCCGAGAGAGTCTTTCTATATAGTCCCCCTGCATGCAAAGAGTAGTAGGCGGACTTATACCTGAAGCGTCTCTTGTCCACATCCTCTCCAGGGAACTGCCCGGAGGATAGGAAGGTGATGAACAGATCCATCCATGAGGCTTGTTGATCCACTTCCATCAATTCTCCTTCCTCGATGGAGGGCCGGAAGAGTTCCGAAGTCGTCCCCCCCCCCCCCGCTCGGGGACCGAACTTGGCTAGGAGGTCCGCCTGGGTGTTCTCCTCCCTCGGCACGTGCTTGATCGAGAAGGTGCGGAACTGCCCGATGACCCCCTTAACCTTTTCCAGGTATAGTAGGAGGGTTGGATCCTTTGCTTCAAACTCTCCTTTGATCTGGCATGCTACCACCATGGAGTCCGTGGAGACCTCCACGTCCTGCACACCCAGTTCCCGGGCCAGCCGAAGGCCCGCTATCACTGCTTCGTACTCGGCCTGGTTGTTGGTGATTGGGAAACGGACGTTTAAGGCTTGTTCAATCCGAGTCCCCTGAGGACTCACCAGGACTATTCCCCCTCCATAAGAGTGTTTTCCCGACGCTCCGTCCACCAACATCTTCCATGCTTCTGGGGGAGGTGGCTCGTGTTCCCCCACTTCGGCCGCGTAGTCGGCCATGAAGTCTGCCACCGCTTGAGCCCTGATGGATGTCCTGGGTACGAACGTGATATTGAATTCGCTTAACTCCACGGACCACTTCGCCAACCTTCCTGAGTGCTCCACCCCTTCCATGATTTTGCGGAGCGGATGGTACGTCACTACTTTAATTGAATGGGCTTGAAAGTAAGGCCGGAGCCTCCGGGCCGACACCACCAATGCGAAGGCTAACTTTTCTAGGATCGGATACCGGAGTTCCGCCTTCTTCAGCACTCGGCTGACGTAGTAGATTGGGAATTGTTTCTTCCCCTCCTCCCGGACCAGCACGGAACTTACTGCTTCGGATCCTACCCCTAGGTATAGAGATAGGTCTTCCCCTGGCCTCGGTCCCTGGAGCAGAGGGGTTTGGGTGAGCTGTTCTTTCAGAGCTTGGAAGGCCTTCTCGCATTCCGGGGTCCATTCAAACTTCTTGTTTCCCCGCAGTACTTTGAAAAAAGGTGCACATTTTTCTCCCGCCTTGGAGAGGAATCTGCTGAGCCCAGCCAATTTCCCTGTGAGGCTCTGAACCTCCTTCGGATTTCTTGGCGACTCCAACTCCATCACCGCTTTAACTTTGTCCGGGTTGGGCTCCACCCCTGTGGGGGTGAGCAAATGGCCCAGGAACTTCCCTCGGCTCGCCCAGAAGACACACTTCAAGGGATTGAGCTTCATCTTGTACCGCCGCAGGGTCCCAAATGTCTCTTCGAGGTCGCAGAGGTGAGTCTCGAGGTCTCGGCTCTTAACCATGAGGTCGTCGACATAGACTTCTAAATTTCTTCCTTTCTGCTCGCGGAAGACCCTATCCATCATCCTTTGGTACATAGCCCCTGCATTCTTGAGCCCGAAGGGCATCATCTTGTAGCAATAACATCCATCCCCCGTGATGAAGGAAACATCCTTGATGTCCGGGGGATGCATGCGAATTTGATGGTAACCTGAAAAAGCATCTAAGAAAGACATTACAGAAAAACCAACGGCTGAGTCAACCAGCGCGTCGATCCTGGGCAGGGGGTAGCAATCTTTCGGGCATGATTTATTAAGAAGCGAAAAGTCGATACACATACGCCACTTACCTCCTCCCTTCTTTACCATAATGACGTTGGAGACCCAGCCTGGATACTGGATCTCCGATACAAACCCGGCCTGCAGGAGTTTGCCCACCTCTTCGCGGATGGGTCCTTCTAGCTTGTCTGCGACGGCCCTCCTCTTCTGACGGATGGGGCGGGCACCGGGGTCGAGGTTGAGGCGATGGCACGCCACATCCGCGTCGATCCCGGGCATTTCCGCGGCGCTCCAAGCGAAGACGTCCACGTTCTTTTGTACGCAAGCCAGAATCTCTGCTTGATCTCCTGTGCTGAGTTCTCCGCTGACCTGGACTTTTTCCACCACCCCCAGCCGGGTGGTGACCTCGAGCTCCACGACCTCGTCCACAGCCTCCGACCGGGACTGCTCTCCCCAAGCCCTTTCCTCTTCGGCATAAGCGGGAGCCTGGGTCTCTTCCTCGACTTCCTTCTCTACCACCATCAGCTCTTCCGCCCTTCCCTCCTGGGCCTTCTCCTCTTCTTCCTTTCCTTCCGCCCGGGGTACCTCAGCTACCCCTTCCTGGGCATGAACTTCATCTCCCTCCTTCTCTTCGGCTACCTCCAAACCTCCGGCTTCGGCTGCCTCCTCCATCATCTTATCCCACTCCTCAGCTTCTCCCATCCAGGAGATGGTGTTGACAGCCGTCACGTAGCACTGTCTTGCCACTTTGGGATCCCCCCTGATCCGCACCTGGACCCCTCCGTCGTTGAACTTGAGGCACTGATGAAAAGTGGAAGGGACGCAGCGGAACGCGCTGATGAGTGGCCGTCCGAAGATGGCGCTGTAACTGCTCGGGGCATCCACTATGACAAAACGACAGTTCCGGGACTGCCCACCCAGGGTCACATGGAGCCCTACTCCTCCTTCTACTTCCTTCCTCTCCCCCGAAAATCCGAACAGAGGGCCATCTGAGGCCAACACCCTTCTGGGTTCCACCTCCATCTTGTCGAATGCCTTCTTGAAGATGACATTGACCGAACTCCCGTTGTCCACTAGGATTCGGGAGACGGTGAAGTTCTCGATCGCCGTCTGGATGACCAGCGCGTCGCAGAACGGGTCCTCGTAGCCCGGCATGTCCTTCTGGGTGAAAATAATTTTTTCGGCCGGGGGTGGAGCGGTGGATGTTGACGCTACGCTCCGGCGGTAGATGGTATGGAGACTAGCCTTGCGGGTTGCCTCCACCCCTACCCCCCCCATGGATCACTCTGATCCCTCCTCTATTCCCTAGATCTGCTCTATCCTCACATCTTTCCTCCTCCTCCTCTCGAGGTTCCACCTCCACGATCCTTAATGGCTGCTGCTGTGGTGGCGCGGGCGCTCTGCCCCTCTTCACCTCTAGGAACTCCGGACAGGTGTCCATTGAGTGGCCTTCCACATCGTGGAAGATGCAATATGGCACCGCCACTTCCCTTGCCTCGGTCTCTGCTACCCTGTTCCTTCTTCTCCTAGCGGCCGCCGTTTCCGCTTCTCCTCCCCTTCCCCTTCCTCTCCCCCGGCCAATTGCCATGGCCTGTTGAGGTGGGGGAGGTAACTGCATCGGGCCCTGCCTCCACCCCAACTGGGGGGGTCTCCATTGACCTTCGAAACGGTTACCCCTTCCTGGGCCATAACCCCTTCCCTGCCCCTGCATTCCTCCACCTTGCGGCCTCCATCCCCCTCCGGGGCCCGGGGCTCTTCCCTTCTTCTGACCTCTTGCTGCCTCATCTCCGGCTCACTGACCTTTGCTAGCCTCTTGGTGAGCTCTGGGTTGGCTTCTTCGCTTGCTACTTCCTCCGCCACCCTCTCCATCAGCTCCTCATAGGAGACGGGGGCCTTCCTCTTCAACGCCATCTTGAAGAAACTTTCCTTCAACCCGACCGTGAAGGCGAGTTGAAGTGCAAACCCAGGCACCTCCTGAGTGAGCTGCACTTCCTCCTGGAACCGATCCGCATACTGAGCCAACGTCTCCCTGGACTCCTGCTTCACCGCGAAGAGGGAATCAGCGTCCTTCTTCCTCCTTTTTGAAGTTGAAAATCTCAACAAAAAACTTCGGCGCAGGTCCTCGAACGCGTAGATAGAGCCTGCCGGAAGTGAATGAAACCAGTCCCTGGCCTTCTCCTTGAGAGTGACGGCGAAGAGCCGACACTTGAAGGCATCGGACATCGGCCTGATGGAGACCGAGTCCTCGAAAGACTGCAGATGCTGAACTGGGTCATCTCTGCCATTGTAGTACACTCTATCCCATTCTCCGAATCCCGCTGGAACGGGTGCAGACAACACCAACTCGCAGAAGGGACTTCCCCCTCCTGCCATCTTTTCTCGCTCGGCTCGCGGACCTAGCTCGCTCGCTAAGCTTGGGATCGCACTCGCGAGGGCGACGCTCGCCTGAACCACCCCGACTGTCGCCTCATCCTCCTGGCGCGCGCTCGCCTGCGCCGCGCTTGCTGGGGCAGAGCTTGTCGGCACCGAACTCGCCGGCGCGGAGCTCGCCAACACCGGGCTCGCCGGACTGGCGAACAGCACTCGCCCTTCCCTACCATGTCCTGGTTCAACGACAACTTCTTTTCCAGCCCTTCCTCCTGGTGCCCTCTCGCCGACTGCTGTTGGGGGAGTGGTCGCCTGAGGTGCCGGGGTCGCAAACTCACTTCGCAGAGCCGTGACCGTGAACCCCAAGGTGTCGAGCACCTCCTTCCTGAAATCCGCGAACATCCTAGCCATTGCTTCCTGAGGGGTCTCGCCGAACTCCTCGCCCTGCTCTTCATCTCCAGCCATAACTCTTCTCTGGGACTTTCTTGAACCAGCCGCGCTCCACGCTCACCGCACCAAAATGTTGAGACCGATTTCTCGTTCTCTTGTGGAGCTCGGGGCCCTCACCGAAATGAGGGGAAGCTAGCCCTTACCGGTCCCTCGGGAGAGGTAAGGCCGACGATTTGAGCAAAGAACAAAGACCCTAGTCTCAGCGAGGAGGTCCCTCCACTAACCCGGAAGATCGTTGAGCGCTTCCCCTCCCAAGCCAAAGCTAAGACTCGGGCACCTTGGAGAGCTAGAGAGCCCAAACCAAAGCGACCTAGGGAGAGAAGAGCTCAAAGATAATGAACAGCCCTCTTCCAAGGTGCCCTTCAAGGTCTATTTATAGATTTTGGTTTTGTGGTCTGTCAATAGCCAACTCCCGCTGTCCGTTCTTACTATCCGCACCCCAAATTGGTCTGCTAACAGCCAAACTCCGCTGTCCGGAGGGGCTAACCGCAGACCACCAGGGATTTTCTGGTAAAAGACCATCCCAATTACCAGCGAACCCGAGACCCTCGACCTGTTCAGCGAACATGAGGTTCGCCAAGGCCACCTAGCGAGCTCCTTCGGCTGGCTGGCTCGCCTCTTCCCGGGCTCGCCCCCACCTGTGCTCGCCCTCAGTCGCCTGGCGAACTCCTTCGGCCGGCTGGCTCGCCTATCTCTACGGATCGCCCGCTGAACCACTCCTTAGCGGGTCGAGCTCGCCAAAATGGCTAACTGTACCCCAGAAATGGCTATTTGCACCCCAAGGGCCCGGACCTGCCCAGCGAGCTCCTCCGACCGGCTGGCTCGCCTCTTCCCGGGCTCGCCCTCATCTGGGCTCGCCTTCGGTCGCCTGGCGAACTCCTTCAGCCGGCTGGCTCGCCTGTCTCTGCGGCTCGCCCGCTGAACCACTCCTTAGCGGGTCGAGCTCGCCAAAATGGCTAACTGTACCCCAGAAATGGCTATTTGCACCCCAAGGGCCCGGACCTGCCCAGCGAGCTCCTCCGACCGGCTGGCTCGCCTCTTCCCGGGCTCGCCCCTTTCCTGGGTTCGCCTTCGGTTGCCTGGCGAACTGGGCAGGTCGGCTGGCTCGCCCGGTCGTGCGAACTTGGAACCCCTTTCCTGGCGAACATCAGGGTTGTACAGTCAAGTAGATAAGACTCCCCATCAGTGCCCGAAAGATATTCGGATCAGGAATAATCCTCCCTTCTTCCTTCTGAAGCTTCAGCCCAGCCTCCAGAGGAACGGAACTGCTCTTCCCCTCCTTCATGCCGAATCTTTCGACGATCCTCTCGGCATACGCCCTCTGAGAAACATACAGCCCGCCTCTTCTCTTCTCAACTTGGAGGCCAAGGAAATGGTGCAGCTCACCAAGATCCTTCATCTCGAATCGTATGGAAAACTGCTGTCTCAGCGTCGCGACCTCCTCAGGGTTGTTCCCTGTCACGATCATGTCGTCGACGTACAGCAGCACCAACACGTGAAGACCTCCACTATTCTTCACGAACATGCTGGAGTCTGAGTCTGAGGCATCGTAGCCACAGAACTGCAAGTACTCCGCAATCTTTCCATACCAGGCTCTCGGCTCCTATTTCAACCCGTAGAGGTCCTTCTTCAGCTTGCAGATGTGATGTGGAAGTGACGTGGACATGTATCCAGGTGGTTGCACCATGAATATGTCTTTGTCAATCTCTCCGTACAGGAACGCATTCTTCACATCAAGCTGGCACAGCTTCCAACCTCGTCACGCCGCCAGAGCGATGATCGTCCTCACCGACGTCATCTTTGCGACATGACTAAAAGTCTCCTCGTAGTCCTCTCCGTAGGTTTGCGAGAAGCCCCGAGCGACAACCCTCGTCTTGTACCGCTCCACTTCTCCATCCACTCTCTTCTTAACCTTGTACACCCATTTACAGGTGACAGGTTTGATGCCCTCCACCATGAGAACCAGGTCCCATGTCTTATTATTCTCTAGGGCCTCCATCTCCTCGATCATGGTCGCGTCCCACTCCTTGATGCCAACTGCATCATCAAAGCAGGCAGGTTCCCTCTCATCGAGTGGTCCTGCGAAGAAGCAGGATACCAAACTCACGAAGTTCCCCTCCTTATAGCGAGCAGGCGGGACAATAGTCCGCTTCGACCTCCTCAAGGCTTGGCCACTATCTACCACTCCGGTAGACTCCTCTGCTTGAGCTCCTCTCTGAACTCCTCGTTCGAAGCTCCCCCTGAGCCAGAAGCTTTGGATAACGCCAGCGTCGCAAAAAAAGCGCCTCTATAGGTCTAATTTGTTGTAGTGATCCATACTCGGAGAAGAGACGTAAGACCAAGAAGTACTAGCTTCTGCTTCCTCCCTTGCCGCCTCTGATTTAAGAAAGCAATGAAATTAATCATTAATAACGTTGAAAACAATCCCATTTCAAAATCTATTTCTATAAGTAGCGGACTTGTTACTATTGTATGAGATTATGTTGCTCAACAATTGATAATAAAATGAATTGATTTAATTTCTTAATCCTCTATTCTCTTTATTTTCTCTTTCAAACCCGGTCTTGTCGACTTATATTATTGTCTTAATTATTCCACTGCCTTAGATCTACATCAGATCCATATACAAGAAGAGCGAGAGCAATAACGAGGGAAAAATATAGAGAGACCATATATATGAGAAAAATAGATCAGATGTGTACAAAAGATATATAAGACCGGGAGAGTGTCGATAAGAACGGAAACAAAATGACACTGAAAAATCTACAAGCTGATTAATCAATTGAAGTGTATTCCTAAATATCTTAGAACCTCAATACACCAGCATCATCAATGAATAAGCTAACCTAGAACTAACGGTAACATAACACTACAAAACACACACAAGAACCAACAAATCATGAAGATTAAAAGTAATGAAGGAGCAAGGAAGAAAATGTAAATGAATAATACTACAGCTAAAGGGGAGGCAACTTGCAGAAATTTGAAGAGGTGATGATGGCTCTCCCATTGATCCCGATCAAAGGGGTTGCGTGAAGAGGAATCTACGGATGATGGGGATCAAAGGGGTGGTCGGTGGAGGCAAGTCGACTAGAATCGTTACAGACGTGGCGGTTGGCGACGAGAGGAGAGACGGGAAAGCATGGTCGCCGGAACCGTGGGAGCGGGAGCCTAGGTAATGGTTGGTGTTTATTATCTATGGTGTGTTGACTTTTCTCGTTCCCCTTCTCAAATTCCCCAAAGTTCTCCTCTCCTTTATTCCCTTGACTCGTGTTTTGAAGCGCAGCTTCCAGAGTTATGCATCCCTTAGGCTGCAACGCCGCCGCAGCTCAAAGGCATTCCTCCACCCATTACATTTCTCGGCGCCCTCCTTTACTATTTTCCTGCTTTGGCTCCCCCGCACTTTCTCCATTTCCCCAAAGTTATCCTTTATTCCCTTGGCTCTTCGATTAAAGCGTAGCCTCAAGAGTTATCCATCCACATAGTAGGGCTCGCCCATCGGATAATCGCCGCTCATCGAAATGCGATCACCACTCGTCGAAATGCGATCGTCGATCATCATTTGTGCGCAATTACTGTTAGATTTTTGAAGTGAGCTGTCGCCCCGGCGACAGTGGCTGTCGCCCCGGCGACAGTGGCTGTCGCCCCGGCGACAGTGGCTGTCGCCCCGGCGACAGTGGCTGTCGCCCCGGCGACAGCTGGCGAGTATCCTACTCGCCGCCGAGTAGGCTTTTGCCTATAAATAGAGGGGTACCCCCCCCCCCCTAAAGAGAACCAATTCTGAAAGTGGCGAGCATAGTCATCAGAAGTGGCGAATATCATCAACTCTGAGCGAGTTAGAGATACCAGAGCACTACCTAGCGAGCATCGGAATTGGAGCGAGTTCGACGAGCTCCCTTGAGCGAGTAGCGAGTAGTGGAGGTATCGCCGGCGACAGCCGATATCGCCCAGGCGACAGCGAAGAAAGCGAGGAAGCATGCGCGACGAGCGTGCGAGTATCCTGGAGTGCGAGCAGCGAACTTGCGAGTATCTGGAGTGCGAGCAGCGAGCTTACGAGGATCAGAGATATCGCCCGGCGACAGCCGATATCTCCCCGGCGACAGCGAGGAGCGAGTATCACCAGCCTGGTGTGCTCAGAAGAAGAAGCGGACCTTGTTCGTGACCTTGTCTTACCTTCTATTGGCTGTTGTGATTCAAGTTGGATGCAACTTGTATTCAGCCGTGTTTATTTGTAATTTGGTTGCCTAGTTGGAATATAGCCTTCTTTGTTCATCGTTGGTACACTTGATTGGTAGCAAACTCAAAAATTCAACATGGTATCAGAGGGAGGTTGCTGAAGCGGCGCGTGCTATCGAAGTTCAAGGTTGTCTTCCAAGATGGACGACGGAGGAGGTTATGCGAGAGGACTAGGAATCGAGCTGCATACTCAAACCAACTACAAGAAGTGGATGTCTTGTATGGAGAGCTACCTTCTTGGAGAGGATCTCTGGGAGGTTGTTGGTGGTGGGGAGCAAGAGGAAGTTGTAGCTGCCGGCGATAATGGTCCAGGTGTGAGAGCTGGGAGGAAGACCAACGCCAAGGCAGAGTTCACCTTGAAGAGAGTCATATCACCTGACTTGTTCGACCACATCATAGGTTGCAAGTCAGCGTCTGCGATCTGGATAGCCCTCGATGGGTTATTCAACAAGAAGAATGTGGCGCGGCTACAATTCCTGGAGAATGAGTTGGCGAAGTCGACTCAAGGCGAGATGACGATATCCACCTTCTTCCTGAAGGTGAAGAACCTATGCGGGGAGATCTCGGCCTTGGATCCTGAAGAGCCAATCTCAGAGGCAAAGTTGAAGCGGCACATACTCTGAGGCTTGAGGAAGGAGTATGTCCCCTTCGTTACTTCCGTGCAAGGATGGGCTATTCAGCCCTCCCTTCTGGAGCTAGAGAACCTGCTATCGTCGCATGAGAGCTTGGCGAAGCAGATGGCGGGAGTATCCATCTCAGGAGGAGATGGCGAGGCGTTGTTCTCAGGAAAGAAGAGATCCTGGGACAAGAGAAAGAAGAACTCCAGAGAGGGACATTCAACGTCCTCTCAGGGAGATGGGGGGAAGTTCCTTCCTGCCCGCGACGAGAAGGGGAGATACCTTTGCATTGCCTGTAAGAAGTACGAGCATATGGCAAAGGATTGCCGGTCCAATCTGAGGGCCGGTCATGCTGCTAACAAGGAGGGAGATCACCAGAGAGGTGGAGGAAGAGGTGGAGGTCACCAGGGCGGTGAGAGGGGGGACAATTATTTCCTGGCAGAGATGACGGCAATGTCAGTCGATGTCTTAACCTTCATCAACCTCGAGTACGACTGGATAGTGGATTCCGGTTGCGGGCATCATCTCACAGGAGATATGTCGAAGTTTGCCTCCTCAGCAGCATATGAAGGAACGGATGCTATCATCACTGCGGATGATACGGTACATCCCGTAGAGCGAGAAGGGAAGGTGTCCCTTGGGAGTATAGAGAAGTCAGTGACACTGAAGAGTGTGTATCACGTGCCTGGCATGAAGAAGAACCTCTTCTCGGTGGCTAACGCCGTGGATGCTGGCTACCACGTCCTGTTTGGACCGAAGGAGGTGAAGTTCTTGAAGAACCTTTCGTCTGTCGATGCTGACGTGACGCTCACCGGGAGAAGGGTGAAGGATTTGTATGTCCTGTCTGCAAATGCCTACGTGGACAACCTGAAGACAAATGACAGCGCTGTGATCTGGCATGAGAGACTAGGTCATGTAGGGATGGACAAACTGAAGATGATGGCGGCAAAGGGCCTAGTGAGCGGCCTGCCTCATCTCACTTCTTACGGCGACGGCCATGTGTGCGACGGATGCAAATATGGAAAGTCACATCGACTTCCATTTGACAAGTCAGAGACCAGGTGTAAGGCACCTCTTGAGTGCGTACATGCTGACGTGATGGGGTCGTGCGTCACCCGTACTTATGGAGGCAATAAGTATGCGCTGGTTCTGGTGGATGACTATACCCTCTATACGTGGGTATACTTTCTGAGAGAGAAATCAGAAGTCTTCAACAAGTTCCACGAGTGGAAGGAGCTTGTGGAGGGGAGGCTGGACCGCAGAGTGAAGAAGTTGAGAAGCGACAATGGAGGGGAGTTTACCTCCAATGAGTTTGCTTCCTTCTGCAGAAGGTTCGGCATTCGGCGGGAGCTCTCCTGCGCTCACACCCCGCAGCAGAATGGGGTGGCAGTGTAACGGCTCAAAATGCGAATCGATAATAAAACTCAATTTAAATAATTCTATATATATATTCCCTATGATGAAAATCAAATCAGTGTCGACGAGGCGTTGCTTTGCCCGTTGAGTATGCATTTTATTGATGCTTTGCGGCATTTGAGATTTTTAGCGGAATATGAGTTTTCTTATATTGGCAAATTATATGTTGGCAATTTAGATAAATATGGCAAATGATTACTGCATACTTCATTATACTTTGGGTGTGCCAATAGAGTAAATTGGTAGCTGTTAAGGGTGTGCTAATAAGGGCTACTTTTGGACTACCTCCTCTTTGGTGTGCTGATAGCAGAACTTGATGAAGTTGGTGTGCTAATAAACATTTGGTGGGCTTAGCTTCATCTTGGGCTGCTATTATTATTGGTTGGCTGGTGTTTAAGCTCTTAAATCATTTTATTGGGTTACATGAGAGGCGGTGGGAGAAGATAAAATCACGAGAATTCTTTTTTTTATTTGATTATGCTGCCGCCTTCCTCCTCTTTCGCTCTCGTCCTTATCGCGGCTAGGGTTCCTGGAGCCGATCTTCTTCTCTATTCTCCTACTCTCCCTCCCTTAGTGATCGGAATTTCATGAGATTCCTGAACTGCTGTTGGGGATCAGAGAAGGGCAAGGTTTCGTTTGTCCTGAATCTAGTCGGGCTCGTTTTGCGTAGGCTGAATTGGTTCCCAGCTCGTTTTATTTGCACAGTGAGCCCTTCTTTCTCCTCCTCTCTTATACTGATTCTCAGATGGTGATAGCTTTATAAGATTTCCTGAGTTTGGGGGTTTCAGTGGATTTAGGTTGGTCGACTGGTATTGTTCTTAATTTTCTTTTTGTGGCTTTGTATGGCCGATTAACTTGTGTTGCTCCTCTTTCCAATGGTATGGCCTTTTGATTGGTCGGCCAGAGTTCTAGTAAAGAACTGTGATGAGTATTCCTTGCTTTGATTTGGGTTTTGTTTTGGTTTCCCTCTACATGCTTTAAATTAGGGATTTATATGAGCTTGAGCAGCTGCTGTGTACAGCTATGTGTGTTGTTGATTCATCTTCAATATTTCAATATTTTGGGTTTTTTACCTTGCTGGCCGGCTGCTACTTTTCCTCCCTGTACTTGTTCTGCTGCTTACTGCTCTTCTCAGATTATGATTGAGTCTTGGAATGCATTTTCTTTTAATGATGCAGTGGCCACAAACTGATTTAAAAAAGGGGGAATTGTGTGTGTTGGCCAACTCTTATAGTTCAGCTATGATTTAGTTGTGGGTTAATCTTAGTGAACTATTGTTATGATGCTAATTTCAATGTTGGCCGGCTGATTTATATTATGTAAAATAGTGAGTATCTATATATCTATACATTGGGTGTTACAACAGTGGGATGAAATGGGTTATATCATTGATTTGAACTCGCCTCTTTGATGGTCATTTAAACTAGAAGACGGGTTCAGTAGCTTCCAAATGATGTATTTATAGTAGTCAATATTGTAGCTATAACGAGGTGCAACCCCGATATAAACGACCCTAAATGATATGATGCTTATACAGATACCGTGGAGGATGACACCTCAAAAATAGTCATGACAATGACATGAGTTACTGATGGTGAGAGCTACCTGTTTTATTTATGCTTTATGGCTTTACTTTCTTTTTACACGCGCACTCTTTTTATATTGAATGTTACATGCATAGTTGATATCACTGATATTTAATATCGCTTTAATGTATGGCCCCTTAAAGGCAAACAGGCGAATAAATTCTGAGGGGATATATAAAAATGAATAACTCACTTAATGTAAACGTGTCGACACGAGGTTATATTACGGGCGAATGAACTGCTAGCACATGAATGAAATCTCACAGAAGAATTGCCAAACCAGTCGGCCGAAAGGCATAAACGCGTGTTGTACGTACTGGTAAGGACATTGATGACCCTTCGGGGTGGGCCCAAAGCATGAAACATGACATGAATGAAACATGTACACTGAATATGGATTCGATCAATCGCCCCTAATATATCCTAAGAAATGAAACATACATAGAAATAATGAAATATACTGATATACTGATATTCTGTTACAGAGAAATACTGATATACCGCTATACTGATACACTGAGATAGAAATAATGATATAAGAAATAATTGCTTACGTTGATACATGGATACATTGTTTTAATGTTACATTGCTACAGATATTGTTATGATCCTATATTGCTCATACTGTTTTATTGGTACTAACATGTTTCTACAGTTACATACTAAGTTTACTACTGAGACACAAATGTATGTGGGGTACTAACATGGTACTAACATGGTGCTTTTATTGGTACTAACATGGTACTAACATGTTTTTATTTTGTATTTACTAGCCGCACTTCAACCTGGGAATCATGTATGAACATAGCTGAGATACAAATGTATGTGGGGTCCAAATGGGGACCTCACAGGCAGAGAGGAAGATCCGCCATCTGGTGGAGACTACCAGGAGTTGGCTACATGCCAAGAGCATTCCCAAGGCCTTATGGGCAGAGGGAATGACATGTGCTACTCATGTGATCAGCAGGCTACCTTTGAGTCCTAACAGGATGGTGTCTCCACACCAGCTCATGTTCGGGGAGAAGCCCAATGTGGGTCACATGAAGGTGTTCGGTTCTACCTGCTTCGTGCACGTCCCAGACGCTCAGAGAACAAAGTTGGAGCCGAAAGCGAGGAAGTGTATCTTCATCGGCTACGATGAGCGGAAGAAGGGGTGGAAGTGCGCGCATGGATCCGCAGACCCACAGGTTCGTCGTCTCGTGCGACGTTGTGTTTGACGAACTGGTCTCATACCATGGAGTCTCTTCTGTGGAGCTGTCGGAGAGTGGAGAAGCTAGCAGGGAAGAGGAGTGGGTCACTGAGGACCCTACTGTGGAGTTGGAGTTATCTCCAAGTGCTCCATCGCCATCTGGTTCGGGAGGAGCATCTGGCTCACGAGGAGCTTCTGTCTCAGGGGGAGCTACGAACTCAAGAAGCAGGGAGAGCACCGCTTCAGGAGGAGTTCAGAGAGGAGCTCAGAGAGGAGCTCAAGCAGAGGGGTCTACCGGAGTGGTAGATAGTGGCCAAGCCTTGAGGAGGTCGAAGAGGACGATCGTCCCGCCTGCTCGCTATAAGGAGGGGAACTTCGTGAGTCTGGTTTCCTGCTTCTTCGCAGGACCACTCGATGAGAGGGAACCTGCCTGCTTTGAGGATGCAGCTGGCATCAAGGAGTGGGACGAGGCCATGATCGAGGAGATGGAGGCCCTAAAGAAGAACGAGACATGGGACCTGGTTCCCATGGTGGAGGGCATCAAACCTGTAACCAATCCAGTGTGTCATGCAAGGACCAAACACATTGAGATCGAGCATCACTTCATCAGAGAGAAGGTGCTGAGTGGCTTGATCACTGTGGAGCATGTGCGGAGTGAAGACAACCTTGTGGATATATTCACAAAGCCCCATATCTGCGGGGCCGTTCCGGAGGCTTCGCTCATTGATTGGAGTTGTTCCCGGAGCTCACTTCAAGGGGGAGTGTTAGATTTTTGAAGTGAGCTGTCGCCCCGGCGACAGTGGCTGTCGCCCCAGCGACAGCTGGCGAGTATCCTACTCGCCGCCGAGTAGGCTTTTGCCTATAAATAGAGGGGTACCCCCCCTAAAGAGAACCAATTCTGAAAGTGGCGAGCATAGTCATCAGAAGTGGCGAGTATCATCAACTCTGAGCGAGTTAGAGATACCAGAGCGCTACCTGGCGAGCATCGGACTTGGAGCGAGTTCGACGAGCTCCCTTGAGCGAGTAGCGAGTAGTGGAGGTATCGCCGGCGACAGCCGATATCGCCCAGGCGACAGCGAAGAAAGCGAGGAAGCGTGCGCGACGAGCGTGCGAGTATCATGGAGTGCGAGCAGCGAGCTTGCGAGTATCTGGAGTGCGAGCATCGAGCTTACGAGGATCAGAGATATCGCCCGGCGACAGCCGATATCGCCCCGGCGACAGCGAGGAGCGAGTATCACCAGCCTGGTGTGCTCGGAAGTAGAAGCGGACCATGTCCGTGACCTTGTCTTACCTTCTATTGGCTGTTGTGATTCAAGTTGGATGCAATTTGTATTCAGCCGTGTTTATTTGTAATTTGGTTGCCTAGTTGGAATATAGCCTTCTTTGTTCATCGTTGGTACACTTGATTGGTAGCAAACTCAAAAATTCAACAATTACACACTTTAAAATGATTTTTTTGAAGTAATAATAAAATTTCAACGACACTAACTAATTAACACCAATGATGGCACACCCCCCCCCCCCCTTTACGTAGCTGCAGCAATAGTTCGACATGAACAGTATCACCGCCTATGCATGCCTGCTCTCAGGCATGGGCGGCGGTACTATCCATCCTGAGGGACCCTGTGCACTGTCACTCCTATATACTTTGCTGAATCAATGCATAGGAATTGGTTTCTTCTCACAAATGATTAGTTGGTGTGCTTGTCTTGGTGTCCTTAGATCCAGATTATTGTTCATTATTTGATGTGCTTGCCTTTGTGTCCTTAGATCCAGAAAATCTCACAGTGGGTTCTCTGCTTGTGGTTGTTCGCAAATCAAATAGTTCGTGAAAAATTCGTCAATTATTTGATTAAGATCCGTTTTTAATGAATTCTAATTCAAATTTGGATTCAAGTGATATTTGAATCAGAATTAAAATAAAATTATCTCTATTGACAAGACTCGCGAATAGTTGGCGAATAACAACAATATATAATAAAATAAACTTGATTAAATAAATTTTATGTAATTAAATTCGAATTCAAGCTCAAATCCAAATTCGAATCCGAATTAAAATCCAGGATTCCTGAACGAATCCGAATTTAAATATTAAAACAAATCTAAATCAGAATACAGACATCTGCATTTTTTTGACAAATTTGAATTCGATTGAAAAGTTATTTGATTCGGTTCCAGAACACCCCTAGAACCAACTCTTGTTTTAATGACGAGCGACCCCCTTTTCTCTCCCCCTCCCCCTCAGTTGGCTTTGGTGACGACATTTACAAGAGGAGTAGGGTCGCCTGCCTATGGTTTTGTACTTGGAAGTATGGGGGTCCTCGATTAGATTACCTGGGTGTGCGGCGATAATGCAGTGGAGGCGTTGGGTCAGAGGCGGGCTGCCTTGGTTGTGACACGGCTTCAATCCGATCGTGGAGGCGGTTGCTTTTTACGACGAAGGTTCTGTTGGAAGCGCTACGTATGGGCACGCGACCTCACTATCACCCAACACTCAAATTGGCGTGCACCTTTCCGGCAAAACACTCTTCCTTAGGCGAACGCCATCCACGGAGAACACACCTCTACTTCTGCGAGCACTACCCCACTTCGAGCACACACACCGGCGAACACTCCACTCACAAGGCTCCCTCCATACTCCGGCGAGCCGTCTGTGAAATATTTAAAAGTCGGAAGAACACGTCAACCAACCGGAGAATAAGGACACCAAAGATGAACACAAGCTTTCACAATACTAAATTTGGTAGCTAGTTACAACTGAACACGGCTGAATACAAGTTGCATCCAACTTGAATCAAAACAGCCAATAGAAAGTAAGACTTGATCACGGACAAGGTCCGCTTCTCCTCCGGAGCACACCGCGCAGGTGATACTCGCTCCAATACTCGCTCCTCGCTATAGAAGCTCGCTCCTCGCTACCGCTGGCGGTATTGCTAGCGCCGGGCGTTAGCTCTGCTACTCGCAAGCTCGCTGCTCGCACTCCAAGCTTCTCGCGTACTCGCCACGCGCCGCTTCCTCCAATACTCGCTAGCGCGAGCGCTATCACTAGCGTCGGGCGCTATCTCCCGAGTAGATACTCGCAAGCTCGCTGCTCGCCTCTTCGCCTCTAGTCGCTACCGCGCACGCTAGCACTAGCGCCGGCGGTATCTCCACTACTCGCTACTCGCTCAAGGGAGCTGGCCGAACTTACTCCAAGTCCGATGCTCGCCTGCCGAACTTACTCCAAGTCCGATGCTCGTCTGGTGGCGCTCTGGTATCTCTAACTCGCTCAAAGTTGATGATACTCGCCAGATCCAGAATCTCTCTCTTTAGAGGGGGGTACCCCTCTATTTATAGGCAGAACAAGGGGGGTGGCGAGTATGAGCTAGCGTTGGCGCTAGCGCTAGCGCTGGCGCTAGCTCACTTCAATTCTAACACTCCCCCTTGAAATGAGCTTCAGGAACAACTCCAAGCAATGTACGAAGCCTCCGGAACGGCCCCGCAGATAGGGGCTTCGTGAATATATCCGCAAGGTTCTCTTCACTCCGCACATGCTCCACAGCGATCAAGCCACCCAACACATTCTCTCTGATGAAGTGATGCTCGATCTCTATGTGCTTGGTCCTTGCATGACAAACTGGATTGGTTACCAGTTTTAATGCACTCTCGTTGTCCCCACGTAGCACAGTAGGTCTGCTGACCTCCTCGTCCACATCCTCCACTAGTCTCCTTAGCCAGACACACTCCTGAGCTGCTAAGGACGACGCCTTGTACTCGGCCTCCGTGGTAGAAAGGGAAATAGAGTCCTGCTTCTTGCTACACCACGAGATAGCAGCTGCTCCACACAAGAACACGTAACCTGATGTCGACTTGCAATCATCAGCGTCACCTCCGTAATCTGCATCCGTGTACCCGTGCAGCTTGAAGTCAGACTTCTCTTCATAGGACAACCCCATCTCAAGGGTGCCCTTCACGTACTTCAGTATCTCTTTGGCTGCCTCCAGATGAGGCTTCCGTGGCTCCTGCATATACCGACTAACTCGGCTGACAGCAAAGGCGATGTCCGGCCTCGTGATAGTCAGGTAGATAAGACTCCCCATCAGTGCCCGAAAGATCTTCGGATCAGGAAGAATCCTCCCTTCTTCCTTCCGAAGCTTCAGCCCAGCCTCCAGAGGAACGGAGCTGCTCTTCCCCTCTTCATGCCGAATCTTTCGACGATCCTCTCGGCATACGCCCTCTGGGAAACATACAGTCCGCCTCTTCTCTTCTCAACTTGGAGGCCAAGGAAATGGTGCAGTTCACCAAGATCCTTCATCTCGAATCGTATGGAAAGTTGTTGTCTCAGCGCCGCGACCTCCTCAGGGTTGTTCCCTGTCACGATCATGTCGTCGACGTATAGCAGCACCAACACGTGAAGACCTCCACTCTTCTTCACGAACATGCTGGAGTCCGAGTCTGAGGCATCGTAGCCGCAGAACTTCAAGTACTCCGCAATCTTCCCATACCAGGCTCTCGGCGCCTGTTTCAGACCATAGAGGGCCTTCTTCAGCTTGCAGACGTGACGCGGCTGGGACTTGGACACGTATCCAGGTGGTTGCACCATGAATATGTCTTTGTCGATCTCTCCGTATAAGAACGCGTTCTTCACATCCAGCTGCCTTAGCTTCCAACCTAGGCACGCCGCCAAAGCGATGATCGTCCTCACCGACGTCATCTTCGCTACAGAACTGAAGGTCTCCTCGTAGTCCTCTCCGTAGGTCTGTGAGAAGCCTCGAGCGACAAGCCTCGCCTTGTACCGCTCCACTTCTCCATCAGCTCTCTTCTTAACCTTGTACACCCATTTGCAGGTGACAGGTTTGATGCCCTCCACCATGGGAACCAGGTCCCATGTCTCATTCTTCTCTAGGGCCTCCATCTCCTCGATCATGGCCGCGTCCCACTCCTTGATGCCAGCTGCATCCTCAAAGCAGGCAGGTTCCCTCTCATCGAGTGGTCCTGCGAAGAAGCAGGAAACCAAACTCACGAAGTTCCCCTCCTTATAGCGAGCAGGCGGGACGATCGTCCTATTCGACCTCCTCAAGGCTTGGCCACTATCTACCACTCCGGTAGACTCCTCTGGTTGAGCTCCTCTCTGAACTCCTCCTGAAGCGGTGCTCTCCCTGCTTCTTGAGTTCGTATCTCCCCCTGAGCCAGATGCTCCTCCTGAGCCAGATGGCGATGGAGCACTTGGAGATAACTCTAACTCCACAGTAGGGTCCTCAGTGACCCACTCCTCTTCCCTGCTAGCTTCTCCACTCTCCAGCAGCTCCACTGAAGAGACTCCCTGGTATGAGGCCAGTTCGTCAAACACTACGTCGCGCGAGACGACGAACTTGTGGGTCTGCGGATCCATGCACTTCCACCCCTTCTTCCGCTCATCGTAGCCGATGAAGATGCACTTCCTCGCTTTCGGCTCCAACTTTGTTCTCTGAGCGTCCGGGACGTGCACGAAGCAGGTAGAACCGAACACCTTCATGTGACCCACATTGGGCTTCTCCCCAAACATGAGCTGGTGTGGAGACTGTTGACGCCAGGAAAATCCTGACCTCAAAATTCGGACCGATGCAGCCGGAGGCTACTCGCCCAGCAGCCCGACGAGATGGCTTGGCTGGCAACGACGAAGAAGCTAGAAGAGCAACAAACAGGACCCCAGGTGCTGCGGCAGGGAGGTCCCACCACGTACCCAGAAGCTCCGAAGAGACTTCCCCTCCAAGACCAAAGAATGGCCGAGCAAGGTACGAGGAAGGCACCGACTTGGCTAGTACCGGGAGTAGCGACCAAGTGCGACAGGTTCTAGAATGCAAGAGCAGGGTTCCGAAAGCTCAAGTCCAGGTGCCAATCCAAGTACCCCTGGGGTCCTATTTATAGGAAAACCAAGGGGTAGGGGGGGGGGGGGGGGGGGGGGTTTATAGCCCAGCCCCCCAACCTGGCGACTATGGATTACTCGGCGAGTATCCTGTCATAGTCGCCTACTGGCGAGTATTGGGTGTTGCTCGCACACGCCGGACCAATAGTCGCCAGGTCTTCTGTTCCATACTCGCCAACCTGGCGAGTATTGCCTGCATACTCGCCGAGGTCTTCTCTACTTCTGCCTTGAACTGCCGGGCTCTGTGTTGACCTCTTTGACTTTGACTTCTGCCTACGTGGCCTCGGGGGGGGGGGGGGGGGGGGGGGGTCCACCCTCGGAGAATGAGGGTTGTACACAATCCCCGCTCTTTGCGAGTAACGCAGTTGCTCGGAAAGAATCATCCAACCCGTATTCGACGAGCTTCACTTTTTGGCGAGTATTGGCCTATACTCGCCCTCTCGCTGGCCGACGCTCGAGCTCTATAAATAGTGGGGCAGGGGTCTCTGATGGCACGTCTTTTCTGAACTCGCTCAAGATGGTGCGCGACTATGCTGCCGAGGCTAAGGCGGCCATGGCTGGTCTTGTCGGCCTTTTTGAGGGTTCTTCGCTCCCGCCTCATCTGGATCCCGCATTTGGCGACCTCCCCTCTTCCAGGAAGAGGAAGAGGCTCGCCCAGAAGAAGAAGAAGAAGAAGGAGAAGAATAAAGCCGCCGAGGAAGAGGTCGCTGCTCCTTTGGGCGACCAACACCAGCAGCTGCTGGTCGACCTGGGGCTCTCCAATGAGGGCGACTCGCCGACCGCTGATCTTCCTCTTCCCAATGTCGCCGAGGGGGCGAGCGTTCCTGAGAGCTTGGCCCAGAATCCGTTGGAGAGTCTTGCTTCCGTGCGAGGTGCGAGTAATCTACTCGCCACCTTTTTTAACTGACCTTGACTTGGTCCGGGTTTGCTGAATATTTCTTCTATGCTCGCAGATTCTTCCACCATCGGTGTGCAGGAGGAGCCTTTAGCCTCACCTCCTCTGAGATCGTCGCCCATGATCTCGCCTAGGGGTGGAGGTTGCTCAGGGCGAGTTCTTCACAGCTCCTTGCTGGAGAGGAGGCCGATGAGCGAGCAACGTGCTCCTCTGGCGGGCATCGTACTTCCGCCTCCACCGCCTCTTCAGTCAGTGGGAACGGCGAGTAGTTCACAGCTGCCCGCAGGTGGGCTTCCGCCACCTCCTCCGTTTCCTCCTTCTGCTACTCCTCAGGGCGATCAGCGCCCTTCGACTTCTACTACGCCTTCTACTCATCAGGGCGAATCATCGCACCGTGGTGGGACTGGGGGCTCCTCGGGCTTCTTTCCTCCAAGGGGAGGAGGACGACCAGGCGATAGTCGCGATCGTGGGAACGCGCCTCCTAGCCGGGATCAGACGGCTGGATCCCATCCTGCTCGGCGAGGCGATCATCATCATAGCACGTCTCCTCAGCGAGGCAGGAGTTCTCCTCGCCATCGCTCTCGTAGTCCTCGGCCAGGTATTAGGTCGCCATTCATGATAGTCGCCACTATCTTCACTTGGTTCCTTCAGTTGTCAAAGCTCTGACACTTTTGCCCTCTTTGCAGCTCGCGCTCATACTCCCACAGGGGCCTTGATCGACGCGGTCGGGCTTCCTTCTCGCGAGTACCAGGAGAGGGCTACTCGCGCGATCCTGGAGCTGGAGTCCAAGCTGGAGCGCTTGGCGATCTGCGAGCCTCATCGCCGCCTGACTGATGTCGAATCGCGGGTTGAGCGCTTGGCGAGCATTGATGCTCACCGTCGTTTGACTGCCGTGGAGTCGCGCATAGAGCGTCTGGCGAGCAGCGATGCTCATCGTCGCCTGGCTGAGTTGGAGGCGCGGGTTTCTCGACTGGAAGAGTTCGATACTCGGCTGGTCGCTACAGAATCTCGCCTTCAGTCGGTCAACGAGCTTGAGCACAGACTTGGGAGGCTCGAACATCGCCAACAACTGCACCATGACGAGCTGGTGGGGATGCGCGCGAGCATGGGCTCGGTGGGTCGGTTGGCGAGGATCGAAGACCAGCTACGTCAGGGCGAGGACGCGATCTCTGTGGCCTCCGAGCACTTCAGGCGAGCTCGCGGCTTGGGGTGGGTCGGGCGACAACCTCAACAGCCAGACACTCAGGCGAACCTTCAAGCTCCTCCGTAGATGTTGTTTTCTCTTTATTTTTCTTCCTCTTAGGTTATATCGCCTTTTGGCGAGTATCCCTGTATTGCTGAACTATTTATTAATATTCATTCGGCGAGTATTAGAAACTCGCCTTTTATTACTTGCTTCTGCTTTACTCTTCTGCGATGGTTTTCTTGATTTTTTCTATCTTCTTTTACCTTAGCGAGTATTGTCTGCGCGTCGCCTTAGGCATGGCGAGTTTGTTGTTATTGGCGATTATAAACTGATACTCGCCACCCCCTTATTCCTGATCGCGCCATCGTGCTCGATACGCCAAGCTACCCGACCACTATAAATAGGGGGGGGGGGGGGGGTGGTGAGTCTTAATTACGCTTTGGCGAGTTCCGAACTCTTGCGCGAGTATCCTCCGTCTCATTTTCCCCTTCTCCTCTTTGATACTCGCCTTTCTTTCCGTCCTTTCAAAAGATGTCTGACGAGGCGACCATCCGGCGTGCCAATCACGCCAAGAATTTCGCGGCGACCAACTTCAAGAAGGCAGTCACGACTGAGAAAGAGTTGGAGGTCGTCAGGGCGAAATACCTCCCGCCAGGGTATGTCGCGAGGCTTCCTCGCCAGAGCGAGCGACTAAACACCGTTTTGACTAATGAGCGGGTGATCCCTATTCGCCACTTCGAGGTGGGCTTGCGACTACCATTGTGGACGGAGTTCTCCCAGATACTCCGTTACTTTGGGATAGTCCCTGCCCAGATCAACCCTAATGGGGTGGCGATGATCGTGGGCTTCCTTTGTGTTGAAACCAGAGACTGGTTCCTTGTGGAGCTCGGGGCCCCAAACAGGTTGGGGGGCGACTAGCACTTACTTATCCCGTGGAAAAAGTACGTCGGGGTCTCAGAACTTAACACAGACCCTTAACTCAGCAGGGAGGTCCCACCACACACCCGGAAGATCTTTAGATTGCTTCCCCTCCAGAGCCAAAGCTGAGGCCCGGGCACCTTGGAGAGCTCAGGGGAGTCTCGGCGAGGATAGCCTAAGGAGAGAGAAGCCAAAAACTGGACCCTCTCCAAAGGTGCCCTTTGGGTCTTATTTATAGTTTTTCTGAACTGGTCTACGAATAGCGGAATTCCGCCTTTTGGTTTTGCTATTTGCACCCCAAATTGGTCTGCTAACAGCCAAACTCCGCTGTTCGGGGTGGCTATTTGCAGGCCTCCAGGGGCAAGAGGGTAATTCTAACTTCCTTTCCCCTGGAAGAGGGGTCTGCGAGACCAGGAATGCTTCTTGGTCTCGCCATACTGTATGCGAGGGTTCCTGTCGCCTCTGCGACCTCTTGAGTCTCGCAGAACCCATGGCATGACACATCTCGCCGAGTACTTCGGCGAGATTGGTTCTTATCCTTCTAGCTCTCGCCATACGCCAACTGCCGAGACCACGCCCCAGCGCTCTCGCCTATGCTTTCTGGGAATGCCGCTCTGCGAGGTCTAGGGGGTGGAGCCAGACGAACCCCGGTTTGTACACAATCCCCGCTCTTTGCGAGTTTATCCTGAGCTCGCAAAGAATCATCCAACCCTAGGGTGTTCGCTTGGCGACAGCTGTCTTGTCAGGAATCTTTCTGTGGGTCCCACCGCCTGGCTATAAATATCATCCGGGCTGAAGGGTGCCCTCATTTTCTTTTACTCCTCACTCTTCTCTTTACTGTAGCTATCCTCTGATGCCTCTCTCCAAAGAGATGGAAGCTCGCCTGAAAGCCTCGAAGGCTCGCGAGACAGCGATGATGTTGAAGCCCCCGGCCTGGATGGACCGTGCGTCCGCCTCCCCTGCGCCACAACTGAAGAAGGCGAAGGCTGTTCGCCGACTGGGGGATGACACTGTTGACCTCGACTCCTCCCTCGGCGAGAAACCCGTTGAGGAGGTATGGATTATTTCCTTCGGGCGAGAATACCTAACTGCCATTTTCTAAACTTCGCTCTTCGCAGGTCACTAAAGCTGACAAGGATATCGGCGGGCCCTCGAACGAACCTCTCACCACCCCTCGGGAAAATGCGAATACTGCCGGCGAGAATCCTCCTGGTACGCTGCCTGATCTCGCTGTGTCTCATTTTAAATCTCTCCTTGATGATGCTTATTGTTCCTTCACTTTCTTTTTGTAGTTTCGCGCCATGCGACTCCGGGGGAGCGGGGTCAGCGAACTCCCTCACCCAAACACCAGGACGCGAACCTCTCGGCGCCAAACTTTAGGCTTCTTGCCAACGAGGATTCGGGTGGCTCGCGTCCGCCGGACGCCCCCTTCACCGGTACTGTGAAATACCCCCCTGTAAAGGGGAAAACTCAGCCCCCTCATTATGGCACCACCTTCGATCCTCCGCCTAACATTTTTCGCCCTCGCACGGGTAAGCCTTCTCGCCTCTGATATTCACTCCGAATTATCTTCCCTAACCTCGCGTGTGACCCTTTTTTGTCAGATGGCGAGACCCAGCTCACCGACTCCGAATTCGGAGATGACGAAACGTCCCCATTTCCAGAGCGGGTGGAAGATTTCCTGGGTGATACGCGAGACCCTGAAGTGATGAAGAAGAGAACCGCGGAGTTGTTCCAAAAGCAAAACCAGATGTTGCAAGATCTTAACATCCAGGCGAGAGTGGATAGACAGGCCGCCGAGAAGAGATACGCATCCCTGATGGATGAGTGCGACAAACTTCGTGCGGCGATACCCCTGGATCCTAGCGAATGCGAGACCTCCCAAGAGACACTCATAGCGAGGATGAGAGACCACGCCCAACTGATCGAACGCGACGGTCGTGCTGCTGCTGAATTCCACAACCCCCGGAGGCCGCCGAGGAGGGGGCCGCGAGGTGGCGGTAGATGGCAGTGGCTGCCTTACTGATCTCGCGACCTTGCGTTCTCTATTTTATGAACAATTCGCTTTTTTTTTTCTTTTATTGCAACAATCTCGCCAGACCATGGCCCTTAGTGATTCTCGCTCGCCACGAGTATCGGACAATTTATTAACTACGGTTATCGCTCGCGGATTTATAACGCCGCTTTTCCTTTACCTTGTTCTCGCATGCCTGTGACATTTTCGCTTGCAAATTATTTTATTCTAACCTATCCTGCAGATTGATCTCGCTCGCCAATGATTGGCGAAATAACTTCGTTTGGTGCGTCCCAATGATGTGACGTTTTGTCTGACTGCACCCTGGCGCTTGGGCTTCTTCCCGCCAGTTTCATTTTTCTATAAATAGCATCCCCATTAATATCATCTACCTACCGCCCTCCTTTGCCCCTTCGTTTTACCGAGTTGCAGAGCTCTCGCCAGATTCGCTCTCGCCTTCTACTATTATTCTCGCAGGTTTCGAGATGGTGAAGACTTCGAAAGAGCTTCCCGAGGCGGAAGGCCGGTTGAAGTGTGCCTGGGCCTATTGCGAGCACGACTTCTTCCACTGTAATATGAGCGAGGAAGAGTATCTCTCCTCCATCGTCGATTACGTCCCCTCCGATTTCACCGCCCGCCGGCCTGAGAAGGGCGAGGTGATTAACACCTTACGGGCCGACGAGATTGCCATCCCCATCGCGCACTTCGCGGTGGGCCTGCGACTTCCCCTCTGGCCCGAGGTTCGCCAGGTATACTTCCTTCCCACCTTCATCATTCTCGCGAGATTGATCTCGCTCGCTTCAATTTTCTTTACTTGCGGTTTTTCAGGTTCTCCGGCACTATGGAGTTGTTCTCGGCTAGCTCACCCCTAACGCGATGGCGATAATCGTGGGGTTCGCTTGCTTCCTCCGCGAGGAGCGAATAGAGTTCAGCCTTCCGGTTTTCCGGAAGCTGTTCTCCTTCCGTGCCTATTCTGAGGGCACGGTCTACTTCGTAGGGTCGGGCTTCAAGGTCGTCGAGACCGTAAACAAAGCTCATTTCTGGGCCCAAAAGTTCCTCCTGGTAAAGGGGAACTTCGGCAACATCCCGACCTCGCCAATCCAGTACAACGACACCGTCTACTGTCCTCCCCCTCTCGGCGGTCACGATGCCGACCTCTGCCAGTTTTTCCAGAAGAAGAACTTCGAGGTAGGCCATCTCCGCCGGAACGTCGACATTCTTCTACCGGTGCTCCCTGGGGAAGGTAAAGATCTCGCCTCCATTACCCGCTTTATATTTGTTCTCGCTATTCTCCCTAACACAATTCTTAAACAGGTGAGCGAGACATTCCCCTCCACCCACCTTACGCGAGCAACATCAAACCCTCCGCTGACCTCGCTCTCGCCACGATGGGGGCGGCGGCCTGCCGAGAAGGTTCTCCCCCTCCTGCGGCTGCCTCCAAGAAAAGGACGGAGGCCTCGGGAAGCAAGCCTTCCCGCCAACCCACTTCAAAGAAGCCGAAGATAGGCGCGAGCCCGCGCGCCTCTGTGAAGGGAAAGCGCCCTGCCGAGTCCTCGACTCCCGGGGTCGGTGCTTCCTCGCTCCCCGAGGATCGGGAAGTCGAACCAACCGAGGTTGCTACCAGGACCTCGGCATTGCCTATTCCGACGAAGCACCTACACTTCGGCCTTGGGGTGCGAGCCAAGGATGAAACCGGCGAGCGCTTAGTGCGCTGGAGGGAGGAGGCCAACCGGGTCGACGTCTCCTCTGTTCTTCCCACTTGGGTGGAGATGGACGCGGTGACCTCCCATGCCTTCAATCTATCCTATGTCTTATATGGCCGCGAGGACGCCGCGGCCTATACAGAAGCGACCGCATGGGGTCTCGCTTATGAGAGCGCGAGGTCCCAGTTGCGGTCAGTGGAACTCGCCCACATGACGGGCCGCAGGTGCCTGGAGCTGGAGAACGAGTGCGCCGAGCTCGCCGAGGCCCTCAAGGTCTCGCAGGCGAAAGTGGGTGATCTCACGGACAAGTTAGCCTCCGCCGAGACCGGAGTGGTGAGTCATTCATCAACCCTGCTTCTCCCTTTTTTCCTACTTTTTTCTTACGCGTTTTTTGCTTCCAGGATGCCGAGATGGCTAGGTTGTCGGATGCTCGGGTCCTGAGCTTGGAGGGTGAGGTTGCCGCGTTGAAAGTTCTCAATCGTGATCTCACTCGGGCTGCCCTTCCCCCTTCTCCTCGCCGGTTAAAGGAAGAGAGGCGCGATCGCGACGAAGCGCTTCGCGTGGAGTCGACGAATGCGGCACGCTTCGTCTTTCAGGCCATGAAAGGTGCTGGGTTGCTGGTTGCCGAGGCCGAGAGCGTGACGGTCGAGGATATCGTGTCGGAGCTCTTCCGGCCGCTTCCGCCAGTGAAGAATGACGATGACGACGAGGAGCTTTTTGGCGAGGACTAGAGAGCGAAACTCCTTCTGTTTTTATTTGTCGTAAATTTTGGGGCTGGCGAGATCGCCGCCCATTGTAACTAAACTCTTCTCTTGAATGGAAATTTTGTGCATCGCTTTCTTTTTCACTTAGCCTTCCTTAGATTTTATTTTCATACTAGTTTATTTTATATCTGCCGAGAACCTTTTCTCTCACCCCGCGAAAGGTCGTCCCCTCATTTTCTAAACATTTCGGAGACCAAACGTTTTCTCTTTGTTAACTTGTGCCGAGGACCTTCCTTCTCGCCCAGCGAGAGGTCGTCCCCTTATTTTCAAAACATTTCGGAGACCAAAACATTTTCTCTTTGTTAACTTGTGCCGAGGACCTTCCTTCTCGCCCAGCGAGAGGTCGTCCCATTATTTTCAAAACATTTCGGAGACCAAAACATTTTCTCTTTGTTAACTTGTGCCGAGGACCTTCCTTCTCGCCCAGCGAGAGGTCGTCCTCTTATTTTCGAAACATTCAGGGACCCAAACACTTTCTTTTTGTTAATTACTGCCGAGGACCCCCCTTCTCGCCCAGCGAGAGGTCGTCCTCTTATTTTCAAAACCTCTCTGAGACCCGATAATTTTCTGTGTTGTCTCATGCCGAGGACCTTCCTTCTCGCCAGCCTCTCCGTGAGTTCAACCGGCCCCACCAGCTAGCGAGAGCCTGGCAGCGGGATCATCCGGGGCAATCCAGCACAAAGAGCTTATCACCTCGCCAGCCTCTCCGCGAGTTCAACCGGCCCCACCAGCTAGCGAGAGCCTGGCAGCGGGATCATCCGGGGCAATCCAGCACAAAGAGCTTATCACCTCGCCAGCCTCTCCGCGAGTTCAACCGGCCCCACCAGCTAGCGAGAGCCTGGCAGCGGGATCATCCGGGGCAATCCAGCACAAAGAGCTTATCACCTCGCCAGCCTCTCCGCGAGTTCAACCGGCCCCACCAGCTAGCGAGAGCCTGGCAGCGGGATCATCCGGGGCAATCCAGCACAAAGAGCTTATCACCTCGCCAGCCTCTCCGCGAGTTCAACCGGCCCCACCAGCTAGCGAGAGCCTGGCAGCGGGATCATCCGGGGCAATCCAGCACAAAGAGCTTATCACCTCGCCAGCCTCTCCGTGAGTTCAACCGGCCCCACCAGCTAGCGAGAGACTGGCAGCGGGATCATCCGGGGCAATCCAGCACAAAGAGCTTATCACCTCGCCAGTCTCTCCGCGAGTTCAACCGGCCCCACCAGCTAGCGAGAGCCTGGCAGCGGGATCGTCCGGGGCAATCCAGCACAAAGAGCTTATCACCTCGCCAGCCTCTCCGCGAGTTCAACCGGCCCCACCAGCTAGCGAGAGCCTGGCAGCGGGATCATCCGGGGCAATCCAGCATCCTCATTTGTTACTTGGAACTCGGGATTAATATAAGACACTGCCTGTGAAAATAGTTCATAGAGATCAGGTTACATAAGAACTTCATGGATAGAAATGCTTCAAGTCGTCCCCGTTCCTAGCTCGGCCGAGAGGTACCCCTTCCACATCCTGGAGGTGGTACCCCCCCCCCCCCCCCCCCCCCCCGACTTCAGCACCTCACTTACAATATATGGGCCCTCCCAATTGGGATTGAGCTTACCCACTGTGGCTCCCCTTCCCGCCGCGTCAACCTTCTTTAGTACCAAGTCCCCCTTCAGGAAATGCTTTACTCGTATGTACTTGTCGAAGTACCTGGCCATCCGCCTCTTTACTTCTTCTTGCCTAATGGTAGCCAAGTCTCGGAGTTCCTCTACCAGGTCCAAAGACAACCGTTGGCCTTCCTCGTTGCTTACCCTCCATTCTTCATCTCCTTCTTCCGCGGCGGCCACCCTAGGCGTCTTGACTTCAAACTCGACCGGGAGGACGGCCTCGGATCCGTGAGATAGCTTGAACGGGGTTTCCCCGGTGGCTGTGTTTGGAGTGGTCCTCAGAGCCCAGAGGACCGAGGGTAGTTGCTCCACCCAACTCCCTCTAAGATTCTCGATCTTCTTTTTGAGAAGGTTCACTATAATTTTGTTCGCCGCCTCCACCTGCCCGTTGCTCCTTGGATGGTGGACCGACGCGAACCTGGGATCTATGCCAAGTTGGGTACAGAAGCTGACGAATTCATCGCTGGCGAACTGTGGCCCATTATCCGTGACAATGGTGAGAGGGAGCCCGTGCCTGCAAATGATCTCGCCCCAAACAAAATTCTTTACTACCTGAGTGGTTACCTTGGCTAGCGCCTTTGCCTCGATCCACTTGGAAAAATAATCGATCATCACCAGTAAGAACCTCCTTTGACCGCTTGCCTGGGGGAAAGGTCCTACCAGGTCCAGTCCCCAAATGGCGAACGGCCAAGGGGCCGTGATCGTTCTCAACCTCTGAGCTGGGAGGAGTTGAAGAGGAGCGTAGAGCTGACACTTGGGGCACCTCCTGGAGAACTCGGCCGCATCCTTGCTGAGGGTGGGCCAGAAGTAACCTTGCCTCAGAACCCTCCCTTCCAGAGTCCGGCTTCCCGAGTGGCTGCCACACTCCCCCGAGTGGATCTCTTCCAGGACTCTCGGGACTTCTTCCTCCGAGACACAACGGGCTAGGAGCCCTGAGAGTGTCTTTCTATAAAGTATCCCTGCATGCAAGGAATAGTAGGCCGATTTATACCTGAGTCTCCGCTTGTCAATTTCCCCCTCGGGGAACCTCCCCGAGGCTAGAAAAACAATAAAAGGGTCCATCCACGACGCCCGCTGATCTACTTCCATGAGCTCTCCTTCCTCAATGGAGGGTCGGAAGAGTTCTGACAGGGCTCCCCCACCCTGAGGGCCAAACTTAGCCAAGAGGTCTGCCTGAGTGCTTCCCTCTCTGGGGACATGCTTGATGGAAAAAGTTCGGAACTGCCCCACCACCCCCTTGACCTTTTCCAAGTACCTCTGGAGGGTCGGCTCCTTGACCTCGAACTCTCCCTTGACTTGACAAGCAACGACCATGGAGTCCGTCGAGACCTCCACATCCTGTACTCCTAGCTCCTGGGCCAAGCGGAGACCTGCTATCACCGCCTCGTACTCTGCCTGGTTATTGGTGAGGGGAAAGTGGAAATGGATTGCTTGCTCTATCCTGGTCCCTTGGGGACTGACCAGGATCACCCCTCCACCAAAGGAATGCCTTCCGGATGCTCCATCTACTAACATCTTCCAAGGCACCGGATGGGGTAGTTCTGACTCGTCCACCTCAGTAACGTAGTCCGCCAGGAAATCTGCCACCGCCTGTGCTTTTATGGACACCCTCGGTACACAAGAGATATTGAACTCGCTCAACTCTACCGACCACTTAGCCAACCTTCCGGAGTGTTCTACTCCCTCCATGATACTGCGGAGGGGGTGGTCGGTTACTACCTTTATGGAACGTGCCTGGAAATAGGGTCGGAGCTTCCGGGCCGACACTACCAGAGCGAAGGCCAGCTTCTCCAAGATAGGATATCTAATCTTGGCCTTCCTCAGCACTCTACTTACGTAATAGATCGGCAGCTGTTTCCTCCCTTCTTCCCGGACAAGCACCGAACTCACGGCTTCCAACCCTACCCCCAGGTATAGGGATAAGTCTTCCCCTGACCTCGGCCCTTGCAGTAGCGGAGCCTTGGCCAGTTGTTCTTTCAATGCTTGAAAAGCCTTTTCGCACTCGGAGGTCCATTCGAACTTTTGATTACCCCGTAACACCTTGAAGAAAGAGGAGCATCTCTCCCCTGCCTTGGAGAGAAATCTGCTTAACCCAGCCAACTTTCCCGTCAAGCGTTGGACCTCCTTAGCATTTCTTGGGGGTGCCAACTCGAGGATTGCCTTGACCTTATCTGGGTTAGGCTCCACCCCAGCCGGGGTGAGCATGTGGCCCAAGAATTTTCCTCGACTGGCTCCGAAGACACACTTCGACGGGTTGAGTCTCATCTTGAACTTCCGTAGGGTTTCGAAAGTTTCCTCGAGGTCGCGGAGGTGGGATTCAAGACCTCGGCTCTTGACCATGAGGTCATCGACATAGACCTCCAGGTTTCTCCCCCTTTGCTCACGGAAAACCCGGTCCATCATCCTTTGGTATGTGGCTCCCGCATTCTTGAGCCCGAAGGGCATCATCCTATAACAGTAGCATCCATACCTCGTGATGAAGGAGACATCCTTGATGTCAGGGGGATGCATGCGGATCTGATGATAACCTGAAAAAGCATCTAAGAAAGACATCATATGAAAACCGACGGCTGAGTCAACCAGCGCGTCGATTCTAGGCAGGGGGTAACAATCCTTCGGGCATGATTTATTAAGCAAAGAGAAATCGATACACATTCGCCATTTACCTCCACCTTTCTTTACCATGACGACGTTGGAGACCCAGCCTGGGTACTGGATCTCCTTTACAAAACCTGCTTTCAGAAGCTTTTCCACTTCCTCGCGGATGGGCCCTTCCAGCTTGTCTGCAGTGGGCCTCCTCCTTTGGCGGATGGGGCAGGCGCCGGGCTCGAGGTTGAGGCGGTGGCAGGCCACATCCGCGTCTATCCCGGGCATCTCCGCGGCACTCCAGGCAAAGACGTCCACGTTCTTCTGGACGCAGGCGAGGATCTCCGCCCTCTCCTCCGAGTTGAGCTCTCCGCTGACCCGGATCTTCTCCATCACCCCCAGTCGGGTGACGACTTCCAGTTCGATGACCTCGTCTACGGCCTCCAGCCGCGACTGCTCCCCCCAAGGCCTCTCCTCCTCTCCTTCGTCGGCGAGCTCCTGGGCTCCTCCTTCCTCCCCTTCTATCTCCATCACCTCCTCCACCCTTCTCTTCTCGGCCCTTCCTCCTTCTTCTCTTCCTCCTTTCTCCGCCCAGGGTCCTACCTCGACCCCTTCCCGGGCATGAACTTCCTCCCCCTTTTCTCCCTCTTCTCCTTCATTTTCTTCCCCTGCCTCGATCATCTTCTCCATCCTCTTATCCCACTCCTCCGCTCCCCCCATCCAGGAGGTGGTGTTGACAGCCGTCACGTAGCACTGCCTCGCCACCTTGGGGTCTCCCCTGACTCGGACCTGGATTCCACCTGTGTTGAACTTTAGGCACTGGTGTAGGGTGGAAGGGACGCATCTAAATGCACTAATAAGAGGCCGACCGAAAATGGCGCTATAGCTGCTTGGGGCGTCCACAATCACGAAACGGCAGTTCCGCGATTGCCCCCCGAGAGTTACATGGAGTCCTACTCCTCCCTCCACCTCCTTTCTCTCTCCCAAAAAACCAAACAAGGGGCCATCCGAGGCCAACACCCTTCGGGCCTCTACCTTCATCTCGTCAAACGCTTTCTTAAAGATAACGTTGACCGAGCTGCCGTTGTCCACCAAGATCCGCGAGATGGTAAAGTTTTCGATGGCGGTTTGGATAACCAGCGCATCGCAGAACGGGTCTTCATGACCGGGCATGTCCTTTTGGGAGAAGGTGATCCTCTCCACCGGGGGCGGGGCTTGGGATGTCGAAGCTACGCTCCGACGGTACATAGCATGGAGGCTCGCCTTCCGGGTCGCCTCAACTCCCCCCCCCCCCCCCCCCTCCGTGGATCACCCCGATTCCCCCCCGGGCTCCTACGTCCACCCGATCTTCGCATCTTTCCTCTTCGTCTTCCTGGGCGAGGACTTCTTCGATCCTTACCGGGCGCTGCTGTGGTTGTGGTGCTGGTCCCCTTGCCCCTCTCATTTCTAGAAACTCCGGGCAGGTGGCGGTCGCGTGGCCTTCCTCCTGGTGGAAGTCACAATAGGGCAGCGCTGCCACCCTCCCCTCGACTCCTACTCCTCTGTGCCTCCTTCTGGGACCGGCTCCTCCGGCCCCCGCCCCCCTTCCTCTTCCCGCTCTTCCTCTCCCGATCTCCATTGCTTGATGGGGCGGGGGAGGAGGTGGCCTTGGGCCCTGCCTCCACCCCAGCTGATGGGGTCTCCCCTGTCCTCCCTGGAAGTTACCTCCTCCGTGGTGGAACCCCCTTCCCGGGCCCTGCATTCCACCACCTTGCTGTCTCCACCCCAACTCCGGGGCCCTGACCTCCTCCCTTCTTCTTCCTTCGGGGTGCCTATTCTCCGGCTCGCTCAGCCGTGCCAATCTCTTTGTGAACTCGGGGTTAGCTGCCTCCCCGTCTACTTCCTCCGCCGCTCGCTCCATTAGTTCTTCATAGGAAAGAGGGGCCCTCCTCTTGAGATCCATCTTGAAGAAACCCTCTCACAGCCCCACCGTAAAGGCCAGCTGGAGTGTGTGCCCAGGTACCTCTTGAATGAGGAGGACCTCTTCCCTGAATCGCTCCAGATACTGGGCTAGAGACTCTCCTTGTTTTTGCTTGATACTGAAGAGAGACTCCGGGTCTTTCTTCCTCTTCTTCAAGGTGGAGAAACGCAGCAGGAACCCCCTACGCAAATTCTCAAAAGCATAAAACGAACCCGAGGGTAACTGGTAGAACCAGTCCCTCGCCTTCTCTTTCAGGGTGGTGGCGAAGAGTCGGCACTTGAAGGCGTCCGACATGGGTCTGATCGAGACCATATCTTCGAACCATTGCAGGTGGGGAACGGGATCGCTGTTCCCAACATACAAGGTCATGGCTGGTTCCCTGAACCCCTCGGGGAGTGGTGCCGAGAGCACCAACTCACAAAAGGGACTCCCCCCGTTCACCTTCTGAACTGGCTCTACTCTTCCTGCAGAACCTCCTGCCGAGGCTCCCTCTGCCACCCCTGGGTTTGCCGAGAACACCGTTGCCGAGACTCCTCCTGCCGAGACCACTCTAGTCGGGATCTCGCTCGCACCTACTTGACTAGGGAAGAGCTCGCGACCCGCGAGATCTCGGCCTGCCTCCTGGACCGCTGCTTCCTTGCCCGCTCGCTGGCCTGGGGCGTTCTCGCAGCCCCCGGATGGAGGAGCCATCTGAGGGGCCGGGGTAGCGAAACCACCCAGCGCCGAGGCTATGGCGCTCTGAAAGGCTCCAATCATATCCCTCTTGAGCTCGGCCAGCATATCCATCGTCACTGGCGACCCTGCGGGTGGCGAACCTCCGAACCCTGCATCTCGCTCATCCTCGCCCGCCATGCTTTCTCCTAGAGACTTTCCTGTACTAGCCACACTCCACGCTCACCGCACCAAGAATGTTGAAACCAGAGACTGGTTCCTTGTGGAGCTCGGGGCCCCCAACAGGTTGGGGGGCGACTAGCACTTACTTATCCCGTGGAAAAAGTACGTCGGGGTCTCAGAACTTAACACAGACCCTTAACTCAGCAGGGAGGTCCCACCACACACCCGGAAGATCTTTAGATTGCTTCCCCTCCAGAGCCAAAGCTGAGGCCCGGGCACCTTGGAGAGCTCAGGGGAGTCTCGTCAAGGATAGCCTAAGGAGAGAGAAGCCAAAAACTGGACACTCTCCAAAGGTGCCCTTTGGGTCTTATTTATAGTTTTTCTGAACTGGTCTACGAATAGCGGAATTCCGCCTTTTGGTTTTGCTATTTGCACCCCAATTTGGTCTGCTAACAGCCAAACTCCGCTGTTCGGGGTGGCTATTTGCAGGCCTCCAGGGGCAAGAGGGTAATTCTAACTTCCTTTCCCCTGGAAGAGGGGTCTGCGAGACCAGGAATGCTTCTTGGTCTCGCCATACTGTATGCGAGGGTTCCTGTCGCCTCTGCGACCTCTTGAGTCTCGCAGAACCCATGGCATGACACATCTCGCCGAGTACTTCAGCGAGATTGGTTCTTATCCTTCTAGCTCTCTCCATACGCCAACTGCCGAGACCACGCCCCAACGCTCTCGCCTATGCTTTCTGGGAATGCCGCTCTGCGAGGTCTAGGGGGTGGAGCCAGGCGAACCCCGGTTTGTACACTTTGCTACCTGCGCGACCAGGGAATAGCCTTCGACCTGTCGGTCTTTAGGCGAGTATTCCATTTTATGGCGACAGGCGAGGGCGTCGTCTTCCTCTGCAGCCACGTCTGTACGTTGGTCGGCACCGCCAACAAGAATCATCGCTGGGGCGAGCGAATAGTCGTCATCGCTGGCGACTTTCAAGCCGTCCCTGACAAGTCCTTCCAGCCACCGGAGAGCGTCTTCGGGATTTCCTTCCTAAGCGCGGGTGGCGAGAAGCTGCTCGAGGCTTTCAAAGGTCGCCGCCTTGATGTGGTGCACTGGAGAAGGCGAGTAGATGAACTCGCTGAGGTTTTTGCAGGCGAAGGTAACCCACCGCGCGAGTATTCGCAATACTCGCTCTTCGTCTTTATCTTGGCGACTAACCGGACTTCTTACTCCTCTTGCTGCAGCAGTTCATGTCCTGCTGCGCGAGTTTCTTCCTGCGGTGGTGAAGGCGACGGCTTCAACACAAGGAGGTGCGGGGACTTCTGCTCGCGGGGAAGGGGTCTACTCGCCCATAGACTTGTCGCCAGGAGGCGATGAGCCTTTGATCATCGGCGAAGGATCTGGGCCTTCAAAGAAGCGGAAGGAGAGGGGCGAGCCCTCCGAGCCCTCGAGGAAGAAGAAGGAGGTCGCTCATCGGGACCTTGGCAAGAAGGCGGACCCTTCGGAGGCCGGCGAGCCCTACACCCACCCGAATTTCAACTTGGGTGTTCGTGGTGAGGACGCCTATGGTCGCCGCCTAGTCGCCTGGTCGGAGGACGATCATGTGGTATCCCTGAGCTCCAACCTTCCTCCCTGGTCAGAGGACTGGGAGGATCAGGGCGAGGCCTTTGACGTGCTTCATGCCATCTATGGTCGCGAGGACGCTGAGAGGCTGCGGGAGGAGCCTGCCGAGTACTTGGCACACTAGACCTCGCGATCTCTGCTGCGCTTCGCCGAGCTGGCGCACATGACGGCGAGGAGGTTGCTGGAGTACGAGGAGGTGATCCGGATCAGTACTAAGAAAATGATCGCCATGGGGCTCAAGGCTAAGGAGCATGAGGTACTCGCTTCTCAATGCTACTCGCCTTCGGGATAGTCGCCACTTTGCCGAATAACTTGCTGACTTTGTGTCTTCTCTTGCTTTTGTAGGTCGCCGATGTGGAGATGGCGACAAAGATGTCCCAGCTGGAGAAGGAGCTGGACGACACTCGGCTGGCCTTGGAGGCCGCCCAAGTTCGCATTGCTGAGCTGGAAACTCGGCCTGCCGAGCAACAGCCAGCGGTGGCGGGCCCATCTAGGGTCGGCAAGCAGATCCGGATGCATGGCGACAATATGCCACGTGTTCGTCGAGAGATCGCGCAAGCCACTGGGATCGTCATCCTGAGTTAGCTGAAGGCGGACGATCTCCTGAAGCCGGCGGCCATGGAGTTGACGGTGGAGGACATCATCCCGGCGCTGCTCGCCGAGGAGTCCACCTCCCCCTTGCGAGCATCCTCGCCGCCGTCCAGTGATGCTGAGGATGACGATTCCGAGGATGAGGATGACGACGATGACGATGATGTTGATGATGATGGCGGCGACGATGGTGGCGACGAGCCAGACGTAGATATTGATGGCGAGAATGTCGCTTAGTCGCCTGGGCACCCTTTTTTGCTCGCCCGGCGACATTTTGTAAGCCTTTGGAAGATTCTTTTGTAATTTATACCTTGTAATTTATACCAGATATATAAAGAAAAAAGGGACAAGATTTTGCTCGCCTGTTTCTTCGGCCTTACTTCCTGTCTTGAATGTCGCTTAGGCTCTTAGGCTCGAGGCGAGGTTGAGTGCTCGCTAGGCTCTTAGGCTCGAGGTGGGAGCGAATGCTCGCGCCTGCATATTCGCATCCACATGCTCGCATGTGTATACTCGCACCTGCATACTCGCACATCATACTCGCACCTGTATACTCGCCAAGGTACTCGCGCATGCATACTCGCCTTCTTCAATATTTCCCTTGGTGGAGTCGAGTTGTGGAGGGTACTTGGAGGGTTCCGAAGGACACATGCTCTCAAGGCCTCGCTCTGTACCTGGTGAAGAGTTCATTAGACTCGTTCAATAAATTTTTTGAAGGGGAAGGAGATAGGGAACGGCAGTCGGGGAGGCTTGGCGGGACATATCTTCCCGAGGCCTCCATCCTACTTGGGTGCTGGAACGTCGACGAAGAGTGACGTTAAGTAGGGAATGACGATCGGGGAGATCCAAGGGGATACACCCTCCCGAGGTCTCCATCCTTTGGCCGGTCGAATCGATCGCTTCCCTTCTCAAGTTGGAGTGTCGGCTTCCAGACTTTACCCTAGTAATCTCTACAGCCGGACGAGAAATGCAGTCGGTGGGAACCGCGGCCAACATGCAAGGGGGGAGCTGATCTCGGCCGTCATTGCAGAGGCTTGGTCTTAAGGGAACGCACACCCGAGGCACTGTCCTATCATCCGTTCTGAGTTTTTACAAGGGTCAAGTCGGAGGCTCGTCTTCCAACCTACGGCGGCGAATGTTGATGTAGGACGACGTTAAGCAGGGAGTGGCAGTCGGGGAGATCCAAGGGGACACACCATCCCGAGGCCTCCATCCTACTTGGATGCTGGATGTGGATCGGACCTGCTTCCTGTTGCTCAATGAGTTTAGCAGGGAGTTAAGCACACTTTTAGGCACAATAACTCATATGATCTAACACAATAATTTAGAAAATGAAATACTTTGCTGCGAGCTTTTTAGCTTTCGAGGGTACACGACGCCTTTTTTCAAGGGTTCTCTGAGCTAGTGAAATCGATCATCCCTTCGCCGAATCGGAAGGTCGGCGTCCAGACTTCTTCCTGGTAATCTCTACAGTCGGACGAGAAATGCAGTCGGTGGGAACCGCGGCCAACATGCAAGGGGGGAGCTGATCTCGGTCGTCATTGCAGAGGCTTGGTATTAAGGGAACGCACACCCGAGGCACTGTCCCATCATCCGTTCTGAGTTTTTACGAGGGTTAAGTCGGAGGCTCATTTTCCAACCTAGCGTGGAGATCGACTTCACCTGACTTCTTTATTATGAAAACTTTGTTGATGCGAAAGAAGCTGCCTCGTCCCATGTTTCAGGGAGATGCAGATTTTATTCAAAGAAATGAATTTACAAGGATGGGGTATACACATTCCCCCTCAGGGATAAAACCTTTTTAGGTCATCGCCGCTCCAGGTGCTCCCTAGCAGCTCGCCTTCCTGGTTCTGCAAGCGGTATCCTCCCGTTAGGAGTGCTTCCTGGATGATGAAAGGTCCTTCCCAGTTCGGGTTGAGCTTCCCGACGGCCGCAGACCTTCCTGCTGCGTCCACCTTTTTCAGGACCAGATCACCTGCTTGGAATTGTTTGAGGCGAACATTTTTGTCAAAATGTTTTGCCATCCGGCGCTTGATCTCCTCTTGCCTGGCTGAAGCTAAATCTCGGAGTTCCTCGATGTAGTCGAGAGATAACTTTTGAACCTCTTCATTCTCCAGTCGCCATTCTTCGCTTCCGTCCTCCGCAGCTACCACCCTTGGGCTTCTGACTTCGAACTCTACTGGAATGAGAGCTTCCGACCCGTGAGAGAGTTTGAACGACGTTTCCCCTGTGGCTGAGCTAGGAGTGGTCCTCAGAGCCCACAGGACCGAGGGGAGCTGGTCCGCCCAGTTACCTCTTAGGTTCTCCACCTTCTTCTTCAGTAGGTTGATGATCAGTTTGTTGGCGGCCTCCACCTGGCCATTGCTCCTTGGGTGATGTACGGAGGCGAACCGAAGGTCGGTTCCTAGCTGCCTGCAAAAGTCTTCCAGTTCTAAGCTGGCGAACTGGGGACCATTGTCGGTGATGATGGCGAGAGGGATCCCGAATCTGCAGACGATCTCTCCCCAGATGAAGTTCTTCACGACTTGAGAGGTGGTCTTGGCCAGGGCTTTGGCCTCGATCCACTTGGAGAAGTAGTCGATCATGACAAGAACGAACTTTCGTTGTCCACTGGCCATGGGGAGATGATCGATCGGAGCTGCTGGGCCGGCTGCAACTGAAGGGGGGCGAAGAGCTGGCACTTCTGGCACTTCTTCGAGAAGATCTTTGCATCCTTCCGGATAGTAGGCCAGAAGTAACCATGCCTCAGGACCCTCTGCTCCAAAGTGCGAGTCCCAGAATGACTTCCACACTCTCCCGAATGGATCTCCTCCAACACTCGGGGTACTTGGTCTTCGGAAACACATCTGGCCAGGGGGCCCGAGATGGTCTTGCGGTACAGCTCCCCATCTTGCAGGAGGTAGTATGCCGCCTTGTACCGAAATCTTCTCTGATCCCCTCCGTCTGCTGGGAGCTGACCGCTGGCCAGGAATGCCACAAAGGGATCCATCCACGAGGGGCGTTGCTCGATCTCCATCATCTCTCCCTCTTCAATGGATGGGCGGAACAGCTCGGTGATAGTTCCTCCGGCCCTTGGCCCGTACTTGGCGAGGCGATCTGCTGCCGAGTTCTCCTCCCTTGGCACATGCTCGACGAAGAAGGATTGGAAGCCTCCCATCAGCCCTTTCACCTTTACCAGGTACTTCTGCAAGACGGTGTCGCGCACCTCGAACTCGCCTCGAATCTGCGATGCGACCACCATTGAGTCCGTGAAAGCCCGGACATCACGGATCCCTAGCTCCTTGGCAAGGCGCAAGCCTGCCACTATTGCCTTGTATTCTGCCTGGTTGTTTGTGACGGGGAAGAGGATCTCGACGGCTTGCTCGATTCTTGTTCCCTGTGGGCTGACGAGCACGATACCCACCCCTACAGAGCTTTTGCCCGAAGCTCCATCAACAAACATCTTCCAAGGAATTGGATTGAGCCCCTCTTCTCCTGGCTCCGCTTCTACCGAGAAGTCAGCCAAGAAGTCTGCTACTGCCTGGGCCTTGATCGCTACTCGGGGAGAGAAGGAAATGTCGAACTCGCTGAGTTCTACCGACCATTTTGCCAACCTCCCTGAATGCTCCACTCCCTCCAGGACATTGCGGAGAGGATGATCAGTTACCACTCGGATGGAGTGAGCCTGAAAATAAGGCCGGAGCTTCCGTGCCGACACCACCAAGGCGAAGGCAAGCTTTTCCAGGATTGGATACTTCAGCTCTGCCTTCTTCAGCACCCGGCTGACATAGTAGATAGGTAGCTGCCTCTTCCCTTCTTCACGGACCAAGATGGAGCTAACTGCCTCCGCTCCTACTCCAAGGTAGATGAGCAGGTCTTCGCCTTCCTTCGGGCTCTGAAGGAGAGGTGTCTGAGTCAACTGCTCCTTCAGCCTTCCGAATGATATCTCACATTCTTCGGTCCACTCGAAGCTTTCTGTTTTGCGGAGCGTTTTGAAGAATGGAGAGCACTTCTATCCGGCCTTTGAGAGGAAACGGCTAAGACCCGCTAGCCTGCCTGTCAACCTTTGGACTTCCTTCATCGTTTTTGGGGATGGCATCTCCAGGATCGCCTTAACCTTGTCGGGGTTAGGCTCTACTCCCCTCGGAGTAAGGAGATGTCCCAGGAACTTCCCCCTGCCCGCTCCGAAGACGCACTTCGTCGGATTGAGTCTCATCTTGAATCTTCTTAGCGTCGCGAAGGTCTCTACCAGATCGGCTATGTGTTCCTGGACACTCTTGCTTTTGATCAAGAGTTCGTCCACATACACTTCCAGGTTCCTTCCCCTTTGCTCTTTGAAAATATGGTCCATCATCCGTTGATAAGTGGCTCCCGCATTCTTCAAACCGAAGGGCATCATTTTGTAGCTGTAGCAGCCATCGTCGGTGATGAAGGAGACATCGCGGCAATCGGGGGGATGCATCCGGATCTGGTGATATCCTGAAAACGCATCAAGGAAACTCATCACAGAAAAACCGACGGCCGAATCAACCAGCTCGTCGATTCGAGGCAAGGGATAACAATCCTTCGGGCAGCTTTTATTCATTAAGGAAAAATCCACACACATTCTCCAGCTTCCTCCCGCCTTTGTCACCATTACAACATTGGAGACCCAGCCTGGATACTGGATCTCTGACACGAAACCTGCATCAAGCAGCTTTTTAACCTCCTCCCTAATTGGCTTGGCGAGGATGGTGGCGGTTCTCCTTTTCTTCTGGCGGACGGGCTGGACAGTGGGATCCAGGTTGAGGCGATGACACGCAACCTCAGGGTCGACTCCTGGCATCTCAGCTGCGCTCCAAGCAAAGATGTCGACGTTCTTCTGCAGACATGCCGCCATCTCGATCTTCTCTTCGGTCTTCAGCGACCCGCCAATCTTCAGCAGCCTCGGCACTCCCGCTGCAGAGAGTACCTCGATCTCCTCGACCTCTTCAGCTACTTCCAGCCTGGCCGGGCTCTCCAGCACTCTTCCGAACTCTTCCGCGTCAGCCATCCAGCTGATGGTACTGACGGCGCTAAGATAGCACTCCCTAGCGGCTCTTGGATCGCTCCTGATCCTCACCTGGACGTCTCCCTTACAGTACTTCAAGCACTGATGGTAGGAGGATGGGACGGCTTTGAAGGCGTTGAGAAGCGGCCTCCCAAAGATGGCCCTGTAACAGCTCGGGGCGTCGACGATGATGAATCGACAGCTGATGGAGGTGCCACCGAGTGTTACAAGGAGGTCAGCTCCTCCTTCCACTTCCTTCTTCTCTCCGGAGAAGCCGAAGAGGGGACCATCAGGTGCCCGAACCCTGGCAGCTTCGACTCCCAGTCCGTCAAACGTCCCCTTGAAGATGACGTTTACAGAGCTACCGTTATCGATCAGAATCCGATCAACGGTGAAGTCCTCTACCGCGGCTTGAATCACGAGGGCATCATGGAAGGGATTCGCGTTCCCTAGCATGTCCTCCTCGGAAAAGGTAATCTCCTCCATCGGGGGCGGTGTTTGTGAGGTCGAGGCGATACTCCTGCGGTAGATCTGATGGAGGCTTCCCTTGCGGGAAGCTTCCAGCCCTGCTCCCCCATGGATTACTCCAACTCGACCTCCCTGGCCCAGGTCTCCTCGACCTCCCTGGTCGATCCGATCCTCGTTCCTCCTGCGAACGACTGCGGCCTGCCCTGCCTGTGGCTCGGCAGGGGCCTCCATCCTCCTCTGCTCTCCTCCAGCCTCTCCTGCTGCCAGCCTCCTCCGGGCTTCCCAAAAGTCTGGGCAGGCAGCCATGGCATGTCCCCCCACCTGGTGGAAGTCGCAGTAGAGAGGAACCTCTTCTGCTTGACGCCTCCTAGGCTTCGGCTTCTTCCTTCCTTGACGGCGGCCTCGCCCGGCTACCGCCATTGCTTCATCTCTCCTCCTCTCCTGACGCCTCTCGGGTTGGCGAAAGGGCCTTCTTTCTGGGGATCTCCCCCTTTGGTCCTGACGCTGGTGCCGCCCAGCCGGCCTCCAAGGTGGCCGGTTGACGGGGACCTGGTAGCGTCTTCCCTCCTCCTGACGCTCAGGGGACTCGACGGGCTTTCTCTCCACGATTCTCCCGGTTTCCTTCCTCCTGAGCTCCTCCTTCTTCTTCTCTTCTTGCCGCTCCGGCCACTTCCTTTCCTCCCTTCGGGGCTCCTCTCTCTTCCTTTTCTCAGGGATCCCATCCCTCTCTCCACGGTCGCCTCTGGTCACCTGCGCCAACCTTGCCAAGAAGTCAGGGTTGGAGGCCTCTCCCCGGACAAACTTATTGGCCCTCTGAATGAGGTTGTCATAGGAGTAGGGTGGGTTCTCACTGAGCTCCAACTTGAAGAGGCCTTGACTGATGCCGAATGTCAGGGCCAGCAACAGGATGTTGCTATCCACCTCCTGAATTTGCAGAACCTCCTCCTGGAAGCGCTCGATGTAAGGTCCCAGTGCCTCATCTGGCCCTTGCACGAGGTAGAACAGAGCCGTTGCCTCCTTCTTCAGCTTCCTGGCCGTGTCGAACCGGGTTGTCAGCCCACGACACAGGTCTTCGAAGCAGTAGATTGAGCCTGCAGGCAACTGGTGGAACCAGTCCCAGGCCTTTGCGCGGAAGGTAATGGCAAACAACCTGCACTTGAAGGCGTCCGACATGGTTCGGATAGAGACTATATCCTCGAACCATTGGATGTGCCTGACGGGATCCTCCTTCCCCGAATAGTAGTTCAAGGCGGGGTCCTTGAACCCCTCTGGCACTGGCGCGGCAAGGATCTCCTCGCAGAAGGGGCTCCTCCCTCCTGCCCGGCGACGATCCTCAACCTGGCGAGTATCACCTCCATACTCGCCATATGGGCGAGTATCCTGGTACCTCGCCTGCTCGCACGGCTCACGGAAGCGAATGCCTTGCGAGGTTGGCTGGTAGAATTGCGACCTCCTTGGTCGCTCGGTTTCATCTTCCATGTGCTCCTTTCCTGCTCGCCGAGGGGGACTCCCTCCCTCGGACGGAACTGGGCGATGCGGCGAGGTCGCAGTGACCTCGGCGCGCGGCTGAAGCGCTGCTCGCATGGCTCCCTCCGTGCGCTGCGCGAAGGCTTCGAAAACCTCCAGCGTCACGAACCTGCCAGTTCCCGTCGAGTTGCCGACCTCCTCCTCATGGTCGCCACCTACGACCATCTCGTCTTCTTGCCGAACTTTCTTCCAACGACTACGGTCCACGCTCACCGCACCAAAGTGTTGACGCCAGGAAAATCCTGACCTCAAAATTCGGACCGATGCAGCCGGAGGCTACTCGCCCAGCAGCCCGATGAGATGGCTTGGCTGGCAACGACGAAGAAGCTAGAAGAGCAACAAACAGGACCCCAAGTGCCGCGGCAGGGAGGTCTCACCACGTACCCAGAAGCTCCGAAGAGACTTCCCGTCCAAGACCAAAGAATGGCCGAGCAAGGTACGAGGAAGGCACCGACTTGGCTAGTACCGGGAGTAGCGACCAAGTGCGACAGGTTCTAGAATTCAAGAGCAGGGTTCCGAAAGCTCAAGTCCAGGTGCCAATCCAAGTACCCCTGGGGTCCTATTTATAGGAAAACCAAGGGGTAGGGGGGGTTTATAGCCCAGCCCCCCAACCTGGCGACTATGGATTACTCGGCGAGTATCCTGTCATAGTCGCCTACTGGAGAGTATTGGGTGTTGCTCGCACACGCCGGACCAATAGTCGCCAGGTCTTCTGTTCCATACTCGCCAACCTGGCGAGTATTGCCTGCATACTCGCCGAGGTCTTCTCTACTTCTGCCTTGAACTGCCGGGCTCTGTGTTGACCTCTTTGACTTTGACTTCTGCCTACGTGGCCTCGGGGGGGGGGGGGGGGGGTCCACCCTCGGAGAATGAGGGTTGTACAGAGACACCATCCTGTTAGGACTCAGAGATAGCCTGTTGATCACATGAGTAGCGCACGCCATTCCCTCTGCCCATAAGGCCTTGGGAATGCTCTTGGCATGTAGCCAACTCCTGGTAGTCTCCACCAGATGGCGGATCTTCCTCTCTGCCACCCCATTCTGCTGCGGGGTGTGAGCGCAGGAGAGCTCCCGCCGAATGCCGAACCTCCTGCAGAAAGAAGCAAACTCATTGGAGGTAAACTCCCCTCCATTGTCGCTTCTCAGCTTCTTTACTCTGCGGTTCAGCCTCCCTTCCACAAGCTCCTTCCACTCGAGGAACTTGCTGAATACTTCTGATTTCTCTCTCAGAAAGTATACCTACGTATAGCGGGTGTAGTCATCCACCAGAACCAGCGCATACTTATTGCCTCCATAAGTAAGGGTGGCGCACGACCCCATAACATCAGCATGTACGCACTCAAGAGGTGCCTTACACCTGGTCTCCGACTTGTCAAGTGGAAGTCGATGTGACTTTCCATATTGGCATCCGTCGCACACATGGCCATCGCCGTAGGAAGAGAGATGAGGCAGGCCACTCACTAGGCCCTTTGCCGCCATCATCTTCAGCTTGTCCATCCCCACATGACCCAGCCTCTCATGCCAGATCACAGCGCTGTCGTTTGTCTCCAGCTTGTCCACGTAGGCATTTGCAGATAGGACATACAAATCCTTCACCCTTCTCCCGGTGAGCGTGACGTCAGCATCGACAGACGAAAGGTTCTTCAAGAACTTCACCTCCTTTAGTCCAAATAGCACGTGGTATCCAGCATCCACGGCGTTAGCCACCGAGAAGAGGTTCTTCTTCATGCCAGGCACGTGATACACACTCTTCAGTGTCACTGGCTTCACTCTACTCCCAAGGGACACCTTCCCTTCTCGCTCCACGGGATGTACCGTATCATCCGCAGTGATGATAGTATCCGTTCCTTCATATTCTTCCAAGGAGTCGAACTTGGACATATCTCCAGTGAGATGATGCCCGCAACCGGAATCCACTATCCAGTCGTTCTCGAGGTTGATGGAGGCTAAGACATCGACCGACGTTGCCGTCATCTCTGCCAGGAAACAATTGTCCCCCCTCTCACCTCCCTGGTGACCTCCACCTCTTCCTCCACCTCTCTGGTGATCTCCCTCCTTGTTAGCAGCATGACCGGCCTTTTGATTGGACTGGCAGTCCTTTGCCATGTGCACATACTTCTTACAGGCAAAGCAAAGGGATCTCCCCTTCTCATCGCGCGCAGGGAGGAACTTCCCCCCATCTCCTTGAGCGGACTTTGAAGGTCCATCTCCGGAGTTCTTCTTTCTCTTGTCCCAGGATCTCCTCTTTCCAGAGAACAAGGCCTCGCCATCTCCTCCTGAGATGGATACTCCCGCCATCTGCTTCGCCAAGCTCTCCTGTGACGATAGCAGGTTCTCTAGCTCCAGAAGGGAGGGCTGAGTAGCCCATCCTTGCACGGAAGTAACGAAGGGGACATACTCCCTCCTCAAGCCTCGGAGTATGTGCCGCTTCAACTTCGCCTCTGAGATTGGCTCTTCAGGATCCAAGGCCGAGATCTCCCCACATAGGTTCTTCACCTTCAGGAAGAAGGTGGATATCGCCATCTCGCCTTGAGTCGACTTTGTCAACTCATTCTTCAGGAATTGTAGCCGCGCCACATTCTTCTTGTTGAATAACCCATCGAGGGCTATCCAGATCGCAGACGCTGACTTGCAACCTATGATGTGGTCGAACAAGTCAGGTGATATGGCTCTCTTCAAGGTGAACTCCGCCTTGGCGTTGGTCTTCCTCCAAGCTCTCACAGCTGGACCATTATCACCGGCAGCTACTACTTCCTCTTGCTCCCCACCACCAACAACCTCCCAGAGATCCTCTCCAAGAAGGTAGCTCTCCATACAAGACATCCACTTCTTGTAGTTGGTTTGAGTAAGCAGCTCAATGCCAAGTCCCCTAGCATACCCTCCTCCGCCGTCCATCTTGGTTGCTTCGTCCTTGTTCCCACTATCCCTCTGATACCATGTGAAATATTTAGAAGTCGGAAGAACACGTCAACCAACCGGAGAATAAGGACGCCAAAGATGAACACAAGCTTTCATAATACTAAATTTGGTAGCTAGTTACAACTGAACACGACTGAATACAAGTTGCATCCAACTTGAATCACAACAGCCAATAGAAAGTAAGACTTGATCACGGACAAGGTCCGCTTCTCCTCCGGAGCACACCGCGCAGGTGATACTCGCTCCAATACTCGCTCCTCGCTATAGAAGCTCGCTCCTCGCTACCGCTGGCGGTATTGCTAGCGCCGGGCGTTAGCTCTGCTACTCGCAAGCTCGCTGCTCGCACTCCAAGCTTCTCGCGTACTCGCCACGCGCCGCTTCCTCCAATACTCGCTAGCGCGAGCGCTATCACTAGCGTCGGGCGCTATCTCCCGAGTAGATACTCGCAAGCTCGCTGCTCGCCTCTTCGCCTCTAGTCGCTATCGCGCGCGCTAGCACTAGCGCCGGCGGTATCTCCACTACTCGCTACTCGCTCAAGGGAGCTGGCCGAACTTACTCCAAGTCCGATGCTCGCCTGCCGAACTTACTCCAAGTCCGATGCTCGTCTGGTGGCGCTCTGGTATCTCTAACTCGCTCAAAGTTGATGATACTCGCCAGATCCAGAATCTCTCTCTTTAGAGGGGGGTACCCCTCTATTTATATGCAGAACAAGGGGGGGTGGCAAGTATGAGCTAGCGCTAGCTCACTTCAATTCTAACACCGTCAACTATGGCGAGTTGCACCAGCGAGTGTTCCTGCTCGACGAGACGGCCTCGCGAGCTCAACTTCGGCGAGTGCTTTTGCATGCGAGACGGCGGGCTGCTCCAGCAGGCGAGATGGGCTGGCGGGTGGCTTCTGCTCGGCGAGTGCAGGCTGGCTGGATCAACTCCGGCGAGCTCCTCCAGGCGACTGCGACTAGGGCTGGCGAGTTCAACTCCGGCGAGATCCTTCAGGTGACTGCGACTAGGGCTGGCGAGTTCAACTCCGGCGAGATGAAATGCCGAGCCCACTATTCCCGCGGGAATAAGAAACCTCTCTCTCTATATATATATATATATACACGTTTTTTGCCAAAACTTTTTCTATATTCAACAACATTAAAACAAACTTACAAAGGGTCTTTTATAGGCAATCCAAACTCATAAAAAACTGACACGTGGCGGATCAATTAGTATCACAAAAAAACAAATATATAAACTCTTGTTGACCCGGTCAACAAAGTCAAAGTCCAATAGGTTCACGTGTGAATCTTATTCATCCGTAGCTCCACAGAACAGCAAGTCATTCTATTATTCAGCGGTCTGCCCATTGTGCAACTTATCAGATCCTGTAATATTATATTGTGTGAAATTATTGCATCTTTTTATTAATATATATTTATAATATATATATATAATTCCTAATATAATAATAAATACAGAAATTCTAATATAATTAAATTATAAAAGATCTGACTATTCATTTATCAAATCCTATTCATGGTGGGCCCTAATCCTCCAACCGACATGTTGATATCTTTGGTTTTAATTGCCTGCAATTTCAACCACAACTTCATAAATCTAGCTTTAATGCATGAAATAATCTCTCTCTCTCTCTCTCTCTCTCTCTCTCTCTCTGAGCTGCAAACAAATAACGTCATCCGGTGAGCTCGCCGCCCGCCTTGGATTACTCCCAACTAATCCCCACGCGGCGGCCATGATCGAGCGCATACTCCGCCTCTTGGCAAGCTATTCCATTCTCTCCTTCTCCAACTCTACCGATGCCGATGGCCGCATCATCTCTCGTTACGGCACAACCCTAGTTTGCAAATACTTCACACCGGGCGAATATGGCGCCTCCTTGGGCGCCCTTTCTCTCATGCTCCAAGACAAGATCCCCATGGAAACTTGGTACCTCTAGAGATTCAATTCCATAATTGTATGAACATTATATTCAATTTAAATAATACTCTTTCTTCTTCTCCATGTATTGCAGGCACCACATCAAGGAAGAGGTGGTTAAAGGAACCGAGCCATTCAATGTTGCTTATGGAATGACCCTATTTGAATATTGCCGAAAGGATTCTAGATTCAACGCCGTGTTCAACGAGGCGATGAAGTGTCACTCTTCCATCGTATTGAAGAAGGTGTTGGATGCTTACCGGGGTTTCCACGACGCCCATGTTGTTGTGGATGTCGGCGGCGGCCTCGGCTCCACCCTCGACATGATTCTCTCCCGACACAACCACATAAAGGGCATCAACTTCGATCTTCCGCATGTTGTCTCCCATGCCCCAACTATTCAAGGTCACACATGCAAGAAATATAAAAATACATGAAAAATACATGATATTTTTAATAAAAAATTAAATACGGTGACTCCGAGTTACCCTGCTGACGCAGGTGTGGAGCACATTGGCGGGGACATGTTTGAGGTCATCCCTTGCGGGGATGTCATCTTCATGAAGGTATATGATCAGTACTACTTCATTCGGTATATACGTACTCAAGTAAATTAACTAATAAGTTGATTGTAAATCTAATTGTGCAGTGTATTCTTCATGATTGGAGCGATGAATGTTGTATCAAAATACTTGAGAATTGCCGAAAAGCTCTTCAGCCGGATGGAAAGGTGGTGATTGTGGAATACATTCTCCCCAAGACACCGGAACAAACACGTGAAGCACGTGTAGTCTTCCATTTTGATATGATAATGCTCGCGTATTGCCCCGGAGGCCAAGAGCGTACCAAAAAAGAATACAAGGTCTTGGCTAAAGAGTCTGGCTTTAATGAATTCAAAGCACTTTACATCAATTCAAATACTCATTTGATTGAGCTGTCAACTAAATAATCACATGCTTAGTCATTGCTTTGTATCTTAACATATGTTCTTTCAAGTTGGCAATCTGCTAATTATTTGATTCAATAAATTGTTTACCACTGTTTTTATATTAATGGTATATGTTCATAAATTATAAAATATTATAATTACCACTCTTTGGGCATATCTAATTATTTAGCAGCATTCTTTTCGAGACATAAGAATTGGATCGACAAACTTATTATAAATAAAGCAATAATTCATCCAGCTGTAATAGAATAATATTTTACATAACATTTTCTTTTTCCTCGTGTATGCTTTTTAGAACTTTCCCCCAGTCTTATAAATACATTGTAATATATGATGCTTTATATAATGCTTAAGACAAAATTAATTAGCCTGATATAAACTTCTGTTCTTTGACTTCAACTATGTGTATGCGTCATTCCTTCTTCCTTTTTCCTGCAACAACTTCTAAGAAGATTATCAGAGTTATGCAATGAAATAACTACCAATGGTATCAAAGCCAATAATGTGTTGATCACACGAGGATTCCTGGAGCTCGTATTGAATTAATTGGATCAAGAAGAGAAAACTGCAAACATCAACAAACACAGAAATCTACATCTCAGATCTGTTCTGAATCAAAGGATTACATCAGATCATACCATGGCCTCATCATCTACTGGTTATTCTACGGGTCAAGTTCGCTCTTATGTTCCTCTATATATTCACGGGAGAATTGTATGAGTTCTGGAGTGACAAGATGGAAACATTATTGAAATCTCAGGATCTATGGGAGATCGTCAAAGAGGGACCTCAGATCTCTGAGAAATCTACAGATGGCTCGCTGAAACTTTCGAAAGAAGAATCCAAGAAAGATGCTTTTGCCCTCCATTTGATCCAACAGGGGATAGAAGCTCAGATCTATCCAAGGATCATGGGATCTCAGTCGGCCCAAGAAGCATGGGAAAGACTTGAAGACGAATACAAGGGGTGAAAGAAAGTATTCAAGATCAAGCTCCAAACTCTAATAAGGCAGTTTGATGCTTTGCAGATGAAAGAAGATGAGAATTCTAGAAATTATTTTGCTATAATTACAGGGGTTGCTAAATCAAATGAGAATTCTAGGTGGAAATCTTGATGAGCAACAGGTTGTGGAAAAAGTTCTTAGAACCTTGCCAAGAACACACAATCATATTGTCTCAGCCATCTTAGAAGCTCACGATCTTGATGAGCTAGCTATGTAACATTCCAAGAACAACTAGACCCCTGAAGTGCATTTTGTCATGTCAAGGTCATGACATTCCTCTAAGAGACCAAAATGACCCTAAGGACCGAGGTGAATAAGTGAAAATCGCTTTGGTGTGCAAATAGCCAAATTTGACTCCATGGCTATGACTTGATATTAGACTTCAAAATGACAAATTGACCCCACCAACTCTTCCTAATCCCCTAGGGAGCTCAATGGGTCATTAATAACCCAATGGGTCAAGACAAATATAGGGTTTGGGTCAAAATCACCATTTGACCCATTTAGCCTAAGTTAACCCAAATGGGTCAAAAGTGCCCAAAGAGGGTTCACCAAGCCATGAATCACCCCAAAGGGAGTCTATGGACCCCATGGTCACCATGTGGGGCCAGTCAACCCATCAGTTGACCAAGTCAACCCCTAAAGTCAACATAGCTCAAATTGGGCTAAATGGGAATTTTGGATCAACTAAACCAAGCCATATGGGCTAAGGCCTCAATAGGAGGCCCAACCTGCAGCCCAATGGCAATTGACCATGCATGCCCTCAGATTTGAAGAAGGATTGACATGCAAGGGGGCAAAATTGGATTTTCCCCTAATTTGGAGAAGAGACAAATGGGAATTCATGAGGATAGCCCCACTTGGCCGCCACTCCTTAATTCCTGGCCTGCCCTCTACCTTCCCAAGGAAATTCCAGCAGGATTGGGTTGAGCTGTCTGCTGTTGAGAGGAGGGAGGAGGGAGCTCCACCAAGTGGCTGACCACTTCAATGGCAATCCAAGAGAGGTGCTGCCATTGAAACATATTTTGTCCCCCTCAGCTTGAATTCGAGCTGAGGAGTAAATTCTGGATGAGCTGGAGCTGTAACAGTGGCTGTTGAGGGAGGTTCCACCCTTGGCAAAATCGCCCAAAATGGAAACCCCGGCTATAGCCTCCCCCGGCCACTTTCAAACCCCTCATTAGCTTCACAATGTGTCAAGGAGAAGAACCCCCATGTTTTCAGGAGGAGACCAGCTCTGAGGAGGAAGATCAAGAAGGAAGATGGAGCTCGAATTCGGCCATGGAAATCATGAGCTTCCTTCAACCTCAAGCCAAATCAGGGCAAGTTCCTTCCCCCCTCCATCTGTGCTAGCTTCTCCATCTACTCTGTCGATTTAGCTGAGCAATGGCGAAATCGGTTTCTGTTTTTCCATGTTCCAAACCGCAAAAACGAAAGGTGTCGGAGACCTCCTCCGGCCAAATGGCCACTGCCAAACGGAAGCCCTAGGTTGGGTGATGGTGGTGGCGGGAGGGATTCGCCGGAAACCGCTGGGAGCCGCCGGAAAACAGCCCGCAAGTTGGCCCAGGCGCGGTCGATCTGGGCCATAGACTTAACGAGGAAGACGAAGTGCCAGCCGTTGGATCTCGCAGATCTACTATACGTATCCTAATTTTATTTATTTAAACTCATTTAATTAATCTGTCACGTTTTGACCCAACTTTATAGGCTTATTTTGAGGCCCTTAGAGACTGAAAATCGAAAAATGTCCAGAGAAAAAACTTGTAGATCTTTGAGTCTACTTTCATTTGAAATTTAAATCAGATCATTTGGATCACTGCAGGACCAACAACACTCATTTTAGTGAGGCTGGTCAAAATAAAAATCAGGATTTAAAATGTGTATATATCCTAAATGGTAGGTCTGATGGACTTGCAATTTTGGCCATGCATGCATGAGCCCTGAACCTAGCTTAGGTTCAAAAATCAAATTCTTATGAAATTATGTTTCTAAGGTTTTATTCAGAACATGGAAAATAAAATAAATGGAATATTTGGAGTTATATAACTCCAAATGACCCCAAATTTGGGTTTCATGTCTAATTAGACAACATTAGTCTAGGGTTAAATTTTGAGAACATTTGGATCTCTGCATGTAGGGTAATTTCTACTTGCATGTCTCTACCCTAGTGTGCTATGGTGTGTCAATATACAAAAAGTCTATTTTGTGTTTTCAGACCAAATGGCTTGGAGCTAGCCTTTGAAATTTTGGTCACACTTTCTTTATGACATGACACGCCACCTTATGGAATATTAGGATTTTTGGGATCAAAAATCCTATATTTTGGATTAATGTGAATTAGCTCACATATTGGTATTCATGAAATTTTCATGTCAAATACCTTATGGAAAATTATAGAACTCTGGAGAATTTAATGTTATGACATGCACGACCTCTGTAAATTTTTGTAGAAAATTTCAGAGGTTTTTCCTTTAGGAAATTACAAAAATACCCCTAGGTCACAAAATCTGAATATTGGGATTTCCCTGAGATTTATGCATGAGGAAATTGTGAAACTATGGAAGATAGTTAGGAAGACAATTATGAATCTCTGGGATTTTTGATAGAATTTTTAGAAACATTGTTCATGTTGAAATACCCTTTAATCATTTGTCACTCTTTTCATGATAAATAGAAATTATGGGTTTATCTTTGCTGGAAAATTTTGATATTCTGGAATTAGTGTTTTTATGTGAATAAAATGCTACTGTAATTTTATCAGAATTTATTGTGACTTATAGATGATAGATGTAGTGTAAACCCTTATTAGCGCACCACTTGTATTAATTGAATATTATGGACAAATACTCCTTGGGAATTTATGAAACTTAGGCACTGATGTTTTTAGGTCAATATCATACTTCTGTGATTTTATCAGAATTTATTGTGACCTGTAGATGGTGATTGTAGTGTAACCCCTTATTGGCACACCACTTGTATTAAATGAATATTATGGACAAATACTCCTTGGAATAATATGAAACTTAGGCACTGATGTTTTTAGGTCAATATAATACTTCTGTGATTTTATCAGAATTTATTAAGACCTGTAGATGGTGGTTGTAGTGTAAACCCTTATTGGCACACCACTTATATTAAATGAATATTATGGACAAATACTCCTTGGAAAATTATGAAACTTAGGCAATGATGTTTTTAGGTCAATATCATACTACTGTAATTTTATCAGAATTTATTGTGACCTGTAGATGGTGGTTGTAGTGTAAACCCTTATTGGCACACCACTTGTATTAAATGAATATTATGGACAAATACTCCTTGGAAAATTATGAAACTTAGGCACTAATGTTTTTAGGTCAATATCATACTTCTGTGATTTTATCAGAATTTATTGTGACCTGTAGATGGTGGTTGTAGTGTAAACCCTTATTGGCACACCACTTGTATTAAATGAATATTATGGACGAATACTCCTTGGAATATTATGAAACTTAGTCATTGAAGTTTTTAGATCAATATTATGCTACTGTGACCTTATCAGAATTTATAGAGATCAATTGTTGACAGGTGAAGTGTAAGTCACTAGTTGCACCCCTTCCATTTTAAATAGGGCTAACGATTAAATGACCCTGGGGAAATTATGGAAATTAGGATCTGAGGTTGTTAGATCATTACTCGTTGTGACCCCAGGGTAAGGATCTGGAAGTTATTAGGACAAGATAGGACCAGGGTTACACCTTAAGGATTAAATCTAGTTCGATTCCACCTTAGTCTGCGGATAATAGAAATATAAGAAGTTGATTTAGACACCACTAGATCCCCACACAGTCAAGCATTGATCCCTGGGTCATAGGGTGCATTGTGAAGAATGATTAAAGGTCATCCAATGGAGACAACATTGAACGTAGAGTTGGGGTGCGTTTAGTAATACATCATTTCGGGGTCTACAACGATAAGATAAAGGGATGGAGCCATGATACAGAAGGAGCGATAGGATAAAGTTAGGGACCATAGGTAGTGGTCGAGAGATAATACGATGAGGTAGCCGCCCCCTAGGGGAGATAGAGCTCGAGGTTCAGTCGAACATCAAGCCAAATGTTAAACCATCATAGGACATGGAGCAACTGGAGAGGAAATAGGTAAATAAGGACGTATAGACACCAATAAGAATAAATATCCTGGAAAGGGGAATTTGGGCTTCAGTCACCATCACATTCCCTAGTACCATTGTGAGCCCTTCACCGGGTAACCCGCGGGAAGTCTGGGATTCACCCCAAGCTTCTAAGATCAACTAACAATAGACAAGAGTAGTAAAGTAGGAGAACTTGAAATATAATCTTCCTCCCAAATTTGGGAAGGAAAAGAATAAGGACTAGGATAGTCCTGCGAGCGGTAGACTCGTAGTTTGAATATTAGACTGGTGCAGTCTAGCGAGCGGTAGGCTCGGGTTATAATGAAGGACTGGGATAGTCCTGCGAGCGGTAGGCTCGGGTTATAAGGAAGGACTGGGATAGTCCTGCGAGCGGTAGGCTCGAGTTATAAGGAAGGACTGGGTTAGTCCCGCGAGCGGTAGGCTCGGGTTATAAGGAAGGACTGGGATAGTCCTGCGAGCGGTAGGCTCGGGTTATAAGGAAGGACTGGGATAGTCCTGCGAGTGGTAGGATCGGGTTATAAGGAATGAGGGCTGAGATAGTACTGCGAGCGGTAGGCTCGGGTTATAGTAAGGACTGGGATAGTCCTGCGAACGATTGGCTCGATTTTTATAATTTGGTTTAGAATTTCAAGTTGAAGGCTCGGTGGTAAGAGATAATACATATTTGCATATGCATAAGATGTGGTGGGTCTTCGGTTCTGGCTTAGTCGTCACACCGACAGCAGTTCGTTGACTCGGCAGTGCTAGTGGTTTGATTAGGGGCCAGGTTGTTTTACTGTGCGTCCGACGGGACGGATTCCCTAAACCCTGTCTGGCCAATTCAGTTTAGTACGCAGGAGCTCGTGAGTACCGGGTACCGGTATCACAGCGTATGTTAGGGCCTAGGTCTGGTAGTGTGACTTACCCACCTAGGTGAAGAGACTCCCGCTCTTCTGCCACCGTTTGACCACGACGGGAGGTGCCCGAGAGGTTAGTGTACAACCCTGTATTCGTCGAGTAGGTACTCGGGCCAAGAGGCATTTCGGAACATCGTTCCTCAGCAGGATCCAAGGAAAGGGGCGAGAACCCCAGTAAGGGGCGAGACCGGCCAAGGGGATCGCCCCTGGCAGGGTCTCGCCCAGCCCCAGCTAAGGGGCGAGACCGGCCAGGGGGACCGCCCCTGGCAGGGTCTCGCCCAGCCCCAGCTAAGGGGCGAGACCGGCCAGGGAGACCGCCCCTGGCAGGATCTCGCCCAGCTCCAGCAGGGGGGTGAGACCAGCAGGGGGGGATCCCCGGGTCTCGCCCCACCCCAGTTAGGGGGCTCGCCGAGCCCCGCGAGGTACCTCTCTCGCCCAGTTTTGGGGGGAGGTGTCGGTCTGCGTTTAGCATCTCAGAACAGCGGGATTTGGCTATTTGCAGTCCGGTTTTGGCTATTCGCAGTCCAAATCCGAGGGTATTTTGGGTATTCTGCAGTCCTGTTTAGGTTATTTACAGCCCAGATCTGAAAATCCTATAAATAGGACCAAGGGGGCACCATTTGGAGAGATCTCTCATCCTAGGCTAGCTCTCTCCTTCTCCCTCTCCCTCCCCAAGTCTCTCTAGGGGGTGAGGAGAGGCTCCAGTGGTGCCCAAGCTTAGTAGTGGCTTGGGAGGGGAAGTTCCAAGGGGACTTCCGGGTACGTGGCGTGACCTCCCCGCTAAGCCCTTGGTCCAGTTCTTAGTTCCAACACCTTCAACCTAGAGCTCTCCCTTAGGGGAAGTAAGGGTTGGTCACCCCTCAGCCTCGCTGAGGGCCCCGAACTCCACAGAGACCGAGTAGTCGGTTTCAACATTTTGGTGCGGTGAGCGTGGACTGTGATCGATTCAAGAAACCCTCAAGATGAGCTCCATGGGCGGAGGTGGAGGAAGTTCCGACCCGAGTCACTCGCAGCCCCCGGTGGCTGGGGTGATGTTGGAGATGTTCGAAAATTTCAGGCAAGAGGTCCTGCAGACCTTGCAGGTGACTTTCGCCTCGATAGGCGAAAGCAGGAGAGGAAGTGGTTCGGAGGTCTCGCCCCGACAGGAGGGTGAGATCCCTCTCGACCAACCAACCAGAGAGGTGCCAGGAGGTGGCAAGTGGGGAGGCGCCAGGCCCCCACTCGCCCAGCTCCAAGGTGGCGAGTGGGGAGGCGCCAGGCCCCCACTCGCCCAGCTCCAAGGTGGCGAGTGGGGAGGCGCCAGGCCCCCACTCGCCCAGCTCCAAGGTGGCGAGTGGGGAGGCGCCAGGCCCCCACTCGCCCAGCTCCAAGGTGGCGAGTGGGGAGGCGCCAGGCCCCCACTCGCCCAGCTCCAAGGTGGCGAGTGGGGAGGCGTCAGGCCCCCACTCGCCCAGCCCCAAGGGGGCGAGTGGGGAGGCGCCAGGCCCCCACTCGCCCAGCCCCAAAAGGGGGCGAGCGTGGGAAGTCCTTTTTGTGAGCAGATCCTCTCAGCCCCGGTTCCGGAGGGGTTCAAGGGGGCGAAGATGTCTCACTACTTCGGCAAGGATGACCCCGTCTTACACCTGCAGTGGTTTGAAGACATGGTCTCCATCATGCCCATGTCGGCCGCTTTCAAATGTCGACTCTTCGCGACAACTCTGAAGGAAAAGGCTAGAGAGTGGTTCCACCAGCTCCCTGCGGGATCCATCTATGCCTTCGAAGACTTGTGTCGAGGTTTCTTGCTACGCTTCGCGACGTCAAGGAAGAGGAAGAAAGACACCGAAGCACTTTTCAAGGTCAAGCAAGAGCCAGAGGAGTCGCTGGCTCAATATCTGTAACGGTTCAGGGAAGAGGTTCTCCTCGTCCAAGAAGTGCCAGGGTACACCCTAAAGCTCGCCTTCATGGTGGGGCTGCGGGAGGGCTTCTTCAAAATGGACCTCAAGAGAAGAGCTCCGGAGTCCTTTGAGGAGTTGATGGAAAGGGCGGCCGAGGAAGTTGAAAGTGAGGAGGCCAACCTGGAGTTCACAAGAAGGCTGGCCAAGCTGAGTGAGCCGGAGGCAAGGCAGCAGGGGGGAAGAGCAAAGGCCCCCAAGAGGAAGTTCGACCAGGAGGAGGACAACTTCCAGGAAGAAGAGACTTACCTCCCAGGGTGGAGGCAGGAATCGAAGGCGCCCTCTCCACCACCCCAGCAAACCATGGCAATCGGATGGGGAAGAAGGAGGAGAGTCAGAAAGGCAGACAGAAGAGGAAGAGGAGGGAACAGGGTGGGGTTGCCTTACTGTGACTTCCACGAGGAGGAGGGTCACGCGACATCCGTCTGCCCTCAGTTCTTGGAGTTAAGGGAGGAGAGGGCTCCAAGGCAGCAACATCAACAACCAGAGGAGACCGATGAAGACCAGACCTGGGGGTAGGAGACCAAGTTGGCTTCCATGCTTAGTTTTTCTTTCTATCCCTAAGTCCATGTAAGATGATGTTTTGTTCCCGTACTTAGTTTTCTCACATGTATTAGGAGGATTCATATAATGAAAATGTTTCAAAAATACTTAGCCTCGATGCTGGCCCGCTGACCAGGCTCCCACCTAGCTGGCAGGGCCGGGAACCGCTCGATGGCAGGATGTTTCAAAAGTACTTAGCCTCGATGCTGGCCCGCTGACCAGGCTCCCACCTAGCTGGCAGGGCCGGGAACCGCTCGATGGCAGGATGTTTCAAAAGTACTTAGCCTCGATGCTGGCCCGCTGACCAGGCTCCCACCTAGCTGGCAGGGCTGGGAACCGCTCGATGGCAGGATGTTTCAAAAGTACTTAGCCTCGATGCTGGCCCGCTGACCAGGCTCCCACCTAGCTGGCAGGGCCGGGAACCGCTCGATGGCAGGATGTTTCAAAAGTACTTAGCGTCGATGCTGGCCCGCTGACCAGGCTCCCACCTAGCTGGCAGGGCTGGGAACCGCTCGATGGCAGGATGTTTCAAAAGTACTTAGCCTCGATGCTGGCCCGCTGACCAGGCTCCCACCTAGCTGGCAGGGCCGGGAACCGCTCGATGGCAGGATGTTTCAAAAGTACTTAGCCTCGATGCTGGCCCGCTGACCAGGCTCCCACCTAGCTGGCAGGGCCGGGAACCGCTCGATGGCAGGATGTTTCAAAAGTACTTAGCCTTGATGCTGGCCCGCTGACCAGGCTCCCACCTAGCTGGCAGGGCCGGGAACCGCTCGATGGCAGGATGTTTCAAAAGTACTTAGCCTCGATGCTGGCCCGCTGACCAGGCTCCCACCTAGCTGGCAGGGCCGGGAACCGCTCGATGGCAGGATGTTTCAAAAGTACTTAGCCTCGATGCTGGCCCGCTGACCAGGCTCCCACCTAGCTGGCAGGGCCGGGAACCGCTCGATGGCAGGATGTTTCAAAAGTACTTAGCCTCGATGCTGGCCCGCTGACCAGGCTCCCACCTAGCTGGCAGGGCCGGGAACCGCTCGATGGAAGGATGTTTCAAAAGTACTTAGCCTCGATGCTGGCCCGCTGACTAGGCTCCCACCTAGCTGGCAGGGCCGGGAACCGCTCGATGGCAGGATGTTTCAAAAGTACTTAGCCTCGATGCTGGCCCGCTGACCAGGCTCCCACCTAGCTGGCAGGGCCGGGAACCGCTCGATGGCAGGATGTTTCAAAAGTACTTAGCCTCGATGCTGGCCCGCTGACCAGGCTCCCACCTAGCTGGCAGGGCCGGGAACCGCTCGATGGCAGGATGTTTCAAAAGTACTTAGCCTCGATGCTGGCCCGCTGACTAGGCTCCCACCTAGCTGGCAGGGCCGGGAACCGCTCGATGGCAGGATGTTTCAAAAGTACTTAGCCTCGATGCTGGCCCGCTGACCAGGCTCCCACCTAGCTGGCAGGGCCGGGAACCGCTCGATGGCAGGATGTTTCAAAAGTACTTAGCCTCGATGCTGGCCCGCTGACCAGGCTCCCACCTAGCTGGCAGGGCCGGGAACCGCTCGATGGCAGGATGTTTCAAAAGTACTTAGCCTCGATGCTGGCCCGCTGACCAGACTCCCACCTAGCTGGCAGGGCCGGGAACCGCTCGATGGCAGGATGTTTCAAAGTACTTAGCCTCGATGCTGGCCCGCTGACCAGGCTCCCACCTAGCTGGCAGGGCCGGGAACCGCTCGATGGCAGGATGTTTTTTGAAGTATTGTTCCCCTTGGATGGTTCCGCTGACCGGGCTCTCACTAGACGGCAAGCCAGGTTGACCTCCTAGGTTGGATAAGAGATGTTCCCCTTGGATGGTTCCGCTGACCGGGCTCTCACTAGACGGCAGGCCAGGTTGACCCCCCAGGGAGGTTAAGTGATTTTTCCCCTCGAATGGTTCCGCTGACCGGGCTCTCACTAGACGGCAGGCCAGGTTGACCTCCCAGGGAGGTTAGGTAATTTGCTCCCCTCGTTGGCTGACAAGGTAAGAAGGTCTCTCGGAGAGGTTGTGTTTTTCCCCGAGGTGGCTTCATTAGCCGACGAGGTTGGAGGACCTCTCGGGAATGCTAAGTGTTTTTCCCCAAGGTAGCTCTGTTAGTCGGATTTCCAGCGACACTCGTCGAATATACAGGGCTGGACATTTCTTTCCGAGCGTGTATCTCGCTCGAAAAGAGCGGGGATTGTGTACAACCCTGTATTCGTCGAGTAGGTACTCGGGCCAAGAGGCATTTCGGAACATCGTTCCTCAGCAGGATCCAAGGAAAGGGGCGAGAACCCCAGTAAGGGGCGAGACCGGCCAAGGGGATCGCCCCTGGCAGGGTCTCACCCAGCCCCAGCTAAGGGGCGAGACCGGCCAGGGGGACCGCCCCTGGCAGGGTCTCGCCCAGCCCCAGCTAAGGGGCGAGACCGGCCAGGGGGACCGCCCCTGGCAGGGTCTCGCCCAGCCCCAGCTAAGGGGCGAGACCGGCCAGGGAGACCGCCCCTGGCAGGATCTCGCCCAGCTCCAGCAGGGGGGTGAGACCAGCAGGGGGGGATCCCCGGGTCTCGCCCCACCCCAGTTAGGGGGCTCGCCGAGCCCCGCGAGGTACCTCTCTCGCCCAGTTTTGGGGGGAGGTGTCGGTCTGCGTTTAGCATCCCAGAACAGCGGGATTTGGCTATTTGCAGTCCGGTTTTGGCTATTCGCAGTCCAAATCCGAGGGTATTTTGGGTATTCTGCAGTCCTGTTTAGGTTATTTACAGCCCAGATCCGAAAATCCTATAAATAGGACCAAGGCGGCACCATTTGGAGAGATCTCTCATCCTAGGCTAGCTCTCTCCTTCTCCCTCTCCCTCCCCAAGTCTCTCTAGGGGGTGAGGAGAGGCTCCAGTGGTGCCCAAGCTTAGTAGTGGCTTGGGAGGGGAAGTTCCAAGGGGACTTCCGGGTACGTGGAGGGACCTCCCCGCTAAGCCCTTGGTCCAGTTCTTAGTTCCAACACCTTCAACCTAGAGCTCTCCCTTGGGGGGAGTAAGGGTTGGTCGCCCCTCAGCCTCGTTGAGGGCCCCGAACTCCACAGAGACCGAGTAGTCGGTTTCAACAGTTAGCTACCTCCGAAAAGTGGGAACTAAATGTCTGTACGTACAGAGTCGCGTGTGTGAGTTGCACCATTGCATTGCATTGCATATCATATCATAGCATTCTTGCATAAATCAGAGACCTCATCGTATAAATTAGTATGGACTTTTTTATACGATGAGTTTACCTTAGCGCCATATCCCTTAGCTTATGTGCTTTTGTGTGTACATATAAGTTAAGGTTACATTTGTAGCTGCTCTTATTTGTTATACCTACTTCTTTATATTGCATTGTCTTATACTTATTGCTGTCGCACTATACTCTGCTAGCATAGAATTGTTATTATTTAATGTTCAGTAATTATAAGCCCTGCTAGTCTAGCCACATGTCACCTTCTTTTGATTTACCCCTTTATGTCCTCTGCTTCCTCCTCTTGCACGGTGCCTAGGAGTCGGGGTGGAGGCAGTGAGGAATATGTTGAGTCTTATAGACTGACGGTCGGTGGACCTCATCATTTTAGGGATGATGTGTCGGAACAGCAGGACCTCGTTCAGGAGACAGGATAGGAGGACGGGATGATGCAGAGGAGCCACTGCACGTCGTCGCTGCAACAGCTACAGATGCATGAGGACAGAGTTTGATAGCTTTCGCATAGATGTAGAGTGAGAGTGTTGTTGCACTATATTTGAACATTGTACTGGGCATAAGCCCTTATTCTTTTAGTTCTTTCTCATCGTGGACATTGTAATCTTGTTTTATGATAAATATATATTGTGATTTTATGGACTTGTTTCATTTAATACTTCAATTACTGTGATTATGGTTGGCCTGGATGATGATGACTAGCCGGTAGGATCGACGTCTTGTGGCGGCGACCATTGGGTGTAATGGTGTCGCTGCAAGACGACGGTTCTGGGCGGTTAGACCCGGTTTAAAAACAAAAAAAAAAAGAGGGTCTTACAAACTATGTCAGAATTAATGGGATCTCTTCAATCTCATGAGGATCTAACGATCAAAGATTTACCTGCTCTAGATAAAGCCTTTCAATCAAAAATGAATTTGAAGAATAAGCAGGAGAGTCGATTTCAAAACTTTCGAAAGGGGAAGAATCAGAAAGAAGGCTATAATACCAATAAAAACAGAAATCAGCATCACTCTCAAAACAGAAATCAAAATCGATTTCGAGATAGAAACCAACAGCAATATCATGAGGGAAATCAAAATCAGTACCAGAACAAGCATGCAGAAAGAAATCAAGATAGATCTCAATTTCGAAATAAAACAAAACACCAGGAAGCAAATACACAAGATTCGAACTCATGTATTATTTGCAAAAAGGCAAACCATGAAACAAGAGACTGTTTCTTTAGGTGTAAAAATTGTAATGTTCAGAACCACTCAGCTGAAAAATGTTGGTTTAAGAAGTCAGAGGAAGCCAAGTTCTCAGAAGAGGAGAAGAACCTTTTCACCTGTCAGTACAGTAAAGTGCATACTGATTCTCACACTTGGTTCATTGGCAGCGGTTGCTTTAGCCATATGCCAAACAATCATGAATATTTCATCTCCTTAGATGAGAACTTCAAGTCTGAAGTAATTATAGGAGATGGTAAGAAAAAGTAATAGAAGGAAGAGGAACAATTGTAGTACAGACAGAAAATGGTGAAAGCAGATTAGTAGCAGATGTGCAGTTTGTGCCATCTTTGACTCAAAACCTGTTAAGCGTTGGACAACTTATGGCGAGAGGCTACAGTGTTGTTTTTGAGCAAGATAAGTGCAAAATAGTTAGTAATAAAATTCAGCAAGTTATTGTTACAGTTAGAAGAAACGATAACAACATTTTTGCTATTATTATGCAACCAGCCAAGCAGATTGAAAACAAGAATACCAATCAGAGTCAATATAGTTGCAATCAGTCAAATGCCACCCCAATATCAACTGAATAGTATTCAAGCTTCTGCTATGTTGTGGCATCATAGGATGGGCCATCTGAACCACAATTCTCTAAGCTTCTTACAGACACTGGTAGAAGGCATGGCAGTACAAACAATTCATGCACAGAAGTCTGATACTTGTGCTAAGGGGAAGTATCATAGACTTCCATTTCCAATGACAGCAACAAGAAGAGCTGTTAATCCTTTTGAGCTTTTGCATATGGATATCTGGGGGCCAGCAAGTGTGCCATCACTTGGAGGTAAAATATTTTATCTTTTAATAGTAGATGACTGATGTAGGTACATGTGGTTTAACTACAATAAGTGAGGACACAATGCATCTGATTGCAGGATTCCTCGCAAGGAAAAGGGGCAAAGCACCACAAGAAGGCAACCAATTAAGCTAATATGGTTAGCCTCACTGAGCCATCCAACTTTATCGCCATGGTTGGAAACGAGAAGGCCAGTACAAAGTGGTACTTTCACTCGGGGGCAACGTGCCACGTTTGCAACAACTCTACTCTGATGACATGACTCACTGATGCAAATCGGTGACCGTTGCAAACAACGAGACATCTGACGTTCTGAAGGTGGGGAATGCGACGCTACTGCTCTCCTCAGGTAAATCTTTGACTTTAAAGAATGTTAAGTTTATTCCTTCACTAGCTGCTAACTTAGTGTCTATTAGCTTACTTTGTGATGTTGGTATGTCTTTTAATTTCTGTAGCGGTAGAGTAACACTGTCAGTTAACTCGCACTATTTTGGATGTGCCTATGTCCAAAATAGGATGTACATACTAAGTCTAGCAAATGAATTAGTTCAACAAGTTCAAACAAACTTAGTTATCCCTAAGACTCTACATGAGAGACTAAGACACGTAAACTATAGGAAAATATTCCAAATTGCTAGAACTCACCAGATCGCTTTAGACACTACAGAAAAACCTAATAGATGTGAAGTGTGTGCTCAGAGTAAGATCACTAGGAAACCTTTTAGTGCGGTTACTAGGATCACAACACCCTTAGAACTAATACATTCTGACATTTGTGACTTCAAAAGTTTTGTCACTAGAGGAGGCAGGAAATATTTAATCACCTTTATAGATGATTGTAGTCTCTTTTTGTTCAACTGGATGAAAATTTAAAAGCAGAAGTTTTAATGGGAGATGGAAAAACACAGAAAATACTTGGAAAAGGAGTCATATGTGTAAGGTCCTCCAATGGTGAGCCATATTATATAAAGGATGTTCAATTTGTCCCAGGACTTAAACATAATTTACTCAGTGTGGGTCAGTTGATGCTCAAAGGCTATAAAGTTTTGTTTGAAGATGACTAATGTGTGATACAGGAGTAAGACACTCAAAAGGTTCTGTGCAATGTGAAGATGAATCACAACAAAGTATTCCCTCTTTGTCTCACACAGCCAACTCAACTAGCATTTCAAGCAACTGAACAAAGTCTTCTTCAGAAATGGCATTGCCGTTATGGTCATGTGAATCTCATGGATTTATATTTTCTAAGCACTCACTGTTTGGTTGAAGGCCTTCCTGAACTCAAACTAGAAAAAACAATTTGTCCATGTTGTTCTCTCAACAAACTTCATAAATTACCATATCCTGGAGCATCTACCTGGAGAGCGCTTGAACCTCTTGAACTTATTCATATGGATTTATGGGGACCTGCATCTACATCATCTCTCTCCGGTAAACGCTACTTTCTCCTTATTGTAGATGATTTCTCACGATTTTCATGGGTATTTTTTCTTGAACAAAAAACAGAGACATATCTGAAATTTCTGCTATTCAAACGGTTAGTGGAAAATCAATTCAATAAAAGGATAAAAACTATAAGATCTGATCGTGGTGGTGAGTTTCTGAATCTTAACTTCACAAGACTTTGTCAAGACTTTGGAATTCAAAGGCAATTAAGTACTCCTAGATCACCTCAGCAAAATGGTGTGGTAGAAAGAAGAAACCGCACTATTCTGGAGATGACAAGAAGTATGTTGAATTTCAAAAATATGCCTAAAGTGTTCTGGGCCGAGGCTGTGAACACTTCTGTGTACTTGTTAAACAGGACTACTTCCAAATCCTTGACAAAACAAACTCCTTATATAGTATGATATATAAAAGAAAAGCGTCAGTAAGTCATTTCAGAATTTTTGGTAGCATAATTTACTATCTTGGTCAAGAGAAGGAAGAGACAAACTAGATGAAAAGGGAGAAAAAGGAATTCTTACAGGTTACAGTCAAGAATCAAAGGCTTATTGTGTATGGACTCCAGTAAAGAAAACCTTTATTATTACTCGAGATGTGATCATTGATGAAACAAAGGAGTGGAAATGGGATGAAGAAAAGGATCAGAACAAGGGTTGCAGCACCAAGTTTCTTCATTTGGAAGAAGAAAAAGAAACTCTGCCATCCATCCAAGCTATTCCCATGGAGGTTGCAGAAGAATCTTCTACTTCTCTTACTCCTCAATCCTGGTCTCCACAAAACATAGTTGTCTCACCTGCAACATCAGCTTGCTCATCATCTCCCAAAAAATTCAGAAGCTTAAAGGATATTTATGAATCTACCTCAGTTGCCTTTTTTATATCTGAACCTCAATCTTATAAGCAAGCTGCATCACATCCGCATTGGATTAAAGCAATGGAAGAAGAATTACATTCCATTCATAAAAACAAAACTTGGGACCTAGTTAAAAAACCTCAAGTAAGAGAAATTGTGGGACTGAAATGGATTTACAAGACCAAATATAAGGAGGATGGGAATATCTTGAAACATAAAGCAAGATTAGTAGCAAAAGGTTACTCACAAATGCCTAGACGGGATTTTAATGAAACTTTTGCCCCGGTTGCCCGTATGGAAACTGTCCGACTATTGCTTGCTTTAGCAGCACAAAGGAAACAACTTGTCCATCAAATGGACGTTAAATCTGCCCTTTTAAATGGGTGCCTTGATGAAGAAGTGTATGCAACCTGAAGGATACATAATTAAAGGACAAGAAGACAAGGTATATAGATTACATAAAGCCCTATATGGTTTAAAACAGGCTCCAAGAGCATGGAATCAGAATATTGATAACTATCTCAAAGAAACTAATTTTACTCGAAGCCCAAGTGAAGCAGCTCTTTACATAAAAATTTTCTCTGAAGCAGATTATTTAATTATCAGCATTTATGTAGATGATCTCTTAATCAGTGGTTCTCAAGAGATCCTCATAAATCAATTCAAGGAGAACATGAAAAAGAAGTATGAAATGACTGATATGGGAATCATGAAATACTTTCTTGGCATTCAGGGGAATCAACAGCCAGGACGTATATTTTTACATCAAACCAAGTATGTTCTTGACTTACTCAAACGCCTTGGAATGCAAGACGCAAACCCTGTTTCAACTCCGTTTTCAACAAGTGATAAATTAAGTAAGAATGATGGAGAAGTAAAGATCGATTCAGAAACCTACAGAAGTATAGTAGGATCATTAATGTACTTGACTCATACAAGGCCTGACATTGAGTATGCAGTCAATATTGCCTCCAGATTCATGTCAGAACCCAGTGTCAAACACCTTGCGTGCGTCAAAAGGATACTTCGATATCTAAAAGGAAATATGGATCTTGGTCTCTTATATACCGCAGAAATACAAGGAATGAATCTCACAGGTTATTGCGATAGTGATTGGGCTGGTTCGTTGGATGATCGCAAAAGTACTTCTGGTTACATTTTCTTCATCGGTTCAAAAGCTATTTCATGGAACACCACAAAGCAACGAAGTATAGCTCTTTCTACCTCAGAGGCAGAATATATCTCACTTGGTGAAGCCTTGAAAGAAGTTGTATGTCTCAGAAGACTTTTAATAGAAATGAGAGAAGGGGGAGAGTTAGTGAATGTTGAAACCTTCAACAAGTCTCTCGAGTTCGGACCCACTGGGGGTGTAGCCGATGCTTACTTCTCCCTCACTAGACTCTCTGGACGGTGGATGTGAGAATATGAATAGACCCAAGGCTGAAGCGAGGAGGTCCCGCCACACACCCGGGAGATCTTAGAGAGCTTCCCCTCCCAAACCAGAGCTCAACCGGGCACCTTGGAGGGCACTAGCAGCCGACCAAAAACTAGCCTGGAGGAGAGGATTCTCTAAAATCGGATCTCCTCCAAGGTGCCCTTAAGGGTCTATTTATAGATTTTTCTAGGCTGGTCTGCTAATAACATGAATCCGCCTTTTAATTTTACTAACAGCACCCCAAATTGGTCTGCTAACAGCCTAACTCCGCTGTTCCGAAAGACTATTTGCAGCCCACCAGGGGTATTAGGGTCATTTCACCCTCAAATCATCCTGGGCGAGTGGTCCGTGAGGGCACCACTCGCTGGGCACCCGCCTAGCTGGGCGAATGCCCACGCTTCCGGGCGAGTGGTCCGTGAGAGCACCACTCGCCTAGCCCCTTCTCTTCCGCACCTTACCCCCACCAAGCCGGGGGTACTTCCACCTCCTAGCCGAGGCGAATGATCGGGCTGACCCAGGTCTCGTCATTTGGCTTGAGGGACCCACTCGGCGAATACGGGTTGTACAGTGAAAATTAAAATTGATAACACCTTTGCTATTTCTATAGCTAAGAACCCTGTTTTGCACAGGAGATCTAAGCATATTGAACTTCAATATCACTTTGCCAGAGAATTGATACGAAGAAAAGAAGTAGAGTTAGAATATTGCCCCTCGGAAGCTCAGCTTGCTGATTTCTTAACAAAAGCCTTACCAACCGCGAAGTTCGAAGAAATGAGAAGCAAGGCAGGTTTAATTGCTGGAGGAATCGATTAAGGGGGAGTATGTTGGCAGTTGTAATCGATACCTCTGCAGATATAAGAAGAAGAAGTAATGTGTTATGTGTATTAAATATGTAAATCGTACCTGTATAGTTTGTTCTTATCTTCACTGCAGTTAATATATAACTGACTGCAGTTGTGTAACTGGTCATAGTTAATGTTCGTCAGTTATTAAATGTATGGTTGTAATCAATTGTCTTTCCCTATATAAGAGAGACAAATTGTAATTGTGAAGCAACGAAAAAGATAATGGCTTTTCCGTTCTCTACTTCTCTTCCTGTGCATTCTTTTCCTGCAATTGAGTGTTAGCAATTCCTTCCAAATCTCTACATATAAGTCAGCAAAAATGGATAGACCGGGTTTGAAGGAGAAAATAAAGAGAATAGAGGATTAAGAAATCAATTCATTTTATAAATTGTTGAACAACATAATCTCATACAAGTAACAAGTCCAATACTTATAGAAATATTGGTGGCCATATGATTTTGAAATGTGATTGATTTCAATATTTATCAACTTTTCAAAGTTATTAATGTTTAATTTCATTGCTTTCTTAAATCAGAGGCGACAAGGGAAGAAGGAGAAGCTAGTACTTCTTGGTTTTACGTCTCTTCTCCAAGTACGGATTGTTGCTTAAATTTTGTTCTCTTCGTCTCTATCTTTTTTTATATTTATGTATTCTAAGTGTGCATTGAGGTACGTATTAGTCAAGTGGTGGGTAAGCAAAACATGACAGACTCCCTGATGAATGTTTGTAGGGATGCTTCGTAGTATTGACTGATGGAGGGTCTTGCAGAGCAAATAGATTTTTATTTACTTTGCACTATTATAATATTGTGGCATTTTCTTTATTTATCTTTTGCACATTTGTTACTTGGTTTAGCAAGTTAATAATGATATTACCTAAATTGATTTTTATAAAAGTGAAGAAAAACTGAAAATGGCTTATCTGAAGAAGAAACTTTGATTGCATCCATGTTTCAAAAGAATTTAAAATCCCAAGAGACTTCTTTAACATGTAAACAACCAACATGGAACGACGAGAGAAGGAGAAGGCGCAGCAAGACCAGGTTGCTGTGCTGACCGCCCGGCTTGATAGGGGAAAGAAGGAAATCCACAAGCTCGAGGAGGACTGTGCTTACTATAGAGAAAAGTATCTCCATCTGACAAGGGAGGTCGGCGGAAGCCGGCGTCCTCTTAATGCTGTTGATGAAGGTCAGCGTGGATCACACCGCCCGGCTGTTGGGACGAGCTCAACTCTTTCAGCGGTTGGGATGATCCACCCTGCTGCTAATGTAAATAAGACCGCAGCGGCCCTACCTGCTCGCGTGATCCCGGCAGCGCGAGTAGAGCGGGATGTCGCGCGGCTTCATAGCATGATCAACCACCTTAATCATAGTATTAATCAGATGCAAGGAACTGTTCTTCAAATCGGCGACCATGTCGCGCGACTTCATAGAGAGGATGCGTCGAGTGGTACCCGCTAGTGATGAGCGGTTTTAAGACAATCATTTGTAATATTTTATTCGGTCCTTCGGACAACTTAACTGCTTGAGTTTAATTTTATGATATTCGGTTTGTCTTGCAGACCGTCCGGTCTGTTTATTTGAATGCGTTTATTTTTTTGTATATTGATTGATGCCTGTGAATTGTTTTGCAAGCCGAGCGGCTTGTTTCTGCTGTTCTTTAAACCGCTTGCTTGGATTTTACTTCCTGTGGTTTGCTGCTAATGAACAAGCTTTCTGTACGAAAATTTGTCCGCGCGGGTTGATTAGGCTAGCCGCGATTTGACCTTTGCTAAATGCAGATCACTTACTCTTATAAGTAGCGCCTTTCCGAAGACCCTTTCAGCAGAATCTCAAGATGGGAGTGAAGCGTCAGCCGAAGCGACCTGCGAAGGTGTCCGCTACCCGATCTGAAGCCGCTTTAGCATTCCATTCGGCAGATCATGAGGAATGCCGACTGACCAAAGCAGAGTTGGACGAATTTGTTGAGAAGCACATGGTCGGGAGTCCGCTACTCGCGCGGCTTCCACTTCGTGATGAGCGAATAAATTCCTCTGCACCAAACCAGATTGCTATCCCAATCGATCACTTCGATTGCGGTTTCAAAATTCCAATATCCTTCGAACTCGCCATGGTCTTTGACCATTACGGGGTTGTTCCCGGTCAAATTTCCCCCAATTCGATGGTCGGCATATCCAGCTTCATTGCTTATTTGCGGTCTGAAAGAGTCCGCTTCTCGATGGACATCTTTAGAAGAATCTTCTCGGTGCGGGCTATCCCGGATTCCGAGTCGAATGTATTTAAAGGCCACTTGTATTTCGGTTGCAGGGGATTGAAAGTGGTCAACCTTGCGAACAAGGTCACAGCCTGGTTGGAAAGATATCTGATATTTGAAGGCCGCCTTGGCCTGCTAAACCCTAACCCGCAAGTTCGGCCAGAGGAGGCCTTTCAACAGATCGCCGTCAACGAGGTTGAGATGAAGACCTGCAAACTTCTTGAGAATGAGCGGCTAAATGTAAGCCACTACATTACACTGCTTGCTGAGCTGGAGAATGTCCGGCCTGAGGACAGTAAGTTTCCTTCAACCCGCTTCCTATTTTGATATTGATCGCGCGGCCTCCTGTTCTGATACTTCTACTTCTTTTTTCCAGCCGAGGCTATCGTTCCCAGGAACAAGCCGGTCAGTCCGGCCGGTTTGCTTCTGACCCAGAGGGAAAAAAGGCAGAGGAGATACAAGCCGCCGACGTCTGACGGCGAGGATTCGGCCTCCTCAGGCGACTTCTCTTCTCTTCAATCCTTCAGCAAAGTGAAGGATTTGAAAGGCCGCATGGTCTTATCCTGGCACCCGGACGGCGATGGTGTCCAGGTCTCAACTGCACTCCCCCACTGGATAAATGAGAAATCCGGCCGACACGCAGAAGCCGCCGGCATCGCCATGTATGGCCGGCGCAACTTCAGGCGGTTAAGGAGGATTCCTGAAGAAGAGCTCGTCCGGCAAGCCGCGCGGGTTGGTGCTGAAAGTTTTATTACCAACCACTTCATGGGCATGACCTTCAAAAGGTTAATCGGAGCAAATGATCATTTAGAAAAGAAGGTCGCTGCATTGGAAAAGGAAGTCGAACGACTAAAGGAGGCAGAGTTGGTAAGTTATCACCTTGTTAGCCGGTTTTTTTATTTATCAGACCGTGCGGTCTTACCTTTATTTCTTTTTGCAGAAAAAGTATGATGAGACCGACACGGTCTACCAGGAAGAGCTCTTCCCCTACATAGCTGAGGGGATCGATGGAGCTTTTGACCGCCTGAGAGAGCTTGGCGGGTTGGCGCCCGGCTTTCAGAACTTCACCTTCTCAGACGCCTATCCGATCTTGCAAAAGAAGCTAGACAAGCTTAGGCGGAAAGCAAAAGGGAAGAATAAGGTCGACGGGACCAGTTCGGAGGAGAGTGATGATAAGGACGATGAAGCTGAAGAGCCCGATGCGGCTAAGGAAGGAGAGAGTGGCTCGGACTCTGAGTCCAGTGATTCTGGAGGAGAAGCCAATCGCAAGTCGGGCGAATTGAGCAGCTCGTCTTCGTCGGGCAGCGAGGGCTATTCTCCCAATGTTTCGATTGATGGCAGCGAAAACTCGAGTACTCCTGCATCAAAAAGGCTCAAGCCGGACGGGCAATAGTTGTATTTTGTTTTTATTTTGAATAGCCGACGGCTTGGTTTTGTCAGCCGGTCGGTTATAAAACAATGTAAATATATTTTGGTAATGAAATGGAAAGTTTTACCTATCTAGTTGTTCGCTTTTCGTGACTTACTTGTGGTTGTTGCGGTCTCTTTCTGTTTTGGATAATTAACTTTCTTCTAATCAAGTCGTGCGACTTAACAATAGCTTGGTCCCTTCAGAATTCCAGTCAGATAGTCATTCGAACGCTCTAAATCCTGTTCGAGCGGCCTGTGTCTTTGATCTCGACTCAGTAAATGCCATATAACCCGGAAGAATATTACTCATTCATACCTTGATAAATAATGTGGTGCGGTTATAATATATAGCTGGGCGGATAGAAATTCGAACTCTGTAGGTTCTTAACAGAATACCCTGAATTAGCCGAATGCAATCTTAAGCCGCTGCAATGATCATATCCTGATTGTAAAAACGTGCAACTTGAATTCATCTCACGCGATTAGATGTCTCCATACGTGTGAAACCAAGCCGCGCGATTAATTCCCGGCCTTACATAATTAGTTCATAAAATAGAGAATGCCAAGTAAAAAGAGAATAATAAACAGGTTGTGCAGTTAATATTTAACTCAGAACGATTTGTAATTTCAGATTTCTGTAAGTCCCATTCTTGAGTATAAGCTTTAACTGAGAAACCCGTGCGATCTGTATATAACTCGGGCGGTTAATGGCTTGATACTTGTAACAATTTCTATTTAGCAAGAATCATAATTATTTTCATGTGAAAAGCCGGATAGAACCAACACCCATAAGGGTGATAGATTATACATCGGATGATAAGACCGACCGGTCATGGTTATGCTCGATACCCTGATAGGCCTTATGGCATTTTTGTGGTATCCTGATTTCGAATCGACCGGTTTAATAACCAGACCGCCCGATAACCTTGGTACCTGCTTATTTCAAACCGCCTGGTTTAAGAACCAGACCGTCGATAACCTTGGTGCCTGCTTATTTCAAACCGCCCAGTTTAAGAACCAGACCGACCGGTCTGCGATGCACCTATAAAAGTCCTATTTTCTCCCAAATGGTCTAGAGTGACCATATACGATGAGATAATTCCCTGTAATGTAACCAGAAACAGCCACAGCTACAGACTCAGATGACCAAGTGGGCAGGTGGGCCTAGGCGGCGAACATTACTTTCCTCAAGTGGTCATAAGAGCTGTAGAAATAAAGAAGAAGATAGGTACAGACCCAGATGACCAAGTGGGCAGGTGGGACTAGGCGGCGAACATTGCTTTCTTCAAGTGGTCATAAGGGTTGTAAGCGACTCAACTACTCTCTTGCCTAGGGCTACAAGCCGAGCTGATCAATTTGGCAGGTGGGCCTAGGCGGCGAACATTGCTTTCCTCAGAGAGATCAACTCAGTTGTGGGTCCCGCTTAGGCATCGCTTGAGAGTACCTTGGATTATTCGATGGTCACAGACTAAGACGATCAGTTGGGCAGGTGTGGTTATGCCGCGGGGGCTATACCGACATTGATTTCCTCAGAAAGATCATCAAAGCTGTAACTATATACCTCTCGGGGCATGATAGAGCTAACATTCACCTAGACCTCCCTTAATGCAGTGGTATGTCAGATATCAGCCGGGATCCAAGGTTTCGAAGACCACCGCACGGGAATTGGCAAGCTACCACTACACGTGTGCGAAAACTCCCCGCTACACATGATCTTCGTGGTTTTATGCTAATGACTACAATCCGAGGGGGTTCGAGCAGAACTTGGCGATGTCTCTGTGGTTCAGTAAGGGTGATATATAAAAAGTACAAAAAAGAATCACCAGACATGGAGAAGTGTCAGTATGAGGCTTTTTATTGAAATATCCAGAAAATGCAAGAAAATAAAGAAGATATTTTTTAGGATAGAACTGTTTAAGGTCGTCACCGCTCCAGGTGCGTGAGATGTCTTCTCATTCGCTTGTCTGAAGGCGGTAAGCTCCGCTCTTTAGTACCTCTTTTACGATGAAGGGTCCTGCCCAGTTGGGATTCAACTTTCCGACGTTGCAGTTATTGATCTAAGTGATTGAGCAGGCAGATGTTGAAGAGGGGCAAACTTTTGACACTGAACACATCGCTTGGCAAATGCTTCGGCATCGTTTCTCATGGTTGGCCAGAAATACCCCTGCTTCAAGATTCTCTTCTCCAGAGTCTTCGCCACTGAATGGCTACCACATTCCCCGGAATGAACCTCCTGAAGTATGGTTGGAATTTCGTCCTCAGAAACACACCGTGCTGAGGGAGAAATCAGAGTTTTCGTGTACAAGACTCCCTCTATCAAGTAATAATAGGCCGCTTTTCTCCTGAATCTCTTTTTGTCTTTGATGGAATGATGGAATTCTCCTTTTGATAAAAATAGTTCGAAAGGATCCTTCCAGGAAGGATTATGATCGATTTGCATAAGCTCCCCTTCATCTGTTGCCGGATGAAAAAGTTCAAAGGTCACTCCCCCTGATGGAAGACCAAACTTTGACAACTCATCTGCTTCTCCGTTTTGTGCCCTGGGAATATGTTCAATGATAAATGATTTGAATCTCCCGATCTCCTTCTTAGCCAGCAGTAGATACTTCCTCAGAATTGGTTCTCTTGTCTCGAAATTCCCCAGAACCTAAGAAGTCATTACAAGTGAATCAGTTTTAACATGTAAGTGTTCTATGCCCAATTCTTTTGCAAGCTTCAAACCACCCAGAAGTGCCTCATATTCTGCCTGATTGTTTGTAACCGGAAAGAAGAACTTGATTGCCTGTTCAAGTTGAATGTCATTCGGGCTAACTAAAACCACTCCGGCTCCCACTGAGTTTTTACCAGAAGCCCCATCCACATAGACGGTCCAAGCCAAAGGAGATTTTTCAACTTGTTCAGGACCGGATTCCGCCGTGTCTACCAAGAAATCCGCCAAGACCTGCTCTTTGATTGTCATTCTGGGAATGTAGGATATTTCAAACTCACTCAGTTCGATAGCCCATTTGGCCAGCCTCCCTGAATGATCTGGTTTTTCAAGAATATTTCTCAAAGGAAGATCTGTGATTACTTGGACAGGATGAGCCTGAAAATAAGGACGAAGCCTTCGTGAAGACCTAACCAAGGCCAAGGCTAGCTTCTCCAAGATTGAATATCTGGTTTCCGCATCTTTGAGAATATGGCTAACATAATATATTGAAAACTGCCTCTTCTTTTCCTCCCGGACGAGGACAGAACTTACTGCATCTGGGCCGACCCCCAAATATAAGAACAATATTTCCCCCTCACGGGGGCTCTAAAGTAGTGGAGTCGAAGTTAACTGCACTTTTAACTGCTCAAAATCTCTGTTGCACTCTTCGCTCCATTCAAACTTTGATCCTCCCCGGAGAATTTTAAAGAATGGAGTACTTTTATCTCCTGATTTGGAAATAAACCTACTCAGCCTCGCCAACCTTCCTCCAAGTTGCTAGACTTCCTTAGTATTACGAGGAGGAGTCATATCAAGGATGGCCTTCACCTTATCTGGATTCGGTGCAAGGCCATCAAGAGTTAAGAGATGTCCGAGAAACTTTCCCATGTTTGCTCCGAACACACATTTCAACGGGTTCAATTTTAATTTGAACCTCCGTAGAGTAACGAACGTCTCTACGAGGTCTTTCAAGTGTAATGAAAATATTTTACTTTTCAGAAGGAGATCGTCAACGTAAACTTCGAGGTTCCTGCCTTTTTGATATTTAAAGACGGTATTCATCATTCTTTGATATGTTGCACCCGCATTTTTAAGGCCGAAGGGCATTACGAGATAGCAGTAACACCCATCGTTCGTGATAAATGAGGTATGCGGGATATCAGGTTTGAGCATTTTAATTTGATGGTACCCAGAGAAAGCATCGAGAAAGCTCATAAAACTATACCAAACCGTGGAATCTACCAAGACATTTATCCGAGGCAGAGGGTAGAAATCTTTAGGGCATACTTTATTAAGTTTGGTAAAGTCCACGCACATGCGCCACTTCCCACCGGATTTTTTAACCATTATAACATTTGACATCCACGTGGGATACTGAATTTCAAAAATAAAGCCCGCTTTCAGGAGTTTGGCAACCTCTTCTTTGATGGGCAACGCTAGCTTGGTTGCCACTTCTCTCTTCTTCTGCTAGACTGGCTTGAACTCAGGAGATATGTTCAGATGATGGCAAGCCACATCCGGATCCACTCCTGGCATATCCTCCGCTGACCAGGCGAAGATATCCAGGTTCTCCAAAAGACAGGAGATAAGATGCACTTTCTCCTCTTCTTGCAGCTCCACATTGATGATCAGCTTCTTGTCTTCCCCCTCAGCAACGGGGACTTCTTGGGTTGCCTGGGCAGGTTCCAGGTGAGCCCCTTCTCGATCTTTCCTTTCCTCAGCATCCTTTGAAGATTCAGCCATTTCAAGAACTTCAGCCGTGGCCTCGGGAAGTGGAATGTTGGTGATCATGTTGTCGGTTCGCACGTAACATTCCCGAGCCACCTTTGGGTTGCTTCTGACCCGATACTGCCTCCCCTCGGCAGCAAATTTGAGAGCAAGGTGGAACGTGGACACTACTGCCCGGTATGCATTAAGAATAGGCCTTCCGAAGATGGCGCAGTAGTTGCTTGGGGAACCCACGACCACGAAGTTAATCAGCTTCACGACTCCACCCAGAGAAACCAAGAGCCTTACAGAACCTTCAACCTCCTTCTTCTCTCCAGAGAAGCCATACAGGGGCCCATCGGTGGAAAGCAAAGGCTTCCCGATCTTCAGGGCATCGAAGGTTGGACGAAAGAGGAGATTAACTGAGCTGCCCGTGTCGATCAGGATCTTATGAACAGTATAATTTTCAATAACGGCTTTGATCACCACGACATCGTCAAATGGATTGGCGTTTGGAGGAAGGTCATCTTGACCAAAAGTGACGATGGTGCTTTCCGGGGCAGAAGTTGTGGTCTCCGCCACTTCTTGCTTTAGGACTCTCGCAATGCTCGATTTACGAGATGATTCAGCCCCAGCCCCTCCATGAATACAATAGATATCCCCCAGAGGGCCCACATCATTGACCTCTATGCATTCAAATGATGGGTGAATATCTCCATAACAGCCGGCGTCCTCGACGTCGGTGCATTCCCAAGTTACCTCCACTGTTTCCTTCTTCTTTTCAGTGGCTGGTTCAGCAGTTGTTTCCTTCCGGACTAGGCCTCCGAGTTTTCCCTCTCCCAAGAGCCTTTCTATCAACAAGCGGAGGGCCCGACAATCTTCGGTCAGATGCCCTCCCTCCTTGTGATATTCACAATAAAGATTCGAATTTCGGTTACGAACATCCGATTTCAGAGGAGCGGGCCTTTTGAAATCCGGCCTTTTCTGGAGGATCTGGACGACTTCGTCCATGGTAACATTCAGAGGAGTAAATGACTCTTGCGAGTCATCTTACTGGGTGGATGGAGGAGCTGGAGATGGCTGCGCAGCATACTGTGGCAGGTACACTGGCATTATTTGTGGCAGAGGAACGGATGGAGCGGGTGCGATGGCCAGCGGCGGTTTCTGATCCTGAAACTGTTGATGGCCGATGAAGGGTTGCTTGTTTTTGTAATTCCTTCCCCTCTGGGAACGGGGCTCGAAGTGAGGTTGGTTTGGTGGTGGATGATTGAAGGATATGTGAGATTGTTCCTTGTCGCTCACCAATTTCACGACATAACCAGGATTGCTCTTTTCTCCTCTGATGAACATGTTAGCCAAACTTATCATCTCTTGATAAGTTCTTGGCTCCCTTATGTTTGCCTCAAATTTTAGGGGGCCTTCCCTCAAGCCATGAATAAGGTCCACCTTGTATAGTTCCGGATCTACGTTCTGAACTTCCATGATTTCCTTCTAAAAACGGTCTACGAAACAGGCCCACGTTTCGTCTTCCCGCTGCCTGATATCGAAAAGGGCCGCCGGGCCGCTTTTCCTTTTTCTTGAAGTGGAAAACCTGAGCAGAAACTCTCTTCGCAGCTCAGCAAAGCAACTGATCGACCTGGGGTGCAACCCATAAAACCACTCCCTTGCTTGTCCTTCAAAGGAGGTCACAAGGAGTTTACATTTGGTTGCATCTGTTAGGGTCCTAAGAGCAATGGCTGACTCAAAGGCCTGAAGGTGAATGGTTGGATCAGTTTCCTCATTATACGCCGGCAAACACGGCTCTCGGAAGTTGTTTGGGGCTGGCTCCCCTCGTACTTCGTCCACGAAGGGAGAATTATCTTCGACATCTTCATATAGCATGGGAGCAGAATAAAAAGCCGCCTGAGCTGCGGCTACTCGCGGACAAGCCGCCTGGTAGGAGAAGCGGGCAGCGGCTTCTGGCGGGTAGGAATGATGAGCAGCGACCTCAGGAGGGTAGGAAAGGCGGGCAGCGTGAGAAGCCGCCCCCTGGAAATCAAGAACTCGGGCCGGCATGCTGTGCGCGGCTTCTTGGTAGAAGTTTTTCCTGGCCGCAAAACCTTCTTGTAGTGGCTGGAAGTTGGCGACTTGCGGAAGCGGGTAAGGAGGAGGAGGCGGAGGGACCAGAGTGACTGCCTGATTAACCGCGGTCTGCTGTGGAACTAACCGTTCGGTTAACAGCGCTAGAGCCTGGCTGATCGCATCAAGACGCTGGTCAGTCGCTTTCTGAGCCCGCTCGGCTTCTCGTTTCGATTGCTCCAAAGCCTCCGACAGGGAATCTTCACTGTGGTCCGAGCAGTCTCCCTGAGGGAACTGGCAGTCTGACATTGTGGCAAGGATTTAACCAACAATCTGCGATCTGAAGGTCGCGTGTTTCTGTTGAATCCGAAATTGCACCTCCGAAGGAAATCGGAGGCTGCGGGCTGTCGGTTACTTTTTAGTTAGAGAAATCGAGACCGCTGGCAGCGGTCAAGGCCAGACTTCGCCCATCAAGGCGAATGCCAATCCTGTGATGGGCTTTCCTTTGATTGAAAAGAAGCGATTACAATGGGTTACAGATGCAGGAAAGCAGAAGCCGGCCGGTCAGACAGGTCGCAAGACGAAACTCGAGACCGCAGCTCAAACAAGCGAGCTCCTGGATTCGAGTGTGCATCTTGGGAACGTCGCCGCCCCCTATTTATAGGATCGGGGGACTGCCCGAACGGGCAGGGATAAAATAACCGCCTGCCCGGGTACAGGAGAATCGGGCAGGCAGTGACGGGATACAGAACGGAGGAAAGAAAGAAGCCGCGCGGCTTGGCGGCTTGCGCTTCCGATCTGTCCTGGCCGGAGACTGAAGATACTGCAATCAAGGCGATGATGCAACCCGGGCGGTCTCCGTCTTGAGACCGCGGCTTGCCTTCTGGACTTGAATCTTTATAGTCTTCATGGCGCAACCCGGGCGGTCTCCGACTTGAGACCGCGGCTTGCCTTCTGGACTTGAACCTTGATAGTCTTCATGGCGCAACCCGGGCGGTCTCCGACTCGAGACTGCGGCTTGCCTTTTGGACTTGAACCTTGATAGTCTTCATGGCACAACCTGGGCGGTCTCTGACTTGAGACCGCGGCTTGTCTTCTGGACTTGAGCCTTGGTGATCTTCAATCCTTGGAGACGATCTGAATTCTATCAGGTCGCCCGGTTTGTGTTTGTTGGTGTTGATAGACCCTGTTGAGTCTGAATCGGGCGACTTGTATTCTCAGACCGCCCGGTCTGTGAGGAAGGCAACTCGGATGCGGTCTTCTGGGTAAACAATTTTAATTAGAGGTCAATACCTTACTGTAAAATTGTGATACTCTGTATTTGCTGTTATTTTGATATCTTAGATTTTTCATAAATTTTTGTAGGCCATATCATAAGAAGATCTTATACTTCATGTTCAATTTTATACTTGGCCAATTTTGGAGAAAATATAATAAATGCCAAGTAAATAAGGAAAATTATGACCTTCTGGATTTAGTCTTATAATATCATGATAGACTCTCAATAATAATCTTAGATCATTCATATGATTATTTGGGGTACCTCCTCTCATGTAACTCATATTGTACAACCCCATATTCGCCGAGTGGGTCCCAGGGGCCCCAGGGGCCAGGTGGCAAGACATTAGCCCAAGAGTTCTCGGGCGAGTGAGGCCTCATTCGTGGGGCACTCGCATGGTAACAAAGTGTGTATCAGTGGTCGGGCGAGTGAGGGGAGGCAAGGCCTCACCCGCCAAGCGTGCCGAGTACCTGGCGAGTGGTGCCCTCGTGAATCACTCGCCCGGTCGAATACAGCGAGAAAGGAGCCTGGCGAGTGGTGCCTTCACGGACCACTCGCCTAGAAGGCTTAGGTGAAAATGACCTAGATACCCCTTGTGGGCTGCCAATAGCCCTTAAGAACAGCAAAGTTAGGCTGTTAGCAGACCATTTTGGGGTGCGATTAGTAAAACCAAAAGACGGATTCATGCTATTTGCAGACCAGCCTAGGAGAATCTATAAATAGACCCTTAAGGGCACCTTGGAGGAGATCAGATCTTTGTGAGCTCTCTCCTCCAGGCTAGTTTCAGAGTTGGCTGCTAGTGCCCTCCAAGATGCCCGGTTGTGCTATGGTTTGGGAGGGGAAGCTCTTTAAGATCTTCCGGGTGTGTGGCGGGACCTTCTCACTACAGCCTTGGGTCAATTTTAGATTTTCCATCCTTAGTCAGAAGAGTTTAGTGAGGGAGAAGTAAGCACAGGCTACACCCCCCCCCCCCCCCCCCAGTGGGTCCAAACTCAAGAGACCGGTTGACGGTTTCAACACATATAGCTCATTTGGTCTGCATATAGTAAAACTATAAGACATGAGTAAACTGAAGACCATTAGGTGGGAATGGAAGGTAGATAGTGTACCTAGTCTGGTTGAGAAGATGTGAGGTCATCATTAGGAGTCTGTGTGTTCAGTGTGTCCAGTAAGTTAAGGTTAAGGGTTGTGTTCGGGATTGACAAAAGATCGCCTTAGCCTTAGAGAATCATAAAATGCTTAGGGTCAATCCAAGTGTAATGATAAGAGGGGTATTCACATGGGTAGTTACCAATAACATTAAGTGCCTTGGAAAGGGAGCTTTGGCGTGTCATCCTATCATAGCTCCTAGTACCGCTGCGAGCCCCTCACAGGGTAGTCCTCGGGAAGTCCATGGTTAACTCTAAACTGCAGGAATAAACTGTTATGTAAGATTGTATAAGTAATACCCCCCCCCCCCCCCCCCCCCCCCCCCCCCCCCCCGTGGTTACGGGAGGTTTCTTGGTTTGTTCATACGAGCAGTAGGCTCGGTGTTTGTAGGTACGGATGGGTTCGTCCGGTGAGCCAGTGGCTCGGAAGGTCATTGTGACATACGTGTTAGTCCGGGGAGCATATGGCTCGGGATATAAATAGGACTCATAAATATATGTGCATAAGGTGGTGGGTCTTTAGTGTTGACGGTCGTTGCACGGACGTCGATACTTTGGCTCGGTAAGTGTGGATAACACTTTACCAAGAAAAGACTAGTGGACTGGCCAGCAAGAATACGCAGGAGCTCCGCTGTTATATTCTTAGCATTGAGGCGTACGATAGGTCTAGGTTAGGTAGTGCAGATACCAACCTACAGGTGGGCGAGGCCCAACCCACCGCTTCTGTTTGCCACTACGGGAGTATCCGGGGAGTCTTGCTAGCTCCAAAAAGGGGGAACTAAAGGTCTGTGCGTATATAGTCGAAGTGTGTGAGCTGCACTTGTGTGAACATAGCATAAACTGCATAACTCTGCATGTCATGGCATAAGCATTGCATTTCAACCCCTACCCCTATCGTATAAATCGGTATGTGACTTTTTATATGATAGGCCCTGCTAAACGACCCCTTAGTCTATAGGTTTGTATGGGCATTCCTATAAACTAATGGTTATTTTTCTATTGTATAACTGTTTTACTTACTGTTCTTTATATGCTCTTTACTATGCTTTACTTACTGCTCCATTTATACCTATACACCTGTGTAGTGGTAGTTATTCTTGTAGTTAGGCCATGTCACCTGCTTTGATATATACCTCTTGATGTCATCCGCTTCATCCCTCTCGCACGGTGCCTAGGAGCCACTGGGGATGGGTGGTGGGAAACGAGGCTTAGTCTTTTTGACTAACGGTCGGTGGACCATATCATTTTAGGGGACCGAGAAGAGACAGTAGCGCTAGAGGCCGGAGCAGATGGAGGCAGGCCAGGCTAGCACAGGAGCACCAGTTTCATGATCAGTGAGAGATTAGTAGTTTGCTTATGCGAGTAACCTTGTAGTGAAGACATGATGTACTGGGCATGAGCCCTTCTTTATTATTGTTATATTTTTATTCAGTTATATCATGTGAACATTTATATATATAGCATGTGATTTGTGGATTTGAACGTCTATTTGTTCGTTTATACTTTTCTTCTTCTGTGATCGATATGGCCGGCAGGATCGACGTTTTGTAGTGGCGACCTTCCCGAGTGTTGGTGTCACCACAAAGCGGCAGTTCTGGGCATAAGACCCGATTTTGTAGCGAAAAAAATGGGGTCTTACACCTTGTGGCCAAACAGATAAGATATAACCACTAAGAGAGAGGAGGAGAGGAGGACCTGAGTGGTGGTTTGTAGCCGTGCCGATCGCCGGTCTGCCATTGTTTGTCATGAGCTCTTGGGTGCCATGCTGATAAGTGTTTAGGTGGTCGATTTTTTCTGAAAAGTGGGGAAAACTCATTCCCTTCACCCCCTTGAGGCCTTTTAAAGAGACAATTTAGGGAGGGGAAGAGGCAAAGTTTGGTATTCCACCATTAACATCATTCATGGTAAAAATTTCGGTCATCCCTAAAAACCATCAAATTCAGCCCTCATGTGGGTTGGAAAACCCTTTAAACTTATCCTAATTGATAGGGGGAATGAATCTCCATCAATTGGGAAGACTTTTGGCCTCCCTTGGCCATGATTTACTCCTCCAAATTTGAACATGTCCGCATCCCATCAGTTTAGCTACCGCCGGCGCTGGCGCCAGCGCTTGCGTCTGGACGACGTAACGTTCGTCGGTTCTGCCACTACCGGTAGCGCTAGCGTCTCGACGGCATAGAGCTCGTCTCGAAGGTATGGAGCTCGTCTCAGTGGTCTGTCGAGACAACCGCTAGCGCCAGCGCTAGTGTCTCGAAGACATACTGCTCTTCTCAGCGGTTTAGAGCTCGTCTCAACGGTTCGTCTAGACAACCACTACCGCCAGCGCAAGCACCTAGCGCCGGCGCTAGCTCTGAACTCTCATTACTTCTCTTTGTACAATTGGACAATTGTGGTGTTACAATAGGACCCCTTAATGGATTAGACATGTTATGGTGGAGTCATGGGTCATGGTGATGCCCTAAAGTCCAACACTAGGCTTGGTAACTATAAATTGCAATTCGCAGACCATGGTGATTAACACCTGGAGCCTATGCTCTTATGATCTCTTCGCGCATCCTAGGGTTTTGTCATGACCTGTTCATGACAAAACTATCATAGGGGTCTAGTTGTTTGGGGGATGTTACAGAGGCGGTCTCCAAGATCAACCAGCTGCTCGTTCACCTCGGCGAGTGGCATAGCAATCAGAAGAGAGTCGTGGGCACGGATGACAGCAATGAGACGGGCCCACGACCTCTCGTTGAATCCAGGTGGGTCCGTGAGAAGCTCCCTCAAAGGCGTGGATGTCGCGAGCGATGGTGACCTCGGCAGTGAGTCCGTAGACGACGAGTGGCTGGAAGAGGACCTGTGACTATCTGAAAGAAGAATTCAGGCGGCGAGTACAGGTGGCAAAATATAAAAGAGGTAATGAGGTAAGTAGGGCGAGTACCTGCAGAGGGATTGTCTTCCCCCTAAAGCTGAGGTGGATCCACCCGGAGTCCTCCAGTAGAAGCGGACAGGCAAAAGACCACGCCTACCCTCCAGGCAAGGGACCCATCGTCAAGGACTTCCCGCCGGAAGTTAGGCGAGCAGGCTGACCTACCCCGGACAGATGCTGAGACATCTGCGAGGGGGAGGGGCTGGAGCCGAGCTAACTCGCCTGAGGATTGACGAGGAAGAGGTTCCCATGCCCCTCGACGGCACCCCGGTGAGTTGTTTAGTCTGCACCGGGCGACTGGAAGGCACTATAGAAAGGAAAAAAGTTAAGAAAGGCTTAGTTTGATCAGGCGAGAAAGCAGTACCCTTACCTAACACCACGACGGGGCAAACAGGAAGGAGCGGCGGAGCACCCGCGTCAGCTGGAGGCAGAGCCCCGCATCCCAGACCCCACCGATTGTGGTCTCGACCTCGCCCCCGCCTTGTCGAAGAAACAAGTCGGCGTTGGGTTCTTTGTTGATGGGCGAGGCGGCTTCCACTTGGGTGGATGCCTGCATCTCGCGGTAGACTCAGGGTCAGTGGAAGACCTCTTGCGTGGGTCAGGATCAACCCTCTTTCTCTTGTGCTTCTTCTTCCTCGCGGAGCTAGCAAGGCAAGGGGTTAGGAACTCGCCGATGATATCTAGAACAGCGGCCGCCTCGGGTTCGTCGTCAGCAAGCCCCCTGTTGGCGGCTGCGGAAGAACCTCCTCCAGAAGCCATCTCAGCATGAAGGATCAAGGATGTGCCCCCTCTATTTATAGAGGGAGGCCCAGTCAACGCGCGGTCTCGCCAAATAAGGGATTGGACTCTTCTTTCCGACCTCTGGCGAGCTCGCAAAGAGCGGAGATTGTGTACAACCCATATTCCGCGAGTAGGCCGACCAGGGTTCGGCGAGTAGGCCGACCAGGATTCGGCGAGTAGACCCAATTACAGTCTAACTCGCCCAGGGCAGGATGAAACGAGTACGCCTCCCATAGTTCTCAACGACACGAGTGTGATTCGTCCAGACGATATCGATAGCCTGCCCCAGCGATAATGCTCCTTCTCGCCCGGGGCGAGGCGAGTTGACTTTGCCTCAGGCAAGCTCGCTTCGGGAGAGCTCGCTCTTGGCGAGTAGGCTCTGACCTCATCGCCTTAGTCCTACTGATCAAGGAGGGAGCGAGGCGAGTTCGGGCCAACCCGACTCCTCGGTCCTCTCTCACTATCCGCAGACCAGCAGGGGCTGCGGTTAGTATTTATGTAAAGGCGTGAGGAGCCGTTCGCAGCCAATTTTGGTCTGCATGTAGTAATTTATTTAAGGTGGAGGGAGCTATTCGCAGAACTTTTGGACTATTTTGCCCTCAGGAAGATTTGCCTATAAATAGGACTCATTATGTCTCAGATAAGCACGGATTCACCCCCCAAGAGAGCCTGAGCTTTCTTCCTTGTGTCATTGTGCTATCTGAGACAGGCTCAACCTTTGGTTTTTGGGAGGGGAGATCAGGTCGGATTTTCCGGTTAGTGGCGGGACCTCCTCGCTGCAGCCAGTGGATCCTTTCTTAAGGCAACTACGCACCATTCTGTGAGCTGAGGGTCAGTTCTCAGCTCGAAATACTCAGACTTAAGGATTTGACGAAGAGAGAAGTAACTCAAACTACTTCCCAGTCTCGAACATAGTTGGACCGGTATCCGATTTCCAACACTCATCACAGCATGAAAATGGTTATAATTATAAGAAGACAAAATCAGCCCCCAACGAATCCAATCTGCGCCCGCCATTGGGAAATGCACCCAAATTATCACCACTAAGCATTAATAAAACCACTTAATGTAATGCCAGCTTTTATTGTATCACCCGCTTAAAACCAGCTTTAATGCTAATTCTAGTGTCTTCCAATTAAGCCTTATTTAAACCCTTGTAATCCTTGTTGCTCAAGTGAAGTAAAATCCATCTTTGTTAAACGTTTTTCGTTCTTATTGTTGTGTGATTATCCTGCAAAATATCATTACAGATCTAAGTAAAGTATCAATAATGACTGTATTTTTACATTTAATTTTACAGCAAAATTATAGCTGTAAAATAGTAAAAAAATACATTTTCTTAAACTTTTAATACAAATATATTTTATTTCAAAATATATACATATTATTACTTAAAATAATCATAAAAATACATAAATTTATATTCCATTAATTATTTTATCAAAAAAATATAAATTTTCTATTTTACAAAGCCAAAGTTTCTCTTGGTTTGATAGGACCAACCCAACCATATTGGAAAGATAAATTGCATTTATTTATTTATTTATTTATTTATTTATTTAATAGTACAGATAAGATAGAAATATAACTTTTTAATTATATTATTTAAACCAATTGGAGGCCATCAAGCCTGTTCAGATCGATGAGGCTAAAATAGGATGGCTCAATTATCTTTAAATAATAAAGTTGACTAAAATAGTATGACCAATTATCTTTAAATAATAAAGTTGACCAAACGGCAGGTTAGTTGTAACTTTATTATATATATAAGGATAGAGAGAGAGAGAGAGAAGCAAGATCCAAAGTCAACTAAGTAACTCCGGCCAGCAGTGCTCCGGCGAGTTCCGGCGATGGATCAGATGTTGGTAAGCCGGAGGCCGGAGAATGATACCAAGGAGGAGGATGCGTACGTGTACGCCATGCAGCTGGCCAGCTTTTCCGCGCTTCCGATGACACTCCGGGCAGCGGTGGAGCTCGGCCTCCTCCGGTTAATCTCCGATGCCGCCCGCCCACTCTCCTCCGATGAGCTCGCCGCTGGTCTTGGATTACTCTGCACTAATCCTCACGCATCAGCAATGATCGAGCGCATCCTCCGCCTCCTCGCAAGCTATTCCATTCTCACCTACTCCAGCTCTCCCGACGGCGAGGGCCGTATCGTCCCTCGCTACGGCCCAACCCTGGTTTGCAAGTATTTTTCACCAGACAAGAACGGCGCAGCAGTGGATGCCCTCGCCCTCCTGTTTCAAGACAAGATCGTCATGGAGACTTGGTGCACTAAGAAGAGATTCAATTTGCATTCTATAAACCTCATGAGGAATCATATTCAATTTCAATTAATACTAGCTCTTCCTTTATCACCTTCAGGTACCACATCAAGGATGCAGTGGTTAATGGGGGCACACCGTTCGACTTGGCTCATGGTTTGCCCGTATTTGATTACTGCAGAAAGGATTCTAAATTCAACAATCTACTGAGTCGAGGGATGGGTGACCACTCTTCCATCATTATGAAGAAGGTTCTAGATGCTTATCAGGGTTTCCATGATATCAACGTTGTTGTTGATGTTGGTGGCGGCCTCGGCTCCACCCTCAAAATGATTATCGCCAGACACAATCACATCAAGGGCATCAACTTCGATCTTCCAAACGTAGTCTCACATGCTCCACCTATTCCAAGTAATGATCTTTAAAACATGTAAAATTACATTGATACAAAAATATTCATTTTTGAAAAAGAAATAGTAATAAATATTGCGGTTTTCGCTATGATTGATGGTTATGCAGATGTGCAACATATTGGCGGAGACATGTTCGATAGCATTCCAAGTGGAGATATCATCGTCACGAAGGTATGCCAACTTCTTGATGTAATTAGATTATTCACCACATATGTTTTTTCCTTATCATTATGTAGACTAAACTAACATTTTGATTATAAATTTAGTGGATTCTTCATGATTGGAGCGATGAGTGTTGCATAAAAATACTCAAAAATTGTCGCAAGGCGCTTCCCTCTGTTGGGAAGGTGGTGATTGTGGAATACATTCTGCCGAAGTCTCCGGAACATACTCCCGAGGCACAATTAGTCTTCCATGCAGATATGATAATGCTCGCTCAAGTCTCCGGAGGAAAAGAGCGGACCGAAAAGGAATTCGAGGTGTTGGCTTTGCAATCCGGCTTTACCAGACTCAAATCAGTTTACATCAGTTCAAATGCTTGTGCGATGGAGCTGTCAATTGAATAATCACATACATCAGTTCAAATGCTTGTGTGATTGCAATTGTCATCTTAATACATTAATAAAATGTTGGTCATATTATCCTATTTAATTTCAATACTTTCTAATTTCCCTTTTTATGAGATTTAACTTATAATTAATGTAAAATGTAAATGTTTTTCCAAGGCTCTAATATTTTGACTATAATATTTATATTTCCAATTACTATTAGTATTATTTAATTCCTAATATTAATGAAAAAAATATTAAATCTTACATACTTTTTAATTAAATTCACGCCTTAATGAGTTCAATCAGAAAATTAGGATGCGCATTTAATTGATCTCAGACCTCTCTATCTCTACACCTACAACTAATTGATTTTATCTCTCCGCCGTTGTTGTCGCCATCGCCGCCGTCGTCGGCGAGCCTGCTCAGATTGCCCGGGCCGCCCGGGGGGCATGGTCATCATTTTTTGAAAATTGGTGATCCAGGTGATCAGAATCGCGCAATCTCATTCGCCAGTTCAAATTCCAAGAGTGCACACTTAGGCTCCGTTTGGGGGAGGCTTATTTTCACCGGTCAAGCGGTTACGACCGCATGAACCGGATCTTAATAAGCCCCCCCAAACGGAGCCTTAATATATATGTCAGTCCCTATTCATATATGATAGGTGTGTGTGTGTGTGTGTGTGTGTGTGTGTGTGTGTGTGTGTGTGTGTGTGTGTGTGTGTTAGAGGCCAACGTTTCTATTTCTTTGATAGGGCCAACCCAACCCTAATGATATTTGCAAGCAAAATCTCGAAAGGAAGGGTCGGGATGGCTTCATCAATTAAAGTATCTAGCTATATTCACGGACCATAGGTCAAGTGGCATATGATTAGTCATCTTTTTAAGCTAGTGTGAGTTTGTGAGAACTTTTTTTTTAAGTTTGAAAAGATACAAGTAACGTAATAAAGTTGGTTTAGACATAGAGACATGCATGTGTGAAAAAGCAAGAGAGCAAACTTATAAATCCTCGGATTCTACGTTTTCATGAGACTTCCGTCGCTTTGGTTTGTGACTGTTGGGCCTAGGCGATGTTCTCTTGGAATAGACTTGGGAATGCCGACCTCCTTGATGATGTGATTCGCAGTGGGGGGAACCATATATATTCCAAAATAAATTATGGATGCATTTGTATATGGCCTTTAACACTATTATGAACTTGAGACCTTGTCAAAGTGGAACAAATAGACTTTGTACAACCCCCATATTTGTCGAGCGAACCTATCCTTGACGCGGACGAATTGACAAGTCAGGAACGATGTTTAGACTCGTCCAATCACCCAAAATGGAGCAAGCGGCCCGCTCGCCCGAGCGGCCCGCTCGCCCGCCCGGGAAACGGACCCCGGGCGGGCGAGTGCCTCACTCGCCCAGGGACCGGACCCCTTGGGTTGCCCTCGTCCCCCCCCCCCCCCCCCCTGTTTGGCCAGGCGAGGTTCGAACCGCGGGTGATATTTTCAGGCAGCCGGAGTCGGCTATTGGCAGACCATTTTGGCTATCTGCAACCCATTTTCAAGGAATCTTATAAATAGACCTCCATGGGCACCTTGGAAGAGGTTGTTCATCCTCTCCCTCACGTGTTACCTGCAAGCTAGCACTCATACCCCATGTTCGACTAGTCGATAGGCAGGTGTTCCTTAGTGCTCTCCAGGGTGCCCAGGCTCAGCATTGGTTTGGGAGGGGAGCTCTCTTTGATCATCCGGGTGTGTGGCTGGACCTCCTCGCTGCAGCTCAAGGGAACTGTTTAAGGTTCAAGTCTTTTTTGGTGCAAGTTCTTTCAACTCTCCGCGACTAGTCATGTGTTCTAGCTCAGGTCAAGTAAGGGTCAGCTACATACTCGTTGCGAACGTCGAAGCCAGTTTTCTAGTTTCAACATTCTCGTGCGGTGAGCGTGGAAGCAGCTGGTTCAGAAAGCCCTGAGTAAGTCCCATGACTGGAAGTGGAGAGCTGGGGAACTCACCCCTTTCTAGTGAGTACGTAAAAAAGAGCGATTTCGACGAGTTCAGGAAGTCAATCCTGGAGACTCTGCGCCTCGCACTCACCCCCGCGGGCGAGTGCTCGACTCCACCGGTTCCTGTTCTCGCTTCGCCTTCTCTGGGCGAGACGTACGACACCAGTCGGGCGACCCGTCAAGGAAATACAGGTGGAAGATGATAGAACTCTTCACACACGGGTGTTATTTCCTAGCCCAGTGAGTGCTCTGCATCTTGGCGGGGAGACCGTGCGAGTGATGTCGACCTGTCAGGTAGAAAGGGGGAGCCCTTTCTGCAAGCTGATCCTGTCTGCCCCTGTTCCAGAAGGGCTTACGGAGCCAGTTATGTCCCACTACACAGGAAAAGATGACACCCTCCAACATCTCCAGTGGTTCGAGGATGTCATGTCCATCAGGCAGATGACTGACGCTTTCAAGTGGAGACTTTTCTCCATCACCTTGGGAGGAAAGGCGAGAGACTGGTTTCATCAGCTCCGTCGGGGTCCATCTATGGCTTCAAAGATTTGAGGCAAAGTTTTCTAATAAGGTTCTCTACGTCGAAGAAGAGGAGGAAAGGGGCGGAGACCCTTTTCGAGATCAAGCAAAGGGCAGGGGTTTTTCAGGAGAAAGAAAGGAAGTCGAGGGAGGAGTCGAGCTCCTGGTCACCTTAGGCGGAATGTTGAAAAATTGATGATTCATCATTGTGGATGCCCTAAGCAGCTACAACGCATTCTTCGGGCGTCCCCTCATCAGCGCTTTCAAATGTGTACCCTCCTACCATCAATGCTTGAAATTTAGCATAGGAGGACTGCAAATCTGGGTCCATGGCACGAGACCCCATGGTGGCCCGCCAATGCTATGTCACGACGGTCAATGCTATCTCTTGGAAGGAAGAAGCAGAGGAGGTGGACAGAGCGATGGAAGATAAGGCCAGGTTGGAGGTAGCGGAGGAGATAAAGGAGGAAAAAGTCATCAGCAAGGGCGGGAGGCACGAGAAAGTGTAAGTCAGCTGAAGGCTGGGTAAGGAGGACAAGGAGAAGGTCTGGAAGTATATCTAGCAGAATGCGGACGTCTTTGCTTGGAGCATCGTATGAATGTCAGTAGTCAATGCAGATGTACAGGTAATACTTAGAGTGGCGGCGACCTAAAGCTCGTGTATCTATAATAAACAATGAACATCTTATCTCAATGATATATTTCTCGCGATGAATTTTGTTTCTGCCCGGTTAGGACATGGTGCAGTATATTGGAAGCTTCCCGCTGAAAATAATAGAAATATTTTTGATAGAGCCCCGAGATGGTTCCGCTGACCGGTCTCTCAATAGCCGGCAAGGCAGGTTGACCTCTCGAAGAGGCAAGTTAAAATGTTGGTTGAGAGCCCCGAGATGGTTCCACTGACCGGGCTCTCACTAGCCGGCAGGGCAGGTTGACCTCTTGGAGAGGCAAGTTAAAATGTTAATTGAGATCCCCGAAATGGTTTTGTTGACCGGGATCCCACTAGCCGGCAGGGCAGGTTGACCTCTCGGAGAGGCAGGGCCCCGAGCTGGTTCCGCTGACCGGGCTCCCACTAGCCGGCAGGGCAGGTTGACCTCTCAGAGAGGCAGGGCCCCGAGATGGTTCCGCTGATCAGGCTCCCTCTAGCCGGCAGGGCAGGTTGACCTCTCGGAGAGGTAGGGCCCCGAGCTGGTTCCACTGACCGGGCTCCCACTAGCCGGCAGGGTAGGTTGACCTCTGACATCACTTCATTTAGAAGTGATGTAGCTCCTTATTGTGTCATAATATTTGATCTAAATGAGAGAAAAATGCGTAAAATGAATAAAAATACTCTTAATTTATATTTATGACCAATGCTGATTTATGCTGACATTTTCCATTGTTTCTTGCTAGTTTTATCGAAGGAACTGAATCGATGGTAATCTGGGTCGTGCTATGCAATTTTGCTGAATTTTGACAAAGGTGTTGCAACACTTTGATGGAGTGTTGCAACACATCTGCGAATTTTTAAATTCTGAACCACTTGTTCGTAAATGCCAATAATTTGAATTCAAAGGAGGCATCCCTTCAGTTTATTTGGGGGGATGGCATGGCCGAATTTGAGGCTGAAAAAAAGGAGATGTGGAGGGGGCTTTTAAAAAGAGGAAAAAGTAGTAGGTCTTCTAGCATACTCGATTCACTAATCTTCTTATTCTTCTCCTCTTCCCTAACTCTCTCTAGCAACCCATCCCCATTTCCATCTAGGCTTGCCAAATCCAAACTTGACTTAAAATACCAAAAGTTTATGGATATGTTCAAAAAGCTAACCATAAATATCTCATTTGCTGAGGCTCTTGAGCAAATGCCCAGTTATGTCAAGTTCATGAAGGATATTTTGGCAAAGAAAAGGAAGTTTGTTGATAGAGAAATAGTTGCATTGACTGAGGAGTGTAGTACTATCTTGTAGAAGAAGTTGCCACCCAAACTTAAAGATCCAGGAAGTTTCACAATACCATGTTCGATAGGAATAAAGTTATCAGTGAAAGCATTATGTGACCTTGGGGCTTGCATCAACTTGATGCCACTGTCCATCTACATGAAATTAGGCCTAGGGGAGATCACACCTACATCTCTTACTCTTCAGTTGGTTGATAGATCTCTCGTATATCCTAAAGAGATTGTTGAGGATGTATTGGTTAAAGTGGAAAAATTAATTCTTCCCGTTGATTTCGTTGTGCTAGACATGGAAGAGGACAAAGATGTCCCGATCATTCTTAGTAGACCATTTTTATCCACTGGGCGCACACTCATTGATGTGCATAAGGGTGAGTTGACAATGAGAATTAACGATGAGGAAGTGACATTTAACATCCTCAAAGCAATGAAATTTCCGGATGAGAAGGAGGAGTGTTTCTCCATTGAGGAGGTAAATACACCTACATGAATGATGTATGATGAGAATGAGAGCATAAGATCCTTAGTGTGTTGACAAATGAAGAAGTAGAAGAGGACCAAGACTTAATGGAATCTGTGAAAGCTTTAGGTAATTATGAGCACTTACTATGAAATATTTTGTAGTTGGAAGAACACGTCAACCAACAGGAGAATAAGGACACCAAAAAATGAACACAAGCTTTCACAAATAATAACTCTTGGCAGCTAGTTACAAATGGATAGGGCTGAATACAAGTTGCATCCAACTTGATTCACAACAGCCAATGAAGTAAAGGAACTGGTCACGGACAATGTCCGCTTCTCCTCCGGAGCACACCGCGCAGGTGACACTCGCTGCTCGCTACCGCGGGCGCTAGCCACTGGCGCTGGCGCTAGCTCTCAAGCTCGCTACTCGCAATCTCGCTGTTCGCAAGCTCGCTACTCTTCGCTTCCTCCTCTTCTCTCTACCGCGCGCGCTAGCACCTAGCGCCGGGCGCTATCTCCGAAGCTCGCTACTCGCTCCTTCCTTCTCTTCTCGCTAACGCAGGCGCTATCCACTATCGTCGGCGCTATCTCGTGAGTAAGGAACTCTCTCTAGGTCGCTTGCCGAACTTCCTCCAAGTTCGATGCTCGCCAGGTAGCACTCTGGTATCTCTAACTCTCTCAAAGTTGAGGATACTCTCCACTTTCAGAATGCATGTCTTTTGTGGGGTACCCCTCTATTTATAGGCAAAAGAGGAGACCTTCTCGAAGCTGAGATAGCGATGGCGCTAGCTTACTTCAAATCTAACACTCCCCCTTGAAGTGAGCTCCGGGAACAACTCCAAGCAACGAGCGAAGCCTCCGGAATGGCCCCACAGATAGGGGCTTTGTGAATATATCTGCAAGGTTGTCTTCACTCCGCACATGCTCCACAGCGATCAAGCCACCTAGCACTTTCTCTCTGATGAAGTGATGCTCGATCTCAATGTGCTTGGTCCTTGCATGACACACTGGATTGGTTTTTACCAGTTTCAATGCACTCTCATTGTGTAACATCCCCCAAAATACTAGGCCCCTAGATAATTTTTGTCATGCCAAGTCATGACAAAAATAGGATAAGTGACCTAGAGCCCTAGGATGAAAATGAAAGAGGTGAAAAACACATGGTGTGCACTCAGCCACCATGGACCACCCTAATGAAAAGTAAACTAAAAAGGAGGCTAAAATATCTTATACACCCCACATAACCATGAATATTTTCCTATGATGAGTTAAGTACACAAAGTGGGCCAAAAAGGCCCCATGAACTCATTAAGATAGGAAGGAATGCATTTTGGGGTGCAAATAGCAAATTTTGATATCCTAGCCTAGAGGTGATCAAAAGACTCCAAAAAGCAAACTTGACCCCACTATGATCCCTATGACCATCCAAGGAGGTAAGTAGGCCACTAGGGACCCTTGGGGTCAACCAATTTGGTCAAATTGACCAAAAGTCAACTGTGAGCAATCCTAGGTCAAATTACCATAAATAAGGGCAATTGAACCCCAAATGATCAAATGGGACCCCTTACCACATGGAAACCTCCCTAGTGGGCCTAATGGACCCAAAAGCCCCATCATAGGGCCATCAATTTGGGGAAATTGGGCCAATTTCTAAAAAAGCCCCAAATTGACCTAAATGTGCTAAAACCTAAATTAATCTCCAATTGACTTAGTATGACCAAATTGATCACCCCTAAATCCTAAGGGGAGTATATGAGACCTAAGTGAACCATAGTGTGCATTCAACCATGGAGAATTTGGGCAAAATCAACAAAATACCCAAATTGCCCCTATAGGCAAATAAGTGCAATCAAGCCCCATTTGACCCCACCTTGACTCAATTCTTCTTGGAATAGGTCCATAGAGTCTTAGGGAGCAATGTTACTCAGTCACATTGAGTGGAGTGAGCTTGAGTCAAGCCCAAACTCAAAATCCCAATTTTAGCCTAATTGGGTCAAGTGAGCCACAAACCCAAGCTAAGTGGGCTTAGCCCCAACCCAATGATTCAAGTGGCAGCCACATGGAACCCAGCCCCCAAGCCTGCTGGATTTCGATTTTTAAGAGGAGTAAATGTATATGGAGTTAGGTGATTAATGGGGGAAGAAGACAAGGAAACCAAGAGGAGGAAAAGAGGGAATGGGTGCCAAATGGCACCCCACCTTCATTCCCTAGGTCATTCTCTGGGCAGGGGGAGTAATTCCCGTCAGTTTGGGGCAGTGGGGAGGAGGTCTCGATTGGCTGCCATGGGTGGCAAGGAGCTTGGCTGAATGGCCTTAATGGCAGCCGGCCATATACACCCCCTCCCCCTCTTTTCTCCCCCTCACCACATTCAGGAGCCCTCAAGCAGTCGACCCCCCCCCCCCCCCTTCCTCTGGAGATTTCAAGCTCAGCCGCACAGGAAAGCCATGGATGCCGGAAACAATGCCCAAATCTTCCTCCGCCGCAACACCCGCCGCCAAACCCAAACTCAGGCAACTTTCCTTCCCCTCCCCACCTGTGCTAGTTTCCCCATTTCTTCCGTTTTCAAAATCGCGTAGAGAATGGAGTTTCTCCATTCGTGTTTTCCTTTGTTCCGACCGAGAAATCATGAGATGCCGGAGAGCTCCTCCGGCCACCTCCGACCAAACGGCCACCGCCAAATGGAAGCCCTATGTCGGGTGAAGGTGTGGGCTTGGGCGTTTGGCCGGAGACGGCCTCAGGTGGCCGGAATCGGGCCCGCAAAACGGCCCTGGCGCGTGAGATCTGGGCTGTTGGTTCATCAGGGACGATGAACCCTGGCCGTCCGATCTGGCTGAACGTTTAATCGCAGCCCATGAAATGAATGAAATATTAATGAATGATTATTTGTCACACTATTTAGCCGATCTTGTAGACTGAAATTGAAGCCTCTAGATCCCTTATTTCGAAAACTTCCCAGAGATAACATTTGTAGGCCTTGATGTCTACTTTCTAATGAAAGTAGAATCAGACCATTTGGTTAAAAATAGGACCCACAGCACTCATTCTAGTGAGGCTGGTCAAAACTCAAACCAGACCTTAAAACTAGTATAACTCTTAAATGACAAGTCTGATGAAGCTGATATTTTGGCTATGTCTGCATGTGCCCTATACCTAGCTTAGGTTTAAGTATCAGATTTTTGGGAAATAATTTTTCTATAGTTTTGTTCAAAACCTAGAAAATCAAATAAATGGGATAATTGGAGTTATACAACTCCTAATGATCTCAAATTTTGGTGAGGGCCCCTTTAGGTCATGTATGGTCATTAGTTAAATTTTCATCACTTATGCATGAGAGGATTTTCCTGAACTTTAAAATGAAGTTGGGCCTTAAGAATGAAATTTGGGTGCTATTAGCCATTTTTGGGCTTGTGAAGTTTTTAATGGATTTTAAGGTGGAGAGCACCTTGCATGCCTCTGAAACCTTGGGATCTATGAATGTAATGAGGGTGTGCATCATTGACATGAGTCTCATGACTTTTGGAAATTAAATTCCTAAGGTTCCTAATTAAACTCAAATTGTGACACAATTAATATTAGTGAAATTTATGAGGTTTAAACTACTGTGAAAAATCGCATTCTCTAGACTTAGCTCTTGTATGACATTATATACCCATGGAAAATTATCTCATGTGGTTTAGGCAAAATTTAGGGTAGTCCCCTCACAAATTATGAAAGGTATTCTATGTATTAAAAAAGGTAAATACTTGGTATATGTGGAGTTGTATAACCCCAAACACACCCAAATTTGGTGGTAGGCTCTTTTTTTTGTATATCTACATCTCTGGTAGAAATTTGAGGCCATTTGGTCTTGTGCATGTTTGGTATTTCCCTTTCACATGCATGCAAGTAGTGTATGGAAAATGGGGTGCATTTAGTGTAAAGGTGGAATTGAAGGATCTCTCTCAATGGCTCCATGCTTAGCAATGAGATTTTGTCCATGCATGTGATATGAATGAATGCATCACTTTTAGGTGTGTAGGAAATTGTGGGCTCTTAATATCTAGGTTGTTTAATAGTCCCACTTTTGGTCACATTTGTTTATATGCATGTGTAAATGTACCTCATATGTGAACATTGTATACAACCTTGCATGTTGATTTCACTTTGGCTAGAATCATTTATAGAGGAAATAATCAACATAAACATTATAGGTATTGGAGTTACCTTTAAAATTCCACTGACTTTATGTCTTTTGGATAAGTACAACTCATTCTATGTCATTTTTGGTGTGACATGTCTATAGTAAGTTTTGTTATGTTAATATGTTGTACATCACTTGTAAGTTAATTCCACCTAGGTTAAGTTTACTTCTGGAATTAGTAATCAACATAAACATTATAGGTATTGGAGTTACCTTTAAAATGACACTCACTTTATGTATTTTGGATAAGTACAACTCATTCTATGTCATTTTTGGTGTGACATGTCTATAGTAAGTTTTGTTATGTTAATATGTTGTACAGCACTTGTAAGTTAATTCCACCTAGGTTAAGTTTACTTCTAGAATAAATAATCAACATAAACATTATAGGTATTGGAGTTACCTTTAAAATGCTACTGACTTTATGTCTTTTGGATAAGTACAACTCATTCTATGTCATTTTTGGTGTGACATGTCTATAGTAAATTTTGTTATGTTAATATGTTGTACAGCACTTGTAAGTTAATTCCACCTAGGTTAAGTTTACTTCTGGAATTAGTAATCAACATGAACATTATAGGTATTGGAGTTACCTTTAAAATGCCACTGACTTTATGTCTTTTGGATAAGTACAACTCACTCTATGTCATTTTTGGTGTGACATGTCTATAGTAAGTTTTGTTATGTTAATATGTGTACAGCACTTGTAATTTAATTCCACCTAGGTTAAGTTTACTTCTGGAATTAGTAATCAACATAAACATTATAGGTATTGGAGTTACCTTTAAAATGTCACTGACTTTATGTCTTTTGGATAAGTACAACTCATTCTTTGTCATTTTTGGTGTGACATGTCTATAGTAATTATGTTATGTTAATATGTTGTACAGCACTTGTAAGTTAATTCCACCTAGGTTAAGTTTACTTCTGGAATTAGTACTCAACATGAACATTATAGGTATTGGAGTTACCTTTAAAATGCCACTGACTTTATGTCATTTGGATAAGTACAACTCATTCTATGTCATTTTTGGTGTGACATGTCTATAGTAAGTTTTGTTATGTTAATATGTTGTACAACACTTGTAAGTTAATTCCACCTAGGTTAAGTTTACTTCTGGAATTAGTAATCAACATAAACATTATAGGTATTGGAGTTACCTTTAAAATGCCACTGACTTTATGTCATTTGGATAAGTACAACTCATTCTATGTCATTTTTGGTGTGACATGTCTATAGTAAGTTTTGTTATGTTAATATGTTGTACAGCACTTGTAAGTTAATTCCACCTAGGTTAAGTTTACTTATGGAATTAGTAATCAACATAAACATTATAGGTATTGGAGTTACCTTTAAAATGTCACTGACTTTATGTCATTTGGATAAGTACAACTCATTCTATGTCATTTTTTGGTGTGACAAGTCTATAACAAGTCTTGTTATGTTAATATGTTGTACAGCACTTGTAAGTTAATTCCACTTAGGTCAAGATCACTTCTGGAATTAGTAATCAACATAAACATTATAGGTATAGGTGTGTCACCTTTAAAATTCCACTGACTTCATGTCATTTGGCTAAGTATAGCTCCTTCTATACTATTTTCAGTGAGACATGTACAAACCTGTAATTTGATTAGTTAAACAACTTGTACAACACTTATATGTTAAACCCACCTAGGTTAAGATCATTTCTGGAGGAAATGATCATTATGAATTCTGTAGACATAGATGTCACCTTTAAAATGCCACTGATTTTATGTCGTTTGGCTAAGTATAGCTCCTTCTATACTATTTTTAGTGTGATATGTACAAACCCTTAATTTGTTAAGTTAAACATTGAGTGCATTTAGCAAGAATGTAGTAAAAGATAATTAAGGTCAAATACATCTTGGATTAATTTGAGACTTAGGGTTGGACTTTTAGATCAATGTTGAACTGCTATAATTTCCCCAGAATTTATCGCATCCTTAGCCTAGCACTTGTAGTATAAACTCTTATCTTCATCCCAAAAGTAATAAATGATGAATAAGATCCACAATTCTTGGGAAAATGGGAGACCCGGGATTTGAGGAGTTACCCACCAAGGGCAGCCTTTGGAAATGAAGACGGAGTGTGCTTAGTGAAACTAATAACTTAGGGAATTGACTGGACCTACTCAAGATGACGAGGGATGACCTAGTAAGAAGTGAAAACAGTGATAGAAAGGTAACACAAGGAAATAGTCGGTTACTAGGAATGACGTGGTTCGGTGTTCAATAGAACACCGACTCGTGTCTGCTCGAGTCAAATGATAATCCACCCTAGGATTTTAGAGCAATTAGAGAGTAAGTGGGTGCACTAGAACGGGTAGTAACTAAGTAAAATAAATATCATGGAAAGGGGGATTTGGGTTTCAGTCACCATCGCATTCCCTAGTACCGTAGCGAGCCCTTCACCGGGTAATCCACGGGAAGTCCATGATTCACCCCAAGCTTCTAAGATTAACTCACCATAGACAATAGTAGTAAGTAGGAGAACCTGACACGTACTCTTCCTCCCAATTTGGGAGGATCTGAAGTTATGAGACTGGTATAGTCTAGCGAGCGGTAGGCTCGTAGTTATTATGAGACTAGTGTAGTCTAGCGAGCGGTAGGCTCGTAGTTATTATGAGACTGGTGTAGTCTAGTGAGCGGTAGGCTCGTAGTTATTATGAGACTGGTATAGTCTAGCGAGCGGTAGGCTCGTAGTTATTATGAGACTGGTGTAGTCTAGTGAGCGGTAGGCTCGTAGTTATTATGAGACTGGTGTAGTCTAGTGAGCGGTAGGCTCGTAGTTATTATGAGACTGGTGTAGTCTAGCGAGTGATGGGCTCGATATTTTGAGGTCAGATTAGTACTATGATCTGGAGGTTTGTTGTAAGAAAATTATAAGTATGTAATGCATGTGCATAGAAGGGTGGTGGGTCTTCGGCTCTGGCTTAGCCGTGACACCGGCAGCAGTATGTTGACTCGGCAGTGCTAGAGGTTAAAGAGGGACCAGGTTGTTTTACTGCGCGTCCGATGGGACGGATTCCCTAAACTCTGCCTGGCCAAATAAAGGTCTGGTATCTTCGGATCCAGCAAGAGTACGCAGGAGCTCGTGAGTACCGGGTACCGGTTTCACAGCATACGTTAGGGCCTGGGTCCGGTAGTGTGACTTACCCACCTAGGTGAGGAGACGCCCGCTCCTCTGCCCCCGTTTGACCACGACGGGAGGTGCCCGAGAGGTTAGCTACCTCCGAAAAGTGGGAACTAAAGGTCTGTACGTACAGAGTCGTGTGGGTGTGTTGCATGTGTATGAAATAATAATCTAATCATCGCATCATTGCATTGCACATCATTGCATCGCATGTCTGCACAACCAGAGACCTCATCGTATAAACTTGTGTGCGATCTTTTATACGATGAGTTTACTTCTTGCCAGATCCCTTGACTTATGTGCCTCGTGCGTACGCATATAAGTGAAGGTTAGTTTTCATAGCTACTTACATATTACTCTACCTGCACATATTTATGTTACAGTAGTCCCCTGTATTTTATTGCTCTACCTTGTGATTGATTGTAGAACTGCTAGACAATTATTTTAATGTACTTCCTGAGTTTTCCTAGCCGCTTACATATTACTTTACCTGCTCATATTTCTGATACAGTAGTTTCCTGTATTTTATTGCTCTACCTTGTGATTGATTGTAGAACTGCTAGACAATTATTTTAATGTACTTCCTGAGTTTTCCTAGCCGCTTACATATTACTTTACCTGCTCATATTTCTGATACAGTAGTTTCCTGTATTTTATTGCTCTACCTTGTGATTGATTGTAGAACTGCTAGACAATTATTTAATGTATTTCCTTAGTTTTCCTTGCCACCTGTCATCTGCTTATATTGTTACCCCTTGTTGTCCTTCGCTTCCTCCTCCCCGCTCGGTGCCTAGGAGTCGCGGGTGGAGGCGGTGAGGAATGTGCTGAGTCTTTTAGACTGACGGTCAGTGGACCCTATTATTACAGGAGAACCAGGGAGAGCAGGTCAACCCCCAGAGGGTGGTGCCTGAGACGGTGACCAGGCCCGGAGTTGGACCCTCAGCTGCTGCCGGGGGAGCTCCGGTAAGCAAGACCCCTCATATACCTACACTTCACATCTACCCAGGTCAGAGGCCAGAGTTATTGTGAAAATTTCTCGGACCTTGTGAGAGCAAGCAGGAATAACAACTAGAGATACAAGCCAAAGCAACCAGAAACAATCTTAGGCAAACAAACGATCTTTATTGATAGCAAACTTCAATTACAGGGCAAGACATGTTTGACGAGACATGATTTCGTCAGCACAAAAACTCTAAAGAGAAATACAAAAAACTGAGGAAAACTGGAGACCGCCCAAACCGCGCGACCTCCCCTGCGATCTCCGCCAGTTGCAAGACCGCAACTCTCTGCCGACCACAGAACACCACCAGACCGCTGCACAGACCGCTCCCTTCTTTCGACCTCCTGATTCTCCTGAACTTCAGCACCACAACTCCAAGCCGCAGACCGCCCGAACACTTTCAGAGGAAGAGGTGATCGCTGCTTCCCACACTATCCGCAGAAGCTGCACAATAAGAGTTCAATCAGAGACCGCCGGTCAGAAATAACCAGACCGCAAGAACAAGAGCGAACTCAGCTTACACTTGGTGTGTCGTTTTGCTGCAACAGTGGCCTCCTATTTATAGGCGCGGGTCCTGATCCAGTCACCACCCTATGAGATAGGATCACCACCCCCCAGACCGCGCGACCTGAACGGTCAATCCGCGCGATCAGCAACATTACTTCTGCTTCATTTTGGTGAACCCGCCAGCTTCAATGTCACCATGAGAGACCGCCACTCTCACAGCAGACCGCGACTCCACAAAGAGCTCGCCAGACCGCCCGAAGCTATTCACCACCTGTGTTCGCATGAGACCGCGAACACAGTCAGTTCGCCATCAGATCACGAACTCCTGTCCGCATGCCGATCTCCTCCTGAGACCGCGAACAGCAACCAGCTCGCATACCAGTCTCCTCCTGAGACCGCGAACTGAGACCGCGTGACTAAGACCCTTAGTCCGCGAATACCCCCAGAAAGCCCGGTCAGCTACCAGACCGCATTCCGGAGAGAACCTGGATCAAACTGAGCGGTCACACCAGACCGCCACAGCCTTGAAGAGGATAGCACACCACGCGGTCACGCACAGACCGCGCAGCCTCCACCTTCAGCCGCCTTGAACCCATACCGGCGATCAAGCCAGGAGACCCCAGCTAGGCATAGATCAGCCAGACCGCGAATGCAGACTGCCAGGTCGTGCGGTCACGTCAGACCGCCCGACCTCCTCCCAGACCGCCCAGGTCCAAAAGCCACCTTCACTTCCACTCCAACAATTTCAACACTCCCCCTTGAAGTGGGAAGTGGAAACCAGCCCAAGTAGCTCCCTTAGCCGTGTGAACATCCCCTTTGCCAGCGCCTTTGTGAAGATGTCTGCGACATTGTCCGCACTCCGCACATGCCCGACCGAAAGAGATCCCTCCAGCACCTTCTCCCGTATGAAGTGATGCTCGATCTCGATATGCTTGGTCCTCGCGTGACAAACTGGATTGGTTACCAGTTTGAGAGCACTCTCGTTGTCACCGCGTAGCAGAGTCGGCTCCCGAACCTCCTTGTGGACGTCTCCCACCAACCTCCTAAGCCAGATGGCTTCCTGAGCTGCCAAGGCCGAAGCCTTGTATTCCGCTTCCGTGGTGGAGACCGATACGGAATCCTGCTTCTTGCTGCACCATGATATAGTCGTAGGGCCCGCCATGAAGACGAATCCAGATGTCGACTTCCGATCATCCGAATCTCCCCCGTAATCAGCATCCATGTATCCATGCACTTTGAAGCCCGCATCCCTCCTGTATAGGAGACCCATGTCCGAGGTCGCCTTGACATACTTCAGAATATTCTTGGCCGCTAGCAGATGAGGTACTCGTGGCTCCGCCATATACCGACTCACTTTGCCTACTGCATATGCAATATCTGGCCTCGTGATCGTCAGATAGATCAAGCTCCCAACCAGAGCTCGGAACACCAACGGATCTTGCATAATCCTCCCCTCATCCTTCCGAAGCTTCATAGCCTTCTCCAGAGGTGTAGAGATGCACTTCCCTTCCTTCATGCCGAATCGTTCCACGATTCGCTCCGCATATCCAGCCTGGGACACCAGCACTCCACTCTCCTTCCTCTGCACCTCGAGTCCAAGGAAATGGTGAAGCTCACCTAAGTCCTTCATCTCGAACCTGATAGCCAGCTCGGCCCGAAGCTGAGCTACTTCCTCCTTCGAGTTCCCCGTCACGATCATGTCGTCGACGTAAAGCAGCACAATGACTTGAAGCTCCCCGCTCTTCTTGACGAACAAGCTTGAGTCTGAGTCTGAAGCAACAAATCCACAGAATAGGAGATATTCTGCGATCTTCCCGTACCACGCCCTCGGCGCTTGCTTCAGCCCATACAGGGCCTTCTTCAGCTTGCAGACATGCTCTGGAAAATCCTCGGACACAAAGCCTGGCGGCTGGACCATGAAGATATCCTTGTCGATCTCGCCGTACAAGAAGGCGTTCTTAACGTCGAGCTGCCAAATCTTCCATCCATTGAATGCTGCCAAGGCAATGATAAACCGAACTGAAGTCATTTTTGCCACCGGGCTGAATGTCTCCTCATAGTCCTCACTGTATTGCTGCAAGAACCCCCGAGCCACAAGACGAGCCTTGTACCGCTCGATACTGCCGTCAGCTTTCTTCTTGAGCTTGTAGACCCGCTTGCATGTAACAGGAGTGGTGCCCTTGGGCTTGGGCACAAGAGACCAAGTCTCATTCTTCTCGAGAGCTGCCATTTCTTCTTGCATAGCGATATCCCACTCCTTCACGCCTCTGGCCTTCTCAAAGCTCGACGGCTCCCTCTCATCCAAGGGACCAGCGAAGAAACATGAGACGAAGCTCACTGCGTTTCCTCCTGTATAGCGATCAGGGGCAACGATCGCTCGCTTCGATCTCCTCAGCTCCTTCCCCTGAACCGCATTATCTCCAGCTGCTTCTTCCCTAGCTCCTCTTCCAGACGTGCTAGGAGCATTGCTCCCCCTGCTCCCTGAACCAGAAGCCTCCGTCTCAGAACTAGAAGGAGATGGTCCACCTGGTGACACAGGTAGCTCCACCTGAAGATCCTCCACAGCTTTTTCCGGCACCTCCACCCTACTCTCTGGTAGCTCCACATCAGAAGACCCCTTGTAAGATGTCACCTCATCGAACACGACGTCGTGAGATACCACAAATCTCCGCGTCTCCGGGTCCATGCACTTCCATCCTTTCTTCCGCTCATCGTATCCCACGAAGACTAGCTTCCTTGCTTTCGCATCTAGCTTCGTCCGAAGAGCATCTGGAACATGCACGTAGCAGGTGGAACCAAACACCCTAAGGTGTGCCACGCTTGGCTTTTCTTTGAACATCAACTCATGCGGAGTCAACATGTTGATGGGACTCAAAGGCATCCGGTTGATGACGTAGGCAGCACAAGACATTCCCTCCGCCCAGAAGGACTTTGGGATACTCTTGGCATGCAGCCAACACTTGCAGGTTTCCGTCAGATGACGGATCTTCCGCTCTGCAACTCCGTTCTGTTGTGGAGTATGAGCACAAGTGAGCTCCCTCCGGATGCCTACCTTCCTGCAAAAACTGGAGAACTCAGTAGAGGTGAACTCCCCTCCGTTGTTCGTCCTCAGTTTCTTGATCCGCTGATTCAGCCGACCCTCCACGAGCTCCTTGAACTCCACAAACTTGGCAAACGCCTCCGCCTTCTCCTTCAGAAAATAAACCCAGACATATCTGGTGTAATCATCGATCAACACCAGCATATACCTACTGCCTCCGAGACTTGGGGTAGCAGTTGGTCCCATCAAGTCACCGTGGATGCACTCCAACGGCACACTACACCTTGTCTGCGACTTATCAAACGGCAGTCGATGAGACTTGCCGAACTGACATCCCTCGCAAACATGACCTTCACCGTAGGAAGATAGATTTGGCAGGCCCTTAACCAGACCTCTCACCGCCATAGCTTTCAGCTTATCCATCCCTACGTGCCCCAACCTCTCATGCCATATCACGGCACCGTCATTCGTCTTCATCTTGTCGACATAAGAACTTGTCGATAAAATGAACAAGTCTTTCGCTCTCCTCCCGATATGGGCGACCTCGGCCTTCACGGCCTCTACATTACGTAGAAATTTCACTTCTGTTGGGCCGAACAGAACGTGATACCCAGCGTCAACAGCGTTGGTCACGGAGAAGAGGTTTTTCCTCATACCGGGCACATGATAGACACTCTTCAAGGTTAATAGCCCTCTATCACTGCCCAAGGAAACAACCCCGACCTTCTCGACTGCATGCACAGTATTATCTGCAGTAATAATAGCATTGTTACCTGTGTAGGGCTCCGCTGAAGAAAACTTTGACCCATCCCCGGTGAGGTGATGACCACACCCCGAGTCCACGATCCAGTCCTCCTGATAGTTGATAGGAACCGAGGCTCCAATAGATGCCGAGAAGGCTCCTCCCCATCCTCCATCAATATGACTGGTCGGTGCTTCCTCCTTCTCAGCAAAATGCCCTGGCTGAGTATTCAGCCTGCAGTCCTTCTTGAAGTGCCCAACCTTCCCGCATTTGTAGCATTTGGGACCTTCCTTCTTCTTCTTCTCCTCAGCCTTAGGAGGATAGCCCCTCTCCTGTTGTCCAGAAGTTGAAGGCCCATAGCCTCCAGCGGTCTTCTTCTTCTTATCCCACTTCTTCTTCTTCCCTGAGAAGAGAACCTCGTCATCTCCCCCAGACACGGACACCCCCGCCATCTGCCTTGCCAGACTTTCCTGCAACGCTAGCAGATTCTCCAGCTCTATCAGAGACAGCTGATTGGCCCAACCCTGCACCGACGTCACAAAGGCCACATATTCCTTCCGCAGGCCGCGGATGATGTGCCTCTTCAGCTTCGCCTCAGAAATTGGCTCATCAGGATCCAGGGCTGATATCTCTGCGCATAGGTCCTTCATCTTCAGAAAGAAATTTGAGATAGAAAGATCACCCTGAGCCGACCTTGCAAGCTCATTCTCTAAGAACTGTAGCCTAGCTACATTCTTCATATTAAACAACCCATCCAGGGCTCTCCAGATCTCGGCAGCTGATCCACACCCTAAAATGTGATCAAAAAGCTCAGGTGAAATGGCACGCTTCAAAGTGAACTCGGCCTTAGCATTGGTCTTTCTCCACGCCCTCACGGCCGGACCATTGTCACCCGCTTCTGTTACCTTCACCTCTTCTGTTGCATCTCCTCCAACAACCTCCCAGAGGTCCTCCCCTAGAAGATAGCTCTGCATACACGACTTCCACTTCTTGAAGTTAGTCGACGTAAGCATCTCAATCCCAAGACCTCTTGCAAATCCACCTTCCATTGTTCTTCCTCTGGTTCCTTCTTCACAAAGGCAATGGCTACTCTAAGTTATTCACTGCTCTATCCACTCCAACCTAGCTCTGATACCATGTGAAAATTTCTCGGACCTTGTGAGAGCAAGCAGGAATAACAACTAGAGATACAAGCCAAAGCAACCAGAAACAATCTTAGGCAAACAAACGATCTTTATTGATAGCAAACTTCAATTACAGGGCAAGACATGCTTGACGAGACATGATTTCGTCAGCACAAAAACTCTAAAGAGAAATACAAAAAACTGAGGAAAACTGGAGACTGCCCAAACCGCGCGACCTCCCCTGCGATCTCCGCCAGTTGCAAGACCGCAACTCTCTGCCGACCACAGAACACCACCAGACCGCTGCACAGACCGTTCCCTTCTTTCGACCTCCTGATTCTCCCAAACTTCAGCACCACAACTCCAAGCCGCAGACCGCCCGAACACTTTCAGAGGAAGAGGTGATCGCTGCTGCCCACACTATCCGCAGAAGCTGCACAATAAGAGTTCAATCAGAGACCGCCGGTCAGAAATAACCAGACCGCAAGAACAAGAGCGAACTCAGCTTACACTTGGTGTGTCGTTTTGCTGCAATAGTGGCCTCCTATTTATAGGCGCGGGACCTGATCCAGTCACCACCCTATGAGATAGGATCACCACCCCCCAGACCGCACGACCTGAATGGTCAATCCGCGCGATCAGCAACATTACTTCTGCTTCATTTTGGTGAACCCGCCAGCTTCAATGTCACCATGAGAGACCGCCACTCTCACAGCAGACCGCGACTCCACAAAGAGCTCGCCAGACCGCCCGAAGCTATTCACCACCTGTGTTCGCATGAGACCGCGAACACAGTCAGTTCGCCATCAGATCACGAACTCCTGTCCGCATGCCGATCTCCTCCTGAGACCGCGAACAGCAACCAGCTCGCGTACCAGTCTCCTCCTGAGACAGCAAACTGAGACCGCGTGACTAAGACCCTTAGTCCGCGAATACCCCCAGAAAGCCCGGTCAGCTACCAGACCGCATTCCGGAGAGAACCTGGATCAAACTGAGCGGTCACACTAGACCGCCACAGCCTTGAAGAGGACAGCACACCACGCGGTCACGCACAGACCGCGCAGCCTCCACCTTCAGCCGCCTTGAACCCATACCGGCGATCAAGCTAGGAGACCGCAGCTAGGCATAGATCATCCAGACCGTGGATGCAGACCGCCAGGTCGTGCGGTCACGTCAGACCGCCCGACCTCCTCCCAGACCGCCCAGGTCCAAAAGCCACCTTCACTTCCACTCCAACAATTTCAACAGTTATATGCCATTGAGGGAGTCGAGCCATGTGGATGCATAGATTATTATATCTTCGCCAGACGAGAGGCGAAGAAAGCATTGCTAGATCGGGCTTAGGCCCATGTTGTACTTTTCATTTTAATTTCCGCGCTCTGATTAACACTTAATTATGTATGATTATCTCTCATGTTGGACATGCTTCTCTAAGTTGATGTGATTGTTGTGGACTTGTGCTTTTAATTTATTCTTCCTTTTATGATTTGGTTGTCCTGGATATTGTTGAATAGCCGGCAGGATCGGCGTGTTGTGATGGTGACCAGGCTCTGAGATGGTACCTCCACAAGACGGCGGTTCTGGGCGGTAAGACCCGGTGTTTGTTCGCAAAAAAGGGGTCTTACACATTGTCCCCACGTAGCACAGTAGGTCCGCTGACCTCCTCGTCCACATCCTCCACTAGTCTCCTTAGTCAGACACATTCCTGAGCTGCTAAGGACGACGCCTTGTACTCGGCCTCCGTGGTAAAAAGGGAAATAGAGTCCTGCTTCTTGCTACACCACGAGATAGCAGTTGCTCCACACAAGAACACGTAACCTGATGTCGACTTGCGATCATCAGCGTCACCTCCGTAGTCTGCATCCGTATACCCATGCAGCTTGAAGTCAGACTCCTCTCCATAGGACAACCCCATCTCAAGGGTTCCCTTCACGTACTTCAGTATCCCCTTGGCTGCCTCCAGATGAGGCTTTCGTGGCTCCTGCAAATACCGACTAACTTGTCCGACAGCAAAGGCGATGTCCGGCCTCGTGATAGTCAAGTAGATAAGACTCCCCATCAGTGCCCGAAAGATTTTCGGATCAAGAAGAATCTTCCCTTCTTCCTTCCGAAGCTTCAGCCCAGCCTCCAGAGGAACGGAACTACTTTTCCCCTCCTTCATGCCGAATCTTTCGACGATCCTCTCGGCATACGCCCTCTGGGAAACATACAGCCCGCCTCTTCTCTTCTCAACTTGGAGGCCAAGGAAATGGTGCAGCTCACCAAGATCCTTCATCTCGAATTGTATGGAAAGTTGTTGTCTCAGCGCCGCGACCTCCTCAGGGTTGTTCCCTGTCATGATCATGTCATCGACGTACAGCATCACCAGCACGTGAAGACCTCCACTCTTCTTCACGAACATGCTAGAGTCTGAGTCTGAGGCATCATAGCCGCAGAACTGCAAGTACTCCGCAATCTTTCCATACCAGGCTCTCGGCGCCTGTTTCAACACGTAGAGGGCCTTCTTCAGCTTGCAAACGTGATATGGAAGTGACTTGGACATGTATCTAGGTGGTTGCACCATGAATATGTCTTTGTCAATCTCTCCATACAGGAACACATTCTTCACATCAAGCTGTCACAGCTTCCAACCTCGGCACGCCGCCAGAGCGATGATCGTCCTCACCGACGTCATCTTCGTGACAGGACTAAATGTCTCCTCGTAGTCCTCTCTGTAGGTTTGTGAGAAGCCCCGAGCGACAAGCCTCGCCTTGTACCGCTCTACTTCTCCATTTGCTCTCTTCTTAACCTTGTACACCCATTTATAGGTGACATGTTTGATGCCCTCCACCATGGGAACCAGGTCTCATGTCTCATTCTTCTCTAGGGCCTCCATCTCCTCAATCATGGTCGCGTCCCACTCCTTGATGCCAGCTGCATCCTCAAAGCAGGCAGGTTCCCTCTCATCGAGTGGTCCTGTGAAGAAGCAGGAGACCAAACTCACGAAGTTCCCCTCCTTATAGCGAGCGGGCGGGACGATGGTCCGCTTCGACCTCCTCAAAGATTGGCCACTATCTACCACTCTGGTAGACTCCTCTGCTTGAGCTCCTCTCTGAGCTCCTCTCTGAACTCCTCCAGAAGCGGTGCTCTCCCTGCTTCTTGAGTTCGAAGCTCCCCCTAAGCCAGAAGCTCCCCCTGAGCCAGAAGCTCCTCCTGAGCCAGATGGCGATGGAGCACTGGGAGATACCTCCAACTCCACTATAGGGTCCTCAGTGACCCTATCTTCTTCCCTGCTAGATTCTCCACTCTCCGCCAGCACCACAGAAGAGAGTCCCTGGTATGAGACCAGTTCGTCAAACACTACGTCGCGCGAGACGACGAACTTGTGGGTTTGTGGATCCATGCACTTCCACCCCTTCTTCCGCTCATCGTAGCCGATGAAGATACACTTCCTCGCTTTCGGCTCCAACTTGGTTCTCTGAGCGCCCGGGACGTGCACGAAGCAGGTAGAACCAAACACTTTTATGTGACCCACATTTGGCTTCTCCCCGAACATGAGCTGGTGCGGAGACACCATCCTGTTAGGACTCAGAGGTAGACGGTTGATCACATGAGTAGCACACGCCATCCCCTCCGCCCATAAGGCCTTGAGAATGCTCTTGGCATGTAGCCAACTCCTGGTAGTCTCCACCAGATGGCGCATCTTCCTCTTTGCCACCCCCATTCTGCTGAGGGGTGTGAGCACAGGAGAGCTCCCGCCGAATGTCGAACCTTCTACAGAAAGAAGCAAACTCGTTGGAGGTAAACTCCCCTCCATTGTCGCTTCTCAGCTTCTTCACTATGTGGTTCAGCCTCCCTTCCACAAGTTCCTTCCACTCTAGGAACTTCTCGAATACTTCTGACTTCTCTCTCATAAAGTATACCCACGTATAGCGGGTGTAGTCATCCATCAGAACCAGCGCGTACTTATTGCCTCCATAAGTAAGGGTGGTGCACAGCCTCATAACGTCAGCATGTACGCACTCAAGAGGTGCCTTACACCTGGTCTCTGACTTGTCAAATGGAAGTCGATGTGACTTTCCATATTGGCAGCCATCGCACACATGGTCGTCGCCGTAGGAAGAGAGATGAGGCAGGCCACTCACTAGGCCCTTTGCCGCCATCATCTTCAGCTTGTCCATCCCCACATGACCCAGCCTCTCATGCCAGATCACTGCACTGTCGTTTGTCTTCAGCTTGTCCACGTAGGCATTTGCAGACAGAACATACAAATCATTCACCCTTCTCCCGATGAGCGTGATGTCAGCATCGACAGACGATATGTTCTTCAGGAACTTCACCTCCTTCGGTCCAAACAGCACGTGGTATCCAGCATCCACTGCGTTATCCACCGAGAAGAGGTTCTTCTTCATGTCAGGCACGTGATACACACTCTTCAGTGTCACTGTCTTCTCTCTACTCCCAAGGGACACCTTCCCTTCTCACTCCACAGGATGTACCGTATCATCCACAGTGATGATAGCATCTGTTCCTTCATATGCTTCCAAGGAGTCAAACTTGGACATATCTCCTGTGAGATGATGCCCGCAACCGAATCCACTATCCAGTCATTCTCGAGGTTGATGGAGGCTAAGACGTCGACTGACATTGCCGTCATCTCTGCCAGGAACAATTGTCTCCCCTCTCACTGCACTGGTGACCTCCACCTCTTCCTCCACCTCTCTGGTGATCTCCCTCCTTGTTAGCAACATGACCGGCCTTCAGATTGGACAGACAGTCCTTTGTCATGTGCCCGTACTTCTTACAGGCAAAGCAAAGGGATCTCCCCATCTCATCGCGAGCAGGGAGGAACTTCCTCCCATCTCCCTAAGAGGACGTTGAAGGTCCATCTCTGGAGTTCTTCTTTTTCTTGTCCCAGGATCTCCTCTTTCCTGAGAACAAAGCCTCGCAATCTCTTCCTGAGATGGATACTCCCGCCATCTGCTTCGCCAAGCTCTCCTGTGACAACAGTAGGTTCTCTAGCTCCAATAAGGAGGGCTGAGTAGCCCACCCTTGCACGGAAGTAACGAAAGGGACATACTCCTTCCTCAAGCCTCGGAGTATGTGCCGCTTCAACTTTGCCTCTGAGATTGGCTCTTCAGGGTCCAAGGTCGAGATCTCCCCACACAGGTTCTTCACCTTCAGGAAGAAGGTGGATATTGTCATCTCGCCTTGAGTCGACCTTGCCAACTCATTCTCCAGAAATTATAGCCGCGCTACATTCTTCTTGTTGAATAACCCATCGAGGGCTATCCAGATCTCAGACGCTGACTTGCAACCAATGATGTGGTCAAACAAGTCAGGTGAAATGGCTCTCTTCAAGGTGAACTCCGCCTTGGCGTTGGTCTTCCTCCAAGCTCTCACAGCTTGACCATTGTCTTCGATTGGAAAGACTTCTGCCTGCTCTTCTCCTCCAACGATCTCCCATAGGTCCTCTCCAAGCAGGTAGCTCTCCATGCAAGACTTCCACTTCTTGTAGTTGGTCTGGGTGAGCCGCTCGATGCCAAGTCCCCTAGCATACCCTCCTCCGCCGTCCATCTTGGTTGCTCAGTCCTTGTTCCCACTATCCCTCTGATACCATGTGAAATATTTTGTAGTCGAAAGAACACGTCAACCAACAGGAGAATAAGGACACCAAAAAATGAACACAAGCTTTCACAAATAATAACTCTTGGCAGCTAGTTACAAATGGACAGGGCTGAATACAAGTTGGGTGATTGAGCGCCCCACTACAAGTTGGGTGATTGCAGCGCAGCTGGGTGATAAGGGCTGCTAGGAGAGCTTCTTATCGAGGTCGTGAGTTCGAGGCTCTCCGACAACAACCCGCCATCATGAGAACAGTGATGGAGATGGGTTGGGCCGCGTTGGGTTGCAGCCCTTTAGGGGGAGTGGCCAGGAGATGGCCTTGAGTGGGCCGGAGATTGGACCAGCCTTGAGTGGGCTTGGTGGTCTTAGGTCATGAAGCCTTCTATTTTAGAACCACCTGCATTAGAGTTGAAACCTTTACCTAAAAATTTAAAGTACGTACGCTTTTCTTGGCGAGGAAAACACACTACCGGTTATTATAGATTCATCATTAGAGAAGGAAAATGAGAAAAAAATTGCTTATGGTTCTTCATGAGTATAAAGGAGCAATGGGTTGGACCATTGCAGACATTAGAGGGATTAGCCCCTCAATTTGTATGCACAGAATTCTTCTAGAGAATGACTCAAAGGAGTCCATCGAAACCCAACGTAGACTTAGCCCACCAATGAAAGAAGTGGTGATGAAGGAGATAATCAAGTGGTTGGACATGGGTATTATTTATCCTATCTCCGACAGCAAGTGAGTAACTCCAGTTCATTGTGTGTCGAAGAAGGGGGGCATTACTGTTGTTGAAAATGAGAATAATGAGTTGATTCCCACTAGAACTGTAACTGGATAGCGAATTTGTATGGATTATCGAAAGCTGAACAAAGCGACTAGGAAAGATCATTTTCCACTTCCATTCCTCGACCAGGTTCTGGATAGGTTGGCGGGCAATGAATATTTCTGTCTCTTAGATGGTTACTCAGGGTATAATCAGATCATGGTGGCCCCCGAAGATCAGGAGAAGACGACCTTCACCTGTCCTTTTGGGACATTCGAATTTAGGAAAATGCCCTTTGGATTGTGAAATGCCCCTGCCACATTTCAGCATTGCATGATCGTTGTTTTACTGATTTGATTGATGAGGGCATCAAGATTTTTATGGATGATTTTTTGGTGTTTGGGAAATCGTTTGATGATTGTTTACAGGTGTTGAAGAAAGCATTGGACAAGTGCATTCAATCCAATTTGATCCTGAATTGGGAAAATGTCACTCCATGGTTAGAGAGGGGATTGTTCTTGGGCACAAGGTGTAAGACCCCATTTTTTTTTTCAAACATCCGGGCCTTAGGCCCAGAACCGCCGCTTTGCGGTGACACCTTCGCTCGGGAAGGTCGCCACTACAAAATGCCGATCCTGCCGGCCAAATCGATCACGAAGAAAAGTACATTAAAGAAAACAAGTCCACAGAATCACATGAATTATAAACCATAAAGGTAAATGTCCACAGCTAATAACTGATTACAAGATAGCAAGGGTTACAAACATCTCCTCACTACAAGATCACTCGCGGAAGCTAACTCCTAGGTAAAACTAAAGCTAATCGTCACCGATACTGAAACCGGAGTACCCAGACTAGTCTGAGCCATCCCTGCAGACTCTGTACTCCACTGGTGCTGCAACACTGGATGCTTCTTCTCTTTTGGCCTGCGGTCGCTGCCTCGCAATCCACGTCAACATCTTCGCCTTCGGCCTCCTGGTCGCTGTGCTGGAGGGGTTCCACCCATCATGGGGCATCTGACTCGAGTGTGTCCCAGCTGGTGATAATGGTAGCATGGCCGTGCAGTAAGTAAATACAATAGCAATAGAAAAGTAACCATTGATTTATAGGAATGCTCATACAAACCTATAGACCAAGGGGTCATTTAGCTGGGCCTACCGTATAAGAAGTCCCATAACCGACTTATACGTTAGGGGTAGGTTGAATGCAATGTTTATGCTATGACATGCAAAGTATGTTGTTATGCTATGTCCATACAAGTGCAACTCACTCACTACGACTCTATGCGCATAGACCTTTAGTTCCCCCTTTTTGGAGCGAGCTAGACTCTCAGGATACTCCCGTAGTGGCAAACGGAAGCGGTGGGTTGGGCCTCGCCCACCTCTAGGTTGGTATTCACACTACCCTACCTAGACCTATTGTACGCCTCCGCAAAACCCGCGGAGCGTCTGCGTACTCTTGCTGACTGGACCGCCAGACTTTCAAGGCTAAGTGTAAATGCCACACTTGCCGAGTCAACGTATTGACGTCGGTGTGAACGATCGTCCAATACCGAAGACCCACCACCTTCAATGCACATGCAACATGTTCTACTTCCCACCTCCGAGCCATAAGCTCCCCGGGCTAACCTGCCCGCCATCAAACACTACTGAGTCACAAGCTCACCGGACTTAGCAATCCGCTCTCACCACCACCGAGCCTACTGCACGTAGCACCAAACCAACTAAAATCCTAAAACCACAGGGTGTGGGTGAGTGTGTTATTAGTTAATCTTGTATAATGTCTTACTCCTATGAGTTAGGGTTAGTCTTGGACTTCCCGAGGGTTACCCTATAAGGGCTCGCTACGGTACTAGGAACTACGATGGGATGACACCCCAAGGTTCCCTTTTCCAAGGCACTTAGTATTATTGGTATCTACCCATAAGAAAACCCCCTTAATACTTTTACCTGAATTAAACCTAAGTGCTTAAAGACACTAAAGGGAAAAGACGATCTTTCGTCAATCCCAGGACGACCTACCCCAAGGGTGGCACCCCACCACCCTAGGACTCTTCAAACCCTAATTAACTCCAGGGATCCTCACATAGTCATATGATCGCCATTAAACTCTCACATGTCTAATCAGCATACCCCAATTTGACCTATAACCCCAAGATTGCAAATTTGCTAAACGCAGGCCATCCTTAAAGTTTTGATGCTCGTGAAGGGAGGTACATTAAATAATCAAATCTATGACACAATATCTTTATTGGGGGTCCATGATACTTATTTAAGGTCAATACCAGAGTCTCACGATTTTCCCAACATTATTAATATTTAAAACAATTTTCCAAAAATACAACTTCCTAAGGTTTGAACTACAAGTGCACTTTTCTGACTTTCAAGGCCTACCCAAATTTTTACATAAATCAATGGTACCTAATAATCAGTATATATGAATTTGTAGAGAATTCCAGCAAGATCTACTATTATTAAAAATTCTAAAACCCATTTATTTCCAACAAATTCCAAAGGAGCTACCCTCATATGAACTCCAAACCTTATGCAAATTTATACAGAGGTGCTTCATACTAAAATATTCAGTCCTACAAAATTTGACCATGTTCCATAGAGGTTACAATTATAATTTCCACTAAGGATATATTTGCAATTAATTGCAAATTGAACTAAGAGTACCAAAAATATCAATCCAAAACTTATGAGAAACTTACTGTGGGTTTATAATGGTATGAAATGACATCCAGCAAAGTTTCATGAGATTACAGAAAACTATCACCCTACAATTAATCCTCCCCAAAATTGTCAACAATATGAATAATTACAATTTGGACCTCCAAAATTCTTCCAATGGTTCTAATAGAATCTCCAGGGATTAATAACATCAAAACTAAGTTGGTGACAGAAGATGGTTAATCACTAAGCATTATTTCTTTCTAAATCCCAAAAACCTAAAATATTTACAAATTTACCCAAGGATTTATTACCTAGGGTTGGCAACTCCAAATCCCACCAATTTCTCATAGGAGGGCTCTCTGATCACCAAGACCATCTCCCCAAAATTTTAGGTCAGACCATAAAGGTTTGACCCCTCTTCCTTCATTGACCTCTAATTGCACCCCTTTAGGGTTTACCCTAGGGTTTGGGTGCAAACTTCCCCAAATCCACCCAACTTCTTGTGAGGGTGTTACATCACTCATAGAACTCAGAGGAGTCCATTACACACCTCTCCAAGGACAAACTCTCCTATGTCCTTCACAACCCCAAATTCCACTCCATATGGATCAACCCTATGGCCTTGAGCAAATCAACTCCAATGGTCACCAATCTTCCTCATGGGGTCTCAAATTGATCCCACTGACCTTCCCAAGAAGACTCAAGTCTCTATGGGCCCATTTGGCTAATGGGTTTTTACTTGGCTAAATGCACACCAAAGGGCTCCAACTCCATTTCCTAGGGCAATCCCACTCCCCATGACCCCAAAACTCACCTGGAGGTGATTTGGGTGGTGTGAGGGCAGTGGCCAAGATTCCACTCCATTTGGAGGTGGTTTGACCATGAAAAACCCCAAATAACCCATATTCACAATTTTCCCCTTAATGGGCAAATTTTTGGCCCACTGACTACCTAATCAAATGAACCCCAAATGAGTTGAAATTTAAACCAGGGACTTATCATGACCCTAATAACACCCCAACAAAATTTGGTGGAGATTGGAAGTCATTTGACCCTCCAAATAATTTATGCAAAGATTATTAAATTTTTACAAAAACTTTAGGAAAAAGTTCTCCAAAAATTCTCCTTTTTTGATATAATGTAGCCCTAGGCATGACTCATTCCTAGTCCAAATTTCAAGTCATTTGGACTAGTGGTTAGGTGTGGGCATCCATTCAAAGTTCTGTCAAACCTTGCACCAAAATGGGTGCTGAGGTCAAACCAGGACTCCAAATTGGGTGAACTCAATTTTGTATGATCCTAGGGGTCAAGTCCTACAACTTTCATGTTGGGCACTTTTTCTGTAGAGGGCATCTAGTATTTTTAGTAATTAAATTACCTCTACAGTTATAATAATTCAATGAACTAATTAATAAATAATAACTAAATCTTAATAATTCGGTCAGCGCGAATCTTGGCGCGGATCGGACGGCGCGTGGTCATCGTTCCCGATGAGCCAACGGCCAGGACTTGCCGCGCCTGAGCCGACTTGATCCTGGATTTCCCGGCCACCTGAGCGCCGCCCCGGCCAATCAACGCCACCACCACCTCCGTTGAGGTGGTGGCCGGCGATGAGCGGTGTTTGATCGGCCGGAGGTGGCCGGAATCGGGTTCTGTAGGAGGAAGCCCAACCCGATCTACGGGTGGCTTGGCTGGTTCGATTCACGGCCAATTGGCCACGAATCGAGCCACCGACGATTGAGATCTACACCACAGAGGTTAGGGAGGAGAACCAGACCTGCTTGGTAAAGCTTTGCCTTGTCTAATGAAGAAATGCCATGGCCGACCTCCATCCTTCCCAAGCTCTGCAACCACCACATCAAGATGCTCGAACCCTTCAGTTAAGTGGGGGAAAACACTCCTCTCTGCCCGGTGAAGCTTTTAAATGGAGTAATTTGAGGAGAGGAAGGGTCTCTCCTTGATTGCCACCATTAATGGCCATGAAAGGAATTTTCTGCCACCAAGAAAAACCACGAAATTCAGCCCCCCTATGGCCTTGCATGACTGTCTATCTACTCCAAACTGAAGAGGGGAGATGCACCCATCAATTGGGAGAGGAAAGGGTGGCCCTTGGTCTCCTTTGGCCATGAATGGCCACCTTCTCCTCTCTTTCTCTCTCCTCCAAAGTTGGGTTTTTCTCTCTCCTACTCATCATGGCCGATTTTTCCCTCTCTCTTATGATAAATGCTAGTCTACTAGGCTGGTTGACCACTCAATTTGGGCTAGCCCAAAGGGATTGGGCTAGGTTTAAGAGATTTGACCTAATTTGGGCAAGTTTGACTTTCGGTCAAATTGAGCCCTAGGGTTGACCCAGTCATGGGGCTTTTTGATCCACTGAGTCCCCTATGATATTGTAACACTATGGGTAGGGTCAATTTAATATGGTGGTGGTCAATTAGGGCACTTAGTGAAGAATTGCCATTTTGACCTAAAAGGGCATTTTGGTCAATTTGCACCACTGGGGGTCCCATGATGGGGCTTTTAGGTCTACTAGGTCTCTTATGATATTTTAGACCTAGATGTGTGGTCAATTTGGCATGGTGGAGGTCAATTGACTCTAATTAGGCCACTTTGACTAATTTGGGGTTATGGTTGACTTTGGTCGATTTGGCCTCTTTGGTTGACCCCAATGGGCCCTTGGTGCCCTAAGGGGACCCCTAAAGGGTTAGGGATACTATGGTGGGTTCAAATGGTCAAGTTGAGGCCCTAAAGTCCAACCCTAATCTTGGTCACTGGAAATTGCTATTTGCAGTCCAAGGCACTTTCAACCCTAATCTTGCCTAAGCTAAAGGGATTTCTACACTACCAAGGCCTTGTCATGACCTTGCCAAGACATATTCACCTGGGGGGTCTAGCTGTCTGGGGGATGTTACACAAGGTATAAAAGAAAGGTTTGGAAGTAGATAGGGCCATGACAGAAGTTATAGAGAAATTGCCTCCGCCAACTAATGTTAAGGGAGTGCATAGTTTTTTAGGACATGCGGGTTTCTACTGTCATTTTATTAAAGATTTCTCTAAAATTTCTAAGCCACTAAGTCATTTGTTGGAAAAAGATTCACCCTTTAATTTTGATGAGGAATGTCTAGCAGCTTTTAATATCTTGAAGCAAAGTCTTATTTCTTCACCGGTCATCACCGCACCTGATTGGTCTTTGCCATTTACCATTATGTGTAATGCTAGCAACTTCGCTGTGGGCGCGGTATTAGGTCAAGTGCACGACAAGATCTTCCACACCATTTACTACGCTAGCAAGACGCTGATTGACGCTCAGATAGACTACACAACTACCGAAAAGGAGTTATTAGCGATTGTGTTTGCTTTTGACAAATTTCGCTCCTATTTGATAAATTCTAAGGTGGTAGTCTATACGGATCATTCAGCTATGCGATTTTTAGTAGAGAAAAAGATGCTAAACCGAGACTCATTAGGTGGGTTCTCCTTTTGCAAGAGTTCGACTTAGAGATCATGGATCGTAAGGGTGCTGAGAATCCTGTAGTTGATCACTTATCTCGTCTAGATTATGAGTGTGAGAAGGATGCACATATAAATATTAGAGAGAATTTTCCTGACGAGAGATTATTAGCAGTATCTGAGGTTAGCAATGGTATGCTGATTTTCTTAATTTCATTGTGAGCAATGTTTTGCGTCCGGATTTAGATTATCAGCAGAAAAAGAGATTCCTTCATCAGGTTAGATTTCATCTATGGGATTCACCACATGTGTTCAGGATTTGTGTAGACCAAGTAATTCGTAGATGTGTGCTGGAAGTAGAAGTTCGTGATATCCTAAAAAAGTGTCATGCATCTCCTTACGGAGGACATTCCAGGGAGAACGAACGACTATGAAGGCATTGGAGGCTGGATTCTATTGGCCAACATTATTTAAGGATGCACATGTGTTCGTCAAGGAGTGCGATAGATGCCAGAAGACGGGCAATATCCATCGGGGAGCAAGTATGCCAATGACTAGCGTTCAGGAGGTGGAAGTATTCGACGTATGGGGCATTGACTTCATGGGGCCATTTGTGAATTCTGGTGGGAATCTTTACATATTACTAGCAGTAGATTATGTGTCAAAGTGGGTAGAGGTCGTTGCTACACAGAAAAGCGATGCCAAAGTTGTACTAGAATTTATTAAATCTAATATATTTATGAGATTCGACACCCCGAGGGAGATAATTAGTGATGAGGGTTCACACTTTTGCAATTCCCAATTTAAAGCACTTTTAAAAAAATATGGTGTAACACATAAGGTGGCCCTAGCATATCACCCGCAAACCAATGGATTAGCCGAAGTTTCCAATAGAGAAATTAAGTCTATTTTAGAGAAGATGGTAAGTACAACTAGGAAGGATTGGGCATTTAAGTTGAATGACACTTTATGGGCCTATAGGACTGCCTTCAAGACGCCCATAGGTGTAACTCCTTTTAGAATGGTGTACGGAAAAGCATGTCATTTACCCGTAGAATTGGAACATAGAGCTTTTTGGGCCATAAAGAAATTAAATTTTGACTTTCAGGAAGCGGGTAAGAGTAGGCTTTTGCACCTTACCGAATTCGAAGAAATGAGATTTAAGGCGTATGTGAACACTAAATTATATAAAGATCAAATAAGGAAATGACACGATTATAGATTGCAGAAGAGGGAATTTAGGATTGGACAACTTATGCTTCTATATAATTCACGACTTCGATTATTCTCAGGGAAACTAAAATCTAGATGGTCTAGACCATTTTGCGTAAAAGAGGTGTTCCTGTATGGTGTGGTAACAATCTGCAATGAAAAGGATGGGACCACATTTAAGGTGAATGGTCAAAGACTCAAGACGTACTATGAGGGAGGTGACCATCGTGATGCGATGGTAATGAAATTTCAATAATAAGAAGAAGGACTGAACGTCTTGCAGGCGAATAAATGAGGCACTTGGCGGGAGGCAACCCACATCTATTCGTTGTGTTTTAATTTTTAGAAATATTTTGTTTTTCATAGTCAGGATAATAAAAATTTACTTGAGGAAAGTTAGTCATGTATTGTTGAGTATATTATGATTGAAATTTGGTAGGAGAGCTTTGGAAGGATCAAAAATTCGAGCCATAATCGATTACAAATTTTCTTAAGTAAAAGTGTTGCGACACCAAATTCAGGGTGTTGCAACCTTTTTTTCTCTGATTTTCTGAACTGGGAGGAGGTCGGGTTAGTGCAGGGTGTTGCGACACCAAATTCAGGGTGTTGCAACCTTTTTTCTCTGAAAAAAAAATAATAATGAATGCTGAAAATGTTGGGTCCGGTTCAAGTGAACCGGCGTCTGATGTTAAGGGTCAATTTAATCCTGAACGGGCGTGCTTAAAGCAGTTAAACCACGTGTATTAACCTTAATAACTACCCATAATCTGGTTTAGTCTAACCTAAATCCCGGTTCTAAAAAGAAAAGTGTGCGTATTCCAACTACATTTCGATCGCGACATTAGGGCTCCGCCTTTTTCTTCGTCGGGGAGAAGGTTTTGTCGAGGAGAGGGCTTCGCAGAGGAGAAGGCTTCGCTGAGGTCGTCGCCCGCGAAGAAGCTTCGTAGGAGAAGACACGACCCCGTCGAAGGAAATCACGGCAACTTCGAGATTCATCTCCATTCCGCGTCTTCATCTCTGTGCCGCCGCCATTCCCAAACCTGGTAAGTTCGGTACATTCTCGTGTTGCCTAGTATATAGAAAATGTATTCTTAGTTGTTTTCAATTAGGTCATGGCTCCTAAAAGAGTGAATAAGCGAAAAAGGAAGGAGTTGACTAGCAAGGGGAAAGCTCAATTTATCAATGATGCAGCATGTACTCGTTGTGAGACACTGAAATCCGTACCTTGCATCTTCGAGAGAGGGTTTATAATGGAACGACGGTCCTGGAGTGCTTTCTTCATAAATCAGATTGATGTCATGGGATGGAATAGTTTATGTCACCCACGTTGTGAGGCAACTCTTCCTTGGGTATACGAGTTTTATGCTAACGCAATGATCAACGATGATGATAAGGTCGTGGTAAGAGGGCGGGATTTGGACTACTCAACCAAAGCGATCAATGAGATGTTTGAGCTTCTTACCACGGATGTTGAACATTACAAAGTCATTCAGTCATCTGTATCTCCAGACGATATGGCTGCGGTGGTGTGTCGGACAAAACCTGAGTGGACCAAGAAGTACAAGAACGGACTGAAATCCACAAGCTTGTCGCGGGAGGCGAAGGTGTGGTTGCTCTTTATCAATGCTGGAATCCTTCCAACTAGACATTTGAACAATATTTCCCTGGACCGCTTATCAATCATTTACTGTATTTTTAAAGGAATTAAAATTAATGTTGGAATGATTATTAATGAATCTATCAGAGCAAAGGTCAAGGAGGAGAAAGCAAGGTTCTTATTGTTCCCAACCCTTATAACGGAACTGTGCAGCGGGAGTTCATATTGAGGCTGAAGCTTTAGTGACCCAATTAGGGCACCACATCACTGAGACAGTGGTTGAGATTAATATCAAGGTTGCTAATGAGACCACCGAAGGAGGGGAGTATGTGAGGAATAAAGTATCAGGTAGATACACTCGGCCACAACCGTCCACTCCCGAGCCATGTGAGATGACGCAAATTGATAACGAGTACATCAAAACCTACCTGCGACTGCAGCACTTCTATTTTGACTCTAGAGCAGATTATATATGTAATGTGCTGTCCCGGTTAATGGATAGGGCAAAACTGACAATGCCAGAGCCCAGCTACAAATTCTCGGGGAATTTCGATTCAGAGGGATACTTAGTAGATGAGAATGGAGAATGGGTTGATGCAGCACCCAACAATGATGAAGAATCGGGCGGTGATGATGATGCAAATGAAGGAGACGAGAGCTAGATTACTTTTTAGTTTGCTTGAACGTTTTCTATCATTCTCATATTAATATATTGTACTATTTGATGACATTGATGTGCTAGATTTCAGTTTGTGGATGCTGCTAAGATTTTAACTTACATAATCTATCCTGTTTGGTATTGTTTTGATATCTCTTTGTTTATTCACTTAAACTTTGCTTACTTGCTATGCCTCTAACTCGTTATGTGATGAGGCTAGATCATTCCAGTTTAAATTCCAACTTGCAACATAAAAACTTGTATTGTAGAAATGATTTGTCTGCACTAACAATGTATGCAGGATTGATCTACGCTGACAAGTTATTAGTTGAGATTGAGGAGCTTTGGGACAAGGGTGTTGTTCAAAAATGGAGCTTTCAGTTAACCCCATTTTCCAAATTCCAAGGGAGTTCTCATTTTCAATATTAATCTTTTTGAGCATTGGTGCTATACCATTTTATTATGTATCTGGAATGACGATTTTCTCAAAACTAATATCTTTGTTAGGGCCTAGCAAAGCCTTAAGTGTGGGGGTGATAGAGTTTAACCCCTACTGCTTGGATAAGGACTTATTTATTTACATGTGCAAACTCAATAATTTCATTCTTATTTCTGCAATTAACCTATAGGATATTCTTGTTATCCAATGATAATCGATTGGTATGGCCGAATAATCTAAAGATTTCAGTCACTGAATTTGAAATTAGTGAGAATTTTTTTGGTAAAGCGCTCTTTTAAGACTGATTTAGACACATTTTTCCTTGAAAAAGTTTACTTCAAAACCTAGCTTTTGATATGGTTTTCTAAAATATAATGAGGATGGGTGAGTAAGAACTGAGTTAGCGATGTTGGCTGAAACATGGGTTTATGTAGATAAACCATTTTGACCCTCTACTATAATCTTTGTGCTTAAACTCTTTTCATGGTGATACGTATTATTCCACGCTTACCTTCTCAATATTCTTACTAGTCACGTCTTAGTATATTAGTCATTTTATGGGTGTTTAATTTCAAAAAAAATGATTGAGATTCATAGTGATACGTGGCCTAAGTATATGTATACATACCTGGAATGATCCCTACTATGCTAGTAAATTTTAAAATTCATAAATAAAATTGCATCATAGTGATATGGGGCCTAGGTATGTACACTTATACTTGGAATGATCTCTACTACGAATAGAAAAAAGTAAAAAAGTAAAAATGTCAATAAACCCCGTAATTTGGTGAATTACTAAGATTACGAACTAAGGTAATGTCTTCCCGCTATCAACATTAGCCTTGAACGCTTAACCAAGTCAATTCTACTCTCATTTGAACTACTAATTTTTGTGTAGGCTCAATCAATAACTTAGCTTATTCTTATCCTTCTCTATGTTGCGAAGATATATATCCAATGTTAAAAGATATTTAGGAGTAACTAATTTTAAGGAAAAGCACACACAATACTTTTGTCTTTATTGAGATTTACCTTTCATTCGAGCTAATGGATTTGTGAATGATTGAATTCTTGTTGATTTATAGGCTTATCAATTGAGTAAAGCGGATTTCTTGAATATGCCTTAGTTAATTTGTTATTTAAGGATGCGTGATTAGCTGAGTTTGCACTTTGTTTTTAGTCCTCTATTCAAGTTTTGAATTGATTTTATTTGCTAGGGACTAGCAAATGCTTAAGTGTGGGGGTGTGACATCACTTTAGTTAGAAGTGATGTAACTCCTTATTGTGTTTTAATATTTGATCTAAATGAGAGAAAAATGTGTAAAATAAATAAAAATACTCTTAATTTATATTTATGACCAATGCTGATTTATGTTGACATTTTCCATTGTTTCTTGTTAGTTTATCGAAGGAACTGAATCGGTGGTAATCTGGGACGTGCTATACAATTTTGCTGAATTTTGACAACGGTGTTGCAACACTTTGATGGAGTGTTGCAACACATCTGCGAATTTTTAAATTCTGAACCGCTGGTTCGTAACTGCCAATAATTTGAATTCAAAGGAGACATCCCTTCAATTTTCTGGGGGGGGGATGGCCTGGCCGAATTTGAGGCTGAAAAAGAGGAGATCTAGAGGGGGCTTTTAAGAAGAGGAAAAAGTAGTAGGTCTTTGGAGTCGATTTTTTGGAGAGAAAAAGAGAGGGGTTTCAGCTAGAGGAAAGAGACTCCTTGGAGATGGGCTGGTCGTCCATCAAGGAAGAAGAACACATCTGAATAGGATCCCTACATCGTTCATATTTATCTAAGGATGGCTAGTAAGATCTCTCTGATTGTGTGGTTAAACATTTCATTCATGAACTAATTCTTCAATGTCTTGTATGATGTAAGTACCGTGTTTATTCTAATGGATTGATGTTAATTTCCTCTTCATGGTTGAATAATCTTCTTTCTTTATTGGATTTATGTTCATTATTGTGGATATTTTGAGCAAGTATTCTTCTTCTACTTAGCGTGATGAGATTCGAGAGAGGAGTTGCGCTAATATAGGGTTGAATCTTCTTTTCTACGTGGCGAGATTCGAGAGAAGAGTCACGTATTTTCTTAAATCAAAATTCCATCTTTTTACTGCACTGAAAGATTCGAGAGAGGAGTGGTGTAATTATAGCATAAGTTCCAATATAGTTTCAAGAGAGAAAGAGATTTTCTCTTTGGCTAACAACTGTGATTTTTGCATTTTATGTTGCTCTGTTTCGTCCTAAGTTAGAGATGACTAGGGGGATTTGGAATAGCCGATATCGGAGATCGAGAGATAATGATATCTAATTTAAAATCGTTGTAGGAAAAGGATTAATCAATTCATGAGGATTATGTTTGAGAACTCATCATAATAGGCACGGGAAAACAAAATAGAATACTATCTTTCCAAAAATCTGAAATCAGGGGTCTAGTAATAGTAATCTAATAGTTTTATTTTCACTTTGTAGTCTAAGAATTAATATTGAAATGCACCTTAAAGTTGTCACTTGAATTTAGAGAAAAGAGCGATCTAGTAATTGCAAACACTAATTCACTCACTTCCTCGAGGGAGCGATCACTTCTCACTCTTTATTACTTGGTCCGGCACGTGCACTTGCGTAATACTATTTTTCGTGTATCAACCGCTCGGAGAGGCAGGGCCCCGAGATGGTTCCGTTGACCGGACTCCCACTAGCCGGTAGGGCAGGTTGACCTCTCGGAGAGGCAAGTTAAAATGTTGGTTGAGAACCCCGAGATGGTTCCGCTGACCGGGCTCCCACTAGCCGGCAGGGCAGGTTGACCTCTCGGAGAGGCAAGACCCTGAGATGGTTCCGCCGATCGGGCTCCCACTAGCCGGCATGGCAGGTTGACCTCTCAGAGAGGCATGTTAAAATGTTGGTTGAGAGCCCTGAGATGGTTCCGGTGTCTGAGCTCTCACTAGCAGACAGGGCAGGTTGACCTCTCAGAGAGTTAAGGCCCCAAGAAGAGACCGCTGACCAGGCTCGTTAATGTCGGCAAGCCCGGATAACTCACTCGAGAGGCAGGAAGTTCTATTTTTTGTTAATGCCCCAAGAAGAGACCGCTGACCGGGCTCGTTAATGTCGTCAAGGCCGGATAACTCACTCGAGAGACAGGAAGTTCTATTTTTGGTTAAGGCCCCGAGAAGTATCGCTGACCGGGCTCCTTAATGCCGGCAAGACCTAGCTCCTTGATGTCGAGCTCGAATACTCCGTAAGAATTCTTACCCGCTCGCCAAATAAGTGGGTTGGACTTTCTTTGCAAGCTTGAGACAAGCTCGCAAAGAGCTGGGATTGTGTACAACCCTCATATTTGTCGAGCGAACCTATCCTTGACGTGGACGAATTTACAAGTCAGGAATGATGTTTAGACTCGTCCAATCACCCAAAATGGAGCAAGCGGGGCGAGTGGCGCGCTCGCCCGGGGGAGCGTGTGGGGCGCTTGCCCGGGTGGGCGAGTGGCCCACTCGCCCGTGGGCGAGAGGCCCACTCACCCGGGGAATGGACCCCTTCGGTTGCACTCGTCCCCCCCCCCCCCCCCTGTTCGGCCAGGCGAGGTTCAGACCGAATAACCGAATTCCTCAAACACCCTTCAGATTCTTTTTTTGGGCAATGTTATAAGCAGCCCTATAACGGTTAAACTGTAACATCCCCAGAACAACTAGACCCCTGAGGTACATTTTGTCATGTCAAGGTCATGGCATTCCTCTAATGAGCCCAAAAGCCCCATCATAGAACCACCAATTTGGGGAAATTGTTTAAATTACTAAAAAAACCAAAATTGACCTATTAGTACTAAAAACTTAAATTGACCTTCAAGTGACCCATTGTGATCAAATTGATCACCCCTAACACACTTAGACCACTTAGGGAGTCTAATGGTTCCGCATTGGACCATTGGGATAAACCAATTTTGGGGAATTGGGCAAAATTACAAATTTACCCAAATTACAACTTATGCCCTTTATGGTTTAAGTGGCCCCCAGATGGCCAATTTGACTTAGCACCACCCTCCACAACACCAAGGAAAGTAAATGAGACCTAGATGAGCCAAAGTGCACATTCAATCATGGAGGATTAGGGCAAGATCACCAAAATGCCCAAATTGCCCCTATAGGCAATTTTGTGCAAATAAGCCCCATATGACCCCCCCCCCCCCCCCTGACTCAACTCCCTTTGGAATGGGTCAATATGGTCTAAAGCAACAATTTGGGTCAGTCACATTGAAGGGTGTGACCTTGAACCAAGCTCAAACCTAATTCCTCAATTTGGCCTAATTTTGATTAAGTGGGCTTGAACCTAACCCCAAGCCAATTGGACTTAGCTCAACCCCACCTAATCAAGCCCACAAGATGGTTGGTTTGCCTTGGACCCAATTGGGTCCAAGGGGGAGGTTCACCAAGGGGTGGCTGGCCACCCCCAAACATGAATTCAAGAGGAATTCATGGAGGAGTGGCCACTTGGCCACCACTCCCTAAATCCTGGCCTGCTCACAGTCTTCCCAAGGGAATTCCAGCAGAAAAGGGGCTGAGCTGGCTGATGTTGGGAGGGTGGGGAGGAGAGAGAGAGCTAAACCTTGCCGGCCACCATAATGGCAATTGGTACGCCCGCGAAAGGTGTATATAAATACGCAAGTGCACGTGTCGTACAAGTAATAAAATGATGAGAAAGTGATCATTCCCACGAGGAAGTGCTTAACTTAGCGCTCACAAATATTAATTCTGCATTTTCTCTAAATGCAAGCAAGTAATAATGATTGATAGAGAAACTTAAATAGTGCAAAATAAAACAACTACAATTCTAGTTACGGTTACTTAAATTACTTTTACTTTACTTGGAAAGATAGTCTCGCATGTGATTTTCCCTTGCTATGAAGATAACTAATAAAAATGATAATTCATGAAGTATTAACGATTCTCTTGCAACGATTCTAAAATGGATAACTTTATCTCTCAATCTCCATTATCCGTTTATCCCAAATCCTCTAGTTGTCTCCAACTTAGATGAATTTAAAATAACATAAAGTACTAGAATCACGGTTGCTAATTCAAGAGGAGATCTCTCTCTCTCTCTCTCTCAGAATTATATTAAGATTTATGATGCACTTTCAACGCTCCTCTCTCGAATCTCGCGATGAAGTATAAATACGGAAGTTTGGTTAAAAACTACACGACTCCTCTCTCGAATATCGCCGTGCGAATAAACGTTCATCTAGCCCGACTCATCTCTCGAATTTTTGCCAAGCACTTTAAAGATGAAACATAAACCAAAATCCCAAGAATAGATCATAAACTTAATAAAGATCACATCAATACATTCACAAATTATAAATGAAAATCAAATCATCATCACAACTAAGGTACTCCACACATGCAAGACTTAGGAATTTAGTTCATGAAGGAAGAGAGAAACCACAAATCAAAGTAGATCTTACTAGACATGATTCCGGAAATCAAAATGATGTAGGAATGTTTTTAGGTTCAGATCTATCTCCTTAGTGCTGGACCGAGTCTCTTTCTCCAAGCCCTAGCCGAAAAATCTCGAGAGGAAGAAGACCTCCAAAGTTCTCTCCTCTTCTTTCCAAGTTCTCTCCAAGAATAATCCCCCCTTAGTGCTGTAATTTCGTGCTCTTAACTTCCATTCCAAATCTGAAGGGATGCCTCCTTTGGAAATACACGTAGGCGCCTCTTTTAAAATTCAAAATCTGAATTTCGCCGCCACGTTGCAACCTGCTAATTTTTGGCGTTGCAACCTATTTTCTACATCAGCAATAAATGATCCATTGCTTCCCCAACTTGAATCCTTTGACCAATCTTAGATAGAAAACCATGGAAAATGACCGAAATCAGTCCAATATTGATTAATAAGATATTTAAACATATTTACAATAATTGGGGATTATTTTCCTCTTTTTAATGAAAATTAGAATAAAATAAGTAGGAAAATAACTTTCTTTTGGGAAGTTATCAGCAATCTCCCCATCCTAATGCAATGCAGCCAAACCTCCTCTCCCCTGGCATCAATTCTAGCTCAGGATTGAATTCCTGATGAGCTGGAGGCCTGCAGCTGGCTGGCTGGGGCAGTGGCAACATAGAGGAAATCGCCGGCCATGGACAGCTAACAATATACACTCCCCCGGGTCAATTCATTCACACCACCAGCTTCAGAACCGAGAGAGGAGAGGAAGCCCCCTGTTACCTAATGGAATTGAATCAAACTCAGCCGCGCCGGAGTGGACATGGATGCCAGAAATGGAAATCAGCTCTTCCTCCGCCGCAATACCCGCCGCCAAGCTCGCACACAGGCAAGTTCCTTTCCCCCTCCTCCTGTGCTAGCTTCCTTTCTCTCCTCCCGTCGAATTGAGCCATGTAATGGCGGTTCCACTTTGCAATTTCCATGTTCTTAGCCGCAAAAACGAAAGGTGTTGGAGCCCTACTCCGGCCACCCCAGGTCAATCGGCCACCACCAGTCGATAGCCCTATGTCGACTGGTGTTGGTGGTGGGAGTGTTTCGCCGGAAACTTCTGTAGCCGCCAGAAAATGGCCTGCAAATCAGCCCAGGCGCGGTCGATCGGGGCCGTAGACATAACGAGGAAGACGAAATCAGAGCCGTTGATTTCGCGTGATTTCCTTATATGCAGCCCAAAAGTATTTAATCCATATCATTTGAATGAAATGTCACACTTGTGACCCGATTTTGTAAGTCAAATTTGAGGCCATTTTCTGAAAAATGTCCAGAGACAGGAATTCTAGATCTGGTTGTCTACTTTCATCTGGAAGTGGAATCAGGCCATTAGGATTATTATAGAAGTCACAGTCCTCACTTTAGTGAGGCTGGTCAAAATAGGAACCAAAAAATGATTAGTGAATATATCATAAAATATGAGTCTGATGGCCCTGAAATTTTGGCCATGCATGCATGTGACATGTACCTAGCCTGCACCCAAAAATCAGATTTTTGGGTGATGATTTTCCTAAGGTTTTAATTAAATATGTAAAATCAAATAAATGACATTTTTGGATGTATATAACTCCAACTGATCTCAAATTTGGGTGTCATACCCATTTAGTCAATATTAGTCAATGGTCAAAATTTGAGACCAAAGGGATCTCAGCATGTATGGTAATTTCTCTTTGCATGTCTCTACATAAAAAGATATTGGGGTACTAATAGTCACCTTTGGTTTAAGGAAGCCTTAGATGAGTTTGGAGGTGAAAATCACCTTGCATGTCACTAAAACCTTGGCCATGCAAGTAGGGTGACCTAACAATCCAAGCCCTAGAGTTTGGAGATCATTAGAGCTAGAATCATTAAGTTTTTCTAATTAATTTAAATTGTCACACCTATAAATTAATGGAATTTTTGGGGCAAAATCAACATGGAATATTCTGAAATTTAGGACTTGGTATTTTTAGGTCAATATTATACTCTACAAATTTACCAGATTTTATTGAGGTCATAATCAAGTACTTAATGTATAAGTCCTTATTTGCACACCATGAGAATTAGTTGGATATTGTGATTTAATTTCCCTGGAATATTCTGAAATTTGGTACTTGGTATTTTTAGGTCAATATTATGCTCTACAAATTTTACAGATTTTATTGAGGTCATAATCAAGTACTTAATGTGTAAATCCTTATTGGCACCCCACTCTCATTAAATAGTAATCATGGATAAATACTCCCTGGAAAAATGTGAAACTTAGGCTTTGAAGTTTTTAGACCAATACTATACTACTGTGATTTTATCAGAATTTATAGTGACTTATAGATGGTACTTGTAGGGTAAATCCTTATTGGCACCCCACTCTTATTAAATAGTAATGATGGATAAATACTCCCTGGAAAAATGTGAAACTTAGGCTTTGAAGTTTTTAGATCAATATTGTGTTACTGTGATTTTATCAGAATTTATAGTGACCTGTAGATGGTACTTGTAGTGTAAATCCTTATTGGCACCTCACTCTTATTAAATAGTAATCATGGATAAATACTCCCTGGAAAAATGTGAAACTTAGGATTTGAAGTTTTTAGATCAATATTGTGCTACTATGATTTTATCAAAATTTATAGTGACTTGTAGATGATACTTGTAGTGTAAATCCTTATTGGCGCCTCACTCTTATTAAATAGTAATCATGGATAAATACTCCCTAGAAAAATGTGAAACTTAGGCTTTGAAGTTTTTAGATCAATATTGTGCTACTGTGAATTTATCAGAATTTATAGTGATCTGTAGATGATACTTGTTGTGTAAATCCTTATTTGCACGCCATTCGTGTTAAATAGAAATCATGGTCAAATAATCCCTAGAAAAATGTGAAACTTAGGGTTTGAGGTTTTTAGACCAATACTATACTATTATGAATTCATCAAAATTTATAGAGATCTGTAGATGATAATTGTTGCGTACAACTTTACTTTCATCCCATCTATTTGAATAGAAACTATGATTAAGGATTCCCCGGAAGAGTATGAAATGTAGGATTTGAGGTTGTTAGATCATTACACATTGTGAACCTATGGTAAGAACTTGGAACTCATTAGGACTTGATAGGACCAAGGTTGCGTCTTAAGAGTCAAACCTAGTTCAATTCCACCTTGGTCTGCGAACAGTAGAAACTGAAAACATAGATTCGGACCCCTTCCTTATGGTCACAACCCCCACAGTTACTAACTCTAAGAGAATTACAGATGCCCAATTAGGTTGAAGGATTAATCACCAATGGCAGTCATCGGAAATAAAGACGGGGTGCGTTTAGTAATACATCGTTTCGGGGTTTACAACGATAAGATAAAGGGATGGAGCCATGATAAGGAAGGAGTAATGGGATAAGCTTATGGATCATAGATAGTGGTCGAGAGATAATACGATAAGGTAGCCGTTCTCTAGGGGAGATAGGACTCGAGGTTCAATTGAACACCGAGCCAAATGTTAAACCATCATAGGACATGGAGCAACTAGATAGGAAATAGGTAAATAAGAATGGATAAACACCAATAAGAATAATTATCCTAGAAAGGGCAATTTGGGCTTCAGTCACCATCACATTCCCTAGTACCGTCGTGAGCCCTTCACCGGGTAACCCGCGGGAAGTCCGGGATTCATCCTAAGTTTCTAAGATCAACTAACAATAGACAAGAGTAATAAAATAGGAGGACTTGCAATATAGTTTACCCCCCCCCCCCCCCCCCCCCCCCCCCACTCCCAAATCTGGGAGGGGCAGTGATAAGATTGGTGTAGACTTGCGAGCAGTAGGCTCGTAGTTTGAATAAAGACTGGTGTAGTCTAGCGAGCGGTAGGCTCGTAGTTTAAAAAAAGACTGGTGTAGTCTAGCGAGCGGTAGGCTCGTGGTTTTAAATAAAGACTGGTATAGTCTAGCGAGCGGTAGGCACAGGATATAAGAAAGGACTGGATAATCCTGCGAGCGGTAGGCTCGGGTTATAAGGAAGGACTAGGATAGTCCTGCGTGCGGTAGGCTCAGGTTATAAGAAAGGACTGGGATAGTCCTGCGAGCGGTAGACTCAGGTTATAAGGAAGGACTGGATAGTCTTGCGAGTGGTAGGCTCGGGTTATAAGGAAGTACTGTGATAGTCCTGCGAGCGGTAGGCTCGGGTTATAAGGAAGGATTGTGATAGTCCTGCGAGCGGCGGTAGACTCGGGTTATAAGGAATAAGGACTGGGATAGTCCTGCGAGCTGTAGGCTCGGGTTGTAAGTAAGGACTAGGATAGTCCTGCGAACGATTAGCTCGATTTTTATAAATGTTGGTTTAGAATTACGAGCCGAAGGCTCGATGGTAAGAGATAATACATATTTGCATATGCATAAGATGTGGTGGGTCTTCGGTTCTGGCTTAGTCGTCACACCGACAGCAGTTCGTTGACTCGGCAGTGCTAGTGGTTTGATTAGGGGCTAGGTTGTTTTACTGCGGTCCGACGGGACGAATTCCCTAAACCCTGTCTGGCCAATTCAGTTTAGTACGCAGGAGCTCGTGAGTACCGGGTACCGGTATCACAGCGTACGTTAGGGCCTAGGTCAGGTAGTGTGACTTACCCACCTAGGTGAGGAGACGCCCGCTCCTCTGCCATCGTTTGACCACGACAGGAGGTGCCCGAGAGGTTAGCTACCTCCGAAAAGTGGAAACTAATGGTCTGTACGTACAGAGTCGCGTGTGTGAGTTACATCATTGCATTGCATTGCATATCATAGCATAGCATTCTTGCATAAATCAGAGACCTCATCGTATAAATTAGTATGGGCTCTTTTATATGATGAGTTTGTCTTCGTGTCAGATCTCTTAGCTTATGTGCTTTTGTGTGTGCATATAAGTTAAGGTTACATTTGTAGCTGCTCTTATTTATTATACCTACTTCTTTATATTGTATTGTCTTTTACTTATTGTTGTCACACTATGCTCTGCTAGCATAGAATTGTTATTATTAAATATTCAGTAATTATAAAATCTGCTAGTCTAGCCACATGTCACCTGCTTTTGATTTACCCTTTGATGTCATCCGCTTCCTCCGATCCTCCCGCACGGTGCCTAGGAGTCGCGGGTGGAGGCGGTGAGGAATATGCTGAGTCTTATAGAGTGGCGGTCGGTGGACCTCATCATTTTAGGGATGATGTGTCGGAACAGCGGGACCTCGTTCAGGAGACAGGACAGGAAGACGGGATGAAGCAGAGCAACCACTACACGCCGTCGTAGCAGCAGCTACAGATGCATGAAGACAGAGTTTGATAGCTTCCACATAGATGTAGAGTGGGAGTGTTGTTGCACTATATTTGATCATGTACCAGGCATAAGCCCTCATTCGTTTAGTTCTTTCTCATCGTGGACAATGTAATATTGTATTATGATAATTATATATCGTGATTTTGTGGACTTGTATCATTTAATGCTTCTATTACTGCGACTATGGTTGGCCTGGATGATGATGAATAGCCGGCAGGATCGGCGTATTGTGGCGGCGACCATTGAGTGTAATGGTGTCGCCGCAAGCCGGCGATTCTGGGCGGTAAGACCCGGGAAAGAATGCAAAAAAAGAGGGTCTTACATAAACGCAGTCCATTTATATTCGCAGTCCAATGAAATTTAAGTGTTTTTAGGACTGTGAATAACCGTTTTAGTTGATTTTAGGACTGCGAATATCGGTCGCTCTTTTTTTTTGCTAGCTTAAATGTTCTGAATCCATGTCTATTTATAAACTTCTTAAGCGAATGCCAAATGTCTAGGTGTCCTCCACTCAATTCAACTTTTTTATTTTAACCTTTGCATTGACTTTGGTCAGCACCGCCTTATCTTACAAAAAGTAAAAACTGATATAATATATATTTTTAATATGTCTGCCAACAACATTGGCATAGATATATATATATATATAACCAACTAAAGCACATAGATTGAAATCATCTGCCAAAAATTTATTGAAACAATTTCGCAACTTATAACATGTGAGTTTATTAGTGCCCTAATTCTTCATACAAAGCATAAAAAGTAGAACAACATGACCCAAATTATAGCAAACATAATGTAAGTTACTACTTATTCGACAGCTCAATCACACAAGTATTTGAATTGATGTAAAGCGTTTTGAATTCGCTAAAGCCAGACTGCGTAGCCAAGACCTTAAATTCATTTTCCGTGCGCTCTTGTCCCCCCGGGTTATGCGCGAGCATAGCCATGTCTATTTGAAAGACTATTTGTGCCGCTGGAGTTTGCTCTGGAGTTTCAGGGAGAATGCATTCCACAATCACGACCTTTCCGTACACTGGAAGAGCTTTTTGACAATTCGCAAGTATTTTTACACAGCACTCATCGCTCCAGTCATGAAGAATCCACTGCATAATTAATTAGATTTACAATCAAACTATTAGTTAATTTGCTGAGTACGTATTTCATATGAAATACTACGTGTATATATATACCTTCATGAAGATGACATCCCCGCTAGGGATGACCTCAAACATGTCCCCGCCAACGTGCTCCACACCTGCATCACCATTGTAATCGAAATCGCCTTATTAATTACGCATTACTAAAAATTCGCATATTTATTGCATGTTTAAGTTTTTAAAATGTTTTTTTTTTGGCATGATCTGTAATTACTTGGAATAGTCGGGGCATGAGAGACAACATGAGGAAGATCGAAGTTGATGCCCTTGATATGATTGTGTCTACTGATAATCATGCTGAGGGCGGAGCCGAGGCCACCGCCGACATCAACAACAACTTTGGCGTCATGGAAACCCTGGTAAGCATCTAGAACCTTCTTCAGCACGATGGAAGAGTGGCCCTTCATCGCCTCGTTGAATAAGGCGTTGAATCTCGAATCCTTTCCGCAGTAATCGAACAGATTGGTGCCATAAACCATGTCGAATGGTCTGGTCCCTTTAATCACGGCATCCTTGATGTGGTGCCTACACGCGGAGGAGATCGTCGTGCGAGTATTTAATTTCCAAATTTATCAAATTCATTATTTGGATTTGCGAAGGTATAGTAGTACCAAATCTCCATGAGGATCTTGTCTTGGAGCATGAGGGCGAAGGGCGCCATGGAGACGCCGTTTTCGTCGGGCGTCAAATACTTGCAAACTGGGGCCGCGGCGTAACGCGGGATGATGCGTCCGTCGGAGTCGGGAGATCTGGAGATTGAGAGAATGGAATAGCTCGAGAGGAGGCGGAGGATGCGGTCGATCATGGCCGCCGCGCGGGGATTAGTAGCGAGTAATCCAAGGCGGTCGGCGAGCTCGTCGCAGGAGAGCGGGCCGGCGTCGGAGATACCCCGGAGGAGGCCGAGCTCTATCGCCGCCTTGAGGGTCATCGGAAGGGCGGATAAGCCGACGAGCCAACTGGCGTGCTCAAATGCATGATCTTCATCGCCGGTATCATAATTCTGCATTGCAGACCCAATTTTTACAACTGGATTTATGCAAGGCAAGAGCTCAATATTTATTATATATATATATATACATATGATCGATGAAATCGAGGAGATTAGCAAAGAACAAATATTAATTATGGTCAACTAAAATTAATTATAAATATAGGTGGCCGTGAGCGTGTTTAATTAGATCGAGACTAAATTGTTGGTGCGAGTAACCCATCTAAAATTATGAATTTAATCGTGGTCATTTTTCGCTAGCACGATTTTTTACGCATGATTGATCTAAAATACAGTCAATATTTAATACTGTCATATATTTTCACAGATCATCTCCGTCATTAATTAAAATCACGATCATACGACGCATTAATTAAAATCACGCTCCAAAATATCTCTAATGAGGCTAAAATAGCATGACTCGGTTATCTTTAAATAATAATGTTTTACTAAACTGCTCATTTCGGAGAACTCAGTTTATATATATAAATGTGCAGAGAGAGAAAGAGGAGGAGAGAGAATAGTCATTGGATTTAATTCATAATTTTTTAACTCCGTCCAGCAGCTGTTCGCCCCGATGAAAAACATGCGCCGGGGGAAGACACGCGCCGGGGCGACAAAAGGTGCCCGGTGAAAAACGTGCATGCGGGCGAATAAAGGGCGCCTTGGCAAAAAAATGGCATGTGCGAAAAAAGAGTGCCCGAGCGAATAAAGACCCTTGAAAGAGTGTGTAATAGCTCACTGATCCAGCGCTCTGAAGAACCAAGTGGCATAATTCAGCACATCATATCGCCAGTATCATAATTCTGCCGCCTCAGGAACTTCTCCATTGCAGACTTTTACCGCCAGACGTATTCAGCTCATGGCACAATTAAGGTCCCGTTTGGTTAGGCGGATTCGCTCCGGTGCGGCCGGATAGAAACCGAATTTCGGTTAAAAGCGTTGTTTGGTTCGACGACTCATTCAAATGACGGTTGTTAATAAGTCGCGTTTCTTTTAATGAATCCGCCGAGGTTCCTTCCTCCCGTCTCTAAATTGCATATGTAGCGTGGTGAGATCGATGAGGCTAAAATAGTATGACTCGATTGATCATTAAATAATAAAAGAGAACTCAGTTTATATTTTAAAATGGAGAGAGAGAGAGAGAGAGAGAGAGAGAGAGAGAGAGAGAGAGAGAGAGAGAGAGAGAGAGAGAGAGAGAGAGAGAGAGAGAGAGAGAGAGAGAGAGAGAGAGAGAGAGAGAGAGAGAGAGAGAGAGAGAGAGAGAGAGAGAGAGAGAGAGAGAGAGAGAGAGAGAGAATGGAGAGAGAGAGAGATAAAATGGAGAGAGAGAGAGAGATAAAATGGAGAGAGAGAGAGAGAGAGAGAGAGAGAGAGAGAGAGAGAGAGAGAGAGAGAGAGAGGGAGAGGGAGAGGGAGAGGGAGAGAGGGAGAGAGAGAGAGAGAGAGAGAGAGAGAGAGAGAGAGAGAGGGAGGGAGAGAGAGAGAGAGAGAGAGAGGAGAGAGAGAGAGAGAGAGAGAGAGAGAGAGAGAGGGAGGAAGAGAGAGAGGGAGAGAGAGGCTTAAGTTAAGTTTATATCTAATTTAGTTCAAAATTCATCTTAATAGGTTCAATTAACAATGCTGAGAATAGTAGGTTAGAAGCTATGATTCTACGCGTGACCTAATTAGTAATAATAATTCAAGTGTTGGAATCAAAGCTGCGACCGAGGAGAAATAGAAGAACGAATAAAGCAAGCATTAGAGCACAAGAGAGCAAGAAAGAAGCAAACTCAAAAATTGTTCTTGTTGCGGGTTGCTTGACGCTCTCACGGTCAGGTTGAACTGAAACATTTCAGCTCGAGAGTGAGTCGAGCGCGCAAACGGTCACAGAATGAACAACGGGTTGAGGAAAGACGTTTTTACGTGGGAAAACCCGGAGGGGGGAAAACACGGGACCGGGTCGGTGCCGACCAAATTCACTATCTTTCTTAGTGTTACAAGAAGTTGTTTTTCGATGGTGACACGTCACCACTCGTTACAATGAGTTTGCTGGATCGCGGAAGTTGCTTGGAGCGGAGCGCGGAGAAGCGTGCTCGGGAGCAGTCTGGAAGGATGAAAGCAGCAACGGAAGCTCTGGGTTCGAAGCACGAAGTCGAAGGAGATCTTCGAGCCGTCTTCGAGGGACTTTCGAGGACCGGAGGAAATCTTCGAGTTGTCTTCAAAGAGATCTTCGAACACCGAAGAAGATCTTCAACGCCGCATGACAAATGTCGTGCGGCATTCAGGCGGCACGACATTTATGTCTCACGCGGCAATCAAGGGCCGACGGCACTCTTAGGTTGCACTGCGCGCGACACTTGCAAGTCGTGTCATGTGCGGCACTTATGTGTCCCGTGTGACACTTAATTATGCGACATGCAGGATCGCGTGGTTTTATGCGTATGCAAATTTTGTGCACCAGTACATTTCGTCATCTGTTTGTGGTTTTATCCGTTTGGGGATTAAATAATTTTGCAGGATCACGTTTATTTATGCATATGCTAATAGAAATGGACGTCGAAGAGGATATATAAAGGTTGAAGGTGATGTTCAAAACGATATGACTGAGTTTGGAGGTATTTTAAAAAGATATAACAACACAAATGTGCTTCACAAACATAACATAACAAAATTTGCGTGAAATTATGAATCCATCCTCGACACTCACAATAGAACCTTTGGTTCCATCCAAGTTAACGGAAAGCTACAAGCAAAGTCATAAGGGCTACATGTCAACAAAGAGGTGTTAGAATTGAAGTGAGCTAGCACACGCGCTAGTGCTAGCACCTGCGCTAGTGCTAGCGCCAGCGCTAGCTCAGCTTCTAGAAGACCTCCTCCCTTGCCTATAAATAGGAGGGGTAGACCCCCTCTAAGATAAGGCATTCAGATAGTGGCGAGTATCATCAACCTTGAGCGAGTTTGAGATACCAGAGTGTCACCTAGCGAGCAGCGAACCCGGAGTCAGTTCGGCTAGCGACCTAGACAGAGTTCCTTACTCGCAAGATAGCGCCGGTGTTAGTGGTTAGCGTCCGCGGTAGCGAGAAGAGGAGGAAGCAAAGAGTAGCGAGCTTGCGAGTAGCGAGATTGCGAGTAGCGAGCTTGAGAGCTAGCGCCAGCGCTAGTGGCTAGCGCCCGCGGTAGCGAGTATCACCTACGTTGTGTGCTACGGAGGAGAAGCGGACACTGTCCGTGACCAGTTTCTTTACTACTATTGGCTGTTGTGAATCAAGTTGGATGCAACTTATTTTCAGCCCTGTTCATTTGTAACTAGCTGCCAAGATTTTTTAATTGTGAAAGTTTGTGTTCATCTCTTGGTGTCCTTATTCCCTTGTTGGTTGGCGTGTTCTTCCGACCACGAGTAAAATATTTTACATGGTATCAGAGGGATAGTGGGAACAAGGACTGAGAAACCAAGATGGACGGCGGAGGAGGGTATGCTAGAGGACTTGGCATTGAGCTGCTTACTCAGACCAACTACAAGAAGTGGAAGTCTTATATGGAGAGCTACCTTCTTGGAGAGGACCTTTGGGAGGTTGTTGGTGGAGATGAACAGGAGGAGGTTCTAGCGACCGAAGGAAATGGTCCAGCGGTGAGGACTTGGAGGAAGACTAACGCTAAGGCAGAGTTCACTCTGAAGAGAGTTATTTCACCTGACTTGTTCGACCACATCATAGGTTGCAAGTCACCGTCTGGCATCTAGAAAGCCCTCGACGGGCTATTCAACAAGAAGAATGTAGCGCGGCTACAATTAAAGGAGAATTAGTTGGCACAGTTCACTCATGGAGAGATGGCAATATCCACCTTCTTCCTGAATGTGAAGAACTTGTGTGGTGAGATCTCGGCCTTAGACCCTGAAGAGCCGATCTCAGAGGTGAAGTTGAAGCGGCACATACTCTGAGGCTTGAGGAAGGAGTATGTCCCCTTCGTTACGTTTGTGCAAGGATGGGCTACTCAGCCCTCCTTATTGGAGCTAGAGAACCTGTTGTAATCACAGGAGATCTTGGCGAAGCAGATGGTGGGAGTATCCATCTCAGGGGGAGATGGCGAGGCTTTGTTCTCAGGACAAGAGAAAGAAGAACTCCGGAGATGGACCTTTAACGTCCTCTCAGGGAGATGGGAGGAAGTTCCTCCCTGCGCGCGATGAGATGGGGAGATCCCTTTGCTATGCCTGTAAGAAGTACGGGCACATGGCAAAGGACTGTCGGTCCAATCAAGGCCGGTCATGTTGCTAACAAGGAGGGAGACCACCGGAGAGGTGGAGACCATTCGAGAGGTGGAGGAAGAGGTGGAGGTCACCAGGGCGGTGAGAGGGGAGATAATTGTTTCCTGGTAGAGATGACGACAACGTCAGTCGATGTCTTAGCCTCCATCAACTTTGAGAATGACTAAATAGTGGATTCCGGTTGCGGGCATCATCTCACTGGAGATATGTCGAAGTTTGACTCCTTGGAAGCATATGAAGAAATGGATGCTATCATCACTGCAGATGATACAGTACATCCAGTGGAGCGAGAAGGGAAGGTATCCCTTGGAAGTGAAGAGAAGCCCGTGACACGGATTGGATCTGGAGCAGATTTGGGAAAGGATTCGAAGAAGCATCTTGGAGAAGATTTGTGTAATTTGTCTCGTCCGCCACTATCGGTACCTTTTAATTTTTCTGCTAGTACTGTTTATTGTGTATTATTGTGTGATGCGAAGTTGGTGAAGATTATGTGTGAATCGAGGAGGGAAAATCTTCTAATTGCCTATTTGTTTTATACATACGTAGTGATGGCTTTTCGGGTTGTACTCTGATCGTCTCGTGATTTTCACCTTATTGGGTTTCCACGTTAAAGTTGTGTCACTTTTTATTGTTGTTATTTTGTGATGTGTTTTAGTTGTGTATCGGCATATATACCGCTAAGCTGTCGTGCATGCACTTGCTCAAACCAATTTGCAAGTGTTATGATCGGGCTTACATGCTCTTTAGCCCAACAAGCAAAGCATGAGCTGGTGAGGTCGACAAACACCACCGTGACCACTCCTGAAGAAGGAAGACAACACTAATATTTAGTGTTGTTGGTCTCGAGATGTATCCAGAAGCGTCAACACGTGAGAAGCAGAGACTCGGTTAATGGACGAGATAGCTAAAGCTAGCTTCGAGTGAAGAGATTGTTGCAATGTCCCAGAAAATGGCCAAACCAAACATGATGATGTTGTGGATGCAACTGATTGGCTCCTATGAAGTTTAATAACTAAGCAAATCAAATTTAGTCGAAGTTAGGTTGGTCACTAGAGAGGTTTCGACTAACAACAACTTACCGATGTTGCCATAATGCTGAAGCACTTTCGCTTGCCGATGTCACCATAGTGTTGAAGCACTTTTGCTTGTCGAAGTTGTCTGTGACACCGACGCTACTTCAGGAGATGATGCAGGTGGGAGTGTTATCAAAGCTCTGCTTGTTACAGGTGGAGTATTGCGGGGTGTGTTAGGGTTAGGGCGCTCAAGATATTTTACATAGGTCTATCTAGTTCGAAATGACCTTATATAGTATCTCCAGCGTAGGGACCAAGCCCTAGGTCGACATGCAACCCGATTAGACTTATCGTGTTGGTTAGGATACGCTGACATATTAGTTAAAATCCTTTACAATCTCCTCATATGTCCGTGGTAAACCCGACGACGGTTATGGTGGTTTGTGTAAGTTCAACCAAATCATGAAAAGTACACAACCGTGTCCAACACCTGCAAAAACCGATTTGACTCAAAGAAAATTGTATGCATGCATAAAGATAAACAATAAATCTCAACTGCAACACAGAATAGTCTAAAGTATGATCATAGCACAAGTACAACATAGTGGCCAGAATCAACAAAAGAGCATAAAAGTCGTCCAAATGGCAAGTGTATCAAAAGAAGAGCTAAACAAATGCTCTAAGCAGAGATAAAATAAAGGAAGCAAATAACACTCTAACTGTCGTCGGCCTCAGACGTCCAGCAAATCATCCTGTTCAGGATCCCATCCTGCCAGTGCTCCTCCATCAACAGCAACTCCTGTAATTTCCAACAGAGAATTTCATTATAGATGAATTCATCTTTTGAAAATGTACAAGTATCTAGTTCTACAAAATGAACGTAGTACTTAATAATCAGCTAGAATGAGTACTTATAGTATTATAGGTTGAACCTCAGAATCCAATATCGGTTTCCAATGAAACGATTTATAGACTTCTAGACACCGCAGCTATATTTGTGTTCCATAGGCTAGCTTCGAGTGAAGAGATTGTTGCAATGTCCCAAAAAATGACCAAAACGAACACGATGATGTTGTGGATGCAACTGATTGGCTCCTAGGAAGTTTAATAACTAAGCAAATCAAATTTAGTCGAAGTTAGGTTGGCCACTGGAGAGGTTTCGACAAGCAGCAACTTGTCGATGTCGTCATAGTGCCGAAGCACTTTTGCTTGCCGATGTCGCCATAGTGTTGAAGCATTTTTGCTTGTCCAAGCTGTCTGCGACACCGGCGCTACTTCAGGAGATGATGCAGGTGGGAATGGTATCAAAGCTCTGCTTGTTACAGGTGTACTGTGGGGCGAAGGAGAAGGAGACGGCAAGGGAGATTCTAAGTCTGCATGGCAGGATTTGGAAGAAGTCGCCCTGCTTATTCCCTCTGCTTCTCTCCGCATTTCGGTGTACATGCTCATAGCGAAATTGGGTTGCAATTATATTTTGGCTTCATATAGCCACTATTGGTTTGTCTGTAACACCACTCTTTTTTTATGGGAGGCTAAAAGTTGGAACCTTATCTATGTGAATTGTAACCCCCCATTTTATTGAATTAATAAAAAAATTTATTAAAAAAATGTAAATCTATACTATTATATAAAGATATTAAGTTATGTTGTAACCCGGTCCACCAATGAATATAAGCCGTCGGATGAAGATTCAAATGATCCTATCTATTCGCAGGTGGTCTGCGAATAGCCTTTCAGTTTTGCGCTGGTTTGCTATTCGCAGACCACCATAGTCTGCGAATAGCCAAACAGTTTTGCGCCGGTTGGCTATTCGCAGACCACCTGCGTAGAATTTTTTTCCCGAAAAATTATAATAAAATACCGTATAAATTATTTAAAAATTGAAAAAAAAAATATTAAAAGAAGGCAAAAAAAAGAAATATTATTTAAAAAAAAATTATTAAAAAAATAAATTAAAAATAAGCTCGCCGATTGAGGGCCCCGTGCAATATCACTCGCCGCCCTCGTTTATTGAATAGTATAGATAAGATATGATAATATATAATAACAAGCAAGATTTTATTAGTATTTAAACCGGTTGGTGGCCTTCCAGCAAAGTCTTCGGATCGATGGGGATATTTTTATATATTAATACTATATATATAATATATATAGCGCTGTTACGTGCACATCAAAATTGGCTATGTGCACACCCATAAAAGAAATGAAACATCATTAAATATATTTCGCAAATCCTCTCACCCTGAAACTATGTGCACACTACAGCTCCAACCAGCACATGAAGCGCCTCCTCACGGCCGCCGGACGATAACTTCCACTTCCTCACGTACTACGTCGAGAGGCCTTTGGCCCCATCGTCGGCCGCCACGCTCTTGCGGGTCCACGCATGACCGTCTCAGGTCGCCGATGGCTTGATCTCCAAAGCCGAAAGAAGAATTATCTCGATTTATGCAAAGAAGAAGAAGCACGGAGCCTTCCTTCTTTCAGGATTTTGATCTAAAGAGTCCAATAAAACCTCAATTCTCAGGCTTGATGATATTGAAGCGAGGACCACACAGAAAGATCGTCGGAGACTGGTGGTGGTCCTCCCATGAGCAGCGAAAGGCGAAACACTAGCAGACGGGATTTGCACGAGGTCGTCGGGCAGCAAAACAGCGTGATACTGCACAGAAATCGTGAGCCCTACTTGCGATCGAGCAGCAGCAGGAATATACATGAGTTTTCCTCGATCAACCAGCGGACGAACCACAAAAAAACGAAGGGATCTCCCTCCTATTTCTTGTGATTCAGTGAGCGACGTGATTCCGCCGCCGCCTCCAGCCGGAGCTCCTTCTCTTCGAGTTGCTTCCTAAATTCCATTCAACAAAGAAAAAAAAAATCAAATTTTCATTTTGGCCTGCATATAAGATTTTGGGTGTGCACATAGTAATGATGTGCACAAAGTCAAATATGATGTGCGCGTAACAGCGCCCTATATATAAGGAGGTAACTGGCATAGCACTCCAACTAAACTTGGCATCCGTGTATTATTATTATAAATAAATAATTCCGGCTGAGTTCGATCCGGCGATGGATCCGATGCTGGCAAGGAGGTGGCAGGATAATGATACGGATGAGGACGCGTACGCGTACGCCATGCAGTTGGTCAGCTTTTCCGCACTTCCGATGACCCTCAGGGCAGCGGTGGAGCTCGGCCTCCTCCGGTATATCTCCGATGCCGCCGGCCCACTCTCCTCCGATGAGCTCGCAGCTGGTCTTGGATTACTTTCCACTAATCCCCACGCGGCAGCCATGATCGAGCGCATCCTCCGCCTCCTCGCAAGCTATTCCATTCTCTCCTACTCCAGCTCCCCCAACGCCGAGGGCCGTATCGTCCCTCGTTACGGCCCAACCCTGGTTTGCAAGTACTTGTCACCGGGCGAAAATGGCGCCTCCTTGGATGCCCTCGCCCTCATGTTCCAAGACAAGATCCTCATGGAGAATTGGTAAGCGGAGATATTCAATTTTTATTTTAATAAATGATATGATAATTAATCGTTATAAGAAAATTGGTTTTCAGTGACGAAGTAGTTATTTCGTTATTGTAGATGTGCTTAATCATTTGATGAAATTTTATTACGATTCCCTAAAAAATATTTCTAATTCATTATTATAAATAGTGACAATTTATTTTTTTCCACAAAATACTATACAGGGACAACTCTTCTAGAAAATATTAATATTTTGACAATAAATAAGGGCAATGTTATAAGCAGTCATATAACCGCTAAACGCAGTTCATAAATATTCGCAGACCAATGAGTTTAAGTGTTTTTAGGACTGTGAATAGCCGTTTTAAGTATTTTTAGGACTGCGAATAGCCATCGTAGGACTGCTAATAACATCGCCCATAAATAAGAGTGGTGTTAAGTGCGGATCAGATTTCTAAAATAAAAAATATTGTCATGGTTTGCACTTAAATTGGTCTACACTTAAATTTTATTAGTTTGCACAACTAAAATTAATTTGCACTTATAATTACTCATAAATTATTTGTTTCATTTAATTAGTGACTAGAATACTAAGTTAGTTATTAAAAATGATGATTTAGTAAAACAAACAAGTGATCAGTGCCTTATTTGTTTAATAACTATATAATTTTAATGAATACATTTTGGTAAAACTCCTATGTTTTTTTTTTGTTGAAAAAGTGATCACTACATTTGGTCAAAAACCTAGGTTTCTAGTTTCCTCTAATCCATCCCCGGCCGTCTCCCGCTCCTATTGCTAGCACGCAATTCGTGAGATGTGCAGTCTTCTTCACGATTCGAAGCCACTGTAGATGTTCCGGTAACTGCCAAGGATGAAATCGAATATAAACCCCCTTCAACGCTCCCGATCCCCCCTCATTTGACTCAGGCAAATTTTCATCGTGCATTGAAGCACGGAAGCTAATTTTCGTGTAGCGAACATTCAGCTGAAAGCAATACTCTTCCTTATCACTTCAGGTATCACATCAAGGATGCTGTGGTTAACGGTGGCACGCCATTTAACATGGCTTATGGCATGTCTCTATTTGATTACTGCAGAAATGATTCTAAATTCAAGGCACTGCTCAGGGAGGGGATGAATGGTCACTCTTCAATCATTATGAAGAAGGTTCTAGATGTTTATCAGGGTTTCCGTGATGTCAATGTCGTTGTTGATGTTGGAGGCGGCCTCGGCTCCACCCTCAACATGATTATCGCGAGACACAATCACATCAAGGGCATCAACTTTGATCTTCCTCAAGTCGTCTCACATGCTCCATCTATTCTAAGTAATTATATTTAGAGCATATAAAATCACATTGATCAAAATGTATATTCATTTTTTAAAAGTAGTAATAAATTTAAATACGGTGTTTTCGCTATGATTGATGGTTATGCAGATGTGAAGCATACCGGCGGAGACATGTTTGAGAGCATTCCGAGTGGAGATATCCTCTTCATGAAGGTATAGCAACTTAGCAACTTTTCAGATCAAATTAATTTAGTAAACTAAACTAGTAATTTGATCGTAAATTTAGTGGCTTCTTCACGACTGGAGTGATGAGTGCTGCATAAAAATACTCAAGAATTGTCGAACGGCGCTTCCCTCCGATGGTAAGGTGGTGATTATGGAATACATTCTCCCAAAGTCTCCAGAACACAATCCAGAGGCACAAGTAGTCTTTCATGCAGATATGATAATGCTCGGACATGTCTCCGGAGGAAAACAGCGAACTGAAAAAGAATTCGAGGTGCTGGCTTCGCAATCCGGCTTTATCAAATTCAACCCAATTTACATCACTTCAAATGCTTGTGTGATGGAGTTGTCGAATAAATAATCGCATATATGGTGATTCCACTTATCATCTTATACGATTAAAAAAGACAATAACTATATGCAGGACTTCAGTTATGTGCAGGCCGCGTAATTTCATAACGGTTATGTGCAGGCCAATCTATTACGGGTTCACAACTTTCTATGATTTTTTAGTTTTGCCTACATTTATCTTTGGACTGCACATAGTAAGAAATGACATGCATATAATAACACCCTTAGTAACATGTTGGTCAAATTATCCTACTTTCAATGCTTTGTATCAAACTTTGTAAAGGAAATTGTAACTTTATGCTTTTGAGATTTTGTACTTGGTAATTTCTATTTTCATGGCCTTTAACTTGAAATAAATGTAGAAGTTTAAATGTTTTCTATATAAGACCCCCGATCGGGAGATCTTATCGCACACCTTCGCCGACACGCGACATCAAAGCAACTAACTGAAGAGTGGAAGTACAACTGTTTATGGCCCCTCCCGTTCATAACATCGATGCAACGTGTGAACGGCGGTGCTGAACATACTAATTGATTAAGATAACAGTTAATTATTTTAGATTTCGTTCACTCATATGAGCAAGACGTAAGCTATACAATCATGATGAATTTACATGTGAAGATGTAAATGCAGGCATATCAATGGTAGTGTGTTCTTGCAGCAAATATAATTTGCAAAGCTTTCTTCGTATCATTATGATCATCGAACTACAAAGAATTTTCATAGCAGCTGCATCGATCACAGTCTTGCGCCCGATCACGTCCAAAGCTCTAAGAAAGAGCGGATTCTTCTTCAAGTTTGGAATATGTCGGGCATCCTCAAAGTCCTCTCAACCTCATCATGCATCGCAATCCAGATGATTTCGATATAAACCATTATTTTAATGTTATTACTCAAACCCTCTTTCTAATCCTTCTGGGCTGCAATCAACAACTCTGTCATCCCATATTTTAGAGGCTTCGTTTGGCAAAGCGGTGGCGGTCATGAGCGCGGCGGCGGTCATGAGCACAGTGGTTAGGAACCATCGATGCCCGACCTCACCTAAAGAACTTAATCCACTTTTATGTTCAAAACTAATTTTACGGGGCAGTGTCGAAACTCACCGGAGCAAAAACAAACCGTGGCAAACGGAGCCAAAGAGTGAACCTTAATTTACCAATAATAACACCCTAAATTTATTAGATGCCTTTAAGAACAAATAATTGATAGATAATTTGAAGATAATTCTTTATAAATGAAACCCATAGCATATAGAAGCAATTGTTCCAGAAGATAATGGGCCAGTTCGGCCGGACGGCGGTGTTCGGTAATGACCGCCACCAAGAAAAAAAATCAATTTTGAACATAAAATATGGACGGAGGTGAATTTTAGGTGAGGTCGGACGCTCACGAACAACAGCTCGTCACCATTGTGTTCACGACCGCAGCCATGCCAAACGGACCCAATATCTCAAGATTAACGAATGAACCCACAGAAAGATATTAAGAGGCATTGCCAACCAAAGAAATCCAAAAAAATTGTCACAAAAATGTATTCCAGGTTATAATATGGTGAACTTTTAACAAATCATGTAACTCAGCACTGAGTCAACTCAGCCAACTCAATAATCCGCAGCGCATCTCGCTATTCGGAGAGCTAGGAGAGCGGAGTCGATGGGATGCTTCCGGCCATTCGTTCAACGAGAAGAGCTAAACAGAGCTCTGCCGATGATGCCCGTCGCCTCGATGTACCGCTCGACGCACCTGGAGATGCAACTGCTCTCGCTTCCGCTCAAACTGCTTCCCGGCTTCGTGATGCACTTTTCAAAGCACTTGCTCCTCACTGTCTGCGAAAAAGAAGCGTCTTATTGGCTATTAGTATCGCGAAAAGTACGTAACGGGCCGATTGAAAATCGTATCCCTAAATAACCTAAATAAAGAATAAACAATTTGTCTATTTCCTAAAATAGAGTGACAATTGTTGAACTAAACCCCATTAAAACTAGATATCATGTAGTCAATCTGTGTTCTACTAAGGTTATGTTTGGGACTTCGTTGGCGTTCGAGTCCATTCCGGTGGGAAAGGGCCCCTTTTTAAGAAGGGAGAATTGAGCTCCAAGGGCTAATGCAAAAAGGAACCACCAGTTCGGTCTTACTCGGAGTATGACAAAACTAGAGAGAAAAATCCTTATAAACAGAGCTCCCTTTGCCACCGGGCTCCCCTTGCGACCGAAATGGAGCCAAATCGGTGCCCCAGACAGAGCCTAACTCTAAGTTCTCAATATTCTAGAGAATATATTCATTGTTCTAACAAGTAATATTATGTCTATGTAAGAAAAACATAGGCCAAGGAACCTTATTTTAGATCTATTTCATAATAATCAAAGATTACATGATCTAGATATCTTCAGTTAAAGAGGATTTATGACTACAAAATGTTGAAGTTCTGAAGTGAGAGGGGGAGAGGCAAGTGGAGAGTGGGCCTCTTGATGTCAGGTAAGTGAAGTAGTGGAATTGTGAAGTGCCAGGTGAAGTTGGCGAGTGGGTCCTTGACAAGTGGAGGTGTGAAGGTGCTGCTATGTGCTTGGGCGAGTGGAGGCAGTGAGGATTGGCGAGTGGGCCTTTTGGGGGGGGGGGGGGGGGGGGGGGGGGGGGGGGGGCTGCTGTATGAATTGGCGAGTGGAGGTTGTGTCCCTTGCAAGTGGGCTGCTGCCTTGAGTTGGGCCTTGTGAAGGTGGGCTGCTGTTGTTGTGCATGGCTGTGCATGTGAGGGAGTTTGGAAGTGGCTGCCGAGTGGAGTGAATGTGAGAGTGTGCATGCGAGTGGAGTTGTGTGCATGTGAGTGGGAGTATGTGCATGTGCTGGGTGAGTGGAAGTGCATGCATGTGGTGGGGGAAGTGAGGTGTGCGAGTGCACATGTGAAGTGAGAGGTGAAGGTGGCTGTGCGAGTGGAGTAAGGGGGTTAGGCGAGTGCAATGTGTTTGCCGAGTGGGGTGTTGTGAAGTTTGCGCATGGGCATGCAATGATGTGTACGTGCATGCATGCTAAGGTGGTGGTGTACCCCCCCCCCCCCCCCCACCCACCCACCCACCCTCATTATGTGGTTGCCTATAAATACCCCCCCCCCCCCCCCCCCCCCCCCCCCCCACGCGTGCGAGCTAATGCGAAAGTGAAGAGAGAGAGAGATTCAAGAGAGATTCAAGAGAAGAGTTGAGAGAGTGAGAGTGTGCCTACACCCCAGGAGACCCCAATCCATACCTCGGCGAGAGGTGGAGAGTGCAGAGTGCACTGTGAAGGGGAGAGTGGAGAAGCGGACCTTGTCCGCGACAAGTTGTTTTTTTTATATATCATTCAACTGACGTGAATCAAGGTGGATGCACCTTGTAGTCAGCTTCTCCTTGTTGTAATTCAATTGCCTAGTATAAAGAGTTCTTCGTTGTTTATTCATCGTTGGTTCCTTGTGACTGGTAGCATACAAAAAATTTAACATGGTATCAGAGCGAGGTTGCTGAAGCGGCGCGTGCTATCGAGGTTCAAGGTAGACATCCAAGATGGACGGCGGAGGAGGATATGCGAGAGAACTAGGCATTGAGCTGTTCACCCAGACCAACTACAAGAAGTGGAAGTCATGCATGGAGAGCTAACTGCTTGGAGAGGACCTATGGGAGGTCGTTGGAGGAGAAGAGCAGGCAGAAGTGTTTCCTATCGATGACAATGGTCTAGCTGTGAGAGCGTGGAGGAAGACCAACGCCAAGGCGGAGTTCACCTTGAAGAGAGCAATCTCTCCTGACTTGTTCGACCACATCATGGGGTGCAAGTCAGCGTCAGAGATCTGGAGTGCCCTTGATGGGCTATTCAACAAGAAGAACGTAGCGCGGCTACAGTTCCTGGAGAATGAGTTGGCGCGGTCCACTCAGGGAGAATTGTCGATATCCACCTTCTTCCTGAAGGTGAAGAACTTATGTGCAGAGATCTCGGCCTTGGATCCTGACGAGCCGATCTCAGAGGCGAAGCTGAAGAGGCACATACTCCGAGGTCTGCGGAAGGAGTATGTTCCGTTTATCACGTCCGTGCAAGGATGGGCTACTCAGCCCACCTTACTGGAGCTAGAGAACCTGTTGTCGTCACAGGAGAGCTTGGCGAAGCAGATGGCAGGAGTGTCTATCTCAGGAGGAGATAACGAGGCGTTGTTCTCAGGCAAGAGAAGCCTTGGGACAAGAAGAAGAAGAACTCCGGAGATGGACCTTCAACGTCCTCTCAGGGAGTTAGAGAGAACTTCATCCCCCCATATGACCAGAGGGGGAGACCCCTCTGCTTTGCCTGCAAGAAGTACGGGCACATGGCAAAGGAGTGTCGGTCTAATCTCAAGGCCGGTCATGTTGCTGAGAGAGGTGGAGACCATCAGAGAGGTGGAGACCATCGAAGAGGTGGAGGAAGAGGTGGAGGTCACCAGGGTGGTGAAGGCGGAGACAATTGCTTCTTGGCTGAGATGACGGCAACGTCGGTCGATGCCTTAGCTTCCGTCAGCTTCGAGAACGACTGGATAGTGGACTCCGGTTGCGGGCACCATCTCACTGGAGATGTGTCTAAGTTTGCCTCCTTGAAGGCATATGGTGGAACTGATGTTATCATCACGGCGGATGATACGGTGCATCCAGTTGAGAAGGAAGGGATGGTATCCCTGGGAAGTGAAGAGAAGCCCGTGACACTGAAGAGTGTGTATCACGTGTCGGGCATGAAGAAGAACCTCTTCTTGGTTGCGAATGCAGTGGATGCAGGATACCACGTGCTGTTCGGACCGAAGGAGGTGAAGTTCCTGAAGAACCTGTCTTCAGTTGATGCTGATGTCACGCTCACCGGGAGAAGGGTGAAGGACTTGTACGTTCTCTCTGCAAGTGCCTATGTGGACAAGTTTCCAGCTCTATGTATGGTAGTCCACTTTCCATCTAGAAGCTATTCACCCAAGCAGAATTAGAGTCAATAATTTTCTATGAGGAACTACTGAACTCAATCACTCATTTTTTTAGTTGGAACTTTAGGTGGTTCTCGAAAAAAGATAGCTGAAAACCAACGACAGCGCAGCGATCTGGCATGAGAGGCTAGGTCACGTGGGGATGGACAAGCTGAAGATGATAGCGGCGAAGGGCCTGGTGTCTGGCCTACCCAATCTCTCTTCATGCGGCGACGGTCATGTGTGTGAGGGCTGTCAGTTTGGCAAGTCACATCGACTTCCATTTGACAAGTCGGAGACCAGGTGTAGGGCACCCCTTGAGTGCGTACACGCTGATGTGATGGGACCGTACGCCACCCTGACCTATGGAGGAAACAAGTATGTGCTTGTCTTGGTGGATGACTACACTCGCTACACGTGGGTGTACTTCATGAGGGAGAAGGTGGAAGTGTTTGAGAAGTTCCAGGAGTGGAAGGAACTGGTGGAGGGGAGGCTGAACCTGAGGGTGAAGAAGTTGAGAAGTGATAATGGGGGGAGTTTACCTCTAACGCTTTCAACTCTTTCTGCAGGAAATTTGGCATCTGACGAGAGCTCTCCTGCGCCCACACCCCTCAGCAGAATGGGGTGGCAGAGAGGAAGATCCTCCATCTGGTGGAGACTACCAGGAGTTGGCTACATGCCAAGAGCATTCTCAAAGCCTTATGGGCGGAGGGAATGGCATGTGCCACCTATGTGATCAACCGGCTACCTCTTAGTCCCAACAGGATGGTGTCTCCACACCAACTCATGTTCGGGAAGAAGCCAGATGTGAGTCACATGAGGGTGTTTGGCTCTACCTGCTTCGTGCACGTTCCAGAGGCTGAGAGAACCAAGTTGGAGCCGAAGGCGAGGAAGTGTGTCTTCATCGGCTACGACGAGAGGAAGAAGGGATGGAAGTGCATGAACCCGCAGACCCACAAATTTGTCGTCTCGCGCGACGTTGTGTTTGACGAACTGATCTCGTACCAGGGAGTCTCTTCTGTGGTGCTGCCGGAGAGTGGAGAATCAAGCAGGGAAGGAGAAGAGAGAGTCACTGAGGACTCTATGGTGGAGTTGGAAGTATCTCCAAGTGCCCCATCGCCATCTGGCTCAAGGGGAGCTTCTGGCTCAGGGGGAGCTTCTGGCTCAGGTGGAGCTTCAAACTTTAGAAGCAGGGGGAGCGCTGCTTCAAGAGAAGTTGAAGGAGGAGCTGGAGAGGAGGAGTCTACCGGAGTGGTAGAAAGTGGCCAAGCCTTGAGGAGGTCGAAGCGGACCATCGTCCCGCCTGCTCGCTATAAGGAGGGGAACTTCGTGAGTTTGGTCTCTTGCTTCTTCGCAGGACCACTCGACGAGAGGGAACCTGCCCGCTTTGAAGATGCTGTTGGCACCAAGGAGTGGGACGTGGCCATGGACGAGGAGATGGAGGCCCTGAAGAAGAACGAGACATGGGACCTTGTTCCCATGGTGGAGGGCATCAAGCCTGTCACCTGCAAGTGGGTGTACAAGGTGAAGAAGAGAGCTGATGGAGAAGTGGAGCGGTACAAGGCTAGGCTTGTCGCTCGAGGTTTCTCACAAACCTATGGAGAGGACTATGAGGGGACCTTCAGTCCTGTAGCGAAGATGACGTCGGTGAGGACGATCATTGCCCTAGCAGCGTACAGAGGGTGGAAGCTGTGGCAGCTGGATGTGAAGAACGCGTTCCTATACGGAGAGATAGACAAGGATATATTCATGGTGCAACCACCTGGGTATGTGTCCAAGTCTCAGCCACATCACGTATGCAAGCTGAAGAAGGTCCTCTATGGGTTGAAACAGGCGCCGAGAGCCTGGTATGGGAAGATTGCAGAGTATCTGCAGTTCTGTGGATACGATGCCTCAGACTCAGACTCTAGCTTGTTTGTGAAGAAGAGTGGAGATTTTCACGTACTGGTGCTGTTGTACGTCGACGACAGGATCGTGACTGGGAACAACGGTGAAGAGGTCGCGGCGCTGAGACATCAGCTAGCCATCCGGTTCGAGATGAAAGATCTTGGTGAACTGCACCATTTCCTTGGACTTCAAGTGGAGAAGAGAAGTGGCGGGCTGCTCGTGACCCAGAAGGCGTATGCCGAGAAGATCGTCGAGAGATTCGGCATGAAGGAGGGGAAGAGCAGCTCCGTTCCACTGGAGGTTGGGCTGAAGCTTCGGAAGGAAGAAGGGAGGATTCTTCCCGATCCGAAGATCTTCCGGACACTGGTGGGGAGCCTTATCTATCTGACCATCACAAGGCCGGACATCGCCTTTGCTGTCGGCCGAGTGAGTCGGTACATGCAGGAGCCGCGAAAGCCTCATCTGGAGGCAGCCAAAGGGATACTGAAGTATGTGAAGGGCACCCTGGAGATGGGGTTGTTCTATGGAGGGAGGACCGACTTCAAGCTGCATGGCTACACAGATGCAGACTACGTAGGAGACGCTGATGACCGCAAGTCGACATCAGGTTACGTGTTCATGTGTGGAGCCACTGTCATCTCGTGGTGCAGCAAGAAGCAGGACTTCATTTCCCTCTCCACCACTGAAGCCGAGTACAAGGCGTCGTCCTTAGCAGCTCAGGAGTGTGTCTGGCTGAGGAGGCTGGTGGAAGACGTGGATGAGAAGGTCAGAGGACCTACTGTGCTGCGTGGCGATAACGAGAGTGCTCTAAAGTTGGCAACCAACCCAGTGTGTCACGCAAGGACAAAGCACATAGAGATCGAGCGCCACTTCATCCGAGAGAAGGTGTTGGGTGGCTCGCTTGCGGTGGAGCACGTACGGAGTGAAGAGAACCTGGCGGACATCCTCACAAGGCCCCTATCAGCGGGGCCGTTCAAGAAACTTTGCGCCTGCCTTGGAGTTGTCCCTGACGCTCACTTCAAGGGGGAGTGTTGAAGTTCTGAAGTGAGAGGGGGAGAGGCGAGTGGAGAGTGGGCCTCTTGATGTCAGGTAAGTGAAGTAGTGGAGTTGTGAAGTGCCAGGTGAAGTTGGCGAGTGGGTCCTTGACAAGTGGAGGTGTGAAGGTGTTGCTATGTGCTTGGGCGAGTGGAGGCAGTGAGGATTGGCGAGTGGGCCTTTTGGGGGGGGGCTGCTGTATGAATTGGCGAGTGGAGGTTGTGTCCCTTGCAAGTGGGCTGCTGCCTTGAGTTGGGCCTTGTGAAGGTGGGCTGCTGTTGTTGTGCATGGCTGTGCATGTGAGGGAGTTTGGAAGTGGCTGCCGAGTGGAGTGAATGTGAGAGTGTGCATGCGAGTGGAGTTGTGTGCATGTGAGTGGGAGTATGTGCATGTGCTGGGTGAGTGGAAGTGCATGCATGTGGTGGGGAAAGTGAGGTGTGCGAGTGCACATGTGAAGTGAGAGGTGAAGGTGGCTGTGCGAGTGGAGTAAGGGGGTTAGGCGAGTGCAATGTGTTTGCCGAGTGGGGTGTTGTGAAGTTTGCGCATGGGCATGCAATGATGTGTACGTGCATGCATGCTAAGGTGGTGGTGTACCCCCCCCCCCCCCCCCCCCCTACCCTCATTATGTGGTTGCCTATAAATACCCCCCCCCCCCCCCCCAACGCGTGCGAGCTAATGCGAAAGTGAAGAGAGAGAGAGTGAGAGAGAGATTCAAGAGAAGAGTTGAGAGAGTGGGAGTGTGCCTACACCCCAGGAGACCCCAATCCATACCTCGGCGAGAGGTGGAGAGTGCAGAGTGCACTGTGAAGGGGAGAGTGGAGAAGCGGACCTTGTCCGCGACAAGTTGTTTTTTTTATATATCATTCAGCTGACGTGAATCAAGGTGGATGCACCTTGTAGTCAGTTTCTCCTTGTTGTAATTCAATTGCCTAGTATAAAGAGGTCTTCGTTGTTTATTCATCGTTGGTTCCTTGTGACTGGTAACATACAAAAAATTTAACACAAAAGACGCTGAATAGTTTGAAATCTGGGCCATGACGAACAGGCGTAGCGAGTTTATTGAAACCATTGAATTCGAAATATGAAAAAGTAGTTCCAAGGTGAGGGACTATGAAGAAGCGCGACATTGCATAGTTTAGAAATTCAATTTAATGCAGTGATGCAATACATTAGATAGAGAAGCAAACTTGCAACAATGAATAAGAAGTAGAATAGTAATAACTGGAAAAATAGGAAGCTAATCATGGTATAGTGAAGATAATCAAGGTGGGTAGAGATTCCGGGGGAAGACGAGAAATGCCTCTTGCAAGCACCGTAAAGACGACGGCGACGTGCTGGCAAATACACGGAAGTGTGGTAGAAGAAACGGGGTGGAGCCAGTGCGCAAGTGAGTACTGGGAAAAAAATTTGGGAAAATAGGAAGGAATAACTGGGAAGGAATAACTGGGAAAAGGACTAATTATGACTTAATTTGAATGGATTCATTTCAATATAACATGATACTTATATATTTATTATTATTTTTTTCTCTTCTCCTGGCATCAAACAAAATTAATCTACCAAAAACAAATCCAAAGATTGTACCAAAAACAAATCCGATTGATTAGGGGCTCGGGAATGAAAAAAGGGACAGAAAGATGGAAACCTAATTGACCCCGACCAAACCCGATGAATATGCTGATATGGGCCTACTCAGTGACCTCGTCGGAGGTGGTTGTGAAGGCGGAGATACAAGGGGAGCCGAGCTCAACCCGCGGAAAATGCGATGGGGAGGAAGAAGAGAGGCTAGAGAGAGAGGGAAGAATTTGAGAGAGAAAGAGAAAAGTGATTTCATCCTTTGATATCTTATACAAGACCTAAGGGGGCCTATATATAGGACCCCGATGGCATGGGCGTAAATATCTCATCTAAAGAAAATGCGTTAAACATTAAAAACATTAAGACACTAATAAACCGTAAAAAAAGTTTTAATAATGTTATTTCAAGTTTTGCATATTGTTCCAAGTTGATTACTTAGTATTGAGACGTATATCTATATCTTTATATGTATTTAAAATTTATCATGTATCGCGCATGTTTTTCGCACACTTTTTTTTGCATTTTGTTGTTTTTGTTCACACATGCTAGCTAATTTTGTATCGCATGCTCATAAATGAAATGGTCCGCCTAATAAATTTAAGAGGAGGTTAGGGGAAGCTTTAAGAAATTATTAAAAATAAGCTATTTAAAATATAAATATTAAAGTCTTAGAAATTAAAATTAAAGATCTTTAGGAATTATTATGAGGAATACCAAGAGGGGAAAATCCATTAAGATCCTCACTTAGACCCTAACCTCTCCCTCTTTATTGCTCTTATATTTTTCTGCCTAATGAAACTGGCTCCTATCGACCTTTTGTTAACCCCCATCTATTAATAACCGGGCCTCTTTAAATTCCTCACAAACCTATCATTTATAAAAGCTTACCCCTCCCCCCTTGAAACCGGAGCTTGGAAAACGAAACAGAGAAAAATATTTATGTTCAACTGCCCTGTAAGTCGAGTTTATCCTTCCAGTGACCGACGGCCATATGTCTGACCTCGCCGCCGCCGCCAATAGGTTCCCAGCCTTCGGAAACCCTCCTCCTACCCTTCATGTTTCGTCAGGTCCAATCGATGGCCTCCAGAGTTACTTTTTTACACCTGCAACACCTCTGGCTCCCTCCATCGTTTCCCTCTAGCCTTCCACCACTTCCGGACGGCTAGTAGATGTATTAAACAATCCCCTTCAGCATTGAAACCAGAGAACTCATCTATTTCCTAAAGCATTCAGTGTCATGCTCCATAACCACATAAGAACTTTTATCTCCTAGCCGCATCGGAATTGACAGAGGTTTGGATCCAGTGTTGTAGTTCACAAACCCGTGGTATTCCCTCACCTTTCTATTGCTCATAATCTGTTAAAATACTTTTCTGCTTACATTTAATCATTTATTTGATCAAAAATCAGAATTTGCCTTAATTTCCGCTTATACATTGATGCAGTTGATTTCAAGTTCTTGTGTATTTTCATCTCCATACTGATGTTTGCCAAGAATACTTGCAGATGAATCATTTTATGTTGCATATGTTCAAATGTTAGTTCTTTATGAGTGTTTGTGAACCCTACGTAGATTATATCATTTTTATTATCCATGGAAGTTGATGCGGGACGGGGTGGGTGTAAAGGGTGTGTCTAACAGAACTCCAAAAGGTGAACGCAAATATATGTTGATGGGAATTCTAAAATGATGCAATGCATTGTCTAACAAGTAATTGCAACAAAATTATGAATTAATCTGGGCAACGCAAACATGCACGATTGAGATTAGGCTTTAAAGCAATGAACAAGTTCGAGAAACAATTAAAGTAAGCTTGTTTTGATTAAATGTTCGACAAATAAATCTTTCAAATAGATGTGAGAAAATTGAGCAAATTATTATGAAATAATATCTCATATCGTATACAATTCAACGGGTGTTTATCACAAAGAAAAATAAACATTCAAATCTAGAACTTACACAAACATTCAAGGCCAAAGTTGGAGGTTTGCAGCTATTTCAGGCTTGGGCAGCGGAATTGGTGTGACTCCAGCACTAAAATAACTGTTTTCCTGCTCTGATTTGAAATTCCTGGAGATCGGGAATGCTGGAGAATGACTTCCGGTTGGAGGTACACCAAGAGAGATCACTGAATATAAACCTGGAGGGCTGGATTACAGTGGAATGGCCGGCCAGACGGTGCAGCCTGACTGGGACAGCTACTGGATGGGCTGGAACTGCAGTCGGGGCACCAATTGGCCCAACCAGAAGTTGAAACAGTCGGAGTTTTCTCAAGGAGATGCCGTCCAAGTCTGGAGAAGGGCCGCACGAGAGGCTGGTTGTAGCAGGGGGCTGGAAGTGGGGCTAGGCTGCAGAAGTTAACCAGAAACAGTCCAATTCTCCTTGAGGGGTTGATGCCGGCTACCAGAGAAAAGGATGATGACCTCAAGTAAAAGTCTTCCGTCTGGAATCGACGGCTGGCCGCAATCAAGTATCGACCGCAAAGGACTGCTCGGCGGCGGCAATCTAGCAAGGGAACTGGTGGGGGAATTGATCTCTCACGCGGAGTGCAGAGAAATGATATGGGGCTCAACTCATGGGGATGACGAGATATGGGGGTTGAGTTCACCGTGGAAGGAGAAGACGGGAAGGAAGTTGTGGTCGATTGGGGTGAAGGCAAGGTTGTAGATGTCGGATATCAGGGACACGTCGGTTTAGGTTTTTCATGTCAGTTTTAATATGTCGGGGGATATATCGGGGATATTTCATATATCGGGTTTTAATATTTAATTATTTAAATGTGTAATTATATATAAATTTAATCATTTTATAATTTATATATATTAATATATTAATAATTTGATATTTCTTGAACTCCTAAATTTATCAAACTAATATAAACATTTTGGGCTACATAAGTAATAACAGTATAATGCGTGAAATAAAGTAAGAGGAAACATAAAGCCAGGAAGTTGTCAATGACAATAGTAGATAAGGAACCTTTAGTTCATAATTCAAAGACCATGCATAATTGAAGTTGATGACGGACTTGAGCAAGGAAGAAAGCCAGAGAAAGGAAAAAAAACATAAACAATGAAACAATTTCAGTTTATTGTCTATTAGATTATAGACAATAATTAAAATAAATTGAAAAAAAAAATCGATAAAATGTCGGGATATATCGGAAAATATATCGGTCAATAACAGATATATCGGAGGATATTTTGCAAAAAAATATCGAAAACGTGTCGTTTTGTCCATGAAACCTTTATGTCGGCCATGTCGGAGGATATTCACAACAGAGGGTGAAGGTGGCGGTAATCGTGGCAGTTATCGGCACAGGTAATGGATATGTGGAGAGTTCATGGTTGTAACTGACGGTGGTGTGTTGGTCGGCCAGATGAGGAAATAAACGAAAATTAGGTTTCAACACCTAATATTCAATGGAATCCTACCTCAACTCCCATATTTATAGGCCAAGAGGAAAACAACAAATGGGTATGATTGGCCAACACAAAAACACATAAATAATGTACGAAAAAATATGAAAATACATAGAAAATGTGTCGTCGATGCTCTGAACGCGACTGCGGACTCGGATCGCCCATACGCCGATCCTAACTCCTCCTTTTATGAATATAAACCCGAACGGGCTCCGATACGGATTGCCCTCCCGAGAACTTTGATCCCCATCAAAAGTCTAACTTACAGCAGAGATCGACAGAGAGCGTAACAGCAGCGGAAGCGTAACAGCGCAGGACGGGGAGCAGCGAGCGGCAAAAACCTAAAACAACGATACTGGCGTATTTCCGCGTACCCGTACCGGAAACGTACCCGGTACAGATACGGGTCTGTTTTCGGCGTATCGGTGCTTCGTAGTGGAAGACCCTTCGATCCAGCGGGCGGCGATGTTATGAGGCGTGACGACGCCAGTTATCCTTGTATTTTTGTTGTGTTATTTTTAAATATTATGCCCATTGTCGTAAGCCCATATGGGGGGCGTAGGTTGTGAACTTAACTAGTGTTGTTGGGACTTGGAAAGGGAGGAATGAAATTAGAATCTCTCTCTCTTAATCCCCTCTCTCCTTATCTCTCTCTCTCTCTCTCTCTCTCTCTCTCTCTCTAACCCCACGGGAAAAAGTCTGTGCGTGCCCTAGCCGCCAATCGCCCCTCCCGATCGACGCCGCCATTGCGCCACCGCCGGTTACGAGGTCCAAGAGGGAGGCTCATAACACAGACTTCTTATGATCATAACATAGCATGATATGGAATAGACTCAAACTGGTGGTCCTATTGACCGAACTATTATAGGTAAACTCTGCCACGGGCAGTATGGAATCCCAAGTAGGCAGACTCTCACAACCAAACATTTATGAATTATGGCATCATATATTACCAGCTCATCCCTAGTTAATAAGGAATATCATCAAATATTACTTAAATATAGCTTAGCGAAGAGATACTATCTTATTAAAGATATAATCTTCATTAAATATCCAAGCATCCCTTAACCAGACATTCCTTGGTGCAGGCGAGCTATGAGATCTTCAACCGTAATGGTGTGGGCAAGCTCCCCCTTTATATGATTAGCCTCACAGCATAGCCAAGCTTCCTTAACATGGTCATGTCCTAACAGTGTAGTCGCTCGTCATAACTAATAAAGATGAAGTTATTGACCAAAGTTGGAGCATACGACCTAACTTGGCCTGAACCATGGTGATATATAACAGACACAAAAACTGTTGTAATAAAACCATTGGATGTAGCTTACAAAAGTAGGATTGTTGTCAGTGTTGTTTGATATTGACGGACATGGCCGACATATGGTGCGGAAAAAAGATTTCATAGACAAAATGACACGATTTCAATATTTTTTGCAAAATATCATTTTGGAATATATCGGGCGATATATCAGCTAGATTTTTTTTACTATGGACTATGGTTGAATGGACAACAAATTGATTTGTGCCCTACCTCTCGATTCTCTTCATACTTCTTTTAGCTTTCTACCCTGCGGTCGTCCGTCATCAAGGTCGTTTTTCCTTGCTCTTTGGATTGGACTGAAGGCATCATATCTTCGATCATTGTCAACGACTTCCCGACTTCCTGCTTCATCTGGCTTTCTTCTCGTTATACCATTATTATTTATGTCACATAAAATATTTATATTAGTTTCATATATTTAAAAGTTCAATAAATGTTAAAATTGTTAATGTATCATAATATTTACATAAATTTAAAATTAGTATATTTATATATAATTATGTATATAAATAATTAAAATTGAAACCCGACATATAAAATATCTCCTTTACATATTAAAATTGACATGAAAAATCTAAATTGACATATCCCCGACATCTGAAATCTACAACCTTGCCCGACATCCAAAATCTAAACCTTGCCCGACATCCAAAATCTACAACCTTGCCCAACATCCGAAATCTACAACCTTGCCCGACATCGAAATCTATAACCTTGCTCGTTTTAGTCACCATTAGAAGTGTTACCTCTTGAAGCCACTGTAATCCCTTATGGTTTGGATCTACAAACTCAAATAGTGGGAGGAAAGTGAAGCGTAAGCCGTAATGGCAAAGGCATTCGTTGCTATTAAAAAATCTTTTTTATGTTTCGAGGAGAAAAATCTAACTAATTCTTTTGAAATAGACAGGAATTTGTACATCGTCTTGTACTATAAATTCCAAAAATAAGAGAAACTTATATAAGCATGAATCACCTAGCAACTTAAGATTGATTAGTTCAATAATATAGACCTCGCAGTCGCAGTGCTGAAATAGTGTTTTCTTACGTATCAAATTAATAACATAGCGTTCACTATAAGAAATAAAGATCTAGCAAAAAAGGTTATAGTTCTCTTAGACTCTATTTGGGAATGTGTTGGTGGTTGTGAGCACGGTTATGGAAAACACAAGTAGCATTTTGGTAGCACGGTTACAAATGTTGTTTTCCCAAAATGATATTTTAAGCCAAAATAATATTTTAGATCAAAACACCACCACAGTCATGCATGTGTGGTCAAGCATCAGCGTCATAAATGCCCAGATCCAAAAAGTGGAATTTGGAGTCAAAATGTTGTCATGAAAGTTTCAAATACAAGTAAACTATCATGGTTGTATTTACTATCACAATTTCACACCACCGCTCAAACACCACAATTTTCCCAAACAAAGCCTTAATATCTTTAGAACATTATGGATTATCTAAATAACTTGAGCAGCTTCTATTGCACCTACAACAATTATCTTAGATGGTATTATATTATTTTTAGACATCATAGTTTTCTACAATCACAAACTCTAAAAAAGAAAATAAACAAAAAGAGCGAGAGCTCTATAATTAATACCTTTCCCAATCAAACTTGAACATGATATATTGAGCATAAAAGTTTTTTGTTTAGCAAGAACATCAGATCGAGCTGACTTTACAGCTTAGCAAAATGTGTTCAAAAAAATCTTGAGAAACGGTTAACAAAGTCCAACACTGACGGCCGGTGAGGCACAACATCACTCAAGAATATAAATTTGTATGAATATACAAAACTTTAAATGCAATTGTTTGTATATGCTTCTCAGCATATGCTAATATGCACATAAAATTATCAAGAACTCGTGCATAAACTTGTGCATTGCATGCATAGGTACATACAAAGTAAAGAAAACAAGAATAAAATAATGTACAATAACAATTTAAACCATATCCCCAAAATCAATAGTTCAATAAGATTACAATCAATTTTAGCATACAATAGCAGTACCAAACCACTTTTTTAATTTAATTTAAGCGCACCACAATGCTGGAATTGTATGCAAGAAATTCACAAAGGAAGCGCTTACAATAGCAAGACATTTGATTTCACAACCCAACTCCCCAACCATTTTTTTAATATAAAAAACTAATTCAAAAACACTTACAATAACTTCTATCGATACTACAAAGGAAGCACTCAGGTATGCATCTAGACACATCAAACAGCGTTAGAAATTTGATTTTCTCTAGGTACTAAGTAAAATCAAACAAAAACTTCTTCAAGGAACTTTGGCCACAAAAAATGAGAATGTGGATGGTCAATGTCTCTCTTCCTAAGTCAAAAACAATATCAAAACCCAGTTTTCTCCATAAATGACACCAATGTCTTTAATTACCAGTCTTTACTTGGATCGTGCCCAACGTTCACTGTTCCAGGCATGCTACATACCAAATCAATGAAATTGTTTCAGCGACCGAATTCAAAAGCCATATATGCCTTCATATTACTCCGAACTGAATGGGAAATTGTAGAATTCGCAAGCATGAATCGATACCAAAGTCAAAAAAGAAGAGATGAGAGTCTCACCTCGAGGAACTCTTCGGCGTAGGCCTGAGCCAGCTGTGTCTTGAGCTGGTCCATCATCACCTCCGGTGAAGGTCCCGACGACCCGGACGACGACGAAGATGACGAGGAAGAGAAGGGATCCATGGCCGAGTCTCTCTTTCCTTCTCCGATGTTCTCTCGGGTGGAAGAAAAACCCTAGCCCCCTTAGCAGCGGTATATATAAGGTTTTGGGTTTGAGAATTTGGGAGGATTGTTAATCTCAACCCGTATTTGGCTATCCGCACCTCAAAATTTTAAAAAATGAAAATTATTTCCTGATTTAATCGCAACCCGAATCATAAAACCATAGTCTTCGCTATGTAGAATGAGATTTCTCTTCTTTTATATAGCCGGCTATGTAGAAATCACATTCTACATATTACTTTAGCAATAAAAACCACAATAATAATTTTCTTCTTCGTATTAAAATTCGGGTTGCGGCAAGCCAAATATCAAGTTGCGGTTAAAAATTTTCAAATTTCCGAATTGCGGTTAACATTGCGGTGCCACAAGCCAAAATCGAGTTGCAGTTAACAATCGCTTATTATTATTGTCATCTTAATGCTAAGTTAAACATAATTTTCTCTTAAAAAGTAACATAGGATTAGTAAGGTTAGTTGTGGAATTTGAGCAGTATTGGTGAATAAATGAGGTCAAGACAATTTTCTCTAGAACTATTTTATCTGTGTTTCTAGCTCAAACTTGAATTTTGGGTTGATAATCGGGACATTTAGAACTAAGCAACCTTCAATTGTGAGGTATTTGGAAATTGCACCATAAATATTTAATTTTGATATTTCCAAAGACTTTAATATTGACATTTTGCACTCTTCTAACTGAATATTTTGGGTGTAAACTTTCAATAAGCCTTTGGGCAGGGGTGGACCCACGCTCAGACACACCCGGGCACGTGCTCGAGTGTGTTTTCGCGAGTCTGCCTAAAGAGGTATCTCACCGGTGTGGATTTAATCATGTATCAACTTTTGTGACCTAGGATTATTCATCCGCGGTTTCGCTTGAGGACGATGGTCGAACACTGCAGCTTGAGGCGATGACCGGTGCCCGATCTTTCCTCTCCTTCGCATCAGGCGCGGCACTACACTGCTTGGGTTCATCGAGGTTTTTTCGACGCTGCTTAGTTTTCTTCTTGAGAGTAGGTAAGTCAGGAAAAAAACTACTAGAAATGCACATGAGTCATAAGCTTCGAATAGTAAAAGACATCATGTTGAAATGTTTATTTTATCAGTTTTAATGAAATGTTTTTTATTTTTAATTAATTTTTATTAGTGTTTGGGTCATGCAAAAATCACGGGGCCGCCACTGCCTCTAAGATACAAAGTGTCAAAATTAAATATTTATTTTGCAATGTGCAAAAACCTCTTAATTTGAGGGCACTTAGTGTCAAAGTTCCTCATATCACGGGTCATGCAATTACTTCATTGCTACATGGGTTTCTTACCTCCGTGTTCACAACTGCCGTCGCTTTGCGCTGACCTCTATTTTCTTCCTTGCAATCACAATCTTTCAACTAATCTAATTGTGTGCTTCTTCATCACACTGCAATTGATTCACCTTTTTTTCTCTTGTTGCCACTCTTCTATGATCAGCAGTTGTGTTCTCCGTGTCATTTAGGCTTCTTTTGGCACGGTGGTGGTGGCCGTGAACGCGGTGGTCATGAACCTTGGTTCGTTAACGCCCGACCTCACCTAAAAAAATTCATGCATTTTATGCTCAAGTTTATTTTCTTGGTAGCAGTCATAACCTTTGTCTTGTAAAACGCACAATCTATGATAATGAGGTTTTTGACCCAACTCACAGGAGAAAATAAGCCGCGCCAAACGAAGCCTTAGTCTTGTCCCCAATTTCTTTACTGCCCATAAAGACAAAAAATCTTTGCCTGCTCAATGCCTTTGTCGTGATTGCCAAGTGCATTGAAGAAGTCTCTCCACCCCCCATTTCGCAAAAACTTCGCAATCCATTATTCGGTCAAGTGTTGCGTACCAAATAACCATTGAATAGTGTCTTCGAGCTAGTCCAATGGGCTACCTAATTGAGTAGCTCTATTGAGTACATTTTTTCAAATAGTCTATTGAGTAGCCTACGAGTCATCTCTGACTAATATGTTATGAAATGTGGCGGATCCAAGAATTTTTTTTTGTAAATACAAGAGTACATAAAATGTTCCAAACTAATTTTGGGGGTGCACATAGCTTAGTTTGGTCTACGTAAAGCCAAATTTGGTCTGCGAATAACCATATTTACTTTGCGAATAGCCAAATTTTGGCATGCTCATAACAAATCGCAAAAAAGAGGGTGACAATGTCCATTTAGCCCCCTGCAAATATTTTGATTGTTATATTATTAATTGTATTTCTATCTTCCATGCCATATTTATATGAATTTACTTGTATGTCGTCCTTGAGACTACATAAGACTTTCTTTTGTTGTACACATGAAAATATATGAAAAGTTTTTCTTAACTCTAATCTATCCATCATCCAACCCTTTTATTTTCTTGAAGCTCGACTATTTGCTCAAGAAAATAATCGCATCAATCTCTCTTCAAATTTCTTTCTACTATAAGCTCGACTATTTGCAGCACTCCTTATATCGATACGCGGTATTCATAATGGGATGTTTTATCTACTCTGTTCACTACGACCTAATTGCATACATTTGGAAAAAAAAGTTCTTTTCAAGAAAGGATTTCACTTCTTAGTTTTAGCTTACTAGCATCAAAGGCTTTGTTACTGACTTTTCATTTCATCGTCGTCCGAGCTCTGAGTACTCGACTTTGATAATAACTAATCGCAGACCAATGAGTTAACGTGCGGATAATTTCCTCAATATGAATTAATTCACGATATCATATTGTGTATAAGTTTGAATTAAGTCATAATCTTTTTATGTGTGCATATGGTCTATTTGATGAGTCATGACACTTGATGCAATCGTAGATGACTATGGAGGCTTAATCTATAGTCATTGAGACAATAAATGAAGTCATTTCAAACTTTTTTAACACTAGATTACTTTGTGGTGCGTTATTGACTTAAGGTCCGTTTGGCATGACGTATTTGCTCCGGTGAGTTTGGAAAAACAACGATATTGTCATCAAATACGTGTTTGGCAAGACAACAGTTATATATAATCGTGACTAGGAAAAAGAACTAATTTTGAACATAAAAGTGAATGGAGTTCCTTAGGTGAGGCGTTATTCATTTTATTTATAGTAGAAAAAGTGTTATATTACCTTGCTATATGATTCATTTCTCGAGAGATATGCTTCATTTGGTGCGAAGGTGGCGGGAGAAGCCGGCGGTTGGAAAGGGAGCATTGGAAATAGGGGGGAGGCGGGGTTGGGAAGCAGCTTTATGATGAGATAATTTTCTCTTAAGTGTGAAAGAGGCTAGCTACCTTTGATCATGCTTTTCGAGCATGTGTTTCATGCCAAGTGTGAATAGGGGTAGCCGTCTTTGACTATGAAATCAACATGTGCTCTTGAAGGAAGCTTCTAGGAAAGTGCTCAGAGGAAGCTTCATGACATGTGCTTTTGACCGAGAGAAGCTTCATGGAAGTTTCATACACATGTCAACTACCACCTCTACTCCCTTGGTTTTGGCCTTATAAATAGGCATGAAGGAGGAGGGATAAGATATCAACTTCTCTCCAATCTCAAGCAATGAAAGAGTTTCTATAAAGGCCTTTGTGACAAGTGTCTTAGTTTGGGAAGAGCTTTCGGACATCTCTGCGACGTTGACGAGGAGTACTTCGCATACACGGATTGGATCTGGAGCATAGTTTGGCAAGGATCCGAAAAGGCATCTTGGAGAGGATTTGTGTAATCCGTCTCGTTCGCCACTGTCAGTAACTTGCAATTTTCCTGCTACTGTTTATTGTGTATTATTGTGTGGTACGAAGTTGGTGAAGATCCTGTGTGGATCGAGGTGGGAAAGCCTTGTAATTGCCTATTTTTTTATACATTTTTAGTGACGGCTTTCCGGGTTGGACTCCGATCGTCCCGTAGTTTTTACCCTATTGGGTTTCCACGTTAAATCTCCGTGTCACTTTTATTATTGTTTGTTAGAGTTATTAGTATTTAAGTATTATTGATGTTTATGAGTTTAGTCTCACACCGCCTATCGGTGTTATGAGTCCGTTGTATCTCCTATATATTGCCCCCATTGTGGAAGAATATATTGCACCTTCTATTTCCGTTTTCCTCTTTTCTAACATGGTATCAGAGCAGGAATTGACTCCTCCCTGAAATTTCGTCGCCCTAATTGTTGGCGACCTAATTACTCGGTGGCTTCCTCTCTGATTTCCGCCTCTTCCCCGCGATTTGATCCCGTCCTACGCTGATATAGCCCCAGTCAAGCTGCTCTCGTCCCACTCCCGTCGACGTGATCGGCTTATGTATCCGTCGATGGGAGCGGTTCTGTTGCCCTAGTTGAAGCCCGTCGTGCCACTCCTTCCGCTGGCGTCTTCCTGGGCATGTCTCGTCTGCTTAAAGCTCGATCGCCCTCCTTCTTCGATCCCGACTTCAGAACCAGTCATCCCTCATCGTCGTTCACCACAGCACATCCTTCTGGTTTCTCCTGCGTTGTTCTCCCTGCTCTGGATCGACGAAGGCCAGGTCCTTCTCCAGTCGATGATCCTGCTTCGATCTAGTCGTGCTGCTTGCGACCCTTCAGCGACCACTCCTTCAGGTATCGACGATCCATTCTCACGATGCTTCTGACGTCCTTCTCAGTCGACGATGGATCCCGTCGACTGGCTGCTGTTCTTGTTGATGTTGTTGCCTCCCACTGCGTCCAATCTCGGATATGCATCTACTTCCATCCATGGATGCTCCGCTCCAGTCCTCCTATCTCTCCCTTCTTGTTGAGATCGAGCAGCCCCCGTCAAGATCCCGTCTGCTTCGACGTTGCTGCCATCGAGGATGGCTTCCGGCTACATCTCAGGCCTTGCCTCCTTGTGCCGTTGTTGTCCTGCTGCTGCCCATCTTCTCCGACTACTTTTCCGGCCTTGCTGCCCTGTGCCGATGTTGTCCTATCGCTGCCCTTCTTCTCCGGCGCTTCTTTTTTACTCCAGATCTGCAGTGTCATGCCCCTCTTCTGCTGGACTGCTGTGTCGCTGCTGCTATGTCGTGCCCTCTCAAATTTTTAAAGTGTCGCTGTAGTTTTTTTGTGTTGTTGTCTTAGTTATTGTGTTGGTAGTGTCTTCTAGTCGTGTGGTATGGACGACGGTTTCCGTAATGCTGCTCTTTGGGTGCCGAGCTCTTCTCTTCCTCCCTTCTCACTCGCCGATGCTTGAGCCTTTTTGCTCGCCGCTGCTTGAGCACTCTGCTCGCAGCCGCTTGAGCCTTCTGCTCGCAGCTGGCTTGTGCTTTGCTCGCTGCACCTCGGATCGGTGTCTTACCGGCAACCGTTATCCATAGTTGTTTTTTTTGTGTTGTTCTGATTGTCTTCGTCTGTGTCTTCATGCAAGTCTATGCCTTCATGCACGTGTTCCACGTGAGGGGGAGTGTTTGTGATAACGGCGACTCGGATGCCTCTTTCCCGACTCATGCCTTAGTCACACACGACCTCTAAGCATATTTCATATGTTTTGTGTCTCCCCATCTTTTTCTTCTTTGTTAGGTAGGGTGGTTTGGCCTTTGTTGGTTGACCTGGTTTCAGATCCGGGAGCATCCAGCGTGATCATGGTCGATTTGTGGACCAACGTCGTGTGGCCTTTGCCCGGTTGAAGTATCCCCGGTGACACGCGGTTGGGCCTCGGTGGCTGCTGTTTTGTCCCACATTGCCAACCACCATTTACCTCTCTTTTTATGTTGTGTTCAAGCTGAAGGTTTCACCTCCAGCTTGAGGGGAAGTGTTAGAGTTATTAGTATTTAAGTATTATTGATGTTTATGAGTTTAGTCCCACACCACCTATCGGTGTTATGAGTCAGTTGTATCTCCTATATATTGCCTCGATCCATTGTGGAAGAATATATTGCACCTTCTAACTCCGATCGTCCCGTAGTTTTTACCATATTGGGTTTTCACGTTAAATCTCTGTGTCACTTTATTATTGTTATTTTGTGTTGTGTTTTTGTTGTGCATCGGCATACCGCTAAGCGGTCGTGCAGATACTTGCTCGAACTAATTTGCAGGTGCTCTGATCGGGCTTGCGTGTTCTATAGCCCAACACTTTTGCTGGGATTTCCCACTATCCGGTGGGAGCAAACGCCGCAGGCGCCGCCGGTGACGTTTGCTCCAAACTCAGGCAAAAAACACTGACCCAAATGAGATCATAATTTGATTTTTTTTTCAGTAAAAAAATAGTTAAATTGACTTGTATGAACATGCCAATATAGATGTCATGCATCGAGATCTCCTCTATAAGTTTGCAAAATAACAGGTTTCATCCTTCTATCTTTTGAAATTACAAAAAAGCCTCGCGTAAATATGCATTTCATAACATGTATGCATTAAAAAGTACTCCATAATGTAAACTCATAGGGTTGGTTTATGTAATTTCAAAACATTAAATGGTGCAACCTGTAATTATGTTATATGTGAAGGGAGGTTTGAGTAATTAATAGTAATAAACATGGATTTGCATATATCAAACAAAACAACATAAAAATTTGGGAACATGTTACGACAAATGTTAAAGAAATCTAAACAAACCTAGTTTTCGCTCATATGTGGTTGCTCGGGGCACACAGTTTGCTCCTATTAGTGACCAAACATTCGCATGAGCTGGTCGAAATAGGATTTCATATATAAGACTATAAAATTAGGTGAGGAAATAATAGAAAGAGGTGAATACCACATTCAGTGTCTCCTACAATGAGGGATACACTATATCTGATTGCTTGCGAAGTAACCCGAATGTGCAAATAACAAAAACCCATTTCAAAATAGAAAGTAATAAGAAAACTAAACAAAATCATTAATTTACAATAGCATCTTGATATCATCAATGATGTGCTCAAGAAATTGAAGCTGCAAAATCATTAATTTACATCCACTCTTAGCATATTTCTTTAAGTATGCAAAGATATGGATATAAAACAATTTGATATCAAATATAGAGCAATTCAGTATGGCATTTCATCAAACAATTGCTTGCATAAGGAACAAAAGGAGGAGGAAGAAGACACGCTTGAAGAAAAAGATCGGCATAGAACATTGCCCTAAAATTCTGATAATGAAAGAAAGAGAAACGAGGAAACGATGCATAGAGGTAGTGATGTCCATGATACTCTTGTGAGGATAAAGAGGCAAATCTACATCTAATAAATGCATTGTATTAGTTGTTGACATAGGCGGACCCATCAGGATTTTTCAATGGGGGCGTCCAATAAAATAATGACACAAAAGATTGATACGTACGAATTTTATATTTCCAAAAAAAAATCTAAATTAGAACATTTTTAATTAGCAAAGTAAGATTGCTTACTTGCTTATAATACTCATCTTCGATGCTTCATGTTCTGAAAACATTTCATTATATCATTGTTGTCGATGGTAGATAATACATCTTTTTCAATATATGTTACTAGACAAGCTTTCATCCAATCATCTCTCATCTGATTGTGTAATGATGTTTTGATAATCTTTATTGCAGAGAAAGCTCTTTCTACACTTGTAGTTGCAACAGCTAGGTAATAGTAGTGCCAACTTTACGAACAAATACAACAATGGGTATAGAACATCCTTCTTCAATTGGAATAACTTTTGAGCTAATCCTCCAAGCCCTTTCACATCTGAGAATTCTATGCTTGAGCGAACGTCTAATATGTAACTTTCAAGTTGATTCTCAAGTTCCATTAAGTCAATTGGAGAAAAGTTCAACGGATAATGTTCAGGGAATCGAATTAATTTCTGCTTATCAAAGGCTGAGAAGTCATTACCTAAATCTAAACAAGCCATACATAGAAGCAATTTTGTGTTCACTTCATCAAATCGACTATTTAGCTCAGTAAGTTGTAGATCAATAACTGCATAAAACAATTCAACACGATAGATGTGAAGATTGGTATTGTTTTTAGATTTTCGTCTCGATCTCCCTTGAGCTACAAATCTGTCTTCCATATTAAGAACATTAATATCATGTTTTTGACAAAAGATAGTTACTTCATTTAATATATAATCTCATCCATTGTCTCACATTATTTGTAGGCGTATTTTGGAAACTTTGACAAGAGTCATAGCATTTATAAGATCTTGATCGTTTCTTTGTAATGCTTGCGACAACTCATTTGTAATCCTTAAGATGATTTTCATTAAGTGAGTCAAAAACACAAATTCAAAACTTTGCATACTCTCCAACAAATAACTTGCTTCAGCTCTATGCTCCGAAATTTTGTCATCCTCTTCAATGACTCCAAGCACATTAATTGAAGTTGATGAGTTTTTTTGCGACCGCAATGAGTGTCAATTGAAGTTGAGGAGCAAAGCAATGAACATAGTATGCAGATGAATTTTCAGTCATAATCAATGTTTTAAGCTCAGTGAATTCACCTTGCATATTACTTGACCCATCGTACCCTTGACCCCGCAAGCTTGATATACTCAAACCATGCTTAGCAAAAGAAGATTCAACAGCTGTCTTTAGTGATGAAGCTACCGTATTTTCTACATGCAAAATGCCTAGAAAGCATTCTATTACACTTCCCTTTTCATCAACGTACCGTAAAACAATTGTCGTTTGCTCTTTGACTGAGGAATCACTAGCTTCATCAACTAAAATAGAAAATAATTCCTCTTGAATAATATCTTTCATGATAGAATTTGTAGTCTCTATTGCAGCATCCTGCACAATATCCTTTTGAATGCTTGGTGCTAGTAATTTAAGATTTTCGGGAGCATTCTTTAATACCACTTTACTTATTGTGTCATTATGGTCGGCGAGGAAGTGAAGGAGTTCAAGAAAGTTTCCTCGGTTGCTTGATTCATAAGATTCATCGTGACCACGGAAAGCTAATCCTTGCTTTAAAAAAAAACTAATGCAATCTACTGATGCTTCTAAGCGTGTGCGATAATCCATTCGAACTTGGTCAGATTGAGTACATAAAGCAATTTCAATGTGTTGTTTTTGGTTCATCAAGTTTATACAAGCCTTCAAGCATTGGTTGTGGACACTACTATGATTCCCCACATGAACATTTAATCTATCTTTATGCTTCCAATTTGTGAACCCCCCACTAACAAATGCATCTCCGCCACCTTGTTCACCATGAATGGGCTTGAATAAATAACAACATAAGCAAAATGCGGCATTTTTTACTATGTTATACTCCAACCAGTAACTATATACTTGAAACCACGAACTAATAAATCTACGCGGCTCGTTTCCAAACATTCTTATAGGGAAAATATGATTTTTTGGTTGGAAAGATTTTTTTTTGCAAATACCATCTTCGAACCTTCTCTATATCATTTGACTCATAATCATAAATATTTTTCCGTAATCCTGGATCCGCAGGTAGATCATCTATATTGAGCTCTAATCGTGAACGCACAATGGAAGAACTAGCTGATTCGCTTGCTTTTCTTTTAAAAAACTTTTCTATGATTACGATATTCGTCAAATTAATGATTGACCCTAAAATAATCAAGTGTGCAAAGAAGTAAGAACACATTTTTACATGAATAGAAGAGCAATATAACCTGTAAATAATCGCCTAAAATAACTGGTATTTAATTACCTGAATAGAAGAGCAATATAACTTGCTCTGCCAATATCAAGATACAGAACCTGCTCTGCTAACTTGCTGAATGATCTCCTTGTCAATTATTTTATAACCGGCTCTGCTCATGATAAAAAGCTAATATCAATTACTGTTTTTGATAATTTTAGTAAAAAATAACAAAATACTAACAATCTTAATGACATTTATAATAATAACCTTACAAAATTGGGAAACCAGAAAGATATAAAAACAACTCAAATTTGTGAGTCGGGATTTTGTTTAACTTGAAAAAAATTTCCTTCCTAAACTTCACTATCCATTTTTTGTTACAAAACAGAGATAATGGACTGTTGTTCCTGATGATGTTCTGATGATGTTTCTAAACTAGGATCATTAACCATTTTTTGTTTCTAAACAGAGATAATGGACTGCTGTTCCTGATGATGTTTCCAAATCAAGAGTTACTTAGCAGTTATTTGCATTTGTAATCCATTATCCATGATGATTTTCATTTGTAAATTGTAATCCATCTGAATGCAGAGCAGAAAGGCAGAAATCATCTTATGGATTAAAAATCATCTTAGGGCTATCTTACCAGATCTCCAGAAAACCAGAAGCGGAGGCGCCGGGCGCGGAAGAGCGGAATGGCGGGTTTGCTGTTCACCGAAGCCCGAGAAGCGAGAGGGGTTTCAAACGGGTCGTTTGCAGAATGCAGAGACTCAGTCCTCACTCCTCAGAGTCCAGAGAGTCAGAGGACAGAGATTGGAGGCCTTCAATAAGCTCGTCTGCTCGGAGAACTCGGCCTGCCGTTCGTGGAGAGGTCGAGCACGAATGACAGAATGAGGCTTTCTTAAGCTTATCCCAGATCCAGCCTCGGTCTGGCGTTCGTGGAGACGTCGAGCACGAAGGAGGAGACAAGGAGGTGATGTTTCGTTGAGCACGAAGGAACTGACGTTGTTTCGCCGAGCCCAGCGGGAGCGCAGAAGTCAGAACCCTAGTTTAACAGAAAAAAATGAGTGTGGGCGGCTGCCCACACTCAGCCTATAATAGGTCCGACCATGGATGTTGATGTATATTTGGACAATTAACGGGTTCGGAGGCTTAACGGGTCGTTTTGAGTACACAGATACCCAATACCCGTAGATACTCCTAGGGTTTGCCTATTTATACCCACCTGGGGGTAATGGGTAGTTGATTCCACCTTGATCCACACCCAGATGCTTCGAGCGATCTTAACATTCTTGAATCAGCATCCCCCCCCCCCCGTCGCCCGTCGCGTCTTCCACCGTGTGTGAGATTGAGATCGATGTTGTCGTCGCCTCTCATGCTCGTGAAGTCGTCATGCCGTCGTCACTCCTATTCGTGCTCGTGAAGCCCTCCCGTCACCGACCGTGCTCGTGAAGCCCTCCCGACATCGCTGCCTTCCATCGCAGATCTAGGGTTTCGCCGCCTCCTTGCTCTCCAATCGTCGCCGCTCTTCTATTGAAGGAGGTTGCAGAAGAAGGAGTTCTCCCAAGCCCTTCCCCTTCTCAGTCTAGAGGAAAGAAGAGGAAAGAAGGACGAAGCTGTGCATTCGACGAATTCGTCGAGACCTCCTGTGTGTGCTTACGATAATTTTCAGTCTCGGCTAATTTTAGTCTCGATGAATTCAGTCCTCTCGTCGGTTCAAGCTTCACTCGACAAATTTCAGTATCGATGAATCCAGTCCTCTCGTCGGTTCAAGCTTCACTCGACGAATCAAGTTTATGTCTCGACGATTCATCGAGTCCTCTCGGTGAATTTCAGCCTTCTCGACGAATCTCTGCCATCTCGACAAAACTGCTCTCGACGAATTCGTCGTGTTCTCCCGTGACATCTCGATGAATTCAATCAGTCCATGTGTGATCTCTCTATGATTTTTTGCTGACCTCAACATGTTGAAGGGGAACAACTTCTCCTCTCCTGTTCTGATGGTCAAGCTAGAGAAGTACACGGCCTCTGAGTTCAATTCCTGGAAGTTAAACACTCAGTTTGGAATGAAGTGTCTGAACGTGTTCTACACAGTTCAGTCAGATTGGGCTGATTTCCTAGGGACAGATGCTGAGGAGCAATGGTTCAGTGATGAGGATTTCTGCAAAGACTATCAGTTGAACTATCTGTCTCCAAGTCTAGGAAAGACTTATATGAAGATGAAGCCTGCTAAGGAGATCTGGACTGCTTTGGAGGAGCATTTCAAGCAGGAGGATGATCTGTCCAAAGCTCACTTGGTGGACAAGTTTCACTCTTTCACGTTCATCGAGGAGAAAGCCATTCTCCCGCAGGCCCAAGCAAAAAGATTAAAAAGTTTAAGGGCAGGTGTTTCAACTGCAACAAATGGGGGCACATCGCATCTGATTGCAATTTCCCTAAAAAGGAAAGGACCAGAGCACCACAAGATGACAATCAGGCCAATATGGTCAGCCTAGCTGAGCCATCCGACTTTGTTGCAATAGTCGGACACAGGATGACCAGCACAGAGTGGTACCTGGATTCGAGAGCAACGTGTCACATTTGCAGCAACGCTAATCTGATGACAGGACTCACTGATGCCAAAGAGTCTGTGACGGTTGCCAATGGCGAGTCAGCTGAAGTGCTGAAAGTGGGGAATGCAACTCTGCTGCTATCCTCAGGTAAGACTTTAACCTTAAAGAACGTTAAATTCATTCCTTCTTTAGCTTTAAATTTAGTGTCTATTAGTTTGTTATGTGATGTTGGTATGTCTTTTACTTTCGATAGTGGTAGAGTAACACTGTCAGTTAACTCCCACTATTTTGGATGTGCATACGTCTAAAATAGAATGTATCGTCTAAGTCTAGCAAATGAGGTAGTTCAACAAGTTTCAACAAACATAGTTAGCCCTAAGACTCTATATGAGAGACTAGGACATGTGAACTGTAGGAAGATGTTCCACATAGCTAGAACTCACCAGATCGTATTAGACACTAAAAACCAACCCGAGAAATGTGAAGTGTGTGCTCAGACTAAGATCACTAGGAAACTTTTTATAGTTGTTACTAGAACCACAATACCCCTAGAGCTTATCCATTCCGACATATATGACTTTAAAAGTTTTGTCACTAGAGGAGGAAGGAAGTATATGATAACATTTATAGATGATTGCTCTAGGTTCTGTCACATCTATCTACTTAAAACTAAAGATGAAGCGTTTGAAAAATTTTGTCTTTTCAAAACCAGGGTAGAAAACTAACTAGACATGAAAATTAAACGGTTTAGAAGTGATCGAGGAGGAGAATATATGTCCAGTGAGTTCAGGTGTTTCCTTGTCTCTCAGGGAATCATCGCAGAAACCACTACTCTTTACTCACCCCAATCAAATGGCATAGCTGAGCGAAAGAATAAAATGTTAACAAAAATGTTAAACTCCATGCTCCTGATTGCACGCATGCCTACCGCTTAGTGGGGAGAAGCAATTTTAACTGCAAATTACATTCTGAATAAAATTCCTCATGCTAAATTAGAGGTGACACCCTACGATCTTTGGTTTACGAGACCCCCAAACATTACAGACTTAAGACCTGGGACTGTTTAGCCTATGTCAGGGTCCCTAACCCTAGACGGTCTAAGATTGGACCTAGGACCAATACATGTGTCTACCTAGGTTGTGCTGAAGATAGTGTTGCAGATAAATTATTGGATATTTCTAATAATATCGTTATTGAATCTAGGGATGCAGTGTTCTTTGAAGATAAATTCCTCAAGAATAAGAACCAGTCACTCACAGGTATGCAAGCAACAATTACTGAGGATGATCCTGAATCAGTACCGAGCACCTCCTATTCAGTTCCCGTAGACAACTCTGGCCTAGAGTCTAGGAGGACTTCAGAGAGAGAGAGAGAGAGAGAGAATGCCCAGAACCTTTGGTAGTGATTTTGTCACTTACCACATCGAGGCAGATCCATCCACCTATAAGGAAGCGATGAGATCAAGGGATTCCTTACTCTGGAAAGAAGTCATAGATGAAGAGATGAACTCTCTACTTCAGAACAACACCTGGGCGTTGGTTGATAAGCCAAAAGAGGCTACAACTATAGGGTGTAAGTGGGTTCTGAAAAAGAAATTGAATCGTGATGGTAGCGTAGCTAAATATAAAGCACGCCTGGTTGCTAAAGGTTTCACACAAGTCAGCGGAGTAGATTATTTTGATGTCTACTCACCCGTGTGTCACTTAACAACTATTAGGTTCCTTCTCACGATTACATCTATTGAGAACTTTATTGTTCATCAAATGGATGTTAAGACTGTGTTTTTGAACGGAGATCTGACCGGAGAAATATACATGAGCCAACCTGAAGGTTTCATTGTAGAAGGTCACGAAACCAAGGTCTGTAAGTTACTTAAATCTCTATACAGACTAAAATAAGCACCTAAATTATGACATGAGAAGTTTGATTATAGTGTAAAGAACATGAGATTCATGTCGATTCTCTCAGATAAATGTCTTTACATATGTCATAGATTAAATAAAGTCGCTATAATTTGCTTGTATGTTGATGATATGCTTATTCTAGGATCCGATCAATCCGAAGTGGATGACGTCAAGTCAGACCTAATGAGAGAATTTAGCATAAAAGACCTATGTGTAGCTGAAACTATACTAGACATGCAAGTGAGCTTTGGGAGGAATGACATCTCCCTAAGTCAAAGCCACTATATACAGTCCTTGTTGGACACGTGAGGATACAGTGAAAGTCGAGCATTAGAGACATTATACGATTCTAACAACCGCTTAAAGCCCAATGAAGGAGCTGCGGTTAGACAGTTAGATTTTTCTAAACTAATTGGTAGTCTCATGTATGTTATGGTCTGCACTAGACCCGACATAGCCTTTACGGTCGGCATGTTGAGTAGATTCACTAGTAATCCTGACCAAGACCATTGGAATGCCCTCGATAGGCTGATGAGATACTAAAAGCACACCCAACAGTATACTTTTTGTTATAATGGTCATCCTCCAGTTCTGGAAGGATATTCTGATGCATCATGGTGCTCAGAAATAAATGACAGCAAGTTCACTAGTGGATTTATCTTCACTATAGGAGGAGCAGTTGTAGACTGGAAGTACAAGAGGCAATCATGTATTGCACTCTCTTCCATGTAATCTGAACTCTATGCTCTAGCTTCCGCATGAGAAGAAGCGGAGTGGTTAAGAGATTTGGTTATGGACATTCCACTGACAAGCCTGAAATTGAATTCTGTTGCAGTTTACTGTGACAATCAGACAACTAAAACGATTGCTACGAACACTTTATTCAATGGCAAAAGAAGGCAACTAAGGTTGAAACAATCCTGGTTGGCCTCACTCACAAGTCAAGGGATTATGACCCTGATTGATGTGAGATCGTAAGATAATGTTGCAGACGCCTTGACCAAAGGCTTAAATAGAGCTCTCACAATCAAAATATCGGGGGAAATGAGATTAAAGTTCATAGGGATATGAAACTTTCCTCCAAGGCTTATTTTTGAAAAGTAAGAACATATAGTCGCAACATTCAAGCATCTATTAACAAACTGAAAATCTCAAATAATTTTTTGATGAAAATCCAAGATGGTTAGATGCTAGTCATTCCACATTTGATGACTTAACATCTTTCTCATTGCAAGTTGATTCGAGAGTTATTCAACTGGGAACAGAAAGTCATTGTCAAGATTAATCCAACATTAATGGTCATAGCACATTATTCGACACTTGATAATGTTGCAAATGATGATGTGCCAAATCATTTAATGATGAGGTACATAGTGATCATTAATGAGTAAGATAATAATGCGTGATTTATTAAAATCATAAATTGCCTGGTCCTACTGAGACTGGATAGAGATGCTGTTACTTTACCAATGCTACAAGTTCTAGCTCATTTAGGTAGAGCTAGTTACTTTTGACATTATTGCATATGTTTATGAATTCATTGAGTCTAACTCAAGAAATTTCTTGCAGGCACTGATGAAGATGGAGGAGAGAAAGTAGTTTTTGACATGGATGTTGATGATCTACTCTCTGAGTAGAATTGTTATATGTTTTGATCCATTGTCATTATGTATTTCAGACTTATTTTCATAAGTAGCACTTTTTTGGATGTTTAAATTTTACTGTTTGTAAACTCCTTTTGCTGTTTTAATGTGCTAACTCTTATGAAAAGGTGTTAGGTCGAAATCTCTTTTTTTATTACTCACTACTTTATGCACTCTGAAACGTACACGTTATTTGTCACAAATATAGGAGGAGATTGTTGATGTATATTTGGACAATTAGCGGGTTCGGAGGCTTAATGGGTCGTTTCGAGTGCACGGATACCCGATACCCGTAGATACTCCTAGGGTTTGCCTATTTATACCCACCTGGGGGTAACGGGTAGTTGATTCCACCTTGATCCACACCCAGATGCTTCGAGCGATCTTAACATTAGCATAATCACCTTTTTTTAATTAAGCTCTAAGTGTATCCACTATCTGTAATCTCCCATCTAATTGGAGTTATTGTTGTATCCAGATTCCTCCATACGGTGTATTTATACCCATGTAGAGTCTATATTTTTCAAGAAGAATATAAATTTTATCTCATTTTCATGTGCATTTTTCTGCTTTCCTCCTGCAATCTCAAAATCATACAACAGAGTGATTAGAAACAAAGTATTTAGATCGTTTATATTCTACAACCCTGTGGTGGATTGAAGCACAGGAGATCAAACCTTGTAACTAAAGAAGAGCATGGAATGACGAAGATACATGTAGCGATGATGCCCTTATCCATCCCACGGAAGATGATGCTGAAGAGAAATCATCTATAGAGTCTAAAATACAAAGTTATTAAGAAGATAATGGTTGTTACCCCTCTTGGTAAAGTGAAAGGCCCATAACGGTAAGTTGGAGCTGTCAAAAAGGCAGGGAAAAGAACTCCCACACCACAGCATGGGAGATGATTGATGCCCTAAGAACAATGAATCGAGCATTCGCAGTCGCCGACTCCTCCTTTCTGCGGCCATCCTAGTCTAATCTCCGACGAAGAGTCGGTTCCTCCATCTGCTTGCCTTCCTGATGATCTCGTGGGATACCGATTGCTTTTCAGAGGCTTCAGAGATCTTGGGTTGGGGTTTTTGGAGTAATTGGGGGAGGGGAATTGTGGGCATATGAAGGTAATTTGAAATTCAGGACTCCAAATCATTTTTATTTTTTTCGGTTTGAACCACGGGTGTCCGCAAAGCGACAATTCTGCTCAAACTGGGACAGCCCACGCAGGGCAAAGCTCTCCCATCACAAATTATTTTCATTCTCAGGGCTTGAACCCAAAACCTCGGGTTAAGGGGCGAGAGTGTCGTACCACTCACACCTATTTATGTTGGTACAACAAAAAATAGTTTTTAGAGTAGGAGTGTGGATGCATTAAAATGAGTAAGGATGTCACATGATCTTTAGGAAGAACAGGTGACACCTCTTTGGGTTATTTAGACACACACATGCGCGCGCGCGAGCACGCACGTGAGCACGAGAGGCTCACGTGCGGCACACACAAACACGGGCATGGGAGGCTCACGTGCGGCCAACGACAGTACATCGGCCGCAACAGTTCATTGGCGCCACGACACTCCCGCCACTCGCAGCCCCCCCGAGCACACGACTGCAGTCCCAAGGGCATCGTGGATAGGGAGAAAATTTTTTATGGCGATGTTATAAGCAGTCCTATCCATTCTTATCATGGCGTCAAGGCATACCAAGGCGAGCCCCGACCGCCTTGACGCTTTGGCGACAAGGCGGACGCCTAGGCGACAATAAGGCGAGCAAATGCTAGGCGACATTTAATTTTTTTTAAAACAAATGAAGAATATAGACAGCGATTATTTTAATAACCGCTGTCTGTAGTCACTGGCAGTGGACTATAGACAGTGGTTATTGAAATAACCGATGTCTATAGTACTATAGACATCGGTTATTTCAATAACCACTGTCTATAGTCACTGTCAGGGGACTATAGACAGCGGTTATTGAAATAACCGCTATCTATAGTCCCAGTTTTTTTTTAAAGTCTGAAAGAGAATTTCTAACACTCCCAGAACTCCAGAAGTCATTCAGCATTCAGATACACAGTTTTTTTCATTCAGCATTCAGGTACACAGTATCATTCCACACATTGAGGTATAATGGGTCTAGAGACATGAACAATCAGTCAATCACACATTCAGAATCAAATAGAAATAACATTCAGATTTCAGAATCAATATATATAATGTCAAATTGTCAATCACAAGATTCACAACCATTTCACTCAATACCAAAATGTTATCATCATACACTGATACACAGTAGCAATGTAGCATTAATTATTCTTAGATCAAATAGAATCATCATCTAGTAAATCGTCATTGGCATTGCATGAGCTTAGTTGGTTTGAGGTACTCGTCATTTGCCCATAATTATCAACAAGATCTTCATCATCATTTGCAACGCTAAAATGATCTAGATCTTCATCCCCTTCAGCTACTAGTTCAAGATTAGCTTGAGCACCACTTCATAAATTTCGAGCCCCAGTCCCAATAGCTCTCTCTACAGCTTCCCATGTGAGATCATCATCATCATAAACTAAAGCTTCCTCTGGTTTGTTCATCATCCACTCACTACTCCAATCTAGCTCATCAAGCACTAAAGGGTTATAATTTCTTCCTTTTTCACGTCTTTCTTGGAATCGTGCTTGTAGACGACGATTGTATTGGATGTATACAAGATCATTAAGCCTTTGATGCTCCAATCTATTTCTTTTCTTTGTGTGAATCTGAATCAAGATAGTTGCAAACTTGTTATTTGTTAGTGGATAAAATAAGTTCAATTTTAAATTAAATTTTTGTATACTTAGAAACTCAAAAGTACTCCAGTTGCGCTCACAACTAGAAGAAGAACAACATAAGCCAAGTATGCGCAATGCTACCTTTGTAAGGTCAACATTCGGTCCTCCATGTGCACCCCACCAATCCACTATTTATTTAAGACAAAAATAAATTAGTATAACATATATGTAGTTTAAGAAAAAATAAAAACGTAATCAATACTCACTTGGATTTAAGGTGGTTCGTTGCCTAATAGTCATAGGCTTTCTAAAACTATTTCGAGATGCTTTATAGTTAGTGTTTTGCTCTGCAATCTTGTCTTGCAATTGTTGATCGGGCACTAGTCTTGCAATAACATCATTGAAAGCATCTTGAAATTTCCAAGTATCATCAGGATGTTTTTCCTCATATTCAAAATATTTGTTGGGATTTAGAAACAAAGCCGCCCTATACAAATGTTGTTCCATTTGATTTGTCCACCTATTTTGAACAATATCAATAATTTTTTTATATAATCTTTTTTTATTATCAAAATGATCTTTGATCTTTTGTTTGGCTTCTTCCATTGCCACATATACTTCAGACATAGCTGGCCTTTCATCACCATCTACTAATCGCAACACGGCTATTTGTGGCTTTCCTCCTTTTAGGCAATCTCTTACTCCATTCCAAAAAACAGTTGAAAGTATTGCTTCAACAACTTGTTTTCCGGCATCGGTTTTTGCCAGATTAGCAGCATTCTATGAAGGCGACACAAAGAATAATTTCAACTTCTCCTCATGCTTAAGCACACTTTGTAGAGTAAGGAATGATGTTGCAAATCTAGTCACTGAATGCCGGACTAGATCACCACCAATAGTAGTCCTTACTGCATAAAGTAAACGAGTGTGCATGTAGATGAAATTTGTAATCATCCTTGCCTTTCTTATCACCATTTTGTTTTGTTGCAGCTTGTATATATCTTCTAGCATGAGATCAATGCAATGAGTTGCACAAGGAGTCCAAAATAATGTGGGCCTTCTCTTCATTAAAATTTTACCAACTGCCTTATAATTGGAGGCATTGTCAGTCACTACCTACATACAACATAATTTTTTATATATGTAAAGTTCTATACTTCTATAGTCTATAGTTGTAGACTATTAAACATGAAATATGAAAATTAAAATAACCAAAAAAAGTTACCTGAGCAACGCAATCTGCTCCTATCTCGGTTATTTTACTATCAAGCAACTCTGATAGCATTGTGGCATCTTGAATATGACCGGATGCATCTACGAAACCCATAAAATAAGTTCCTTCTGGACAGTTAACTAGGAAATTGATCAAATGTCTCCCTCTCCTGTCCGTCCAACCATCTGACATAAGAGTGCAACCATATCTCCTCTAATACGCTTGATACTTTGTTTTCATCTCCTTAACTTTCTCTTTTGTATTTTTTAACAAAGGGACTCGTAAATCATGATAACTAGGGCCTTTATAATCAGGCCCATACTGTCCAACTGCTTCAAGCATTACTTCAAAACTTTGTGTCTTTGCAGCATTGAAAGGAATTCCATATTCATAAAACCAATCTGAAACATAGCCATCAACTCTCTTTTTCTCTTCAGGAGATCTAAAACATCTCTCAATAGTAGTTTGTGCAGGACCTTTAGCACATCTTTCATCAACTACATCTTCGGGAGCACGTCTTACATGAACATCCATAGGGCCCCGTTTTTGTGGAAGGTGGAGTACTTTTCTCTTTTTGGCACTTGTCTCAGAACTTGGGACAAATGAACTTTTATCTGTAGATAATGTCGGAGATACATTTTGTGAACCTGCTCGCTCTATTTCTTGTTCACTTACATTATCATCATCAGCTGTCAAATCCACCTTGTCCTTTTTTTATCATTTAAAGCTGCATACATCTTAGTTGCTATTTCTGAAGTAGTCTTAAAACACTTTGCCACATCTCCATATCCTCCACATAAGTGTTGTTTCAATCTTTTGATCCCACATTTATATACTTTATCACACAAATTATATTTAACGGTATTTTTATCCTTTATGTCAGGCCAATGTCCATACTTCCATCCAGGATCCTTTGAATTTGCTTTTCTTTTAGGATCAATTTTTGGGTCAAGCTCATTGCTATTAATGGATGGAGCAAGACTGTTGATGTTTTGGTCTTCCATCTTTCACAAACAACTGAAACAAGAGCTATAAAATTCAGAGTTAAGTAGGGTCAAATGGTCAATGTCCATAAACAATTACAATTACAATTTACACACAGTTACACAAATAGTTCATACATCAATTTCCATAAACAATTACAATTACAATTTTCATACAGTTCTATTTCTAGTTTTCTATATAAGTATAAAGCAGCACACTAACACATACACAATTACACAATTACATTTGTTTAGCAATAAAATAATATATGTTTCTACTTTCTAACTTTCAATCGTTTTTCATATCGCACATGTAGTGATTATATAATCACAAATCTTATTTCGCATATTATGTATTTTCTCATGCGAAATTCATCCACTCCATCATAGATTTGCAATAAAAACAAAAATATTTGTTGAAATAAATTCAACACAATTATTATCATTTATCATGTATGAAACTATATGTAGTTAACTTACCCATGATGTCATTGTCGTACTCCTAAGAGCATCAACTATGTCAATCATGTAGCACATGATATAGTACCCACATTGAATACTATCCGGTTGTGTAGGGCACTAAATAAATAAACAAATAGTAAACATTAGAATTTAGAATTGTAAATATGAAAATAATTATATAACATATACTCATATAGTCATATAGGTTATAGCTTACCGGCTTCCACCGTAAAACCTTTGGTTTTTGAAATTTGACTTTCCGGTCATTTGCCAAATCCTTCAATGCACTTCATAAAATATTTAAAAAAATTAGTTTACAGCAGAATCTAAATTTCAAATAGGGAAAATACTAATTAATAAACTTACAGTGCAATGACATTTTTTTGATCGTCACGAATGTCCTTATTTAAAGGATCAAGCCAATAAATTGTATTGTTATCGTATTCAATAATGGCCAACATCCAATGTACGATGTGTAATAATTAACAAATAAAATCATTAATAAGTAATAACTTGAATAGCAATAAAAATAACAATATTTATTGATACTTACTCTCTATGATATGACAAAAATAATAAAGAATCCGGTTGAAGTTGAGCAAGCCTATTTTTTAGCTCTTGTACTCGTGATTTAATACGCTCCTTGGCAAACTTATCATTAAAAGCAAAAATAGATGTCAGATTATGAAAATATACATTTCTTGTGTATCTAAACTTCTTTAGTTGTGAATCTATGTACTTGTAAGAAAACATGTAAATTCATAATCAATATATATATTAACTAAAAATCTTAGGTTTGTAATATTTGATAATCATTACTCACCCAATACATGATAATATGATGTTAACTCCAATTTTTTCCATATTAAGAAAATCAAACAATTCGGAAGCTTCAAAGTATATACATGTTGATTCTTTAGTTCCAAATACATTTGGATCTAATACCAGAGTTATTATTTTGCCTTATTTCTCCATCGTAGAAATGAAATTGGGTAACATGACAATGACATCATTGGCATTCTATGGAATTAAAAATAATTAGTATTTAGTATTTCAGATAAAAAAATTAATTACATAAAAATCAAAAATATTAATTATAAATTTATAATACCGAAGACGGTAAACACCCATGTGACGTTTCGGGTTGATGTGATGTTTCAGGCCCTTGTGAGGATAATACAAGTGCCTGCTGACAAACCAAAAATAACAAGTTAACTATAAATAAAAGAATAAATAACATATATTTTATAAAAGTATAAATAATTAAACATAAATACATAATAATACCTGAGACATGTTTTGAGATGTTTCGGTTCTAGCACCAAACATGCGCATAAGTTCATCGACTTGATTTTTCATGCTAGCCATCTCTGCCTGATGCGCTTATTGTTGTTGGTAGAGTTAGCTCTGAAAGGCCTGCTCATGTTGTTGTTATTGTTGTTCTTGCCTTCATAACTCTTTTTGTTGTTGGCTCAATCTTTCTTGAACAATAGATTCCACATCTTCAATATGAGCTATTGTTCTCTCCTTCCGCTTATCATTCTTGAGAAAACTTGTAATGGTGGAAAACTTGCCACCAGCTCTTACTCTGCCCGGATGTTCCTTGCCTAAAACAGATGCAAGGATGTCATCTCTTACCTGTGACTCTGTTGCACTTGCAGCAGACTCTTGGCTCGAAACCTCATCCTAAGTGAAATCAATAAATATTAATGCAAACGATGAAATGAAAATTTACAAATGATGAAATGATAATTTAAACATACAATTTTAGCTGTCAAATCAGCTGTATCCTGACTAATGTATTCACCAGTCTTTCTTTTGTGACCGGCTTTCCATAGCTCAGCACGTGAAATTGGTGCATTTGCACATTGTTCAATCTTGACAATAAAATGCAAATAAATTATCATTTAAATTATTGAAAAAACACATTTTTAAACAAAATATACAAGAGAGAAGTAGAGAACTAAATAGTAAATACTAATACCATCCTTTTTTCTAATCCAGAATAACCCATTTTGGAAGTAGTATGAGTTTGACTTCTGTGCTTTTGCTCTCTCTGTGTTAAGTTTACTTTTCTCCTACACAAATAAATATTTGTTAATACTTAGAGTATACTGCTTACAAAGTTAGTAGATGCAATAAAACATTGAGTTTTTTAAGATCACATAACCATAGATTCCGGAATGGTGCGATTGTCAACAAAAATTTTTCAATCTTCAGGAGGTATAAAATTATACTTGACTGGAACATTATAGCGATGCTCCAAATCAACATCTTTTACGTAATGGACATAAAGTTTAGATTTCCACGACCGCCAACTTTCACCCATGCTTTTCATCAATTCATGACGAACACCATCAACATTATCAAAATAATTCTGAAAATAATAGACAATATTATTAATAAATAACTAAAAAAACACTGATATCTAATCGCTAATAACAAAATTACGTACATTTACTTCTTCCCATATTCGATCTTTAATTTCTTTATCAACTTCCTTCCATCTAGCACATGTGATTGGAACATACATCCTCACAAGAGAACCAATTAGACTCATCAATTTATTACACTCAGGCCCAGAAATAATGTGGCCATCATCATTAACAGAAATAAAAACCTTCTTCCCCTCTGCTCTAAGCTTATCCAATCTCATCATTTTAGTAAAGCCTCTTGTTGACTTTGATGATGATCATTTATCAGTCATTTTCCTGTAATAAGAAAGCCCTAAAAAAACCTAAACCATCCAAAAAACCTAAACAAAATTCATACAAAACCGTAATGATATTGAGGTAATACTAGTCTACCACACATTAAGTCAATCACACATATAAATACAGAACTATAGAAGCAGTAGGAACTAAGAAGTAGGAAAATATGAATTATGAAATGATCATTCAACTTAGAAATTATATCATTCAACTTAGAAATTATAACATTCAACTTCGAAATTAGAAGAGCAAGAAAAAAAACGTAAAAACGAACCTAAGGAAGATGTCGACTTGTCGAGGAGAAATCGTCTTTAGGGTTTTCGCACAGAGCAGCAAACGATCCAGCGACAGTAAAAAGTAAAAAGACGGGGTAAATTCTGTCGTTTATATCCCTATTCGACGGCGGTTTATATATAAACCGCTATCTATTGTAACATTACGTAATGTTACAATAGACAGCGGTTTATATATAAACCGCTGTCTATGAGAGTATAGACAACGGTTTATATAAAAACCGCTGTCAATACCCCTAATTTTTAAAAAAATAAGGCGGCCTTCGCCTTTTTTTCAATCGGCCGACTGGACGCCTAGGCGTCGCCTAGGCGACGACGCCATGATAAGAATGGTCCTATCATGACTAAACGTAGTCCATTGATATTCACAGTCCAATGAATTTAAGTGAGTCTTAGGACTGCGAATAGTCATTTTAGGTGTTTTAGGACCGAGAATAGCTGTAGTAGAGCTGCTAATAGCATAGCTTTTTTTATTGAAATAAAAACTAAAGATATGAGGAGTTGATTAAATGGATGAGTAAGATTGCTTTGGTATATATTTATATATTAGTATATGTATAATAATAATAATAATAATAATAATAATAATAATAATAATAATAATAATAATAATAATAATAATAATTAAGAGACCCTTAGTTTAGAAATCCCGATCTCATGGAAGACAACAAGAACAGCAGAGGTAAAGACGGAAGCTCTTCTCCCCCCAAATGAAATGAGCCGTGCGAAGGAAGCAGCCGGCTCTTCAAAACCGACACTTTTGTCCCCAAGTCCGGCGATGACGTCACCAGCCTCCTGCCACTCCGATCATAAATCCTCTGTTTACTTTCCCAAGTCTCCAACTGATCCCTGCCATGGACGGCGCCATCACCGCCCTTCTCCTCCCCCTCTTCTTCTTCTTCTTTGCAGCGCCGGCCATCCTCGCCGTTTCGCCGGACCTCACCTCCTGCCTCCGCCTCTCCGGCGTCCACAACTTCTCCGTTGCAAAAAACACACCTTTTTACGACCGCATACTCTGCTTCTCCATCCAAAACCGCCGCTTTTCACAACCTCACCTCCCCCGCCCCGCCGCCATTATCCTCCCCCACGACCTCCCTTCCCTCCGCGCCTCCATCCTTTGTTGTCGCGCCGCCTCCCTTACAATCCGCCTCCGCAGCGGCGGCCACAGCTACGAGGGCCTCTCCTACCTCGCCGCTGGCGGCGCCTCCTTCGCGCTCATCGACCTCATGAGCCTCCACCATGTCGAAGTCGACGCCGCCGCTGGAACCGCCTGGCTCCAATCCGGCGCCACCCTCGGTCAGCTCTACCATGCAGTCTCGACAGCCGATTCCCCACAACCGCTCGCCTTCTCTGCGGGCTCTTGCCCCACCGTAGGCTCCGGAGGCCATATCGCGGGCGGAGGATTCGGCCTTCTCTCCCGTAAATACGGTCTGGCCGCCGACAACGTGCTGGACGCCGTCCTCGTCACGCCGGACGGTCATTTACTTGACCGGGAGACCATGGGGGAGGATCTCTTCTGGGCAATCCGCGGCGGCGGCGGCGGAACCTGGGGAGCGGTCTACGCCTGGAAACTGCAGCTCCAGCCAATTCCGAACCGGGTTTCCGCCTTCACTCTCAATCGGGCCGGTTCGAACCGGCACCTGGCCGGGCTGATCGATGCCTGGCAGAAAGCCGCCCCTGCACTTCCAGATGACTTCTACCTATCATGCTTCGTGGGTGGGAGTTTACCCGAGTCGGGCCGGGCCGGAATGTCGGCCACTTTCAAAGGGCTCTACCTCGGCCCGGCTAGAAAAGCCCGGTCCATTCTCGCCGATTGGTTCCCGGAGCTCGGCCTTTTAGAATGGGAGATCCGAGAGATGAGTTGGATCGAGTCGGTGGTCTACTTCTCCGGTCTGAAGAACGGCAGCTCGGTGGACGATCTTCGCGACCGGGAGCTCCATGAAAAGACGTTCTTCAAAGGCAAGTCGGACTATGTTCGGGCTCACATTGGGCTGCCCGATCTAATCGCAATGGTCACTTTGTTATCGACGGAACCAAAGGCGTACCTTATCATGGATCCGTACGGCGGTACGATGGCACGCAGACAGACCAATGATCTTCCGTTTCCACACCGGGCCGGCAATCTTTATGCGATTCAGCATCTGATCCAATGGTCAGAGGATGAAGATGGGGGCAGAGAGGGGTACCTGCGGTGGCTACATGAGTGGTACGAGTTCATCGGCCCATTGGTATCCAACGGGCCGAGGGCGGCCTATGTGAATTATTTGGATCTTGATTTGGGGTATACGAGTTGGATGACGGCGGCAGAAGGAAGCGGGGATCCAGTGGAGGATTCGAGGTTGTGGGGGGAGAGATATTATTTGGGAAACTATGATAGGTTAGTTAAGGTTAAGACGAACATTGATCCAGACAACGTGTTTCGGAATGAGCAGAGCATTCCGCCTTTGACGTCGAGACATCGATTCACGGGGCACGACGACGCATAAGATAAAGATGTTAGTGGGTGGAGTAATTATAAGCTACATTGTGCGCACCCCTAAACAATACGACCAATAGAGATATGATCATTCGCGCACATCTTTTTTAAAGATATACATTTAATGAACTGTTGTTCGTGAACGCCCGACCTCACCAAAGGAACTTCATCCACTTTTATGTTCAAAACTAGTTTTCTTTTCTTGGAGGCGGCCATAACCGTTGTCATGCCAAACATACATTCTATGGCGGTAGCGTTTTTGCCCAAATTCACCAGAGCAAAAAAAACGCCACTCCGGTTGGCGAGGCGGTGGCGGGCGTGAACGCGGCGGTGGCTATGAACGGCGTCCGTGAACGCCCACCCGGCCTCACGTAATGAAATTCATCCATTTTGTTCAAAACTAGTTTGTTTTTTCTTTTGGGCAGTCGTTGTCATGTCAAACATACATTCTATGATTATGGTTATTATGGTACACGCATGGTTTCATTTCTGAATAGGTCTGCATGTTAGAGTTTGTGAAGTGAGTTGTCGCCCAGCGACAGCTGGCGAGTATCATACTCGCCGCCGAGTAGGCATTTGCCTATAAATAGGGGGGCACCCCCCCTAAAGAGTTAACACCTTCTGACAATGACGAGTATATACTCTGAGAGTGACGAGTATAGCCATCAGAAGTGGCGAGTATGCTCAACTCGGAGCGAGTTAGAGATACCAGAGTGCTACCCGGCGAGCATCGGACTTGGAGTAAGTTCGGCAGGCGAGCATCGGACTTGGAGCGAGTTCGGCGAGCTCCTTGAGCGAGTAGCGAGTAGAGGAGATATCGCCCGGCGACAGTGGATATCGCCCAGGCGACAGCGAGAAGGAGAGGAAGCGCGCGCGTCAAGCGTGCGAGTATCCTGGAGTGCGAGCAGTGAGCTTGCGAGTATCTGGAGTGCGAGCAGCGAGCTTGCGAGTATCTGGAGTGCGAGCAGCGAGCTTGCGAGGATCCGAGCTATCGCCCAGGAGACAGTCAATTTCGCCCGGCGACAGCGAGAAGCGAGCTTCTGTGGCGAGGAGCGAGTATTGGAGCGAGTATCACCATCCTGGTGTGCTCAGGAGGAGAAGCGGACCTTGTCCGTGACCAAAGTCTTACTTTCTTTAGGCTGTTGTGATTCAAGTTGGATGCAACTTGTATTCAGCCGTGTGTATTTGTAATTGATTGCCTAGTTGAGATATAAAACATTCTTTATCCATTGTTGGTTCTCTTGATCGATAGCAGACCCAAAAAAAATTCAACATGGTATCAGAGGTAGGTTGCTGAAGCAGCACCTGCTATCGTAGTTCAAGGTTGTCATCCAAGATGGACGGTGGAGGAGGTTTTGCGAGAGGACTAGGCATTGAGCTGCTTACTCAAACCAACTACAACAAGTGGATGTCTTGTAAGGAGAGCTACCTTCTTGGAGAGGATCTCTGGGAGGTTGTTGGTGGTGGGGAGCAATAGGAAGTAGTAGCTGCCGGTGATAATGGTCCCGCTGTGAGAGCTTGGAGGAAGACCAACGCCAAGGCGGAGTTCACCTTGAAGAGAGCCATATCACCTGACTTGTTCGACCACATCATAGGTTGCAAGTCAGCGTCTGCGATCTGGATAGCCCTCGATGGGTTATTCAACAAGAAGAATGTGGCGCGGCTACAATTCCTGGAGAATGAGTTGGCGAAGTCGACTCAAGGCGAGATGGCGATATCCACCTTCTTCCTGAATGTGAAGAACCTATGCGGAGAGATCTCGGCCTTGGATCCTGAAGAGCCAATCTCAGAAGCGAAGTTGAAGCGGCACATACTCCGAGGCTTGAGGAAGGAGTATGTCCCCTTCGTTACTTCCGTGCAAGGATGGGCTATTCAGCCCTCCCTTTTGGAGCTAGAGAACCTGCTATCGTCGCAGGAGAGCTTGGCGAAGCAGATGGCGGGAGTATCCATCTCAGGAGGAGATGGCGAGGCCTTGTTCTCAGGAAAGAGGAGATCCTGGGATAAGAGGAAGAAGAACCTCCGAGAGGGACCTTCAACGTCATCTCAGGGAGATGGGGGGAAGTTTCTTCCTGCCCGTGACGAGAAGGGGAGATACCTTTGCTTTGCCTGTAAGAAGTATGGGCATATGGCAAAGGATTGTCGGTCTAATCTCCAGGCCGGTCATGTTGCTGAGAAAGGTGGAGACCATCAGAGAGGTGGAGACCATCGAAGAGGTGGAGGTCACCAGGGCGGTGAGAGGGGGGACAATTGTTTCCTGGCAGAGATGACGGCAACGTCAGTCGATGTCTTAGCCTCCATCAACCCCGAGGACGACTGGATAGTGGATTCCGGTTGCGGGCATCATCTCACAGGAGATATGTCGAAGTTTGCCTCCTCGGCAGCATATGAAGGATCGGATGTTATCATCACTGCGGATGATACGGTGCATCCAGTGGAGCGAGAAGGGAAGGTGTCCCTTGGGAGTATAGAGAAGCCAGTGACACTGAAGAGTGTGTATCACGTGCCTGGCATGAAGAAGAACCTCTTCTCAGTGGCGAACGTCGTGGATGCTAGATACCACGTGCTGTTTGGACCAAAGGAGGTGAAGTTCTTGAAGAACCTATCGTCTGTCGATGCTGACGTCACGCTCACCGGGAGAAGGGTGAAGGACTTGTATGTTCTGTCTGCAAATACCTACGTGGACAAGCTGAAGACAAACGACAGCGCTATGATCTGGCATGAGAGGCTGGGTCATGTGGGGATGGATAAGTTGAAGATGATAGCGGCAAAGGACCTAGTGAGTGGCCTGCCTCATCTCACTTCCTACGGCGACGGTCATGTGTGCAACGGATGCCAATATGGAAAGTCACATCGACTTCCATTTGACAAGTCGGAGACCAGGTGTAAGGCACCTCTTGAGTGCGTACATGCTGACGTGATGGGGCCGTGCGTCACCCTTACTTATGGAGGCAATAAGTATGCGCTGGTTCTGGTGGATGACTACACCCGCTATACGTGGTATACTTTCTGAAAGAGAAATCAGAAGTCTTCAACAAGTTCCTCGAGTGGAAGGAACTTGTGGAGGGGAGGCTGAACCGCGGAGTCAAGAAGCTGAGGAGCGACAATGGAGGGGAGTTTACCTCCAATGAGTTTGCTTCTTTCTGCAGAAGGTTCGGCATTCGGCGGGAGCTCTCTTGCGCTCACACCCCTCAGCAGAATGGGGTGGCAGAGAGGAAGATCCGCCATCTGGTGGAGACTAACAGGAGTTGGCTACATGCCAAGAGCATTCCCAAGGCCTTATGGGCGGAGGGAATGGCATGTGCTACTCATGTGATCAACAGGCTACCTCTGAGTCCTAACAGGATGGTGTCTCCACACCAGCTCATGTTCGGGGAGAAGCCCAATGTGGGTCACATGAAGGTGTTCGGTTCTACCTGCTTCGTGCACGTCCCGGACGCTCAGAGATCAAAGTTGGAGCCAAAGGCAAGGAAGTGTATCTTCATCGGCTACGATGAGCGGAAGAAGGGGTGGAAGTGCATGGATCCGCAGACTCACAGGTTCGTCGTCTCGCGCGACGTTGTGTTTGACGAACTGGTCTCATACCAGGGAGTCTCTTCTGTGGAGTTGCCGGAGAGTGGAGAAGCTAGCAGGGAAGAGGAGTGGGTCACTGAGGACCCTACTGTGGAGTTGGAGTTATCTCCAAGTGCTCCAGTGCCATCTGGCTCAGGAGGAGCTTCTGGCTCAGGGGGAGCTACGAACTCAAGAAGCAGGGAGAGCACCGCTTCAGGAGGAGTTCAGAGAGGAGCTCAGAGAGGAGTTCAGAGAGGAGCTCAGAGAGGAGCTCAAGTAGAGGAGTCTACCAGAGTGGTAGATAGTGGCCAAGCCTTGAGGAGGTCGAAGAGGACCATCGTCCCGCCTGCTTGCTATAAGGAGGGGAACTTCGTGAGTCTGGTTTCCTGCTTCTTCGCAGGACCACTCGATGAGAGGGAACCTGCCTGCTTTGAGGATGCAGCTGGCATCAAGGAGTGGGACGAGGCCATGATCGAGGAGATGGAGGCCCTAAAGAAGAACGAGACATGGGACCTGGTTCCCATGGTGGAGGGCATCAAACCTGTCACCTGCAAGTGGGTGTACAAGGTGAAGAAGAGGGATGATGGAGAATGGTGCGGTACAAGGCGAGGCTTGTCGCTCGAGGCTTCTCACAGACCTACGGAGAGGACTACGAGGAGACCTTCAGTCCTGTAGCGAAGATGACGTCGGTGAGGACGATCATCGCTTTGGCAGTGTGCCGAGGTTGGAAGCTATGACAGCTGGACGTGAAGAACGCGTTCCTATACGGAGAGATCGACAAAGACATATTCATGGTGCAACCACCTGGATACGTGTCCAAGTCCCAGCGGCGTCACGTCTGCAAGCTGAAGAAGGCCCTCTATGGGTTGAAACAGGCGCCGAGAGCCTGGTATGGAAAGATTGCGGAGTACCTGCAGTTCTGCGGCTACGATGCCTCAGATTCAGACTCCAGCATGTTCGTGAAGAAAGATGGAGGTCTTCACGTGCTAGTGCTGCTATACGTCGACGACATGATCGTGACAGGGAACAACCCTGAGGAGGTCGCGGCGCTGAGAGAGCAGATTTCCATACGCTTCGAGATGAAGGATCTTGGTGAACTGCACCATTTCCTTGGCCTCCAAGTAGAGAAGAGAAGAGGCGGGCTGGATGTTTCCCAGAGGGCGTATGCCGAGAGGATCGTCGAAAGATTCGGCATGAAAGAAGGGAAGAGCAGTTCCGTTCCTCTGGAGGCTGGGCTGAAGCTTCGGATGGAAGAAGGGAGGAGTCTTCCTGATCCGAAGATCTTTCGGGCACTGGTGGGGAGTCTTATCTACCTGACTATCACGAGGCCGGACATCGCCTTTGCTGTCGGCCGAGTTAGTCGGTATATGCAGGAGCCGCGGAAGCCTCATCTGGAGGCAGCCAAGGGGATTCTGAAGTATGTGAAGGGCACCCTTGAGATGAGATTGTCCTATGAGGAGAAGTCTGACTTCAAGCTGCATGGGTACACAGATGCAGACTATGGAGGTGACGCTGATGATCGCAAGTCGACATCAGGGTATGTGTTCTTGTGTGGAGCAGCTGCTATCTCGTGGTGTAGCAAGAAGCAGGACTCCATTTCCCTTTCTACCACGGAGGCCGAGTACAAGGCGTCGTCCTTAGTAGCTCAGGAGTGTGTCTGGCTAAGGAGACTAGTGGAGGATATGGATGAGGAGGTCAGCGGACCTACTGTGCTTCACGGGGACAATGAGAGTGCATTGAAACTGGTAATCAATCCAGTGTGTCATGCAAGAACCAAGCACATTGAGATCGAGCATCACTTCATCAGAGAGAAGGTGCTGGGTGGCTTGATCATTGTGGAGCATGTGCGGAGCGAAGACAACCTTGTGGACATATTCACAAAGCCCCTATCTGCGGGGCCGTTCCGGAGGCTTCGCTCGTTGCTTGGAGTTGTTCCCGGAGCTCACTTCAAGGGGGAGTGTTAGAGTTTGTGAAGTGAGCTGTCGCCCAGGCGACAGTGGATGTCGCCCAGCGACAGCTGGCGAGTATCATACTCGCCGCCGAGTAGGCATTTGCCTATAAATAGGGGGGCACCCCCCCTAAAGAGTTAACACCTTCTGACAGTGACGAGTATATACTCTGAGAGTGACGAGTATAGCCATCAGAAGTGGCGAGTATCCTCAACTCGGAGCGAGTTAGAGATACCAGAGTGCTACCCGGCGAGCATCGGACTTGGAGTAAGTTCGGCAGGCGAGCATCGGACTTGGAGCGAGTTCGGCGAGCTCCTTGAGCGAGTAGCGAGTAGAGGAGATATCGCCCGGCGACAGTGGATATCGCCCAGGCGACAACGAGAAGGAGAGGAAGCGCGCGCGTCGAGCGTGCGAGTATTCTGGAGTGCGAGCAGTGAGCTTGCGAGTATCTGGAGTGCGAGCAGCGAGCTTGCGAGGATCTAAGCTATCGCCCAGGCGACAGTCAATATCGCCCGGCGACAGCGAGAAGCGAGCTTCTGTGGCGAGGAGCGAGTATTGGAGCGAGTATCATCATCCTGGTGTGCTCAGGAGGAGAAGCGGACCTTGTCCGTGACCAAAGTCTTACTTTCTTTAGGCTGTTGTGATTCAAGTTGGATGCAACTTATATTCAGCCGTGTGTATTTGTAATTGATTGCCTAGTTGAGATATAAAACCTTCTTTATCCATTGTTGGTTCTCTTGATCGATAGCCGACCCCAAAAAAAATTCAACACTGCATGTCGTACACCCCAATCCATCTCCGCACATGGAGCACGATCGTCCATGTGCGACAGATTGTTGAGGTGGGGTCTTAAACCAGTGACCTCCTAGGTAGAAAGACTTAGCGCCGGACTCTATCTCCAGCTGAGCACAAACACCGCGTATACGCCCAACTACACGTAGAATAGAAGAAAAAAATACGGACGCAAAATCGGACACAGATAATTTTGTGCTGCGCAGATTAAGACGATGTTTTCTGCGAAATTTTTAATTTTAATTTGTCCTGTTTCCATTTGAACAAATTATATTTTAATTATATTAGCTGTCAGTCACAACTCACAGATACTATCAATAATTCAATATGATAATTTATATATTTAAAAAAGGAAATTTATATAGGCAGCCCGTGTTTGACTATTGGCAGCCCGAAGATAATAGCAGGCGACAAATCTCTATTTGTAGCCCAATTTTCAATAACGCTATTGGCAGCCCACAAAAAAATTATTAAATATGTTTGTAGTCCATTGTTCTTATACAAAATAAGCAGTCCATTAATAAGAGTAGTACTACAATTCAAAATAAGCAGTCCATTACAACAAAAATATTAAGCAGTTCATTAACAAAAAAAAATAACCATTAAAAATAAGCAGTCCATTGTTCTTATACAAACACAAAAAATGGGAATATATACTTCTTAGTCTCACCCACAAAATGAACCCCCCTGCACAATAAAAGTACACACATTATTGTAAATATTAAATTTTAAAGAATCTAAAACGGATAAATAAGTTTTGTTAAAGAACTCACCCTATTGCGCACACTTGTAATAATGCTCATGTAACTCTAAATGCCACAAAATTTCCATCTATCTGTACATGTAGAATAATTTATAATTATGTTGCAGCAAATTATGTAGCAAATTAATATTTAAAAAGTAAGCATGCATTCATACCATGTTAGTCTTTTAAGCGCGTTATGAACGGTATGTCCCATGATTCTGCCACCTTTGTACGATAGGTTGCCCAAATAGGGAATACCCGCGGTAGTTGACATTGTTCATCCAATTGCAATTTTATGTAATGATTTCCATTTATAAAACCAATGCAAACAAGTTTTCGAGTCTCAGGAGGAGCTGTATGTAGCGGCAGGAAAGTAAATGATTGCCCACTTGTAACTAGCTTCGGTCTCATTTGATAAAAAGACGAAAGATGAGAAGAACGATTGATTCGTCAAAGTAATACCAACAATACAAAGAAGCGGCATTCTGTAGCGGTTGGTCTTGTACGTGCAGTCAATCAAGAACGTATTAGGAAACATATTACTTAATTTTACCGCAGTTGGATGGGCAAAATAAACACTCTCTAAGTGATTAGTGATTCCATTAACTTCATTATAACTAGTGTAACCAGCTTCACTAATACACTGAGTATTGCCAGCTAATTCTTGTCTATATATCTTGGCCTTCTCATTGTAAATAGCTCTCATTGATGTGTTGTTCAATGTATTTCTACTCTTCAATGCCGACAAAATCTTTCTCGGTTTCACCCCTGCATTATACATATCTTCAACAATTGCTGCCTCACTTTGATCTAACCTCCCAGCATACGCATGTGCTTCAAGATGAACCAAGGCATGATTATGCACACCAGACATAACTTCAACTTTCCATTCTTCAATCGCTTCTCTACGACCTCTAACAGCAAATTTGCACCCACAACGTTTGGAACTAGATTTTCTCATATGTTTTTTTAACGAAACCTTTACTTTGACTTTCTCTTATGAATCCATATCGATCACAACCAAGCATAACTCTACGATTTGGCCTTGAGTCAATTTTATCGGCTTTGGTAATGATTACAACAAATCTCAGTCCTTTGCCAACATTTCTGACTCAATCAATCATTTCCTCCTTGCTACAAAAGGTCATATTTATCAAGAAATGTTCTCCAACATTGACTGAAGTTTCTTCGGAGGAATCTCCATAAGTTAATAATTTTATCGATCCCTCAGAGCTCATTTCAATCTAAAAGCAATTTTTCAAAAATAATTTTATCGGCTTTGGTAATGATTTAGGGTTTCTCTTGAGGAGAATCGGACGGCCAACTGCAAAATGGGGACCGATGTACGGCCCAGAGGAGTTCGCCGGTGTCCTAGCCTTCTTCTCCGGCGGTTTCCGGCGGCCGGCGTGGGGGAAGGGCGACTTCCGAGCGGAATCGCTGCTGTGCGAGGTCGGCGAGAAAGAAAATCGGGAGGGAGGCAGAACCGAAAACCTAGGGCTGCTATTAGAGGGGCTTTAAGAGTATTTTAATGGTTTTTTTCGGTTTTTCCGGGCTGCCAATAGCCAAACACGGGCTGCCTATATAAATTCCCTTAAAATTTTACCGGGGCAGGAATAATCCAATATTCATGACGAATATTCATCATAATTATTATTTATTAATAAAATGAAGGGAAGCTGGGGTGTGCAAAAATAATCGAAGAATCAAGAATTGCACCGGAATTGAACTAAACGGTTCGGGTATGGTTCTCATAATACCAAAATCGGCAATTCAGTTTGGTTCTCAGTTCCACAGGTCGAATACTCGGAACTGATTCGAGAACCGGAAATCAATGATAAAGAAAATATTTTGAGACAACAGTTATACTCGTATGACTTAATACGTGAAAATAATTGAGAATATAGTCGTATGACTAGAGATAATTATTTTTGAACTCGTGTAATTGTATGATTTTGATGATATAAAGAGTCACAATTCAAATATTTTGAGACATTGGTAGTTGTATGACAAAGAATCATGAGTTGGAAGAGTTATTTATTTTAATTATTTTGAGACATGTGTAGAACTGAGAACCGACCCGGAATTGAACCGATATGAATGATTCAAATCCGATTCTATACTTTAGAACCGAACCGAACCGAACCATGAAAAGACGTTTTTGGTTTTGGGTGGAACCGATCCGAGTTGCACCCTTGAACGAAGACTCACCCGTTAATTTTAAATATAATATGGTAGATCTCAACTCCATGAGTTCATTACAGATGGTTTGAAGGTCGCTTTAGCGGAATAATTTCAAGGTTATAATTGTTAATAATGTAATTTACTCACACTAAAGCTCAATGTGAATTGTGAAGTCCCCAAAATAGCTCATAATTTATTTCTTCCTCCTCCCTCTATTTAGTCCCACATTGTGAGTCGCTCTTTACCAAAATAAAATAAAAATGTAAATGAAATTTCTTTCATTGAAATTGTTGACCTACATAATAAACTAACACCTCTTTAATGGTCATTCATGTCACCCTCCTTGACTTAATGGCTTAACACATCATGAAAAGCTTGTTTGACTTTATTTAATGTAAATTATTAGGAATATTTACAAAAAAAACTTCCTACTAACCCTGCATAATTATAAGGGCGGATCCAGGAATTTGAATAAGAGGGGAGGCCAGATATCGTCTTCCTCCAGACAATTTTTTTTTTTTGAACGTTTCATCTTACTGGGGTCGTTTCTCCCTCATTCGACCATCATTTTTGACGTATAAGCAGTCAAAATTCATTGCCTCGATAAGAGAAATTCGAATCCACTAACTTTTTTTGCAAAATTCTTGGGGGTGGCCGGGTTGTTTCACCCTCATTCGGCCTCAGTTTATACTAGGTATTTTTTGCATATGTATGTTTACAATCATGGGGTAAGTTTTGCACATGTATGTTAACAATGCAAACTTAGAGGGGAGCTTTTTTGCAATAATTATGCAAAGTTAGAGGGGAGGTTCCACCCTCTTCAATTAACTCTCCCTCTCCTATTCTCTTTCACCATGGAGAATCATAAACAAATTTGAGCTACTCCATTTATTGACAAGTTTCTAGAGAGTAGACAAAAAATTTCTTAATCCAAGAGGACCCAATATCCATAAAGCGCAATAAACGCTAATTTGAGGCCAAATGCGCAAGTTTTATTGATTCACTACGGCTTATCGCAGTCAAAGGATGAGCTTCGCATTAGGGTTTATTTGGATTCATAATTGGTTTACAATTTACATGCTAGCATGAATTTTCAATCACATATCATATCCGTGAACTAAATATTTATGTAGAAATACCATGCGGTTGACCTTCACCGACAGACTCGAGTCTTTGAGTTGAGTACATGTTTGGCCACTATTGTGTTTGACCCAAATTCAATCCTCATTCTATTTGAGCAACGGTTTGCGCTCCCACTAGCTTCGGAGGCTTCTACTGTGATTGGGCAGCGTTCAAAAGTAGGTTAACACTGCGATGGCTCGACGCGATTGAATATGCCCTTGGCGCATGATACTTGATGACATTGAAAAATTTCTATTTGAGGACGAGTGACTTCAATTCTCCCCTTGATTTAAAAAAGGCGAACCGAACCATGTTCAAAACAAGCCGAGAGGGGTATGCTAGGGTTACCGAAAACCTAATAGTAGGACCATATACTCTAAACATAAAAAAGTAAGCATATTTCTCCAATAATCCGCCTGAAATCTTCGAGTCGCACCGGATTACTCTAATTGATAGATAACACGAGCACTACACCTACATAGAAGGGGAGGATACTCAAGGATACAAAAGGAACATAACAATGATTTTTCGAAGTTCTCCCCCTCTCACTTCTTCCTCTTCTTTGGAGGTTGGAGTTCCTCTTCTTCCTCGTCCTCCTCTTCATCTTCTTCTTCGTTCCCTCTATCCTCCTCCTCCTCCTCCTCCAAACCCTCTTCCACGTCCTTCCCGACAACTTCATCATCGTCGTCGTCGTCATCATCGTCGTCGTCATCATCATCATCATCATCGTCGTCGTCACCATCACCGTCTTCTTGTTCTTCAACGTCTTCCTCATCGTCATTCTCACCGACGCCTTTCTTTCCATCAATATTGTCCTTAGGATATCCATTTCTCTCTACATCTTCCTCCGAGAGATCATCTTCACCTTCCTCGTAGTCCTCTTCATAACCATCGCCATTATCACCGTCGTCTTCGTCCCCGTCGACTTGCTCGTGTTCGTTCTCGTTCTTTGGTCGGTTGAATGAGAGTTCAAATGCGCCCTGCGATCGAAGAGAAGAAATTTATAATTTAAATTATTATACACATGCAGGTATACAGTGAAAAATTAATTAATCAATTAATTAATTAATTATAATTGGATTTTCTATCATATATCTATGCTTAATCTTATGAATTGTATACACTAATAAATACCCAACAATATGAATTGTCTTAAACATGCATTATAAATAAATAAAACAATATTTCACAAACTTTGATATTAAATATATGAATTTTGAATTCATAAACTGTGATATTAGAGTTCGGCTCCGTTTGGCGCAGCTTTTGCGGTCATGAACGCAGTTGTTATGAACTGTCGTTCGTGAACGCCCAACCTCGCCTAAGGAACTTCATCCACTTTTTTTTTTCTGGGTAGCGGTCATAACCACTGTCATGCCAAACACGCATTCTATAATTGTGGATCCGTTTGGCACGGCGGTGGCAGTGGAGATCACGAACGCGGTGGTTATGAATCGTCGTTCGCGAACGTCCGACCTCAACTAAGGTATTTCATCCACTTTTATGTTAAAAAAACGCGCCAAACGGCGGCGGTGGCGGTCACGAACGCGGTTGTTGTGAACTGACATTTTTGTCCAAACAGTAGCAAAAAAAACCGTGCCAAACGGAGCCTTATCTTGGATAAAGCTTGATGTATAAATAAGAATTAATTATATTTATATTAATTAATTATAAAATATATTTTCCAAAAGGAATAGAAGAATAAGTGCTTCTTTAATACAAATTGGCAAAATAAATATAGGCGGTTGTTATCCGCACTACAGTTTTGGCTATCCACACTCTTTTTGTATGAATTATTACGCGTCTTTTAAAAATATGCTTTGTACATGTATTTTTAGGAAAAGTGTTCAACACGAAAGTTGTGGATCTCGTCGAGATCTACAACTTTCGTGTTGAACATTTTTCCTAAAAATGCATGTACAAAGAGTATTTTCAAAAATTCGTTATAGTTACGCACATATTTCAATCCGGGCGGCAATACGTCTTGTGCGTGTATTTTTAGGAAAAATGTTTAACACGAAAGTTGTATTTCCTAAAAATGCATGATGAGAGGAGCTCATCTAAACCGTTGATCACAGATCATACGGTTGTATTTTTCCTAAATACTCCTGTATTTATAAATAATAATGTCAGTATTTTATATACCGTCCGATCTGAGATCATACGGCTATATTTCTCTCCCACCTAGTTCTAGGTGAGAGAAACACACCTAAGTTTCCCTAAATATATCCCGGCTCATCACTATTACAAACCGGGCAAAGACCGGTTTGGACCGTTCGGAAAATAAACCCGGATATTCCCAAATATTCCAAACGCCGACGGGCGTAACTCAACCTCGCTAAAAATCGAAATTAATTTATGTTTCACTTCCGGCAGGCGCAAAGTAACCTTTAGAGAGTGCGGTGAGCTTACCGCCGTCGAAAGAGAGTGGACGTCGGCTTCGACTGCACAAGATAGCATGCCGACGGCAGCGATGGGCGGCGATAGCGCCTCCATTTAGAATTCGTCGATAACGCTGAGGAAAAATCTGGGAAGATAAAACAAAACAGTTAGATTTCGGTGACGACCGTTGACATGAACGAACTAGAAGAAATCCCCCCAAAAAAATATCTGAAGAACGCCAACAAATACGATAAATTATCATCTCATGATTCAGAAAATTGAAAGAAACGCTTCGGCGCCGTATTAGGGCGCCGTATTAGGGCACCGTATATGAAAGAAAACAACTTAAACTAGAAGAAATTATGAAAACCAGACGGAATCTCTCAGATCCGCTAAGAAAATTGAAACAAACGCACAGAAAATCGGATTTCAAGGAAAAATTTCTATAGATTGACGATCGAAGCGGTACCTTTAGAAGTAGATCTGTGAAGAAATAGATCAGATCCAGGCTCTGCGCACGCTCCCGATCTCTCTTGAGAAGACGATCGCCCGGGGAAGAGATGCAGAAATTACTCTGTGGAAAGAGACAGAGAGAGAGGAAGGAACGGGCAGGTCGGGCAGAACGGGCAGGCTTGGCGACTTGACTGGTAACGATGCTACGATGGCTGCCCGTAGAAATAGCTTGGGAGAGAGCCGGGAGGCTTCCGGTTTGAGCCGGCTGTTGAACCGGCATATATCCGGTTTAGCACAAGATCAACCAAGCTCGAGTGGAAGTCAGAGGAGCGTGCCACGTGTCAACGGAATAGGATTCTTTAATGCCTTGACCATGGTTAGATTTATAGAACTCTAGGTTAAGAGATAACCCACCTTCTTCGTGTGGTTCCGCCTTAGTAAAATAGACGGACATTAAAATCCGCTGACACATTAATTTAATTTTTATTAGCACACCCTCTCTTGTTATACGCAGCCCTTCCCTATACACCGAACATAAAATGATATTTGTATATTATTTTGATATTTGCAGCCCCCCAAAAAAATTTCTTCTCTTTTCATTAAAACTCAGACCTACAAGATTCAATTCATGAGACAATATCACAAGAATTTAACTTCTAAATGCAATCCAAATGAAGTTAAATTTAAAACAAGTATCATGTAGAACAAAATCAAGGGCTGCCCTAACATGATTTAAGCATAAACTCACGGTGTTGCGGGTCGCTCGGGTGCTTTGGTAGACCGGTCGAATTAAATCACTTTAGCTCGGAAGCGAACCGAGCGCGCATACAGTTAATTGGAGATTCGTTGAGTACACTGAGACTTTTTAACGTGGAAAACCCGGAAAGGGTAAAAAACCACGCGGTCGGAGCTGTGCCGACCAAACTTCACTATCTTTTGAGAGTTTACAATTAGGTACTTAGAATTCGAGCGCGACAGGTCGCTGCTCGTGTAAGACCCTCTTTTTTTTTTTTTTTTTTGCAAAAACCACCGGGTCTTAGGCCCAGAACCGCCGTTTTGCAGTGACACCTTCGTTTGGGAAGGTCGCCACTACAAAACGCCGATCCTGCCGGCCAAATCGATCACAAGAAAAGTAAGCTAAACTGAATAGTAGATCAAACTAAGTCCACATCACATATATAAATAAATCACCAGAAGATGTCCACAATATAGCTGAAAGAAAGGAAACAAGATAACTAGGGTCTTGCCCAATACATCAAAGCCTCACTACATGGTTCACTCGCGGAAGTAAAAACAACTGATTCAACACTCACGGATCCTGTCATCTGAGCTCCCGAGCTAGACTGCCCCGCCTCCATTTGCACCGGCCTCCGGTGCTGCTCCGTCGCCGCGGTCTCCTAAAATGATAAGGTCCACCGACCGTCAGTCATAAAGACTCAGCCAATTCCCCACCCCTCCCCCCAAGGCTCCTAGGCACCGCATGGAGAGGAGGAAGCGGAGGACAACAAGGGGTAATACAAAAGCAGGTGACAAGGTAAGATCTACGCTACACAGGTGTATGCATATAAATAAAACATGAGATATATAAGCAGCAGGGTAAAGTATAGGAAATACAGTAAGAAACAAAATTAGAGGCAAGTAAGTAAGATAAAGTAAACCATTGATTTATAGGAATGCCCATACAAACCTATAGACCAAGGGGTCGTTTAGCAGAGCCTATCGTATAAAAAGTCCCATACCAATTTATACGATAGGTGTCGGGGTTAAATGTAGTGATTATGCTATGCCATGCAAGTATGATGTTATGCGGTGATCAAACAAGTGCAACTCACCCACTACGACTCTATGCGCATAGACCTTTAGTTCCCCCTTTTTGGAGCGAGCTAGACTCCCCGGATACTCCCGTAGTGGCAAACGGAAGCGGTGGGTTGGGCCTCGCCCACCTCTAGGTTGGTATATGCACTACCCGACCTAGACCTATCGGACGCCTCCACAAAACCCGCGGAGCGTCTGCGTACTCTTACTGACTGGACCGCCAGATTTCATGGCTAAGTGCAAATACCGCACTAGCCGAGCCCAAGTATCAACGTCGGTGCAACGACTGTCAACACGAAGGACCCACCACCTTATGCACATGCAAGATATTCTACTTCCTATCTCTGAGCCATAAGCTCCCCGGGCTAACCTGCCCGCCATCAATAACCTTCCGAGCCAAAAGCTCCCCGGGCTAACCTGCCCGTCATCAATAACCTTCCGAGCCATAAGCTCACCAGACTAACTAGTCTGCTACAACAACCACCGAGCCCACCGCTCGGACAACCAATCCAACTAAACATCCAAAACCACAGGGTATGGATGAGTGTGTTATTAGTTAATCTTGTACAATGTCTCACTCCTATGAGTTAGGGTTAGTCTTGGACTCCCCGAGGGTTACCCTGTGAGGGGCTTGCTACGGTACTAGGAACCACTATGGGATGACACCCCAGAGTCCTCATTCCCAAGACACTTAATGTTATTAGTTACTACCCATAAGAAACCCTCTTAACAATTCACCTGGTCTAAAACCAAGTGCTTTTTAGGCCTTAGGGGAAAAGACGATCTTTCGCCAATCCCAAGATGACCTACCCCACAGGAGGCACCCCACCACCCTAGGACTCATCAACCTTAACTCTCTCCAGGGGTCCCCTCATACCATACAATCACTATTCAATTCCCACATCTCCCATTAATGAAATCCAAATTGGCCTGTAATTCCAAAACTGCCAATTTACTAAACGCAGACCACCCTTAACGCTTTGAACCTCATGAAGGGAAGTACATTAAATAATCAACTCTATGGCTCAAGGGATTTACTGGGAGTCCATGTTACCTGATTCAGATCAAATCTAGAGTTTCATAATTTTTCCAATAATAATAGTATTTTAAATAATTTCCCAAAAGGCCATTTTACCAAGGTTTGAACTACAAGTGTACTTTTCTGACCTCTAATGCCTACTCCAATTTTTACACAGATCAATAGTACCTAATAAACAGTAGGTATAAAAATTTAGGAAAAACCAGCAAGATTTTCTATTTTTAGAAATTCCAAAACCCAATTATTTCCAATAAATTACAAAGGAGGTACCCTCATATGATCTCTAAACCTCTTGAAAATTAGTACAGTGGTGCTTCATAATATAATATTTAGTCCTACAAAGTTTGACCCTGTTCCACAGAGGGCATATTTGTAATTACATCCAAGGATATATTTGCAATTTCTTCCAACATGAACTAGAGGTACCAAGAATATTGCTCCATAAATTATGGGACAATTACAGTGGTAACATATTGTTATGAAAAGAAAACCAGCAAAGTTTCATGTAATTACAGTAACTTAACATCATAAATTTGGCCAACCCAAAAATTGCCAATAATGAGGAATATTACAATTTGGACCTCCAAGGGTTAACTCATGTCCTAACCAGTACTTCCAGAGATTAATATCATTAAAACCATGTTTATGACAGAAGATGGTAAAGTGATAGGTACTATATCTCCCTAAAACCCCAAACCCTAATTATTTACAAATCTACCCAAGGGTTTATTGCCTATGATGGGCAACTCCAAATCCCTCCAAATTCTCACAGTAGCATTCCCTAGTCACTAAGGCCACATCCCCAAAATTTCAAGTCAAACCATTGAGGTTTGACCCCTCTTCCTTCATTAGCTTCTAATTGCACCCCATTAGGGCTTAGCCTAGGGTTAGGGTCTAACCTTCTTCAATAGCTATAGTAGGAACTTCAGAGATTCATAACCTCAAAAACAAGTGGGTGACAGAAGGTGATGGTTCCCTAAGTGTTATTTCTTCCTAGAACTCCAAATTCCAAATATTTACAAATCTACCCAAGGATTTATTACCTAGGTTAGACAACTCCAAACCTCTTCAAATTCATAAGGGAGTCTTCTCTGGCTACTATGACCTACCCACCAAAACTTTAGGTCAAACCACTAGGGTTTGACCCTACTCCCTTCATTGACCTCTATTTGCACCCCATTAGGGTTTAACCTAGGGTTAGGGTCTAAACTTCTCCAAATCCACCCAAACTTCTTGTGAGGGTGTTATATCACCTAAAAAGGTCAGAGGAGTCCAACACACCCCTCTCCAAGGACAACCACACCTATGTCCTTAACAACCCCAAATTCCACCCCATAGGGATCAACCTTATGACCTTGAGCAAAAACAACTTCAAAGCTCACCAAACTCCTCATGGGGCCTCAACTTCATCCCACTGACCTTCCTAAGAAGTCTCAAGTCTCAAAGAACCTAATTTGGCCAATGATTCTTCACTTGGCTATTTGCACCCCAAAGTTCTCCTACCCCAAATCCTAGGGCAAACCCACTCCCCATGGCTCCATAATACTCTTGGAGGTGATTTGGGGTGGGGTTAGGGTAGTGGACATAATATCTCTCCAATAGGAGGTGGTTTGGCTATGAGAAGCCCTAAGTGTCCCCTTAGCACAATTTTCCCCTTAAAGGGCAAAACTTGGGCCCAAAGATTACCTAGTCAAAAGATCTCCAAATGAGATGAAATTTTAACCAGGGGTTTATCATGACCCTAATGGTACCCCACCAAAATTTGGTGGAGATTGGAGGTCATTTGGCCCTCCAATTAATTTGTGTAAGGATTATTAAATTTCTACAAAAACTTTAGGGAAAGTAACTCCTAAAAATCTGATACTCAAACCTAACCTAGGTATAGGACATATGGATGCTTAGCCAAAATATCAACTACATCAGATTAGCCATTTAAAATTTATACTAGTTTTAAGGTCTGGTTTGAGTTTTGACCAGCCTCACTAGGATGAGTGCTGTGGGTCCAATACTTAACCAAATAGCTTGATTCCACTCCCATTAGAAAGTAGACACCAAGGCCTACAAAAGTTATCTCTGAGCATTTTTCGAGTTATGGCACCTAAGGGCCTTGAAATCGGGTCACAAAATCTGTCACAATGTGTGACAGATAATCAAATTAAATGAAGTAATCATTTCATGCCTGCGAATAGCAAAAGGCGGCCAATCGGACGGCTCACAGCCTTCGTCCCCGATGAGCCAACGGCCAGGATTTGCTGCGCCTGGGCCGACTTGATCTTGGATTTCCCGGCCACCTGAGCGCCGCCCCGGCCGACCAACGCCACCACCACCTCCGTTGAGGTGGGGGCCGGCGATGAGCGGTGTTTGATCGGCCGGAGGTGGCCGGAATCGTGTTCTGTAGGAGGATACCCAACCCGATCAACGGAGGGCTTGGCCGGCTCGATTCACGGCCGATTGACCACGATTCGAGTCGCCGTCGATTGAGATCTAATCCTTAGGGTTCAGGGAGGAGAATAGGACCTGCTGGAGGGCTTGCCGTCGGTTTTCCCTTGTGTACACCATTGGAGCTGCCGTCGATTGAGATGACATGCCGATTCCTTCCTACAGCACCCGAAATCCTCTGGTAACTTGGGGGTTTCTCTCCTCTCAGGTCTCTGAAGGTGATAGGGGGTTCGAATGGGGGTGATGGTGGCTTTAACCCCCTTGGCCATTAATGGCCTCTTCGAATTCTCCAAGGGCCGGCCCCCATTCATCTCCCCTGCATCAATGCCTCTTGGAAACTGATGGAATCTCCTCCTAGCCGGCTGAGGAGTTGAATGGAGGCATCAATTAGGGAGGCCAAGAGGTAAAACCTCTTAATGGCCATGAATGGCTTTCTCTCTCTCTTCAAAAATGGGGAAACCCCCATTTTCTCTCTCCCAATCACCATGGCCGGCTCCTACTCTCTCTCCTGTGTTTAATGAGGGTCCACATGGGCTGGTTGACCATCCAATTGAGTTAGCCCAAAGAGATTGGGTTGGGTTTGAGCATTTTGGCCTAAATTGGACAATTTTGACTTTTGGTCAAATTGGTCAATTGGGGAACCCTAGGATGGGGCTTTTGGGTTCAATAGGTTCCAAATTAAGTTCAGGAACTAATGGTGGAGTCAATTTGGTCAATTGGTTCTTGGTTGACCCAATCTAAGTTGATTTGACCAAAATGAGCTAAATTGACTTTGGTCAAATTGAGCCCTAGGGTTGACTTGGTCATGGGGCTTTTTGGTCCACTAGATCCCTTATGACATGATAGCCCTATGGGTGAGATCAATTTAATGTGGTGAAGGTCAATTGGGGTACTTTGAGAAGGAAAGCCATTTTGACCTAAAAAGGGGCTTTTTGGTCAATTTGCACCCCTGGGGGTCCCATGATGGGGCTTTTGGGTCCACTAGGTCTATAATGGTATTCTAAACCTAGGGGTGTGATCAATTTGACATGGTGAGGGTTGATTGGCTCTAAATGGGCTACTTTGACCAATTTGAGGGTTTATGTTGACTTTGGTCAAATTGGTCCCTTAGGTTGTCTTCAATGGGCCCTTGGTGCCCTAAGGGGACCCCTAAAGGGTTAGGGACACTATGGTGGGGTCCAAGGGTTAAGTTGAAGCCCTAAATTCCAATCCCAAGCTTGGAAGATGGGAATTGCTATTTGCAGACCAAGGTGGCTTCCTCCTCCTTTCCTAAGCTTTCAAGGTCAAAAGGGTCTTCAAATGGTTTTGTCATGACCCAGTCATGACAAAACCAACTTAGGGGTCTAGCAGTTTGGGGGATGTTACAAATCCCAATACATAAAAATAAAAATTTCGTCCCCGAAATTCAGACAAGCCTATGGGGTTTCTGCTAGAGGAAAACTGTAACATCCCAGAAAAGTAGGTTGTACCTGTCGTAAAAAGCTGCGGATATTTTTGCTGCATCAAGTCCAGTGGCTCCCAAGTATGTTCTTCCTGTCCATGATTCCTCCACAGGACCTTGACCAGTGGGACCTTCTTGCGCCGCAAGACTCGTAGCTCTGTGTCGTCTATCCGAACCGGCTCCAATTGAATCGATCGATCTGTAGCTACTGGCCCTTCAGAAGTAGACACCTGCTGCTCAGGCCGAAGTAAAGCCTTCCTAAGCGAAGAGACGTGGAATACGTCATGCAGTCCCTCCAAATCTGACGGTAGCTCCAGTCTGTAAGCCAAGGGACCGATCCGCTCCAGGATCCTATAGGGTCCCATAAACCTTGGACTGAGCTTCTTTCGGCCGCGAACCCTCGAGACTCCGTGCATCGAACGTATCTTCAAGAAAACCCGGTCTCCCACCTGGAACTCCACCATACGATGACGCGCATCGTAATACTTGGCCTGCCTGCTCTGGGCCTCCAGCATCCTATCTCGAATCAACCTCACCTGGGCCTCCGTGTCCTCCACGAACTCTGAGCTAAGAGCCTTGGGGTCCTCATCCTGAATCCAAGATAACGGTGTCCCGCACCTCCGACCATATAATGCCTCGTAAGGTGCTCTGCCTATGCTAGCCTGGTGACTGTTATTATAAGAGAACTCGACCAACGGCAACAGTCTCTCCCACGGCTCCCCGCGGTCTAGAATACAAAGACGCAAAAGATCCTCCAAGGTCCGATTGGTGCGCTCCGTTTGCCCGTCTGTCTGGGGGTGAAAAGCCGTACTGAAGGTCAATCGGGTGCCTAAATAGGCCTGCACTGCTCTCCACTCCCTTGACGTAAAACGTCCATCTCGGTCAGATACTATCGTCCTTGGCACACCATGATAACGGATGAACTGTTCCACAAACTTCCGTACTAAAATCCTGACGGAATCATCCTTCCTGATTGGAATGAACCTGGCCACCTTTGTCAACCTATCGACGATTACCCAAATTGAGTCATTCCCCGCACGAGATCGGGGAAGACCATGAATAAAATCCATCGCTATATCGTCGAACTTCCATTCCGGCACTGGGAGTGGCTGTAACAATCCTGCGGGGTTCCGGCACTCTGCCTTCACAAGCTGGCAGGTCTCGCAATGGGTCACAAAATAAACGATATCTCTCTTCATACCCGGCCAGTACATGGTCCTCTTCAGATCTGCCGTCATCTTGGTAATACCCGGGTGCACTGAATACTTACTGCAGTGAGCCTCTGCCATAATATCTTCCCGGATCCGATCTCCTGCCGGCACGTACACTCGACCTCTAAAACTCAACAGGTCGTCCTTCATCGAATAATCTCCAGCTGGACCTGCCTCCAGGGCTCTGAAAATCGGCTCCAGCTTGGCATCCTTTCTCTGCCATTCCCTGATGCGGTCTCGAATGTCATAAGTAGCACCAGTCGCCGCTAGGTACTCCTCGTACAGCTCCGGGTCATCCTCAGATACTAGGGAGATCTGCATATCTTCGAACATCTTCACTAACTCCATGGCCATTAGTTTAGGCCCTACTCCTGGCGTAGTAGCTCTCCTGCTCAACGCGTCTGCTACTACATTTGCCTTCCCTGGGTGGTAATGCATCGTATACTGGTAATCTGATAAGAACTCCACCCATCGCCTCTGTCGGATATTCAACTCCTTCTGCGTATCTACATACTTTAGATTTTTGTGATCTGAGAATATGTTGCAGTGGACACCATAGAGGTAGTGTCGCCAGATCTTAAGAGCGAATACGACTGCTCCCATTTCCAAAACATGCACTGGGTAATTCCGCTCGTGGTCCTTCAACTGGCGGGAGGCATAAGCTATCACATGCCCGTTCTGCATCAGAACGGCACCCATCCCCTGATATGACGCATCCGTATACACTTGAAATCCTTCCCTTCCCGACGGAAGGGCAAGGATGGGGGCTGAAGTAAGCCGACCCTTCAGCTCCTGAAAAGCTGTCTCACACTGCGGCGTCCAAGTGAAGATAGCATCCTTTCTTGTCAGGGAAGTAAGCGGGAGGGCTATCTGGGAAAACCCCTGAACAAACTTCCGGTAGTAGCCGGCAAGTCCCAAGAAACTTCTTACGTCGGTGGCCGTCTTCAGCGGCGGCCAGTCCCGTACTGCCTGAACCTTTGCTGGATCTACTGCCAAGCCTGCTCCACTGATGATGTGGCCCAGGAAGGCCACCTCCTTCAACCAGAACTGACATTTACTGAACTTAGCATATAACTGATGCTCCCGCAGTTTCCCCAAGGTTAGTGCCAAATGCTGCGCATGCTCCTCCTCCGTCCTCGAGTAGATGAGGATGTCGTCGATGAACACTATGACAAAGATGTCAAGGTAAGGCTCAAACACCCGGTTCATCAAGCTCATAAATGCTGAAGGTGCATTTGTGAGCCCGAACGGCATCACCGTGAACTCATACAATCCATACCGGCTGCTGAAAGCCGTCTTCGGGATGTCCTCCTCTTGGATCCTCAGCTGATAATAACCTGACCTCAAATCCAGCTTCGAGAAGCAGTGGGCTCCCTCTAGTTGGTCAAAGAGCTCATCTATCCTTGGCAGAGGATACGTGTTCCGCACCGTCAGCCTATTCAGAGCTCTGTAATCGATGCACAGTCTGAGCGTCCCATCCTTCTTCTTTACGAATAACACCGGAGCTCCCCAAGGTGAGGAACTCGGCCTAACGAACCCTGCTTCCACCAGCTCCTGCAGCTGGCTCCGAAACTCTACCAACTCCTTCGGGGCCATCCGGTAGGGAGCTTTGGACACCGGCTTGGCCCCTGGTACCAGCTGAATCTGAAAATCCTTCTCGCGGTGCGGTGGTAGCCCAGGAAGCTTCTCCGGAAAAACATCAGCAAAATCTCGCACTACCGGGATACTTGGCACCGAGTCCTTGACTTCAGTCGCCTCAAAGAGCACCTGATAAACCTCGTCTCCCTGCAGGTGGGCCTTGACGGCCTGAATGGATGATAGAAAGAGACGAGAGGTAGGTTGAGTACCTTCGAAAGTCACTACACCGTCTTTATGCTCTAGCACGACCCGCCTTGCCGGGCAGTCAATCCTTGCCCGGTTCTCAAACAACCAACTCATGCCCAGGATCAGGTCGTAATCCCTCATCTTTAGCACAGATGCCGGGGCCTCGAACAGTCTTCCTCCAATCTCCAGACTCATTATGCACGTTAAATTGGTTAGAACCTCCGATCCATCCGGAAATCGCACCCTCCTATAGTCGCTTTTGGTGTGCTTGACTTGGTCTAGGTCTTCAATAAACTTAGCCGAGACGAACGAGTGCGAGGCACCCGTATCAAACAAGGTAAAAGCAGGTTTGCCGAAAATGGATACTAAACCTGAAGGTTTGATGCTAGGTTCAATGCTAAGGTAGAACTTAAAACTTTAAAAGACATCATCAAATTAAACGAATGTACAACAAAGTACCTGCGATGACCCTTGCCGGGTCCCGGGGCCTGGCCAAATCTAAGGCATAAGCCTGCTCTCTGTAGTGTCTCCGATCGTCACCCTGAAATCCACGGCCTCGACCACGTCCTCGGCCTCCGAGATGCTGGCCCCGAGGTGCTGCCTGTGGTGCTGGAGGAGCATTCCTCTGGGGGCAGTTCCTCTTGAAGTGGCCGACCTGATGGCAGTAGAAACACTCCGGAGGTTGCCCATCCCCTCCAATCCTTGGCATTTCCCTCATCTGCAAAGGCTGAGGAGCCAAAACTACCGGCTCCCTTTGCTCCTGCCTCTCCCCCTGACGGGGTCGGACCTCCGTCCTTCCTTCTCCAGCGTCTCTGTTTCTCGGCTGATCTCTCCTGCCATTTCTTCCCTGGTCCTCCATGGGTCTCTTCCTCCCACGAACAACTTGCTGGTCTCCTTCCAGCTTCTTCGCCATTTCCAGAATCCTGGACATATTACCGTCGGAGACAAAAAGGAGGGCCTGCCTCAACTCATCACGGAGGCCCTTATAGAATCTCTTAGCATATCCCGCATCGTCCAGTTGGTAGGATACCGCAAACCGGGACAGGTGGGTGAACTCCTGGTGGTACTCCAATACTGATCTATTCCCCTGCCTTAACTGCAAAAATCTGTCCTCCAGATCGTCTCTTGCCGACTGCGGCACAAAATGTTCCAGCAGTGCAGTCTTGAAATCTTCCCACAAAACGTCTGCTGCCTCAAGTCCCGGGTAAGCTGTAGCCAGGAACCTCTTCCACCACCTCTTGGCATGAGACTCCAAGCAAGAAACCACCAGTGGCACCTCCATGTCTGCCGGGCACTGGCTTCCTGACAACATCTCCTCCATGATGTCTACCCATTCTTCGGTCCTCACAACAGTCTCCGTCCCGATGAATGCTGGTGGGGAGAGACCCCGAAAGATGCTCAGCCAGTTGGCCCCGGGGTTCTGCTGAGGAGCCGGTGCTTGCTGTGCCCTGAATGTCTCCAAAATGGCAGTCAGAGTCTGCCCCAACTCCGTCTGCTGGAACGGGGTAGGAGCCGGTGGTGGTGGAACGACGTTCGGAGCCGGCGGGACTCCATGCTGAGGTGAAGGTTCCGTTGCCGGCTACATAAGAAAGATTGCACTTATAAGGGACTTAGCTAAGGGGAAGAAGAATTCAGTTATAAGTGGACTTTTACATGTGATTTTCCCTATGGGCAGACCATTGCTTCCGCTGCTAGTTTGTCCGCAAACTAAGCTCGCGCGGGGTGGCCCAGGGTTTGTGGACTTCTTTTCCTTGGATCGATGTTTTGCTCTGATACCACTTGTAAGACCCTCCTTTTTTTTTTGCAAAAACCGCCGGGTCTTAGGCCCAGAACCGCCGTTTTGCAGTGACACCTTCGCTTGGGAAGGTCGCCACTACAAAACGCTGATCCTGCCGGCCAAATCGATCACAAGAAAAGTAAGCTAAACTGAATAGTAGATCAAACTAAGCCCACATCACATATATAAATAAATCACCAGAAGATGTCCACAATATAGCTGAAAGAAAGGAAACAAGATAACTAGGGCCTTGCCCAATACATCAAAGCCTCACTACATGGTTCACTCGCGGAAGTAAAAACAACTGATTCAACACTCACGGATCCTGTCATCTGAGCTCCCGAGCTAGACTGCCCCGCCTCCATTTGCACCGGCCTCCGGTGCTGCTCCGTCGCCGCGGTCTCCTAAAATGATAAGGTCCACCGACCGTCAGTCATAAAGACTCAGCCAATTCCCCACCCCTCCCCCCAAGGCTCCTAGGCACCGCATGGAGAGGAGGAAGCGGAGGACAACAAGGGGTAATACAAAAGCAGGTGACAAGGTAAGATCTACGCTACACAGGTGTATGCATATAAATAAAACATGAGATATATAAGCAGCAGGGTAAAGTATAGGAAATACAGTAAGAAACAAAAGTAGAGGCAAGTAAGTAAGATAAAGTAAACCATTGATTTATAGGAATGCCCATACAAACCTATAGACCAAGGGGTCGTTTAGCAGAGCCTATCGTATAAAAAGTCCCATACCAATTTATACGATAGGTGTCGGGGTTAAATGTAGTGATTATGCTATGCCATGCAAGTATGATGTTATGCAGTGATCAAACAAGTGCAACTCACCCACTACGACTCTATGCGCATAGACCTTTAGTTCCCCCTTTTTGGAGCGAGCTAGACTCCCCGGATACTCCCGTAGTGGCAAACGGAAGCGGTGGGTTGGGCCTCGCCCACCTCTAGGTTGGTATATGCACTACCCGACCTAGACCTATCGTACGCCTCCACAAAACCCGCGGAGCGTCTGCGTACTCTTACTGACTGGACCGCCAGATTTCATGGCTAAGTGCAAATACCGCACTAGCCGAGCCCAAGTATCAACGTCGGTGCAACGACTGTCAACACGAAGGACCCACCACCTTATGCACATGCAAGATATTCTACTTCCTATCTCTGAGCCATAAGCTCCCCGGGCTAACCTGCCCGCCATCAATAACCTTCCGAGCCAAAAGCTCCCCGGGCTAACCTGCCCGTCATCAATAACCTTCCGAGCCATAAGCTCACCAGACTAACTAGTCTGCTACAACAACCACCGAGCCCACCGCTCGGACAACCAATCCAACTAAACATCCAAAACCACAGGGTATGGATGAGTGTGTTATTAGTTAATCTTGTACAATGTCTCACTCCTATGAGTTAGGGTTAGTCTTGGACTCCCCGAGGGTTACCCTGTGAGGGGCTTGCTACGGTACTAGGAACCACTATGGGATGACACCCCAGAGTCCCCATTCCCAAGACACTTAATGTTATTAGTTACTACCCATAAGAAACCCTCTTAACAATTCACCTGGTCTAAAACCAAGTGCTTTTTAGGCCTTAGGGGAAAAGACGATCTTTCGCCAATCCCAAGATGACCTACCCCACAGGAGGCACCCCACCACCCTAGGACTCATCAACCTTAACTCTCTCCAGGGGTCCCCTCATACCATACAATCACTATTCAATTCCCACATCTCCCATTAATGAAATCCAAATTGGCCTGTAATTCCAAAACTGCCAATTTACTAAACGCAGACCACCCTTAACGCTTTGAACCTCATGAAGGGAAGTACATTAAATAATCAACTCTATGGCTCAAGGGATTTACTGGGAGTCCATGTTACCTGATTCAGATCAAATCTAGAGTTTCATAATTTTTCCAATAATAATAGTATTTTAAATAATTTCCCAAAAGGCCATTTTACCAAGGTTTGAACTACAAGTGTACTTTTCTGACCTCCAATGCCTACTCCAATTTTTACACAGATCAATAGTACCTAATAAACAGTAGGTATAAAAATTTAGGAAAAACCAGCAAGATTTTCTATTTTTAGAAATTCCAAAACCCAATTATTTCCAATAAATTACAAAGGAGGTACCCTCATATGATCTCTAAACCTCTTGAAAATTAGTACAGTGGTGCTTCATAATATAATATTTAGTCCTACAAAGTTTGACCCTGTTCCACAGAGGGCATATTTGTAATTACATCCAAGGATATATTTGCAATTTCTTCCAACATGAACTAGAGGTACCAAGAATATTGCTCCGTAAATTATGGGAAAATTACAGTGGTAACATATTGTTATGAAAAGACAACCAGCAAAGTTTCATGTAATTACAGTAACTTAACATCATAAATTTGGCCAACCCAAAAATTGCCAATAATGAGGAATATTACAATTTGGACCTCCAAGGGTTAACTCATGTCCTAACCAGTACTTCCAGAGATTAATATCATTAAAACCATGTTTATGACAGAAGATGGTAAAGTGATAGGTACTATATCTCCCTAAAACCCCAAACCCTAATTATTTACAAATCTACCCAAGGGTTTATTGCCTATGATGGGAAACTCCAAATCCCTCCAAATTCTCACAGTAGCATTCCCTAGTCACTAAGGCCACATACCCAAAATTTCAAGTCAAACCATTGAGGTTTGACCCCTCTTCCTTCATTAGCTTCTAATTGCACCCCATTAGGGCTTAGCCTAGGGTTAGGGTCTAACCTTCTTCAATAGCTCTAGTAGGAACTTCAGAGATTCATAACCTCAAAAACAAGTGGGTGACAGAAGGTGATGGTTCCCTAAGTGTTATTTCTTCCTAGAACTCCAAATTCCAAATATTTACAAATCTACCCAAGGATTTATTACCTAGGTTAGACAACTCCAAACCTCTTCAAATTCACAAGGGAGTCTTCTATGGCTACTATGACCTAACCACCAAAACTTTAGGTCAAACCACTAGGGTTTGACCCTACTCCCTTCATTGACCTCTATTTGCACCCCATTAGGGTTTAACCTAGGGTTAGGGTCTAAACTTCTCCAAATCCACCCAAACTTCTTGTGAGGGTGTTATATCACCTAAAAAGGTCAGAGGAGTCCAACACACCCCTCTCCAAGGACAACCACACCTATGTCCTTTACAACCCCAAATTCCACCCCATAGGGATCAACCTTATGACCTTGAGCAAAAACAACTTCAAAGCTCACCAAACTCCTCATGGGGCCTCAACTTCATCCCACTGACCTTCCTAAGAAGTCTCAAGTCTCAAAGAACCTAATTTGGCCAATGATTCTTCACTTGGCTATTTGCACCCCAAAGTTCTCCTACCCCAAATCCTAGGGCAAACCCACTCCCCATGGCTCCATAATACTCTTGGAGGTGATTTGGGGTGGGGTTAGGGTAGTGGACATAATATCTCTCCAATAGGAGGTGGTTTGGCTATGAGAAGCCCTAAGTGTCCTCTTAGCTGGTTGACCATCCAATTGAGTTAGCCCAAAGAGATTGGGTTGGGTTTGAGCATTTTGGCCTAAATTGGACAATTTTGACTTTTGGTCAAATTGGTCAATTGGGGAACCCTAGGATGGGGCTTTTGGGTTCAATAGGTTCCAAATTAAGTTCAGGAACTAATGGTGGAGTCAATTTGGTCAATTGGTTCTTGGTTGACCCAATCTAAGTTGATTTGACCAAAATGAGCTAAATTGACTTTGGTCAAATTGAGCCCTAGGGTTGACTTGGTCATGGGGCTTTTTGGTCCACTAGCTCCCTTATGACATGATAGCCCTATGGGTGAGATCAATTTAATGTGGTGAAGGTCAATTGGGGTACTTTGAGAAGGAAAGCCATTTTGACCTAAAAAAGGGCTTTTTGGTCAATTTGCACCCCTGGGGGTCCCATGATGGGGCTTTTGGGTCCACTAGGTCTATAATGGTATTCTAAACCTAGGGGTGTGATCAATTTGACATGGTGAGGGTTGATTGGCTCTAAATGGGCTACTTTGACCAATTTGAGGGTTTATGTTGACTTTGGTCAAATTGGTCCCTTAGGTTGTCTTCAATGGGCCCTTGGTGCCCTAAGGGGACCCCTAAAGGGTTAGGGACACTATGGTGGGGTCCAAGGGTTAAGTTGAAGCCCTAAATTCCAATCCCAAGCTTGGAAGATGGGAATTGCTATTTGCAGACCAAGGTGGCTTCCTCCTCCTTTCCTAAGCTTTCAAGGTCAAAAGGGTCTTCCAATGGTTTTGTCATGACCCAGTCATGACAAAACCAACTTAGGGGTCTAGCAGTTTGGGGGATGTTACAGCTCGTTACAATAATAGAGAGAGATAGTTCTGAAGGTGACAGGCCACCTCTTGGAAAACTAAGTCTTTTTTCCTTCTGAGAACTGTGGGGAACAAAAGTGAGAATACTCCGGAGAACAAAAGTGAGAATGTTGAGTCGTCTTTCGGGATGAAGGAAATATTCAAGTCCACGAAGGAGATCTTCAAGCGCCGAAGGAGAATTTCGTGAAAATCTTCAAGGAGCTCTTCCGGGTGCAGAAGGCAAGGTCCCATCAAATGAAGGTTCTGGGCTCCTTTTATAGCTTTGGACGGGGGTAGCCCGGTAATTTTGTCGTTGTAACCACCGTAACCACCTGGCAGACGAATCACGTTTTCCGGTTCGGAGCACACGGATCGCCATTTTTCATAAATGACTGTCTCGCCCCTGGGCAGTTCAGGCAGCGTTGTTGAAGGCGAAAAAGGCGTCAAGACGTTCCTGCAATCTAAGAAATTAGAAAGACAAAATGTGAGCATGCTAGAAAGACAAAATGTGAGCATGCTAGAAAGACAAAATATGAGCGTGCCCGAAATGTGAAAGTGCTCTGAGCGCGCAAGCGCGCTCAGAAGCGTTCTAAGCGTGCAACGAACACGGAAGTGCTCCGAACGCGCTTTGAGGCGTTCTGAGCACGTTACGAGCGTGGGAGTGCTCCGGGCGAAATCCGGGTCCCAAAGGGCGCACAACGAGCCTGGAGAGGGTGGACACCCCCGAACCCCATCATGGGGAGGGGGCTTGACCGCACCCCAAGGGATGCGGTTTGGCCGCACCCCAAAGGGGGTGCGGCCCGGCCGCACCCCACTAGGGGTGCGGCCCGGCCGCACCCCATTAAGGGTGCGGCTTGGCCGTACCCCACTAGGGGTGCGGTTAGGCCGCGCCCCCGTGGAGGGGCGGCTTGCGCGCTACCGCGCGTGCTACCATGCAGTAGCGCCGCGCGGTAGCGTTACAGCGCGGTTGCGGGCGGTCCGACGAGGGCGGTTGGTAATGGAGGGAGTGGGCTTGCCCACTTCCCCACTCTCCCCTCATCATGGTAGTGGCCTTGGGGAGTAACCACCCCTTTTTATACATATAAATAAATGGTAGTCTTGTATGAGTGTGCATCACACGGGAACAAGGATTCGGGGTAGAGGGCTCGGAAGATAGCTTTAAAAGAGAACCAATAGCAGAAACGACAAGACACTTTTTACGTGGAAAAACCGGAAATGAAAAAATCACGGAGTCGGTTTGGTGCCCAAATCCAGTAATTTGTTTGCGGTTATTGTTAAATCCTCGGGACAATGTGAAGTCACCGCTCCGCTTACAAGTGCTTGAAAGAGAAAAACTAAGTCTTCTTTGGTGCTCGCAAGAACGGCTTCTGGGGCAGACATTGTGGAGGGCAGAGTTAACATTTGAGCGAGAGAGCGAGCAGAGTGTCAAGTCTTCACCGGCAAACTTTCCAGCTCTTTCTTCTCTTCTTGGTTGCCTGTCATCAAATGAAGGACTAGCGGTCTATGTAACGATCCAGGCCCGCCAACACGGGACCCAGCTGGACCGTCAGCACCCTCTCGGCCCAGGCCCTCCAACACGGGACCCAGCTGGCACCGGAAGGGTTCAGCCTAACCAGATGGTCTGCAGACCATGCACCCCAACCCCTCTCTGTCCCACCATAGGGCACAACGGGTTGTTGGAGACCGCAGTCCCCCTTTGATGAGAATTGAGCTAGTTAAGCGGCAACACGTGGACTTCCCAGGAGGTCACCCATCCCAGAACTACTCCAGCCCGAGCACGCTTAACTATGAAGTACTTTCACTTCTCATCACCAATTGAGCTGCAGCTCTAGCCCTGTTTTGGTCAAACCAACACCTTTTGGATTAATTGGCCCAATTGGGGCACCACCATGACTCAACCAACTTTGGGTGATGTCAAGGGACTCAATACACACCACTTAGACCAGTTAACCCATCAGTTGACCAAGTCAACACCTCAAGTCAACATTTGGTCAACCTTGCCCAAAAAGAGGGGAAAAGGCTAACTCAAGCCCAATCCACTTGGGCTAGGCCTAATTGGAGTAGCCCATTAGCTTAGGAGGATGATAATTACCAGGAGTTACCACTCAATTTCTGAAAATGATGAGTAGGAGAGATAAAGCGCAATTTCCCCAATTTTGAAGAGAGATAAAGAAGAGAGAGAAGGTCATTAATGGCAATGGGAGGCCAAGGGCCTCCCCTCTTCATCTCCAATGACTTTGTACCTCCCCCCTCATCAGTTTTGAGGAGTTTAATAGCCATGGCCGGCCACCCAAGTGGCTAATTTAATGTGATTTCAGTTTTGGTTAAAAATTCCTAATGGCCATTAATGGTGAAATTGGAGGTTTCACCTCTCCCCCTTCCACAAGTGGCTCTTTAAAAAGCTTCACAAGGCTGTGAGGATGAGTTTACCCCACTCACCTAAAGATTTCGAGCAACTTTGTGTGGAGGTTGCAATGGCACCAAAGCTTGAGGCCGACCATGGAGGATCACCCAATCGGTAAGGAATCAACCCTCCCAACAGGTCTGGTTCTTCTCCTCTCCCTCTATGGATATATCTTAGATCAAAATAGGTGAGAAATCGGGCTCAATTGAGCCCGATCCAAGTGAGAAAAATCTGAAATTTCCATGGATTTTCTTCCCGTTGGGTTCGCCGGATTCGGACCCTCCGGCAGCCGTTCCGCCGCCTGGCGATAGCCACCACCTCAACGGAGGTGGTGGTGGTGGTGGCCGGTCAGGGAGGTGGTCGGATGGCCGAGAAAATGGGCTGTAAGAGGCTACAGGACGGGCTGATCTGGACCCTTGGCTGGAGGAGGAAGATGAAGGGATGCCCCACGTTTTTGCTTCAAGATCTGTGCAGATCTTTTATATTAAATGTTATGTATTGTATTTTTCTGTCCCTTTACTGGCAGCACTTAGAATTAATTATTAAAACTACTTAGACCCCTCTACAGAAAAAGTGGTCAACACCAAAGTTGTAGCCCTTGGAGTCTACTTTATTTTAAAATTGATTTCATCCCAAAAGGAGTTCTGTAGCTCCCTGTAGGTCCATTTTGGTGGGGCTGGTCCCTAGTGTAGGACAACCACCATTTCTTGAATAACTTTTGATTGGGAAATGATAAAGACTTGAGATTTGAAACATAGCCTACTTATACCTACACACACATCATATCCAAAGATGGGAATTTTAGGAGAACATTTTTATAAGGTTTTTGTAATAATTTCATAAATCACATATTAATTAATTATTGGGTCAAATGACCTCCAATGCCCTCCAAATTTTGGTGGGTACTTCTTAGGGTCATCACATGACCCTGGTAAAAATTTCAGCCCAATTGGGACTGATTTAGTTTGGAAATTGGTTAACCTAAGTTGGGTCTAATTAGGTCAAAATTAGGGCATGATGTTTATCCTGGGGTATTGTGGTCAAATCTCCTCACCATGAGATGGAACCTTGTCCACTGAATTAGAATCACCTAAAGTATCCCCATGAGTGAGTGTGGGTGGTGTGGAGGTGGATATGCCCTAGGATCCTAGATTTACCCCTTGGGGTGCATGTAGAGCTTTGTGAAGGACATTTGGTCAAAAGCTATAGAATGGTCATGAAACTTGGTGGATAGGTTCATAGGGTGTAAATAGGCACTGGGTAATTTTGTAAGAATTTTAGGAACAATTATTCCCTTTTAATTAGGTCATAATCCTTTTAGAGAAATTTCTTATAAGAGATGATTACAGGATCAAAAGGTCTTGGATGATAATGAAACTTTGGTTGTGCCCTTATAATCATGTTTTAGACCTCTGGTAATTTTTGTGAATTTTATAAAATGATTTAATCAGTACTTCTATCACAAGGCACTTGTTTTGATTTAAACTTAATAAAAATGTTTGAGGGTCCAAAACTCTTTGTTAAATTGTGAAAATTGGTTTATAGGACCTTTCTGGACATTAGGAAGCTCTGTGAATTTTTACATAATTTTTGAAGACTTAAATCAGTAGGCTACTTCACAATTCATTTAATTTGAGGTTTTCTTAAAGTATTTAATTTAGTGAGAAAATGAATTCCTTAAATCCTTAAACATAGTCAGTAGCCTTTTCTGGTGATTACAAGAGCTTCGTAATTTTCCCATAAATTTAGTGTTGACCTTTTTGGTAGTTCCTTCATAAAACTATGATTTTGGATAGATGATAAATAATTAAATTAGAGGAGAATTTCTTACTGTAAAAATATGATATGTTGTTTCTGACATCATTTAGTCACCATAGATTTATCATAATTTTTGGAAGGCCATATCATAAGATTTGCTTATAGTTCATGTTCATTTTCATGCTTAGCAGATGTTTGAAGAAATTAAAATAAATATTAATTAATTAGGGAAAATATGATTCTCTGGAATTAGTCTTATAACATCATGATAGACCTGCAGTAAATAGCTTGGATTAGTTGGGTGAATATTTGGAGTACCTCTAGTTGTGAGCTTCATATAATTCATTTGGTCTGCGTATAGTAAACTGTGAAATTTGAGAATCAAAGTGGATCCTTAGGAGGGAATGGGAGGTAAGTGGTTTACCAAGTTTAGTTGAGAAGGTATGATGGTCAACAAGAAGGATTATAGATGGTAAAGGTGTGCTTGGTGAGTGAGAGGTAAGTTGCACTCGAGGTGGACGAAAGATCATCCTGGAAAGTCATAAGTCACTTAGGGTTAATTCAAGAGTAATGACGAGGAGGGTATTCTTGTGGGTAGATACCAACAACACTAAGTGTCTTGAGAAAGGGAACTTTGGGGTGTCATCCCATTATAGTTCCTAGTACCGTAGCGAGCCCCTTACAGGGTAATCCTCGGGAAGTTCAAGATTAACCATAAATTATAGGGATAAGATGATGTACACGATGAACTTGATAACGCACACACGCACACCCCGTAGTTACAGGAGGTTAGTTGGTTTGGTTGTACGAGCGGTAGGCTCGGTGGTTGTAGCAGTAGATTAATTAGTCTGGTGAGCTTGTGACTCAGTAAGGTTTATTGTTACGGACGGGTTGGTCCGGCGAGCCGGTGGCTCGGAAGGTTATGGTCACGGGCAGGTTAGCCCGGTGAGCTTATGGCTCGGAGATAGATAGTAGAACATGTTGCATGTGCACGAAGGTGGTGGGCCTTCGGTATTGGACGATCGTTCACACCGACGTCAATACGTTGACTCAGCAAGTGTGGAATTTGCACTAAGCCTTGAAAGTCTGGTGGTCCAGCCAGTAAGAGTACGCAGATGCTCCGCGGTTTTGCGTTGAGGCGTACGATAGGTCTAGGTTAGGTAGTGTGAATACCAACCTAGAGGTGGGCGAGGCCCAACCCACCGCTTCCGTTTGCCACTACGGGAGTATCCTGGGAGTCTAGCTCGCTCCAAAAAAGGGAAACTAAAGGTCTATGCGCATAGAGTTGAAATGGGTGAGTTGCACTTGTATGAACATAGCATAACAACATACATTGCATGTCATAGCATAAACATTACATTTCAACCCCTACCCCTATCGTATAAGTCGGTTATGGGACTTCTTATACGATAGACCTTGCTAAACGACCCCCCTTGGTCTATAGGTTTGTATGAGCATTCCTATAAATCAATGGTTACTTTTCTATTGCTATTGTCTTTACTTACTGCACTTTACTTATTCTTTACCTTCTCTTACTATGCCCCTTTACCGCTTCAGTTATATATACACACATGTGTAGTGTAGAAACATTTCTTGTACCACTGTCACTGCTCTTTGTTATACCCCTTGCTGTCCTCCGCTTCATCCTCCCGCACGGTGCCTAGGAGCCATTGGGGGTGGGGTGGGGAACATAAGGCTTAGTCTTTTTGACTAACGGTGGACCATATCATTTTAGGAGATCGAGGAGACGCAGCAGCACCAGAGGCCGGTGCAGACGGAGGCGGGCCAGCCTATTACAAGAGCACCAAGTTCAGGAACAGTGAGTGATTAGTAGTTAGCTTCCGCGAGTGATCTTGTAGTGAGGACATGATGTACAGGGCATGTGCCCTTTATTATTGTAACAATCTTTTATTCAGTTATTATCTGTGGACATTGACCTTTATGGTTTTATATTTCATGTTGATTCTGTAGACTTATCTTCTTTAATGCACTTTTCTTTGTGATCGATTTGGCCGGCAGGATCGGTGTTTTGTAGTGGTGAGCTTCCCGAGTGAAGGTGTCACTGCAAAGCGGCGGTTCTGGGCCTAAGACCCGGTGTTTGGAAAGAAAAAAAAAGGGGTTTTACAGTCTATTTATAGTTTTTCTGAGGGGCGCCTTGATAATTGCGCACTCTTGAAATTTGAACTGACGAATGAGGTTGTGTGATTCTAGTCACCTGGATCACCAGTTTCTGAAAATGACGTTGATGCCCCCAGGCGGTCCGGGAAAGTTCGCCGGAGTTGGCGGCGGCGGACGACGACGATGGGAGGCTACAACGCACCGTAGGTGCGCTTGAGCGCTGGGAGAGAGCGCGTGATGGGTGCGAGAGCGCTGGGAGAGGACGCGCGCGGAGTGCACGAGCGTTGGGAGAGCGCGTGTGCGGGGAGCGTGTGTGATGCCGTCAATTGTAACAGGTATTAATTATATGTGTTTATGATAATTATTGCACACCAATGTGACGATGAAAAGTCGTGTGACGCGAGCTAAATTGTAGTCTAAAATAATAATATTAATGTATATTATAAGTTTATATTAGGTATTCCTAAGTTAGGTAATATTGGACTGACTAATTGTTTATATAGAGGAGGAAGCATAGTTGGTTGGCCAATTGCGGTTCACGTGAGTCACGGTTCACGTGTCATGCAAGGGGGAAAGTGGTATTCTCGATTAAGAGGAGAAAAAGGAAACACAATACCTCATTCCTCCATTACGCACGTGAGAGAGTCGCTCCCAGGCGGAAGTCGATCGGCGCAGCACCCTCCAGAAGCCCCAAATCTCCTCCATTTTTCTTGCCGAGGGTCTGCGAGCTAGGAAAGTTGTGCGCTCGGAAGTTGCGGGTGCAAAAGGCGCGCCCATATTCAGAGGGCTCTTTCACCATGGTTGGCAACGAGTAGGGGTGGGGGTTATGCGGGAAGGATTCGAGAAGGAGGCCCTCTATTTATAGACCTCGCCCTTGCCAGTCGCACTCGAGTAGATCGACCATCGGCGCGAGTACGTTTAAGCGAGTATCCAGCTTAATGACGTGAAAGTAAAGATAAAAAATCAGATCACTAGAAGAAGCGCATAGCGCGAGTACAAAAAATATTTAATAAAATTTCTCTAAGCACATAGCGCGAGTACAAAAGAGACAATTATAAAAGTATCGCCTGCACATTACAAAGACCCGAGGGGTCACGAGTGTTATTACATATCAAACGTCAAAAACACAAAAGATGAGGATGACCTAAGGGACTCAACCGCGACGCATCGGACCGCGGCCCAGGCGACGTGCGCGCTGAAGGTGGCGAGATCTCCAAGTGATGCCACGAGCCGCTCGCAGATCTTCGCGAGCCTCTCCAGATTCTCCTCGCTTTGCCTGATGTGGTACTCGCTTTTCCTGATATGTTCTTCTAAAAGGGAGGCCTCGCCCACGGTGCCCGTCACTTGCGCGAACCGGTGGAGGTCGCATTCGGTCGCTTTCTGGCGAGTTTCCATCTCATACAATCTTGCCTCTAGATAAGTTACCCGATCAAACAGGCCTTCCTCGCCCTGCAACTGCTGTTGGGACTCCTCCGCTTCAGCGAGGCGGTCTCCAAGATCAACTAGACGCTCATTCACTTCGGCGGGCGGCATGGCCATCAAAAAAGAGTCATGGGCTTAGAGGACATCCATGAGACGGGCCCACGACCCCTCGTTGAAACCAGGCGGGTCCGCGAGTATCTCCCTCAAGGGGGGATGTTGCGGGAGGCGGCGACCCCGACAGCGAGTTCGTAGACGGCGGATGGCCAGAAGAGGTGGGTCCGCGACTATCTGAAAGAAGAAACCAGGCAGCGAAAGTAAGTGACAGAAGAGAAAAAAGGTAATGAGGTAAGTGGGGCGAATACCTGCAAAAGCATTGTCTTCCCCCTGAAGCTGAGGCGGGTCCGCCCGAAGTCCTTCGGTATAGGCGGGCAGGGGGAGGACCACGCCTATCCCTCAGGGCAGGGGACCCATCGTCAAGGACTTCCTCCGAAAGTGGTGCGAGCAGGCTGACCGATCCCGGACCGGTGTTGAGATGCCTGCGAGAGGGGGGCTGGAGCCGAACTAGCTCGCTCAGGGATCGAAGAAGATGCGGTGGCCAGGCCCCTCGACGGCGCCTGGTGAGTTGTTCAGGCTGCACCAGGCAACTAGAAAGCACTGCAGAGAGCAAAGACTTAAGATTGACCCATTTTAGTTAAACGAGGAGGCAATATCCATACCTGATATCATTGCAGGGCGAACAGGAGGGGGAGGCGAAGCGACCATTCATCTGGAGGCAGTCTCGCATCCCCGACCCCACCAGTCATGGTTTCGATCTCGCCCTCACCTTGTCGGAGAGGCGAGTCGGCGTTGGGCTCTTCGCGGATGGGCGAGACGGCTATCCTCTTGGGTGAAGGCCCGCATCTCGCGGTAGGCTCAGGGTCAGTAGAAGACTTCTCGCGTGGGTCGGGATTGACCCTCTTCCTCTTGTACTTCTTCTTCCTTGTGGAGCTGGGAAGGAAAGGGGTTAGGAACTCGCCGATGATATCGAGAACATCGGCCGCCTCGGGCTCGTCGTCAGCAAGCCCTCGGTTGGAGACCGCAGAAGAACCTCATCCAGAAGCCATCTCAGCATGAAGGATCGAAGACATACCCCCACTCTATTTATAGAGGAAGACCCAGTCAGAGTGCAGTCTCGCCGAATAAGGGATTGGACTCTTCTTTCCGACCTCTGACGAGCTCGCAATGAGCGGGGATTGTGTACAACCCGTATTCGACGAGTAGACCAACCTGTGCTCGGCGAGTAGACCCACTACATCTGGCGAGTAGATCCAATGACAGTCTTACTCACCCAAGGTAGAGTGAAGCGAGTACGCCCCCTCCCCGCCATAGCCCTTATCGACGACATTGTTCTTATCGACGACACTGTCATTCTCGACACCATGGTTCTTCTCGATGTCATGGCTCTTCTCGAAGACATGATACCTCTTCTCGATGTTATGAGTGTGATTTGTCTAGGTGATATGAACAGCCTGTCTCGACGACAAAACCCCTTCTCTCACCCAGGGTGAGACGAGTCTGACCTGGACTTAGGCGAGCTCGCCTCAGGAGAATTCGCCCCCGACGAGTAGGATTTGACCTAATCGCCCCAGCCGCACTCGCCCAAGGAGGGGACGAGGTGAGTTCGGGTCAACCCGACTCCTCAGCCCTCCCTCACTATCCGCAGACCAGCAGGGGCTGGGATTAGTAATTGCGAAAAGGCGTGAGGAGCTGTTTGCAGACCATTTTGGTCTGCATATAGTAATTTGGTTAAGGCGAAGGAAGCTACTCGCAGACCTTTTGGACTATTTTGCCCTCATAAGATTTTGTATATAAATATGGCCCATTATGTTTCAGATCAGCACAGATCCCCCCCCCCCCCCCCCCCCCCCCCCAAGAGAGCCTGAGCTTTCTTCCTTGTGTCCTTGTGTTGTCTGAGACATGCTCAGTCTTTGGTTTTTTGGAGGGGAAATCATGTCAGATTTCCGGGATAGTGGCGGGACCTCCTCGCTGCAGCTAGTGAGTCCTTTCTTAAACAACTACATACCATTCGGTGAGGGCTAGTTCTCAGCTCGAAATACTTAGACCTAGGGATTTGACGAAGAGATATGTAACTCAAGCTACTCCCCAAGTCTCAAACATAGTTGAACCGGTATCCGAGTTTCAACAACCCCAAGTTCCCTCATGAGAGTTTCAATTTTATCTCATATAGAGTCAGTAGTCCTTTTGATGTATGTGTCTGTATATAGTACTGTTCTGTTATGAGTTATGGTTGAGTCAGCCTTGTACATATGTACAGTGTTTGGTAAGCCCCTTGTTGAGTTATATAATACTTTATACTGAATGTTTCTTACCTCACGCCTCTGATGAAATATATGAAATGTATATGCTAAATTGTAGTGGTATTCAATAAGGGGGTTATTACAGTGTGAGCTCTAGGAGCGTGTGCGCTGGGAGCGTGGGCGCGCTCTGGGAGTGTGGGTAGGCACACGTTGGGTGCCCACGCTTGGTGCATGCGGGTGCGAGCATGTGCAGATGCACTGCGTCCGCGCACACTATGCGTGTGGGCTAGGGTCTCCCTCGCTTGGGCGTGACCCGTGCATATACGCGGAGTGCATTCCCTTCTTGTGAGTGTGTGCCCGGTGTGCGTGAAGCGTTTTCGTGACGCCATATAATTTTACGAGGCCTATTTTCATCAACTTGACTAAACAACGTCGGATTTGAATGAAACAAATTCGGTTGCATTTATATGTAATATGCAAGTTCAATGCAATTGACTGAGATCAATTTCGAGCTCATTTGCTCGAAAAATGGTTTCGAGATGATCGGGTCAAACAACGTGACCCAAAATGGTCACTTTTACTAAATGACCTCAGTTTCGAACGAAGCGATTTGCATTGCACTCGTATGTATCATATGAGTCTAATGCAACTAATGGAAGTCAATTATGAGCTTATTTTCTCAATATGACTGTTTGGGGTCATTGTGTTGAACAACATGACCTAAATCAGTCAATCTCACTAAACGACCTCAGATTCAAACGAAATGAGTTGTGTTGAACTCGTATGGATCATAGAGTCTAATGCACTTTACGGATGTCAATTTTGAGCTCATTTACTCAAAATGACATTTCAAAGTGTCTCTCAACTTCTAGGGTACCTAGTGAGTGGTCAGGTCATCATAATTGGGTCAGCTAGGGTCTCAGTGACCTAATTAATAGTCTGGATGTTACAGATACGCCTTTGAACGTTTTGATCTTTAGATAAAGTTATTTGCATATGACGAACTCTACGTTTCAGTGATTAACATTATAGTACTTTGTCTGTCTACCCTGGACAATTAGCAATCGTTCGCGTATCGCCCGAATCATCGTATTCGCTTCTTCAGCAACTTTCCACTTTAACAGCTTTGTGTCGCATATTTCCGCTCAAGCTAAGGGCATGCAATGTTTTCTACCATATAGGACCTCGAAGGGCGTCATCCGAATGCTTGCATGATAGCTATTGTTATAAGAAAATTTTATCATATAAAGGTGGTCCTCCCATTTCCTTATGAAATCCTAGGCGCAAATCTGGAGCATATCCTTCATGGTCATATTGGTCCTCTCGGTCTGCCCATCCATTTGCGGGTGGAAGGTGTACAACCCAGTATTCGTCGAGTGATTTTCCCTTGGATAGAGAGAGGGAGGACGAGCGGTAGGAGGCGGAGACCTCCGCTCGCCCAGCTCATATAGGAAGCGAGCAAAGGAAGGGGGCGAGCTCCTCTCGCCCCCCCCCCCCCCCCCCCCCCCCCCCCCCCCCCCCCGCTCCGGAGGAAGGCGGAGAGGGGAGAGGCCAGCTCGACCCCCCCTCTCGACCAACATTCGGCGGAGAGGGGAGAGGCCAGCTCGACCCCCCCTCTCGCCCAGCATTCGGTGGAGAGGGGAGAGGCCAGCTCGACCCCCCTCTCGCCCAGCATTCGGCGGAGAGGGGAGAGGCCAGCTCGACCCCCCTCTCGCCCAGCATTCGGCGGAGAGGGGAGAGGCCAGCTCGACCCCCCTCTCGCCCAGCATTCGGCGGAGAGGGGAGAGGCCAGCTCGACCCCCCTCTCGCCCAACATTCGGCGGAGAGGGGAGAGGCCGCTCGACCCCCCCTCTCGCCCAGCATTCGGCGGAGAGGGGAGAGGCCAGCTCGACCCCCCCCCCCCCCCCTCTCGCCCAGCATTCGGCGGAGAGGGGAGAGGCCAGCTCGACCTCCCTCTCGCCCAGCATTCGGCGGAGAGGGGAGAGGCCAGCTCGACCCCCCTCTCGCCCAGCATTCGGCGGAGAGGGGAGAGGCCAGCTCGACCTCCCTCTCGCCCAGCATTCGGCGGAGAGGGGAGAGGCCAGCTCGACCCCCCCTCTCGCCCAGCATTCGGCGGAGAGGGGAGAGGCCAGCTCGACCCCCCCCCCCTCTCGCCCAGCATTCGGCGGAGAGGCCAACTCGGCCCCCCTCATCCAGTTTACTATTCGCAGTCCAGTTTGGCTATTCGCAGTCCAGTGGTCTGCATTTAGCATTTCAGAACAGCGGGATTCAGCTATCCGCAGCCCAATTCAGGGGTATTCTGGTAATCTGGCAGACCAGTTTTTGGCTATTTGCAGCCCAACTTCAAAAATCCTATAAATAGGACCAAGGGGGCACCATTTGGAGGGATCTCTCATCCTAGGCTAGCTCTCTCCTTCTCCCTCTCCCTCCCCAAGTCTCTCTAGGGGGTGAGGAGAGGCTCCAGTGGTGCCCAAGCTTAGTAGTGGCTTGGGTAGGGAAGTTCCAAGGGGACTTCCGGGTACGTGGCGGGACCTCCCCGCTAAGCCCTTGGTCCAACTTTTAGTTCCGACACCTTCAACCTAGAGTTCTCCCTTGGGGGAAGTAAGGGTTGGTCACCCCTCAGCCTCGTTGAGGGCCCCGAACTCCACAGAGACCGAGTAGTCGGTTTCAACAGAAGGTCATGCTAAACTTTAGCATGATACCCAATAGATAGTGAATAAGCCTCAAATCATTCGATGTAAAACGTCCATCGCGATCACTTACGATGTTATGGAGAACGTCGTGCAATTGTACTATGTTGTCAACATACAACTTCGTGAGCTTCTCCATGGAGTCGTCTTTTTGGTTCAGAATGAAGTGTGACACACCTTTGTCAGACGATCAACAATCACTCAAATCTCATCGTTGCCATGCTACAACCTCGGCAATCCGTGTACAAAGTCCATCGATATATCATCAAACTTTGATTTCGGAATCGGTAAAGACTTTAGAAATCCACTGGTCTTTGACATTTGACCTTTACTAACGCACAAGTGTGACACTTCGCCACATAGAGGGCTATGTCCTTCTTCAAAGCCTGGCCACCAGAAAAGATTCTTCATACATTTTTGTGCTCCCCTGATAAATTAAGGGTGATGTTATATACAAACCAAATATGGCTATATACAAACCAAATTATTTCAATATTTTAGGTGTTTTAAAACACTATCCACAAACCTAATAAAACCCTAAAATTACCTATTCTTTCCTCCAGCCGCTCGAAATCTCGTGCGTGATTTTTCTCGTCTTCTCCATTGAATCTTCTTCGCCAGCACCGCCCCTCCTCCTCCCCCATCCGGCGAGCTCCCTCCCCATCCGGCGAGCCTCCTTCCCCCTTCGGCGACCTCTCTCCATGGCCGACCGTGAAGAAGCCATGGCCGACCGTGAAGAACCGTGAAGAAGCCATGGCTTTTATATTTATAAGCGCTCGTCAAAAGGTCGGAAACCCCAAGACGCATTTCGCAGCATAAAAGCGATACTACTCATTTTCACCTCGGCGTCTGTTCAGTCGATTCGTCTCCACTCTTCCAAGCCAGCCATGGATGCGGCGAAGGTGAAGGAGTTGAAGCTTTTCGTGGAGCAGTGCAGGAAGAATCCTGCCGTGCTCGCCGACCCTTCTCTTTCCTTCTTCAGAGATTACCTCGAAAGGTTCTTTCTCTTTTTTTTTGGTTTTGATCCATTCATTATTTGGTTCCGTTATGTTCTCCCCGATCGATCAGTGGTATATGATATAGGATGCTTTTCTTAACTCTCTCATGGTTTTGTGCCTGTTGATCTGCAGCATGGGTGAATGTTCATTAGAACTGCAGTAATTAAAGTTTTTTAAACTGTTATGCATGAATGCATGTTCTTTTGTATGCTTTCATCTGAAGATAAACTGCTGTTAGCTACCATGTAAGTCTAATTGTTGTTCATTTACATTCTTGAAATGGTTAATTTTTTACAAATTATAATTATCTAAACTAAAAGGTTAGCAAAAATATATATATATATATATTTACTTTATATTTAGTAAATTTGTATGTATCTAATTTTTTTTTGTGGATTACAGGATCTAACAATTTTTTTGGTTCAAGAGAACTATATGTATTCATAAACATATAACAATTTTTTGGGTTCTTGAAGGTGAGAATGATGAAATAGTACTTATAAATGATCATTTGTTGTGAAAAATACATGATTTCTTATTTTCCTTGTGCAGGTATTTTCAAGTTTTGTAATAGCTAACTTTTCGAACACAATCCAAAATGTTGGGGTTGTAACATGAAGGCGATTCCAAGTCTCTACCCGTTGTAATTGGAATGTTTTGAAACAACGAATATAATTGATATTGCATGCTTTCTATTTTGATGAGAGGAAATTGTTTTTGAGTCACATTTAATAAAAAAAAAATTTTATTTTGTATTGGTTTGTATATAACCATTAGGTTTGTGTATAACAAAATTATATTTGTACTGATTTGTATATAGTGAGGGTTTGTATATAGCCAAAAGCGGTTTGTATATAACATCTAAGTATTTGGTGAAGTGAGCTTCGTACATCAATTCAACTTGTAGTTTTCCAAAACTAGAGACGCACAATATGCTACCTTTCCAAAGAAGACCATCTTCGAAGAAAAACTCGACATTTGACGCACTCACTGTCTCCGCAACATAATAATTCATTCTCTCATCAATCTCCAAAGCATGTCGTACATGGTCTGCAAGGTCGTATTAGAACTCCGTCCAATTCAAGCATGTTATGACAATCATCCTCCTATCGACACGTACAAGTGATCTCAAGTGTCTCTAAGTCCCGGATTAGATGCTCATCATGCATCGAATCCAATTTTCTTGAGCTGGAGCCCGCCAGCATAACGCGTCTGCAACCACATTACCCTTCCCGGGAGTGTAATGGATATTGAAGGCTTAGTACTCGAGGAACTCTATCCACTTACCACATATTCAACTCCTTCTGATTCAATGGATACTTCAGCCTCTTGGGGTCCGTAAAGATGTCGATTTTCACGTCATACAATAATACTACCATAATTTCAGAGCAAACACCACAACCACCAACTCTAGGTCGTGGACTGGGTAGTTCCTCTCATATACCTTCAACTGACATGAACCATATGCAATCACCTTCCCAAATTGAACAAAAACATAACCAAAGCCACTAATTGAGGTGTCATTATAAATTCCATAACCTTCTGTACCACATGACGAACATAAAATGGGCGTCGTGGTCAGATGTATATTTAGCTCCTCAAAAGCCTGCGCGCACTCCGACGACCAAACAAATTTTTGCTCTTTCCTAGTCAATGTGGTGAGAGGAAGTGCGATCCTCAAGAAGTTCTCAACAAAGATCTTATAGTAGCCGACAAGTCCCAAAAAGCTTTGAACTCCCATCATATTTTTCAACACAGACCACTCTCGGATAACCACTATATTCGACAGATCTATTGTGATGCTCTTTCCACTAATCACATGACGGTCAAGGAATGCTACTAACGTTATCCAAAACTCACACTTGGAGAACTTTGTGTGTAGTTGTTGCCTCTACATGGTGCTCAAAACTGTGCGTAGGTGATCTACATGCTTCTCTTCAAACTTTGAGTAAACCAATATGTCATTGATGAAGAGGATAATGAATCTGTCTAAATACTCCTATAACGTCCTATTCATCAAGTCTTTCAATACTAGGGGCGTATCTAGGAATTTCAACAAGGGGGCAGGCAAAAGAGGCAGAGAGATGATCGACAAAGTCGGTAGAACTGGGGTCAGTGAAGCTATGATGGGTCACGATGGTGGTATGACCGGGGGAGAAAAGTGTAGGCCGACTAATGGGTCCACACTGTTTTCAAATGAGGTTGGGCTCGATGGAACGAGCAGTGGGCAGCTCGAGACGAAATGGAAGGTGTGCCGAGGGCAGATGGCCCTGGGCTCGAAAAAGGTCGCACTTCCTCGTGCGGTCAGCAAAGACGACACACGCGTGTGTTTGAGCGGATTCGATCAGCAAGGATCTCATGAGGAGTGAGCAGGCGCCACTGGTAGGGCGCTGAAAGAAGAGATTGATTGAGGCTTCAGTTTTGGCTAAGTACGATAGGACAAAAACGGAACAACAAACGTTCTTGCTTCTCCTTGACAAGTGCGTCCTTTACCAAATAGATGTCTTCGTCTATAGCAATACGGATCGTGAAGGCAAGATGCAGGGAACGGATGTGTCGGCCATGCTGGGAGGTGTCGACGTGATTGTTGGAGACGACACAAATGTTGTTGTGCTCATCCACTAACGTAGAAATCGATGCACGCTTGCGGGAACCGAAGAAGCAGGGCGAATCAAAATGACAACGACTTTGTAGAAGGGGTGGCAGGCATCGTTTGCCTCTCGTAAATAAAAAATTGAATGCCTCCATTTTATCGGAGTCATTTCTCACTCATCTGACCACCATTTTTGCATGTAAGTAGTCAAAATTCATTGTCTCGACAAGAGAAATCAAAATCAACTAATGATTTTGAAAAATTCTTTGGGGGGGGGGGGGGGGGCCTAGATCCGCCCCTGCTCAATACTGATGACGCATTATAGAGGCAGAATGACATTATAGTGAACTCATAGTGCCCGTAGTGGGTACTAAATGCTGTTTTAAGAATGTCGCATTCCTTAATCTTCAACTGGTAGTAACCGGACTTAAGTCCAATTTTGAGTACATAGTCGACCCAAGTAGTTTATCGAACAAGTCATTGATTCTCGGTATCAGATAATTGTTCTTCAACGTCAGCTTATTCAGTTCACGGTAATCGATACGTAGACGCAAGCTCGCATCCTTCTTTTCACAAATATGACTGGTGCACTCCAAGTGAAAGAACTTGGGCGTACGTAGTCATGCTCAAGTAGCTCGGTGAGCGTGACATGGACTTGGAACCCGACAATAGCTCAATACAGAAGTTGATCTCACGCTGAGGCGAAGCCCCAGAGAGTTCATTATAGTTGAAAGAGTCTAGGGCTCCGTCTTTCGTGTACTTTTGAGATGAATGATTATAATAATTAGGGCTTGCATTGTATCAAAAGATACCTACATGAAATATAAATTTATGATTCTAACTTTTTCGGGCTTTTTTGGTAGATATTGATGGGTTCCCCCTATTTATGGAGAAAACCCGTAACCACCACGCACCGGATCCCATTCACGCACACCGAATCCCATTACTGCACGCCGGATCCCGAAACCACCACACGCCGAATCCCACCTTCGCGCACCGGATCCCACTCCCGCGCGTAGGATCCGAACCACCACGCGTCGATCCAAAACCACCCCGCGCGGGATCCCAACCGCCCCGCGCGGGATCGCAACCACCGGTCGGTCGCCACCGCCCGCCGGCCGGCCACCACCGGCCGGCCGCCGCCCGCCGGCCGGCCACCACCGGCCGGCCGCCGCCAACCGCCGGCCGGCCGCCGCCCGCCCGCCGGCCGGCCGCCGCCGCCCGCCGCCGCCCGCCGGCCGGCCACCGCCGCCGCCGGCCACAACCGGCCGGCCCCGCCGGCCACCCATGGTCGACCGCCGCCGTCGCCACCCCTCGCCCTCCACCGTCGGATCTCCCCGAGGCCCTCGCGGCCCTCCGATCGCCTCACGCGATCGCGGCCCTTCGATCGTCGCCAACGATCTCAGCCCTCCATTTGGTGGTTATTCGCGATAACCACCGTAACTTCCACCTCCCAAGCCTATAAATAGACCCTCAAGGGTCTTCATTTGGGGCCCGATCTCTCATTCTCTCCCAGACTCTCTCTCTCTCTTCATTTCCTCCTCAGAGCTTCTCTCTCTACATTCCGCCACTCCGCCACTTCATTTTTACTAACTGACAGGATCCTCCTGCGAACGCCTCTCACCTGAGAAAAAGTGCTGCGCCATTCAAGGCGAGCACCCCGAACCCGAACAGCAAAGCCAAGGTGCTCCGCGAAGTGCTCACCCAACCAGTGCACAGCCGCACCAGACACGCAGCAAGGCGCTCAACTCCTAAGTGGTGGCATGTCACCCACGGAGTTCTCTCTCTCTCCCACAATTGTAATGAGGCGCGGCCTGTCGCCCTCGCATTCACCAAGAAAGCACTGTAACAGCATAACATAGTGGATTTCGGCCGGCACCGCCCTGGCCACGTGGTTTTTCACCCTTTGGAGGGTTTTCCACGCTAAAGATCTGTGTGTACCATTTTCAGCATTTTCTCTCTGCAACATTCTGACTGTGTGCGCACTCGACCGCCCGGGCTAAGACGGACCGAATTGAAACCGGTCTATCGAGGGCGTTGAGAAGCCGCAACAGATACGTACATACATGAAATATAGATTTGTCAAACTTAGTATATATCTAGCTATTATAAAAATGCATGCTCATAAAATAGAAGAAAAATGATTTTATTATTATCATTATCATAATCAATACACTTGAGCCAAAATCCACCTTACATTAAATCACAAAAAAATGTGTGCATCTTTGTTACATTAATAAAATACAACTTCACACAATGTAAAAATTAAAATTGAATTAATAATTGAAAAGTTGTCACACTTTTTCATTTCCCCCCTTGCTTTCCATAGAAACATTTTGCTTTAGCTCTGCAGCATGGGCCTCCTTGCTCTTGCCCCACAGCAGAAAATAAAGCCCAACAACCACAAGTATAGACCCCAAAACACTGCAATTAAATCAAAAATGTTATAAACCAATCACTTCTTCACTAATATATATATATATATATATATCTTTACCTAAAGAAATATGAAACCCATGAATTTTAAAGCCGTTGAAATGATTACTGTCGTTGAATCTGACATGATATTTCAACAGCCATCGGATCAAACCGCTCCCTCTCTCTCCACTTTTTCATAGGTCTCCTAAACCTACTAGAGGTGACATAAAACTATGAAGGTGTAGAGTACTCTACAACATGAAATTACGATTTTACCCCTAAATTTATTAAAAAAATGAGTGTCATATGACCTATTTTTTAATCTCACAAAATTTGTCAATGGTGAGAATTGAGTCGAGGTCTCCACTATGTCAACCAAAGATGATAACTATCACACTATGGTTTTTGTTCAACAAAATTAAATTAAGTTTTATATATACTGATATAAATATAGATCGCCCCCGCAGAAAGTCGCCGCCCTGCCGAATGTCACCCCCGCCGAATGTCGCCGCCCACACGGGGGGACCCTGTGCCCTGTCACTCGTGTGTATATATATATATATATATATATTTACACACACACACGAGTCGAACGGCACAGCCCGCCGGCCGTTGCACCCGTCGCGACAGTACTGTCGGCGTAACAGTACCTCGTGCCTATATCTATCTCTCCGACGACGACGAGATCCGCCTGCCCGCGGCGGGTCTAAAACATATTAGCGCGTGGATTTTTTTTTTAATATCTAAAATGTTTATATTTGTATGCACGTGTATATTTATTTTATATGTTTATTCAATATAACTATGTATATGTATATAACATATTTCGGTCAAATTCATTAATGTCCAAGTGGCTTAGTGGTTTGCTTTCATAGTTGATTTGTATTTGGTATGTGTTCAAATCCTGCCAGCTACCTATTGGGTTGCCCGGTCATGCAAAAACCGGCCCGGAAACTGGACTGCACGCATGAGCATTTTATGCATTATACATGGGTAAAATCGTAATTTGACATAGGTTTAGGACGCCCTAGTAGTAGGTTTAGGAGACCTAGTAAAATGTAAAGAGAGTGCAGTTTGATTGAGCTCGATCGGACGACAACAGAATTATCAAACCATGATCAGACGATTATTCTAATTTTGAACTCATGACTTTATATTTCCTTTATATATATAATTTAAATTATTTTAAAATGAATAAAAGAATATGAAACCATAAAATTTAAAAAAGAATGATAATATATATTGACATTAGGCATGTTTCACCAAAGACAAATTTTTTCTTTTAATACAGCATATATATATATATATATATATAATCAAATTAAATACCTTCCGAGGTGCAGGGGATCGCCAAGAACGTAAAAGTCAATGGCTCCTACGATGATCTGTGTGAGCGGACTAAATGCTGCAGCGAAAACTGGACCATTTTGCTTGATGCACCATGATGAAGCCACCATGCATATTCCTGAACCCACCACACCCTACATTTCATGCGCATCACAACATTATACATCAATATATATCTTAGAAAATTATATATACGAATGAAAAATGATAAAATCAGCCAAATTATTTTATGATATTTCAATTTTATCCTTTTATAATGATTTTAGATTCATTATAAAGAGCAAGATGTAACGCAGAGTTATTACAAAGGGGTAAAATTGGAATATCATAAAATATTTTGGCATATTTTAATTATCACTTTCCGTCTAAATTTCTAAAGTACGTGATTAAAAGGCCAATCTGTGGTCCCCCGTCATGGATTAGAAGAACTAGCGGCCCTCGTCGACGAATCACTGGTTAATTCGAGTCCATCTCCGATCATTTCGGAGAAAAGTTCGATCGCCCTTCTCCCGTCTCCCTCATCCGTCATTGCTCCTATCTCCGCCGGCCGTCCATGCCGGAACATCTTTGTCATCGAGGTTTTCGCGCGCATTGCCCAAATGCCGATAAATTTGGCGACGGTGTCCCCGATTGAAGCGATCTGGAGGAGCAGCAGGCGGTGGAAGGTGCGTCCCCGGAGGAATGGGGGTCGGCGGAGGGGAGCGGCTCATCGTCAAGTTAGCATTTGCATGAGGATTTACGACACGGGTTTGTCGGATGTGTTGGGCTGCCCATAGGTTTCTCTCACCTACAATCGCGCGCATCAAATCGTCGGTTCTCCGTGATTGATCGAAATACTGTCGCATTTGTCAAGTAAAAATACTCTCTGTATTCCGCGAAAACAGATCCATCGTATGATGCCAGATCTTACGGCTGTATTTAATCTCCCACCTAAAACTAGGTGGGAGAACGCACCTAAAAATCTCTTTAGAGAAAAAGATATCAAGATGATCCATTTCACGGTTCAGATGGAATGCTTGTTGATCTCACGGGTTAACCATTTTTCATCCTTTTATAAAAATTTTTAATCAAAAAAATCTCCATCATTAGATATCTTTTAATTAGACTTATCTTGCCCATTAAATGATGAAATTAACGGACTCTCAATAGCCTTTTAGGGGGAACGGGATCCTCTCCCGTTGGGATGAACTGGATACTATCCAGTTCATCATCCAACGGCGGAGGATTAATGATCGCAAATATCACCTCGCCGACTCAGCTCGCCAACAAAGCTCTCACCATCTCACCAATGCCATCTCGTCGAAATCAGGATCGTCTCCATTTCGAGAGGGGATCCATTTCACGGTCCAGATGAACTGCTTTTTGATCGGAGGGGTTCACCATTTCCCAATCTTTTATAAAATTTTTTAATCAAAAAAATCTCCACAACTAGATTTCTCTTACACCTATCTTATCCATTGGATGATGAAATGGATCCTCTCCATTTCTGGATCCATCTCGCCGTCGGTTTTGGGGAGCTCAAATCAGGCCCACGAACTGGATAGTATAGGGCTGCTGTTAACATCTCTCTCACTATATATCAGTAAATAATATATGACCATATATAGGGCAATGTTATAAGCACACCAGTTTTGGCTATTCGCACACCAATTTCTTTGAAATATTACGCGCCTTTTGAAAATACGTTATGTACATGCATTTTTAGGAAAATTGTTCAACACTAGAATTGTAGATCTCAACACGAAAGTTTCAATTTTTGTGTTGAACACTTTTCCTAAAATTGCATTTACAAGGCTTATTTTCAAAAGGCGCGTAATAACTCATAGAAATTGGTGTGCGAATAGCCAAAACTGATGTGCTTATAACATTGCCCTATATATAATGATGCTAAAAATGCATGTACAAGACGTATTTTCAAAAATTCGCTATAGTTACGATCAGGGCGACAATACGTCATGTGCGTGCATTTTTAGGAAAAGTGTTCAACACGAAAGTTGTAGATCTCGACGAGATCTACAATTTTCGTGTTGAACACTTTTCCTAAAAATACATGTACAAGGCGTATAATAACTCATAGAAATTGGTGTGCGAATAGCCAAAACTGGTGTGCTTATAACATTGCCTTATATATATAATGCTGCTTACCGAGTATAAAACTGCAGCAATCTCCATTTTGGACCTCAAAACCCAGAGCGCCGCAGTGCTTCTTTGGGTGGCGAAGGTGAGGAGCAGAACCTGGAGAAAACTTTGGAAGAACAAAATGGTGGTGGCGGTGTAGAGCGGCGGGTAGATTTTCATGATCTTTGACTGTATCAGGAACCAGGAGGACCAGGATGAGGTGGCTCCGAACAGTGCCGACGAACCCACGATCCACTCCCGCGTTCCGATATGGATTGCGCCGGCGGCGCCGGGCTCCGGCCGCCGCGTCAATGGCCGGAATCGCCGCCGCAGGTAGTGATGATGCGAAACTGGGCTGGTTATGGCGCTTCCCTTGTACATGGTGAGGAGCGCCGCGCCCGCTACGCACACCAGGGCTCCAAGCATCTTCATCATCCCGGCTTTGCTCTTTAGTTCAACTCTCTCCGCACTGCAGCAGTGTTAAATGCGTGAAAAATAATTAGCGGAATATAAATCCATGTATTTTTACGATCATTTTAATTACTCATATGTACATATTTTGAAATAAAAATGTAAGAAAATATATACAGTTGGATCAAAAGATGTAACGTGTATTTTTTTTTTAAATATTTCACAACTGTAAAAATTACAACAATATTTTTGCAGAAAAAATAGGTCCACGCACTATGCTCATTGTGCAATGAGCGTACAGAAAATTCTCTCGTGTGTGTGCGTGTGTGTGAGAGAGAGAGTATACATATATATGATCCATATATTGGTTCGTGCGGTTCCTATTTTTTGGAGCCGGAGCAGACCCATGTACTTCCGACTTATAACCATTCCCCAACCAAAAATTTTGGTCCGGTTCCGGCTCGATTCTTGATTCTACTAGCCGTTTTCATGTTATTCGTTGCTCGTATTACATAAGAGTTGCATAGCAAGTTGCAAGTAACAGTAGAACTATAATCAAACCAATTAAGAACCACTAGAACCAACTCAAATTGATCGGTTCGGTTCAGTTTCGGGACAATTCTCATGTTATTTTTGCACACCCCTACGTATATGAATATGCTTATTAAATGCGTACATATAAGAACGGGAGAAAGAGAGAGAGAGAGAGAGAGACCGGAATGGGAGGGCGATTAGGAACGTCGTGACGGGAACCATGTTGAGAAAAGCGCATGCGAAGGTCGCAGATGTGTACTGTAGCCCGAGGAAGAAGAGATATTGGGTAAGAGAGACCCTGCAATTAATTAGCCAAAAAAACTGCATGTTAAGAAATTAAGATTACACGCGTTGGCTCCGTTTGGCACGGCGGTGGCGGTCATAGAAATTAAACACGATGGTTATGAACTCTGTAACGCACGACCTCACATGAGAAATTTCATTCGCTTTTATGTTCAAAACTAGTTTTTATTTCGACGCGATGGTCATAACCGTTGTAATTATGCCAAACATACAGTCTATGACGGTAGCGTTTTTGTCTGAACTCATCCGAGCAAAAATGTCGCACCACAGTCTTAGAATGTATGTTTGGCATTACAACGGTTACGACCACCATGATGAAATAAAAGCTCGTTTTGAACATAAAAGTGAATGAAATTCCTTAGGTGACGTGAGGTCGGGTAGTCACACACTCACACAAGGTCGGATCCAGGGGGCGGCAAAAGGATACTCACATAATTTTTTTTTGTGATTTGTTACAAGCACACCAAAATTTAGCCATTCGCAAATCAAAGTTGGCTATTCACGGATCAAAGTTGGCTATTCACAGATCAAAGTTTGCTATTCGCAGACCAAAGTTGGTTATTCATAGACCAAAGTTGGCTATTTGCATATCAAAGTTGGCTATTCGCAGATCAAAGTTGGTTATTCGCAGATCAAAGTTGGCTATTCATAGACCAAAGTTGGCTATTTGCAGATCAAAGTTGGCTATTCGCAGATCAAAGTTGGCTAGTCATAGACCAAAGTTGGTTATTCATAGACCAAAGTTGGCTATTTAATTTGCAGACCAAAGTTGGATATTCGCAAATAAAAATTGGCTATTCACAGACCAAACTCAGCTATGTGCACCCCAAAAATTAATTCATAACACTATATATTATTGTATTTTAAAAAAAAATCATGCCCCGCCAACTCTAATTTCTTGGATCCGTCGCTTCGTTCACAAACGACAATTCATAACCACCGTATTCACGACCACCATGTGGGGGGCCAAACGAGAAATAATTAGGTCCGCCGATCGGACCTAGAACAAAGTCCCCACCAATGAGATGCAGTAAACGCCATAAATTTGTGGGGTCCGCGGTGCACAGTAAATTTGTGCATCATAGGCCTCACAAATTTCTACGATTTCATTGGTTCAGCGAAGCTTACTTTAGGTCAAACAAAGGAGCCGAAATGTTATAAACTGGAGGCACACGTGGGAAGGAAATAATTCAGTGACCAGCCACACGTGACATCTCCCTTATAAATTAGTAATTAGCTAGAGAGGGAGAGAGAAAGAGGTACGTGCCCAAGCAGCGCGCTGAAGAAGATGCACACGATTACCACAGCGGCGGGCTTTACCCCGCACGTGCGCTCGCAGAAATACGCCGCAGGAGCCATGAACAAAGTGGCGACAAGCTGGCGCAGCGTTATGAGAACCAGGTGGTTCATCCCCGCGTCAATCGTCTCCTTCGCCACCACGTTCATCACCGCGAGCGCCGCCGACACCGCCGCCATCACCGCCGCCGGCTTCCACCCACCCATCGCCGCGCCGGCCGCTTCTTCTTAAATCTCCGTGGATCTCTATTTAAACGCACGCTTGAATAGCATTTTTGCTGCTGGACTAATCAGTGGCTGCAAGAATCCACGTGTTTAATTGCCAGCTTAATTAAACATAATATTTTTTAATCTCTCAATTAAATTCTTTTCTTTAATTGCTAATGGGAATGAGATCCTAATGCTCACCTCCATCATCAGCAGATGCTAATTAAAGCAGACCCACAATTATTACTTCCTTTCCCACATTCACTAATATTCTCTCTCTCTCTCTCTCTCTCTCTCTCTCTCTCTCTCTCTCTCTAAATATATATCTATACTATATTATAAATAAATATCGTCTCTAAGGTAATAGGCTAGGAAATGATCTCAAATCAAATAATTAAAAGGGCCTGCGAATATCCATTTCCCTAAATTTCTCCTTCCCGTGCCCCTCTCCCCTCCTTCCAGCCGCCCCATTTGGGCAGCCGCCGGCGTTAGGCCATCGGCAGGTTCGCCGGTCTCCGGCGTACGGCGGGCCTCCGGCAGGAATCGTCTCTCCTGGGCGGATGATATGGTGCAAGATCGGCAGCCCCGTGGAGGAAATGGCCGGTTTTTGGCATTGGAGGGCGCGGGCGGTTCTTCAGAGGGCCGGGCTGTTTTCGGCCCAGTTTCGCGGCAAAGCTGCTGCGAATGCCTTGGCCGACGATGGGGTTCGGACTCAGGTATGTCCGAACATGTTGAATGTGCTGTGAATGATGTGGAAATGGCGCCTGGTGAAGGTGTACAGGTGGGGGAACTTGCCTTTGTGCAAGGAAATGTTGCAGTTTTTGGCCAAGACAGACGGCCAGCAGCTGTTCGACGGAATGCCAACTCCAGCTTTGATGATGATTCGACGCGGTTTGCGGCACCAGTTGACTCGGCACAGCTGCCTGGGGACCCCTCTAGCCGCCAGGGCCCCTCCGCAGATGCTCACGCTTGCGGCAGCTCGCCTCTTGGCGCACGCACTGAAGGTGCTCGGGATAATGCCATATGCATACGTGAGGGCAACGGTAATAAGGTGCTATGGTGGAGATCAAACGGCCGGGGGCGGGCGAGGCCCGCCGATTGCACTCACGTAGGGGCGGGCGAGGCCCGCCGATTGCACTCACGTCGGGGCGGGCGAGGCCCGCTGATTGCAATCACGTAGGGACGGGCGAGGCCTGCCGATTGCACTCACGTAGGGTCGGGGGCCCGTACTGTTGCCCTCCGTTAGGGCAGGAGGCCCGTGTCGTTCGACTCGTAATTATATACGAGCCAACCACAACAACACCCGACTGTGATAGTACCCTGACCAGACATCTGAAATTAATTAATACAGTTTAAAATAAACACATAATTAATAAGTTAATTAATGCAGTTTAATGTGTTATACATCATAAACACATAATTAATTAGTTATACATCATTTTTTGTTAAAAAATGAATCCTTATTCATATAATATTAATTTTTTATCGTTACTTTTATAAATTGAATTAATTAGTTTCAATCAAAACTTTCAAATGATCAATTTTAATAAAATTACTTGACATGCATAATAATAGCCTACAAAAAATGTTTTCAATTTTATGAATTTTCATCATTACTTTTAAATTGAGAATATAGTGTAATTACTTAAATGAGCAATTGTGTTTTATTTATTTAAATAGATTATTATAATGTTAAGTCATTAGATGAAAATACAACAATAACAGAACCCATAGGGTGCGTTCGTTTGGTATGTTTTGATTGACAGGAATTGGTTTTGACTGAAAACCTACGGCGCAGAGGTTTTGGAATTGGGCCAAAATCAATTCTTGCGTTTGTTTGCAGGAAGATTTTCAGTCATAGGAATTGTATATGTCAATATTTCTGTTCGGTTACAGGATGAAATTTAAAGGTAGGAATTGATATTTGAGCTTGAAAATTTGTTGAATCGTGATTAAGTTTAGAAAAAAATTAGATCCTACCACAATAATGGCAACAGTAATGGCAACAAACGCCATTAAGAGCCAGCAAGAGCTTGATTTCGAAGCAGTAATGGCAACAAATTTTTTCTCATATTTACCATCTCTAGAGAAGTCAACTGGGAAATCTTTGCGCCGGAGAAGATGAAGACACCCATTCGATGAGGAAGAACAGTGGTTTCCGGAGAGGACAAGGTAATTGGCGGAGAGGAGGAAGAAATAGGAACATGGCTTGGCTAGGTCGGCGGTGACCATACGAGCGAAAACTATTTCTGAGCCGGAGAAGATGAAGGCCGTCAGAGTGATTGCCGGAGAGGACCAGCAGAACACCGCCGGAGTAGCAGCTTGCCGGAGAGGGAGAGGATCTCACCGGAGAGGGAGAGGAAGGGCGCGAGGCTTGCGATATTTCTTCTGTCGCAATCTCCCCCAAAACCGACCGGATGGGTTCAATACCGACCGGATGGGCTCGGTTTTGAACGCAGTCTATTTTTAAAAAAAGTAAAACCTATAGGTTTTGGACGAATTCCAGTTCTGGCTACAAATAAGACCAAACGAACAGCTGAATTGGAATTGGGATACCCAATTCCAATTCCCTTGTCTCAATTCTAGCGAAACGAACACACCCATATAGTCCCCAATCATCGGGGGTATGGGCGGGGGAAGATTGGAAACAGACCTAACCTTTGGCACTATGCACAAAGTGGCTTCTCTCAGAGGAAAAAGACCTAACTAGCCTTTGACAATAAATGCACAAAGTGGTTGCTCACAGAGTACCATTGAAATAGTAGCCCCCTATACCGTCACGTTTGCTGTTAATCATGCACTCAAATCAAAGCCAAAGACATCAGAGAGGGCAAACCCAAGAATCTATTTTGATTTATGTGCACATAACCATGTTTCCTTCATACATCATCCAGAGCATTAGATGAAAATAATGACATATTTGACAATTTTGAATGTTTCACTACCAAAAGTAATTTTTTTCGTTTAATATTATAAAGATATATATCTATATACTCATATAGAAAGATATCCACTTATGGTGTAATGATGTGGATCATCAAAACAATCATAATCATTCATTTAATCATATTCTTCTCTCTTTATTTTTTAATTTCATTAAATAAAAATCCTTTCCTTTCACACGATGCCCTTGAGAATGCAATTATACGTTCAGGGGATTACGAGTGACTAGAGGATCACCAAGATTGATTCTCACTTTATCTGAAAGAGCATAATTTTTTTATTAAAGAAAAAATAAAAAAGAATGTGATTAGTGACCTGTCAGAGCAGTCGAGATTAAATATGGACTGTGAAATGGACTCTGAAATGGATATTATCCATTTGAGTCTAAATGGAGAGGATCCTGATTAGTAACTGAAGTGTCGTCGCGCGGGGGTAATGTCACGGTTGGAATACTGTAGTTGGACGCGCATGGGATCCCGTGCAGTACTCTTACTCATATATATTCGTGATTTTTTGTCAGTGGTTTTAATTTAGGGCGATGTTATGGCAAACCTACTTTGGCTAATGGAAGCTCATGGTTAATTGCAGACCGTGAATGTTAATGTCAAACTAAGACCTTTAATGTCAAACCAAAATTTTATTTGTAGACCAACATGAAAATTTAAAATTTTAATTAATCAATTAAAATCCAATAGAAAGTCTATAGTTGCCACTTGAATTACATAACATATCATTTTAAGAACAAAATCTTCAAAGTGTACTATTTCTTAACGGTTCATCCTGCAAAAAAAGTGTGTTTTTATCAATTCAAATATTAAAAGATGTATACATAGTGGATAGAAGTTATAATGCCTACCTAAATACCTCCAATCAAGCTGTAGTTCAAAAATTGATTGTCCCCGAAATATACAAATTGGAAGAGCCAAAATATCTTTATAAATCTGCAATTAAAAATTTAAAGTTATTAAACTAGTAAACATATAAATAACAACAACAGAACCCATATAGTCCCCAATCATTGGGGTATTCGCAGGGGAAGATTGGAAACAGACCTAACCTTTGGCACTATGCACAAAGTGGCTTCTCTCAGAGGAGAAAGACCTAACCTCTGACAATAAATGCATAAATTGGTTGCTCACATAGTACCACTGAAATAGTGGCCCCATATACCGTCGCATTTCCTGCGGAATCATGCCCCCAAATCAAATTCAAAGACATCAAAGAGGGCAGACCCAAGATCCATTTTGATTAATGTGCACATAACCATGCTTCCTTCATTCAACATCGAAATGTAGCACACAAAAAATTAAAAGTTTAAATGCATACCTAAACTTCATGAATCGAAATGTAGCACAAAAAATGATTCTCCCCCGTAATTTATAAGTTGGAAGACCAAAAAACTCTTCTCTATTAGTTGTAACTGTTTCCAATGTTTGTGAACCATCCAAAGTGGAACTGAATTGTATTGTGCCACATACGGTTCTAATTCATGGGCACGTGACAATCTCAATGTATACCTATTAGTATACTTGTATTCTTCAAAGAAATTAAGACTAGATTGTAAATTAGCTACTTCTTTATGTATAATATGTAGAGCTGCAGTTGAAATTCTACCTATTAATTCAGAGTAGATCACTCTTTTGTATTCTTTGTTGACTTGCATGACACTTTCACCAAATGATATTTTAATTTCTCCATGTTGTAAAGTGATCAATTGATCAATTGATCAAATGTGGAAGTGGTTAAGTTGCCAATTGAAATTTCTAGAAACTTCTTTAATTGGCTATGACCACCTTCCACTCAATTCGTAGTGGTATTACCAAAATGCAAACACTTGTCAACCCAAGCAGACACAAAATACTCTCTATAAGGTTCAATCCATGTAGCAATAACATAGGAATAAACATCCAGATATTTAGCAACATACACATTTGTAATAGACTGTTGTGCACTGATGAAATCTTTTTCAATATTAGAATTAACCACCTTATGACATTCAAGCAAAAAAAATTCAATTTCTTCTCACTAGTGAATAACTTCTTGCAATTAGCTAGAATATTTCGGCTAATGTGTACGTGACATAGTATGTTCTTTGAATGTGGGAACACTACCTTGATGGCCGACATTCATCAATGTCATTTCTCTGTCAGTTATTAAAACTTGCGGTTGATCGCATAGTTATCAAACATAGATTTAAAGCAGGTAAGTGCCCATATATAACTCTCTTCATTTTCTTTGGACATAAATATAAAAGTAGCAAATTAAAGAATGTCATATTAATTTATAGATTTTATGCCAACAATAGAGAGTAAGGGGAGTCGATACATATTTGTTTTGTATGTGTAATCCAAGAGAAACACAGTTGAAAACATATGACAAAGCTAAACTGATGTTGGGTGAGTAAAGAACAAGCTCTATCACACCCCGAGATTACTCTAGGTTTGGTCCTAGAGGTTATGTTATCTGCGCTTTGTATTGTAATAACAAAACCAACACATTTAGCAATATTACGAACTTATGCGATCATTTCCTCTCTAGTTAGAAAGCGCATAAAAGTTGTAAAAAATTACAACATCAATATTAACTACAAACATCGTAGGGAATAACAAACATAAGAACAAAAAATCTGTAAAATTGATACCAATTACATACAAAAATTTCAGAAAAATGTCAACTATAGTTGTTGTGAGAGAAATCCAAAATTTTTTGCATAAATCTATCTTGGTAGATCGATTTCAAACTATAGATTGCTAGAGAAATTTCAAACTATTGATTTTTTTCTTGCAGACAACCACATTACGGCAATTTACATGCAAAATATTTCAGACTTTTTTTTACAAAATCCTTAACAATAGTCACGTATATTACTTTTAGAAGAAAAAAAATTCAGAAAAATTTCCAGAAAAAGAGCAGGAGAATGGCTCTGAACACCCCAAAATTTTTGATATTCCTGTGGTTTTAGAATCCCCTGTCGAATCTGGTAGATGAGAGGTGTCCGACAAAGCAAGAAACGACACATTTTCACGGACAACCTCCACATCGAATTCGCCTGTACAGGAGGAAGATGGAAGGGGGCTAAATACAAACCATGAAAACAGAGAGGAGGAAGATCTGGGCAGGGCTAACTGTTGAAGCCATGCGGTCTCAAAGGGTTGAAGCCGAGCGGTCTAGTGTCAGCGGTCTGTGCGGTCTCCCAGAACCAGACCGCACCTTCTCCTCAGAAGTACGAGATCATGTTATATGAAGATCAGCGGTCTCCAACTCCATCAAGTAATGGTCTGATAACCGCGGTCTGTGCGGTCTCCCAGCACCAGACTGCGCCTTCTCCTCAGAAGTGCAAGATCGCGTTATATGAAGATCTGCGCCCCCAGCTCAATCAAGCAACCATTGGATAACCGCGGTCTGTGCGGTCTCCCGGAATCAGACCGTCGTCTCTCCTCAAGAATATCAGATCGCTTCATATGAAGAGAAGCGGTCTGGTCCCCCTGGCCTCTCCCTTACGGGGGAGTGTTCGCCAGAGCGGTCTCACGGTCTGTTGACATTCTCTGTCACACGACTTTCCTCCTGTCATGTGACCGCCAGTCTCCTCTCCAAACCGCAGAGGTCGCTGCGGTCTCGTTCTCCCCGACCTCCTGACCGCCCAGCTCTCTTTGTGTATTGTATTTGTATTTAGTCCCATATTGTGTATTTGGTTTTTCCCTTTTCCCTCCTAGTCTATATAAAGGAGGCAATACTCTTGTAATACTTAGTTTTTTGGAAATAAAAATTCTGTTATTTTCAAATTCTCACATGGTATCAGAGGGAGGTTCCGATCCTCCGACCTGTGGGTTATGGGCTCACCACGCCAAGACTGTGGGTGGGAGTAGTTTGTATTTTGTTACTTTTATTGATGACTTTTCTCGATGTACTTGGGTGTATCTTTTAAAAGAACGCTCTGAACTGTTTACTGTCTTCTCAACTTTCTATAATGAAATTTCCACTCAATTTGGAGTGTCTATCAAAGCTATTCGCACTGATAATGCTAAAGAATATGTCTCTCATCTTTTTTCTGAGTTTTGCATGAATCATGACATTATACATCAAACTAGTTGTCCTTATACTTCTCAACAAAACGGGATCGCGGAACGTAAGAATCGTCATCTCCTTGACATGACTCGCACCATACTCTTCCAGATGAATATGCCCAAAAACTATTGGGGTCATGCCATCCTCGTCTCCTGCTATCTCATTAACCGCATTCCCTCCGCTCTTCTCCAAGGCTCCACACCTTTTTCTCATCTATATCCTACCTTGAAACCTTTCCCGCTACCTCTCAAAGTCTTCGGTTGCATTGCGTTTGTCCACACTCCTTCGCTAGGTCGGGACAAACTCTTCCCTCGGGCAGTTAAGTATGTCTTTGTTGGTTACTCTCATACTCAAAAGGTTACCGATGTTATGATCCTCTTCTTCGCAAACAATATGTTTCCGCTGATGTCACCTTCTTTGAAGATATACCATATTTTTCTCACTCTTCCATCTCTGTGCCTCCTACAACCCATCCACCACCTCCTCTCATTCACTCCCCACCAACAACACCCTCTCTCCCAACTCTACCACCTCCTCCTCTCACTCCACCATCTACAGAGTCTCCTACCGTTTGTCCTCCTACTCCGGGGCCTCCTCTCCCAACTCTTGGGCCAGCACTATCTTCTTCCGATGATGACTCTCCTGCTAATACAATCACTACTGCAGACCTCCCTATTGCCCTTCGAAAGGGAGTTCGCTCATGTACGCAACATTCTATTCATGATGTTGTGACATATGCTCAACTCATCCCCTCTGCTAGGGCGTTTGATATTGCTATTTCAGATACTGTCATTCCAGCTAATTATCAAGATGCTCTTGCTATCCCGCAGTGGAAGACTGTCATGGATGAAGAAATGACCACTCTTCAAGACCGTGGCACGTAGACCCTTGTTCCTCCACCTCTCGGGGTAGACGTTGTTGGATGTAGATCGGTCTTTGTGATCAAATATCATGTTGATGGCTCTGTCGACCGATACAAGGCTCGCTTGGTTGCTAAAGGTTTTACTCAGACATATGGTGTTGACTTCTTTGATACCTTCTCCCCTATTCCTCGTCTTACAACCATCAGGGTCCTCTTCTCTGTGGCCGTCAACAAAGGGTGGCAACTCTCTCAATTGGACGTCAAGAATGTCTTTCTTTACGGTGATCTTCAAGAGGTGGTTTTCATGGAGCAACCTCCAGGATATGTTGCTCCGGGGGAGACTCGTGTATGTAAGCTCAAGAAGGCTATCTATGGTCTAAAGCAAAGTCCTCGTGCCTGGTTTGAAAAGTTTAACGAAGTAATCAAGGTAATTGGGTTTGCCCGCAGCTCTACAGATCACTCTCTCTTCATTCGCAAGACCTCTCATGGAATGGTTGTTCTGGCTGTCTATGTTGATGACATCCTTCTCACTGGCAATGATATTGAAGGTATCACCCTTACAAAGAAACATCTCCTTCAACACTTTGTAACCAAAGACATGGGGACTCCAAAGTATTTTCTGGGTATTGAAATCTCAAGAAAGCAGAGTTCTGTTGTCCTCTCACAACGTAAGTATGCTATTGACCTTCTGAAGGAAACATGTCTTCTTGGTGCTAAACCTGCTAAGTATCCAATGACAATAGGAGATGACAAACGCTGGAATGACAACTCTCCACCTCTACCTGATAGCACTAGATACCGTCGTCTTGTAGGCAAGCTCATCTACCTAACTGTAACAAGACCTGATATTTGTTATGCTGTTGGGAAGGTCAGCCAATTCATGCAAGCCCCAAGGGAATGCCATCTTCAGACTGCTCTAAAGATATTGGAATATGTTAAGGGATCTCTAGGACTTTTGTTTCAAAGAAACAACCATCTCAAGGTAGAAGCCTACTCAGATGCTAGCTACGCTGATGATAAAGGAGACAGAAAATCCACGTCTGGGTTATGTACTTTCATGGGAGGAAACCTTGTGAGCTGGAAGAGCAAGAAACAAGCAGTAGTATCCAGATTGAGTGTTGAGGCCGAGTACAGGAGCATGGCCCAAACTACATGTGAATTGAAGTGGTTACGGACTCTCCTTTTAGATTTTGGAGAAGTTTACAACCATCCCTTGCCAATGTTCTGTGACAATAAAGCTGCAATCTATATATCTCAAAATCCAGTATTTCATGAGAGAACCAAACACATTGAAGTGGACTGTCATTTTATTAGGGAAGAAATCTTGAAGAAACAAATCTGCACTCCATTCGTAACTTCGGATAAAGAGCTGGCTGATATCTTCACCAAACCCATATCTTCATCCTTCTCTGATGTGTGCAACAAGCTAGGCATGATTGATATATATGCTCCAGCTTGCGGGGGAGTGTTGAAGCCATGCGGTCTCAAAGGGTTGAAGCCGAGCGGTCTAGTGCCAGCGGTCTTTGCGGTCTCCCAGAACCAGACCGCACCTTCTCCTCAGAAGTACGAGATCATGTTATATGAAGATCAGCGGTCTCCAGCTCCATCAAGTAACGGTCTGATAACCGCGGTCTGTGCGGTCTCCCAGCACCAGACCGCGCCTTCTCCTCAGAAGTGCAAGATCGCGTTATATGAAGATCTGCGGCCCCCAGCTCAATCAAGCAACCATTGGATAACCGCGGTCTGTGCGGTCTCCCGGAATCAGACCGTCGTCTCTCCTCAAGAATATCAGATCGCTTCATATGAAGAGAAGCGGTATGCTCCCCCTGGCCTCTCCCTTACGAGGGAGTGTTCGCCAGAGCGGTCTCACGGTCTGTTGACCTTCTCTGTCACACAACCTTCCTCATGTCGTGTGACCGCCAGTCTCCTCTCCAGACCGCAGAGGTCGCTGCGGTCTCGTTCTCCCTGACCGTCTGACCGCCCAACTCTCTTTGTGTATTGTATTTGTATTTAGTCTCACATTGTGTATTTGGTTTTTCTCTTTTCCCTCCTAGTATATATAAAGGAGACAATACTCTTGTAATACTTATTTTTTTGGAAATAAAAATTCTGTTATTTTCAAATTCTCACACTAACAAAGAAATACCTAATGTTGATGACGAGTCCTCTGCCGCCGTCGGATTAGATGAAGGAGCAACTTCGGGCGAAGCTGGGGCTACAACCAAAGGCGCGGCTTCGAAAGAATACCCTAGCCGGAGAGCTTCGTTCTTGGAAGGAAACACCATCGAAGGGGGAGATGTTTCAGGCGGTAGCGAGGCTTCGCCGGCGCACATCAGGAGCTTAGGTGGGCTGCGGCTTTCCATCGGGAGATTAGGGCTGTGCAGATTGGGAGAAATTTGGGGGGGGGGGGGGGGAGGGGGGCACTAGTAGAAATGAAGGGGGATGTGTTTTTTATTGTCGTTGGCTTGCCGATAGCAAAAATAGGTCTGCCCATATCATTGTCGTTCCAATTTCTATTAAGCTCACAAAATTTCATAGCGCGCCGAGTCACGGAGAAAACCGTGCACAAGTAGCCAAGCGAACTTGGGCGAGAACACAGGAAAATCTTCCTGCAAAGTTGGAATTTTGAACGCCATGATTGCGAGATGGTTTCGCGCGCTTTCTTACCTCCGCCGTTTCTCCAATTCCTTCGTCCCCGACTCTCCGATTCCACTCCTTTCTGGATTTCCCGACGCCTTCAACCACCCTCCCACCGCCATAAACGCCACATATTTTGCTCGCTTGCTCATCACCTGCTCGACGAAATCTACCCGCCGGAGCTCGCCGGCGTCAACCAATCCATCCGCATCCTCTCCTACCAGCGCTCCTTCTCCGAAGTTCTTCAAATCTATATCACCATATTTCGAAATGGCCATCTCCCAAACAAGTTGACTCTCCCCTGCATCATCAAAGCCTGCACTAATCTCCAAGCCATTCCGTTCGGCTGCGCCGTCCACGCCCACACCATCCTCCTCGGATTCGACTCCGCCACTTTCATCCAGAACGGAGTCATCGTGATGTATTCAAGGTTCGGTGAAATTTCAACTGCCCGCCAGGTGTTTGATCAATTGTCCCACCGAAACCTGGTCTCCTGGACCTCGCTTATATCAGGTTATGCGCAGAATGGCTTTCCTCTTGACGCTCTTCACATTTTTCAAACCATGAGGTTGACTTCTCCCGTCGTTCCAGACTTCATAGCTCTGGTTAGTGTTCTGAAGGCTTATATAGACGTCGGAGATTTGGAACAGGGAAGATCCGTCCATGGCTTAGTGGTGAAGTTTGGGCTTGAAGAAGAACTCGATCTGCTCATTACGTTGACTTCTATGTACGCAAAAGGCGGTCAAGTCCATACCGCAAGATCCATGTTTGACCAGGTATTTTCACCAGAACTCATCCTCTGGAACTCGATGATCTCCGGGTATGCCAAGAACGGCCACGCCGAAGAAGCCGTGGAGCTCTTCAAGAAGATGATCTCCAGGAAAGTCGACCCGGATTCAATCACGTTGCGGTCGGCGATTCTAGCTTTCTCTCAACTCGGATCTCTCGAAGCTGCAAGCTGGATGTGGGAATTCGTCGCTGTTAGCGAGCTAAAGAACGATATCTTCGTCAAAACCGCCATTATCGACATGTACGCAAAGTGCGGGAGTGTGGTCTTTGCCCGCAAGGTGTTTGACAGTATTCCTCACAGAGATGTCGTCGTCTGGAGTGCCATGATCATGGGGTATGGATTATATGGTCAGGGAAAGGAAGCGATCGATCTTTTCCACGAGATGATTCGATCTCAAATTAGGCCGAACGATGTCACGTTTGTCGGGCTTCTTTCAGCGTGCAAGCACGCCGGATTGGTCGATGAAGGCCGCAGATATTTCAATTCGATGCGAAACCATGGAATAGAGCCTCGGCATCAGCATTATGCGTGCATCGTGGATCTTCTTTCTCGTGCCGGACACCTCGGAGAAGCCTACGAGTTTATCCGAGAAATGCCAATGGCGCCGGAGGTAACTGTGTGGGGGGCTTTGCTGAATGCATGCAGGATTCATGGTGATGTTGAACTAGGAAAGTATGCGGCAGATAGAGTTTTCGCCCTAGAACCGTGGAACGCGGGCCATTATGTTCAGCTCTCCAACATTTATGCTTCCGCCGGATTATGGAACGAAGTCGCGAGTGTTCGAGTACTAATGAAGGACAAAAAAGTAATTAAATCTATGGGACTCAGCTCTATCGAAATCGATGGAAGAATCCAATCTTTTTATGCTGGGGACAAGTCTCACCCAAGATCAAAGGAAATATTTGAAATGATGGAGGAACTGGAGAGGAAACTGAAAAAAGTTGGATTTTTACCCCATACTGACTCTATTCTGCACGACCTGGGCTCAGAGGAGAAGGAGGTTTTATTGTGCAGCCACAGCGAGAGGATCGCAATGGCGTATGGTCTTATCTGCACTTCTCCTGGAACGACACTTCGGATTACGAAGAATCTTCGCGCTTGTGTCAACTGTCACTCCGCCACTAAGCTTATATCGAAGGTTGTGGATCGAGAAATAATCGTTCGAGATGCGAATCGCTTTCACCATTTCAAAGATGGTTTTTGTACTTGTGGGGATTACTGGTGATGAATCTATAGACCTGCCACGACGCTCCTTTGAGAGAGAGAGCGGTGCCGGTGGCTCAAGTGGAAAACGAAGCTCCGGCGAGGAATACAGCTCCCACCCTTCTGTGGAAAATTGAGCTCAAAATGGAGTTTCTTGTCTTTCTCACTACACCGGAGCTACAAAATGGAGGTTGTTCAACACTTTTATTTCTCCGGCGAGGTGAATCAAAAACACCACTGAATCAAAAATGGAGTACCAGACACATAATTTTAGTTTGCCTTCATGGTTAAAAGGGCAGCCCGGTGCACAAAGCATCCCCGCGCAGCGAGGGTCCGGGAAAGGGTCCCACCACAAGGGTGAAATGTAGGCAAACCTTACCTTACATTTTTGCCTTCATGGTTATGCGAAAAATATTTAAAGTAACTTTCCAGGTGAGCTTATTCTACACCAAGGTGAAGGTTTGACTTGTTAGAGCCTAATCATCCACCCTTAGTCAATTGGTTGTAGGCGGAGGAGCCAGAGATCTATATTAAATGTACGAGTTTCCCGATGTGAGATTATATTCTCAACGCACCCTTTCACGTGCAGGGGGTTTGACCTCTAACACATGCACATTTTTTAATTGGGTGACCTGAAAGTGAATTGTTGATCCTAGCCTACTCTGATATCATGTTAGAACTAAATCAATTGATTGCAGGTGGAGGAGCCCTAGATCTACATTAAGTGGAAAAAATTACTTGTATTTCTCGATGTGGGATTATATTCACAACACTCCCCATCACGTGCAGAGTATTTGACCTTTATCACATGCATATCATGTTAGAACTAAAACAAATGGTTGTAGACGGAGGAGCCCGAGATCTACATTAAGTGAAAAAAATTACATGTATTTCTCGATGTGGGATTATATTCACAACACGCCTCATCGCGTGCATGTATATCATGATAGAACTAAAACAAATGGTTGTAGATGGAGGAGCCCGAGATCTACATTAACTGGAAAAAATTACATGTATTTCTCGATGTGGGATTATATTCACAGCACGCCCCATCACGTGCAGAGTGTTTGACCTTTATAACACGTGTATTTTTGTAATTGGGTGACATGAGAGTGGACTGTTGATCCTAGCCTGCTCTGATATCATGTTAGAACTCAAGCGTCCAGCCGTAATGGAATTGCCTGTAATCTACACTGAGTTTTTCAATGCGGGGCTGTATCATCAATTGGAAGGTAAAGATTTTAACTTCAACTGAGGAATGCTTATTTAACTTCAACTGAGCATGCATTTCTATTTATTAGTGCTAAATTCTTCAGGAGTATTGTAACTACAGTGTGTGTTTCTGTTAGGTTGCTGAATTGCTACAATCTGCTGCAAGGCTAAATAATGTATAAATGAAGCTGATCTTTTTCACTGGATGGTGTTTCATCCTCATATCTGTTGACAATGTCTCCAAGGTAAACCTCTTCTTCAATGGTTTTCTTTATAATATTTTTATAGGGCTAAATACCGGGACCTCCCCCGGGAGTTTGCTTAATTACAGGTTGCACCCCTCTATCTTTCAAAATTACATTTACCTCCCCTTAAGTTTTCCCAGTTTACAAAAATGCCCCTTCCGTTAGAAATATGGATGAAAAATGATAAAATCAGTCAAATTATTTTATGATATTTCAATTTGTGGGATTTTTTTGGGAGTATAATACTATTTGGAAAAAGTGTGAGATAAACAAAGTCAGCGTGTGCCGGTGCGCAAAGTATCCCTGCGCAGCGAAGGTCGGGGGAAGGGTCCCACCACAAGGGCGAAATGTAGGCAAACCTTACCCTGCATTTTTGCAAGAGGCTGCTTCCGGGACTCGAACCCGTGACCTTAAGGTCACACGGCAACACCTCAACCGGTGCGCCAAAACTGACAGGGGAACAGGGAAATGCTACTTTTTTCATGGGGAATGATGCAACTTCTTACATAGGGATGGAGTATTGAAATTCACTTATATGCTTCTCTATTATATCCCTAAATGTATGAACTACTACAAAGATAGAGATACATTGATTATCAAACCCCTTTCATGTCATCTTGACCTCAACATGGTTTTAGAAACACATGCATTTTCCTAACATGATTTCTAGTTATAGAAGTAGGGATCTTGACCTTTTAGGCTCAGTTTGGTACGGTGGCGGCGGTCATGAACGCTGTGGTTATGAACTGTCGTTCGCGAGCGCCCGACCTCACCCAAGGAACTTCATCCACTTTTATGTTCAAAACTAGTTTTCTTTTCTCGGTGGTGGTCGTAGCCGTTGTCATGCCAAACATGCATTCTATGACGGTGATGTTTTTGTCCAAACTCACCGGAGCAAAAACGCCACGCCAAACAGAGCCTACCCACATACAGTTCAATTTGGGTCTCGGACACCATTTGGAGTTGCTATGTGGGGCTCGACCACTACTAGTAATGATAAAGTAGTTGAACATCTCAAAACCCGTCCTCAGTTCGGATTGCAGGCTGCAACTCGCCTGCATGAAGCCAGAATCCGCAATTTGTACTCTGGCGGTATGGGTATCCGCAATTTCATATTGAACAGTTCACAAAAGTGTCTCTGATACGCTCAAGGAACAGATTACGCAGAACTTAGATAGTAGGATCTTCGAGTAGATGTTTTATGCAGTGATTAAGAAATATTATTTAGCATCCATATAAGATATTCATGCACTTAAGCATGTAGTAAATCATGAGTAAGGTATATTTATAAAGATAATTTGAGTAGAACTATCAAAAAAGCAGTAGGAGGAGAAGAAGGATGCTGACCTACGAGAAGAGAAGCATGAAAATGCAGAAAGCTCCTTTAGCTTTTCTAGAAGTCGGAGGGTTCACCGTTTTCCAAAAAGTCTCGAAAAACACATTTTTGGCACAAACACTTTCCCGAAGGACCGTAAAACCAAACGTCTCCAAAACAGCGGTGGTGGTGAGATTCGCATTGATCACATGTGCCGCGATAATGCAGTGCTATGTTGCATGCCACCTCAAGTAAAATGATCAGAGAACTAGAACATTACTCGAAAACTAATAGCAAGTTTTCGTGTAGTTCGTCCCCGTTGATACGTATAGGCGCCTCAGGCAGTAAATAACTCGCTGAATCATTTGACTAATCCCGTACTTTAAATCATGTTGCAGGTCACAGTGGTCGAAGACAACTTCCTGTTTATAAGTAGTTGAACATCGCTATTTTGGATTTCTATTTTACGGAAGCCTCCACGGGATCATCGGGAAGCTAGAGATCGAGAAATGGCCGGAGATATGGGTTTATTGATTTGCATTTTGAGTTGTATGATTGTAGTCTCTTGGCACTGATGACTAGACTTTTGTTTTGAAATTTTATGATAATGATGACTATTAATGAGGATTTTATACTTATGTGTTGATTATGGACTTAACATATTTATTCAACAACTTTTGGAGCAAAAAGGAAACCCAACACTCAACTTTGATGAGTTATATATAACCCGCATAGTAACTTTGGTTGGGCTTTGGCTCTGTTTGGGAGAGCGGTGACGGTTGTGAATGTCATGGTGAAAATTGCAGGTACGAGTGAATGATACAACGACACTCGAGCCTTTATCCCACTATAGTGGGGTCGGCTATATGGATCCTTTGTCGCCATTGGGTCATATCTTTAGTCATAATCTCACTAATGCCTAAGTACATGATGTCTCTCGTTATAGTTTCATTCCAAGTCTTTATTGGTCTACCTCTCCACTGTGTGACTAACCATTTTAGTCGGGCTTCTCGCATCTTTTCTGCAATTGTTGTCACTCATGTCTTATCCCTGATATATTTACATCTAATTTTATCCAGTCTCGTGTGTCCACACATCCGCCTAAGCATTCTCATCTCTGCAACTCCCATTTTTTGCTCATGCACACAATTCACTGCACTACAAAGGTAGGAGTGAATGATATTTCCCCAAATTGGTGTTTTTGGCCGAAAAATACCACAATCATCCCGGTGCTGTCAAGCTCTAGTAATCGTGAACGTCCGGCCCCAAAAAAGTTTGAGTTTGGGTCAAAAATGCTGCCACAAGCTTCAAATGCAGGTAAAATGTTATCATTGTGTTTGCGTGCGTCGGACGTCTCAAATAGAAATTACATATGCGTTATATTGGACGGTGGGTCCCACATGGCTAGAACTCGTTGATTTGAGCCCGGTCGCCTTTTAAAGAGGGAGTAATGTTATATGGGTTAGAACTCATTGAGATTTTTTTTGGCTTGTATTTGATCTAATTGGATGAGAACAAAGTTATTTAGCTTTGTTATACCATTGTATTGTGGTCTTTTTTTTAATACTAGCCCACTTTAGCTTTAAATAAATTTGAATAAATATAAATTATTATTTAAATTTAATCTCATATATATTACATATAATTAGTTGTCAATAAAAGAATTTATGTTTTGTGATGTTAAGTAATTTATGATTTAAGGTAACTGAATTAAAATAATGACATTAATGTAATATATTAAATTCCAATTTAGTTATTTTAAATGAGATAATATAATTTATAAATTTCATGATGTAATATTTATGTATTATACACACACACGAGTGCCCGACACGGGGCTCCGCTCCGCCCCTACCGCCAAGCGCGACAGTACCCGGCCGGCGACGGCGGGCTTCGCCCGCCCCTGGCGCGATGTTGTCGGGCGGCCTTCAGCCATATCCAGACGGGCTTCTCCCGCCTCCGCACGGGCTTCACCGTCTCCGCACGGGCTTCGCCCGTGCTCGATGCGTCTGCAGGATGCGCCCGCAACATATATATGAGTACTCGAAATGACCGTAAAAAAATATACATCAATATTACAATATTTATTTTGTAAAAAAATATACGTATATACTTAAAAAGATTTCTTTTTCTCTCTCCCTCCCTCTCTCTTTCCTTCTCCTAACTCTCTCTCTCTCCTCTCTTTCTCCCTCTCCCTCTCTTTCAAAATAATATTTTTTTATTAAAAGTGTAATTTGAGAACTCCTAATATTTAACCAAAAACATTTTTTCCCTTTTAATATAGTATATATATTATTTGCATATACAAATTAATATATGTACATGAACAATAATTAATCTTAGGAGATCTAATATTGAAGTTAATGAGTGGAGCCAGATCGATTGAGCCGGATAGATCGAGCTGGAGCGATCGAGCTGGATCGATCAAGATCAACCTGATCTTGACTTTTGATCTTATCGAGTCCAAATCGGATCATTAACGACCCTACCCGGCGATCATAAGTCATAACCTTACTACGGGCCTGTTTGTTTGGGCGGTGGGAATGGAGGGAAGGGGCTGCGGTGATGTTGAAGGTCAAAAAATGGCGTTTTTAAATGCTGAGAATGAAGAATGGAGATTTACCAAACGACTATTACTAGCGTTGACATTTTTCTCCGCATATTTCTCCCAACAAAAATAGAGGGAAAACGCCCAAACAAACGGAGCCTATAGCTATTTAATATGAAATCTTCAAGGGGAGGTAAAGAAAATAAAATAATAATAAATAAAAATAACTATTAATTACTAAAACCTCCCCTTCAAGTTAGCATAATTACGTGTTGCGCCCGTCTCTCTTTTGAAATTACAAAAATCTCCCCTGTAAGTTGGGGGGGGGGGGGGGGGGGGGCATTTTTGTTGAGGTACGTTATGAAATGTAAATTTACACGAGAAAGTTTTGTAATTTCAAAAGATAGAGGGGGGGGGGGCAAACTGTAATTTAGCATATTTATAGGGGAGATTCAGGTAAATGACATAATTAAGTCTGCCATTAACCATTGACGCATTCAAATGACCAGTTCTAATGTATTTTTGAAACATAATTCCAATCCTAGCATACCAAACACAGCTCGAAATTGAACTCCAGCTCAATAAAATAACAAAGAATGAAGCGAAAACAGCTAAAAATACGCGAGAATTTCGAAAGATAATTGTGCGAAGATTACATGGAAGGGAAAGAAAAAAAGAAAGAGTAGTCCCCCAAGCTAGAATTCAAATAACCTCAGCTCAACCATCCCCTCCTTCCTCTTTGCGGAGTACCATGCCAAGAACTTTCCGGAATCCAGCATCCTCAAGGAATAGCTCAATCCATAAATCACGTCCTCGGCGTAAGGAACGAGATTTCCAGAGGGAGAACTGAGCGAGAATCCCGCGTCAACTCGGAACACTATTGGCCCTGCGATCTGCAAGGGAAAATTTTGAATCAATCTTCATAATAACCAAAAGGAGGTTCAAACTTTAAATCTATGCTCCCACAAGGGGCACCACGATTATTCTATCATCGAAAGATTAATTTGAGATCGGCTTCATAAATCTTCATTCTACGATCGTTCATATGCATGTAGTTGTTTTCTTGTACGAGTTACATAGTGTTATCTTCGGTCTAACGCTCCGCTTTTAATTCTACGTTAATTTGATATGCATGTGTAGAGGGTGCGTGTTTTGGGGAAAGGAAATTTGAGGACCTTGTGAATTTTTAAGGTCGTTTATTGGGACCTCCCCCGTAAATTTGATAAATTACATGTTGCACCCTCATACATATCCAAGACAAGTATTGTAGGAAATATGGTCAGGCGCTGATGCATATGTTCTAACAAGATATCAGAGTAAGTTACGACTACATATCGCCCAATTAACGAACAAAAAAAACAAGAAAGAGGCCGTTGTCAAGGCACAATGATTGAAAGCTAAGGAACAACAAATACCAATCGAGACACTAGAGCCTGAAGAGAGTAGCCAGAGCATCTCACTAACAATTGCATGCCTTGCTGGCCCGATCGAGGGTTCGATAAGTAGGGGGGGGGGGGGGGGGGGATAGAAATAGAGATCGGATACCCCCACCCCTCCAACCTCCGCCTGTCACACCGCGCTGCCTTCGATCCCTACTATATCCATACAACAACCCCCTCTCCAACAATAAATCTCAGTTGTCCCTCCTAAGCAAATCCCTCTTCTGAGCAATCGGATGCTGACTCTTCGGCGGAAAACACACAATAGGCCTCCTCAGTCATCCTTGTACAGTGCGCCCCGTGGCTACTTGAGTCACTTAACGGTCACGTTGGCCACTGCCAGTTCCAGGTCCCTTTTTTGATCACATCACTACTTACGCGACACACATCACTTATTATCATCTTTCGCTCCTTCGGTACGCGCAAGTGGGGCTCACCCAGGACCGATGCAGTTGATGCAAAGAACCACTATAAAGCACTCTTTTGGTGCGAAATAAAAGAATCGGATGATCCAGTAATCGATGTCCCCTTCTGAGCTTGAGGTCAAGCTTGAATTGAAGGGGGTGGACTGTAATGTGTGTTACTTATCGGTCATGTTGTTATTATGGTCAGGCGCTGATGCATGTTGCACCCTCATACATATCCAAGACAAGTATTGTAGGAAATATGGTCAGGCGCTGATGCATATGTTCTAACAAGATATCAGAGTAAGTTACGACTACATGTCGCCCAATTAACTGTTAGAACACCGTAAAATAGCATATATTTACCAAACTAATAAGCACCCCCTCTTATATAGTGAGGGGAGAGTACAAGGCTAAAGGCACACCAAGCAAATTAAAAATAACATAAACTCTAACACTCCCCCTCAAGTTGGGCATGTTATATTTTTCATGCCCAACTTGTCAATCAAGCCATAGTGAAGATTTGCCCCAAGACTCTTTGTAAGAATATATGCAAGTTGGCCCTCTGAGGGAACAAAGGGAATACATATGATCTTCTTCTCAATGTGTTCCTTAATGAAATGTCTGTCCACCTCAATGTGTTTTGTGCGATCATGCTGAACAGGATTGTTGGCAATGCTAATGGCAGCCTTGTTGTCGCAGTACAACCGAATAGGAGCAGTTTCACTCAACCCCAGATCACTCATGAGGGAGCGCAGCCAGAGTCCTTCACAAATGCCATGTGTCATGGCACGAAATTCAGCTTCAGCACTTGACCTGGAGACGACTTGTTGCTTCTTGCTTCTCCAAGTGACAAGATTCCCACCGATAAACGAACAATACCCAAACGTGGATCGTCTATCTGCAACACTTCCTGCCCAGTCAGCATCAGTATAAACTTCGATCTTCAGGTCAGAATTGGAGGTGAAAAGGATTCCTCTTCCAGGTGAAGTTTTCAAGTATCTCAAGATCCGATGGACAGCATCAAGATGTCTGGCCCTCGGAGAGTGCATGTATTGACTCACAACTCCAACGGCGTAAGCAATGTCAGGTCGAGTATGAGACAAGTAGATCAATCTCCCTACAAGTCTTTGATAACCTTTAACATCTTCTATAGGATCGCCATCATTTCTTCCAAAATTGTGGTTAACCTCCATGGGAGTGTCAGCAGGTCTACACCCACTCAGACCCGTTTGTTTTAAGAGATCAAGGATGTACTTCCGTTGAGAGATGAAAATGTCGTTCTTAGATCTGGCAACTTCAATACCCAGAAAATACTTCAGTTTGCCAAGATCTTTCACCTCAAATTCTTGTGCCAGGTGTTTCTTTAAGGCTTTTACTTCATCAATGTCATCACCTGTAATAATGATGTCATCAACATAGACTATTAAAATTGTTACCATGTTGGCCCTCTTTTTGATAAACAGAGTATGATCAGCATGACTTTGTTTGTACCCCAGGGAGACCATAGCGCTATGGAACCGTCCAAACCACGCCCTTGGGGATTGCTTCAGGTCGTAGAGAGCCTTTTTCAATTTGCAAACTTTTCCATCTGAACCCTGAGAGATAAAACTGGGTGGAAGAGACATATACACTTCTTCTTCCAGATTGCCATGAAGGAAGGCATTTTTAACATCCAATTGGATGAGATCCCAACCCTTGCATGCAGCACATGACAGCAGGACTCGAATAGAATTCATTTTTGCCACAGGAGCAAAGGTTTCTTGATAGTCAATGCCAGGAGTTTGAGTATACCCTCTCGCCACTAATCTTGCCTTGAAACGTTCCACTATGCCTTTGGAATTTTGTTTGACCGCAAAGACCCACTTACAACCAACTGTTTTCTTCCCATGTGGAAGGGTGGTTAAGTCCCAAGTATTATTCTTCTCCAAAGATGTCATTTCTTCTACCATTGCCCTTTTCCAATCAGGATGTTCAAGAGCCTCCTGCCAGGTAGATGGAATAGAGACCGAAGCAAGGGACGACACAAACCCTTTATAAGGAGTCAGCGTATCATAAGAGACATACTGAGATATAGGGTGTTGAGTGCTCAATCGGATACCTTCATGGAGCGAGAGATCTTCTGACAGAGTTGGCATTGGGTCTGGGAGCATGGGATTAGCCGTTGTGTTCTGACCTTTACGCCGTCGGGTGTAAACCTGTAAGGGACGAGTAGGCGGAGGAGACGAGATAACAGGAGGAGCAACGGGAGAATCAGTTGGATGATCAACCAGTATGATATTCTCGCTAGAAGGAGGAATCGGAAGGGAGAAGGTAGGAGAACTCACTTCAACAGCAGGCTCCCCCTGAAGTGAGGTAGCATAATAAGGAGTAGAATCACGAAAAGTAACGTCAGCAGATACAAGTGTCCGACGAGTAGGAGGGTGATAACATTTATACCCCTTTTGAGTAGGGGAATAACCAATGAAGACACACTTGAGGGCGCGGGGGTCGAGTTTAGACCTCCCAGGAGATGGAATGTGGACAAAGCACATGCTCCCAAATATGCGAGGAGGAAGAGAGGATGTCGGAGAAACTCCTAAGGTGTTGAGAGGAGTTTGGTTACCAAGGACAGGAGAGGGCAAACGATTAATGAGATAAGCAGCGGTAAGGACAGCATCCCCCCAATAGAACTTGGGGAGATGCATAGTAAGCAAGAGGCACCTGGTAACATCCAACAAGTGACGGTTCTTTCGCTCGGCTACCCCATTCTGTGACGGAGAATGAGCACAGGAAGTTTGATGAATAATGCCATGAGTGGTAAGGTAGTGGTCAAAGGGAGAGTTGATATACTCTCTACCATTGTCACTGCGTAAAAATTTTATGGATGCAGAAAACTGAGTAGATACCATCTTATGGAATCGTTGAAAAATAGAAAAAGCTTCACCCTTATGTTTCATGAGATAAACTCATGTCGTTCGAGAAAAACAATCAATAAAGGAAATAAACCAGTGACATCCAGAAATAGAGCCAATAGAGCAAGGCCCCCACACATCAGTATGAACAATATGAAAAGGAATAGTACTAGGTAAAGAAACATGATTAACAAGAAGACGATGATGTTTTGCAACGTCACATACATCACACACAAAATTTTTAAAACAACTAGAGGGAAAAGTAGATAAAAGACGCTGCATAGTGGAAACAGAAGGATGGCCAAGACGACGATGTCAGGTGAGCAGCTGGGATGACTGGGTGGCATGAAGAGCGTGTGGAGAGGTGGACCCGGTGGAGGGGTCAAACACATACAGGCCGTCCTGCAGGCTACCAGAGCCAATCGCCTTCCCCGTCTTTAGATCCTGAAAAACACAATAAGTAGGAAAAAAGGTGACTGAGCATTGAAGAGAAGTAGTCAACTGACTAACAGAAAGTAAACTGCGGGTGAAATTTGGAACATGGAGGACAGAAGATAAAGTGAGAGATGAACAAGGTATGGACCCTTTCCCAGCAATGGAGGAAAAAGATCCATCAGCAATACTCACTTTATCTCGACCAGAGAGAGGGGAATAAGACACAAAACCTGAAGCCGATCCAGTCATATGATCAGTAGCTCCGGAGTCAATAATCCAATGGGGAGAGGAGCCAGTAGTAGCAGAGTGAGCACCTGGGATACCTGAATGGGCAAGGGCAGATGAGGAAGAAGCAGCCGTAACCGGCTCAGTAAGAAGGCCCTGCATCAAGCGGCGAAGAGTCTGCATCTCATCAGCAGAAAAAGAGGACATAGTTGCAGGAGGAGGTCCAATAAGACCCGGAGAGCTGCTCTCAGGAATCTCCGTCAGATGGGCAGAATGATGTGAACGGGCAGAAGTGCGTCCACGACCTCGCCCCCCACGGGAAGAAGACCCCCCCCCCCCCCCCCCCCTCCCCGAGAAGAAAATCCAGGAGGGAAGCCGTGCAGACTGAAACAGGTATCCCGGGTATGACGGGGTTTGCCACAATAATCGCACATGAGATGATCCTTATCCGTGGCACGAGGCTTGAAATCCCGAGAGGCCCTGCTACCAGTGGTGGGAGGATGAGCAACCAAAGCTGAAGCCACAGGAGTGGTGGTCATGTTCCAGGATTGTCTACGATCGAACTCCTGCTGAATAATGCTAAAGACCTCAGGCAAGGAGGGAATGGGAACACGGCCCAAAACCTGCACAGTAATTTGATCAAAATCGCGGTGAAGCCCCTGGAGAAATTTGAATACCCGATTACGATCTTCACGAGCCCTTAATAGTAGGGCATCAGCATCACAGACCATTGCAAGAGACTCAAAATGGTCATACTCCTGGTAAAGTTGGGTAAACTCCAAATAGTAGGCAGAAGGAGGACAATCTCCCTGACGAAGATGAAACAACTGTCGGCGAAGATGGTAGATTTGTGCCGCATTCCCTTTGCGGGAGTAAGTAGATTCAGCCCGTTTCCAGATGTCAGCAGCAGTGTCAAGGAAGAGGTAATTACGGGCAATGGACTCCTGCATGGAATTGATGAGCCAAGACATGACCGGCGAGTTTTCAGAGTCCCATCGGGACCAGGTAGCAGAGGTGCGAGCAGGCGCAGGAGTGTCGCCATTAACATAGCCAAAGAGACTCCGACTCTTTAAGGCCAAAGTAATAGAACGGGACCAAGATAGGTAGTTGGTGTCATCCAGACGAATCGTAGTGAGCTGAGAGAAACTGTGATCAGAGCCAACCCGGGTAGATCCAGCGGGGGGCACGGAGGCAATGGGGGGCACGGAGGCACCGGAAGCACCGGAATCAACGTCTGACATGGCACCAATGAAGAAGAACGGTCCAAAGGAGGAGAGAAAACTTAGGGCATCAGAGATCTGAACTGCCGGTAGTAGAAGAACGACGGTTAAAGAACGGGGAGAAAAGGAAGATCTGAATCTCCGGAAAATCGAACCGTTAAAAACCCCCAAGAATCAAGTATGATAATAAGGAGAGGAAAGCGAAACTATTCCCAGAATTTCATGTCAATCGGACCATGGAAGGTTGCCGGAAAAAAACAGCCCGCCGGTTAATCCATCGCAAAACCGGCGGGTGCAGACAAGAGAGAAACGAGAGGAGGCGGGAGAGAGAGGAGAGGATACCCCCACCCCACCAACCTCCGCCTGTCACACCGCGCTGCCTTCGATCCCTACTATATCCATACAACAACCCCCTCTCCAACAATAAATCTCAGTTGTCCCTCCTAAGCAAATCCCTCTTCTGAGCAATCGGATGCTAACTCTTCGGTGTAAAACACACAATAGGCCTCCTCAGTCGTCCTTGTACAGTGCGCCCCGTGGCTACTTGAGTCACTTAACGGTCACGTTGGCCACTGCCAGTTCCAGGTCCCTTTTTTGATCACATCACTACTTACGCGACACACATCACTTATTATCATCTTTCGCTCCTTCGGTACGCGCAAGTGGGGCTCACCCAGGACCGATGCAGTTGATGCAAAGAACCACTATAAAGCACTCTTTTGGTGCGAAATAAAAGAATCGGATGATCCAGTAATCGATGTCCCCTTCTGAGCTTGAGGTCAAGCTTAAATTGAAGGGGGTGGACTGTAATGTGTGTTACTTATCGATCATGTTGTTATTATGGGGTCGTATTTTACGCATCTTTTGTGAAATATTTTGAAGTCGGAAGAACACGTCAACCAACGGGAGAATAAGGACACCAAATTGATAAACACTATCTTTCACAATAATAACTCTGGTAGCTAGTTACAACTGAACAAGGCTGAATACAAGTTGCATCCAACTTGAATCACAACAGCCAATAGTAGGTAAGAACTTGGTCACGGACAAGGTCCGCTTCTCCTCCGGAGCACACCGCACAGGTGATACTCGCTCCTCGCTACCGCCGGCGGTATCGCTAGCGCCAGGCGTTAGCTCTCCAGCTCGCAAGCTCGCTGCTCGCACTCCCAGCTACTCGCACGCTCGCCACACGCCGCTTCCTCCAACACTCGCTATCGTGAGCGCTATCGCTAGCGCCGGGCGGTATCTCTCGAGTAGGAACTCGCCTCCTTCCTTCTCTACTCGCTAACGCAGGCGCTATCCGCTATCGCCGGCGCTATCTCCCGAGTAGGTAACTCGCCTCGCGAACTTACTCCAAGTTCGATGCTCGCCTGGTGGCGCTCTGGTATCTCTAACTCGCTCAAAGTTGATGATACTCGCCAGTTCCAGAATCGATCATCTTTAGGGGCGTACCCCTCTATTTATAGACAAAACAAGGGGGGTGGCGAGTAGGAGCTAGCGCTGGCGCTAGCGCTAGCGCTGGCGCTAGCTCACTTCAATTCTAACACTCCCCCTTGAAGTGAGCTCCGGGAACAACTCCAAGCAATGAGCGAAGCCTCCGGAACGGCCCGCAGATAGGGGCTTCGTGAATATATCTGCAAGGTTGTCTTCACTCCGCACATGCTCCACAGCGATCAAGCCACCCAGCACCTTCTCTCTGATGAAGTGATGCTCAATCTCAATGTTCTTGGTGCTTGCATGACATACTGGATTGGTTACCAGTTTTAATGCACTCTCATTGTCCCCACGAAGCACAGTAGGTCCGTTGACCTCCTCGTCCACATCCTCCACTAGTCTCCTTAGCCAGACACACTCCTGAGCTGCTAAGGACGACGCCTTGTACTCGGCCTCCGTGGTAGAAAGGGAAATAGAGTCCTGCTTCTTGCTACACCACGAGATAGCAGCTGCTCCACACAAGAACACGTAACCTGATGTCGACTTGCGATCATAAGTGTCACCTCCGTAGTCTGCATCCGTGTACCCGTGCAGCTTGAAGTCAGACTTCTCTTCATAGGACAACCCCATCTCAAGGGTGCCCTTCACGTACTTCAGTATCCCTTTGGTTGCCTCCAGAGGAGGCTTCCGCAGCTCCTGCATATACCGACTAACTCGGCCGACAGCAAAGGCGATGTCCGGCCTCGTGATAGTCAGGTAGATAAGACTCCCCATCAGTGCCCGAAAGATCTTCGGATCAGGAAGAATCCTTCCTTCTTCCTTTCGAAGCTTCAGCCCAGCCTCCAGAGGAACGGAGCTGCTCTTCCCCTCCTTCATGCCGAATCTTTCGACGATCCTCTCGACATACGCCCTCTGGGAAACATACAGCCCGCCTCTTCTCTTCTCAACTTGGAGGCTAAGGAAATGGTGCAGTTCACCAAGATCCTTCATCTCGAAACGTATGGAAAGCTGCTGTCTCAGCGCCGCGACCTCCTCAGGGTTGTTCCCTGTTACGATCATGTCGTCGACGTATAGCAGCACTAGCACGTGAAGACTTCCACTCTTCTTCACGAACATGCTGGAGTCTGAGTCTGAAGCATCGTAGCCGCAGAACTGCAAGTACTCCGCAATCTTCCCATACCAGGCTCTCGGCGCCTGTTTCAACCCGTAGAGGGCCTTCTTCAGCTTGCAGACATGACGTGGAATAGACTTGGACACGTATCCAGGTGATTGCACCATGAATATATCCTTGTCTATCTCTCCGTATAGGAACGCATTCTTCACATCAAGCTGCCACAACTTCCAACCTCGGCACGCCGCCAGAGCGATGATCGTCCTCACCGACGTCATCTTTGCGACAGGACTAAATGTCTCCTCATAGTTCTCTCCGTAGGTTTGCGAGAAGCCCCGAGCGACAAGCCTCGCCTTGTACCGCTCCACTTCTCCATCAGCTCTCTTCTTAACCTTGTACACCCATTTACAGGTGACAGGTTTGATGCCCTCCACCATGGGAACCAGGTCCCATGTCTCATTCATCTCAAGGGCCTCCATCTCCTCGATCATGGCCGCGTCCCACTCCTTGATGTCAGCTGCATCCTCAAAGCAGGCAGGTTCCCTCTCATCGAGTGGTCCTGCGAAGAAGCAGGAAACCAAACTCACGAAGTTCCCCTCCTTATAGCGAGCAGGCGGAACGATGGTTCGCTTCGACCTCCTCAAGGCTTGGCCACTATCTACCACTCCGGTAGACTCCTCTGCTTGAGTTCCTCTCTGAGCTCCTCTCTGAACTCCTCATGAAGCGGTGCTCTCCCTACTTCTTGAGTTCGTAGCTCCCCCTGAGCCAGAAGCTCCTCCTGAGCCAGATGCTCCTCCTGAGCCAGATGCTCCTCCTGAGCCAGATGGCGATGGAGCACTTCGAGATAACTCCAACTCCACAGTAGGGTCCTCAGTGACCCACTCCTCTTCCCTGCTCGATTCTCCACTCTCCGGCAGCTCCACTGAAGAGACTCCCTGGTATGAGACCAGTTCGTCAAACACAACGTCGCGCGAGACGACGAACTTGTGGGTCTGCGGATCCATGCACTACCACCCCTTCTTCCGCTCATCGTAGCCGATGAAGATACACTTCCTCGCTTTCGGCTCCAACTTGGTTCTCTGAGCGTCCGGGACGTGCACGAAGCAGGTAGAACCGAACACCTTCATGTGACCCACATTGGGCTTCTCCCCGAACATGAGCTGGTGTGGAGACACCATCCTGTTAGGACTCAGAGGTAGCATGTTGATCACATGAGTAGCACACACCATTCCCTCCGCCCATAAGGCCTTGGGAATGCTCTTGGCATGTAGCCAACTCCTGGTAATCTCCACCAGATGGCGGATCTTCCTCTCTGCCACCCCATTCTGCTGCGGGGTGTGAGCGCAGGAGAGCTCCCGCCGAATGCCGAACCTTCTGCAGAAAGAAGCAAACTCATTGGAGGTAAACTCCCCTCCATTGTCGCTTCTCAGCTTCTTTACTCTGCGGTTCAGCCTCCCCTCCACAAGCTCCTTCCATTCGAGGAACTTGTTGAATACTTCTTACTTCTCTCTCAGAAAGTATACCCACGTATAGCGGGTGTAGTCATCCACCAGAACCAGCGCATACTTATTGCCTCCATAAGTAAGGGTGGCGCACGGCCCCATAACATCAACATATACGCACTCAAGAGGTGCCTTACACCTGGTCTCCGACTTGTCAAATGGAAGTCGATGTGACTTTCCATATTGGCATCCGTCGCACACATGGCCGTCGCCGTAGGAAGAGAGATGAGGCAGGCCACTCACTAGGCCCTTTGCCGCCAGCAACTTCAGCTTGTCCATCCCCACATGACCCAGCCTCTCCTGCCAGATCACAGCGCTGTCGTTTGTCTTCAGCTTGTCCACGTAGGCATTTGCAGACAGAACATACAAATCCTTCACCTTTCTACCGGTGAGCGTGACGTCAGCATCGACAGACGAAAGGTTCTTCAGGAACTTCACCTTCTTCGGTCCAAACAGCACGTGGTATCCAGCATCCACGGCGTTAGCCACCGAGAAGAGGTTCTTCTTCATGTCAGGCACATGATACACACTCTTCAGTGTCACTGGCTTGTCTCTACTCCCAAGGGACACCTTCCCTTCTCGCTCCACGGGATGTACCGTATCATCCGCAGTGATGATAGCATCCGTTCCTTCATACGCTTCCAAGGAGTCGAACTTGGACATATCTCCAGTGAGATGATGCCCGCAACCGGAATTCACTATCCAGTCGTTCTCGAGGTTGATGGAGGCTAAGACATCGACTGACGTTGCCGTCATCTCTGCCAGGAAACAATTGTCCCCCCTCTCACCGCCCTGGTGACCTTCACCTCTTCCTCCACCTCTCTGGTGATCTCCCTCCTTGTTAGCAGCATGACCGGCCTTTAGATTGGACCGGCAGTCCTTTGCCATATGCCCGTACTTCTTACAGGCAAAGCAAAGGGATCTCCCCTTCTCGTCGCGCGCATGGAGGAACTTCCTCACATCTCCCTGAGAGGACGTTGAAGGTCCATCTCCGGAGTTCTTCTTTCTCTTGTCCCAGGATCTCCTCTTTCCTGAGAACAAGGCTTCGCCATCTCCTCCTGAGATGGATACTCCCGCCATCTGCTTCGTCAAGCTCTCCTGTGACGATAGCAGGTTCTCTAGCTTCAGAAGGGAGGGCTGAGTAGCCCATCCTTGCACGGAAGTAACGAAGGGGACATACTCCCTCCTCAAGCCTCGGAGTATGTGCCGCTTCAACTTCGCCTCTGAGATTGGCTCTTCAGGATCCAAGGCCGAGATCTCCCCACATAGGTTCTTCACCTTCAGGAAGAAGGTGGATATCGCCATCTCGCCTTGAGTCGACTTTGCCAACTCATTCTCCAGGAATTGTAGCCGCGCCACATTCTTCTTGTTGAATAACCCATCGAAGGCTATCCAGATCGCAGACGCTGACTTGCAACCTATGATGTGGTCGAACAAGTCAGGTGATATGGCTCTCTTCAAGGTGAACTCCGCCTTGGCGTTGGTCTTCCTCCAAGCTCTCACAGCTGGACCATTATCTCCGGCAGCTACTACTTCCTCTTGCTCCCCACCACCAACAACCTCCCAGAGATCCTCTCCAAGAAGGTAGCTCTCCATACAAGACATCCACTTCTTGTAGTTGGTTTGAGTAAGCAGCTCAATGCCAAGTCCCCTAGCATACCCTCCTCCGCCGTCCATCTTGGTTGCTTCGTCCTTGTTCCCACTATCCCTCTGATACCATGTGAAATATTTTGAAGTCGGAAGAACACGTCAACCAACGGGAGAATAAGGACACCAAATTGATGAACACTATCTTTCACAATAATAACTCTGGTAGCTAGTTACAACTGAACAAGGCTGAATACAAGTTGCATCCAACTTGAATCACAACAGCCAATAGTAGGTAAGAACTTGGTCACGGACAAGGTCCGCTTCTCCTCCGGAGCACACCGCACAGGTGATACTCGCTCCTCGCTACCGCCGGCGGTATCGCTAGCGCCAGGCGTTAGCTCTCCAGCTCGCAAGCTCGCTGCTCGCACTCCCAGCTACTCGCACGCTCGCCACGCGCCGCTTCCTCCAATACTCGCTATCGCGAGCGCCGGGCGGTATCTCTCGAGTAGGAACTCGCCTCCTTCCTTCTCTACTCGCTAACGCAGGCGCTATCCGCTATCGCCGGCGCTATCTCCCGAGTAGGTAACTCGCCTCGCGAACTTACTCCAAGTTCGATGCTCGCCTGGTGGCGCTCTGGTATCTCTAACTCGCTCAAAGTTGATGATACTCGCCAGTTCCAGAATCGATCCTCTTTAGGGGGGTACCCCTCTATTTATAGGCAAAACAAGGGGGGTGGCGAGTAGGAGCTAGCGTTGGCGCTAGCGCTAGCGCTGGCGCTAGCTCACTTCAATTCTAACATCTTTTATTAAGAATCTTTATGTATATTATTATGAGTCGCTATGTTATGAGTCATGGAAAAAACGGGAAGAATTTCAATTTAGTTCTCTTTAATTCTACTCTAGTTCTCATAGTTAGATCAAGGGTTTTGGCTCTCCCCCTCATCCCAGGTAGCCATGACAAGGCTCCGTTTATCTCCCTCTCCGCCTGCGCCCACCGCCGATAGAGTCAAGGTGCGCTACCCTCTAAAGTTTAGATACCCAACTCCACCAGCTCCTCAACCCGATTTTGAATCTCACGAGGAGGTTCGTCACACAATCATCAGAAACTAATGGAAAATTAGGATTACTACCACTTCCATATCTTGCATTATATTTTATAGGTAGAAAGTTAATGTTTTCAAGCTGAAGTGACCTTAGACCATCTAGTACATAGATTACTATTAACTCTAATATAAGACAGTTTTAATGGTTGCATGACTCTCATTCCACTCAGCTATCTGCAGAAGAGATTCTCACCAGCAGAATGATAAGGATTAGTATGCCACATAGTAACACAAATCACCAACGCTCGTATATAGAGCAATTAATTATTGGATCCTAATTAATAACATATTGCAATTAATTATTGGATCCTAATTGATGTTAGAATCCAAGCATCCTACCTAAAATTGGTTGTATCAATATTAAACAACATGGCTATGTAGTTTTTTGATATGGGGCTACTCTCAACATACCCCTCACATGTTAGGGTATTTGACCTCTAACACGTAGAATTTTTTTTATTGGGTGGCATGGAATGAGCTGTTAGGCCTAGCGTGCTCTGATACTATATTAGAATCCAAACATCCAACCTAAAACTAATTGATTGGACGTGGAGAGGCACGAGGTCTATATTAAAGCACACATGGATATACTAGTTTTGCGATGTGGGACTATTCTCAACACACCTCCTCACATGTTAGGGTATTTGGCCTCTAACACATATAGATTACCTTTTTTTTTAATTGGGTGACGTGAAACGGGCTGTTAGGCCTAGTCTGCTCTGATACAATGTTAGAATCCAAGCTTCCAAATTAAACAAATTGGTTGGAGGTGGAGGGGCTCAGGATCTATCTTAAGTGTATATGACTACGCTAGTTTCCGGATTTGAGATTATTCTCAAGAATAAATATGTGTGTATTGCTTCACAAACAACTGTCAATCAATCACTATCTGCTTTTACAAAGACCAATGAAAATTTCATTGAGAATCCATATTTGTAATGTTCTTTTACGACTCCTAAAGTCCTAAAAGTAATAAATGGATAAAAAAAAATATAGGATAATAAATTTACAGTAGATTTAGCTTTGTAAATGAGTTACCTGCTGTTGAAAAATCACATTGAGCCTTGGTGAAGCCAGGGGATTCAATTCTCCTTGAACTTCTCTTTTGAAGGCAGTTGAAACCAACTGAGAAAAATCCTTGAAGAGAGCTGAAGCCGAGGAGACATCCAAGCGTGCATCTACTCTGGTGAGGTCGTTAAAATCATATGTAAATCTTCCTCGCTGGAACGAGCAGCCAAATGAGCCAAACAAGTCCATATTAAAATGGTTTCTGATTCTCGAGGCTGAACTTGATCTGTGAATTACTTCATCCCCGTTTTGAGCTTCTGAACTCGTACCCTTGTTAACACTTCCTCCGTGCCACACTTCACAAGTCCCACCTAATTATAGTGAAATGTGCAAGTTTAAGAAATATAGAATAGTAAAAAGTATTTAAAAAGACAGTTTTCCATCTAAAAATCCATTTGACATGGCTGTGGCGGTGGCTAATGCAGTGGTGGTGAACTGTGGTTTGTGAACGCCCGACCATGATTCTGGAATCAATGCCCACATTTAGGTTCAAAATGGGGTTGTTGGACGGCGGTGGTCGCTACAACTATCGTGTCAAATTGGTGTAAACTGACGATGACATTTTTATCCGAACACAACGATGCAAAAAAAAAACGCGCCAAAAAGACCTTCAGTTAAGGTGTATAAAAAAACCTAAGAGGATGTGGACATAAGATAACATTACCTAGTACTTTTTTCAATGAGAAGTTAGAAAAATATTTGTTGGAGAGAAGCAAAGATTATTATTAGAGTAAAGAGGCTCTCTCCTTTATATAGGAGAGAGATACAAGGCAAAATAATAAAGCATAATTCCAACACTCCCCCTCAAGTTGGGCGTGTGATATCTTGCATGCCCAACTTGCACATAATTTTTCCAAACACGTTTTGACTCAACCCCTCGGTGAGAGCATCCGCTAACTGTTGATCTATAGGGACAAAAGGTGTGCTCACAACTCCTCTTTCTATATTCTCTTTGATGAAGTGGCGATCAACCTCCACATGCTTTGTCCGGTCATGTTGGACAGGATTGTGAGCAATGCTAATGGCGGCTTTGCTATCACAGTAAAGTCTCACGGGATCCTTGTTTTCCATGCCAAGATATTTCAAAAGAGATTTAATCCACAGTCCCTCGCAAATCCCATGAGCCATGGCTCTGAATTCTGCCTCAGCACTCGACCTGGAAACCACATGTTTTTTACTCCTCCACGTTACCAAATTACCACCAACTAAAGAACAATAACCAAAGGTGGACCTCCTGTCGTCAACCGAACCGGCCCAATCTGCATCAGTATAGACTTCAACGGTCAGCTCTTTGCCCGGGGAGAATAGGATACCCTTTCCAGGAGAGGACTTGAGATGTCGAAGGATTCGATGAGCAACTTCTAAGTGACGGGTTCGTGGTGAGTGCATGAACTGACTAATAACACCAACGACATATGAAATATCCGAACGAGTATGAGATAGATAGATAAGACGACCTGCCAATCGTTGAAACCCAGTGATATCATCTACCACTTCCCCCCATCATCTCTACTAAATCTGTGGTTAACTTCAATTGGGGTATCAGCAGGTCTACACCCACTCATCCCACATGATTGGAGCAAGTCAAGAATATACTTTCTCTGAGATATGAATATGTCATGATTTGATCGAGCGACCTAATTCCCAGGAAGTATCTGAAATTTCTCAGATCTTTTACTTCAAACTCCTTTGTCAATCTTTGTTTCAGAGTTTGAATTACTTCAGTATCATCGTCCGTGATAATGATATCATCCACATAAACAATAAGAGCAGTGAGTCTCCCATGTTTGTGCCTTACAAATAAAGTATGATCGGAATTGCTCTAGGAGTATCCAAATGCGACCATAACTCTATGAAATCTCCCAAACCAGGCGCGAGGAGACTGTTTTAAGCCATATAAGGCTTTCTCCAACCTGCATACCTTTCCCTCAGATCCGGTTAGGGTAAGACCAGGCTGTGTAACGACATGTACACTTCTTCTTCCAAGTCCCCATGAAGAAAAGGCAGTTTTCACATCTAACTGGGTCAAAGTCCACCCTTTGCAGGCAGCACACGAGAGCAAAACTCTTATAAAATTCATCTTTGCTACAGGGGCAAAGGTTTCTTGATAGTCAATCTCCATGGTCTGAGTATATCCCCTAGCCACCAGACGAGCCTTGTATCGCTCAACAACACCTTGAAAGTTCTGTTTGATGGAGAACACCCACTTACACCCTACCACAGTCTTGCTAGGTGGCAACGAGACCAAGTCCCATGTGCAATTCTTCTCCAGGGCCGACATCTCCTCAAGCATAGCATCTTGCCACTTTCGGTGAGCGATAACATCCTGCCAAGTTGAGGGAATAGAAATGGAGGAGAGAGAGGCAATAAAGAGTTTATGTGAAGGGGATAATGAGTTATAAGACACAAAGTGGGACATCGGATGTTGGGAAGAGATACAGTTACCTTGAGTCCCCAAAGAAGGATCAGATGTTGGAGCAGGTAGCCTGAGAGATGTCGATGTACCTTGGCCCCTTTTCCACCGAGTATACGCCTGTAAAGGAGGAGCGGTCACAGGAGTAGGAGCAGGAGTAGGCAATGATGTAGACATAGCAGGCATAGGCACAGGAGGAGGAAGATATGAAGGAGGAATAGGTAGGGGAAGAGAGTTCACTTCCATTGGGTAAGACTCCCCCTGAAGTGAGGGCTCGTAGAAGGACTCAGACTCCCGAAACGTAACGTCCATAGTAACGAAGATCTTTCGGGAAGATGGATGGAAGCATTAATATCCTTTCTGGGTAGGCGAATACCCAATAAAGATACACTTGAGGGCACGAGGGTCAAGTTTGGACATGGGGCGAACATGGACAAAACACATGCCCAAAAATACGAGGAAGGAGATGTGTGGGAGAGACAGAAAGAGCCGCAAGATGGGATTTGTGACCAAGGACACGAGTCGGCAAGCGATTAATAAGATACGCCGCAGTAAGAACAACATCCCCCCAAAAATGCTTCGGGAGGTGCATCTTCAGGAGGAGGCATCGAGCAACCTCTAGAAGATGGCGATTCTTGCGTTCGGAGACTCCATTCTGAGCTGGGGTGTAGACACAAGATGTCTGATGTATAATGCCCTGATCACTAAGATAACGCTCAAAGGAAAAGTCAACGTACTCACGACCATTATCACTGCGCAAAATTTTAATGGCAACATTAAATTGAGTGGCCACCATCTTATGAAAACGTTGAAATAAGAGAAAGACATCATTCTTGTGTTTCATTAAGTAGACCCACGTACAAAGAGAAAAACAATCGATAAACGTAACAAACCAGTGGAAACCGGAAATCGAGGCAACATGGCAAGGACCCCAAACATCAGTATGAACCACATCAAAAGGAGAAGAACTAGGAGTAGATACATGATTAAGAGAAGCACGATGGTGTTTACCAAGAGCACACACATCATATTTAAAAGTATTTAAAGATACATTTGACATATTCGGAAATAAAAGATGCATAGTAGATAGAGAAGGATGGCCCGGGCGGCAGTGCCAGGAGTCCACAGAGATTTGAGCAGCAGAAAGAGCCTTCGGAGGTGAGGCAGAGCTGGAGGGGTCAAACAGGTAGAGGCCATCCCGCAGTCCACCAGAGCCAATCACCGTCCCTGTCTTCAGGTCCTGAAAGACACGGTAGGGAAAAAAGGTTACAGAGCAGTTCATGGAATTAGTAAGGTGACTAATAGAAAGCAGGTTGCGGGTAAACTTAGGAACATGAAGCACCGAAGAGAGGGTGAGGGAGGAGCAAGGAATGGACCCTTTCCCGGCAATGGGAGACAAGGAACCATCAGCAATGCTCACTTTGTCCCTACCAGACAAAGGGATATAAGATACAAAACCTGTAGCAGAGCCAGTCATATGGTCTGTGGCGCCAGAATCAATGATCCACTGGGTGGGAGAGCAAGCGGAGGCAGAGTGAGCACCTGGAGTCCCCAGGTGGGATATGAAGAGCTAGCAGACTCAGATGAGTGGCCAAGCATGAAGCGGCGGAAGGCTTGAATTTCCTCAGCAGAAAGGGCAGAAGGAACCGCAGGGGCATCAGATCCTTCATAAGAAGAAGGATCATCAACAACATCGGATAGATGAGCCGAGCGAGACGGAGTAGAGCGACCCAGAGTGCGACCAAAGCCACGGCCCCACGAGGAGCCGGACCACCGCGAGGTGGAGGAAAGCCATGAAGTTTGAAGCAAGTGTCCCGAGTATGACGTGCTTTCCCGCAATAATCGCACGTCAATTGGTCCTTGTCCATAGGCTTAGACCAAGTGTCCCGGATAGAGCGACCACCGGGATTGAACCAAGCAGCAAGGGCAGAGCTCTCAGCAACAGTATCTGGTAGACGAATCTGTCGGCGATCGTATTCTTGTTGAACCAAACTATATACCTCAGGTAAGGAAGGCAGAGGAGAACGACCAAGAATCTAAACACTGATGGGGTCGAGGTCACGGTGGAGACCATGAAGAAACTCAAAGATCTGATTGCGTTCCTCCCAGGCACAGACCATCACTTCATCCTCAGGAGAGACAAGAGTAAGCGCGTCGAAGTGGTCATACTCCTGGTAAAGCTGGGTAAAATCCAGGTAATAGGCAGCGGGAGGTCGATCCCCTTGGCGCAAGAGGAAGATCCGTCGCCGCAATTGGAAAATCTGAGCGGCATTCCCACGACAAGAGTAGGTAATCTCGGCTCGTTTCCAGATGTCGGACGCAGTATCCAGAAATAGATAGTTGCGGGCAATAGACTCCTGCATAGAGTTGGTCAGCCAAGACATCACCAAGAAGTTCTCGGATTCCCATTGGGGCCAATCCGGAGAGGTAGTAGGAGGAGCCCTAGTAGTGTCGTTGATGTAGCCAAATAGACGGCGGCTCTTGAGGGCCAGAGTAACGGAACGAGCCCAGGGGAGATAATTAGTGTCATCCAACTTAATGGTAGTAATCTGAGGAGTCCCGTGATCGTGGTTGGCACGGAGAGATCCAGTAGAAGACAGATGATCATGAGGGGCACTCCCACCGGAGGAGACATTCGGAGTCTCACCACTTCCTGACATAGCAAGCGAGGGAAAAGGACACAAATCCGGGTGCCTAGAGACGAAAAATCTCACTCATAGAAAGAGGAGATGCGTCGGGGGGACACCATACGCAATAAGAGGAAGAAACATTCCCACAAGAAGGGAGAACAGGCGCTGGAAGAGCAATCACGGACTCAAGACGGCATAGATCCGGCGCCAAGAAAGGCTCAAACAGCCATACGAAGAGGACTGCGCCGACGGGCGCTGGAGGAAGGCGACGGGGCTGGAGACCGGAGCCGAAGCTAGCCGACTAGTTCTGGCCGACTTGAGGAATACGCTGGAGATGCTCCGTCAGGAGAAGCTGGACGGGAGAAACGCGGGAGAAAGAAGCCGACTAGTTCTGGAGAAAACAACGTGGATCTAGAAGGGAAGCGCCGGCGGGAGAAGCTGGATGCGCTGTCGCAGACGGGAGAACGCGGATAGCTCGCTGAAGAATGTCGACGCTGGATACGGGAGAGCGTCAGCGTAGACGGGAGATTAGGTCACGTCCTGCTCTGATATCATGTTGGAGAGAAGCAAAGATTATTATTAGAGTAAAGAGGCTCTCTCCTTTATATAGGAGAGAGATACATGGCAAAATAATAAAGCATAATTCCAACAATATTATCAAAATATTATGGGTTGTTTGCTTCAATGTTGTTTGGATGATGGTGGTATTCAATATAATTGTTAAATATCAAATACAGCGTGTCTGGTGAGTTTGATCAATGCTCTCCTACTTGCAAAATATAATTTTTATCTAAAAAAGCAATGCTGATTAAAAAAACAATGTTGATTAAAAAAACAGTTTTTTTCTTGTTATTTTATTTTATTACATAATTCCAAATAACTGGCAATATGATAAACATGAAAAAAATGTGGCTTATTGTATTACAGTATAAAGTAGTACCATTTTGTATGAGTTAACAATGTGTTGTGGTCTCGTGTGTAGAAACGAGTTTACAAACTTTGCAGAACGGGATCAAATGACTCGCTCGAAAAGCTCTACTTCTTGCTCATCTAGGGTTCCAATCTTGGGAGGCGACTGAAAGACGGGGGAACAAATACAAGGGGGATCTCACCCTAAGAGAGTAACGCAACGAGATGCCTTATGCGCTTGTATGGGAACAACCAATCGAAACTCCAAATTAGGGTTTAGAAATTTGATGCTCCTTCCACCTCATTCATAGTTTAAATACAAAGTCGCATAGGCAAAAGAGAACTGTAATAAGTTTTATTGCAAAATCAAAAAAATACTCGGGTCCAATATGGACCTATCAGACTCACAATCCAACCCAACACACCAAACTCCAAATGCATTACTATATCGGGAGCCAGATAGGTATAAAAATACAATTCTTGTTGTTGAGTCTGCCGGGGGTGATATGCCTATCGGGCTTGGTTCTCATATGGATATACAGCGTCACTCCACTTCATCACATTGAGCTTGTCTTCAAGCTCGAAGGAGGGACATTTCTCTATAACAATTGACCATGGTTCTCATGTGGCTTCGGCTTCCGGTTGATCCGCCCATTGACTTAAACTTCAATTGTTCTCTGGGTCATTCTATAAATAAGGCCCGAAGCAGTTTAGGGAAAGTGCAACCCTCACTGATTTCAAGCCATTGATACTTTCCTTGTTATTGTTATATAACCTCCAATTCATAAAGAAGGTAATCGATGACGTCATCTTGAAACCCGCGAACAACTTTTGTCATCATTAACTTACATGTGTTCTTGACTTCTTGTATATTTGGTGAAACTCGTAGTCCATAGTTTATGATCAACAATTTTGTAATTAAGAATATAAACAACCAAATAATGCTTCTTGTCATATTTTTTAGAATTATGCCTACCCAGCAAAACATGACAGTTAAGACAGCCCAATTCAGTAAACCAACTTCAATAATCCCTATCCAAGTATGTCTGGTTCAATAAGTGATATTCTTTTAACGAGGAAGTACGCAAGTGACATTTAGTAGAAGCTTCCTTCGTCCAAGAAGCTTCCATCGCTTCTTAAGAAAGTGTCTCTAGCAACTAGAAGCGACAAATACTTATTTTCAAACTTAGGGTTCGTTTGACACAGCGGTGGCGGTCATGAACGTGGTGGTTATGAACTGCATTCGTGAACGCCCGAACTCACCTAAGGAACTTCATCCACTTTTATGTTCTAAATTAGTTCTTTTCCTTGGTGACGGTCACAACCGTTGTAATGTCACGTATTTTATGATGGTGGTGTTTTTGTCCAAACTCACCGGAGCAAAAACTCCACGCCAAACGAGCCCTTAATGCCAGAGAAGCTCTCCCTCTCGGGTATCTCCATTGTCGATTGTTGAGAGTCTTCGTCACCGATCATTAAGAGTCTTTGCAACATATCGCATCGACGTTGACTGCTTTGTTTGCACATGTCATGTCTTTGAGACGCTCTTTTATAGCTTTTTCAACACATTTTTCTTTGTGCGCAATTCTAGCAAGTAGCAACACCATGATTCTGCTTATCGCAACTGCATTATGGTAGTTTCTTTTTGCAGTTTAACCGTCGCAGTTTCTACACTGTCTATGTAGAGGGGGCTCCATCTTCGATCATGTCTCTTCTTCTTCGCCTACAACTCTAGTTTGTATCATTAACCGATGAGTTCCACACGAAACCTTCTATATTGTTATTGCATCTAGTTAACTCCACTATACCTCGAAATGCTATGGGTAGTCAAGTGTGATATCAAGATCTCCAACAAATATCAAAAGCACTTCTACGCGCCTCTTTATCCAAAAAAATAGATTCATTGGGACAAAGACACAAAAATGTTGTAGTTAGTTTGTATTACCGCTAGAGAGAATCCGGACTAGGGGGAGAGCCGGCGGTGGGGAGAGAGAGAGATGGAGACAGGGTAGAGACGAAGAACAAGGGAGCAACCTTTTGATATTACTTCCAAGATGCATACAACATAAAATCAGCCCCTTTATATAGGAGGGGAAGATCACATACAAATAGGAAACATTTGAATAGGAAATACATAAAAAGGAAACGAAATAAATTAGGAAATGATAAATTAGGAAATGATAAATTAGGAAATAAATAAATTAGGAAATGATAATTAGGAAACGAAATAATATCCTTCCGCATTTGCCGGTCCGCTATGGCCCCACTACCGCCGGCCCCTCCATGGTCTCCTCTTGGTCCGGTTTAGTATTGCCGTCCCCGGGCTGCACCGCACTTGCTCGTCGCGTGTACACCCGCCATGGTTGGTCGTCTCCATGAATATCCGTAACAATACCTCCGTCTGGAAAATTTGTCTTGTCCTCAAGGCAAAAGTCGGGAAACTGCCGGCGAAAATCATCCCGTAAAAGCCACGTAGCGGTAGACGGGGGACGGTGTTGCCATGCCACGAGGAGCTCCTCCGGTTCCGCGTCGCCGGGCAAATGGTGTCGGCGGTCTAGAATGCGGTGTGGATATGTGGGAGTGGCATCAGCGTACTCCAGATCGCTTGGTATGTGGTCCAGCGTTGGGTGGTCGCCCACTACCCGGCGTAGCTGCGAGACGTGAAACACCGGGTGAATGCGGCTTCCTTCGGGAAGTTGAATTTTGTATGCGACGGCCCCAATCCGGGCCAGAACGGTGAATGGACCAAAGAATCGTGGTGCGAGCTTGGGGCATGCCCTTTTGGCTACCGAGAGTTGTCGGTATGGATGTAGCTTGATAAAGACCTTCTCCCCGAGTTGAAATGAGAGGTCTCGGCGTTTGCGGTTGGAGAAGGCTGTCATCTTGGCCTGGGCACGTCGGAGATGATGTTTGAGGCTGTCCAAAATAATGTCCCGATCTTGGAGTTGTGATGCCAAAATCTGTGGGAGGGTCTCCCCAGGAAGATGTCGTACGATATCTGGCGGCGGTCGACCGTATACGGACTGGAATGGAGTGGAGCCCGCGGCATGGTGGTAGGCGGTGTTGTAAGAATACTCGGCCCAACTTAACCACTTGGCCCAGGTGCCCGGCCTGTCGTCGATGAAGCAGCGTAAGTATGTCTCTAAGCAACGATTGAGGACCTCTGACTGGCCATCTGTTTGCGGGTGGTAGGCAGAGCTCATGCGTAGTTGCGTGCCTTGTAGGCGAAAGAGAGATGTCCAGAAACTGCTCAGAAAAAGTGGATCACGATCACTCACGATTGAGCGCGGAAATCCATGGAGGCGTACGACCCCGGAGATGAAGCTGTCGGCCACTCCTGCGGCTGTATACGGATGCCGGAGCGGAAGAAAGTGCGCGTATTTGGAGAGTCGGTCCACTACTACCAAAATGCAATCGAACCCATTGGACCGAGGTAGGCGAGTGATGAAATCCATGGCAATGTCCTCCCAAATGCGCTCTGGAATCGGCAGGGGCTGAAGTAACCCGCCCGGAAACGTCGTTTCGTACTTCGCCTTTTGGCACGGGAGACAGGCGACAACGTGGGCTTTGACCTGTTTGAACATATTTGGCCAATATAGAGAGGCCGCCAGACTGCGGTAGGTGCGGAAAGCCCCAACGTGTCCTCCGGTTGGTGTAGCGTGGAACTCGGCGAGAAGGCGCGGGATGAGAGCGGAGGCCGCGGACAACACCAGGCGGCCCCGGTAAAAGAGCCGACCTCCCACCAGAGAGTAAGGAGGGTGGCTGGTCGGGTCAGTGATGAGGGCCGTTCGAATGGCGGCCAGGTGCGGGTCCAACTCCACGTCATGTTGGATAGAAGCTGCGTCCTCCCAGACCGGCCGGGATGTGGCGCGAAGTTCCGGGGAATGAATTTGTCGGGAGAGAGCGTCCGCCGCTCGGTTGGTGCGTCCGCCGCTCGGTTGGTGCGTCCGGAGCGAAATTCGATGGAGAAATCGTACCCCAGGAGCTTCGCCACCCAAAGCTAGAGAGAATCCGGACTAGGGGGAGAGCCGACGGTGGGGAGAGAGAGAGATGGAGACAGGGTAGAGACGAAGAACAAGGGAGCAACCCTTTGATATTACTTCCAAGATGCATACAACATAAAATCAGACCCTTTATATAGGAGGGGAAGACCACATACAAATAGGAAACATTTGAATAGGAAATACATAAAAAGGAAACGAAATAAATTAGGAAATGATAAATTAGGAAATAAATAAATTAGGAAATGATAATTAGGAAACGAAATAATATCCTTCCGCATTCGCCGGTCCGCTATGGCCCCACTACCGCCGGCCCCTCCATGGTCTCCTCTTGGTCCGGTTTAGTATTGCCGTCCCCGGGCTGCACCGCACTTGCTCGTCGCGTGTACACCCGCCATGGTTGGTCGTCTCCATGAATATCCGTAACAGTTTGCAATTTGTGGATTTGAGAGGAAGGAATAAATATCCAAAAGCATACGACAGTCAGATTAGTCAAGACCAGATAGGAATCTGATTTGTACAACACAAATTGAATAAGTAAATAGATTTGAGTTTGCAGGGTGAAAAATAGTCAAATATTAGGATCAATAGAATCAAAAATAAAAGAATTGGTAGATCAAAATCAAGCATTCCAGCAAGGGCATTATAGAGGTTCACTTCAATAGGCTGAGAGTTGGGAGGGCTGAGAAATCCTGAATTTTCTGCTTGTTATTCTCCTGAAGAGGTACTCGGTAAAAATATAGGCACGAGTGCCTTCCGCAATCGACAAAACTCATGTACCTAATTACGTAGTACTTGTTATTGTGACTGTAACTAGGGTGTCACATCAACAATGCAGGACTTGGAATCCAATTAGACCCCTGAGATTATTGAGTTACATGAGTGACCTCTCTCCCTTACTCTATTGTCACCTCAGGAACATCTAGACCTTAGAAAAATTTGAAATCCTCAATTTCCACTTAATTTATTCTCCTTGGTACGATCCTTTTTGCATGAAGATGTTACGCCCCCGCTACGCTTTACGGGGCATCACTACGTACGGAGGAGCAAGGGCGCGCTAAACAACGGGGCTGAACCTTCCGGTTCAGCCCCCACTCAGTGAACCGGCCGGCCGAGGGCTGAACCAGGCGGGTTCAGCCCTCCTTGGAGGGGCCGGACGGCCCCCTCCTTGCCCGGGTATTTATATACCCGGGCAGCCCCCCTTTTGGGGTTATGCAAGGATTGTTCAAGGTTAGTCTTCTCTCCCTCTTTAGACCTAATTTCTCCTCTCTCTTTCTCTAGATCTTCTCCTCTCTCAATCTCTAGTAGTTGTGCCCTAACATTTGGTATCAGAGCCGTTCTTTCTCTCGGACATGGTGACCACTCGCATTCAAGAAGAGTCCTCACGGATTGAAACCCTAGAGGAGAACATGGTTGGTCTTACCGACTCTATGGCAGCCATGGAAGGACGAATCGACGCTCGTATGGAGGAGTTGAAGGCCTTGTTGAAAGGGAAGGCCACTACGGGTGAGGATTCGACCGGATCGGGTGCGGATGGGGCGGCAAATCCCGCGCGGCTTGCGGAAGGCGGGCGGCTGTCGGACAAAGATCGCGTGCGAGCGAGCGGGTGTCCGCCTGGGACTGGCTGGATTCTTCCTGGCGGGGGTTGGCAGGGGGCTGGAGGCCCTAGCGGCGCGGCGTACGGGACAGCGGGGGGCTCGGCAGCGGCATACGGTGCAGCGTCGGGCTCGGCGGCGGCATACGGGGTTGCGGCAGGGTCGTTTCCGCCAGGATCGGCAGCAGGAGGGGTCGGCGACCTCGGAGCAGGCTAGGGGCAACGCCGGCAGGGCTGGCCGGAGCCAGAGGGGTTTCGTCGAGGCTGGGAGGAGCCGGTTGGACTCCGACGACCTCCAGATCCTGCGGGATACCAAGGGGGAGGGCTTCTCCCTCCTCCCCGTGGGTTTGGGTCGTCGGGCATGGCTGGATTTGGCCAAGCATGGGCCGGACAACAACAACCCCCTCCTTGGGGAAACGGTCAGTACCAAGGCTACGGATTTTAGCAAGGTGAGCACGCAAGACGGGAAGGAGGCCATGGGGCACAACGCTTAACTCCCGGATTAACTCGCATGTACTTCCCGGAGTTCGAGGGCGGCGACGCGTTGGAATGGATTCAAAAGGCAGAACTCTTCTTTCAGTATCATGAGGTGCCGGAAGGGCAGTGGGTGCAATTGGCGTCCTTCCACTTGAAGGACGACGCTTACCAGTGGACGCAGGGGGTCCTGCGGGGACGGGATTACGTGCCGTGGGGAGAGTTTGTGGATGGTTTTACGGCCAGGTTTGGGCCACTGGAGTACGAGAACTTCGAGGCCCTTCTTCAGAAGCTCCGTCAGAAGGGGTCAGTGATGGAGTACCGCACCGAGTTCGAGAAGTTGGCAAACCGAGTTCAGTGGTCGGAGAGGACTCTCTACAGCTGTTTCATATCAGGGCTCAAGGAGCACATTCGTGACGAGGTGCAGGCTCTCATGCCTCGTTCGTTGAACCACGCCATTACCTTGGCACGCATTCAGGAGGAGCGGTTCAACAGACAGCGAGCCCGCACCACGAGTAGGTCGACTACGGCTACCGCCACAACAGCACGACGGGAGCAAACCGCCGGTAACAAACCGACCGTGACTCGGTTATCGTGGGGTGAGTTGGCGGCTCGGAAGGAAAAAGGGCTATGCTTTAATTGCGATGAGAAGTTTGTGCCCGGCCATAAATGCCAGAAGATACAGGTCTTCATGTTACAGCAGGATGGGGACGATGAGCCGGCTCCAGATGCGGAGTTGGAGGTGGACTTGGACGAGGGGGAGTTCGGGGTTTTTCTTCATGCTCTTGAGGGTTGCGCTCCCCCGCTTACTATGCGGCTGGCGGGCCGGATCGCCCAAGAGAAGGTTACTATTTTGGTGGACAGTGGGAGTACCCACAATTTCATACACCCCGACGTGGCACGACGAGTTGGGCACGTGGTTGACAAGGGGGCTGCCTTTCATGTTATGGTGGCGGATGGCAGCAAGCTGCGATGCGAAGGGGTGCTGAAGGGAGTGGAGCTGCGGCTACACGGTTATGTGGGGCGGACTGACGTCTACCTGTTACCTATTCGGGGCTCAGACATGGTGCTGGGAGTTCAGTGGTTGCGCCAATTACAGCGGGTGACTTTCGACTGGGACCACATGACTATGGAGTTTGTGCACGGGGACAAGCAGTTTTGCTTGCAGGGTCTCATGTCCTCTCCTATTAAGGAGGTTTCTCTGCGCAGCATGCAGCGGTTGAGCGGGGATGGACAGATGATGGCCGTCCTTCGGGAGGTCCAGACCGGCGGCCCCACGCCTTCTGAGGTACCGGTTCAGTTACAGTTACTTCTGACCGCTTATGCTGATGTTTTTCAGGAGCCGCGTACTTTACCTCCGGCAAGGTTCCGAGATCACCGTATTCCGCTCAAGGCGGGCGCTGCACCTACAAATGTTCGTCCATACCGCTACCCACACATCCAGAAGGCGGAGATCGAGCGCAGTGTCCGCGAAATGCTGGAAGCCGGCATCATTCGGCCGAGTACGAGTTCCTTCTCGGCTCCTATTATCCTGGTCAAAAAAAGGACGGTTCCTGGAGATTTTGTGTGGACTACCGTGCCTTGAACGGCGCTACTGTCAAAGATAACTTTCCGATTCCTCACATAGAAGAGTTACTGGACGAGCTGCATGGGGCGCAGCGGTTCACCAAGCTGGATCTTCGTTCCGGATATTATCAGATTTTGATGGCTCAGGAGGACGTCCATAAGACGGCCTTCCGGACACATGACGGCCATTATGAGTTCTTGGTTATGGCAAATGGGTTGACTGGAGGGCCCGCTACATTTCAGGCCAACATGAACGAGATATTCAGAGATTTTCTGCGGGTGTTTGTTCTGATCTTCTTTGATGATATACTCATCTACAGCGCGAACTGGGAGGACCACGTGGGCCACGTGGAACAGGTCCTTGGCCGCCTTCGACAGCACCATCTCTATGCCAACCGTTCTAAGTGCTCCTTTGGTCAGGAGGAGGTGGAGTACTTGGGCCATTTGGTCTCCGGTCAAGGCGTCCGAGCCAACCCACGAAAGATTCAGAGTATGCAGTCGTGGCCGCGGCCGGTCACAGTCCGCGCCTTGCGGGGCTTTTTGGGGTTCACAGGGTATTACCGGCGGTTCGTGCAGGACTATGGCAAGATAGCTCGGCCACTGACCCAGCTGTTGCAGAAGGACTCCTTTTCCTGGAGTGAGGAGGCGGAGGAGGCCTTTCAGGCCCTCAAAAGAGCCATGACCACCACGCCTGTTCTGGCCTTACCGGATTTCACACAGGAGTTCGTTCTGGAGACGGACGCCTCAGGTGTCGGCATTGGAGCGGTTTTGATGCAAGCAGGGCGGCCGCTAGCCTTTTACAGCAAGGCTTTGGCCCCTCGTACTTTGGGCCTCTCGGCCTACGAGAAGGAGATGTTGGCGATTATTCATGCGGTGGCGGTTTGGCGACCATATCTTTTGGGCCGACACTTTAAGATCCGGACGGATCACCAGAGCTTGAAGCATTTCCTGGACCAACGGGTCTCCTCGCCGTTACAGCAGAAATGGGTGACTAAGCTTCTCGGTTACGACTACGAGATTGTGTATCGCCGGGGTAAAGAGAATGTGGTTGCCGATGCTCTCTCTCGTCTGCCAGAGGCTACTCTCGCTCATATTTCGGGGTCGTTGGTTGATTCCGTGGAGGATATTCAGGAAGAGGTCCGGCGATCCGATACGCTGCGTCCGTTGGTGGAGGCTTTACAGCGGGGAGAGACTGTCGCAGCTGGCTATCACTTGTGTAATGGCCGGCTTTACTATCGGAGCCGGGTGGTCGTGCCCGCCGAGTCAGCCTGGAAGACCGTGTTGATGCATGAGTTCCACTCGTCGCCCACCGGAGGGCATGCAGGGGTGCTCCGGACCCTTCAGAGGGCGAGGGCAAACGTTTTCTGGTCCGGCATGCGTCGAGATATTCAGCAATTCGTTCGGCACTGCGAGGTCTGCCAACGGCAGAAATATGAAACCTCTTCTCCGGCAGGGCTGCTTGTACCGTTGGAGATTCCGCAGCAGATTTGGGACATGGTGTCCATGGACTTCATTGATGGACTGCCAAAGTCTAAAGGGAAGTCTGTCATTCTGGTGGTGGTGGACAAGCTGTCCAAATATGGTCATTTTCTGGCGCTCAGCCATCCGTATACCGGGGAGTCTGTGGCCGCACTCTTTGCTCGCGAGATAGTCCGCTTGCATGGCCTCCCCCGCGCCATTATTTCTGATCGGGACCCTACCTTCGTCAGTGGGTTCTGGAAGGAGCTGTTCCGGCTGCAGGGCACTCGCTTAAACTTCAGTACGGCCAACCACCCGCAGTCGGACGGCCAGACGGAGGTGCTTAATCGTGGGATCGAGACTTATCTGCGTTGCTTTGTGATGGATGAGCCGCGCAGTTGGCCGGACTGGTTGCATTGGGCCGAGTACTGTTATAACACGGCATACCACTCCGCTAGCAGGATGACACCATTTGAGGTGGTTTACGGCCGACCTCCTCCTACCCTGGGCAGCTATGAGGTCGGGGGCACCGCTCTTCAAGCGGTGGATCGCGCTTTGCTAGACCGGGACCGCATGTTGGTCACACTTCGGGAGAATCTCCGTCTAGCCCAGGATCGCATGAAGACCCAAGCGGACAAGCACCGCACTGAGCGGGAGTTCGCCGTGGGTGACGAGGTGTTCCTCAAGCTCCAGCCGTACCGGCAGTTGTCCGTTGCTCGTCGCGGCAATCAGAAACTGTCCCCACGCTACTACGGTCCCTTTCAGATTGTCAACAGGGTGGGACCGGTCGCTTATACCCTGGCTTTACCGGAGGGTTCGCGCATCCATCCTACGTTCCATGTCTCTTTGCTCAAGCGGAAGGTAGGGCCGCATGTACAACCGAGTACCTTGTTACCGGAGGTCACCTCGGCCGGAGAGCTGCGGCCGCTCCCTGAAGATATTTTGATGATCAGGTGGAAGAATCGGGGCGCGGAATACCGGCCCGAGCTGTTGGTCAAATGGAAGAACCTGTCACCGGCACACAATTCGTGGGTGGACTTCTTCGACTTCAAGGAGCTCTACCCCGACTACCACCTTGGGGACAAGTTGGTTCTTGATGGGGAAGGGAATGTTACGCCCCCGCTACGCTTTACGGGGCATCACTACGTACGGAGGAGCAAGGGCGCGCTAAACAACGGGGCTGAACCTTCCGGTTCAGCCCCCACTCAGTGAACCGGCCGGCCGAGGGCTGAACCAGGCGGGTTCAGCCCTCCTTGGAGGGGCCGGACGGCCCCCTCCTTGCCCGGGTATTTATATACCCGGGCAGCCCCCCTTTTGGGGTTATGCAAGGATTGTTCAAGGTTAGTCTTCTCTCCCTCTTTAGACCTAATTTCTCCTCTCTCTTTCTCTAGATCTTCTCCTCTCTCAATCTCTAGTAGTTGTGCCCTAACAGAAGATCAGTCAAGTCTTTTATTGTCATCTATGAGAAAGAAATTTAGGGAATTACTGACTGAATAATGACTCAATTCTTGCTTTCACTAAGTTCTCTTTTGCTTCATGCTAATTCAGCCTAATTTCACAAGAAATCTGGATCCAACCCCATTTGTTCAATGACTGCATTGCTCCTTAACTCTCTGAGAGTTTGTTCACTGACCCAAGAGAGTTTTTTTATGAACCTCGGATAAGTACCTAGTCCAAGGGCGATGATTGATTGAAGAGGAAGAAGATGAACTTAAATTTTTCTTGTTTTATTTATATCCTCGATGATTATCAATGGTGGAAGGATGGAACTTTGACCTACGTGCCGAAAGGGTTGCTTGGTGGAGTAGAGAAGGATTGGTGGAGAAAAGAAGAAGAGTTATGGAAGGGAAAGTGTCGGTGGCCTACAACAGTGAAGGATCGGCGGCCTGCATCATTGGCCTGCAACAGTGGGGGACCGGCAACATGCAGTTGTTCACACGTCCCTGCAAGAATCGTGAGATTGGTGGCTGCGAGAGAAAGTACACAAAGAAACTAATTAATTCATTGCTTAGCACAAGCTAACCGGTCCAATAAAGCTAAATAGCTCAGATCTTAAATCATACAAAATAACCAACTTACAATTAAACAAGAATTAAAATATATAACTAAAATATATCAGCATTAAAACAGAAATGAAAAAATAAAAAAAATGAAATTGCTCCTGCTCTCCTTATCCCTTCAATTTATATGCTTCTTCAATACGTCTGTAACAATAGTCATCTTCTATAATCGAGCTAATCATCGATGTCGAACAAAGGATAAGCATTCTTGAAAGTATCCATGAGTTCACAAGTTGCCTCTTCTTCTGAAAGACCCTTCCACAAAATTGAACTTCAGATACTTCATGTCAAAGTCGCGAGCAAATGGCCTTTAGCGACCACAGAGCAACCCACTTGTCAACAATTTGTTGTGATGGCAGTGGTTGAGCGAGCGCGACTCCAGCAAACCTCTAAAGGACCGAAATATGAGAGGCATTGAAGATCCTAACGTCATCTGATAAGTCCAACTTTTATGCTAATTCGCCAATTTTTCAATGATCTTGAAGAGCCCATAAAATTTGTGTGAAATTTGAGCTTGGAACTTTTTACTATCGTCATTGCCTATGTGGTCGTAATTTAAGTAACACCCAATCACCTATTGTAACGGAAATGTCCTGATGATGAATATTATATTAGCATGCGGTCCTGAGCTTGTTGAAGTTTCAAGTACTCTCTAAAATATGATCACATCGTTGTAGAGATGAATCCACTCCTTCAACGGAGGTGAAATTAGGAACATAAGACAAAAACACCAGGAAGATATTGACCACATGCCCTCGAAAAGGTGTAGTTTGAAGTGTTGAAAGATAATAAGCATTGTAACATGTAAAAAGAGAGATAAGAAAATAAAGAGTGCAATTTCATTCATCCACATAGGGGGTATTTATAGCATTACAATAGACACAATTCCTGACCCACGATGTGAGACTAAACTCACTGACATACTAAAAGACTTAAATAATAATAACATATTAATATCTTCAACACTCCCCTCAAGCTGGAGGGGAAACCTCCAGCTTGGACACATCATAAAAAGAAAGGTAATGGTGGTTGGCAACGTGGGACAAAAACTGCAGCCACCGGGGCCCAACCGCATGTCACCGGGGATAATCCAACCGGGCATAAGCCACACGTTGTTGGTCCACAAACTGACCATGATCACGTTGGATGCTCCCAGAGCTGAAACCAGGTCAACCAACAAAGGCCAACCCACCCCTATCCAACAACAACAACAACAACATAACCCATATAGTCCCCAATCATTGGGGGTATGGGCGGGGGAAGATTGGAAACAGACCTAACCTTTGGCACTATGCACAAAGTGGCTTCTCTCAGAGGAGAAAGACCTAACCTTTGACAATAAATGCACAAAGTGGCTGCTCACAGAGTACCACTGAAATAGTGGCCCCCTATACCGTCGCGTTTGCTGCGGAATCATGCCCTCAAATCAAAGCCAAAGACATTAGAGAGGGCAAACCCACCCCTACCCAACAACGAAGAAAAATTATGGGAGACACAAACAACACACGAAATAAGCCTAGAGGACGTGTATGACTAAGGCAGGAGTTGGGAAAGAAAGTCATGTGAGTCGCCCTCATCACGAACATTCCCCCTCACGTGGAACACGTGCATGAAGGCCTAGAACGCCTGGAGACAAAAACAACAGGAAAAAAATGACAAAAAAATAGAAAACAACTATGGAGAACGGCTGCCGGCGAGAACACGGCCCAAGATGCAGCGAGCATAGCACGGGCACAAACCAACAGCGAGCAGAAGGCTCAAGCAGCTGCGAGCATAGTGCTCAAGCAGCGGTGAGCAGAAGAGGGAGCCCGACACGAAGAGAAGCATCGTCCATGAGAGCAGCATGGGATCGTCCACGAGAGCAGCAGCGGGATCGACCATCGTCGAGAGCAGCAGCGCGTAAACGGGTACAGGAAGCTCGACTGGATCGAAGGAGAGAAACAGGCGCAGCAGCCGCTTCTTCTGGCAACGGGATTGAGGGAGGTGAAGGGTGGTCCCTCCGTCGATGAGAACGAGAGCATAAGTCACTCCCCTGCCGACGGGATCGAGGGAGGAGAAGAGCGCTCTCCTCCGTCGACGAAAACGGGGACCGAAAGCTCAACTGAGATCGGAAGCAGAAGGAGCATCCAACATGAAGCTCGACGGGAACGAAGGAGAGGAACATAGGCTTCAGTAGAGCATGACGACGATAGGATTAGGAGTCGCACCCTCCGTTGACGAGATCGAGGGGGGAGTGGAAGCGGTAAAGCAGTCGTCGAGTGAGAGCAGAACGAGAATGAGCTCTCTGACGGGAGAAAGTGGCGAAAATCAGAGGGAGGCTGCCAAGAATTTTAGGTCACCAACAAATTAGAGCGACGAAAAAATTCCCAGATTCATTTCCACTCAGATACCATGTAGAAAGAGAGATAAGAAAATAAAGAGTGCAATTTCATTCATCCACATAGGGGTATTTATAGCACTACAATAGACACGCAATTCCTGACCCACGATGTGGGACTAAACTCACTCACATACTAATAGACTTAAATAATAATAACATACTAATATCTTCAACATAACAAAACTCCACACACAATAACGTAAGTAGATTTTAATAGTCTGATCATCTCCTTTTACACATCCTACTTATGGTGATATGTGGAAGAAATGTGTAAATTCATTCCACTGAGCATAAATAATTACTGTCAAAACTGACTTGTGAACACTTGATCCCTATCAGACACAATATATTCAGGTGACCCATGTAAACAGATAATATACCTGAAGAACATGTGGGCAATAGTAATGTTCGCATAAGGATAAGAGAGAGGAATAAAGTGCACGAACTTGGAAAATCAATCACCATTACCAACAAAATAGACTTCCCCTTGGATGGAGGTCGGTCTTCGATATGCAAAAGAATTGTGTAACTTCGTTCCATTGAGCTTAAATAATTCCAGTCAAAACTGGCTTTTAAACAGGTAAGTCCATATCAAACACAATATACTTAGGTAACCAATGAAAACCGATGATATCCTTGAACATATTGGAAACAACAATAGGCGTATGATACAAATATTGCATCATATGTACTTTCCCTCTCGAGGGGTATTTTGTTAATTGTAGTCACTAGCGAGACCTCCCCTATATAAGGGAGACTAGTGAGTCTTAGGAGGGCATGTCAAGAAGTCATAGAACTCACATTGAGAGGGATCCTTAGGGGGGACCAACCTCCAAGTGATTGACGTGACCATACCTTGTGAGGTTATACTTCAGTTTCTATCTACAAACAATCTTCTATTCTCTAATTGCTATCAACTGGTCTAACCTTCCCGTCTTGGCCGGTTGTCGAGATCCCACATCAATTAGGATTTCATAAGAACCCAATCCTTCAGGGAAACAATCTGGAGCCTATGCATCTATTGCGTGTTCCCGACACATGTATCATGTGTGTGTTAGCCCCAACGCCTGCTCTTCAACCAGAGTTGATGATGAGCCCTACAACCCTGCTTCTCTTCTATGATGAAGCTCGCCTTCGCTGCGATCGATAACAGATTCGCAATCGACACCCACTCCAAGATCGACTCGGCCAAAGCGGGACACTCTGCAAGCTCGTGCCTCTGGACGTTAAGCCTCGACATCTTCCACGGACTAGAAGACTCGTCCATGTTAGACGCACCACCTACGCTTCCTCCTCCACCCCAACCCCTCCCACTAAACACTTCTTCCACATTGTACGCCTCCAACCAGTGGGTTTCCCCTCTACATCGCAGCTTTCCTCCAATTCTCGAGCCACCGACCACTTTCACCTAGTGGCCCCTGTACTCCAATTCATGTCTGTCACGCGCTCCATGTCCGCTAGCGAAGACGGCATAATCTTCACGGTCGGCATTCTTTCGTGTCACATGGACCATGTATAGACTTCGTTGTCAAGCCTACCGATTGTCATGTGTGAGATACATGCCCTCATCGTCGGTTTCCCAACCTCCACTGTCATCGTCTGCGACCACGGATCCGCACACCGTCAACAAGCGGCACTTCGCACCAACCGACGTCCTCCAACAGTCCAACCCCTCATTGGATCACCCAGTACATTGTCGGCATCTTGACATTTCAGTCATCAACATGACTGATCTCCATTGGTGGATTTCCCATACCAAGTAATTTTTCGAACTCCAGGACACCCCAAAATTTCAGAAGGTCGCCATGTCCACCATCTACATGGAAGGATCCGTTGTTCATTGGCTTCGCTCGACCCGCCAAACCAACCCCACCTTGCATGGCGGTAGTTCAAGGAAGAGCTTATTCATCGCTACGATAGCCTCCAAGCTAGCAACACCTACGAGCGACTTGGAACGGTTAGTCAAATATATTTTTCACTGCCTACGTCGATGATTTCATCGAGGTCGATACACACGTGTCCAGTCTCTCAGTCAATCACTACTTGGGCGACTACCTCATCGGGCACCAATCCTATATCAGGGCACATCTTCGCATCCTCAATCCAGACAATCGTACTCGTGTAGTAGAGCAAGCCAGGTTTGTTGAAGAAGAGTTATATGCCCACGTGCGCACCTACCCCGCCCCGCTACCAATCCCCTAAACCATTGCACTAATGCTCTCATCACCTCGTTAATCCCCCTCACACACTCACCAACAGGAAACCACATTCCCTCTAAACATGTCGCCACATCCTCTGCCACATCCCCAACCCAAGACGAACCCACCACACAAATTATCACACCAAGAGTACCTCCATCTTAGACATGGTCTCTATTTCTGCTACAAGCAGCCTTACGCTCTCACCCAATCTAAATACAGAATTCTGCATGCTACTTGGTGTTGAAGACGAAGACACCACCCTTGTTGATTTCGAGATTCTTAAGTTGGATGATGGCCATGCCAGGACTGGCTCTCAAGGACCTGGTCGTAATGTATGTACCACACCTTCAAAGTTAATAAGTTAAACGAGCCATGGGCTCGAGGTAGATAGATGAACACTGCTTATAAATGATTAAGTATTTAAGTTATAATATGTTTGATAGTGTGTATTGTGCTTGAGGTCATTTATTTTAGGTGTGATTTGGGAAACATAACTGAATATCCTTGATTATAAAAATGGTCATAGAGTAATTTCTAATGCATATAATGTAGTCGGGGCGGTTCGGTATTCTCAGTTTCAAGTTATGGAAAACCGAACCGAGCAGTGTAAATGTCGGTTCAGTCTGAGTGGCTCGGATTGGTTTGGTCGATTTTGGCTTTACATTTACACCACCTCCACCCCGCCAAACAAGTCCTACCTAAGAGCATATATTTAAACTATAGCATTAATAATTTTACCTATTATTGCTGATACTGCAGCATGTGAATCTTTTAGTTGTATGTCATATGGAATCAACCAAGGAGGTCTTTTCTCTGATTCACTTTCTTGTTTACCCTTTTCTTCCCTTTCTCTCCATAAATCTCTGCTCTTCTCCAAAGAAAGTGCAGCTTTTGCCCATATTCCAGGCATAAGAGTTAAAGGTACGTCACTATGTGTGGAATTAATGCCTTCTGGGTTGCCATCACTTTTATGTAAACCAAAACGATATCTGAATCCAGATTCAGAAATAAGAGATGATACATCAAGTGATGCAGAACTTGGCACCTCCCAGTATGTTCCATTCCTTTCAACATACATCTCTGGCCATGCCGCTTCCAGTGAGACATCATGGTTGGGAAGCTGTAGATAGAAATGTTCAAGTAAAAATTGGCGAAAGAACAGCTATGATAAGGGTTTGAATGAAAAATAAAAGGGAAAAAGTGTGCTTCACCGTCCTTTTGCGGGTAATATAGACACATTTAGCCACTACGATAGGAAAAAATTTTGATTACGAATCCCAGACACAGATTTTTATGTTTGGGATGATCCCAAGGGATCATTTTCTTATTGCATGAGATCAATTTGTAATCACGTGGGTACAATAACGATCATGAGCGTTCATTATGATTGTACATGATCAAAAAATGATCGTGCATGATCACCCTGACTTATCCAGGTACCTCTTCAAAAATTTCGCATACGTTGGAAGTTTGACTGAGTAATCCAGTCCATTAGTTACCATTTGAAATTGATCAAGAGAAAAAAGACCTAAAAGGGCTTAGAGAAAATATTTATATATATATTCAACAATTCTTCTCTAGCATTTTTTCCTCTGTACAAAATATGTCTTTATTTTTAAAATAAATATTTCTAGACAAGAATTGATGTGCGCACACGCGCGTGTCATGAGATTAAGAAAATCATGAGATCAAGTTTCAAATGGTGGCAAACATACTGCATTATTAAGTTTAACTCCTCAGGGGCATGGGGATAAAACAAGAAAAAGAAAATGTGGCTAGATTTGAAAACCACTGATCAACATTATGCCTTAAAACTTTGTGTTTGAGTAACACTGAATTATAGAGCTTAACAGAAAAATAGGGTCCTTTTTTATACTATAACGCCATTAAGGTTTTCTTTGTTTGGGTATTTTAACTCTATTTTGGTGAGATTAAAACACCATCGGAGAAATTGATGTGTTTAGTAAACCTCCATTTTGGAGCTCTAGTGATAGAAGGCTGAAATTTTCATTTTGACTCCATCGCGCACGGAAATGTGGGATCTCCATTTCTCACAAGAACTTCAGTTTATAGTGAAGCCACTAGCACCGCTCTCTCAAACAGAGCTTAATAGTATTAGAGGATATTAACAATTACTTTGTGAGCTCCACTATAAAACAATTACTGAGCTGTGCTTAATAGTATTAGACTGAGCTCTCAAACAATTACTTTGTGAGCCCAAAATTCAGTACAAAATTGAAAGAGAACCAGAGGGGAAAAAACATTACTTTGTGAAAGAGCACAGCTTTTGCACGGCGACCTTTCCTTTCACCATGCCTTTCGACATTAAACATTAAGGTTGTATCATCTGTCAGATAAAACTGAGAAAGCAGACCAATAGCATATATGGATTTGTCAAAAAAATGCTTTCCAATGTCTCTAAATATAGATAGGTCCATCTCCTCTCTTCTTGTCACTTCCTTCTTGATCATAGATATCAACTTTCTTGGACGAAATTGACCCACCAATCCAACCCACCTTAAAAAGCAGCTTGGAGGAGTTAGAAAGATTCATAACTAAAAACCATAAAAGGATTTTTTTTGTAATCTATAAAATAAGTTAAGAAAGGTTGTTTTTTCTACAAAGAAAATTACTTTTACAGGTGCATTAATTCCAAATACATAAAACATAAAGATAAAACTATTACAGAAATCGAGTAAAAGCGAGAGACAAAAAAACACATAAACACAAGATTTAAGTAGTTCTAGGGGCAGTAGCAAATCAATTCAGTAGATGAAAAAGCAAAGTTACAAGGGGAGGCTTCGTTTGGTTTTTAATCATTTATCTAACCATAAAATAGGAGTTTTATAGAAAACTCTGTATAAACAAACATTCCCGAAATACCCTTTAAATAACTTCATGCAATAGGTGTCAGATGAATCCCTGAAAACTCTACAGAGTGGCATCTGATCTAAGGGGACATACTGCTGAAGTGCTTGATGTCAAATTTGGAATCTGCAAACGGGTTAGAATTCGAGGCCTATAACTAAAAAATGACAACCATGAACAAAATGGTCCTTCATTAGTCGACCAACCCATCTTGAAGTCATTGATAACAAATCCTTGAATGTCAAGGAGAACTGGTATCACGCGAGGATATAGGTGTGGTGCATAACAAAAGAAGACAAATAACCAGTGTGGCGACCAAGAAGAGTACAACATGTCTCAAAGATATAATTAGTATCATGAAAAATGTATAAAACGCTATTTCCATCATATCTACTGAAAGGGAAGGCACGACAATGACCACTTAAAGTATTACGCAATCCATGATAGCTATTTTTAGGTCCAAGGAAGATAATGATGGATACATATTCTTTGTGGTGACAAAAGAGAGAGATTCAAACACAATTGGCCAACATGACCTCCTTTATTGATATGCATACAATAGATAATATTTACTTTGCATAATCATGAAGCAACAAAGAGAAAGCTCAAACATGAAGTTGTGAACTAAGAAGCACCGAACACATGGAACGATGTTATCAATCTCATTTTACTTGAAGAACGCCATGCCATTTAAAACAATCAATGGAGATTAGGTCGTTCTTTTTTTGACTGTCGAGATTTTTTAGATCGTATAGATAACTCTCAGATTTATCACTGATTAGTTTTTTTTGTATATACCATCACTATATTTCTATTTCAAATGACAATAATATAGTTTCTGTTTAGCACGGCGTTTTTGCTCCGGTAAGTTTGGACAAAAACGTCACCCTCATAAAATATGTGTTTGACATGACAACGTTTATGACCGGCACCAAGAAAAAACACTAATTTTGAACATAAAAGTGGAGGGAGTTCCTTAGGTGAGGTGGCGCGTTCACGAACGATACTTCATAACCACCGCGTTCATGGCCTCCACCGCCGTGCCAAACGGACCCGCAATCCAACACCATTCAGAGATGTCATGTTAGATAGAAAGTCAACTTTTTTTCCTTATTCCATCTACTTGTACAAAAACAAAGCCTAAGTGCACATAACATTATCTCAAAAGACATAAAAAGTGCAGCCCGGTGCACAAAGCATCCCCGCGCAGCGAGGGTCCGGGGAAGGGTCCCACCACAAGGGTGAAATGTAGGCAAACCTTGCCCTGCATTTTTGCAAGAGGCTTTGTCTTCTCAACCCCAAAAGCTATCTCAGAAGACATACTTGAAAAAATATATATGAAAAATGAAAAAAATTGTTGAGTGCTACTTTGTCTTCTCAACCCCAAAGCTGATGAAATTTTTTCCAAACAACTAAACAAGCATTCAACTCGTTCCATAAACAACATGCAACTGAACTAAAAATCTTTCTCTCTCACTCCAGCCCTAAATTGGAGTCCAAATCCTTCATTTCTCATGGAACAGCCGTCAATTTCACTAGTGTTTTAGTGCTATATGGCTGGCTCAAGGATTGTGGTTTTCTCTTAACAGTTACAAAAACAATCATATGTATAAATATATATACAGACGCTGTAGCATTGCTGACAGCAGCCAATCCTACATAAAAAAAATTCCGAGCTGAGACGATCGACGGCTTACATGTTGGAAAAGGCGTGGGAGAGGAGCGTGGACTGGAGGGAGAAGGAGCCGAGCTCCTTGTAAGGAGTGGGAGAGAGGCTGGGAATTAGGCCCAGTGGGAATACGTTACGGAGGAAGGAGAGCTGCAGCGGCCGGTCGGTGCGGCTGGCTCGGGCGGAAGGCAGCGGCGCCGGCCCGCAGGCGACTGAGCGCGCCGCTCCGTCGATCGTCTGCGGCGAGGCCACGTTCAGGTCCCAGAACCCCGCGTCCATGGCCAGCCGGAGGTTGGCCATTTCTTAGGATTCTCTTCTCCTGCTTCTCTCGGACACTGTCCCCGTCTTTTTCTACGTCACTTATCCATCCGCTCGAATCCTCGGCGCGTTTGAAAAAGGGGTTTGGGGAGGTTTTTGCCAGGTTTCTTTACTCTACGAAAAAAATGATGCCGCTGTATATTTTCGTTTGGCACAAATTTTTGCGATATAAAATACAATTATTTTTTAATATGATTGTATTACCCAAATAAGGTCATATATTTTCACAATTAATGTGCATCGTTAAAATCACGGATCCTACAGTTGTATTTGCTCCCGCACTGTACAACCCCGGTGTTCGCCAAGAGAAGCGGAGATTCAAGGATCAACATGCGAGAAGAGTAGGAAGGCGGGCGGGCTAGGATCTCGGCGGTCGCCCGCAGGAAGGTGGGCGGGCCAGGATCTCGGAGGTCGCCCGCAGGAAGGCGGGCGCGCCAGGATCTCGGAGGTCGCCCGCAGGAAGGCGGGCGCGCCAGGATCTCGGAGGTCCCCGCAGGAGGGCGGGCGAACCAGGATCTCGGTGGTCGCTCGCAGGAGGGCGGGCTAGCCAGGCTCTCGCAGACCGTGTGATGGAGGTCAGGCGAGAGAAACCCTTTGGGGGCGGCTCGCCTAGTGGAAGTCCAGTGGTGTTTGTGTTAGAAATTTTTCCGTGAGGTGGACTAGGTTCGCCGAGACGTCCCAATGAAGTCGTGCGCGAAAATTAGAGCCTGTTCAGACTCCCACGAGTGCGCGTTGATTCAGTCGCGCGAACGGTCGAAGCCTGTGATAGGTGGGCCAGACTGTCTCGTAAATTCAGGTCGCGAATTCGGTCTCTTCTTTGGCACGTTTTTTATCATGATCATGAATTAAAGTAAAAGGAGTTTTCAGTTTTAATGGATTTTAATTTTTCCCATTAAAGCTGAAAATTTGGTAACTCCTATTTTGGGTTTCTCTCCTATTAAAGAACCTAAAATGGAAATTCATTTTCATGCTTTACGGGTGAACAAGGTTAGAAATCCCGGATCAAATTCCCGTGCCTTTTTCTCCTCTCGCACAGCAGAAACCGCCGGTCTCAAGGTCTTTTCCTATTCATCGCTGGCGGCTAGGTCTGTGGATTTCCCGATCTCCTTTTCTCTTCACTGATCTTGTGATGGAAATCGCCCTAGACTTCTCCATAGTCAGGCTTTGAGGGAAGGCTCGCTGCCGGCACTAGACAAGGGCTGATTTGCCTCCCTGTATTCTCGGCTTCAGCAAAAACGAGGAAGAAGAACAGTTCTGCATGCTGTCATCTACAGTAACTGCTCTAGTGGCTGCAGTAAAGGATAACGCCCCTCATCGTCGACTTTTTCTACATCGCCGACACCCAATCCTTCCTCCTTCAGATCTCCAGAGAGAAGGATTTCATCTTCCATAAAGCTTGCGACCAAAGATCCATACTTCACCGTGAACTCTAGTTCTGAAGAAAGGGAAGGAACCTTGGTTTTCACGGTGTTAATCTACAGGAAATTAGTTGTGAAAGTAATTCAGGTTTACTCTCATAACTTTGATCGATTGACCTCATACAGCGCACAAATCTTAAGAAACTCTTGTATGTTAGCGGGTTCTTCCAACGCGGCGGAATTCATAAAGAACAACACCTCGCAATTGTTGCGAATATCCGCCATAATGAAGCACGAGCAGGAATCCAAGAACGGTATAAATTAATTCCGCACTTCAGTTATTTTACCGTTCTATCTCATTTTGCAATATTTGTGTGTTTCTCAATTTGCGTTTTCAATTAGATAATATAGTCTGCGTTTAAAATTCCATTTGAGATAAATAGTATTTGGATAAGAACGATCCTTGTGCATGTATTTTGTTGTCGCTGCATTCAGCAAAATAATTATCCTTAATTTCGATAATACAATTTCGTAGCGACACGTACCTTTAGTTTTACTAACAGTTGGTATCAGAGCGAACTTATTTCAAAATTATTTGTCTCCGTAATTATTTGGAATTTTAAATCTTTTCTAATTGAATTAAGTGAGAACACCAAATATAAAACCCTATTTATTTTAAGAGAAATAAAATTCGGAACTGTTTTAAAAGTGCGTTTAGCAAAACAGTCAAAGACAGTCGTCGTGTTTACTTGAGGCGATTAAGTGCCCACACGTCATTCATAAGAAAACACGACATTAAGTTTAGAGCAATATTCAGATATCCCGGTGTGAAAGAGTCTCGTGGATTGATAAGAACTGTAGCCGCCAAAGTGGCCTTTTCGAGTCAATTTGTGAGATTACGGTTTCACATGTGTTAGGGAGTTCTCTGAGACTAGTGCGCAATCATTCTCCCAAAGGAGGTGCTTGCGCAATAGATTCGGAGGGATACACTCGGACATTTGGACGGTAGCACGGGCTCTAGTATTCTATTCGCCCAAAGGTGGTAGATTTACGAAAAGCTTAAGTGTAACTGTTGCTAGTTCGTGTGTGAAGAATTACTAATTGCATGGCGCGTAGTCTGCCCAAAGGTGTTGCCCGCTGACGCGCCTGGATTCTTCGCCTAGTGTGCTATTTAGGGTTTTTAGCCACTGTTGCTCTATTAGTCTGATCTGTTTTACTTTCTCTTTACTTCCAGTCACCTTTACAGTCCATAATAACATGGCGACCATAGAGAAGCTCACTGGGTCGAACTTCAAGAGATGGAAGTCCAACATAATGTTCGCTCTTCAGATGGCTGATATTGAGATGGCCATGAGTACCGACCAGCCTGCAGAGCTCACAGCGACCAGCACTCAAGCTGATAAAGACCTTTATGCCGCCTGGAACAAGTCCAACAAGATATGCTTGTTGACTATGAAGCGTTCCATCCCGGAGCATTTACTGAGTGGTTTGCCTGACACGATCGTCGCTAGGGACTTCCTGACTGTCGTTGGGCAGAGATATAAGGTGTCTTCGAATGCTGAGATCGGGATGCTGATACAGGACCTCTTCTCCATGAGGTATTTGGGAGGAGGCGGTGTCCGTGATTATATTCTGAAGATGGTCTACTTTCAGACCAAGTTGCAGGAGATGGAGATCAGTCTCCCTGAAGCGTTGATAGTGCATCAAGCACTCAACACCCTCCCCGCAGAATTCAGCATACTAAAGACCACCTACAATTCCCAGGACGAGGCGTGGAAGATAAACGACCTAATCACTCGCTGCGTCGCTGAAGAGGAAAAGCTCAAGAATGAGAAGACTCATACTGCTCTTCTTGTCTCCAAGCCCGCATTTAAGAAAGCCAAGAAGAAGAAGTCCAAAGCTCCCGTTAAAGCTCCTGACACGCCCGTTTCCTCCAGCAAGGGTGCTGATGAAAAGAAGCCTCTGAGTTGTTTCTTCTGCAGGAAGAAGGGACACGTGAAGAACGAGTGCCGAAAGTTTAAGTCTTGGATGGAAAAGCGCGGTTTTGCACTTTCAGGTAATCCCTCAGCCTATGTCCTTTGTGAATCCAATTTAATTGAAGCCCCATCAAGTTCCTGGTGGCTCGATAGTGGAGCAACTAATCATGTTGCTTACACATTACAGGGGTTCATCAAAAGGAGGAGGCCAAGCAGGGGTGAGTGCAGACTGACAGTTGGCAATAACGCTGAGGTGGAGGTGGAGTTCATAGAAGATGTTCGTTTAGTTCTTTCTTCTGGATTTGAGCTTTTGTTAAGAGACATTTTCTATATTCCTTCGTTTAGAAGGAACTTGATTTCTGTATCTGCTTTAGATAAACTTCATTTTGGCTTTAACATTAATGCTGGTTCTATTGATATTTCTTATGAATCGCGAGTTATAGGCCATTGTTTATTATCTGGCGGATTATGTAGTTTATGTCTATCTCCTAGGAATATTTGTGCTACTTCCTATAATGTAGAAAATATTGCCAGTAAAAGACCTCTAATTAAGGAACAGTCATTCATGTTATGGCATAAAAGATTAGGTCATATCTCTAGGGAAAGAGTAGAGAGATTAATTAAGGAAAATATTCTCCCTACCCTTGACTTCAGCGACCTAGAGACATGTGTTGACTGTTGTAGAGGTAAGATGACCAAGATTAAAAAGAAAGGCTCAACTCGTAGTTTAGATTTATTGGAGGTCATTCATACAGACATTAGCGGCCCGTATTCATCTACCCTCTGTAACAACACTTACTTCATTACTTTCATTGACGACTACTCCCGTTTTGAATATTTGTACTTGATTAAAGAAAAATCTGAATCTCTTGACAAGTTCAAGATTTTCAAGACTGAAGTTGAAAAGCAAATAGGGAAAGTCATCAAGATTGTTAGGTCTGACAGAGGTGGCGAGTATTTTGGTAGACATGATGCCTCCGGGCAACATAAAGGTCCGTTTGCCAGATACTTGGAGAGCTGCGGCATTGTTGCTCAGTACTCCATGCCGGGTAGTCCTGAGCAAAATGGTGTGGCCGAAAGGCGCAATCGCACCCTTAAGGAAATGATGAGGAGCATGATGAGTAGGACGAATCTTCCTGAGTTTTTGTGGGGTGAGGCACTTAAGACAGCAGTGTATATCCTCAATAGAGTACCTTCAAAGTCAGTACCCAAAACACCGTTCGAGTTGTGGACTGGTAGGCGACCCAGCCTTAATCATTTGCGTGTCTGGGGTTGTCCTGCAGAAGTCCGTCTTTATAATCCATCGGAGAGTAAAATTGCCCCCAGGTCTTGTCGTTGCTACTTCATAGGCTACCCAGATCATTCGAAGGGATTTAGGTTTTATTCCCCTCTAGGAGGATCCAGAGTAGTAGAGTCACAGACAGCTAAATTCTTGGAGTTAGATGTTGCTGATGAACCAAGTTGTTCTCACCCAGTTAGTGAAGTCGATGAAATCGTGCCCATTAATCTATCTGTGCCTTTATTGGAGAACCTGGTGGTGCCTGAACCTAGGATAGAACCTGTAGAGGAAGTGGAGCCGGTTTTACCACCGATTCCAATTGAGATTCCTCCACAGATTCAGGAGGATCATCCGCATGCTAGGAGATCCATTAAGCAAAGAAGGCCAGCGATTTCCTCTGACTATGAAGTTTACTTGGGTGAGAGTGATTTTGACATTGGTCATGTGGTTGACCCAGTGACATTTAATGAGGCTGTCTCTGGACCTCAAACTGATCTGTGGTGGGAAGCGATGAAAGACGAGATGGAGTCTATGAAGCTGAATAAAGTTTGGGAGTTAGTTGAGTTACCTAAAGGTTGCAAACCCATTGGTTCTAAATGGGTATATAAGACCAAAAAGGACTCCAATGGGAAGATCGAGCGGTTTAAGACCAGACTGGTAGCCAAGAGATTTACACAGAGAGAAGGTATCGATTACAACGAGACCTTTTCCCCTGTTTCCTCTAAAGACTCTTTCAGAGTGATAATGGCGCTTGTAGCTCATTATGATTTGGAGTTACACCAGATGGATGTTAAGACCGCATTCTTGAATGGTGATCTTGCCGAAGAAGTTTATATGGTGCAGCCTGAGGGATTCAAGTCCGGTCACAGTGACCAACTTGTGTGTAAACTTAACAAGTCCCTATATGGTCTGAAGCAAGCTTCTAGACAGTGGTATTTGAAATTCGACGAGATAGTTACTTCATTTGGGTTTGAAGAGAACAAGGTGGACCGCTGTATATATCTCAAGATCAGTGGGAGTAAATTCATCTTCTTAATTTTATATGTAGATGATATTTTGCTTGCGAGCAGTGATTTGGCATTATTGCATGAATCTAAGCAATTTTTATCAAAGCACTTTGATATGAAGGATCTTGGAGAAGCATCTTTCGTCCAAGGGATTGAGATCATTAGGGATCAATCTCACCATACGTTAGCACTCTCTCAGAGAGCCTATATAGAGTGTGTACTTGAGAGATTTAGCATGCTCGATTGTAAGCCCGGTGATGTCCCTGTGCTTAAGGGTGACAAGCTTAGCTTGTCACAATGCCCCGGGAACGACACTGAGAGAGAGTCTATGAAGGACATTCCTTATGCTAGTGCGGTAGGCAGTTTAATGTATGCCCAGGTTTGTACCAGACCGGACATTGCCTTCGCAGTAGGACTTCTAGGCAGATATCAGTCGAACCCAGGACCCTGTCATTGGGTGGCTGCCAAGAAGGTCTTAAGGTATCTGAAGGGGACGAAAGATTTTAAGTTGGTCTACCATAAGGTTCAGAATCTCGATTTGGTGGGGTATACAGACTTTGATTTTGCTGGGTGTGAGGATGATAGAAAGTCTACTTCGGGTTATGTATTTAAGTTTGCTGGCGGAGCCGTTTCATGGAAGAGTGTCAAACAGACACTCATTACATCATCCACCATGCACGCGGAGTTTGTTGCTCTTTTTGGAGCTTCTACCCATGCTGTGTGGCTTAAGCATTTTATTACTTAGCTAAGGGTCGTCGATTCTATAGAAGGACCCATCCGGTTGTACTGTGATAACATTTCTGCAGTTTTGTTCTCAATGAACAATAAAAGTATCACAGGGTCCAAGCATATGAAAATTAAGTTTCTGACTGTTAAGGAAATGGTTAAGAAATGTGACATTACGGTGGAGCATATAGGAACAGATGACATGGTAGCCGATCCACTTACTAAGGGACTTCGCCCCAACGTGTTTCAAAGACATGTCTGCAGTATGGGGCTTAAGGAGTCGATTGATATGCTAGATTAGTGTGAGGCTGCGTGTAGCTCCAATTCATACATCTGTTATTTAATTAAGCACTTTGTATTTGATAGTTTGATATCAAACATTAAGAAAATATTCGTGTTGAGTATCATTAAGTAGCGATACTCATAACGCGTTGTGATATATCACACTTCATTCAAAAGACTCGGATGAGTGTCAGTCTGAGTATAAGGCTTATGGGCACTTCATTTATTTTCATTAAGCCTTTGTATGTACATTATGACACATTAAGTGAATTCTTAAGAAAGTGACATACGTGTTCTTTTGAGCACATAAAGAATTTCTCAAAGCATGGTTTAGTGCATTCATTCGAGAAATTGGTTGACCACCAAACTAGGATAACAATTATGTGTGCGCACATTCTTCATAATGTTATCCTAAATTCTAACCGCGCTTTGTCCATGTCAATTGAATCTGGAAGCTACTGTGACCATGGAAGGTCCCGTGTCGCTCAATGATGTGGTTGCCGCCATGATTCAGAGTGAAGGATTTGGTTGGACCAGATTGACGTGAGAGTAGACTCTTAATGTCGCGTTCGCTAGTGGTACCCTTAAGTCTAGTGAAGATTTCATATAGAACGTCATGAGGTACGGTGGATCCAAGTCCAAGTGGGAGAATGTTAGAAATTTTTCCGTGAGGTAGACTAGGTTCGCCGAGACGTCCCAATGAAGTCGTGCGCGAAAATTAGAGCCTGTTCAGACTCCCACGAGTGCGCGTTGATTCAGTCGCGCGAACGGTCGAAGCCTGTGATAGGTGGGCCAGACTGTCTCGTAAATTCAGGTCGCGAATTCGGTCTCTTTCTTGGCATGTTTTTTATCATGATCATGAATTAAAGTAAAAGGAGTTTTCAGTTTTAATGGATTTTAATTTTTCCCATTAAAGCTGAAAATTTGGTAACTCATGTTTTGGGTTTCTCTCCTATTAAAGAACCTAAAATGGAAATTCATTTTCATGCTTTACGGGTGAACAAGGTTAGAAATCCCAGATCAAATTCCCGTGCCTTTTTCTCCTCTCGCACAGCAGAAACCGCCGGTCTCAAGGTCTTTTCCTATTCATCGCTGGCGGCTAGGTCTGTGGATTTCCCAATCTCCTTTTCTCTTCACTGATCTTGTGATGGAAATCGCCCTAGACTTCTCCATAGTCAGGCTTTGAGGGAAGGCTCGCTGCCGGCACTAGACAAGGGCTGATTTGCCTCCCTGTATTCTCGGCTTCAGCAAAAACGAGGAAGAAGAACAGTTTTGCATGCTGTCATCTACAGTAACTGCTCTAGTGGCTGCAGTAAAGGATAACGCCCCTCATCGTCGACTTTTTCTACATCGCCGACACCCAATCCTTCCTCCTTCAGATCTCCAGAGAGAAGGATTTCATCTTCCATAAAGCTTGCGACCAAAGATCCATACTTCACCGTGAACTCTAGTTCTGAAGAAAGGGAAGGAACCTTGGTTTTCACGGTGTTAATCTACAGGAAATTAGTTGTGAAAGTAATTCAGGTTTACTCTCATAACTTTGATCGATTGACCTCATACAGCGCACAAATCTTAAGAAACTCTTGTATGTTAGCGAGTTCTTCCAACGCGGCGGAATTCATAAAGAACAACACATCGCAATTGTTGCGAATCTCCGCCATAATGAAGCACGAGCAGGAATCCAAGAACGGTATAAATTAATTCCGCACTTCAGTTATTTTACCGTTCTATCTAATTTTGCAATATTTGTGTGCTTCTCAATTTGCGTTTTCAATTAGATAATATAGTCTGCGTTTAAAATTCCATTTGAGATAAATAGTATTTGGATAAGAACGATCCTTGTGCATGTATTTTGTTGTCGTTGCATTCAGCAAAATAATTATCCTTAATTTCGATAATACAATTTCGTAGCGACACGTACCTTTAGTTTTACTAACAGTTTGTACCTAGGAGTCCTTGGTGGTCTGCAATTAGCTTCTCCAAACATCGGAGTTTGGCTGTTGGCAGACCAATTTGGGGTGCGTATAGTGAAATCATAAGGCGGAATTCGGCTATTAGCAGTAGGGCTGATATCGAGTCGAGTTCGAGCGATTTGGGCTCGGCTCGAAATCGAAATTTTCGAGTCAAACTCGGCTCGAAATCGACTCGAAATCGAAATCGATTTCGAGTCGAGCCAGCTCGGCTCGAAATGACTCGATTCCGAGCCGGCTCGAAATCGAATCGAGCTGGCTCGAAATCGAATCAAGTTGGCTCGAAATTGAGCAAATTTTCTCTTTATTCGTAGTTGGCTCGAAATTAAATTGGGAAACTTTTAAATTTAGCAAATGAAACATTTAAAGTCTTCAATATTTGTATTTGAGTTTAAAATTTAGTGTTAATAATTTTAAAATAATAATATATTAATAAATACATAATGTTTTTAATCAATTCGAGTTGATTCAAATCATATTTCGAGCGATTCAGGGCTGGCTCGAAATCAGATTCGAGTCAAATTGAATCGACTCAAATTGAGTCGAATCAAATTGAATCGACTCAAATTGAGTCGAATCAATTGTAACCGATTCCGATTCGGCTCAATATTCGAGCGATTTTCGAGCGGCTTTCGAGTTTCGAATAATATGCTCAGCCTTAATTAGCAGACCATAAGTAAAAAAACTATATATAGACCTTGAAGGACACCTTTGGAGGGGATCCAGTCTCAGCACCCTGAGCTTCCTTCTACTTAGGTTATCTTGGTTCAGCTCTCAGGCTCTCCGAGGTGCCCAGTCTCAGCTTTGACTTGGGAGGGAAAGCGCTCTAAGATCTTCCGGGTGTGTGGTGGGACCTCCTCGCTGCGACCAAGGGTCTGTGTCTTCGGTATGTTCCTTCCGAGGGATCGGTAAGTGATAGCTGCCCCCCCCCCCCCCCACCACCACCACCTTTGGGAGCCCGAGATCCACAAGAGGCAAGTCTTGGTTTCAACACGCACGATGATCAATTATGATCATTGTACGTTACCCGTACCAGCGTACCGAAATATCTCTCACTCTTTCGAGAGATATTTGGGTACGTGGCACGCGCGGTGATCAACAAAGATCGTCGAGTGGGGTAAAAATAGTCGTGTGATCCGTGATTTCTGCAAATATAGGTGCAATACGGTCGTCTTGAAATACGGCCGTATTTTAGATCAATCACGCACAAATAGTCGTGCTCGCGGAAAACAACGGTGTGATGGCGCATCCCGCACGGTGATCTTTGGTATGTTGCACGCACGAACAATTTTCTCTTACCTGCCACGGCGATCGTCGTCGTGAACGCGGTCGTTATGAATCGTCATTCGTAAACGCTCAAATAAGAAATTTCATCCACTTTTATGTTCTTTCATTTCAAACACATTTTATAATGGTGATGTCTTTGTTCTAAGCTCGCCGGGGCAAAAAACGTTGTGCCCAAAAGACCCTGATCGGGGTTGGTAAAATATAATTGAACTTGTGGTACAGTACATTGGGTTATATGATAACATTGAAATCTTTTAAATAATTTTATTTAATTTAATATATATCATGCCCCGATGCGACATTCCACCCATCACACATCATCTCCATGATTTTTTTAGTCGAATATAAATTGTAATAGAAATTGAGAAGATGACACCTATTTTTCAAAATAATAAAACACACAAATTAAGTATATTAAAAAAACTATAAAAGGCGTGCAATTTTATGCGTTGAATCATAACCCAAAGGTGACGATCGATGTTGAATATGACCCGCGGGGTTCGGGGCCGCAACCCTGGCCAAAAAAATTTGGTACACGGGCATGTGCGATTGTAACTGCTCCAGAAGTCAGGGGACGCATCCAAAAGACGGAGATGCGGCTTTTCGGGGCACGCGGTCCGAGACACACGGGCGTGTGCCCAGACCGTGTGTCATTCTGACGGTTCCAGGACGATTTGCTAATTGTTACACGTCTGCATGAAAGGACGCGATGTTTGGGACACACGATCGAGGCACACGGGAGTGTGCCTCTGCCCCTGTGTCAATCTTGCTTCCTGAAATTGTAATTGTTCTGAGTGTTATATAAACTCTGTTGCGTAATCCGTGTGCCGCCTCCTCCCTCGGATCCCCAAAATTCCGTCAGCATTCACTCCTCCCCAATTTCAGTCGGAATTCCCTTTTATGGGTTTTCTCTTGGATTGTCAACATGGCAACCAGTTTTGGAAGGAGATATTTCTCCTTCAATGGTGATTGTCGGCCCCTCCTCTCCTTCCTAACCCGACCTAAGGTTTTCTCCTATTTAAGGAGAGGTATGGCCGGCTATCCAGGAAGGGCAGTGCAGAGGTGTATCAGCAGCAAGGTTGAGAGCACGTTCTCCTTCCCGGCGGGCGGTTTTGCGGGTTCTTCGTCTCAGCGGGATCCTTTTCTCAGCTGGCGAGCTTCTCTCGCCATCGTGTTCTTCCGCTGCCGGCTTCGTCTCCCGCCGCCGATTTGATTCTCGTCGCATCGCGTACGACCGGACCTTGGAGGATTCTGACCGCCATCTAAATTTTCGGTCTATTCTTCTTCTCCATATTTAGCTGTATTGTATGTTTGAGAATTTTTGAGAATTATAATATTGATCTCTGTCTGCACAGTGGACGTACCCAAATTTCGGGGAACCACTTAAATCTTGGTGTTCATCTTTTGTGGTGTTTGCTCTGTATATCTTTCCGTTGTTATTTTTCTCATAACTCGTTATAGGCCGTTAGAAATTTATTTGAACATGAGATCTCATATCTGCACTCGGACATCGATTTTCATAACAAGTGGTATCAGAGACATGTTCGATCGACGATCGTTTGGACGTTCCGTTTCGAGTTGGTCAACGGTAGGTGACGACATCGGTCCGCTCTCTATCTTCCCAATCTTGATCCGTGAATTTATTCGGTCTCTTCGGTCTCCGTGCAGATTTCTTTAGTTTGTTTTATATTGCGACTTCCACCACCGGTGCGAAGTTTGAAGTTACGAAGTTCGACGGAAAGCACAATTTTGGTCTGTGGCAGGTCAAGGTCCGAGCACTACTTATCAAGGAAGGTTGACATCGTGTCCTATATATTGGGGAAGGCCAATAAAGATGTTGTGGTTACCGATCGCATGTGGGAGGATTTGGATCTCAAAGCTATGTCCACCATACATCTTTGCTTATATGATGATGTGTTATATGGAGTTCTTTCATAGACGACTGCCTCTGGTCTTTGGACAAAGTTGGAGAGTATTTATATGATGAAGTCTCTCCCCAATCGCATCTACCTCAAACAGCAGTTGTACAAGTTCAGCATGAAGGAGGGTTCCTCTCTACATAACCACCTGAACAGTTTTAATAAACTGTTATCTGAGTGTCTCAGCATGGATATCAAGGTGGAGGAAGAGGACAAGACAATTATTCTTCTGAACTCTCTTCCAAAGTCCTGCGAGAGCATGATCACTACTCTTACCTACAGAAGGACGTTTTGGACATGGAAGTGGTCACTGCAGCCTTACTCTCAGATGACATCCGAAAGAAGTCTTCTGGCTCAAGAGTTGCTGAAAGTTCAGTTTTATGCTCTCAGGGTCAGTCTGGTTCAGACAGAGGAGGCAAGTCTAAGAAAAGTGTGGGTAGCCACTGTAATTACTGCAAAAAGAAGGGTCATAAAATCAAGGATTGTTGGACGCTTCAGAACAAGGAGAAAGAAAAATCCCTTGGTGATGATAAGGAAAAGTCTGTCGCATCCATATGCCTTGAGGATGCCAATGAGGATGTTCTGTAATACTTTTTCACATATCTTTTTCCCTTGTTCTTGTGTATTTTTTCTTCCTGCATTTTTTTATCCTTTCTGCTTTTCTCTTCATTTGCTCATTATCATTTCCCTTCTATTTTATTTTTCCTTATCATGCTAGCTTTATGTTTGTTTTTCGTATAACTCTTATTCTTGGGAGTTATTTTTCCTGGTAAATAACTTCATTGTTGAATGCGTTTATGTCTCCCTATTACCTAAGCTTTTTCGTTGTTACTCCTCATTTATGAGCTGAGAGTGTGTCTAGTTTACCATTTTGATTAGTTCTCATAGGGGTTCATCTTTCCATGCTGAGGTCAGTCTGTTTGCATTCTTTCTTATTGTGTCTGCATTTATCAATTTCTCTCTCACGCGCACATCAATAGCCGGAAGTCTTGACAAATTCAGTTTTGTTATGGGAGACCACCGCTGGAGGTGGAGCAGTTGGTATTTAGCTCCAAGTGGAGCGTTTTCTGAGGCAGCCGCATCAATCTAGTTTGTGTGCCACTCATAATCAGAGAGGTTCTTTTCTGATCCGCTATCAGCCGAAGTTCAGTCGGACAGTTTCTCTGGTTTTGGATCTTTGGTGATCGTTGGGCATTTTGGAGTTATCTCAGCCAGGTGGAGCTCGTCCTGGGAGAGGCGCCAAGATGGAGATTGTTGCGTAATCCGTGTGCCGCCTCCTCCCTCAGATCCCCAAAATTCCGCCAGCCTTCACTCATCCCCAATTTCAGTCGGAATTCCCTTTTATGGGTTTTCTCTTGGATTGCCAACATGACAACCAGTTTTGGAAGGAGATATTTCTCCTTCAATGGTGATTGTCGGCCCCTCCTCTCCTTCCTAACCCACCTAAGGTTTACTCCTATTTAAGGAGAGGTATGGCCGGCCATCCAGGAAGGGCAGTGCAGAGGTGTATAGGCAGCAAGGTTGAGAGCGCGTTCTCCTTTCCGGCGGGCGGTTTTGCGGGTTCTTCGTCTCGGCGGCATCCTTTTCTCGGCCGGCGAGCTTCTCTCACCGTCGTGTTCTTCCGTCGTCGGCTTCGTCTCCTACCGCCGATTTGATTCTCGTCGTATCGAGTACGAATGGACCTTGGAGGATTTGATAACGCTCAAAGCATTCGAGTGAGCGTCAAGTTTGGAACGACTCTACCCGTAACCCCCAGCAGGGGTATTTATAGGCATAACCCTAAATCCCCGACGACCCATTATGGGTGCTTTAACGAACCTGTTAGGGTTCCGTTAAAGACCCGACATTAATGCACAATATACTTTAACATTCTCTTTCTATATTATAGCAATTGATTCACATAACGGGTTAAACAAAACATATATATTAGATAACGACAAAATGAGTTTCAGATTAAAACAACAAGAGTTTTAGAACAAACGTCTAAACTCAAACAGGTTCCAAACATGCAAAAGCAAAAGCAAAAGCAAAAGCAAGAACAGTAATCTGAAGCAAACTCAAAAACGGGTGATGGGTCGATCTACTCAAACAGCAGATCATCTCCATCCATGTCGAAATCCAATTTCTCTCCTCCAAACTTCAATTGATCTGCATTTAAACATTAGAATGTTATGAGAACAAAACTCAATGAATCCATACATATGCATATCAAAAGTAAAGTGATTAGTTCTAACAATTTAGAACATAATACTCTAACTAGGAATAAAGACTCACATGTCCGCATCTCGATCTAATTTACACAAAATTAGAAGATTTGGTTTCATAGAACCAAGCTATGTTCCTTCGATTATCAGAATTATTATCAAAAACATTTCACAAGTGTGTCATACCATCAAGTTTGGAATGATACAACAACATATGACCATTATATCATCAGATTTGGAATGATATGATGAATAATTCTGATATCAGAGCACAAACAGTAACTTTAGTATTCCTTTTTGGAATGATACTCAATTCAGCCTTTGAAAAGAAATAGTTGTGTAAGTCATCAAGTTTGGAATGACTAGCAACTAAACAATCTCAGTGAAAGTGCACAGTTAACCTCACTAGAATTCTCTAGAGGGGGGGGGGGGGGTGAATAGAGATTTAAAATATTTTTGTGCAAAGTTAATAATTATATATATATGAGTGCAATGATCACAGATTAGAGCTTCTCACACACCAACAAGAATTAAACAAGTAAAGAAAATAAATGCAAGAGGAAAAATCATAACACGACACAAAGAAATATAGTGGTTCCCCAAACTTTGGGTAGTACACTCTTCTACCCCCTTGGTAGGAAATTCACTATCTTGCACTGAGTCTTTTGATAAGGAGACTCTTAGAACCACCCTGAGTCTTTTGATAAGGAGACTCTTAGAACCAACTGAGTCTTTTGAAAAGGAGACTCTTAGAACCAGTACAACTGAATTTTTTTTGAAGAGAGATTCTAAAAACTCTTTTACAATATTTGAAAGTGAAAATAAGATAAAGAAGAAAGAGAGATAATAAAAAGACAAGAAAGAATCTTCTTCCTAGCAAGAAGATTGGAAGCACAAGAAGTAGTGAATAAAATCTCTCTTCTATAGTGAGAAGGAGTTGTAGCCCTTTTCTCTCTTTTGTGAGAGCTATCAGAGTATGCAGCAGAGTGGCTTCAGAAGCAGGAGAAGATGGAAGCTTGATCTTTGCTGCAACACTATCTCTCAAATTTTTTTTTTCACTTGGGAGCTCTTCCTCTTTTTCAAATGTAAAAATGGTGGATCACTTGTTACTTGCTTTCTGCCGACCACCTTGTTATTTATAGCTCTGTTCATTAAAATAACACTATAGGAGAGTAATCAATTAGCATGCAGAGTATTAGAAAGAAGGAGAAATTCCCATAACAATTATATCCATAGAAGGAAAGTATTCATTCTGATTTCAAATAGTGTCCATAATGGATTTAATCAAATTAGCCAAGAATTCATTAGAGGAAAAGAATAATTCAGAACGGCTATAAAGAATAATTTGATTCCATATAAATTAGATCTATGAAAGATGGAAAGAGATCTGGCGATTTTTGAATTAATCATAGAAATCGACGTGCGTCGATTACTATTCGACGTAAGCGTCGAATTCGTCCTGGCAGAACGTCGAGAGGAGAATAAGGAAGGTGCGTCGACTAAGGTGCGTCGATTTCTCAAGATACGTCGACTAGAAGTCAGAGCTACGTCGACATAGGATACGTCGAATTCTTCTTAAAGTTACTTCGACTCATTCTGAAAGGAACGTCGATATCACTTCGACGTTGCGTCGAATACTTTTCGACGCATATTTACTTAACTTTGATTTTCCTTTCTTAGAATTCATATTCAACTTAATTTCAGGGGTTAAGAGAAATCATTTTCCCAACAATCTCCCCCTATTTGTCTTAACCCTAATTAGAGGGAAATTGTACTAGCATCACAACATTTGTAGAGAAAAGAAATATGTCAAATAAGCAGAAAAGAAATTGGAAAGAGAGATTATATAACCAAATTTTCCAGAATTATATAAACAGACTTCATGTTCATACAAATTAGTATTTAACTATAGGGTACAGTATATCAGTATTATTTTCAAATATTACTCAGGAGGGGTAGGAGGAGTCTTTCTCTTTCTCTTGAATACTACTGTTTTAGGAGAGGGGGGTTTCTCCTTCTCAGTTGCAGGAAGTTCACCTAGCTCCCCCTGAGCAGATTTCTCCCCCTGGGAAGAAACTTCCTTTGATCTTTCTACTTCTTCAATTTCTTTATCATCTTCAGCTCCAGCTGTTTCTGGCTCCTTAGCTCCTACTTCAGCCAACACAGCATCTGTCTGTCCTTTTTTCATTTTCAGCTTCATTGTCTGCTTTGCTTGCCTCCCCTTGTAATAATATCACTTGATTTGCAGCCTCTCTTGCTATATTAAGTACCTCTATTGTTTGTTCTTCAGAGTGTAGCTCAGGTACAACTTCATTTCCAATTGTCTTAAGAAGTGCAAGACTATCATCTTTTGAGCAAGGAGGGGACTTGTGAGAGAGAGAGATTTAGGATTGGAGAGCTGCTCTTCATCTAGATTCTCCCCCTTCTTGACCTTCCTGGCCAGGGAGGTTAAGAAAGACCTGGTCACTCTAGAGGAAGAGAGAGAGGTCTTCAGATTTTGCACAGAGGCACTGACCCCATCTATTTGGGTGTGCATGCTAAGGAAGGAGGAATGAATCTGGGAGCAGTGCTCATCCAGCATTGCTTGGAATGTTTGAGCTGCTGATGCAATGCACTGAGTAAGGAGAGCTTCAGTGGATGCAGATGGTTCATGTTGTGGTTGGTGATGAGGAGAGAGTGGTGGAGGAGGTGATGAGGGTGGAGAAAGGTTAGTTGATGTATGAAGTATTGGTGATAATGGAGGTAAAGAGGATGAGAAAGTATGAGGAGGAGGAGATGGAGAAACTGCTGTTTGAAGAGCAGGTGTTTGAGAAGAGGTAGGTAGAGTAGGAGTTGTGAGAGTGGTAGAGACTATTGGAGTGGATGATGGTGGTAGAGAAGGATTGTCTCTTTGAGGAGGAGGAGATGGATGAACAGGAGAGTTAGGAGGAGAGGGAGTCCTTTCAGGAATGGAACCAGGCTTAGGGATTTGCCTGGTCCACTTGGAGAATAGAGCTATTGACATTCTTTTCCCTGGAGGAATGGGGATTCCTTTTGACCTACAGAGGTCAGGGAAGGAGTGGAAGAGTACTTGACTTATAATCCTCATATATGCATTTTCTTTGTGTGAGTATTTGGAGCCTATCATCTTGAGCAAGCATATGGCCCAGTCCACCTTCTTCTTCAGCACAAGGGCCCCCATGATGTTCAGTTGCTGCTTGGGTACTGCATCATGGGCTGAAATTTTGCATAGTAGTATCCTTCCTACTACATCTGCTAGCAGTCTGTACTCCTCAGAAAAGTCTATTTTCTTTAGATGGATTGGTTTATCCTTTGAGAACTTCATAGTGGTTAGCAGATGCTTGATTTCATCATGTGTGAGGTCTATAGATTCATCACCTAATAAGGGAATGATGAAGACTTATGAGGTTACTCTTTAGAAATTGATTTCCTTTCCCTATTTTATTTGAACAAAGATAATATTAGGATATACCTGATGGAAGATCAAAGGTGGTCCTAATATGTTCTGCAGAGATTGAGACTGGTGTCTCATAGATTGTTCCCTGGATTTCTCCTTGTTCAGATATCTGAACATGAGTCATCAGCTCAGTGAGCTCTGTTTCCAGGAGCTTGCATCTTGTGGAGATGAGTTTGTCCAATCCAGCTTCAGTGAAGAGAGCTATGATGTTCTTATAATTTTCTGCAGCGACTTGGAAGGAGTCGAGGTCAATGTCGAAACCAGAGTTTATCTTGGGAGCCATTTTAGGTCAGTGAAAGAGAGGAGGAAATGGCTGGACTAAGGAGCAAGAAGGATGAATGATGCAGAGTAGTGAAAGTTTCTAACCGAAGAGTCTTTTTAAGTTAGGTGAAGCGTCGAAACGGGACTCAATTCGAGGCTTATTCGGTACTTCAGTGGATGTGACCGGAAATATTATAGTATTCCCGCTGGAATTTGACGTGAGCGTCGATATAGTCTGATATGGGATGATAAAGTTTCCTATCGACGTATGCGTCGATTGGAGTCGACGTATGCGTCGATTTCACTTATTGAGTTGAGTCATCGACGGTGCGTCGATTAGAAGTCGACGTGACTTTTGATTTTCCTGAAGAGTTTTAGGTTTTTATTTCTTTTTATCTCTTCCTAGTTCTAAGTCAGTCTTGGACTAATTTTCTACAGATAGTTTGATTGGTTGTGCCAACATTGTTTGGCAAGGTGGCCAGTTTTGTTACATATATGGCACTTGATTATCTTATTCTTATGATAATTTGAGTTTAGAGAAGGATAGAAGGGTTGATTAAGATAGAAAGTTTGATTAGGATGGGAATTTTGGTTACCAGGTTTAGGGTAGAAATTTTGGTTAGGATAGGGGTGTTGATTAGGATGGAAATCATGGTTAGGATGAATGGATCCTGAATGGGAATTATAGAGGGTTTTTGGAGGATAGGCATTTAAGTTGCTCTGATTTTTTGTGCGTCGATATCTATTCGACGCATGTTGATAGGTGCTTCGATTTATATTCGGCGCTTTCTCCCGATAGCGTTGATCTGATATCGACGCATGGAAAAAGTTGCGTCGATTGGAAGTCGACGTACTTTTATTCAAGCATCGAGTAGAGGTCGAGGCATCAGAGAGGTTGCGTTGAGTAAAAGTCGACGCACTATCATTCATGCGTCGATATAAAGTCGACGCGACTGTATCTTCATACATTTTCTTTTTCCCTTTTTCTGATTTTGTTCTTTTATGTATTGTTTCTTTTGGCTTAGTTGCTTCTTCAGATGAAGTTTGAGAGTCATCAGCTGAATACTATGATGTTTCATCAAATTGTTTTATTTCCTTGAGGGAGTCTTCTTCCTTATTTAGTGAGTCTTTTTTTTGGTTTGATTTGATGGGTTTTGTGAATTTTACAGGGATCATCAAAGCAGGTTTGTTGGATGGAACTTGGCTAGTTGAGGGATCAGCCCCTAGACCAAGATTTTTATGTCTCCTTGTTTGTTGTTCAGTGATTTCCTTGAGAGTTTGACTTCTCATTTTTATTGATTCTTCAAAAGCTTTTGCCTGGGATACCTTATCCTTAAGGAGCTGGTTTTCTATTCTAGCCCTTTCTACCTCCTTTTCTATGATGTTAGCCCTTAATTCATAATCTTTAGAGCATTTAACTTCTCTATTTCTCTGGTTTTTAGCCACATTGATTTGTTCTTTTAGATCTTTAATTTCTTGTGTAGCTTTTAGTTGATCTAGACACATTCCCATAAAATCATTTCTGAAGTTATCACTTTGAAAATCTATTTCATCAAACATGCTTACCTCATCCTTATCCTCAGATTCCTCTATGAGAATAACGCTATCTTCTTCTTCATCTTCAGAAGATATGCTTTCTTCTGATACTGTCTCACTCCATGATTTAGCACCATCATCATTCTTTGAGCCTTCAAGGGCCATCAAGCACAGATCTTCTTGCTTAGGCTCTTCATTGTCACTCTTAGAAGAGGAGCTGTCCTCAGAGTCTGTATCACTCCAGGCTTCTGCTATAAAGCCTCTTTCTTTCTTCTTCCCCTTTTTCTTGAGATCTTTCTTTTTCAGATCTTTCTTTGTCTCAGCATTTTCTGGACATTCTGGAGCAATATGTCCAGGTTTCCTGCAAGAATAACAAATAATTTCTTTAGTAGGAGTTTTGTCATACCTTGGTTTTGACTCTCTCCTTCTTGATCCATCTGTCCTGACCCATTTCTTGAATTTTCTGGCTAAGAAACTGAATAGTTCTTCTTCAGTGATAGAGCTTCCTTCTTCAGTTGCTTTTAATGCAATGTTCCTGTCTTTTGAAGAAGTTGGAGTGTTTTCTTTTCTCTTCTTCTCTTCTCTGGTTTTCAGCAGTTGCTCATATGATCTGAGTTTTCCTAAGAGAGCATCTGTTGAAATTTCCTTTTGTCCTCGTGTGTCTCTTATTGCCCATATCCTTGAGTCCCACGAACTTGGGAGACTCATCAGCAATTTGTCATTGATCTCTGTGAGAGAGATTTCTCTATCCAAGTCCCTTAGTTGATTGATGATCAGACTGAATCTGTCATACATCTCAGAGATTCTTTCTTCATTCTTCTTTTGGAAGTTCTCATATTGAGAGATCAATAGAGCATTCCTATCTTTTCTTTCATCAACACTTCCTTCTACCATCTTTATGAGAACCTCCCAAATTTCTTTGGCTGATTCACACTCAACAACCCTTTGAAAGATTTCATCAGAGAGGGTTGAGACCAGAATATTTACAGCTTTTGCATCACATGTTCCTGCCTTCTTCTCTTCAACTGTCCACTCAGCCTTTGGGACAAGTGTTTGAGTCACTTCACCACTTGAGTCTTTTCTATAAGGCTTGGGGGGACCTGTCAAGATAACATTAAATAAATCTTCATCAATAGAATTCATATAAATCCTAATTCTTGTTTTCCAAACTGCAAACTTCTCAAGATTGCACATTGGTGGTCTGGTGGAAGCATAATCTTTGATTTGTGTCATGTGTAAAGAAATATTTTTCAGAAATATATATATATATATAAGAATAAGAGGTTGGATCTTTTTGATCAAGGAGTTATCCTTTTTAGATCAACCTCCCTCTGATACCAATTGAAAGTGCACAGTTAACCTCACTAGAATTCTCTAGAGGGGGGGGGGGGGGGGGGGGTGAATAGAGATTTAAAATATTTTTGTGCAAAGTTAATAATTATATATATATATATATAGGTGCAGTGATCACAAATTAGAGCTTCCCACACACCAACAAGAATTAAACAAGTAAAGAAAATAAATGCAAGAGGAAAAATCACAGCACAACACAAAGAAATATAGTGGTTCCCCAAACTTTGGGTAGTCCACTCTTCTACCCCCTTGGTAGGAAATTCACTATCTTGCACTGAGTCTTTTGATAAGGAGACTCTTAGAACCACCCTGAGTCTTTTGATAAGGAGACTCTTAGAACCAACTGAGTCTTTTGAAAAGGAGACTCTTAGAACCAGTGCAACTGAATTTTTTTGAAGAGAGATTCTAAAAACTCTTTTACAATATTTGAAAGTGAAAATAAGATAAAGAAGAAAGAGAGATAATAAAAAGACAAGAAAGAATCTTCTTCCTAGCAAGAAGATTGGAAGCACAAGAAGTAGTGAATAAAATCTCCCTTCTATAGTGAGAAGGAGATTGTAGCCCTTTTCTCTCTTTTGTGAGAGCTATCAGAGTATGCAGTAGAGTGGCTTCAGAAGCAGGAGAAGATGGAAGCTTGATCTTTGCTGCAGCACTATCTCTCAATTTTTTTTTCTTTTCACTTAGGAGCTCTTCCTCTTTTTCAAATGTAAAAATGGTGGATCACTTGTTACTTGCTTTCTGCCGACCACCTTGTTATTTATAGCTCTGTTCATTAAAATAACACTATAGGAGAGTAATCAATTAGCAGGCAGAGTATTAGAAAGAAGGAGAAATTCCCATAACAATTATATCCATAGAAGGAAAGTATTCATTCTGATTTCAAATTGTGTCTATAATGGATTTAATCAAATTAGCCAAGAATTCATTAGAGGAAAAGAATAATTCAGAACGGCTATAAAGAATAATTTGATTCCATATAAATCAGATCTATGAAAGAAGGAAAGAGATCTGGCAATTTTTGAATTAATCATAGAAATCGACGTGCGTCGATTACTATTCGACGTAAGCGTCGAATTCGTCCTGGCAGAACGTCGAGAGGAGAATAAGGAAGGTGCGTCGACTAAGGTGCGTCGACTTCTCAAGATACGTCGACTAGAAGTCAGAGCTACGTCGACATAGGATACATCGAATTCTTCTTAAAGTTACTTCGACTCATTCTGAAAGGAACGTCGATATCACTTCGACGTTGCGTCGAATACTATTCGACGCATATTTACTTAACCTTGATTTTCCATTCTTAGAATTCATATTCAACTTAATTTTAGGGGTTAAGAGAAATCATTTTCCCAACACTCAGGCTTTCATCAAGTAGCATCTGGAACACTTCAGTGTACTCAGTCTAGATGCGTGAATGTAGGCAGACTCGGTTCTAAAATCTTAAACATAATATAGGTATTAAGTCCCACTAAATAGACTTTAATCTCATATCCCCAAATGTTTTAGATGTAAGAACCTTGCGTAAGCCCTTGGTAAGGACATCTGCTACATTATCTTTTGATCTCACGTCCAAGAGGGAAATGATCTCTTGACTGGTGAGATAGGTTAACCAAGCCTGTTTCATCCGTAGTTGCCTTCGCTTACCATTGAACAGAGAATTAGTTGCAATGATTTTTTTGGCTTGATTGTCACAAAATATCGAGATAGAGTTCATTGTTAGACTCGTCATTGGAATATCCATAACCAAATCTCTAACCCACTCTGCTTCTTCGGCAGCCGAAGCAAGAGCGTAGAGTTCGGATTCCATAGAGGATAGTGTTATACACGTTTGCCTCTTAGATTTCAAAGCTACTGCGGCTCCTCCTAGGGTAAACACATAACCACTAGTGGACCTACTATCACTAATATCTGAGCACCAGGAGGCGTCAAAATACCCTTCAAGCACAGGAGGGTGTCCACTGTAACATAAAGCACACTTCTCAGTATACTTTAAGTATCGCATTAGCCTTTCCAAGGCGTCCGAGTGGTCCTTTTCAGGGTTACTACTTACTAGTGAATCTACTCAACATGCCGACCGTAAAAGTTATGCCGGTTCTAGTGCAGGTAGTAGCATACATTAGACTTCCAATAAGTTTGGAGTAATCCAACTGTGTAATAGGTGAACCGTCGTGAGGTTCCAGTCTATTATTATAGTCGTATGGAGTCTCAATCTTCCTGCACTTATCATAACCCCACTTCTCTAGTAGAGTTCTGATGTAGTAACTCTGGTTGAGGGTGATACCCTTATCCGTAAAGTTCACTTCCATTCCTAGGATGATTTTCACCACACCCAAGTCAGTCATGCTAAATTTTGACTTCAAGGTAACCATAACGTCTTCCACCTCAGACTGATCAGTACCCAGAATTAGCATGTCATCAACATATAAGTAGATTATAGCGACAGAATTTGGACTTGTCCGCATGTACAGACATTTATCTGAAAGGCTGGATTTAAAATTCAGGCCTTTTACGCAAGTGTCAAACTTCTCGTGCCACAGCTTCGGTGCTTGCTTCAATCCGTAGAGTGACTTAATCAACTTACAGACCTTGGTTTCTAGACCTTCTACGACGAACCCTTCAGGTTAGTGTATATAGATCTCCTCAGAAAGATCTCCATTTAGAAATGCAGTCTTTACGTCCATCTGATGAACGACGAAGTGTTCAATAGATGCGATAGCGAGAAGAACCATGATCGTTGCAATGTGACAGACAGGTGAGTATGTATCAAAGTAGTCTATTCCACTCACTTGAGTGAAGTCTTTGGCAACTATACGTGCTTTGTACTTAGCGATACTCCCATCTGGATTCAGTTTCTTCTTAAGAACCCACTTGCTCCCAATGGTTTTAGCTCCTTTGGGCAGGTCAACTAATGTCCAAGTTTGGTTCTCCATGAGAGAGTTCATCTTATCATCAATGGCTTCTCTCCATAACAGGGAATCCTTGGTGTGAAGCCTCCAAAATCCCAGCTCCAAAATTTAGATCAATGTAGCCGGAGGCTACTCGCCCAGCAGTCCAACGAGATGACTTGGCTGGCAACGATGAAGAAGCTAGAAGAGCAACAAACAGGACCTCAGGTGCTGCGGCAGGGAGGTCCCACCACGTACCCGGAAGCTCAAGGGAGTCTTCCCCTCCAAAACCAAAAATGGCCGAGCTTGGTACAAGGAAGGCAGGGACCTGGCGAGTATCTCGCCTGAGAGGGTCAACCTCGTCCAAAAGTGTCCTCCTTCTTGTACCCCTGGGGGTCTATTTATAGACAAATCTTGGGGGGGGGGGGGTTAGTTACCTGGTCATACTCGCCCATACTCGCCTCTGCTCGCCCAGCTCGCCCCTTGCTCGCCCAGCTCGCCCCTTGCTCGCCCAGCTCCCCCTTGCTCGCCCAGCTCGCCCCTTGCTCGCCCAGCTCGCCCCTTGCTCGCCCAGCTCGCGCCTTGATCGCCCATCTCGCCCCTTGCTCGCCCAGCTCACCCCTTGCTCGCCCAGCTCGCGCCTTGCTCGCCCAGCTCGCGCCTTGCTCGCCCAGCTCGCGCCTTGCTCTCCCAGCTCGCGCCTTGCTCACCCAGCTCGCGCCTTGCTCGCCCAGCTCGCGCCTTGCTCGCCCAGCTCACGCCTTGCTCGCCCAGCTCGCGCCTTGCTCGCCCAGCTTGCGCCTTGCTCTCCCAGATCGCGCCTTGCTCGCCCCTGCTCACCCCTGCTCACCTCGCGAGGTCGGCGAATAGGCGTCTCCTTAGGCCTTTCTGATCTCGACGAATTACGGGTTGAACACAATCCCCGCTTTTTTCGAGCTCGCTCGCGAGGTTGGAAAAACAATGTTGGACCCTCAGTTCGGAGAGATGTGAATAAGAGGACGTATCGCGCAAGGTCCTTCCCAGGAGGGGATCTCATTTGTAGGAGAAAAAAGAGTCGATACCTCGCCGAGCTTAACTTGAGGAGGAGAGAACGCCGACACTTCACGGGAGCCGATCTCAATAGGAGGTGGATACAAGGTTGACACCTTCTAGGAGCCGAGCTCAACTAGAGGCGGAGAGAAGGTCGACACCTTCTAGGAGACGAGCTCAACTAGAGGTGGAGAGAAGGTCGACACCTCGTAGGACCCGAGCTCAACTGGAGGTGAAGAGAAGGTCGACACCTTCTAGGAGCCCAACTCAACTAGAGGTGAAGAGAAGGTCGACCCCTCGCAGGAGCCGAGCTCAACTGGAGGCGTATAGAAGGTCAACACCTTCTAGGAGCCGAGCTCAACTAGAGGTGGAGAGAAGGTCGACACCTTCTAGGAGCCGAGCTCAACTAGAGGTGAAGAGAAGTTCGACACCTTCTAGGAGCCCAGCTCAAGTAGAGGTGGAGAGAAGGTCGACACCTCGCAGGAGCCGAGCTCAACTGGTGGTGGATACAAGGTCGACACCTTCTAGGAGCCGAGCTCAACTAGAGGTGGAGAGAAGGTCGACACCTCGCAGGAGCCGAGCTCAACTGGAGGCGGATAGAAGGTCGACACCTTCTAGAAGTCAAGCTCAACTAGAGGTGGAGAGAAGGTCGACACCTTCTAGGAGCCGAGCTCAACTAGAGGTGGAGAGAAGGTCGACACCTTCTAGGATCCCAGCTCAACTGGAGGCGGATAGAAGGTCGACACCTTCTAGGAGCTGAGCTCAACTATAGGTGAGGAGAAGGTCGACACCTTCTAGGAGCCCAGCTCAATTGGCGGCGGATAGAAGGTCAACACCTTCTAAGAGCCAAGCTCAACTAGAGGTGGAGAGAAGGTCGACACCTTCTAGGAGCCGAGCTCAACTAGAGGTGGAGAGAAGGTCGACACCTTCTAGGAGCCCAACTCAACTAGAGGTGGAGAGAAGGTCGACACCTTCTAGGAGCCGAGCTCAACTAGAGGTGAAGAGAAGGTCGACACCTTCTAGGAGCCCAGCTCAACTAGAGGTGGAGAGAAGGTCGACACCTTCTAGGAGCCGAGCTCAACTAGAGGCAGATAGAAGGTCGACACCTTCTAGGAGCCGAGCTCAACTAGAGGTGGATAGAAGGTCGACACCTTCTAGGAGCCGAGCTCAACTAGAGGTGGATAGAAGGTCGACACCTTCTAGAAGCCGAGCTCAACTAGAGGCGGAGAAAAGGTCGACACCTTCTAGGAGCCTAGCTCAACTAGAGGTGGAGAAACCCAGAGGGGGCAAATGATACTCGGGGGGTCCTTGCTCGCATATAGCTACGCGCACCTGTCTTGTCCCTGCATACTCGTACATGCATGCTCGCACATACATATTCACACCTGTATATGAAGAAGGGTCTAGAGACATGTACCCCCAAGACTTCATCTGGTATCCCTGTGCTTGATACTGATGAAGAGATCGACACAGTAGGGAATGACTGTCGGGGAGATTCCAAAGGAGCACCTTCCAAGGGAACACACCATCCCAAGGTCTCCATCCTACTATTCTTGTTGATGCTGTTGAAGAGATCGACACAGTAGGGAATGACTGTTGGGGAGGTTCCAAAGGAGCACCTTCCAAGGGAGCACACCATCCCAATGTCTCCATCATACTGCTCTTGCTGATGCTGTTGAAGAGATCGACACAGTAGGGAATGACTGTCGGGGAGGTTCCAAAGGAGCACCTTCCAAGGGAACACGCCATCCCAAGGTCTCCATCCCACTGCTCTTGTTGATGCTGTTGAAGAGATCGATACTTTCCTGCCATACTTGACAACCAGAGAGGATTTAAACACACCTACTCAAATGATCGAAAGAAGTAAATGGGAGCGAAATGCTTTGCTGCGAGCCTTTGGCTCTCGAGGGTTTATGACACCTTTATTCAAGGGTCCCCTGCGAGGTTAAGTGGATCATTTCTTCGTCGAATTGGGAGGTCAGCGTCCAGACTTCTTCCTGATAATCTTACCAGCCGGATGAGAGGTGCGGTCGGAGGGTTCCTGCAGCCAACGTGCAAGGGGGGAGCTGATCTCAACCGTCAGTGCAGAGGCTTGGTTTTATAAGAACGCACCACCGAGGCACCGTCCCATCACCCGTTCTGGGTTTTATAAGAATCAAGTCGGAGGCCAGTTTCCCAACCCATCGTGGAGAGATCGACTTCACCTCATTCGAAAAGCTCTTGCCAGAAGAGAAAAACAACTCTCGCTGCCCATGTTTCAGGTGGCGAGGAATTTTTATTCAAATGGAATAAACACAAGGAGGGGAGAATACACCTTCCCGCTCAGGGATAGAACCTCTTCAGGTCATTGCCTCTCCAGGTATTCCCAAGCAATTCCTCTTCATGATTCTGCAGGTGGTATCCGCCAGTCTCGAATGCCTTTTGAACGATGAAAGGTCCTTCCTAGTTCAGTTCGAGCTTCTCGATGGCAAGTGATCTCCCTGTTGAGCCTTTAGGTACTTTTGAGCAGTTCCTCATCTAGTAGAGGTGAGTAGTTAGAGACATCCTTGCTAGTATGAGTCATTGAAGAGCTTAAACGAATAACATAACTGCATAGTTGCTGAAGTGATGACCTCACAAGCATGACCAACTTAGAATTATCATGGAATGCCGGTTGTTGGAGAAGATCATCGCGAGCAAGAGCTTGTGGAATTAAAGAGTACCATGGCTGCTGAAGAGACGACCTCGCGAGTATGAAACTCGTGAATTTGAAGGGGAGCATCATAGTTGTCGAGGAGATCACCTCGCGAGTATGGATCTCACAGAATAGCAGTTTGAAGACGTCATGAGTAAACCATCTCATGGAAAGTACGTTCTTGGTGAAGATCATCGCGAGTAAGAGCTCGCGAGATACCAGCTAGAAGACGTCACGAGTAAGAATCCTCGTGGAATAATAATTGCGACCTTGGGAGGTACTTGGTGCAATTGACGATCATACCACGCTCACCGCACCAAAGTGTTGAAGCCTGGAAAATCCCGGCTCCAAAATTCGGATCAATGCAGTCAGAGGATACTTGCCCAGCGGTTTAACGAGAAGATTTGGTTAGCCATGACGAGCGAAACGGAGAGATAAAGGACACAACCCCAGGTGCTGCGGCAGGGAGGTCCCACCACGTACCCAGAAGCTCAAGAGAGTCTTCTCCTCCAAAACCACGAATGACCGAGCTTGGTACTAGGAAGGCACTTGTTAGGGAAGATTCTCGTCGGTAAGGGGGGTGCAGCTCTGATTTTTTGACAAGTCTTCTTCCTGGTACCCCTGAGGGTCTATTTATAGACAAAACCTAGGGGGAAGCAGGCGACTATCCCTGACCCCCTAGAGTTGGTTTTTAGACATGACAATAGGTTGGCGAGCAGGTAAGGACCTCGGTCTAAAATGGCGAGTTGGTTGGCTAAGTCGCTTATAAGCGAGCATGTCCGAACCTGCGACCTTCTCGCTCGGTCGGGTAGTGAACTCGGGGTAAGGCTTTCCTCCTCGTCATGGGGCGAGCAAGTGCCTACTCGCACAACCAAGTCTCTTGATCTCTCTTCGTTCGACGAACTCCGAAAGCCTGCGTTCGACGAACTCTGAAGAACTGCGTTCGACGAACTCCGAAAGCCTGCGTTCGACGAACTCTGAAGAACTGCGTTCGACGAACTCTGAAGAACTGCGTTCGACGAACTCCGAAAGCCTGCGTTCGACGAACTCTGAAGAACTGCGTTCGACGAACTCCGAAAGCCTGCGTTCGACGAACTCTGAAGAACTGCGTTCGACGAACTCCGAAAGCCTGCGTTCGACGAACTCTATAGGACCTCTGTGTTGACCTTGACTCTTGCCTACGTGTCCTTTAGACGGGCCCACCCTCGGAGAATGAGGGTTGTACAAGATGCGTCTTGGACATATTCTCCTCCACCTTGAACTGATCTTCCAACGCATTCTAGATCTCCTTCGCTGTCTTCAGCTTCCCAAACGTCTCGGCTAGCGAATTGGAGAGACAGTTGAGGAGATAATCACGACATAAATCTTCATCGCTGGTCCACTGAGCCTCTTCGTCTCCTCCTTTGAATTCTGCGAAATCAGTCTGCAGTGTATAAAAGACATTCAGATATTTCATACCAAACTGCGTGTTCCGCTTCCAGGCACTGAACTCAGAATGGGAGAACTTCTCCAATTTGATCATCGGCACAGGAGAGGAGAGACGGCTGTGCTTCAAGAATGATAACGCTCGAAGCATCCGAGTGAGCGTCAAGTTTGGAACGACTCTACCCGTTGCCCCCAGCAGGGGTATTTATAGGCGTAACTCTAAATCCCTGACGACCCGTTATGGGTGCTTTAACAGACCCGTTAGGGTTCCGTTAAAGACCCGACATTAATGCACAATATACTTTAACAGAATTCGGACTGCCATCTAAATTTTCGGTCTACTTCTCCTCCATATTTAGCTGTATTGTATGTTTGAGATTTTTTGAGAATTATAATACTGATCTTTGCGTGCACAGTGGACGTACCCAAATTTTGGGAAACCACTTAAATCTTGGTGTCATCTTTTGTGGTGTTTGCTCTTTATATCTTTCCGTTATTATTTTTCCCGTAACTCGTTCTTGGCCGTTAGAAATTTATTTGAACATGAGATCTCATATCTGCACTCGGACATTGATTTTCATAACAAAACTCATGGTCGTTCTGGGCTTTGGGTATTGAGAATTATGAATTATGAAAATTTTCCTCTCTATGTGACCGTCTTTGTTCTTGAAAGTGAACATCTGACTGTTGTTGTTCGTGGACGTAACTCATTTTGGGGTGAATCACGTAAATTTGTGTCATCTGTGATTGTTTTATTTTTGTTTCATTCTTCTCATATATCCGCAATAAGGTGCGGTAAATAAATGATAAAATCTGACAGATTAATGACGAAAACAAATTCTTTCTAGTTGAGCCGTCAAGACGAGAACATGAGCAAAAACACGCATGAATTCATGCGGGTGAATTATTGGGGTCACAAATGTACCAAGTCTACAAAACACTAATAAAGACTACGACTCTTCATTAGACTCTCTCCAACAATGAGATGATATAATGGAATGAAAACAATTCCTTAATTATGACATGGGACCGTTACATATTTATATTAAAACTCTTATGTGATCATTTTACAGATAAACGTAAAACGGTCTCTGGTATCCACACATAATCTAAATCATTCATATAATACGAAACATAATAGACTCGATTAATTAAATCACTTAAATTAGGTCGATATTAACGACATCCAATAACACACGTAAATTAATATATTTGGATCACATCACTACTTTTTCTAACAAGTTTATGTTTCACCAAGGATAGCTTTTCACTTATAATGCGCACACATACAAGTACACACACCAGTGGTATGCTCATCCCCCCTCCAAACAACGATAGTACGACGCTGCTCGTTGTCGATCTTTCGTGCGAAATGTGCAGCGGGCTTGCGGCAATTGAAACCTTGGTCATCACTCCGTGTCTCTATGCATTGACAAATTCATACAAATTATATTAAAGTTAAGGCTTGTATGTTTTCTTCCTGCGATGAGACGTCGAGGGATGATCAGGATTAGCGTGGTTGTGGCATGCTGGGCAAATGGGGGCGAGCATCGGTGCTACTGGCTAAGCCAGCGCACGGGGAACCTCATGCCAGACTGCTCGTCATAAAATAATAAGCATTCAAACCAATTTAAATTTCCAAAAACATTTCAAAAGGAAATATCTAAATGTAAACAATATCTTAAAATTCTAATATCACTTCACAATATTTTCATAATGAAATAATAAATATCCAAATCATTTCGAAAATTGGTATAAATTTAGACAATGATTTTAAGATACTTCTTGTCTAGATATATTGCCTAATATCTTTTCGCATTAAATTTCTTCGTACCAGACAGCTCATGATAAAATAACGAATATATTAGTTAATTTAATTTTTTGAATAAAAAAAACAAAGATTTTTGTTCTTCTTTCATCTGAAAGGGGATGGAAAGTGGGTAGATTTCCGGAGGATTTGAAGGAGGGGAGATTGAAAGTTTTAAACTGAAACCGCAAGAATCCACAAAAGCACAACGCATCGGTTTCGAGATGCACCGAACAGTTTTGTTGCGGTGCGGTTTTGCTCGGTCCAAAACCAACCCCGTGACGGTTGGGTTAAGGTCAGGGCTCCAACCGCACCGCTTACACCCCTAAACTGGCCGATGATGCTGCCGGTGTGCAGTATTTTGAAGGCGGCGGTGAACAAGAAAACGACAAATATTTATCTACACGAAATTGATATCCAAAAAGGACCCGCAAATATAAATTTTCATCTACATATATTGCCTGATATCTTTTCACATTAATTAAGAATACGGTTTCACGATTGCCTCAGTGCGGATGAAATCCCACCGAGCGATCGTAGCCCCGCCAAACGAGCCCTTAATTAATGAAAACTACGAGCTGAGATATGCGCACGGTCAAGATACAGAGGAAAAAGCAAAACAAATGTAGGAGGATTTCCTTAGGCGGTTTTTATCCGCACTACAGTTTTGGCTATCCGCACTCTTTTTGTATGAGTTATTATGCGCCTTTTGAAAATATGCCTTGTTCATGTATTTTTAGGAAAAGTGTTCAACGCGAAAGTTGTAGATCTCGACGAGATCTACAACTTTAGCGTTGAACACTTTTCCTAAAAATGAATGTACAAGACGTATTTCCAGAAATTCGTTATAGTTACGCACATGTTTCAATCAGGGCGACAATAAGTCTTGTGCGTGCATTTTTAGAAAAAGTGTTCACACGAAAGTTATATTTCCAAAAGTCACGTAATAACTCGTATAAAAAGAGTGCGGATAACAATCGTCTTTCCTTAATACTCAATTAATATTCAGATTAAATATAGTTATGAGAATTTGGCATTCACGTGACCCCATAAATGTAGGAGGATTTCATATAATTTTTAGAATTCGGCGGAAGTAGCCGCCCACACTCGTGCAGGCATCTAGGCTCCGCCCGAGCAACTAATTTAAAAAAGAAGCGAAAAATAATTTGCCGAACATTATTTTACAGATAAAAATTAAGAATAAAAATCCTTAAAAAAACAAATAATACCCTTAGAAAAACAAATAATACTCTCATCTGATCTCTCGTCTCTTCTCTAGGTCGTAGTTATTTGAGTAGGTTTGAGAGGTTAGAAAAGTCTTTCGCTCTCCCACCTTCTCTCTCTTCTCCCTCTCTCGGGTAAAGATCGGACGGCATAGATGCTTTTTGATGGTCTTCTGTGAGGACCGTGTACTCTTTTAAAGAAATTTCTTTAATGTAATTTAGATATATATATATACTACTATGAGAGAAGCTCATATTTGATGTAATATTTAAGCTTCCCAATTTAACCATGCCTTCAATTGTAATACTAAAAGAGTCACTTATTGAGTTAAAATGCAGTTTGTGATCGAGTTAGTTGACTTCTTCTTGTCTAACACGTAGCACTTTCGTGCGCAGAGATATTGTCGCAGCCGCACTGGAAGTGATGCATGATTGCTTTTGCATCGACACTACATATAAGAGAATGTGCATATTTTGATGCTAACATCATTTAATGATTCACAACTTTTAGATCAACCTCATTAGTGAGGGAAATATATGGAGAAGGGGGGAGAAAGAGAGGAGATAAAGAGAGAGGGTGAAGAGATCGAGGGGTGGATACGACCCATGTGCCACCATGTGTGGTGGTCATGGACATGGCTTGTGCGCACTTAAAACTAGGCTTGTAAACGGTTCGGTTCGGTTTTAGGTGAAACCAAATCGAATAGTCTCGATTTTTACATACCCTAAATCGAAATCGAATCGAAAATTTTCACGATTCTGTTTGTTTTTTAGCCTTCGGTACGGTTTTCCACATTACTAACAATGTGCATAAAAATAGTTAACTAAATTTTAACAATTAATGTGTGGCACTTCTAAAAAAAAGGAATTAGGTCAAAAATAATATGCGGGAGCCGGGAGGAGTGCGATGTGTCTTAGGCAACGAATGCTTAAATCGGCTATGCACGAAAAATGCAAAAGAGACACGCGTGATGTAAGAGCCCTCCCCCGCACCGGGGAGTACCCGAGTCTTATGCACAGAACAGTCGTCTTACGGTGACACCAACTTTCTAGTTAGTCGCCACCGCACGACGCCGATCCTGCCGGCTTGTACGGTCATATCACAAGTGAGCCAATTCAATGGTATTAAACAAAATAGTCCACAAATCACAGCTCATCATATATAAATGAAGTCAAACAATAGTCCATAATGAGTTAAATAAAGTAAAGAGAGTAAGAGTTTATGCCTGATACATATCCACTGAAACAACATGCAAACACTCTCTCACAAAGTTCTAACGGAAGCAAATCAAAACTCTGGTCACGAGCACCTGTCTCTGAGTAGTATCGGTGGCACGCAACAACTGCTTCTCACGGCCTGCCTCCTCGTCCAACTAGCAGTATGACAGTAATAACAAAGTAAGAGCAGAGCAGTAAAGTAAAATAATGTAAAGTAAACGAACTACACTATCATTAAAATAAGTACCTTAACTTATATGAATGCTCACATAAATTTATAAGTTAAGGTTTCCAAATATAACTCATCATATAAAAGAGCTTATACTAATTTATATGATGAGGGTCTGCTATTATAAATCTAAGTTACGCTAACTAACGAATGTCGTGCTATGCGATGCAATGTCATGAATGTAATGCAACTTACCCACCCGACTCTGTGCGCACAAACCTTTCACATATTCCCCACTTTTCGGAGGTAGCTAGTCTCTCAAGTACCAATCGTCGTGGCTCATAGTGGCAGTGGAGCGGGTATCTCCACTCCTAGGAGGGCAGGCACACTACCAGGCCTAGACCTTACGTATGCCTCAACGCTAAGAACACAACAGCGGAGCCCCTTCGTGTTGAAACCGAGATTCAGCCTAACGAGGAGTTCGGACCCCTAAGAGGGGGCAGCTAGCACTTACTGATCCCGCAGAGGAACCTGACAGAAGACTTAGAACTAAGCATCGACCATTGACAGCAACGTAGAGGTCCCACCACACACCCGGAAGATTTTAGAGCGTTTCCTCTCCTAAGCCAAAGCTGAAGTCGGGCACCTTGGAGAGCCTGTGGAGCTAACCAAAGATGTCCTAAGGAGGAAGAAGCCAAAGATCTGGATCATATCCAAAGGTGCCCTTTAGGGTCTATATATAATTTTTCTCTTCTGGTCTGCTGATAGAGTAACTCCGCCTTTTGGTTTTACTAATCACACCTCAAATTGGTCTGCTAACAGCCAAACTCCGCTGTTTTGAAGAACTATTGACAACCCACTAAAGGTATCTAGGTAAATTCATCCATAGGCCCTACTGGGCGAGTGGCCTAAGAAAGCGCTACTCGTCAGCCTTCCTGCGAGCCGGGCTCACGAGATCTCTATGCTAGTGGCCCGTGACGGTACCACTCGCTAGTCCTCCTGGCCTCTCGGGCGAATGGGGTTCTACATCTTCCTCGCCTGGTGCCCCCGCATCAGGTGAGCCCTCACTTGTCTCGTCGTTGCTAAATGCACCCCAAAGCGGCGAGAACGCACTTGCCTCGCCCTCGCACTGCACGCCTCGTGAGGAGGAGCGTCGAGCTCGCCTTGCCCTCGCTACTCGCTCGTCACGAGTCGGCGAGCCCCTACTTGCTTCGCTTATGCCTGATTCTTAGTTTTACCCCTCAGCGAACACTGAGTTATACACAATCCCGCTCTTTGCGAGATTAATCTAAGCTCGCGAAGAAACATCCAACTATTGGTGTTCGCCAGCCGGATGCTGACCTGGCAGGAATCTATTGGTGGGTCCCATCCTTAGCACTATGGGTAACCCCTTTCCCTTTAGTCTTCCTTCGTCATCTGTTGTTGTAGCCGCCAAAATGCCTCTTTCGGAATAAGCCCAAGATCGCCTGAATGTGTCGCAGGCGAACGAACATTCAATCACTGTTAAACTCTCCCCTTGGCTCGCCCGACGGGCCCCTCTGACCTTCCCCAAGATAAAAAAGGCGAAGACGGTCTGGCGTCATCTCGGGGAGGATGGGTCCTCATTCCCGGATCCTTCGCCCGACACCGGACGCCAAGCAGGTACTCGAATTGACAAGTTGGCCCCCCATGAAATTATGCTAACACCACTTTCGCATTCGCAAAGCTCGCTCCTGGAGGGAGCCGCCGCGAGCGAGGCCCTGACAAACACTCACCTCCGCCTCCCCTGGGAGGACCGTCTCTGCGACCGTGGGCATAGGCGTCGCCAATATATGTGTCCCCTCGCCGCGACCGGGTGAGCTTCTTGTACTCCCCATCGACAAGTTCCTTGATCTGACTTCATGGTGTTGTTGCCTCTTGTAGAGACCCTTCTCGCGACGCCTAGGAGGCGCGTCACTCCGCCTGGTTCACCGGCCCCATCGCGTACGACCATCCCTACCCCAGGGTTTGGTCTTCTAGGCCATCAGAGCCCCGACAGTTCGCTCCCCGCCGCTATCCGGATCGCCAACAACGCACCGCCCCTGGGCCTGGGGAAATCCGTCACTTTGACCTACACGGAAGCCTTCTAGGCACAGCCGAGCTCTTCCCGTCAGCGCCCCGGTAAAGCGGTCATGGCCTCGCCTGGTTGTCCAACACTATCGATCATTTGTATCTTGCTCTCGTCACGGATTCCTCTCTTACAGGTGCCCACGAGCGCTCCCCCGCCGATCTGGACCTTGGGGAGGAGGAGATGTCGCCCCCGCCCTCGCCAGACAAGATTGCTAATTTCCTGGGTGATCCCCGAGACCCTGAAGTGCTCAAGAGGGGGTAACCGAGATGCTCCAGAAGTACGGGCACATGCTGCGGGTGTTGGGTTTTTCTAGAACCATACATCACATGTAGGTGCAGCGGAAATAAAGAGAAACAACCCAAAAGACTTTGATCGGGCCATGAATATTGAATCAAGAAGTTAACAAAAAATGCTAGGTATGAAATTACCTTGGCGGGATTGGATCAAATCTAACCTAGATGCTCCAAGAAGAAGATTGCCTTTGTCGGCTTTGCAAGAGTTCTCACGTAGAATAATGTCTACGTCTCTACAACAGTCCACACGAGCCGGGAGAAGAAGACTACACCTTGCGCTTCCACGGATTGCTAGATCCGCTTCAGGAAGAACAACACCGGCGACAATCGTCGGAGAGGAAGTCGGCGGAGGCGATTCAGACGGAACTCCTTCCGTCTAGGGTTCGAGCGGAACTCCTTCCGTCGGCTTCTATTCGTAAGTAATGAAAACCCTAAAAAAAGTCCTATTTATACCCAAAGGATAAACAACTTCTAGAAGAATCGCTATCCGCAGACCACACAGCAAAATAGGGGCTTCTGTTTACAATTCGTCGGGATTCCATGGAACGGCATTCGTCGAGTTTTCACGGGACAATCCGACGAATTCCGACGAATCACATCAGACGGCAACATTTGCCGAGTTAATGCTCTCTGTGACAATTCGTCGAGATTCCACGGAACAATCCGACGAATCCCGACGAATCCGACGAATCATGTCAGACGGCAACATTTGCCGAGTTAAGGATCTCTGTAACAATTCGTCGAAATTCCACGGAACAATCCGACGAATCCCGACGAATTCGACGAATTCTATCCGTGTAAACCTGGCGAATTCAGACAGCAACATTTGCTGGACTTCCCCCATTCTATATGGTGATTGGTAACCTTTACCAACATAGTCAATCTTCCAACTTCTCCACATGCTCTTATGTGCGACCCTGCAAGCTCATATCGCGTTGGCAGTGACATTACATGTTTGACCACTTCTAGATCACAATGGTAACTCCAACAGTCTCCCACTTGATCTTGAAAGTATCAAACAAAAACCTCACAAACAATGAGCGGCATCTAGCAATGCATCATTGCTCCCCAAGCAATAAGAGTTCATAACTCATAAGCCTTTATGACCAATGTTCCAGCGTTGTCTTTGTCCCTTTGTCCCTTACATCCGGAAAGAACTAGAGGCATGGACCGTGTCACCCTCACAATAGCTCAATCCAAGTTTCTTGATCTAGAACGGACTTCCAGAGAATGGTGAGCTCAATATCACATATTGACTCTACCAAGCATGGCCATGCATTTCTCAGTCCAATTCCACCAAGGGGCCCATGGATGCAACTCCTGTTATATAGGAGGACAAATCCCATATCTGCTCACACCCAAACACCCAAATGATTTGTAACGTACCCAACGACCACCCTTATCATCAACCTTCTTCAAGGAAGACTTTAGATGACATCAAAGCACGCTCTTCCTCACTCGATGAATGCTGTGACTTCAGGTCAAAGGACCACAACACCATTGTCAAATGAGACCTACTTGTGACACTTTTAAGTAACAATCCACAAAGTAGTCTCAGGTTGGGTCTGTCCAGTACAACTTGTTCACTAACAAGTACCCACGTGATGACTTGATATCACAATATCATGACCTGTGAGAACCGGTCATCAGTCAACACACATGCTAGTCTTAATGTATCATCATCACCCTTAGCTTCTACGATGATACCTCGACCAGGGACCTTTTAAGAATGAAGCTTCGAAATCATAGGCTCTCACATTCAAGTCACGTACTTGATGTCCTATGGAAGCGAACATTCTAAGGGTATTTATCACGAATTTTATTCTATCATATAGAAATAGTGTATCGTAATAAAAGAACTTGCCATTAATTGTAAAAAGAAATGATTGGTACACTATTCATCATATGAATAATAAACAGCCAACAGAATATATATATATATATTTTACATGCAACCCACAAGACTCCCACTAGAGTTGATCACTCAGGTATCGTATACCCATTGATCTAGTATGACCATCATGCTTTCTCTGCGCGAGAGGCTTTGTCAGTGGATCTGCAATATTCTCCTCAGTCGGCACTCTGCAAATGTTCACATCTCCTCGTTCGACAATCTCACGAATAAGATGGAACCGCCGAAGTATGTGCTTGGAGCGCTGATGGGATCTAGGTTCCTTAGATTGTGCAATTGCACCATTGTTATCACAGTAGAGAACTACGGGACCAACAATGCTAGGAACTACATCTAGCTCGCCGATGAATTTCCTAATCCATACAGCCTCCTTCGCTGCGTTTGTCGCAGCGATATACTCGGCCTCAGTTGTAGAATCAGCAACTGTCTCTTGCTTGGAACTCTTCCAGCTCACAGCTCCTCCATTCAGGCAAAACACAAACCCTGACTGAGACTTTGAATCATCCCTATCAGTTTGGAAGCTGGCATCCGTGTAACCACTTACAACGAGCTCTTCCTCTCCACCATATACCAAGAATACATCCTTAGTCCTTCTCAAGTACTTCAGGATATTCTTTACGGCTATCCAGTGACATTCACCAAGATCAGACTGATACCTGCTAGTCATGCTCAAAGCAAAAGAGACATCGGGTCGAGTACATAACATTGCATACATGATTGACCCAATTGCCGAAACATATGGAATCAACTTCATGCGGTCCTTATCTTCGCAAGATTTTGGACACTGGTCCTTAGAGAGATTTACACCATGAGACATGGGCAAAAATCCTTTCTTGGACTCAAGCATGTTGAACCGCTTCAACACCTTTTCAATGTACGTACTCTGGGTCAAACCCAGCAACTTCTTCGATCTATCTCTATAGATCTTAATACCGAGTATGTAAGTCGCTTCACCCAAGTCCTTCATAGAAAAGCAGTTCCCTAGGTTGTTCTTAACAACTTTCAGGGTAGGTATGTCATTCCCGATCAACAGTATGTCATCTATATACAATATCAGGAAGACAACAATGCTCCCACTGATTCGCTTGTAAACACACGGTTCATCTTCATTCCTGACAAAACCAAACTCTTTGATCTTCTCATCAAAATGAAGATTCCAACTTCTAGAGGCTTGTTTCAATCCATAGATGGACCTATTCAGCTTGCATATTTTAGTGGCTTCACTTGGGGATACAAAACCCTCGGGTTGTGTCATGTACACTTCCTCAAGGAGGTTTCCATTTAGGAAAGCCGTTTTGACATCCATCTGCCAGATCTCGTAGTCATAATACGCAGCAATAGCAAGCAATATCCTAATGGACTTTACCATGGCAACAGGGGAAAAGGTCTCATCATAGTCAACACCATGAATTTGCTTGAAACCCTTAGCCACCAGTCGCCCTTTGAATGTCTGTACATTCCCATCCATGTCGGTCTTCTTCTTGAAGACCCACTTGCACCCTATGGGTCGTACCCCTTCAGGTGGTTCCACCAAGTTCCAAACTTGGTTTGTATACATGGAGTCCATTTCAGATTTCATAGCCTCAAGCCATTTGTCGGAGTCCGGTCCATTCATAGCCTCTTGGTAGGTCGCTGGTTCATCATCATGATCCATAAGCAGCACATTACCTATTTGAGACACGAGAAATCCATATCTCTCAGGCTCAAATCTTGGTCTACCAGATCTACGTAGGACATGTGTCTCTTGAGCAGGTTCTCCAGCTACAACATCTTGTAGTCCTGGCTCAGAATCCAACTCTGGTTCATTCACTACTTGTGGTTCTTGAACTTCTTCAAGTTCTACCTTTTGCGTCTTTCTTGACAAGAACTCTTTCTCCAAGAAGACACCCGTCCTTGCGACAAACACTTTGCCCTCAGACGGTAGGTAAAAGTAATATCCTTTCGTTTCCTTAGGATATCCCACCAGATAACACTTATCTGATTTGGGTTCCAGCTTGTCAGGCATTTGACGTCGTACGTATGCCTCACAGCCCCAAATTTTAATGAATGACATACTAGGACGCTTCCCAGTCTATATCTCATATGGTGTCTTTAGAACCGTTTTCGTCGGAGCGCAATTCAGTGTCATTGCAGCAGTCTCTAAAGCAAAACCCCAAAAGGAAACAGGCAAGTCTGCATGACTCATCATCGACCGTACCATGACTAACAGAGTACGATTTCTCCTCTCAGACACACCATTATGCTGCGGTGTCCTAGGTGGAGTGAGCTGTGATACAATACCACACTCTTTCAGATGATCACGGAACTCATGACTCAGGTATTCGCCACCTCGATCAGATCGGAGTGCTTTAACCTTTTTACCCAATTGGTTCTCCACTTCATTTTTAAACTCTTTGAACTTTTCAAAAGTTTCGGATTTGCACTTCATAAGATACACATATCCGTATCTACTGAAATCATCAGTAAATGTAACGAAGTAGAAAAACCCACCTCTAGCCATAGAACTCATGGGTCCGCATACATCACTATGTACAACACCCAAGAGATCCTCAGCCCTCTCAGTATAACCAGTGAAAGGGGATTTAGTCATCTTGCCTAACAAACAAGACTCGCATCGCTCAAATGATTCATAATCAAATGAGTCCAATAGTCCATCTTTATGGAGCTTGGATATGCGCTTCTCGTTTATATGGCCCAAACGACAATGCCAGAGATATGTAGGATTTGAGTCATTTGTTCTTAGTCTTTTATTATTATCTACATTATAGATCAGATGGTCTAGGTTCAAAACATAAAGACCATTAAACAATTGAGCTACAGCATAACAAACATCATTCTTAAATATAGAACAACAATTGTTCTTAATTATAAAAGAAAAACCAATCATGTCCAAGCATGAAATGGATATAATGTTTCTAGTTATGGCCGGAACATAATAACAATTATTAAGTTCTATTACAAGCCCACTGGGCAAAGAAAGACGGTAAACCCCTACGGCTACAGCAGTAACTCTTGCTCCATTGCCGACGCGCAGGTCCACCTCTCCTTTACTCAGCAATCTCCTCCTTCCCAGTTCCTGCACATTTGTACAAATGTGAGAACCACATCCGGTATCCAATACCCAAGATGAAGGAGCAGAAAGGTTTATCTCTATAACGTAAATATTTGAAGCGGAAGTCATACCTCCCTTCATTTTCCGCAGACCGTCAATGTACGAAGGACAATTCCTCCTCCAATGACCAGCCTTGCCACAGTGGTGGCATTTCCCTTCCTTCACGGTGCTCTTCTTTTTCAGCGCAGAAGATTTGGGCTCAAGATGTGACTTAGGTCCCACCTTCGTCTTCTTGAAGCCCTTTGCCTTACCCTTGCCTTTATGTACCATCAAAATGGGACTAGCAGGATTGGCATTCTTCATGTTTATCTCGGCAGTTCGCAACATGCCTAGGAGCTCGGGCAGTGTCTTGTCTATTTCATTCATGTTGTAGTTCAAGATAAACTGCTCATAACTATCCGGCAACGATTGCAGGATAAGATCTGTGGCCAACTCTTGACCCAGAGGAAAACCCAGTCTCTCCAGATTCTCTATATACCCAATCATCTTGAGTACGTGAGTACCAACTGAGTCTCGAGCTCCCATTTTGCACTGAAATAATGCCTTCGTGACATCGAACCTCTCTTGACGAGCTTGCCCTTGAAACATTTTCTTTAGGTGCTCGTCAATCTCCTTGCACCCCATGTTCTCGTGTTGCTTCTGAAGCTCAGAGTTCATGGTGGCAAGCATAAGGCACTCGACGTCTAAGGCGTCATCGGTATACTTCTTATAAGCATCCATATCAACACGGGACGAGTTCCCGGTCGGCACCTCGGGGGCTTCTTCTTCCAAGACGTAGAGCTTTCGCTCTTGCCTGAGAACAATTCTCAGGTTTCTATACCAGTCCATGTAATTCGTCCCACTTAGCTTGTCCTTCTCAAGGATAGCTCTCAGGGACAAGGTGGAATGTGAACCACTTGCCATGGAATTCTACAAGAATTCATGCAGAATTTAATCAGTACCTTAATTTCAAAATACAATTTATTTTAATTTGGACTTCAATTAAATACTCTCACTATTTTATTCAAATTGATAACCCTCACTATCAATTCGGAGAGTCCATGCGAGCTACTCTTTTAGTGGACAAGATCCGTATTTCACCAACACCACGAGTCCGCTTTGGCGTTCCTCTCATAATGCGGTTATTTAGGTAGGCAACGCTTGCCAATTGCATCCTCATGCAACTCTTGTATGGCTGGTGAATAACTCCTTATTCGCATCCATCATATGGTGCATGCCAACCCTATGCCTCTAGGCACTCAACCTTTGAGGTCACCTAGTTAAGTTAGACCCGATGTCGACAGTGGGATATCACAATTATCCGCTCGCACCCTTACCAAGATAGATTAATGCACCTTGCTTTGGCAAGCCCACACTTCATCGATCGAGGCAGGAAGAGTGTCATCCATCGGAAGGCATCCGAACACTTAATATTTGATGAAGGGATTTTAATTTTTTTAAATAATAGGTTAACACTTAACCATGATCAACATTTGATCAAAGTGCACATCCACAGAAAAACAAACTTTCTAAAATCCGCATGCATCCCTTATGTGCACAACATAAGACTATCAACCTTTGATAGACGAAAGGGCTAAATCTGGACATTTAGAACTCTTCCAAATCTTCAGATTTACATGCATTGGACAAAGGCAAAGACAACTCGACTTAAAGCAGTAGACAAGCTCGTCTCTCATTGTTGGATTCAAAATCCAAAACAATACAAGGGTTCATTAACCACTTGAGGGACGGTTACTGCTAAGGAGACAACAATTTCTAACAATTAGAGATTACCACGAAATCCCAGACGTTCCTGGCGGGGTTCCAAGGGGCCGCGCCCCTGGCGGGGTCTTAGGGGCAGAGCCCCTAACGGGGTCCAAGGGGCAGAGCCCCTGGCGGTGATATTCCAAGAAGAAATCTTGACATTTAGAACGCTTCCAAATAACCTAAAAGACTTCTGAAACAACATTCATGACCGCAACCTCCCTCTGATACCACTGTTGGGTTTTTCTAGAACCATACATCACATGTAGGTGCAGCGGAAATAAAGAGAAACAACCCAAAAGACTTTGATCGGGCCATGAATATTGAATCAAGAAGTTAACAAAAATGCTAGGTATGAAATTACCTTGGCGGGATTGGATCAAATCCAACCTAGATGCTCCAAGAAGAAGATTGCCTTCGTCGGCTTTGCAAGAGTTCTCACGTAGAATAATGTCTACGTCTCTACAGCAGTCCACACGAGCCGGGAGAAGAAGACTACACCTTGCGCTTCCACGGATTGCTAGATCCGCTTCAGGAAGAACAACACCGGCGACAATCGTCGGAGAGGAAGTCGGCGGAGGCGATTCAGACGGAACTCCTTCCGTCTAGGGTTCGAGCGGAACTCCTTCCGTCGGCTTCTATTCGTAAGTAATGAGAACCCTAAAAAAAGTCCTATTTATACCCAAAGGATAAACAGCTTCTAGAAGAATCGCTATCCGCAGACCACACAGCAAAATAGGGGCTTCTGTTACAATTCGTCGGGATTCCACGGAACAGCATTCGTCGAGTTTTCACGGGACAATCCGACGAATTCCGACGAATCACATCAGACGACAATATTTGCCGAGTTAATGCTCTCTGTGACAATTCGTCGAGATTCCACGGAACAATCCGACGAATCCCGACGAATCGGATGAATCATGTCAGACGGCAACATTTGCCGAGTTAAGGATCTCTGTAACAATTCGTCGAGATTCCACGGAACAATCCGACGAATCCCGACGAATCCGACGAATTCTATCTGTGTAAACCCGACGAATTCAGACAGCAATATTTGCTGGACTTCCCCCATTCTATATGGTGATTGGTAACCTTTACCAACATAGTCAATCTTCCAACTTCTCCACATGCTCTTATGTGCGACCCTGCAGGCTCATATCGCGTTGGCAGTGACATTACATGTTTGACCACTTCTAGATCACAATGGTAACTCCAACAGCGGGATCTGTACAACCAGGCGCAGGAGGACAGGGCGGCCACCGAGGAGCGGCTCGCCGCCTTCGAGGATGACTATGCGCGTCTCCGTGCCGAGCTGCAGCTGAATACCCGTGGCGAGATCACCTCCCCGGGGGTGCACCTCTCGCGGGCAGAAGATCAAGTTTGCTTGCTGCATCGCGAGCTCCGTGTCATCCACTCCTACCATTATCCGCTAGTGTCGTCAAGCTCGGGGGTGCGAGGCCGAGGTCGATGGAGGTGGATCCAATACTGATCCCTCTCGCGCTTGTACCCACTCGGCGAACATTATATTGTACTCTATTTATTTGAACCATATGCGAATATTATTTATCATTAATTGGGTATTTCTCGCCCTCCACAGGGCTTTCGCTTTTGTTTACTCACGCTTTGATGTTACCGCTAGCCATGCTTACTTACTTGTTCTTTCTCAATGTTCTCACGCGCCATTTAGGTTAGGCTCGTCGCGCTAATAACGCGCTTGTTCCGCCTACTATCGTATTCGCGATTCCAAATTGCGAAGAGCGGGTGAGGGAGAGGAGTTAGCTCGATGATCGAGGTGTATTTAATGAGATTCTGCTAACCGCACCTCCGACGCTTCGTCTCCTCCCCGCCGCCTTTATTTTTCTATAAATTGGTCAGGTCCAACTACCGCATTTATTGCTCTTAACCCCCTGCTTCCTTCGTCCTAGTGATCTCGCACATTCTCTCTCGTGTTCGCTTCTTTACCTTTTCAACGACCTCATGGGAAGCGATGAAGGTGATACCGAGGGCTGGGCCAAGTGTACCTGGACCTTTTGTGACCACTCCTTCAACTGCTCGCTCACCAAGAGCGAGTTCCATGCCGTGGTTGCCAACCACATCTCACTTGGATTCTCGGCTCGTCAACCTGTGAAGACCGAGGCCATCAACAAACTCTTCCCGGACGAGCTCGCCATCCCCGTATCCCACTTCGATGTTGGCATGTGGCTCCCCTTATGGCCGAAAATAAAAAAGTTATCCCTTAAGACTTCTAACTGCTTGTCGTGAACCCGCCAGATACTCAAATACTTCGGCGTGATCCCGGGTCAGATGACCCCCAACTCGGTCGCCGTCATGGTAGCCTTCGCCTACTACCTGAGGGAGGAGCGGATTGAGTTTAGTTTGCCGGTTTTCCGCAAGTTCATCTCCTTCCGGGCCTACAAGGACGGGACCGCCTATTTCGCAAGCCAACATGCCAAGGTTTGCGAGATGGTTAACAAGAGCCATTAAAGGCCCCAGAAGTTCATGTTCGTGAAGGGGCCCTTCGGCAACGTCCCCTTCTCGGTCATCCAGCGCGATGAGTCCACCTACTGTCCTCCCACGCTCGGCGGTCACGAGGTCGAGCTCTTCAAGTACTTGGAGACGAAGAACTTCGAGGTCGTCTACCTCCGAAAAAATGTCGACTCGCTACTCCCCATGCCGCCCGGAACAGGTTCGACTCGCGTTCGTCCCCTACTTCGTGTTTCGCTTTTTCTCTCTAACCTCTGATTGTCGCATCATTCGCAGGGGAGCGAGACCTTCGACTCCACCCCCCTTTTTCTTCGCAGCTTCTTTTGACTAACTCGTTTTCTCTTCCGCAGGATGTCGAGACCGCCAACCAGCTCCTTGCCCGCACCTCCGACCTGGAGAAGGAGAATATCGCACTGAAGGCTCATAAAAGAGAGTTGGCCCGCACTGTCCTTCCTCCGCCTCCTCACAGCGGCAAAACTCAGACACTCATAGAGCGCAAGCTGGAGGAGATGTTGCAGAAGCATGCGATCGCGGCGGCGAAGGGAGACTCTCCTGTCTGCAGAGGCGGCGCAGCTGATGGTAGAGGAGGTGGTTCCGGAGTTGTTCATGCCGCTGTCGGAATCTAAAGATGGCGAGAGCGAGCCGCCTGAGGACCACCCTTAAACTTTATTATATTTTTTCTTTTTGATTTTTGACCGGCGAGAACGTCGTGGCGTTTGTAATATGACTTTTTATGAAATGAAATGAAATCACTTCTTTTTCTCCATTCTTTTATTTTTTGCCTCGCCGTAATGTATTCACGTAGCCTTCTCGCGGCACTCGCGCGCCTTTTACTCATAGGACTCGCGCCCCTCACGACAGCGATTTCCTCGTCTGGCCGACACATCTCTCCTCCGCGCTAGACCTGACTCGCTCGCCCTCGGGTACCTCGAGCGAGTCTTCCCTCACGTTATCTCGTGCGTCACTTATCTCAACTGATCTATTTTGACCTTCCCTACCACCTGTACCTGCGACCTCCTGATTCGCTCGCACATGTGTACTGTCATTTTCCCTTGCTTTGGTACCTGGGAGCGAGACCCTCGGCCGCGGGAGGCCTTGTACCGTTGTTTCGTTTTGTTGACTCCCTATCAGGCGGGCCATGTCTTGCTTCGCCCTCAGAGTGGCTTGTCGCCCTTGCCAACTAGTGGGAGCTCGGCAGTGGTATTCCCGGGTCATGTCATATCATTACCTTGTCGGCCTCTCTAGAGATCAACCTGACCCACCGTCTAGTGAGAGCTCGACAGTGGAATCGATCTGGGGCATTCCGGCATCGCATTACCTTGTTAGCCTCTCTAGAGATCAACCAGACCCACCGTCTAGTGAGAGCCCGACCACAGAATCGATCTGGACATTCTAACGCCGCATTACCTTGTCAGTCTCTCCAGAGATCAACCTGACCCACCGTCTAGTGAGAGCCCGACAGCGGAATCGATCTGGGGAATTCTGGCACCGCATTACCTTGTCATCCTCTCCAGAGATCAACCTGATCCACCGTCTAGTGAGAACCCAAAAACAGAATCAATCTGGGGCATTCTAGCACTACATTACCTTGCCAGCCTCTCTAGAGATCAACCTGACCCACCGTCTAGTGAGAGCCCAACAACAGAATCAATCTGGGGCATTCCAACGCCACATTACCTTGTCAGCCTCTCCAGTGATCAACCTGACCCACCGTCTAGTGAGAGCCCGACAACGGAATCGATTTGAGGCATTCCAGCACCGCATCACCTTGCCAGCCTCTCCAGAGATCAACCTGACCCACCATCTAGTGAGAGCCCGACAGCGGAATCGATCTGGGTCATTCCAGCACCGCATTATCTTGACAACCTTTCTAGAGATCAACCTGACTCACCATCTAGTGAGAGCCCGGCGGCGGAATCGATCTGGGGCACTCCAGCACCACCTTACCTTACCAGCCTCTCCAGAGATCAACCTGACCCACCGTCTAGTGAGAGCCCGACAATGGAATTAATCTGGGGCACTCCAACACCACCTTATCTTGCCAGTCTCTTCAAAGATAAACCTGACCCACCGTCTAGTGAGAGCCCAGCAGTGGAATCGATCTAGGGCACTCCAGTACCACATCACCTTGTCAGCCTCTCCAAAGATCAAAAACCTGATCCATCATCTAGTGAGTGCCCGACAGCAGAATCGATCGGGGGCACTCAAGCACTCAAACACATCGTATGGACATAACAGAAAAAGAACAATAAGCTTATACCACTTTAACATATACTTATATCTCTGGTGTAGTAGGCCATGTCTAGCTCCATGAACCCCTCTGGGGCTGGTGCGAAAAGCTCCAACTCAGAACGGGCTTCCACCATTCGCCGCTCTCGCCTGCCCCGCGAGCTCCCCGACTGGGCTCGCACTCACTGAGCTAGGGAACATCTCTCACCTGACGAGGTCTCGCCCCGGCGCCTCGCCGACCTGCTCATTGTCGGGCCTTTGCCCCGGGACGCTCTCGCCTGCCCACATCGGCAGGACGACCTAGGCCGCTGGGGTCGAGAACTCACCTCGCGCTGCGGCGAGAGCGAAGTTGATCGTCTCTATCACCTCCCTTCGGCAGTCTACCCGCACCCCTACTGTCGCCGGCGGGCCGGATGGTGGTGATCGGCCGTGGTCGTCGCCCTGCTCATCCTCTCCAACCATGTTACCTCCTTGTGACTTTCTTGTACCAGCTGCATTCCACGTTCACCACACCATAAATGTTGAACTAAGATTCAGCACAATGAGGAGTTCAGACCCCTAAGAGGGGGCAGCTAGCACTTACTGATCTCGCATAGGAACCTGACGGAAGACTTAGAACTAAGCACTGGCCCTTGGCAGCAGCGTGGAGATCCCACCACACACCCGAAAGATCTTAGAGTGCTTCCCCTCCTAAGCCAAAGTTGAAGTCGGGCAACTTGGAGAGCCTGAGGAGCTAACCAAAGATGTCATAAGGAGGAAGAAACCAAAGATCTGGATCCTCTCCAAAGGTGCCATTTAGGGTTTATATATAGTTTTTCTCTTCAGGTCTGCTGATAGCGTAACTCAGTCTTTTAGTTTTACTAATCGCACCCCAAACCGAACTGCTAACAGCCAAACTTCGCTGTTCTGAAGGGTTATTGGCAACCCACTAAGGGTATCTAGGTAAATTCATCCCTAGGCCCTACTGGGCGAGTGGCCTAAGAAGGCGCCACTCGACATCCTTCCTGCGAGCCGGGCTCGTGAGATCTCTATGCGAGTAGCCCGTGACGGTACCACTCGCTAGTCCCCTTCGCCTCTCGGGCGAATGGAGTTCTGCACCTTCCTCGCCTGGTGCCCCCGCATCCCGAAACCTGGGCGGGCGAGCGCTTGATGAAGAATGCGCTCGCTCCCCCTTTTACTGGTTTGAGTCGCTTATGCGGGGAGTCGATCCCTCACTTGTCTCGTTGTTGCTAAATGCACCCCAAAGTGACGAGAACGTACTTGCCTCTCCCTCGCGTTGCACGCCTTGCGAGGAGGAGCGCCGGGTTCCCCTCACCTTCGCGATTCGCTTATCGCGAGTCGTCGAGCCCCTACTTGCTTCGCCTATGCCCGATTCTCAGTTTCACCCCTTGAAGAACACTGGGTTATACATTGCGTACTCTTGTTAGCAATAACCAGTTTTTATGGTTGGGTGTGCGCTTAGGGGATAGCCCTCCAAACCTCAGTATAAATTAATAACCTACTGGTCTCCCCAAGATTTGCACCCCTCACCAGAGTCAAGGTACTTCCGTCAGTGTGCCGACTGGACCAGTACCGATTAACTCACCACTCAAGCACAAACCCGGTATAGTAATACCTATCTGAGCTTCCAGCTCACAGGACCTCCCCGTTCTCAAATCTTATACATCACTGAGCCTTCCGCTCGCAGGACTAACAAGTCCTTTTATTCGTGGCTACCCCGAGCCCTCGGCTCGCAGGACCTTCAAGTCTTGAATCACTCCTACCCATACGTGGGTGAGGTCGCTATATTATTCAACCATTCTATTAGACTACTCTTGTCTAACTTTCAGTTATACTTAGCGATTTATGGTTAACCTTGGACTTCCCGAGGTCTACCTGATGAAGGGCTCGCAACGATAGTAGGAACTACGATGGGCGGAAGCCCAATGCTCCCTTTCCAAGACACTTACTTTTATTGGTATCTACCCACTACTAAATCCCTTCTCACATTACTCTTAATCTAAACCTAAGTGAATTATAGCCCTTTAGGGGAGAGACGATCTATCGTCGGTCCTGAGCACAACTCCTCCTTCTTGAAATTCAGGCATTCCAATACCTGGCACCTTTTGATGACCTCATTTAGAATTCACAAAGCTTAGGTCTACCTAAAATATTTCAACCCCATATGAGACCCACAACTCTATCCTTACTCCGCCAAATCAATATATGCAGAGCACATAAGCTAGATTGAGCGAATAAAAGGGAATACCCCAAATAATTGGCCAAAAACCCTAAGATTATTTTTTCGAGGGTCTATCATGACATGTTATTCTAAAATCCAGAGATTTGTAATTTTCCTAATTTAATTAGCCATTATTATGATTTTCCTAATTAGAAGTCACTAGTGATTTTGAACACGAAGTGTCACTTTCTTTTATACAATAAGCAAGATTAATTTATCATAAAATCACATTGATGAAACATTAGACTGAACAAAATTCCATAATTATTCAGTGACATTTAATGACTCAATTAATTTTTCCAAGAATAGAAACTCTAGGTCACTTCTCAAAGGAAGTAAATGAAATACTTGATAACTAAATCCCATAAAATTTTCAGAGGATGTAAATGCCAAATTAAACATAATTCCAGAGATTTGTGATTTTCTAAAGTGTATTTTCTCATGATTTTCATAAATCAACAATTTACTAAAATGTAATTAATAAAAGGAAGTATCATAAATAGTCACCCAAAAATTCCAAGAAAATTCATATAGTTCCAAAAGGTTATAAAAATGATCAAGACACAATTTCAATATTTTACAGACCCTAAACATCATGGTTTGTACAAAAGTTCCTAAGGGTCAATTATCAATTTTTTGTTAAACTTCATATGAAATAAATTTCAAAAATTTCAAATAAATTACCAGAGGTGTAAAGTGGCTTTATAAGATTTATGACAGAGCTCCATAATTTTCTGAACTAATTTGCTCATTTTCATCTATTTAATTTTAAAAGTCAACATAATTAAATTAATTGAAATATATACCCAGGGATTTTTGTCCCCAAAATCCTAATATTATTAAGGGTGATGTATTTCATCATTATAAGTCTCTGGCCAAAATTTCATTGGCACACCAAAGGCCATATAGGCTGAAAATCCCATTTTTCCATTTCTTGCTAGGTGCAACCCAAAACACAAACCTTGTCCTCTCTTGCAAGTTGGATTCACCAACTTGAAGAGGTCAAAATGGGCTCAAACTTTTACCATTGGCTTGTTATAGCCTAAGAAGAGTGCCACCCAAAACTTGGGTCATTTTGATTAATTAAACTTCAAATATTTCATTTATTCGAAAAAATATATTTTACCTAAAACTATAGGAACATGTTGTCCAAAAATTCTCATTTTTGGACAAGGTGTGTATATAGGGTACATGCATACATGTACCAAATTTCACCCACATAGCCTTATCCATTCAACAGTTATTCAATTATTATGCGATGTCCTGCCCTAAGGACACAATCCATCAAAACAGCTCTACAAGGAGCTACAGTGCTCTAAATGGGCTTATTCAAGTTCCTACTAAAAGTAGACTCAAATACCTACAACTCTTACCTCTGATCACTTTTCATGAAATGACCTCTAAGGGCTTCAATTTTCTGGATCAAAAGATCCATTTTTTATGTAACCGAAAATGATATTTTAAATATACAAATCCTAATAACAAAAATGGACGGTCCTTATTTCGTCTTCCCCAATTAGCCTAGGGCCGTGATCAGCCCGATCTGGAGCTTTTCCAGCCCCTAATCCCGGCCACCCGACCACCTCCCCGGCCGGCCACCGCCATCACCACCTCTGTTGAGGTGGTGGCTCTCGCCGGGCGGCGGCACAACCACCGGAGAGGCCGTTTCCGACGAACCCACAACTCCATTTTTCCATCCTTAGGCCATAGGAAGTGGGTTGAGCCTTTATTCCTCTCTTTTGAGCTTACTTTAACTATGGTTGACTTGGGGTGTTGACTTGATCAACTAATGGGTTGACTAGTCTAATGTGTTGGTCTTGAGTTATTTGAAACCACCCATATTGATTGGGTCATGCTAATGCCTTAATTGGGCCAATATAGCCAAAGATGTGTTTTTGACCAAAATTGGGAAAAATTTGACTTTGGTCAAATTAAACCAATTGATGACCCCATGATGGGGATTTTTGGGTCAATTGGGTCCCTTATGATGTCGTAAGACTAGGGATGAGATCAATTTCATATTTTGGGGGTCAATTGGACCTAGTGGTGAAGGATTGACCTTTGTTGACCTTAATGGTACTTTGGTTAATTTGGCCAAGTTGATGACCCTATGGTTGTTCTTTGTGTCTCTTAGGCATACTTAGGGTCAAGGATGTATTGGTGAGCTTGTGTTGAGGTGGTGAGCTCAATTGAATGTGAATTGGCCTAGGTTGACTTATGCATCTTTGGGGTGCTTATAACAATTTGTCTAGGTTCAAGCTAGCCTAGGGTCATCCCATGACCTGTAGTCACCACCCAAGTCCTAACACTAACACAAGGGGTCTAGAAGTGAGGGGGATGTTACACATGATTCACTGTGTGAACCACAAAGCACAGAGCAAATTGGTTTTGTTTTTTTCGGTCTGCACCATGTGCAAACCGAACCGAAATGTGACCGGTTTTCAGCCACTTGAAACCGAAAATGAACCGAGCCGGTCGGTTCAGTTTGAAAATCAGTTCAGTTGGATCGGTTCAGTATGGTTCTGTCAGTTTCGATTTTTTACGCACACCCCTACTTAAAGCAGCTAGGAACAAACAAAGCATGCTCAACCCCAAGAGCAGACATGAACGTGCATAACCCAGTGTACAATTGTTTGTGTGTGCACTAGCTGTCATGATGGAAACCAGTTGAGAATAAATTATATATATAGTATCTATAAAGATATATAGATGACTTTTTAATTCCATGCATTTAAAAGCCATCAAACAAATCCCGTTTATTCGATCTGAAGATCTAATCCTGATGCTGAACTGCAAATAGCAATTCAAGGCAAATCCTCCTCCGTCCCTCACGCTGAAATCCCGAGACCCCCATGGCTAAAATATAAGAGAGGGTGAGAGAAAGAAAGAAAGAGAGGAGAGAGGGGGAGAAAGTGAGGCTGAGAGGGAGAGAGAGAGAGAGGGAGAGAGGGAGGGAGGGAGAGAGAAAAAATAATCTTTTAAAGTATATACGTATATTTTTTTACAAAATAAATATTGTAATATTGATGTATATTCTTATGGTCATTTCGAGTATTCATATGCATATGTTGCGGGCGCAGCCCGCAGACGCATCGAGCACATGCAAAGCCTGTGCGGAGGCAGGCGAAGCCCGCCTGGATGCGTCCGAAGGCCGCCCGACAACATCGCGTCAGGGGTGGGCGAAGCCCACCGTCGCCGGCGCGTACTGTCGCGCCTGACCGTAGGGGCGGAGCCCCGTGTCGGGCACTCGCGCGCGTGTGTGTGTATATATATTTCTGCTCAACATTTAGTTGATTGAAACCCGGGGAAAATAGATAGAAAATTGCGGTGTGGAACCTGTATGAACATGTCGCTTGAGGAGCTTGTGCAAGGAAACTAAATGAAATGAATGGGAAGTTATCTTGATTTAGTTTGGGAGTACCCGAGAAGGGTGTGGATGAACCGAAAACTTGCTCGCAGTCGAAGCAGGTGGGAAGGTGTTGATGCCCTGCCAAACTTGAGCGAGGAAGCAGAATGAAACAAAGTCGAAACCCTATCTCAGTTCCGATTGAAATCAAGATCGAAGAGGTGAGCAAATTGAAACCCTATCTAAGTCCCCGATTTGGACCAGAAAACTCAGATACAAAAGGGGTTACGCAGATGAAAACCGTTACCTCTTGATTGGGATTCCTAGAGGGTTTTGATATGCGATTGGAAAAAATACGACTGTGATAGGGGGCTGCAATGAACTCATATGCAACAATGAACTCCTCTGCCACGATGAACTCCTATGCGATATCGGCGTGAATGAATGTGATCAGGTGTTGGTATGTAGTGGAGAAGAAAGAGGGATGGGATTGGAAGGGGATGGAGGAGTCGAAGCCGTAAAGTTGGAGTGTCGTGCGAGCTGGAGGAGAACGAAGAGTTGGTTATGCACGGAGGTGTTTGTTGGAGAGAATCGGGGAGCAGCGGTAAGGAGGCGAAGGAACGCGCGGAATATGGAATTGTCGGAGCCCTACTTCCGCGAGTGAGGAGGAGCGGGAAAAGTGAGTGTGCAGCTGTGGGGGGGGGGTTGGGGGGGGGGGGGGGGGCGCCGGGTTCTACTATGGTATGAGGGGGGGAAAGGGGGGAGGGGGAGGGAAGAGAAAGAAAAAGAGGGGGAGGAGAAAAAAGAGGGGGAGGAGAAGGAAAGGGGGAGAGAGGAAGAGAGAAGAAGGAAATGAAGAAAAAATTTGAGGAAGTGAGAGAGGAATGCTCTTTGCAGTGACAATTCTTATCACTGCGGCGACAATTTGGATCTCCGCGGAGATCCAAATGGTTTTCCGCGGAGAACCTTTTGGATCTCCGCGGAGAACCTTTTGCTCTCCGCAGAGAACCTTCTGGATCTCCGCGGAGAACCTTCTGGATCTCCGCGGAGAACGTTTTGGATCTGCGCGAAGTTCATTTATCCCAGGGAAGCGATCGATAATTTCACAGACTTCCTAATATCCACCATTGATCCTAGGGAAGAGTATTATGAACTTTTTTCAACTAAGCATTTTTTGCCTGCGGAGGAAGATTCATCGAGGAAAAAATACGTTAGCCACAACACTGAACCGATAATTTCACAGACATAATAACCGCCAATTAATTGAATATCAACTATTCATGGAAATTAGAATAACAAATCTGAAATTGAAAGACATAATAGTCGCCAATTAATTGAAGCCAATCAGTAATGTGCAATACATCATTCGTTACATGTACTGACAGATACAAAACATGCAAATTTTGAACTACATCGTCAGCATGCTCTCGCACATGTATGACCTTTGGCTTTTAACCATTAGAAGACCAACGATCTTTGATCCTGTTGGCTAGAACCTGCGTACAAAAACCAATAGATTATATTTGATGTATCAATAACTTAATTTGTTCTTCCTTTTTTTTTCATTTTCCAACAGCAGCTGAATTAGCCAACCACCAAGAATAACTTATAAAGCTATACATGACAGGGAGAAAAACATCTCTTAATGGATGAAAGAATTAAGTTTAGCCAACCACCAAGAATAACTGATAAATCTATACATGATAGGGTACTTTTGAGTATGTATGTTACGAAATGTAAACTCAGAGATGTGTAATTTCAGAAGATTGCAACCTGTAATTATGCCAATTATGTTGTGCAGAAGGTGCTGGAGACCTGCGATGATCATCAACGTGAATTGATCCTTTCACGAATTAAGGTCCATCTTATGGGAAGCACATAGTCGCATGGGAAGCTGGTTGCGGCTGGAGGTAGCTTATTCTCCTTGAAAACTGACCCAAATAGAATAATTTCGACGTGTTTCAGTTTCATTTTTTGTCAGTTTTGGAGTCCAAATCATGGTTTGTTTGTGTAAATAATCTAAGACTTGATGGAATTTGTGTATAGAGGAGAACTGGAGTTCAAGCATCCTACCCATAAAAGAATAAGACTTGTTGGCTAAAACACAGTCGTAGTACTCAGAATATTAAAGCAGTATGATTATATTGCTACTGATCGTTGGCACAAATCTAAATGTTGTGATTCTTGTCCTTGATGCAACCAAAGCCATTAAGATCATAATATGATTAAAAAAGAGAGAAGTGGCGAACCTGGGGTAAGTTGGCGTGACAGACACAAACCTATGAATTGGTGATATTTCCCATACAACAATTGCTGAAAGCATGCAAATCTGTGAATAACAGTGAACATGCTTCTTCTAATCCCCACATGATTTACTTTCTTTCTTCTTGGAAAAGAGAGAAATCATAAATGAAATTGCAGGTCATGGCAAACAAGAATAATAATAAATAAATAAATAAATAAAATCTCCAATTTATACACTAAATAGGTAGTCAAACAATATTTCTATTTCTAAAAACATACAACAGAATCAAAACATAACAAATAAAAATGGATAAATTCACCTCCTTAATTAAGATATCAGTTGAATGCGAGAAAGGATTATTAGTATCATACCCATTGCATTTGCTTTTGAGCACTATCGAGGCCGAAGAGTTGTGCCAGTTTCTAATCCTTTGATTCATAAATCAATTATTTATCTCCTTCAGATGCAACCCGGTTTCCTCAACCAGCTAAACCTTGTCTTTCTCCTAAATGAAAAAAAAATGGTGGACAGAGAAACGAGGGAATCAAAAGAAGAAAAAAAATAAGCTGACTGTCAACATCGTTAACTATCTAGAAATCGCAAGGTTTAGAAAAAGAGGTAGAACGCCGCCTAAAATAAGATAGACGAACCTGCTCGCGAGTCGTCGACGCCGCCAGAAATCGGAAGGGAGAGTCGCCGACGTCGCCGGATATTGGGCTCCGGTCTTCGAGAAAGCCGACGTCGCTAGAAATCAGAAGGATAGAGAGCGGGAGAGAGAGAGAGAGAGAGCGGGAGAGAGAGACGGGGGAGAGAGCGGGAGAGAGAGAGGGGGGAGAGAGAGAGGGCGGGGGGAGAGAGCGGGAGAGAGAGCGGGAGAGAGAGAGAGAGACATCGGGAGGGAGGGAGAGAGACAGCGAGCAGCGGGAGAGAGAGAGAGAGAGCGGGGAGCGGGGGGAGAGAGGGAGAGCGGGAGGGAGAGAGCGGGGAGAGGGAGAGAGCGGGAGAGAGAGAGAGAGAGAGCTGGGTGAGACTTTTGCATTTTTTTTAATATTATTCAGTCCGTTTCAGTCTACCAGAGTGAGGCCAGACCGGGGGAGAATTAACGCCGAGAATGAGTTTGAAATCCACAGTAATTAGACGGCTACAAGTTGGCATCCAACACACCCAAAAAGTGTGATGGTATACACCATCACATATCTTTATATATTAGTATAAATATAGGTACAAACAGTCATGCACAAGATTCTCCCGTGCCACAATGCGGCAGTGCAATTGTCATTCATTATCTCATAATTTTTTTGTCTCGTCAAATACAGAATTAGATAAAAATTGAAATTGATATGCTCCATGCATTGAAACCTTGACATTCATGATTGAGCACTAGAAGAATGGCGACCGCTGGTGAAAAATGTAGGCATCATTTGGATAGTTCGGGTTTGGAATATCATTTCTTCCATATGGCATTTCGGGCAAAATGTCAGTGTTATGTTTACTACTATAATATCGCATCGTCGTCATTCAAACACCATGACTGTCCACAAACATAAACGTCATTTAAGGAGCCGTCTAGAAACAATAGGTGACACAATGTAGAGAACATCGACCGGCAGTGGCGGAACTAGGATTTTTGCTGGACCCGGGCACCATTAAAAAAACATTTATTTAATAATTAAATTTAACAAACAAACAAGTTAATCAAAATAATAGTAAAATTACATACCGCCTAGCAAACAACTTTTCTGGTACACATATTCTGGAAGCGTTCAATGATTGTCTCATTAGTAATGGTTTCCACAATATCTTTCTCAATATAAGCAATTAAACAGTCGTTCATCCACTCATCTCCCATTTTATTTCGCAAACGACTCTTTATGATCTTCATTGCCGAGAACATTCTTTCAACAATAGCCGTTGCAACAGGTAGTAGACATGCTAACTTCAAAAGTCGATAAACAAACTGAAAATTATCATGTTTTTTTGTCTCCACCATTTTCTGAATGAGTGCACTAATTCCTTTTAAATGAGAAAATGCGTGAGTTGATCGCATATCCAGAATGTACATATCCAATTGACCTTCAAGTAACTGCAAATCTAATGGACTGAAATCATAAGGATAGAATTCTGCAAGACGAATCAATTTTTGCTTATTAAAAGAAGCAAAATGATCGCTTGGGTCAAGATATGAAACACAAATAAGTAGTTCAGTGTTTACTTCATTGAAACGGTCATTCAACTCATTCAGTACCCAATCAATCACCGTGTTAAATAGCTCAACTCGAAAATGATGTTGATTTGTGATATCTCTTGCTTTACGCCTTGATCTTCCAGGTTGAACAAATTTACTATCCATATTAGGAACGTCAATCATATGCTTACCACAAAATGAGGCCACTTCAGTGATAAATGACTCTCATTCTAGCTCAACGCTCCTTAAATTAAATAACAACTGTTTCGATAATTTCACAAAATTCATTGCATTGATAATATCTTGATCTTTCCTTTGTAATGCCTGTGATAACTCGTGTGTCTTTGCCAAAATAATTTTCATCAAATGCAGTAGAAAGACGAATTCAAACGTTGATATACTCTTGATCAGATTGCTTGCAGTTCCTCTTTGATTTCCATCATGTCCATCATCTGAAATAAGTTCAAGAACATCCACAATAGATGAGAACATACGTATGAAATTCAAAACAGCACTATAATGGGAACTCCATCGTGTCTCTCCGGCTCTTTTGATTTCTAATGGTTGATTTAACCCCCGACCAGTCTCTAGCTCTCCACATTCAAGTTTGTGTGCAACTCTATCAACTTCTAATGCTCTGATATTGTCACGACGCTTAGAAGATCCACCTATAATATTCAATACCATATTGATATAAGAGAACATCCCTGCAACTTTAGAATGACCTTCAGCAACAACAACTAATGTCAATTGTAATTGATGAGCAAAACAATGAATATAATAAGCAGAAGAATTCTCTTTCATAATCAAAGCTTTAAGACCCTTAAACTCCCCTTTCATGTTGCTTGCTCCATCGTAGCCCTGACCGCGCAATTTTAAAAAATTCAGTCCATATTTCATGAAAAGATTATCAATGGCAGCCTTAAGTGATAATGCAGCAGTATCTAATACATGAACAATACCAAGAAGATGTTCAATGATAAAACCCTTCATATCAATGTATCGTAAAACAACTGCCATCTGTTCTTTTGTTGAAATGTCACGAGATTCATCCACTAGAATAGCAAAACACTCCTCTCCAATATCTGTAACAATTATGTGTGTTGCCTCACTTGCAATTGCGGAAACAATTTCTTTTTGAATTTTTGGAGATGTTAGTTGACAATTACTTGGAGCATTTTCAAGCACAACTGTCTTTACATCATCATTGTGTGAAACAAGGAATTCTAACAATGCAAGAAAATTTCCTCTATTGGCTGATTCCCTTGACTCATCGTGTCCACGAAAAGACAATCCTTGGGACAAAAAAAAAACGAGTGCAATCAATGGATGCACATAAACGTGTTCTATATTCTATAACTTGTGTTTCATCCCGTCTTGCAAATATAGTCTGAATACTTTGTTGTTGGTTCATCAAATTCTCACACATTTTCTTAGAAGTGTTATGAGCACTATTATGTTTACCCACATGCTTTTCAAGAATCATTTTATCCTTCCAATATCTGAATCCCCGGCTAACAAATGTTTGATCACAAGATGCTTGAGGAAATATGTAACAGTATAAGCAAAAACCTGCATCTTTATGTTGGCTATACTCCAACCAACCTTTATATTCACTATGCCACTCCTTGCTGAACCTTCGAGACTTCTGACCCATCAGTGTTTGCGGAAAATTAAGTAAATGTGGCTGATAAAGACCATTTTGTAAGTAATATCTTCTTATTGAATCTTGGTAATGAAGTTCATAACTTATTATCGGTTGCCTCAAACCCGGATCATTGGGTAAGTCCTCTAATTTAAACTCTAATCGAGGCCGCTTGTGTTCTTCTAACTCATTTGATGTCTTCTTTGATGTTGTTCTTGCAAAATATTTATCCATTATATTGGAATTTTAGTCACAACTCATAACTACAAGATATTAAAATAAATATCAACAACTTGAACAAGAGATATCACTATATAAGTGCTGAAATCTAAGTGAACAATGCAAATACCAGTGAAAATGCAATTACCTGCTGGCCGTTGGCTATTGATTCACAGGGGCGGAACTCTATGTATAGATCAAAACCTAAATCTGAAATGAAGATGGAGAATCGACACATATAAAAAAACATAAATGAATAGATCAAAACCTGCATATATATGTTATTATAGGAATGAAAATATGCATATATATTCTTCTGAAATGAAGATGGAGAATCTACACATACAAAAAGAACTCCATCGAGCTCTTCCGGTAGATCTAACATTCTAATAAATCCATAAAGAATGAAGAAATCAACAACTACTCAAGCAGGTACTCAATTAGTCATTCTGCCATCTCATTCTTGGTGCTCTTCCTCTTCTTTTTATATGTTTTTCATCTTTTGATTTGTGTATTCACCATAGAGGCATAGATGTGTATTTCTTTCATAACATTTGAAATCACTCTTGAAAAACCCAAAAAGAATAACAGCATGCTTGATTGATCTTTTGAATATGCATTAAGATTTAAGAACATGATCCTCCAAATTCCAATCAGGACATGCCTGGACTGCTGGACATGCCGCCGGAAACCCAAAAAGAACAACAAAGAAAGGTCAACTTACGGAGTTACGGAGAGTCGGAGATGCCGAAGATTAGTGAGAGCTGTGGCGTCGGCGACGACAAACTTTGGAACGATTCCAGATTTCCAGGCTTCCTGAGAGTTGCGCCGTCGGGACTCGGGAGTTTAGGTTTCGCAGTTCGCGATAACTGTGAATCCGTCGCAAGTTTAGGTTAGATATGGTGGAATCGCGTATAGCGGGCCGGAACCGGAAGGCGGAAACGCGAAATAAACTGCGCAATCAGACCCCAAATAGTGTCTGGGTGCGAGAAATTGGACCTAAATGTATTTTTTTGAACCCAAACAACACCTATAATTTATTTTTCTGAATTTTTGGACCCGGGCACGTGCCCGGGTGTGCCCGTGAACAGTTCCGCCCCTGTCGACCGGAGGTGGAGACCTACGGTTTGAACAGCGTCGGATCTACGAAGAATAGCCCAACATTTTTTTTGTGAGAATTTGAGTCACCTCTTTGCGAAAAATGCAATCTTGTTGGGGGATAATTTTTAGATCCGGATCCCTGACACCAATTGGAGAATGGGGGCAGTAAAGTGCACTTTACCATAATGTGCACATATCTAATGGTGGAGATGTGGATCAATGCACACATCTCAAAGTACAATGCACACATCTCAATCAACCATTGAATGCGTGCACTTTATGGTAAAGTGCACAAATGCACTTTACCACCTCCATTCCCCACCAACTGGCATCCAGGACCAACAGTAATGCAATGTGCTCGGTCCCGCAATGCACTATAAACCAGTGCCCTACAATCCCTAGCTTTTTTTGAGCTCCAATTTGCCCCCGACGAGTCCTGGACTCGGACGGAGTGCCTCGGCAGGGAAAAAATTTTAGGTATGTTTCTCCCACCTAGTTTTAGGTGGGAGAAACAATACAGTCGTACTATCTTGTATTCTACGACGAAGTTGTTTTCGCAAAATACTGTAGTATTCTAAAAATACTGTCAGTATTGTAAAAATATTGTCAATATTTCGATTAATCATATTATTTTTCGAAGAAATCTGTTCAAAAAAAAGCATCTAAAAATATCTCAACGGCACCAGGGACCACATGGTAAGTAAACAATTAAAAATATTTATTCTCCCGGCGACCAGACCGGTTGAAACTTGAAACCGAAGCCAAGTTTGAATGCTTGAACTGGGATCCTAATATTCATGGAAAGCTTATTGTGACCTCGCATTTGCACTCAAACACGCGACCAATACAGTGATGGGTTTGTTTTTGGGTGAAATTTCGAAAACATTCTAGCGCGGCGGCTTTGAAATTCCTCGTGGAAAAACGTACACTCTAGAAACATATTTCCCCGTTGACGAAAATACCCTCCCTGGTCCGCGCGGCAATTCCTCGTCTGCGGTTGTTGTACTTACAATTACTGATTTGCCCCTAACGGTGGCTGGCTTCGGAACAAAAGGGAGCCGTGGCACGGGAGAGAGGAGGCTGCAAATACTTTCCTGCTGTGATTTTTGTTTTTCCTTTCTCCGTCTTCCACTCCTGCTCCGGCGATTCTACTGTCGCGGCTAGGGTTTCTTCGTAATGGAAAGCTTGATCGGGCTCGTGAACAGGATACAGCGAGCGTGCACCGTGCTCGGCGACTTCGGCGGCGACGCGCTCCCCACGCTGTGGGAGGCGCTTCCATCCGTCGCGGTTGTCGGAGGGCAGAGCTCGGGGAAGTCCTCTGTTCTGGAGAGTGTCGTCGGCCGCGATTTCCTTCCTCGTGGATCAGGTAATGACTATGGATATATTGAACATGAAAAGCTCTTTTTGACTAGTTTACTGATGGACTTGTTTTCCATGGAAAAGGGATTGTGACGAGGCGGCCGCTGGTGCTCCAGCTTCAGCAGATTGAGGAGGGGCAGGTGGAGTATGCCGAGTTCCTTCATCTACCGAATAAGAGATTCACCGACTTCTGTGAGTGCATTCTCTATAAGTGCTCTTGCACTTGTAAATTTTTAACCTATATCTCACGGCTTGATTCCCTTATGCTGTTTCTTGCGAATTGTTGATGTTCTTTTCACCTGGTTTAGTTGCTTTTGATTTACCTTTAGCGTCGGTTCGTTTGGTCGGTCTTGGGAGTGCGGCGTTGATTTTGGTGCAAAATCAAACTTCATGTGAGTCTAGGGTTGAATAATAAGAAGGAGAATTAAAAGAAGGGGAAGGAGAAGGAGAAGAACAAGAAGAAGAAGAAGATGATTAAGGAGGAGGGGAAGAAGGAGAAATACTGACAGAAGAAGAAGGAGAAATACTGACAGAAGAAGAAGAACATTGCTGGAAACGGGCTTTGAGCCTTTGCGATCAGAAAACACCAAAACCGAACTGAACAGGGTGGTTTTCATTCACGGCTAATTTTTCAAAGGAACTAAAACTGACGGTCTTGCTCTAATGTCAATTCCGATCAAATAAAGACGCAAACTAGCACAAAAATTGGAATTAGGAGGTTAATTCCAATTCCTATCTCTTAGTGAGTCAAAGGATTGCGTGCTGTTAATCCCTTCTTAGGCTTATTTTAGAGTTTTTTGTGGTACCTTGGTACTTCTGACCCTTATTCCTGATCTTTATGCTTGTAGAATTGGAATATTTTGTCAGTTAATCCGTTTTACTTGGCGAACTGAGAGAATTTGACTAGTTATCATGTGTTTGATGAGCTAAAATGCGCCATGTCTGGCACAAGAGATGATATGGATCCACCATTACCCTTGATTTACCTTGAGAAGATGATCACCTTTGCCCTAGGGCTTGGTGAGGTAAAATTGCACCTTGTCTGGCAGGTCTTTTAATAATAGATCCAATTCTACATTTGAGTGAGTTGGATGATCATGACTAATCTTCATTTTGGAATTTTGAAATAAGGAAGGGGATAGCTTTGACTTGCGAAATATTTAGCCATTGGGTTCTGACTTGCCTGTTGGAGATTATTGGATCAGTGAAGTGGCCTGACCCTTGGGCTTATGAATTGATTTGTTGCACTAGTTCAATTTCTGAGCTTCTGTTGAACTAGAACTTGATGCTCTAGATCATTCTTTGGTCCCAACAAGCTTGAATATTGTACTTTACCTAATTGCTAGCGTATGTTAAGACATCAGTTTCATCCTCCTAAGAGACTTTGAACTTTTGGGGTTTCAAACTTGTTATCAACTTCTGATACTTTGGTTGTGAAGTTGGATGAATTGTTCGATGCCTTGATGGGGTCTCAAATTGTCCCATATCTAGTAGAGGACTTTCAATAACCGGCCTTCTTCGAAGGAATCTATTTAAGTTAGGTTCCAATTTGATGAAACTTTTCGAGTAAATATTTTTTATCATTAGAGACCCTCTCTCGAAGGATATTCTCTTTTACATTTTTAGGGCTATCTTTTAGCACCAACCATTATGCTGAACAATGAGATGTGAAGGAAGTTTTTGAATTATTTCTTAAAATCATTATTGCTAGGGCCTTCATATAATGGATCAACAATGATTTAATTTTCATTATGCAAGTATATATACTCACGAGCCATGTGTCTTTGGATTTTTTTGAGTTTCGAATGACCCGGGAGGATCTCACGAGGCATTTTACGCACATGCATTCGCCGGAGCGGCTACTCGTCAGGGCCACCGAAGATTATGTTACACTCACGCATTCGCCGGAGCGACTACTTCTCGCCGGGACCACCGGAAATCGCATATGAAGACCGCCGTGATTTGGCATTTAATTGGTATCATTAATTAATATTAATTAAGTTATATTAATTAATTACTATTAAGTAATATTAATTATATTATATGTGTTGTCTTATTATGTGTGCCCTCCCTCATCTATATAAGGGGGAGGGATTTGTGAGTTGTTGATCATCTTTTGTTCTAGTTCCTTTGGACTCTCATTAGAGAGAAGGTTCTTGGAGGACCCAGCCTCCTTCATTAGACATCCTAAATCGGACTCTTCAATTTTGTCCTTGATTTGCAAAAAATGAAGTATCTCTCTCCCATACCTTATACATTTCACACATCCTGATGTGACTCCAGAAACTTATCTCTCAAAATTGATAAAGCCTCTCAGCCTGCAAAGACAGAGAAAAACAGAGACAAAGGAGAAAGACCCCCAGCCCACTTTGTGGTAATTACAAAAAAGCCATGATATAGAGCTGCAGACTGTTAGAGTCCTCATCTAAAGTTAAAGTTTAGTAGGTTGGAGGACAGACCAAAGAAGACGAATTCTATTATTGAAGGAACACACAATGGTGATCTAGGAGAGTTGACAAAAGCAGATACTGATGTCCTAATGTGTATTCACATTCAGTCACAAATAACAAAATCTGTGAGGATTATTCCACAGCAATATTAGTGATTTTTAGTGCAGTGGGGAAAATCTCATTTAAAGAAAGCTTGGTAGAAAAACTTGGGTTCACCATTACTCCACATCTGAAATCATATACTCTGGTCATGCTAAAGGATGGTGTAGAGTTTGAAGTGACCAAAAAATGCGCCCTTACATTTCTTTTATGAAATTATGCAACTCAAGTGTATAATGCTTGTTGCGGATCACTCAAGGCTCCGGTAGATCGGACTAGATTGGACCGTCTTAGCCCGGGAGCGTTTGAGCTCGCAAACAGTCACAGAAAAAGAGAAAGCTAACAAGACAATTTTTTTAACGTGGAAAACCCGTCAACTGGGTGAAAAACCACGCGGCCGGGTCTGTGCCGGCCGAAACCTCCACTATTTGTTGGTTGTTGTACAAAGCTACTTTAAAGAACTCGAGGGCGACAGGCCGCCTCTCGTTACAATTGTTGAGAGAGAGATACTCGGAGGGTGACAAGCCACCTCTCTTGGAGCTAAGACTTTTGTCTGATGCAGAGGGGGATGCTGCGCTCTAAGCGCTCTAGAGGTTTTGACTGCAGCTTGAAGGTTGGATCGATGTGCTCTGTGCGTCTTTGTCTCTGTCGGTTGTCTCCTGTTGCGCTAGAGGAGTTTGGAGTGCTGTTCTTGCTGGAGGCTGAAGCATTTGTTCTTCAGTGCGCGGAGTGCTTGTTGCTGAGTACGCGGGGTTATGCTTGGACGGTCTTGAGAGCGGAGCGCGCAGAGGCGCTCTTGGAGCAGTCTTCAGAGCGGAGCGCACGGAGGTGCGCTTGGAGCGGTCTTGAGAGTGGAGCGCGCGGAGGCGCGCTTGGAGCGGTCTTGAGAGCGGAGCGCACGGAGGCGCGCTTGGAGCGGTCTTGAGAGCGGAGCGCACGGAGGCGCACTTGGAGCGTTCTTGAGAGCGGAGCGCACGGAGGCGCGCTTGGAGCGGTCTTGAGAGCGGAGCGCACGGAGGCGCGCTTGGAGCGGTCTTGAGAGCGGAGCGCACGGAGGCGCGCTTGGAGCGGTCTTGAGAGCGGAGTGCACGGAGGCGCGCTTGGAGCGGTCTTGAGAGCGGAGCGCACGGAGGCGCGCTTGGAGCGGTCTTGAGAGCGGAGCGCACGGAGGCGCGCTTGGAGCGGTCTTGAGAGCGGAGCGCACGGAGGCGCGCTTGGAGCGGTCTTGAGAGCGGAGCGCACAGAGGCGCACTTGGAGCGGTCTTGAGAGCGGAGCGCACGGAGGCGCGCTTGGAGCGGTCTTGAGAGCGGAGCGCACGGAGGCGCGCTTGGAGCGGTCTTGAGAGCAGAGCGCACAGAGGCGCGCTTGGAGCGGTCTTGAGAGCGGAGCGCACGGAGGCGCGCTTGGAGCGGTCTTGAGAGCGGAGCGCACGGAGGCGCGCTTGGAGCGGTCTTGAGAGCGGAGCGCATGGAGGCGCGCTTGGAGCGTTCTTGAGAGCGGAGCGCACGGAGGCACGCTTGTGAGCGGTCTTGAGAGCGGAGCGCACGGAGGCGCGCTTGGAGCGGTCTTGAGAGCGGAGCGCACGAAGGCGCGCTTGTGAGCGGTCTTGAGAGCGGAGCGCACGGAGGCGCGCTTGGAGCGGTCTTGAGAGCGGAGGCGCGCTTGGAGCGGTCTTGAGAGCGGAGCGCACGGAGGCGCGCTTGGAGCGGTCTTGAGAGCGGAGCGCACGGAGGCGCGCTTGGAGCGGTCTTGAGAGCAGAGCGCACGGAGGCGCGCTTGGAGCGGTCTTGAGAGCGGAGCGCACGGAGGCGCGCTTGGAGCGGTCTTGAGAGCGGAGCGCACGGAGGCGCGCTTGAAGCGGTCTTGAGAGCGGAGCGCACGGAGGCGCGCTTGGAGCGGTCTTGAGAGCGGAGCGCATGGAGGCGCGCTTGGAGCGTTTTTGAGAGCGGAGCGCACGGAGGCACGCTTGTGAGCGGTCTTGAGAGCGGAGCGCACGGAGGCGCGCTTGGAGCGGTCTTGAGAGCGGAGCGCACGGAGGCGCGCTTGTGAGCGGTCTTGAGAGCGGAGCGCACGGAGGCGCGCTTGGAGCGGTCTTGAGAGCGGAGCGCACGGAGGCGCGCTTGGAGCGGTCTTGAGAGCGGAGCGCACGGAGGCGCGCTTGGAGCGGTCTTGAGAGCGGAGCGCACGGAGGCGCGCTTGGAGCGGTCTTGAGAGCAGAGCGCACGGAGGCGCGCTTGGAGCGGTCTTGAGAGCGGAGCGCACGGAGGCGCGCTTGGAGCGGTCTTGAGAGCGGAGCGCACGGAGGCGCGCTTGTGAGCGCGCAAGGAGGAGGCGCGCTTGGGAGCGCGCAAGGAGGACGCGCGCTTGTGAGCGCGCAAGGAGGACGCGCGCTTGTGAGCGCGCAAGGAGGACGCGCGCTTGTGAGCGCGCAAGGAGGACGCTCGCTTGGGAGAGCGCAAGGAGGACGCGCGCTTGGGAGCGCGCAAGGAGGACGCGCGCTTGGGAGCGCGCAAGGAGGAGGCGCGCTTGTGAGCGCGCAAGGAGGAGGCGCGCTTGTGAGCGCGCAAGGAGGAGGCGCGCTTGTGAGCGCGCAAGGAAGAAGGAGGAGAGAGAAAATCCGTAGGAGGATTTTCCCGGCCGGAGAGAGAGTCTCAAAAGAGGGGAGAGATGGAGGAGGAGAAGAAGATGGAAAAAAGAGAAGCCTTGTGGTTCTATTTATAGTTTTTGAGGGTGACACTTTCGTAACTAAATGGGTGGTTAGGGTAATTATGGTGGTTATGCGGCTACCCGCACACCATAACCAATTTATGTGTTATACGATAATACGCACACTTATCATGAATATAGCTACGCGCACACCAGTTTGTATAGTTTTACGGTGATATGTATTCATATGACGGATATGGTTATGCGCACACCATAACCATATTATTTGCTATACGCAGACCGTATTGAAGGATTTTACTATTTGCACCCCAATGTTAGAGGATTTTACTATTTACACCCACATGTTGGAGGATTTTACTATTTACACCCACATGCTGAAGGATTTTACTATTTGCACCCCATAATGAGGGATTTTACTATTTGCACCCTATGATGTGAGATTTTACTATTTGCACCCTCATGTTGGAGGATTTTACTATTTGCACTCCATGATGGAGGAATTTACTATTTATACCCCCATGTTGGAGGATTTTACTATTTGCACCCCATGATGCAGAATTTTACTATTTGCACCCCCGTGTTGAAGGATTTTACTATTTGCACCCCCATGTTGGGTGGTTACGGGGATAGTGAGGTTTCTTTGGATAACCGCACAACCATGAATGGGGTGCGGTTAGCGCCTTCAAGGAAACCCTATCATTTGCCCCCCAAGTCCCCGAAGTTCAGAGCCAGGGCGAGAGAGGTGCGGGGACTTTTTGTGCGAAATAGTTGTGGCGATTGTGGTGGAGTCAGCAACATGGTATGGAAGGAGGTGCTTGAAGAGTCTCGGAAAGGACTTCCTGTAGCAGAGCGGTGTGAGGAAGGTGCGCTCGCATGCTGTGCGGATGTAGGAGTGGCGCCCACATGTGGTGAGCGCGCGGGGAGCGCACTTGTGTGATGTGGCTCATACCTACGAGCCTTTGCTCGTGAAGACTCGGGCGACTCCTTGGCCTTTCAGGGAGCGAGGCATTGTCCTCAGGGGTAGTTTATGTAGTGACGCTCCTCATTAGTTGTGGAGCATGTTGATGTTTGAAAGTGACGGTATGGGATGCCTGCAAGTCCGGGAGTGAAGTTTCCTTGTACGGTGGTGTTGTCGCATTGCTGAGATATATCTGAGCTTGATGTCAGAGGTCTCTTCGAGGGTGAGAGGGAGACTGGTGTTGATGTGGATGAGGCATGACTCTATCTTTATCGTTTCTTTGCACATTTGCATTATGCAGCAGCTTGGTACTTTGCTTACAGAGCTTTGGTAGCTCCTTGAGCGTTGCTTGAGTGTTTGTTTACTGTTCCAGCCTTGAGCACTTGCTTGTGATGATGGTTAAGCATTTGTGGTGTTGTAACCATCTTGCGTGGTCAACTGCATTTTTCTTCTTGGATGTTGGCGTTTGGAGGACGAGACACAGGTGGTGCTGGAACTTACTACGTGGGCGAATGGAGGGCGATTCGAGCCGAGTAGTGAGAGGTTCACGTTACCGACCTAGGGGATGTCGTTGATAGTCACAGTGAAAGGCAGGCGCTTCGAACCGTTTGTGAGCGCGAGGGGGCAGGCCATGGCGACGCTGCAACCTACTGCGGGTAGAAGGGCAGACCCATTGTAACTTTGCTTGGCCGATCATCAAGGGGGGCAGGCCCCTGACGATGGCAGGCGGAGGTCTGGCGACCTTACTTATTGTAACTTGGCAGGGACCAATTGTTAAGGGGGGCAGGCCCCTGACGATGGCAGGCGGAGGTCTGGCGACCTTACCTATTGTAACTTGGCGGGGACCGATCGTCAAGGGGGGCAGGCCCCTGACGATGGCAGGCGGAGGTCTGGCGACCTTACCTATTGTAACTTGGCGGGGACCGGTCGTCAAGGGGGGCAGGCCCTTGAGGATGGCAGGCGGAGGTCTGGCGACCTTACCTATTGAAACTTGGCAAGGACTGATCGTCAAGGGGGGCAGGCCCCTGACCATGGCAGGCGGAGGTCTGGCGACCTTACCTATTGTAACTTGGCGGGGACCGATCGTCAAGGGGGGCAGGCCCCTGACGATGGCAGGCGGAGGTCTGGCGACCTTACCTATTGAAACTTGGCAGGGACCGATCGTCAAGGGGGGCAGGCCCCTGACGATGGCAGGCGGAGGTCTGGCGACCTTACCTATTGTAACTTGGCGGGGACCGATCGTCAAGGGGGGCAGGCCCCTGACGATGGCAGGCGGAGGTCTGACGACCTTACCTATTGTAACTTGGCGGGGACCGGTCGTCAAGGGGGGCAGGCCCTTGAAGATGGCAGGCGGAGGTCTGGCGACCTTACCTATTGAAACTTGGCAGGGACCGATCGTCAAGGGGGCAGGCCCCTGACGATGGCAGGCGGAGGTCTGGCGACCTTACCTATTGTAACTTGGCAGGGACCGATCGTCAAGGGGGGCAGGACCTTGACGATGGCAGGCGGAGGTCTGGCGACCTTTGTAACATTCCCCAGACGGCTAGGCCCCCCAAGTGAATTTGTCATGACTAGGTCATGACAAGGCCTTGGTAGCTTAGGAACCCCTTGACATTTAGGCAAAATGAGTAAAAAAGCACCTTTGGTCTGCAAATAGTAAATTCCAAATAGTTGACCTAGGGCCTGACTTTAGGGCTTCAACTTGGCTCACCAACCCCACCTTAGCATTCCTAGGCCATCAAGGAGCCCAGAGAGACATTTAGGACCCATTGGGGACAGTCACACTGGTCAAGTTGACCAAAGTCAACCTTAAACTCTAATTAGGTTAAAATGACAATTCTTCACTAAGTGCCCCAATTGACCACCAGCATATTAAATTGACCCTACCCATAGTGTTATAATATCATAGGGGACCCAGTGGAACAAAAAGCCCCATGACTGGGTCAACCCTAGAGCTCAATTTGACCAAAGTCAACTTAGCCTGTTTTGGTCAAATCAACTCATATTGGGTCAACTAAGGCTCATGTGACCAAATTGACCCCACCAGTAGTTTCTAAATTTAATTTTGAGTCCAATGGACCCAAAAGCCCCACCCTAGGGTCAACCAATTGGTCAATTTGACCAAAAGTCAAACTTGCTCAAATTAGGTCAAATCACTTAAACCTAGCCCAATCCCTTTGGGCTAGCTCAATTGATTGGTCAACCAGCTTAAATGACTGGTAATTAACATAAGAGAGAGGGAAAAATCAACCATGATGAGTAGGAGAGAGAAAAATTCAATTTTAGAGGAGAGAGAAGGTGGTGTTCATGGCCATTAATGGAGATCACCCCTTCATCTCCTCAATTCAGCCCTAGATTCTTATCCCCTAACCTTTGGTGAGAAATTCTGGAGTTTTCCAGGGAGTTATTGGCCTAGGGGAGGTGAAAGGGGGGTGGAAGAGGAAGAGGCCATTAATGGCCATGGTGATTAAAGCCCCCACACTCAAAACCGACCCTCCCATTAGCTTCAGAAGCTCTCAAGGAGTTGAAACCCCCACTTTCTCGACCCTTTCAGTGCTCAGAGGAGGAGATTCCATGGCACCCAAAGCTCCAAGGAGGAACAATGGCGACCGGCAAACGGAGCCACGAATCACACCAAATGAGGTCCAATCCTCCTCCTTACTTGTGCTAGCATCTTAGATCAAATTAGGCGAGAAATCGGGCTCAAAAGAGCCCGATCGGAGAGTTAAAATTTCCGATTTTCCATGGAAAATCACCCTTGTGAGTTCGCCGGAAAATACCCCTCCGGCGGCCGTGCCGCCGCCCGGCAATAGCCACCACCTCAACGGAGGTGGTGGTGGCGGTGGCCGGCCAGGGAGGTGGCTGTGGTGGCCGGAAAATGGCCTGGAAGTAGCTCCAGGTCGGGCTAATCCCGTGCCTTGGCTGGAGCTTGAAGATGAGCAGCAGCCACCCATCTTACTTCAAGATTCGTGCCCCTCTTTTAGTTTATTTTTATGAATTTCTGTGATTAAAACTGCAGCAGTTGGTTTTAAATATTAAAAATAGTTAGAGGCTTTTATAATTATAGGAAAAGTGGTCAACATAGAAAATGTAGCCCTTGATGTCTAGTTTAATTTAAAATTGATTTCACTCAATTTGGAGGCCTGGTTAGACCGCAACACTCATTTTGGTGGGGTCTATCCATAGGGATGTCCAGACCTTAGAAAAATTCCCCACTCCAAACCAGTCATCAAAATGACTTGAAATTTGGTGTGTGGGCTGTTCTCTCCTATATCTAGGTCCTGTCCAAAAATTAGGATTTTTGGAAAACATTTTTCTAAAGTTTTTAGAAAAATTTAATAAATCATGTACAATTTAATTAGGTGGCTTAAACACCTCAACATCCCCCCAAATTTGGGTGGGTCATCTTAGAGAGCAAGTTAGGGCTCTGGTAAAATTTTCACCTCATTTGGAGGTGTTTTGGTTAGGGATTGATCCAACCATAGATTGACCCTTATAGGGTTACATTAGGTCAAAAAGCCTCTTTTTGGATTTGAGTGGCCAAATCACCTCAACAGAGGCTGAATTTTGGGCCACTGACTTTTTAGGGCATGACACACCCTCCAATGGAGTTTGGGGTGGTTTGGTGTAGGGTAGCCCTAGAACCCTAGGGTAGGTCGCTTAGTGGGGATTTTTAGGGTTGTGAAGGACATGGGGGTGTTTGTCCTTGGAGAGGAGTGTAATAGACTCCTCTAAGTTCTATGAGTGATATAACACCCTCACAAGAAGTTTGGGTGGATTTGGGGAAGTATGGACCCTAACCCTAGGGTAAACCTCAAGGGGGTACATATAGAGGTCAATGAAGGAAGAGGGGTCAAACCTTTATGGTTTGACCTAAAATTTTGGGGAGTTGGTAATGGTGACCAGAGAAGCCTCCCCTGTGAAATTGAAGAGGTTTGGGGTTGTATACCTTAGTGAATAAATCCTTGGGTAGATTTGTAAATATTTAGGTTTTGGGTTTTAGGAGAGATTAACACTTAGGGGATAACTCTTTTTCTGTCATCAATATGATATATGTGTTATTATTCCCTGGAAATTCTATTAGAGCCATTGGAAGACTTTTGGAGGTCCAAATTATAATTATTCTTAATGTTAGCAATTTTTGGGATGATTAATTTTAGGATGCTAGCTTTCTGTAAATTCATGGAACTTTGCTGGAAGTCATTTTATTCCATTATGAACCCACAGTAATTTTCTTATAATTTTTGGATTGATATTTTTGGTACTTCTAGTTCAAATTGGAATTAAGTGCAAATATGACCTTTGTGGAAATTACAAATGTAACCTCTCTGGTATGAGGTCAAATTTGTAGGACTGGATATTATAGTATGATTCACCTCTGTAATAATTTGCATATGGTTTGGAGTTCATATGAGGGTACCTCCTTTGGAAATAATTGATGATTAATGGGTTCAGGAATTTTTAATAATTGCAACCCTTGCTGGAAAATCATGAAAATTCATATTTACAGATTACTAGGTACCCTTGATTTATGTAAAAATTTTAGTAGGCATTGGAAGTCAGAAAAGTGCACTTGTAGTTCAAACCTTAGGAGGTTGTATTTTTTGGAAAATTGCTTTAAATATTAATAATGTTGGGAAAATTATGAAACTCTGGAATTGATCTTAATTAAGTAGCATGGACCCCCAATAAAAATATTGGGTCAGTGAGTTGATTATTTAATGTACCTCCCTTCATGTGCATCAAAACAGTAAGGATGATCTGCATTTAGCAATTTAGCAATTTTAGGGTTATGGGTCAATTTGGAGTGTAGTGATTGGAGTTGTGAGTGTTTATTGGTGATAATATGACTATGTGAGGATCCTTGGAGTTAATTAGGGTTTGATGAGTCCTAGGGTGGTGGGGTGCCACCCTTGGGGTAGGTCATCTTGGGATTGACGAAAGATCGTCTTTTTCCTTTTGTGTCTTAAAGCACTTAGGCTTAATTCAGGTGAAACATTAAGAAGAGTTTTCTTATGGGTAGTAACTAATAATATTAAGTGTCTTGAGAAAGGGAGCTTTGGGGTGTCATCCCATTATAGTTCCTAGTACCGTAGCGAGCCCCTTACAGGGTAACCCTCGGGAAGTCCAAGATTAACCATAAACTGTAAGAGTAAAATGTTATACAAGAATAATTTAATAACACACTCACCCACACCCCGTGATTCCGGGAGTTTAGCTGGTTTGGTGCTACGAGCAGTAGGCTCGGTGGTTGTAAGAGCGGATTGCTAAGTCAGGTGAGCTTGTGACTCAGTAGTGTTTGTAGGTACGGATGAGTTGGTTCGGCGAGCCGATGGCTCGGAAGGTTATTGATAGCGGGCAGGTTAGCCCGGGGAGCTTATGGCTCGGAGGTAGGTAATAGAACATGTTGCATGTGCATTGAAGGTGGTGGGTCTTCGGTATTGGACGGTCGTTCACACCGACGTCAATACGGTGACTCGGCAAGTGTGGTATTTACACTTAGCCATGAAAGTCTGGTGGTCCAGCCAGTAAGAGTACGCAGATGCTCCGCGGGTTTTGCGATGAGGCGTACGATAAATCTAGGTTAGGTAGTGTGAATACCAACCTAGAGGTGGGCGAGGCCCAACCCACCGCTTCCGTTTGCCACTACGGGAGTATCCTGGGAGTCTTGCTAGCTCCAAAAAGGGGGAACTAAAGGTTTATGCGCATATAGTCGTAGTGAGTGAGTTGCACTTGTATGAACATAGCATAACATCATACCTTGCATGTCATAGCATAAACATTGCATTTCAACCCCTACCCCTATCGTATAAAATGGTATGGGACGTTTTATACGATAGGCCCTGCAAAACGACCCCTTGGTCTATAAGGGTAATCCCTATAAATCAATGGTTACTTTTCTTACTTACTTTCTCTGTCTGTCATAACTTACTATTCGTTACTGTTTACTTGTTGTTACACTCTAGCTTACTCATATTAGTTTTCATCATTTACTCTACAATACCTTGTTACCGTACTTTCTTTAGGATAGTTGTCACCTGCTTGTTTCCACTCTGTCTTTGGTCCTCCTTTTCACTCCTCCCCGCTCGGTGCCTAGGAGCCACGGGTTTAGGGGTGGAGGATTGTTGACTGAGTCTAGTTTGACTGACGGTCGTTTGACCACCATATTTTAGGCGTACCGAATGAGAGAGAAACAGGTGCAACAGGATCCGACAGGGTGGGCCCCATGGCCATGCTACCATTGTCACCAGCACACTCGAGTCAGATGCCCCATGATGGGTGGAACCCCACCAGCTCAGCGACCAGGAGGCCGAAGGCGAAGACGTAGACGTGGATTGCAAGGCAGCGACCGCAGGCCAAAAGAGAAGAAGCATTCAGTGTCGCAGCACCAGTGGAGCACATAGTCTGCAGGGATGGGTCAGACTAGTTTGGGAGCTTTCGTTTCAGTGACGGTGGCGATTAGCTTTAGTTTTACTTTATGAGTGACCTCGTAGTGAGGCTATGATGTACTGGGCTTAAGGCCCGCTTTACTTTTCCGTACTTTTGATTACTTTTACATTTAGTTTGTTGTGATGTGGACAATGTTGTGCTGCGATTCTTCTTTATATTATTTGTGGACTTGGACATTTATGTCCTCCTTTACTTACTTCTTATGTCTCTTGTTGATCGAGATGGCCGGCAGAATCGGCATTTCGTGGTGTCGACCTTCCTGGTGGACGGTGTCACCGCAAAATGACGGTTCTGGGCCTAAGACCCCGGGTGTTTGAAAAGGAAAAAAAATGGGGTCTTACAACCTTACCTATTGAAACTATGTTATCTGAAACATATGAAGTTAATGAAATCAGAAAGTAATTCGCAGGAACCACGTGTAGAAGTTAAATCACACGTCTTTATTGAATGCTGATAAAGCCGGCATGAAGGAGAGGAGGTGCAAGTACAACTTGGTGATCAGGGAGGGAGCTTTCTCCTGGTGCGATTACTTGTAGGGGTTGCCCCCCAGTCTTTCCAGGCAAGCGGGCGACCGATCTCTCGCTTGCCCAGGTGTCGTCAACCGATTTAATGTTTTGCTTCACGAGAATCTTTTCAGAAGTCCTTGTCGAATAAGACGTTCGATTTCCTTCTTTAGCTTTGTGCAATCTTCCGTATCATGCCCGCGTCCGCGGTGGAACTCACAGTGTTGTGATTGGTCTCCTTTGTTTGGAGCGATCGACTTAGGCCTATGAAGCGCCACCTTATCTTGGATTGCGTAAAGTATGTTTGTTCTGGAGGTATTGAGGGGCGTGTTTCTCTGGCGCTGCCGAGGTTGTGGGTTGACGTGACGTTCATTGCTCCTCCCGAAGGCTGATGAAGCCTCTTGTTCCCTTTGCCTTTTCATGCCTCTGTCAAACTGCTGTTTATGTGCTTCGATTGCTTCGTTGGCCGTGATCTGGGCGTCGATCTGTTGAACGAGATCGGGGTAGCTGGGTACAGTCTCCCGTATTAATGCAGAGTGGAAGCCACCAGGGCGGAGCCCTGCGAGTAAAAACCCTCGCAGGAGCTCTGGTTTTGCTCCAGGAATTTGTCGTGCCTCAGCGGTGAAACGACGAAAGAAATCTTTAAGGGTTTCCCCTTCGCTTTGACGGATCCCGGACAGGTGGGAGGGATCTTTAACTATCCGGCGGCTAGCGATGAACTGGTCTGTGAATTGTTGAGTCAGCTCTGCGAAATCCATGATTTCTCCCTCCCCCAAGGATAGGAACCAGGTGCGAGCCTGTCCTTTCAAAGTTGCCGGGAATGCCTGACACAGCAGTGAATCTGTGGCATTGCATAGTTGCATCATGATCGCGAAGTGTCTGACGTGCTCCGATGGGTCGCTCGCTCCGTCGTATGTCTCAATCTTTGGGAGCTTGAAGCCAAGGGGGATTGGATGTGCCAGAACCTCAGGTACAAATGGTGAGCGACAATGGAGAGGGCGAGGGGCCAAAGCGGCACGCTGCGTTGCTCGTTCGTGCTCTTCAAAAATTATGTGAAAGACTTCTTCACGTGTGAGCCTCCCATCTGCAGGCTCATGGCCTGTCGCTTCAGGGCGGTTGCGGTGATACTGAGTTTCTGGACTTCTGTCAGGACGGGCCACGCGGTCTTGGGCATTCGTACTGGAGAGCTCTCCTTCGGGTTTGCTGATAAGCGAGTGGAGGGGAGCCAAATCAGCATGCCCCCCGGGGATTGATTCTTCACTTGCGCGGATGACTTTTCCTGCCATGATCTCTAGTCGCGAGTACCGTTGTGCAACGGATACTGTCTTCAGAGTCTTCTTCAAGCTTTGGGGGAACTCGATTCCCACAGACGACGCCAAACTGTTGCGGATCACTCAAGGCTCCGGTAGATCGGACTAGATTGGACCGTCTTAGCCCGGGAGCGTTTGAGCGCGCAAACAGTCACAGAAAAAAAGAAAGCTAACAAGACAATTTTTTTAACGTGGAAAACCCGTCAACTGGGTGAAAAACCACGCGGCCGGGTCTGTGCCGGCCGAAACCTCCACTATTGTTGGTTGTTGTACAAAGCTACTTTAAAGAACTCGAGGGCGACAGGCCGTCTCTCGTTACAATTGTTGAGAGAGAGATACTCGGAGGGTGACAAGCCACCGCTCCTGGAGCTAAGACTTTTGTCTGATGCAGAGGGGGATGCTGCGCTCTAAGCGCTCTAGAGGTTTTGACTACAGCTTGAAGGTTGGATCGATGTGCTCTGTGCGTCTTTGTCTCTGTCGGTTGTCTCCTGCTGCGCTAGAGGAGTTTGGAGTGCTGTTCTTGCTGGAGGCTGGAGCATTTGTTCTTGAGTGCGCGGAGTGCTTGTTGCTGAGTACGCGGGGTTATGCTTGGACGATCTTGAGAGCGGAGCGCGCAGAGGCGCTCTTGGAGCAGTCTTCAGAGCGGAGCGCACAGAGGCGCGCTTGGAGCGGTCTTGAGAGCGGAGCGCGCGGAGGCGCGCTTGGAGCGGTCTTGAGAGCGGAGCGCACAGAGGCGCGCTTGGAGCGGTCTTGAGAGCGGAGCGCACGGAGGCGCGCTTGGAGCGGTCTTGAGAGCGGAGCGCACGGAGGCGCGCTCGGAGCGGTCTTGAGAGCGGAGCGCACGGAGGCGCGCTCGGAGCGGTCTTGAGAGCGGAGCGCACGGAGGCGCGCTTGGAGCGGTCTTGAGAGCGTAGCGCACGGAGGCGCGCTCGGAGCGGTCTTGAGAGCGGAGCGCACGGAGGCGCGCTTGGAGCGGTCTTGAGAGCGGAGCGCACAGAGGCGCGTTTGGAGCGGTCTTGAGAGCGGAGCGCACGGAGGCGCGCTTGGAGAGGTCTTGAGAGCGGAGCGCACGGAGGCGTGCTTGGAGCGGTCTTGAGAGCGGAGCGCACAGAGGCGCGCTTGTGAGCGGTCTTGAGAGCGGAGCGCACGGAGGCGCGCTTGGAGCAGTCTTGAGAGAGGAGCGCACGGAGGCGCGCTTGGAGCGGTCTTGAGAGCGGAGCGCACGGAGGCGCGCTTGGAGCGGTCTTGAGAGCGGAGCGCACGGAGGCGCGCTTGTAGCGGTTTTGAGAGCGGAGCGCACGGATGCGCGCTTGGAGTGGTCTTGAGAGCGGAGCGCACGGAGGCGCGCTTGGAGCGGTCTTGAGAGCGGAGCGCACGGAGGCGCGCTTGGAGCGGTCTTGAGAGCGGAGCGCACGGAGGCGCGCTTGTGAGCGCGCAAGGAGGAGGCGCGCTTGGGAGCGCGCAAGGAGGAGGCGCGCTTGGGAGCGGGCAAGGAGGACGCGCGCTTGTGAGCGCGCAAAGAGGACGCGCGCTTGTGAGCGCGCAAGGAGGACGCGCGCTTGTGAGCGCGCAAGGAGGACGCGCGCTTGGGAGCGCGCAAGGAGGACGCGCGCTTGGGAGCGCGCAAGGAGGACGCGCGCTTGTGAGCGCGCAAGGAGGAGGCGCGCTTGTGAGCGCGCAAGGAAGAAGGAGGAGAGAGAAATTCCGTAGGAGGATTTTCCCGGCCGGAGAGAGAGAAAGTCTCAAAAGAGGGGAGAGATGGAGGAGGAGAAGAAGATGGAAAAAAGAGAAGCCTTGGGGTTCTATTTATAGTTTTTGAGGGTGGCACTTTCGTAATTAAATGAGTGGTTAGGGTAGTTATGGTGGTTATGCGGCTACCCGCACACCATAACCAATTTGTGTTATACGCACACTTATCATGAATATAGCTATGCGCACACCAGTTTGTATAGTTTTGCGGTGATATGTATTCATATGATGGATATGGTTATGCGCACACCATAACCATATTATTTGCTATACGCAGACCGTATTGAAGGATTTTACTATTTGCACCCTAATGTTGGAGGATTTTACTATTTACACCGACATGTTGGAGGATTTTACTATTTACACCGACATGTTGAAGGATTTTACTATTTACACCCACATGTTGAAGGATTTTACTATTTGCACCCCATGATGTGAGATTTTACTATTTGCACCCCAATGTTGGAGGATTTTACTATTTGCACTCCATGATGGAAGAATTTACTATTTGCACCCAATGTTGGAGGATTTTACTATTTGCACCCCATGATGCAGAATTTTACTATTTGCACCCCCATGTTGAAGAATTTTACTATTTGCACCCACATGTTGGGTGGTTACGGGGATAGTGGGGTTTCTTTGGATAACCGCACACCCATGAATGGGGTGCGGTTAGCGCCTTCAAGGAAACCCTATCAATGCTTTTGTTATTATATGTGTTACTTGGGTTCGAATCCATTTATTACACAATTAGCCAAATAGTTATATTTAAATAAAATGACTTTCAAGTGAGCTTAAATTATATTTGGCTGGATTGAAATCACTCATAATCGAGCTTAATATCTAGATCGGAAATAAAACTTTGTTGATTTTAATCCACCCAATTTCGAGCTACTTGAGTTTTGTAAAGCATTTTGTCATTCATCTTGTTGCCTTGGTTATTGTTTGGTTGTCTGTTCCTCACCTTTTTATTTTAAATGTTTTTTCAGAAACAAATGCAACAATTGCACCTCTTTGGTATTGATAATCCCTTTTTGAACCATGTGTAATTTTAACTACCAGAAATGATTCCTAGTTGACTTCGAACTTATGTTTCATTGTTTGCATCAAATGCACTGCTTCTTTTCCTTGTGATTTGCGAATGATAAAACTGATTGGAAGCTAAATTATTGGGCATGAACTTTAAAAAAGTTACATGAAGTATATCTTACAGGATGGATATCCTAGCTTTTGTATTCATTTGTATTTGATGCATGTTTTATATCGACATGCACTTTAACCAATTTAATTTCACCTGCATTCATTTTTCTCGTGCCACATCTGTCTTTAATGAACCTCATTTTATCATTCAGCTCTTGTGCGCAAGGAGATTCAAGATGAAACTGATAGGCTGACGGGAAAAAGTAAACAAATTTCACATGTTCCCATTCATCTCAGTATTTACTCACCTCATGGTATGTGCTCCTTTTTCTATTTTTAACCATTAAATGGATTGTAGCCTTCTCTTAATTGACGTCCATCTATTTTATCAATAGAAGGGATCTCAGGCTATTTATTTACTCATATTTTAAGTAACTATTACTTCCTGTAATTTGCTTTAGAATATTAAAATAATTTAGTTCTCTTTAGTTAAAAATGTTAATTTTTTCATTAGGGTGGGTTTTCGGATGGTTAGGCTAGATGAAAATTACCCAACTTATCTGCAACTTTCTGTCCATCCTAGGCCAACCTTGATATGAGTTCTCTTCAGTTGTCCAATCTTGTTGCAACTTTTGGTTTTCAAATCTTAAATCATTCGCATAGTAGTTTTAGGGGAAGAAATTCTAGTCATTTATTTAACCGCTGTAAGTAATACTTAAAAAAATTTATGGTGCATCAAATTGATATGATACGACTTTTCGACCTACTGCCGCCTCGCCAAGTGTTGCCACTTGAGTATCACATGTGCTTCTTTATTTACTTATGTAGCCTTGTAGCATTTTGGTAATAATGATGTATACCCATTCTTGCATATACGAGAGAGTGGATGCAAGTAGGTTTATCTTTTGGTCTTCTAGGTTTGTCTCTCACTTGGAGAGGAACTTCAAGAGGGAGCCAACCCCCGGAAGTTAGGCGTGAGCATACCTCGTGAGTTGTATCCCCATACTTTTATTTCAATGCAATTATGATTTGATATCCAGTGCTATTAATTGGTCTAACTTGTAGGCCTCGACTGCCTGCCGAGCATTCCTACTAATAAGAGTTCCACCACCCTAATTTGATTTCTACTTCGTTCCCGGGCGCTCGATCCACACTCGTCGCCAGTCTTCTGCACACTGCCCACAAATTCTCCTTCTAGCACAGATTTGCAGGTTTCCACGAAACACATTCAGTTTATCTCACACGAGCGGATTCGTCGTCTCTGTCCTGGACTACCTTGGGTTGCCTCCACATGAATTGACGCTCGCGACGTCATAGGCAGTGATCACACTAACTTTTCATTCCAGCGACCAACTTCTACGACCTTCAGCGGCTTCGTTCCTCCAACAACATTCCATCCCGTCTTACCCTAACTGATTGCCTACACCTTCCACGGGGAAGTCCCAAGCCATCACATGTCTACGACACTCGGCTCAACCCTCCACATGGTTGCCCCAACAACGCCAGTTGCAACACTCGATCTCCGCACATCTTCTCTAGCAGGCCCTCCGCACCGATGAGGATGCCTCACTTTGGCCTCCACTAACTCCAGCCTCTTGGTTCAATTGGAAGTTTGTCTGGAAGACTTCATGCTCCTCCGCGAGCTCACAACCACTGCAACTCATAGTCAATCGATTCCAACACCCCCACCTCAACCACCACCCTTACAGGCCCACTATTGACTATATGGGGTTCCTAAACTCCACTGTATATGTTCAGCTGACCCGTCTTCGTCGTATCGAGATACCGATGTTCGACGGGCTGACCCCTTCGGTTGGATCACCTGGTCCGAACAATTCTTCGACCTCCAATCCACCCTTGCAAACCAGAAGGTCCTAATGGAAACCATCTACATTGAAGGCTCTGCGCTCTATTAGTTGCGTTGGATGTGCTAGAACATTTCTCATCTCCCTTATCCCATACTCAAAGAGGACCTCCTTCATCACTACGCCATTCGTCAAGCAGGCACTGCGTACAAACACATCAGCTCTGTTCATCAGTCAAACTCCGTCGCAACCTAACATCTCCAATTTCATCAAGCTCACAAATGCACGTTACATGCCTCTCTCCAGATCATTACTTAGGTCACTTCCTAGCTTGTCTACGACTTCACATTCGGGCGCGCCTTGCTTTCCACAACCCACACACCCTCTCTTGAGATATGGAGCAAGCTCGCTGCATCAACAAAGAACTCTACGCGGCCATGTCGCTCCCTCTTCATTGCCACTGCCACAGTCGTTGCTGCCTCGTGGAGCTTTGTCACCTTAGTATCGCATGCGCTTCTCTATTTACTTATGTAACCTTGGTGTGTTATTTTAATAATAATGATGTATACCCACTCACTTATATAAGAGATCGCAGTAAAACAAAGCTACTAAAGTAAATGCAACTAGTTTGGTCAAATATTAGGAATTGAGAATTATTAGGAAAATAAATGAATGATCCGTATTTTAATAAACATAGAAATATAGATTACTTGAAATCATGTTTTATTTTACATCAAATTTCCATTCAAATTATTGTCCCTACAAGACCCGAGGGAAAATATTTTCATTTGGGGCTGAAGTGTACAATTCTGGACCGAGAATGGTTTGGATTGATATTATGGCCCTGTTTGTGGATTTGTCGTGGCAAGTATTCAGCTAAAGGTCGTCATTTGGCCCCCTACAGTAGAGTGTCCTGCTGAACGAGGCCAAAGATAAATCCACATAAATGGCTTGGATCACGATCGCTGGTGCCGACAGCGGTTGTTACCGACCTCCAGTCTGACGAGCCGGAATGACAGGTCTATTCGAGGATGGCGCGCGCAGGACCAAGCGACAGCCACTAGACCCCGCGCCGAACCGGGCAATTTGGAGAAGACCGTCTAATGGGCCGACCGGTCCTAGTTATCTTTCAGCATTTTGTTTATGTTATTTTATTTTGAACTCTTAATGATGTGGTGGTTTCCCCCTATATAAGGGAGCACCTAGGGTTATGTTTCTCATCCTTGGATCAATCAACTTAGGAGGGGCTGCTCCCCTTGTCTCTCTCTTTCTCTATTCCTCTCCCTCTCGATTTCTCCCGTCCGACTCCTCCCAGCCGCCGCCGCTATCGCCCGACGTCAGCCCTGTCTGCTACCCTTGCCGCTACGCCGCTCCTATCGCCGGCCCGTTACCGCAGCGGTAACATTGGTCCGACCTGCCCTCTCCGCCCGCTCAGCCGCCGGAAACCTTCATGGCTCCGAACACGCGCCTCCACCCTGCTGATCCCTCCACTGCCGCCGACGCCGACATCCAGGTCGCGGAAAGCCTCGCACTCCATGGTTCCCAGATCGCCAGCCTTCACGCCGCGGTGGAAGACATCCGCTCAACCCAGCAGGCCCTCCTCGCGCGACTGGAGGCGTTGCTGCCGTCGCCAAGCACGCCGCCGCAACAGTCCCCCCCGGCCGACACCACTTCGGTCCTCGGTCTTCCCCCGTCCCCGCTCGCGGCCGGCTTCCGTGCGCCGGTGGTGCCCCAGCCGCTTCCCGTCGTCCCGCCGATTGCCGCTACTCGCCCCACTATGGCGATGGATGTTCCGCCCTTCTCCGGGACGGATCTTATGGGCTGGATCGCCCGTACGGAGCAATATTTCGACCTTAATGGTACCCCCCCGGCGGACCGCGTCGGCACCGCCATGGTCGGTATGGACGGCTCGGCCCTCCATTGGGCACGTTGGCTTCGCCAAGTGCAACCCCTCATTCCGTGGCAGGAGTTCAAACACGAGATGATCAGCCGTTATGATTCTCGCTACACGGGCTCCGCTATCGAGCGGCTTTGCTCCGCCCGCCAATCAACAACGGTGGACGCATACATCGATGAGTTCGTTGCTCTCATCACACAAGTTCCCGGCCTTCCGCCCGACCATTACCTGAGATTTTTTCTGCAAGGACTCCTTCCCAATATCCGCTCTCGCATTCGCACTCATCACCCACGCACGGTCTCGGAAGCCCTGGAACTTGCCTGTGCGGTCGAAGCGGACATCGGCCCTCGACACTCCGGCCCACCCCCCTTCCGTCCTCATCCCGTGCGGGACACCGGTCCTCGACCGACCCCCGTGGCCCACGGTCGGCCGACACGCCCGGACGGCCCCAACCGCATCTCCACCGTCGACTACAATGACCTTCGGCGCCGCGGTTTATGTTTCCGCTGTCGCCAATCATACTCGCCTCAACATGTTTGCCCGGTCAAAGAATTCCACGCTATCTTTAGCGACAGTGAGGGTTACGCCCTCGCCGAGGACTTGCCACCCTTGGAGCCACCACCCGACCCACCTACGGCCGACCTCGAGGACGCCCCCCTCAACGTACTGAAACTGCCATTCTACTCCGTGGGGGGATTAACGGGGCCCCGCACCATGAAGTTGGTCGGCGAACTACACAACCGCACCGTCATCGTGATGGTGGATAGCGGGGCGAGTCACAACTTCATGTCCTCCCAGCTGGCGCAAGAGCTCGTCATACCGGTGGATCCGTCACCAGACTTTTCGGTGTGCTTGGGCGATGGCCGCCGCCGTCCGACCTTGGGCCAATGCCGGGATGTTACCATGACCGTGGGGCCGTGCCGGGTCACGACTGACTTCTACATGTTCGAGCTAGGAGGCCTCGACGCTATTCTCGGCGTTGCTTGGCTCGAGACCCTGGGCGACGTCCGAGTGAACTGGGCTTCGATAACGATGGATTTTCAGCAGCAGGGCCGACAGTGTCGTTTGGTGGGTGACCCTACCCTCCTCCGCTCACCGCTATCATATCGGGCGATGACACGCGCCGCCGACGTCGATTTCTCGGCCTGGTTATGGCCCCTTCAGGCGAGCCCTTCCGCGGCGGCCGCACCCCTCAAGGCCGACATGGGCGCTGTCCTCGCGGATTTCGAGGACATCTTCACCGCACCCTCGGGCCTTCCACCCTCCCGACCGACCGATCACGCCATTGTTCTCCATCCGGGGTCGTCGGCGGTGTCCGTGCGGCCCTATCGTTACGGGCACGCCCAAAAGGACGAGATAGAAAGACTCGTCCGAGAGATGTTGTTGGGCGGTATCATACGGCCCAGTGCGAGCCCTTTTTCCAGCCCGGTGTTACTAGTGCGCAAGAAAGACGACAGTTGGAGGTTCTGTGTGGACTATTTGGAGCTCAACAAGGCCACGGTCCCGGACAAGTATCCTATCCCGGTTATTCAGGAGCTCCTGGACGAGCTACACGGCGCGACTTTCTTTACCAAGCTGGACCTACGGGCCGGCTATCATCAGATTCGGGTACGACCGGAGGACGTGCCAAAGACGGCGTTCAGGACACACGACCGACATTTCGAGTTCTTGGTCATGCCGTTTGGGCTCACCAACGCCCCCACGACATTCCAAGCTACCATGAATGAGATATTTCGGCCCGTTCTGTGTAAGCATGTCCTTGTTTTTTTTGATGATATCCTTGTCTTCAGTCCCACTTGGCAGGATCACCTCCGTCATGTTCGGGAGACGTTCGCCACTCTCCGCCTACATCATCTAACGGTCAACCACAAGAAGTGCACCTTCGGCACGATGATGATCAACTACTTGGGCCATACTATTTCGGCCCACGGCGTGGCCATGGATGAAGACAAAATTCAGGCGGTGCTGCGTTGGCCGACTCCCGCCTCCTTGCACGACGTCCGGGCTTTTCTCGGTTTGACGGGATACTACCGGCGCTTCATCAGAAACTACGGCGGCTTGGCCCGCCCTCTCACTCAGCTGCTGAAGAAATCCGAGGAGGGGCCCTTCACATGGCCGCCGGCGGCCATGGAGGCCTTCACGGCGCTCCAGTCTGCCTTGGTCCACGGCCCGGTTTTAGCCATGCCGGACTTCCACCAGCCGTTTGTCGTCGAGTGCGATGCCTCGGGCACCGGCGTCGGCGCCGTGTTGATGCAGGTCGGCCGGCCAATTGCTTTTTATAGTCGTGCGTTCTCTACCGCGGTGCGCAGCCGCTCCGCATACGAGAACGAGCTTATGGCGCTGGTCTTGGCGGTCCAACATTGGCGGCCTTATCTCCTGGGGCGGCCCTTCGTCATCCGCACCGATCACCACAGCCTTCGCTATCTGCTCCAACAAAAGATAGCCACGCCAACGCAGCAGGTTTGGGTGGCCAAGCTGCTCGGCTACGACTTCACGGTGGAGTTTCGTCCGGGCAGGACGAATCGGGCGGCCGATGCGCTCTGCCGACGCGCGCGCCAGAATTGACAGCCATTTCCCGGCCGGTGTGGGACGACGCCGCGGCCATTCAGCACGAGGTGGACCGGTACCCCCAACTTCAGGATATCCGGGCCGCACTGCTGGCCGACCCCTCGTCACGGCCGCCATATACACTGATCGGGGGCCGCCTCTTTCATCGGGACAGACTCGTTTTATCTGCATCGTCGGCAATGATTCCGGCTCTGCTTGCGGAGTTCCACTCCACCCCGGCAGGTGGTCACGCCGGGGCGTATCAGACATACCGTCGGTTGGTGGCCTCGCTTTTCTGGCCCCACATGCTTTGACAGGTGAAAGCATACGTGGCGGCCTGCCTACCATGTCAGAAGGCCAAATACGAGACGATGTTTCCCAGCGGCCTCTTGCAGCCCCTACCGATCCCTGAGCGTGTCTGGGAGGACATCGCTATGGACTTCATCACCCGGTTGCCCCGCTCCAACGGCTTCGATTGCATCTTGGTGGTCGTGGACCGCTTAACGAAGTACGCACACTTCGTCCCGCTCCGCCATCCCTACACTGCGGCGACGGTCGCCGACAGCTTCATCGTGGAGATAGTCCGTCTTCATGGGTTCCCCCGTTCGATCGTCAGTGATCGTGACCCACTTTTTCTCAGTAGCTTCTGGACTGAGTTATTCTGCCTGCAGGGGACCCAACTCCGGATGAGTACAACATATCATCCGCAATCGGATGGCCAATCCGCGGTACTCAACAGGTGCTTGGAGACATACTTGCGTTGCTTCATCGGGGAGAGGCCCGGTTCGTGGGCCAAATGGCTTGGTTGGGCAGAATACTCCTACAATACCGCATACCACCACGCCGCCAACACCTCGCCATTCGAGACCGTATATGGACGGCCACCGCCGACCGTGCTCCGCCACCTACCCGGGGAATGCCCGGTGACTAGCTTGGCGGATCATCTACACGATAGGGATGTTATCTTGGATAGTTCAAAACAACATCTTCGACGGGCTCAGGCAAAGATGGCATCTTTTGCCAACCGGAAACGAAGGGACCTCCAATTCCAAGTGGGAGAGCGGGTGTTCATCAAACTCCACCCCTACCGCCAGCTCACGGTGGCCCGCCGCACTTGCCCCAAGCTCGCCCCGCGCTTCTTTGGACCATTCGAGATCCTCAGCCGCATCGGAGCAGTGGCATACCGCCTCCGCCTTCCGGATACCGCTCGCATTCATCCCGTATTTCATGTCTCACAACTTCGGCGCGTGATAGGCGATCATCCCGTCTCCGACCATATCCCGACCGACTTGGACACAGCCAGTTCCGAACCACACTATCCGGAAGCCATTCTTGATCAGCGCAAGCCCACGGCCGGAGCTACCCATCCGGAGGAGGTACGGGTGGCTTGGCGCAACCGTCCCCGTTCATCCGCTACTTGGCTCCTGCGAGATGATTTTCGCCGACAGTTCCCAGACTACTGCCTTGAGGACAAGGCCAATTTCCCAGATGGCGGTATTGTTACCGACCTCCAGTCTGACAAGCCGGAATGACAGGTCTATTCGAGGAGGGCGCGCGCAGGACCAAGCGACAACACTAGACCCCGCGCCGAACCGGGCAATTTGGAGAAGACCGTCTAATGGGCCGACCGGTCCTAGTTATCTTTCAGCATTTTGTTTATGTTATTTTATTTTGAACTCTTAATGATGTGGTGGTTTCCCCCTATATAAGGGAGCACCTAGGGTTATGTTTCTCATCCTTGGATCAATCAACTTAGGAGGGGCTGCTCCCCTTGTCTCTCTCTCTTTCTCTATTCCTCTCCCTCTCGATTTCTCCCGTCCGACTCCTCCCAGCCGCCGCCGCTATCGCCCGGCGTCAGCCCTGTCCGCTACCCTTGCCGCTACCACCGCTCCTATCGCCGGCCCGTTACCGCAGCGGTAACAGCGGTTGCATTCACACATTCCCCTGCCTGGCGGTGGTTGCGATCCTGTGCCAAATGAGACATATATAGCTTACAATGGAATTGCAAAATTGACCTGGGATTTGAATTGTACATTAATTCATGTCCTTGTAGTTGACGCCATATAAACTAATGTATTACTTAGTTATTGGCCATGGAACTTTGATTGTTCTTGGTTATGCTCAAGTGATATGAATTAAAAGAACTGTAAACATGTTTAAAAAACGTGTAATATAATATGTCTGCACTAGGTAACCATCTATCATAAAGGTTCGTGGGCCCCACTTTCTCTCATTTCCCTTCTCACCTTTTTTTCTCTAAATAATGTACAGCTGAATCGTTTTTTTATTTTTTTTTATTTTCGACAACGACGGTATATATTTGATCGTGCAGCACATTGCAAATGAAGTATTTCTTTATAAATAGTGTAGGTTTAGAGAAGTTTCATGCACCGGTGGCTAAAGTTACATTTTATTCTACTTGAACAACAAGTGAAATTTTCACCGCAGGTCTCCACGAGCGCCTACGCACCGATGCGGATTTGAAATCCCCCTATCTGATATTCGTGATGAGCTTAGCTCGAATTTGTGATCGACGCTTACATCTAAATAAAGTTACAATGGATGGATGTTTGAGCCAAATCATCAGCACGACCAGTCTTTCACCGACGTAATCAAGAAGAATATGAATAAAGCACTACCAATTTTTATTAAGCTACTGTCTCACGCAGAGATGGTTGAACATAGGTCAAAAGATTGTGCTTTTCCTGCGATGAAGCTTTTACACTAGGACATTGTTGCAAGAAGCTTTACTGGCCAGAGATTCCTCCTCGTAACACCTGCATAATGCGAGAAGCAAAGTGAGGAAGCTAGACCAGGACTGATGAAAGCAGTTGTGCTGCGATCACTGATGAGGAAATATTCCTCAAAAGCATATCAAGTGAAGGTTCAATTAAGCAGAGAAAGTGACGCAGGACGAATCTATAGGTGGCGGATAAACCGTGACCTAACCCTACATGTTATGCAAAGCCCGACGGATTAGTCACAAATTAGATAATAAATTTAAACATCTCACGCAGTTAATTCACAGCAAGGCATAATAATTTATTAGGGCAAACAAGCTTAGGCTTTCCTCCGCGTGGAGGGCCAAAGCAAGAACGCGCGGCGAATAAACCCTGTAAATCACAATAATAATCTAGAGCAATATTCTACGATGATGTTTCTCCAAACAAATATAAAATGCCCAACCCAATAAATAACTGCTGAAAATAATCGTCCAAATACAATAAGTGACTCACCAAAGTAGTGGACTGACCAAGGCACTGAAGAATTCGAAGCCGGAGATGCGTGGGCGACGATCCGAGGTGTAACCGAAGGCGTGGAAATGATGACGGTGGCTGTCCTTGGCGGTGGAAGGTGAAAACGGGCCGGAAATGGATGGATCCGGCGACGTGGGTAGAGATTCGGACGAGGGTGGATAGATCCGATGATTTGGGAGCGGATCCGGGCTGGTTTTGTCCAGATCTGGACTGATTTGGACAAGGAGGGGTGGAGGTGCTTCCACGTCGAGGAGAGGGGTGGTGGTTGCTGGGAACAAAGCGAGGAAGGGCTAGCGGCGGGTTTTGTGGGCTGAGTGGAGGGCGGCGGCTGTAGGGAATGAGGGGGAGGGGCGGCTGGAGGCAAGGGGGCGGCTGGAGGCAAGGGGGCGGCTGGCTGAAGGCTGGCGACAGGGAGGCAGGGGTGGCTGTGGGCTGGCGGCAGCAAGGGAAGAGGCGGGCTGCTGCTGGAGGAATGGGGGAGGCCGGCGGCTGAAATAGGAGGTTCACTGTTCACTAAACTATATTAGTGAACAGTAAATTTAATTTATCTACAGTGCCTAGAAGAGGGAGGGGGCTGCTGGTGGAGTTTCTGGACAGCAAATGTGGCTGGATTTTGGGGGGTTGTAGGGGCTGCGGATGAGGGTTTCGGAGGGGGAAGAAGGAGCCTAGGGTTAGGGCAAACCTTGGGGAGGGAGATACAAGCCTAGGAGTCGTCACCTAGGGTTCCACGGAGTCGGCACCGTGGGATGATCGCTGGAATCCGGGATTTCTATTCTCCAAATTCTGCAATGCCTCAAAACCAGCCACTACATGTCTATTTATAATAAAATAAAGACTAGGGCATCCCACCTTCAACGGCTATGATTGGTCGGAGGTGGGGCCACCCAAATACATCAAAACAAATGCAAAAATAATAAACTAATATATCAAATTGATTCGCAACGCGAATCCGAACACATCTGCGGAGTCCGATCGTCGATCCGGGCACGCCATATATGGTAAGTCGCCAAATCAGCCCCGAATGGGCCCATAACTCGTCCTCGTCTCTGCTCCGCATCAGAAAGTAGGCTAAAGTTTTTTTATAGGAGCAAGATAAATCCTTCACTCTGATACCATGAGCAAAGTTATAAAAAGTTCTCCTCCTTTGTGTATATATAGAGTGTTATGTAATAGTTAATTTTTAGCTTGAAAATAATATTTTATTCCACTTCTCAACTCTCCAAACAAACATGCATTATGGTTGTACCTCACTGCCCCTCTCTATATTGATAAAAGGGATGCATGGCAAGCATCTATAAGAAGGATTATATTGAAAACTGTTTAAGTTATCGCATTTTAGTTTATTTAAGTCAATGTATTAGTGTCTTTAGTGATGTATGGGTTTAGGGTTTAGGGTTTATGAGTCCTTGTAAGTCCTATGTATTGCCCCTTTGTGGATGAATAAAATACACCTTCTATTTCCCTCTTTCTTAATTTCAACAAAAACCAACATTTTCAAACATGACACGAAGAGACCGGGAAACATTAGCTAGACATAACGAGCTTAACAAAACACTTTAGATCTGTTTTTCATACATATTCTCTCGTACATGTTTTATTCTCATCTTTTTTGAAAAATTTTTTATCATGATTTTCCTTGCAGTTGAGATAATAAAATTTTTATCATCTCAGCAAATGTTTGCTTTATGTATTGTTTGCCTTGGATTTTTTTTTCTGTATTGAGGGGATCTTTCTTTTGTTGATATGATAGTTGTAAATCTCACATTGGTGGATCTACCTGGTCTTACGAAGGTAGCTATAGGTATGAATTTTCTATTACTTGATTTCAAATTTTATATTTTTGATGCGCTCTGGAGCTTCAGAAGCTGTATCAACCTGACTGAGTATATGGTTTACAGAGGGGCAGCCGGATAGTATTGTGGAAGATATTGAGAAAATGGTCCGTTCATATGTTGAAAAGGTATTAATTGTCAAAGTTACCATTACCATTTCTTGTTTTTGTTTAATTATTCCGATGTTCTATCGTCCTTGTGCGTCCATATGATTCCTTAAATGTGTTAGTTTCATGAATTTGCTTGACATGAGTGTGAATAGTAGAAACTTATCCCAAATTTCCTCCAGCTTAATCAGTTGTATTGTCATTTATAAGTTTTGCTCTCATGAGGCAGGCACTTAAGTACCAATATTTATTAATGGTTGCAGAATTGTAGTTAGACTTGAGCCAGTAAGATAATATGGTGAGTTGGTGACATGATAGTTAGACCTTCATTTAGAACTTGAAGATCGACCAAACTGAAAATTAATTTTGGTCGTGCTTTATCCAAAATTTCTATTTTTTTTTAGCTCCGATAGATGATACTATCAAGTGCTGAAATTTGCAGAATTGTAGTTAGACTTGGGCCAGTAAGGTAATATGGCGACATGATAGTTAGACCTTCATTTAGAACTTTAAGATCGACCAAACTGAAAATTAATTTTGGTCGTGCATTATCAAAACTTTTTATTTTACTTGCTCTGATAGATGATACTATCAAGGGCTGAAATTGTAAGATTAAATATCAAAATAGAGATACAACTGTCGAGACAAGCTCGACCCGAACTCTTGAGGGCTGGTTCCCCCTAAGAGCCTTTGTCACCTAGGAGAACTTAGCACTCACAATGTTTTCCAAAATGCATAATAAGAGACACAACCACCCCTTATATAGGTGAGTGGGACATACAAATTACGATAATGCCCCTTAGGGCTACATAAGCAGAGAGTGACGCGGCGCGTGTCCAGGAGGTCGTATCTGAATCATGTTCTTTCGGTTACCTTACTGGTTTGAGGGTTTGTGCTCATAAGGTAAAATGATCGGATGATGGTTTAAATTTTCTTAAAACCCAAAGATTGATCAAATTGAAGATCAGTTTTACCTGTGAATTATCGAAAAACTATGTTAGGTTTTTGCTCTTTCAGAATCCCATAGTTGTTTTAGAGTTCTTACCAGCCTTCAATTTCCTTCAACTTTCAGAGGTAACCAATGTCTGATATTCATGTTTCTGTTGTAGCCTAACTGCATCATACTGGCAATTTCTCCTGCTAATCAAGATATTGCAACTTCTGATGCAATGAAACTCTCAAGGGAAGTGGATCCAGCAGGTAATAATGCAACAATATTATCTGAAAATTTACTTTTGCATACATTTTTTTCCAGGTATTTTACTTTTATAAGCTGTGAGTTGAACAAAAATTCTTCCTCAGCATTTCTTGTCTAATGGCGCGGCTTTGTCATGGCTATGATCAGGTGAAAGGACTTTCGGAGTTTTAACAAAGTTAGACTTAATGGATCAAGGAACTAATGCTATTGATGTAAGCTTCATGATAAGTGTCCTCAGATTTTTTTTATCCCTGAATTCATTCTGTTCTACTTTTCATTTCAATTATTATCATATATAAGAATAATTACGAAAAACTTCTCTCCAACTTTTACATAATTACAGGGACCCCTCTAGGTTTTAATTTTTGGTACATGTATGTTAATAATGTAAATTTTGAGGGGAGGTTTTGGTAAATTTGAAAGATAGAGGGGATGTTCTTGTAATTATGCAAAGTTGGAGGGGAGCTCCCAAAAAATGATCCTATAAATTTAGGGTCCGTTTGGGGCGGCATCGGCGCTCCGGTGAGGCAGCGAACGAAAGCCGGTTGCGACCGGAGGTGGGGAGGTCGGGTTGGAGACGGAGGGAAAGCTCCGTTCTGCAGGGGCTAGCTGGAGCAAATGCCACCGCCTGCGCGCGGAGCGCTTTTGTTTTCCCTCCTTGTGGCGGCGGTTGCTCCCGCACCGGCGGCCCGACGCCGCCCCAGACGAACCCTTAATCTCAAATGGTGAAGATAGGTCTGAGGATGATGATGATGGCTGTGAAGATACACACTTATCCTCTAATTTTATCGCTCTTTAATTTTAAAGGTTCTTGAGGGAAGATCTTTCCGATTACAACATCCTTGGGTTGGCGTTGTGAACCGCTCTCAAGCAGACATAAATAAAAGCGTTGACATGATTGCTTCGAGGCGAAGGGAGAGAGAGTACTTTACTGACAGTCCTGACTATTCCCACTTGGCTAACAAAATGGGATCTGAATACCTTGCCAAGCTTCTTTCACAGGTAAAAATGATTTTTTTTCCAACTTTTCCCTTAGTTTTTTCTGCAGAACCTAAAATTTTTCTAATTTTAAATTATATTTCTTTTCCTTCAGCATTTAGAATCCGTGATCAGGGCACAAATTCCACATATCACCTCTTTGATTAATAAGACCTCTGATGAACTCGAGGCCGAAATGGAGCGGATTGGCAGGCCTGTTGCTGTGGACGAAGGGGTAATATATAATCTTGGCGCATATGATTATTGAAACTGTGTTTTTTTGTGCTAATAGGGCTCAATTATTCCATGACTCGCAGGCTAAGCTTTACACAATATTGGAACTTTGTCGTTCATTCGATCGAATATTCAAAGAGCATCTTGATGGAGGGTAAATTCCTAGCCTTCCAATTTCCATTTGAGTAGCTTATAATCTCCCATTCAACCAAAAATAAACACACAAAATCAATAAAATTGTCCCCATTTTTTTAGTATGTGCTTATTTTCACATCACATTTTTTTCGTAATACGAGACTTATAAAGCACAACCGCTATGATCCTTCTCTTGAATGACAATTAAGCACTAATAGGAACTAGGAGAAGCCAAACACCAGACATTTCCTTGAGTCGTGAAATCTCACTCTCGTCTTGACGCATGATTCACATGAACTTTGTCGTTCATTTGACCGGATATTCAAAGAGCATATTGATGGAGGGCAAATCCCTATCCCCTTCCAATTCCCATTTGAGCAGCTTTGCTCTCCCATTATAAACATCAAAATTGTCCCTAAACTTTTTGGTATGTACTTATATTCATATCATTTTTTTTTCTAATTCAAAGACTTAAAGTTCCTTGGGTCATGATTGACATGAACTATGTTGTTAGGTGTCGACGACTAGACTAGCGAAGAACCATAATGGTCACATTTGAAGAAGTCTAGGGATCACTTTCTAGATAATTGCTCCGGCTAGGGGTGTTCACGAACCGAATCAAATCGAATAAATCTTCAACCGAACCGAAATTTGTCATAGAATGCAGAGATTCGGATTCGGACTCGTTCGAATATTTGAATTCGGATTCAGATTCGTCTTGAATTCTTGGATTTGAATTTGGATTCAAATTCGAATTCGCTTCAAATGATGGACCAAATAGATTTTGATCGGACGATCTGGATCATCTTTATATATAATATAGATATTTCCATTATTCGTGAACTATTCGCGAATTTTGACAATAGAGATAATATTTAGATTCAGTTTCGAATACCACTCGAATTCGAATTTGGATTCGAATCCGGATTCAAAATCGAGAAATGCGAATCTTACTCGAATCTTCACGAATCAATTCCCGAATTATTCACGAACTATTTGGTTTGCGAGCAGCCCTAGCTCCGGCATTAAAATCACTAGATTCCAACTAATCCAATTTTCTTGGTAAATAAATATCTATATTATGTAAATTTGAGGAAATGACACAATTTTCTGCTGTAAACTTGATAGAATCAACCATCTTGTCAAATTATTATTGAAGAAGGATATGGAACTTCCCAGTCCCTGCTGTTTTGTGAACTTAGCTCTGAAGTGAGAATTGTTCTCATGCAGGAGACCTGGCGGCGAAAGGATATACGGAGTATTCGATAATCAACTGCCCGCTGCTTTCCGGAAGCTTCCAATTGACAAGCATCTTTCTATCCAGAATGTGAAGAAGGTGGTCTCCGAGGCAGACGGTTATCAGCCTCACTTAATCGCTCCAGAACAAGGTTATCGCCGTCTTATCGAAGGAGCTCTCGGGTATTTCAAAGGTCCAGCCGAGGCATCAGTCGACGCGGTATAATAAAAATTATTATTTTTAAATTGCAATTGAGCTAGTTATATGAATGTGAGAGGAAGAATGACTGATTTTAACATGCTTACATTGGAGTTGAAACATAACATAGCGAAAAATAGTATCAAATGAGCCTAATGATGATGATGCGCTTGATATATCGAAACTAATATCGTTAAAACCGTGCAGGTGCACCATATTTTGAAGGAAATTGTGAGGAAGTCAATTGGGGAGGCCGAGGTAAAAGCTTCGACCAGATAAACTCTTATGTTTGAAGAAATAAATCGTATTTTTTCGTAACCAAATATCGCCGAATGTCCCCTTCGACAGGACCTCAAGAGGTTCCCCACCCTACAGGCGGAACTGGCCGCCACCTCTTTCGAAGCCTTGGAAAGATTTCGCGAGGACAGCAAGAAAACCACCCTACGTCTTGTCGACATGGAGTCGTCATATCTAACGGTCGAGTTCTTCCGGAGGCTTCCTCAGGAGGTGGATAAGGGCGGGCAACCCGCAACCGCCGCCGCCGTTGATCGGTACGGCGAAGGTCACTACCGGAGAATTGCGACGAACGTGTCCTCGTACGTTGTTATGGTCATGGATACGCTCAAGAACTCCATTCCGAAGGCGGTGGTCCATTGCCAAGTTCGAGAGTCAACGCGATCTCTGCTCAATCACTTCTACATCCAAATTGGAAAAAAAGAGGTATTTCTACTTCTCCTACAAAATATTTTCCCTTTTTAAGGTTTAGGGTTTTTAGGGTTTCGAGTCTGCTCAGGGCAAGGATCTCGGAAAACTATTGGATGAGGATCCAGCGTTGATGGAGAAGAGGCAGCAGATGGCGAAAAAACTCGAGCTTTACAAAGCGGCGAGAGAGGAGATCGAATCCGTCTCGTGGTCCAGATGAGTCGGTGTTCATCTATTGCGAAGGTATACGACGAACCCTAATGCGATATTTCTCGAATAAATTCGCGCCTAAAAATTCTCCGCGCCCACATGATTATGTGGATGCATGTGTGAAAGATATGTTTTTTTTTAATTCATTTTTGTGTATGTAACTTGTAAATGATTAGTGTTAGGCAATGAGTTAAATCATTTGTAATAGCATGAAAGACTATAAAATACTGCCTTTAATATTGAGATATTATGATGGAATGAATATCACTCTCTTTCTCTCTCCTTTTTAGTCCCAAAGTCTCTCTCTCTCTTCCCCATGTGCGTCTCCGAAGGGTTACATTGGTGCTCTCGTTGAAAAAATAAAATTAACAAGACCGCAGGAGTGCCCCGGTTTTCTCCGGGAAGATCGGCAAAATCCGGTTTCTGGTTCGCGCTCCTTATGGCCCCGTTTGGTTGCGAAACAGCGAAGTTGTGTTGCTTTGTAATTAATAATTTGGCAATCAGCACCCCCACCCCAGCTCACATCAAATCCACTTAACCCGACGCCCTTGTTCGATCGCTCCTCCCCTCCGTCGTTGCCCGACGCCACCTCCCCCGCCGGATCTCTTGGCCTTCCGCTGCTATGGTGATCTCGCTCTTGGAGAAGAAGATGTAGACCTTCCTCACCACCTTCGTTCGTCCGAAGGCTGCTTTCGATGTTAGGGTTGAAGCCGATGATGGTGTAAGGAACCGTCGAGATTCACCGAACCTTAAATGCGATGCCAAAATCTTTGCCTGCTAGGAAGGCCTGCGATGTGTGGGCTAGATGTTCGTGTTAATTAATTGTCAAGCAAACTGCAAAGCAGCAGGTCCGGTTTGCGGGCGGGCAGGGGGGCACTTGGGCGGCACCGAGAGAGTTGAGGATGTCGAGGAGATTACCTAATAGGTCGTCGGACGAGCCTTTTTCTGACTCTAGTGGGAGATCCGATAATTTGTCGGCGGATTCTGCTGGTCGTGGGAGAGGTCTATGAGATCGAGTTCCGGGGATGGGGGAGCACGCGGAGCAATTCGCCGGTGATTTGGGGCTCAAGCTTCTACCAGAAGGATCACATTTCGTCCACAAACGACATCCCACCAATCGATAAAACACGAAAAATCTTGATGCTGCGGTTCTTTGCCTCTCCGGGCACCAATTTAATTGGATGGAATTTGATTTGACCTAATTTCTGTCACTATTTATTTCTGTGATTGGTATGTGTAAACTTATTTTGGATACGTGCAGATCCATTTTAAGTGTAGAACGTAAAATTATAAGTGCAAACCAAAATCAATTCATTCAAATTGCCAAACTTTATAGGGCCGTAACTTTCAATCCGCTAAATGAAACTTGAATTTGAAAGTGGTAGTAGACTAGTGGCTTAAAAACACACGAGGATAAGTACCTTAATCGAAAGTTTTGATGAATTATTGATAGAGATTTTGGGGATAGAGATTTTGGGTTTTACAACTGAATAAAATTTGCACGAGTTCTATGGCTCTAATTGCAGAACTGTTTCAAGTATCACATTCAGATAAGTTTTTTTTTTATTAGTTTGCCAATATCCCATAGTTTATTTTTATATATTTTTTGAATTTTTAATTAATAAAATGATCTGTCCAAAATATATGTGCACTTAACAATCACCTTTATTTTTAGGGTTCTACTCTTCAGTTAATACATATTGGTGGTGGCCCCCACAAGACCTCACTTGTCTTGAAGAGTGGCTCTCTCATTGGTTTAGGGTATCCATGCACAAAATCCCCCCCCCCCCCCAAAATGTAACATTGAGGGGAGTTTTTTGTCTCTCTCATTGGTTTAGGGCATCCATGCACAAAATCCCCCCCCCCCCCCCCCCCTCCCTAAAATGTAACATTGAGGGGAGTTTTTTGTAATTTCAATAATAATGGGTGCAATCTGTAATTTTGCAAATTTAGAGGGGAGGTCCCCGTAAATGCCCCTATATATATTAGGCCTGTAATGGTTCGGTTTGGTTTAGTTTTTCAGTAAAACCGTAAACCGAACCACCCCTATGTGGTTCCAAAAATTTGGAACCGAACCAAACCGCCAAAACATTGAAACCGAACCAAACCAAACTGAATGGTTCGACTCGGTTCGGTTCGGTTTTGGTGGTTTAAATAATGTGATACAAGCTGAAAACATGAATTAAATATTGTGATGCAAGTGATGTCTGAACAGTGAACACAATTCCTAATTTCCTATCACCCAATCATTTGAGGACTCCAAAATCAAATCTTTTTATTAACCAATAATATATAAAAAAAGTAGATAACTTAGATGTATTGTTATTCAAGCTGAAAACATGAATGAAAAATGAAATATTCATCAACATTGTTTATTTTGAGAAAGATCTAGATTAGAGAAGTATTCATAGGACAAAAATCACTCTATCAAGTGCCACAAGAAGCAAGATCTGTGTTGGATGGGCTTGCCTGTGAAATGAGTCCAGAAGATAATATGAGCAATGAAAGCTTATTACAGAGAAGAGGAAGAGGGCTCACCTGCGTTGAGCGCGGCGGTTGGCGCCCGACAGGATGAGGAGCGGTGACTCGGCGTCAGCGGGATGAGGAGAAATCAACAGCGTGGAGAAATTCAGAAAACCTAGCTCCAGCCATCCAGGAGAGTTCCGCACTTCCAGAATATAAAATATAAATACACTACGGTTTAATGAAATATAAAAATATAATATGAGATGTAATTAATAGTTTAATGAAATATAAATGCACTACAGTTCACTATGAGTCTTATGCAAAGATTAAAATATAAAAATAAATTAAATACTTGTATACACTATGGTTCGGTTCGACTCGGTTCGGTTTGCCACATAAAATCATGAACCGAACCGAACCGTATGGTTTTTCTAAAATCAAAACCGTGACCGAACCGCGACCTACTGAAACCGAACCAAACCGTGCGGTTTGGTTTGGTTCGGTTCGGTTTAGCGGTTCGGTTGGTTTTTGCTTACAGGCCTAATATATATACATAGATATATACGCATAGATATATACGCATAGATATTTACGCATAGATATTTACGCATAGATATACATATATAGTTATACATACATATGTATACATACATATGTATACATACATATGTATACATACATATGTATACATACATATGTATACATACATATGTATACATACATATGTATACATACATATGTATACATACATATGTATACATACATATGTATACAAAAAATGGTAGCTTGAAATAGTAGCTTGGGAATTTTGCTTAGCTCGGCTCAAGCTTGACTTGTTTGCTCCCTAAATATGGATATATCTGAGTGATAGTGCACAAGAGTTCCATCAATTCACGTGATATTTTTTGGTGATTGTTATCCCCGCTACAGTTTTGTATATCCGCACTTTTTTGTATGAGTTATTACACGCCTTTTGGAAATACGTCTTGTAGATCTACAACTTTCGTGTTGAACACTTTTCCTAAAAATGCACGCACAAGACGTATTGCCGCCCTGATTGAAATATGTGTGTAACTATAGCAAATTTTTGGAAATACGCCTTGTACATGCATTTTTAGGAAAAATGTTCAACACAAAAGTTGTAGATCTCGTCGAGATCTACAACTTTCGTGTTGAACATTTTTCCTAAACATACTTGTACAAGGCGTATTTTCAAAAGGCGCGTGTTAACTCATACAAAAAAAGTGCGGATATCCAAAACTGTAGTGCGGATAACAATCACCTATTTTTTATGCATAGTATTTGACACTAGTATTAATGTATAGTATTTGACGTGATATTTTTTATGCATAGTATTTGACCTAGGTCTGGGACCCGGAGGCAAGAAAAAATCATCTAGAAGAGAGGTGATGATGCATAAATTAGGGTTTAGGGTTTAGGGTTTAGGGTTTTAGATTTTAGGGTTTTAGGGTTTAAGGTTTAGGGTTTAAGGTTTAGGGTTTTAGGGTTTAGGGTTTTAGTGTATTAAGTTGTTTAGAAAGTAGGCATTTACTAAAGTATACACTAACTTTTGAAATTTTGAAGTTCTTTAGAAAGTAGACATTTACATTTTAATTCATTTTATTTTGTCTACATTTTATTTATTTACATTTATTTATTATCATCTAAGTAATGAGTATATAATTGAGTATGATAAATGAATGAGAGGATGAAATTGAAATATTTGAAAAAAAAAACGTTATAATCAATTAGTTGAGAGAACTGAATTAATAATGCCAGTAAATAAACAGATTTATTAAAATTTCGAATTAATTAGTTAAGAGAACTGAATTAATTAGTTGAGAGAACTGAATTATAATTTCCAAATTAATTATCTGATTTGATTTTGAAATTGGATTTGACATGAACAGTAGCCTCTCCATCTCCTTCCCCGCTCCTACTCTATAAACTAACTCTATACCCAAACTCAAATCCTCTCTCTCTCTCTCTCTCTCTCTCTCTCTCTCTCTCTCTCTCGCGCGCGCGCGCGCTCTCGCTCTCATGGCCAAGACGAAGAGGACGATTGTTTCTCCCACAAGTACTGCTGCGGGGGCTTCCGGACATCCGCCGCCGGCGAGCGAACCATCCGCGCAAGGCGCAATGCAGCACCTCAGAACCCTGAATTTCATCCTCCTCAACGAGACGAAGGATCTCCGGGAGAAGATCAGGCAGCTCCGCTCCGAGCTCGCCGCCGTCTCCACGGACCGTTGCATCGACGACGGCATCCAGGGCGAAGTCTGCGGAGCAGTTGTCTCCTCCCGCCTTGCTTCCACCGCCGAAGGTTGTGCTGCACTGCTCAGGAAGGCCGGCTCCGATCTGGCTGCAGAGAAGGCGGCGGCCGCAGAGACGACGGCGACTCTGCTGAAGAAGGCCGATGACTCTGCTGCGAAGCTCTGTTTGGTGAAACAGATGCTGCTTTCTGCATCTAGAGAGAAGATTGCGATGGAGATGGTACTGAAGCGTGCTGTAGAGGAGAGGGATTTGTGCCTGAGTGAACTTGACCAGGAGAGGATGAAACTGAAGCATCTGAAACAGGTATCGGCTCAGAACTTCACCTCTCTGATGGCTGCAGGGACTGAGTACTGTAGGACGTTGGAAGAAGGAGTGAAGTCCAGGGAGAGAACATTGCATTATGTTGTGGGCGAGATTAATTCTTTGAAGAGGTTTCTGAGAGAAAAAATGGAGTTTATTGTGGAATTAGAGAGAGAGAATGAAAGGATGAGAGAAGAGTGGAAGACGAGAGAAGAACTGTTGTTGCAGTCAGCCATGCGTGATAAGGAATTTCATGAAGAGCAGATAATTGAATTTAGGACATTGTACGAAGAAATGAAATGCAGAAAAGAGGGGGAGATACAACTTTTGAATGCTGAGATTGAAGTAAATGCCTCAAAAATATCTTCTTTGGAAGAAAAATGCTGCCACCTTAACAGGATCGGAAACCAATTGACAGATGAAGTTTCCTATTTACAGAATTCTTTGGATGTGCTGAAGGAGAAGAAGAGCACGTGGAGAAATTCCAAGTGGCTGTATCCCGCGACAACTACAATTTTTGCGGTTGTCGCCACCTTCGCCTTCGCCGCAAGAGCAAGAGCACGCTAAGATTCTTCAGTTCTGCCTTTAATTTCTGCAACCACAGTTTTTTCTTTACAGTTTTTCTTTACAGTTTTTTGGTTTATAGTAATTTGTTTACAACTTTTTCTTTACAGTGTGTGTAATTTTGTTATAAATCTATAGATTTGATATCTTTTATAAGAAATGTTTGCTTTTGCTGTATTCTTGATTGTAGTTTTTGTGCTAATGAAATTTTAATTCATCTCTTGAGGGTGGATGATGATACTCTCTGCTTGTGAATTGTGAAGTCAACATTAGCCTCTTCTTAAACATTCAAACAATTAACAAATTCAATTAACAAATTTAAAGAAATTACATCAAATAATGAAGTTTTTTTAAATTTAAGCCCACCAAAAATCAGCTCATAACGAAAACAGAGCTCCTACTTGTATGAGATCAATGCTAAAAATTAATAAACTTCCGCATTGCAGCTTCTTCAATGCTAAAGATTAATAAACTTCCGCATTGCAGCTTCTTCAATGCTAAAGATTAATAAACTTCCGCATTGCAGCTTCTTCAATGCTAAAGATTAATAAACTTCCGCATTGCAGCTTCTTCAATGCTAAAGATTAATAAACTTCCGCATTGCAGCTTCTTCAATGCTAAAGATTAATAAACTTCCGCATTGCAGCTTCTTCAATGCTAAAGATTAATAAACTTCCGCATTGCAGCTTCTTCAATGCTAAAGATTAATAAACTTCCGCATTGCAGCTTCTTCAATGCTAAAGATTAATAAACTTCCGCATTGCAGCTTCTTCAATGCTAAAGATTAATAAACTTCCGCATTGCAGCTTCTTCAATGCTAAAGATTAATAAACTTCCGCATTGCAGCTTCTTCAATGCTAAAGATTAATAAACTTCCGCATTGCAGCTTCTTCAATGCTAAAGATTAATAAACTTCCGCATTGCAGCTTCTTCAATGCTAAAGATTAATAAACTTCCGCATTGCAGCTTCTTCAATGCTAAAGATTAATAAACTTCCGCATTGCAGCTTCTTCAATGCTAAAGATTAATAAACTTCCGCATTGCAGCTTCTTCAATGCTAAAGATTAATAAACTTCCGCATTGCAGCTTCTTCAATGCTAAAGATTAATAAACTTCCGCATTGCAGCTTCTTCAATGCTAAAGATTAATAAACTTCCGCATTGCAGCTTCTTCAATGCTAAAGATTAATAAACTTCCGCATTGCAGCTTCTTCAATGCTAAAGATTAATAAACTTCCGCATTGCAGCTTCTTCAATGCTAAAGATTAATAAACTTCCGCATTGCAGCTTCTTCAATGCTAAAGATTAATAAACTTCCGCATTGCAGCTTCTTCAATGCTAAAGATTAATAAACTTCCGCATTGCAGCTTCTTCAATGCTAAAGATTAATAAACTTCCGCATTGCAGCTTCTTCAATGCTAAAGATTAATAAACTTCCGCATTGCAGCTTCTTCAATGCTAAAGATTAATAAACTTCCGCATTGCAGCTTCTTCAATGCTAAAGATTAATAAACTTCCGCATTGCAGCTTCTTCAATGCTAAAGATTAATAAACTTCCGCATTGCAGCTTCTTCAATGCTAAAGATTAATAAACTTCCGCATTGCAGCTTCTTCAATGCTAAAGATTAATAAACTTCCGCATTGCAGCTTCTTCAATGCTAAAGATTAATAAACTTCCGCATTGCAGCTTCTTCAATGCTAAAGATTAATAAACTTCCGCATTGCAGCTTCTTCAATGCTAAAGATTAATAAACTTCCGCATTGCAGCTTCTTCAATGCTAAAGATTAATAAACTTCCGCATTGCAGCTTCTTCAATGCTAAAGATTAATAAACTTCCGCATTGCAGCTTCTTCAATGCTAAAGATTAATAAACTTCCGCATTGCAGCTTCTTCAATGCTAAAGATTAATAAACTTCCGCATTGCAGCTTCTTCAATGCTAAAGATTAATAAACTTCCGCATTGCAGCTTCTTCAATGCTAAAGATTAATAAACTTCCGCATTGCAGCTTCTTCAATGCTAAAGATTAATAAACTTCCGCATTGCAGCTTCTTCAATGCTAAAGATTAATAAACTTCCGCATTGCAGCTTCTTCAATGCTAAAGATTAATAAACTTCCGCATTGCAGCTTCTTCAATGCTAAAGATTAATAAACTTCCGCATTGCAGCTTCTTCAATGCTAAAGATTAATAAACTTCCGCATTGCAGCTTCTTCAATGCTAAAGATTAATAAACTTCCGCTGTGTCAAAACCTGCTGGTTCACATCATGAAGTAAGCTATGTTTATATTAAAAATTTTAAAATAAATAAATTAAATCACGCTAGTTTCTTAACAAACATCTGCCCTGGGTCCTGAACATGCAGCACAACAAGGATAATGATGATGAATCTGAGAATACCAGCTTAGCAGATTTAAACAAGTATCGGCTCAGAACATACTCCTTTTTTTCCTTCTTCTTTTTTGAACAGCAAAATTTTAGTCAGTTATAACTTGCAGCATAGCAGATTTAATTGACTTCACCATTTACATTATTATTACCATCAGGAGGAGGGGGCATGTTTTATGGAGATAGGGATAAAGTCCCATTGATTTCTGTTAGATGTATTATGCATTATACTGTATATTCTGGTGGTTGACCCTCTTAGGCTCACCTCTAGGTGTTTGGGAACCCATCCTGTGTATATATATATGTATCCTTAAGTGTGAATATACAAGATTCATTATTCCTATCATGGTATCAGAGCTAGGTTTTCCGGCCGCTTTTCCAGATCCCGCCGTTTCCGCCGATTCCCGTCTCCAGCTCGTCACCGATCCCATACTGCTTGATCCAGCCCGTCACCGATCGATCCCGTGCTCCAGCTCCGATCGATCCCGAACAGCTACTGCGATCCCGTGCTCCTGCTTCATCGATCCCGCACATTTCCTGCTCGTCACCGATCCTGCTTCCGAAGGTCTACTGCTTCCGATCGTCTACCTCTCTGATCGATCCTGTCGAGCACTGCTACAGCAACTGCTTCTTCTTTGATCGATCCCGTCGAGCACTGCTTTTCTCCGATCGATCCCGTAGTGCTACTCCGATCGATCCCGTACTGCTCATCCCAGATCGACGTTACCGATCGATCCCGACGCAGCTCCTGTTCAGTCTCGCTACTCCGGATCCCATCGACGCTGCCTCCTGCAGCCCGATCACTGCTTCCAGCCGCTGCATGCTCTTGTCCCCATCCGGTGTCGACTTCGAAACCTTAACCGCCGGCCTTGTTCTCCTCCTCCCCCGGCTGATCCCGCAGCCCCGACATCCTCGATTGATTTTCTCGATGGCCTCAGGTGCTCGTCCTCCTCCGACACTTTATGCAGCTCAGTCCGGTGTTTCTCGCCGCCCGCCTTCCCGCTGCCACTACTGTCAGTGCCTTGGTCATGTCAGATCTGAGTGCCGCAAGCTTCAGCGGGCGCAACAGCCTAGTCAGCAGCGTGCTCCTGCCTTTGTCTCTCAGCCGGCTGCCTCCGCCCATGTAAGTATCTCCGCCTCCGACTGGTTGCTTGACTCTGGAGCTTCTTTTCACATGACCTATGATGCTACACGTCTTTTGTCATGTCAGCCCATTACTCCTGCCCTTAGTATCATGGTAGCAGATGGCACCATTCACCCCATCACCAGTCGTGGCCTCCTTCACACCACTCATTTTCACATTCCCGATGTGGCCTACATACCAGAGTTATCCATGAACCTTATATCCGCCAGTCAGCTCACATCCCATGGTTGTCTGGTTACCTTTGATGAGTTCACATGCCGTGTGCAGGATCGTCTGACTGGGGCACTTCTTGGGGCTGGTCGTCGTCGTTGCGGGGTGTACGTCCTTGATCGTCTCCACCTTCCATCCACTTCACGGTCACCGTCATCCGCTTCCTCCCTTTGTCTTCCTTCGGTGGGTTTCTCTCAGTGGCACCACCGTCTTGGTCATCCCAGTGGTTCACGTCTAGCTTCCCTCATTAGTCATGGTTTCCTTGGTCGTGTCTCTATTGATCGGTCTCACTCATGTTCAGGTTGTAGGCTCGGTAAACAGCTACAACTCCCCTGTCAGTCTAGTGAGTCCAGGTCTCAGCGTCCCTTTGATCTAGTTCATTCTGATGTCTGGGGACCCGCACCCTTTGTATCCAAGGGTGGACACCGGTACTATATACTTTTCGTTGATGACTACTCTCGTTATTGTTGGGTCTATTTTATGCGTATGCAGATCTATGTTACGTTTTCTGCTATGGTGCGCACACAGTTTTTTGCTTCCATACGCATTTTCCGTTCTGACTCAGGGGGGGGAGTACCTCTCCCGTGCTTTTTGAGATTTGCTAGCTACTCAGGGGACTCTCCCTCAGCTTGCCTGTCCCGGTGCCCATGCTCAGAATGACACAGCTGAAAGGAAGCATCGTCATATTATTGAGACAGCTCGCACCCTTCTTATCTCCTCTCACGTTCCTCCTCACTTCTGGGCTGAGGCTGTTTCCACTGCTGTTTATCTTATTAATCTGCAGCCCTCCACTTTCCTTCAGGGTCAGTGTCCCGGTGAGTGTCTGTACTCTCGACCACCACGTTACACTCATCTTCGTGTTTTTGGTTGTCGATGTTATGTTCTTCTCTCTCCACGTAAGCGTACTAAGCTCTCTGCTCAGTCTGTTCCTTGTGCCTTTCTTGGGTACAGTACTGAGCACAAGGGCTATCGATGCTATGACCCTGTTGCACGTCGACTTCGCATTTCACGTGATGTCACTTTTGATGAGTCTCACCCTTTCTTTGTGTCCCATGTTTCCTCGACCTCACACTCATTTGTTACTCCCTCTGACGTGCAGTTTCTCACTCTTCCCGTCTCTCCGCCTCATGTATCCCCGCCTCATGTATCCTCCCCTCCGGTATGTCCTCCTCCTCTTCCCTTGCCACAGTCTACTCTGTCACCCCCTGCTCCCTTGTCGCAGTCTACTTCGTCTCCCTTACCGCAGTCTACTTCCTCTTTCTCTGATGAGTTGTCCACTTGGGATCGTGTCTCTCCTCTTCCCTATCACTATACTCGTCGTCATCCTCCTATCTCCTCGCCTCCAGTGCCCCCAGACTCAGTGCCTACCTCCTCCAGCGAGTGCCCTATGGATGATCCTCCTGTGCGCCACAACCCACCTCGTGAGAGGCGCCCTCCCGACCGTCTCAGCCTTGCTACCCTACCGCTGGATCTACCTGTAACATCCCCCAAACTGCTAGGCCCCTAGAGAATTTTTGTCATGTCAAGCCATGACAAAAATAGGATAAGTGACACTGGGCACTAGGATGACAAATTGGAAGGAATGAAAACTCATGTTGTGCACTTAGCCACCATGAGCCACCCTAATGTAAAGTAAACTTAAGAGATGCTAATATATCTTAAACATCACACATATCCATGGAGATTCCCCTAGGATGAATCAAACACCCAAAATGGGCCAAAGAGGCCCCATGAACTCAGCAAATAGGAAGGAATACACTTTGGGGTGCGTTTAACAAATCTTGATGTCCTAGCCTAGGGGTGACCAAAAGACTCCAATAAGCCAACATAACCTCACTATGATCACTATGACCATCCAAGGAAGCAAGTAGGCCACTAAGGACCCTTGGGGTCAACCAAATTGGTCAAATTGACCAAAAGTCAACTTTAGGCCACTTAGGTCAAACCTCCATAAATAAGGGCAATTGAACTCCAACTGATCAAATTGGACCCGCCCTCATATGGCATCCTCCCTAGGGGACATAATGGACCCAAAAGCCCCATCCAAGGGCCATCAATTTGGGGAAATTGGGCCAATTTCTAAAAAGCCCCAAATGGACCTAAATGTGCTAAAAGCCCAAATTGATCTCCAATTGACCTAGCACAACCCTTCCTAAACCTTAAGGGGGTATAGGAGACCTAAATGAACCAAGTTTCACACTCAATTTTGGAAGATTAGGGCAAAGTCACCAAAATACCTAAATTGCCAATATATGCAATTATGTGCAATTAAGCCTCATATAACCCCACCATGACATAATTCCTCTTGGAATAGGACCATAGAGTCTAAGGCAACAATGTGGGTCAGTCACAATGGTTGGGGTGAGCTTGGGTCAAGCCCAAACTCAAAAGCCCCAATTTGTCCAAATTGGGTCAAGTAAGCCCAAACCCAAACCCAAGCTCCTAAATCAATTGGACTCAACCCATTTAATCCAGCCCACAAGTGTGAGGAGGGGTCTGAATTGCTTAAGGGCAAAGGGGCATCGAAGGAGGCCAAAAGTGGTGGTGGCCGGCCACCACCATGAAGGAATTCAAGGAGAATTCATGGAGTGGTGGCCACTTGGCCACCACTCCCTCTTTTCTAGACTGCTCTCAGCATCCCCAAGGAGTTTCCAGCAGAAATTGAGCTGACATGGCAACTGTTGAGAGGAGGAGGAAAGGGAGTTGCCGGCCACATTAATGGCTAAACTCCAAACTTTTCAAATTGGCTGGGAATTTTCCCTCCCCTGGCCAGGAATCGATGAGAGGAGCTGAAACCCTGCTGAGCTGGAGTTGTAGCAGTGGCTGCTGAGGGAGGTGCCAGCCTTGGTGAAATCGCCAATAATGGCTGGCAGCTAACAATACCCCCTCAGCCTCATTCATCCCCACGAGAAGCTTCAGAATCGAAAAAGGAGAAGAACCCCCATGTTTTCTGGAGGATACCAGCTCTGAGGAAGAGGATCGAGCAGGGAGATGAAGCTCGAATTCGGCCATGGCGTTTCTCGTTCTTCCTCAAGATCAAGCTCGATCAAAGGCAGGTTCCTTTCCCCCTCCGCTTGTGCTAGAACTCTCTTCTCTCTGTTTTCGAAAATCGCAAGTGTGTGACAGGATCACCACTGGTTTTTCCATGTTCCTACTCGCAAAAACGAAAGGTGTCGGAGCCCTACTTCGGCCACCCCAGCCCAATCGGACACCACCAGTCGACAGCCCTATGTCGACTGGTGGTGGTGGCTTAGGCGTTTCGCCGGGAACCGCCGGGATTCGCCGGAAAACGGCCCGCAAAATGGCCCAGGCGCGAGAAATCTCAGCCCTTGGCGCCTTGAGGAAGACGAAATCACGTTCGTCGGTTTATTCTTTTAATAAATAATTTATTATTTAGCTGGAATGAATTGCTGCCTGGGCTTATAAATTTTTTAGAAAATTATGTGCTATCATTTGGGAAAAACTTTGAATACCAAAGTTGTAGCTCATCCTTCTGACTATCCACAGTAAAAATTTTATAATTTTTGAAGCAGCATAGTATCCTGCACGAATTTTCTTGTGAGTTATGAATGCTAGACTAAAGTAGGGCTGGGACCCTAATATAATTTTGGAAAATTATAGGCCTTGAATCAGGGGTACTGTCCAACATGAATGTTGTAGATAAGAACCCAAGGAGTGCATAGAAATTGACCTTGCTTGAATTGGAGTTCTACAACTCATTTTATGATTTTTCTAGTGTAGACCATGAATACTCCTATTGCATGCAAGTTGTTGGATTTTTATAAAAATACTTATTAGGTTTTTGGAAAGGCCATCAACATGAAACATCTGTGGCTAGGCCTTACCCAACTCAGGAAATTTAGTTTGGGCCACTTTGAGCTTTGTAGCTCCTTGAATCTATTTTGGAATAATGGGTGTATTTTTGGTAGTTTGAATCTTAGAAAAATTATTTAGATCCTTATATACATCCAAGTGCTTTGAAATTTGGGGCATGGTGAATTCATGCCCCCCCCCCATGGTGTTGCCAAAAGCCTAGATCGGTTGGAGCACATGTTCCTTGGTATTTAGCCGAATGTGACTTTTACCTAGTGACTAATTCAAAAGGTTTAAATGACCCAAACTACCCCAAATTTGGGGTGATGGACTCTCTATAGCTTAGGGAGGCTTGGGTTTAGATATCATCTCATGTGTGTGAGAGGATTTCTCTGAATTTTAAAATGAAGTTGTGTCTAAGAGGAAATTGGGGTGCTAATAGCCATTTTGGGCTAGTGGGGGTTTTTAATGGGCTTGAAGGGAAGAATCACCTTGCATATTGAATTCACCCAGGTTAAGTTCATTTCTGGAAATTGTAATCAACATGAATATTGTAGCCTTTTAGGTTACCTTCAAAATGCCACTGATTTCATGCCATTTGGATAAGTGTAGCTCTTTCTATATCATTTTTGGTGTGGCATATCTATAATAGTGTTTTGTTGTGTAAAACATTTGTACAACACTTACATATTGAATTCACCTAGGTTAGACCCATTTCTGGAGATTGTAATCAACATGAATATTGTAGCCCTTTAGGTTACCTTCAAAATGCCACTGATTTCATGCCATTTGGATAAGTGTAGCTCTTTCTATATCATTTTTGGTGTGGCATGTCTATAATAGTGTTTTGCTGTGTAAAACATTTGTACAACACTTACATATTGAATTCACCTAGGTTAGACCCATTTCTGAAGTTAGTGATCAACATAAGTATTGTAGACATTGAAGTTACCTTTAAGATGCCTCTGACTTCATATCATTTGGTCAAGTACAACTCATTCTAGGCCACTTTTAGTGAGACATGTATAAATGTGTAGTTTGTGCTCTTGGTGATATGGACTCATGCAAATGCTGTGAAGATTTGCCCATGTCATGGTTATGATATCAACCACCTCTAGCTAAGAATCCAACTCATATGTATGAGTGGATTTCCCTGAGCTCCAAGTTGAAGTTTTGGACTTAAGAGTATAGGAAAAATTGGGGTACATTTAGCAAGAAAGTAATAAATGATAAATAGAGATAAATATACCTTAGTTCAATATGAGACTTAGGATCTGGTGTTTTTAGACCAATATTGTGCTATAATAATTTTCCCGGAATTTATTGAAGTCTTAACATAGCACTTGTAGTGTAAACCCTTATACGCACACCAAAGGTAATAAATGATAATTAAGGGTAAATACTTCTTCGTATTATATGAGACTTAGGATCTGGTGTATTTAGACCAGTATCATGCTATGGTAGTTTTTCCAGAATTTATTGAGGTCGTAGTCTAATACCTGATGTGTAAATCCCTATTTGCACCCCATTTATGTTAAATAGAAATTATGGTTGTATAATTCTTGTAAAAATGTGAAACCTGGGATTTGAGGTTTTTAGACCGATATTATGTTACAATGAATCTGTCAGAATTTATGGAGATCGTTAGTTGACACTCGATGTAGAAATCTCTATTTGCACAACTCCTATTTTAATAGAAACTATGAATAAAGATTCCCTAGAAAATTTATGAAGTTATGATTTGAGGTTGTTAGATCACTACTCGTGGCGAACCTATGGTAATAATTGGAACTCATTTGGATATGATGTGATCAAGATCGCACATAGGAGTCAAATCTAGCTCAATCTTATTTTGGTCTGCGAATGGTAAAAACTGACTTATAAGATTTAGACCACCACTGCCCTTCACACATAAAGTTATTAACTCTTTGAATATTATGAGGACTCAGATTATTAGGGAGAGCATCTCTAAGGCCATCTTGGGAAATAAGGATTGGGGTGCGTTTAGCAAGCTATGAGTGTATAAGTTTACAGTGGTATGAAAAGGAGGTTAGACCTCTTCAAGGGCCTCACACACAACTCATCTGTGTTAAATGATTATACGGGAGTAAAACTACCCTTAGCCGGGTGAGCCATTTTAAGGTAAATACTCAAGAGAGAAGTCGAGAAATATCTAAGGCGAACCATGGATTAAGGATGACGAAGAATAGGAGTGTGAGTCCAAGAAATGTTGAGAATGCTAATTGAATGTGTGCAGTTCCTCGGTGAAGAAGGGAACTCAAGCTTAGAATGTGACGACGGGAGAGTCAGCACCCGATCACAATTGGTGGTGTTGGAGTTCAAAAGAACTCCCCCACTCCTAGGAGCCAAGCTTAACTCATCTTATAGATTTTAATGTAATTGGAGAGGATAATGGGGATCAAGTAAAAAGGAGTAGATACCCACAAGATTAAGTGCCTTGGGAAGAGGAAGTTCGGGGTGTCAGCCCGCCACACTTCCCAGTACCGCTGCGAGCCCCTCACCGGGTAACCCTTCGGAAGTCCAAGGCTAACCATAAGCTTCTAAGATCAACTAAATCATAAACAAGACTAGTTAAGTAAAAGAACTTGACAAGTTATCTTTCATCCCAAACCGGATCGGGTTATAAGGAAGGACTGGGATAGTCCTGCGAGCGGTAGGCTCGGGTTATAAGGAAAGACTGGGATAGTCCTGCGAGTGGTAGGCTCGAGTTATAAGGAAGGACTGGGATAGTCCTGCGAGCGGTAGGCTCGGGTTATAAGGAAGGACTGGGTTAGTCCTGCGAGCGGTAGGCTCGGGTTATAAGGAAGGACTGGGATAGTCCTGCGAGCGGTAGGCTCGAGTTATAAGGAAGGACTGGGATAGTCCTGCGAGCGGTAGGCTCGGATTATAAGGAAGGACTGGGATAGTCCTGCGAGCGGTTGGCTCGGGTTATAAGGAAAGACTAGTGTAGTCTAGCGAGCGGTAGGCTCGTAGTTTAAATATAAGACTAGTATAGTCTAGCGAGCGGTAGGCTCGTAGTTTAAATATAAGACTAGTATAGTCTAGCGAGCGGTAGGTTCATAGTTTAAATATAAGACTGGTATAGTCTGGCGAGCGGTAGGCTCTACTTTATAATTGTTGATATAGAATTGCGAGCTGGAGGCTCGGTAGTAAATGGCTAATACTTGTGGCTTGTGTATAAGATGTGGTGGGTCTTCGGTTCTGTCTTAGTCGTCACACCGACAGCAGTTCGTTGACTCGGCAGTGCTAGAGGTTTTATTGGGGCCAGGTTGTTTTACTGCGCGTCCGACGGGACAAATTCCCTAAACCCTGCCTGGCCATTTCAGTTTAGTACGCAGGAGCTCGTGAGTACCGGGTACCGGTATCACAGCGTACGTTTGGGCCTAGGTCTGGTAGTGTGACTTACCCACCTAGGTGAGGAGACGCCCGCTCCTCTTTCACCGTTTGACCACGACGGGAGGTGCCCGAGAGGTTAGCTACCTCCGAAAAGTGGGAACTAAAGGTCTGTACGTACAGAGTCGTGTGCGTGAGTTGCATGTGTATGAAATAATAATACAAACATCGCATCATTGCATTGCACATCATAGCATAGCATTTCTGCATAAACAGAGACCTCATCGTATAAATTAGTGTGGGCTCTTTTATACGATGAGTTTACTTCTTGCCAGATCCCTTGACTTATGTGCCTTGTGTGTACGCACATAAGTTAAGGTTACTTTCGTAGCTGCTCTTATTTCTTATACCTGCTCTTTTACTTATACTGCTCTTTACTTACTGTCTTATACGTACTCCTGCTAGATTAGAGATGTTTTCATTACTTGTTTAATATCTATATACTTGCTAGTTTTACCACCTGTCACCTGCTTCTTTTGAGTTACCCCTTGATGTCCTCCGCTTCCTCCTCCCGCCCGGTACCTAGGAGTCGCGGGTGGAGGCGGTGAGGAATATGCTGAGTCTTTTAGACTGACGGTCAGTGGACCATATCATTTTAGGGATGATGTACCGGAGCAGCGGGACCTCGTTTAGGAGACAGGATAAGAAGACGGGATGGAGCAGGTCAACCACTACACGTCGTCGCAGCAGCAGTTGCAGTTGTATGAAGACAGAGTTTGATTGCTTCCGCTTAAAAGTAGAATGAGAGTATTGATGTACTATATTTGAACATGTAGCGGGCATATATGCCCTCTTTTACTTTAATTTTCATCATGGACATTGTAATCATGTAATTTACACATTTAATGTGATTTGTGGACTTGTTGCTTCTATTTTCTTCTATTACTATAAATTGTGGTTGGGCCTGGATGATGTTGATTAGCCGGCAGGATCGGCGTATTGTGGCGGCGACCATTGGGTGTAATGGTCTCGCCGCAAGACGGCGGTTCTGGGCGGTAAGACCCGGTTTTAAAAGCAAAAAAAGAGAGGGTCTTACACTACCTGTCCTTCCTGCCACTGTCTGCAGTACTCCAGAGCCGACTTCCTACCGTGAGGCTGCCCAGATACCTGAGTGGCAGGATGCTATGTCTGCTGAGTTAGAGGCGCTTGAGCACACTCGTACATGGGAGCTTGTTCCTCTTCCACCTGGTGCTGTTCCTATTACTTGCAAGTGGGTCTTTAAGGTCAAGACTCGCTCCGATGGTTCTGTGGAGAGGTACAAGGCTCGACTTGTTGCTCGTGGTTTTCAGCAGGAGCAAGGGAGAGACTATGACGAGACTTTTGCTCCAGTTGCTCATATGACCACGATCCGCACTCTTGTTGCTGTTGCAGCTGTTCGTCGCTGGTATCTGTTCCAGCTCGATGTGAAGAACGCTTTTCTTCACGGTGACCTTCAGCAGGAGGTGTACATGCTCCCTCCTCCCGGTCTTTCCTCTCCTCCAGGACTTGTTTGCCGCTTGAGACGAGCTCTTTACGGGCTCAAGCAGGCGCCCCGCGCGTAGTTTGCTCGTTTCAGTTCGGTCATTACTGCCACCGGTTTTCAGCCGAGCCCGCATGATCCAGCCTTGTTTGTGCACTCCTCTTCTCGTGGTCGGACTCTTCTATTACTTTATGTGGATGACATGATCATTACAGGTGATGACCCTACTCATGTAACATTCGTCAAACATCACCTCCAGCAGCAGTTTCAGATGACTGATCTTGGACAGCTGAGCTATTTCTTGGGCCTTGAGGTCACCTCTACAGACCGTGGTTTTCATCTCTCTCAGCGGCGTTACACATCAGATCTTTTAGCTCGGGCTGCTCTCTCTGACTCTCGCACTGTGGACACCCCTATGGAGCTTCACCTTCAGTTACGACCGGATGATGGGATTCCACTCTCTGATCCTACTCGTTATCGTCACATTGTCGGGAGCCTCGTCTACCTTACTATTACTCGGCCCGACATTGCACATGTTGTTCATGTTTTGAGCCAATTTGTTGGTGCGCCTACCTCTGTGCATTATGGTCATCTACTGCGGCTGTTGCATTACCTCTGGGCGACGACTTCACGTGGTCTCTTCTACTCCAGTAGCAGTTCTCTGCAGCTTCGTGCTTACTCGGATGCTACTTGGGCCATTGATCCCGTTGACCGCCGATCTGTCACTGGTTTCTGTCTATTCTTGGGTACTTCACTTATTGCCTGGAAGTCCAAGAAACGGACCGGGGTTTCTCGTTCCAGTACTGAGGCTGAGCTGCGTGCCATGGCTACTACTACTGAGGACATCATTTGGCTTCGCTGGCTCCTTGAGGATCTTGGTGTCTCTTCCTCGGATCCCACTCCACTCCACTGTGATAACACCGGTGCCATTCAGATCACCTTGAATCCGGTGAAGCATTCTCTTTCCAAGCACATCGGGGTGGATGGTTTCTTCCTTCGTGAGCAGTATGGTCGGGGAACTATTGCTCCTTCCTTTGTTCCTTCTGAGCAGCAGCTTGCAGACTTGATGGCTAAGCCGCAGACTCGGTCCCAACATGCTTATCTATTATCCAAACTCTCGGTGTATGAACCCCCGTGAGTTTGAGGGGGGGGGGGGGGGGGGGGTGTTAGATGTATTATGCATTATACTGTATATTCTGGTGGTTGACCCTCTTAGGCTCACCTCTAGGTGTTTGGGAACCCATCCTGTGTATATATATATATATATATATATATGTATCCTTGAGTGTGAATATACAAGATTCATTATTCCTATCAATTTCATGCAAGGTAACAAGGCATAAATGGAAGCAAAATTGAAACATACCAAATATACAAGTTTCCATTAAGAAATGAAACATAACAGCTGAGGAATCGACTGATAATTACGTTGCGGAGCTGTTTACATAACATCAGATAAACTGGATGCATAAATGGAGCAAACTAGGCTACTATGCATGAAGACGTAAAGATGATTGAAATGTGTGTAAAAACAACTGAATGCATTTATCTTTTATCTTCTAGGCTGAAGATTCAAATGCTGAATGAGAGCATAACACAACTTCGGATTTTTGACCATTTAATCTAAAAAACAGTACACAATGTTCATAAATTGTTTTTTTAAGAAATCAATAAACACGATTTTCAAACATAAATTAGTACATACTAAGTAATCTGGATATGAAGAAACACATTAAAAAAATATAACTCAATGTCTACTAATTAAACACAGTGGAGAGCAATCTTCAACCCATAAAGGATTAAAAGACTATGTGAGTTAAATATTTGACCGAATCTGTAACGGATAATTAGGGTTTAGACCTGGTTCAGGCTCCATTAAGCCATGTTAGACTTTGTAATTTAGCACTGGAAAGATACAATATATATAGCCATATTCACTTGAAAGAGAATTACTTCTAAGACGATATGAAATATTGGAAGCCGCATATAAAAAAGGGCAGCCCGGTGCACAAAGCTGTTAATAAAATAAGTCAAAATCTTTTGGTAGAAAGATAACACGACGGAAGGTTTTGGGAACTCTCAAAATACTCACTTAAACTTGATAAAATACAAATGTTTGTCCTTTTATGGACAAGACAACTCACAATACTCTTAAAACAGTTTACACTTTACGAAAACATAACTCCACACACTTGTATTGCATTCTCTGTCTCTTTGCAGCTCTAGCTGTTCTAAACGAGGGAGGGATTGAGAAGTTGTTGTAGGTGAGTGCGTTGCGTCCTCTTTGGATTGATATTATTTCAAGTTTAAATTTCATTACTCACGATTTGGGATCCAACATATACTCATTCACTACACAAACCAAACAACAAATGTGTTCTCCAGAACCAATTGTTTGATGTACGTGTTCGATTGCCACCTCTTCCAATTTTCAATTACTGGAGCTGGTTATTGTAACTAACTATTAGACTCTTCTTCATTTCACAATGTGGCTTGCCAAAGTTCTAAAAGAATACAAGCTCACATGATGGTTGGTGTTCTGTCAAGTGAGTTTTCTTCACAAAACTGAATTAACTGCACCTTACCCTACATTATACTATCTAATCCATCTTCTGGTGATATGTTTGTGTAATGATTTAGGAGATATTGACAGTCCTAATATTACTCTGACACCTTGCTTTTTAACTCATGGAAAATCTGTAACTAAACATGAAAATAATTGATTCCTTTGCTTTTCGATTCTTATGTTTTTTCCTCACAAAATTGAATTAACTGTTTCTTACCTTATGTTGTACTATCTAATCCATTTTCTGGTTTCCACTAGATAGTTTGTGATCAAGAGATTGACCCCAAACTATAGAGGCGGGATCCAACCAAGCAAGGACGAGCTCCACCTTCAAACATGCCATAAGGTATGAAAATTTATTACATCTATATATTTTTTCATTTAATGATTTTGTTAAACTGTGTATTTTCAAACTTCTTTAAATCCAAGTGTTCAAAAGACTAATTGTATAAGTTGGCTTTTCTTTAAAATTAAATGTTTTGCTCTGACTTGCATATTTTATTGTCATACATTGAACTATTGTTCCATATTTATTGCTCACTTAAATTTTATAATTTCTCCATTTGTCTTTGCGTATCTTCCTAAGAATTAATTTATGAAGTGCATGGTGGTTGATTTTATATAAAATTATTGAATTAATTATTACAACTGTAATACTCTGCCATGTGCATATGAGCCTTATAGAGTCTTATAGATCCTAACTTTGACGATTATTTGGTGTGTATATTTCACTGGAAGTTATTTGGGTTTGTAGTTCTTTTGCCTTCCAAACCTATTTTGATTCCATTTGTAACTGCCTCCAACAGACGGCATAAGCTCTTACAATGGACTTTGTCTGCTTTGGGCTTCCCATCATATTTTTTTACTCATTATCTTCGTTAAGTGAGGCTATGTTACGCCCCCGAACATGACATAGTTCTTTGGGCGTACATACGGCCGACGACGCAAGGCGAAGACAGGCGGCAGTGGGGCTGAACCTAATCCGGGTGGACTGGGGCTGAACCGCACCGGTTCAGCCCCATGGGAGGGGCCGACCGGCCCCTCTTGGGCCCGGTTATATTTATACCCCGGGCTCTCCCTCTTGGGGACATTCATGAACACTCAAGGTATTTCTTCTCCTCCTTCTTCCTAACCCTAATCTCTTTTAGTTCTCCCATAGTCTTCTTCTCTCTAGCTTTCTCCTAACATTTGGTATCAAAGCTGTTATACCCCCCGCAACCATTACGGTTCGCGGGGCATCAATACGCACGACGGCGCAAGGAGCATTTTCAAAACAACGGGGCTGAACCATCCGGTTCAGCCCCCATCCAGTAAAATAGAAGAATAGGGGCTGAACCATCCCGGTTCAGCCCCTACATGGGGGGGAGGGGGGGGCCCCCTTGACCCTGGGTATTAATAGGCCCGGGGTCTCCTAATGATGGTTATGCAAGTTATTTCCTAAAGGTATTCTCCCCTCTCCTCCTCTCAAACCGTAATCTTCTTCTTCTTGTTAATTTCTCCCGTAGATACCCCTTTCTTCTCTCTTGCCCTACCAAGATCATAACATTTGGCATCAAAGCATCCTTCCTCAACCATGGTGACACGCACGGAAGCGGAAGTCACGCGGTTGGCAGCCCTAGAGGAAAATTATGTGGGGTTGGCGGATTCGGTGGCGGCAATCGAAGAACAAATGAAATCATCTACCAAAAATCTGGAGGAACGTTTCGATGCACGCATGGAGGAGATTAAGACCCTCCTTACTAAAAATCTGAAAGGAAAACCGACAATCAACGAAGGGTCGGACGTGGAAGCGTCGGATCTACCATCCGTGCATTTTTCGGCGACAGGAACGGGCGGCAATCAGCGACCTCCCCCGCCCTGGACTACCGTCAGGAACAGTAACCCGACGGGTAGCAGGTCTTACGCAAGCGGACCACGGATCGGGCACTGGACGGGGCCCGATCCCTACGGCGTCGGCGTTACGTACGCGGGAGTGACGGAAGAACAGTCGGCGCATCACCTGGAGGCAGGCGCACCACCTGGAAGTCGGGATGGAGCCGGCGATAGCCGGCAAGGCCCCTGGAGGGCTACCTCTCAGTCGGCGGGAGCGGCCTGGCAGGGAGCAGTGCCACAGGCTTGGAACGGGGCTGGACAACCCGCCGCGACCCCGTGGAGACCTCCGGAGCAGATGGGAGGAGGTTTTCGACCTAACAGAGCAGCAAACGGGCCGTTTGTGGGATTCACGGGAATCTTACCTGTGCCAAGGGGTCACGGACCTCCTACGGGGGCCGGAATTGGAAACCTGGGCTATGATCGCCCTCCGGCAGCCCTACATCTTGGAGGGGGCAACACAGGGGAGATGGTCGAGGGGCCCTTACTACCCCGGCCCACAGGGACCGCCAATGGAACACCGCCGACCAGTCGGGCCAGGACAGGAGGTCGAGGGTCATGGTCAGATAAATCCAAGAGCGTATATGCAACCCAAGAGGACACGTATGAATTTCCCGAAATTTAGGGGAGGAGGGGATGCGCTGGAATGGGTGCAAAAAGCAGAATTATTCTTCAACTACCAGGAGATTCCGGAAGAGCAATGAGTCCAGTTGGCGGCCTTCCATCTGGAGGATGATGCATACCAATGGACCAAATGGTTTCAGCGTGGCCGAGCATATGCTCCTTGGACGGAGTTTGTGGAAGCCTTCTCCGCGCGTTTCGGACCACTGGAATACGAAGACGTCGAGGCAACGCTTCAGAAGCTTCGACAGAAGGGCACCGTGACAGAGTATCGCACCGAGTTTGAGCGACTGGTCAATCGGGTCAATTGGGAAGAGAGGACGCTCCTGAGTTGCTTTATTTCGGGACTGAAGGATTTCTTGTGCGACGAGGTGCACGCTTATATGCCTCGCATCCTGAGTCATGCCATCAGCTTGGCTCGAATACAGGAGGAAAGGTTCAACCGGCAGAGGAACAGGTCCACTCTTCGGACCACCCCAGTAGCCCCAACCCCCAGGCGGGACCCACCGACCGGGGGGAAACCCACGGTGACGCGACTTACCTGGCCAGAGATGCTGGCGAGAAAGGAGAAGGGGCTGTGTTTCAACTGTGACGAGAAGTTCGCCCCGGGACACCGATGCCAGAAGGTCCAGGTTTTTATGCTGAGAGAGGAGGAGGACGAAGAGGATCCTGTCAGTCTTGACGAGGAGGACGGGTTAGACTTAGCGGAGTTTGGGGTTTCCATCCAGGCTATGGAGGGGTGCACGACGCCTCTTACTTTGCGCATCAAGGGAAGGATTGGTCAGGAGCGAGTGACCATTTTGATTGATAGTGGGAGCACCCACAACTTCATCAACCCCGCGGTGGCACTGAAGGCTGGGCATACAGTTGACAGGGGAGCCGCTTTTCAAGTTATAGTGGCCGATGGCAGCAAGTTGAAGTGTGAAGGGGTGTTGAAGGGAGTCGAGTTGCGGATGCAGGGGTACGTGTGCCACACCGACGTCTACCTTCTGCCGATTAGAGGATCTGATATGGTCCTTGGGGTGCAGTGGCTCCGCCAGTTGAGACGGGTGACCACGGATTGGGATCGGATGACGCTCGAGTTTACTCAGCAGGGGACGGACCATTGTTTGCACGACATGCGGTCAACCCCACTTAAAGAAATTTCTATTCGGAGCCTACATCGATTGGAGGAGCAGGGCAGCGCGATGGCCATGGTGTTAGGAGGGGCGGCCAGCGGGCCCGACATCCCGGAGGAACCCGAGCAGATATAGGCCTTATTGACGCAGTTCGAGGATGTTTTCCAGGAGCCGCACGCTCTTCCCCCCTCGAGGTTTCGTGACCACCAGATCCAGTTGAAAGCAGGGGCGGATCCGACCAATATCCGGCCCTACCGCTATCCTCATATATAGAAGTCGGAGATAGAGCGCAGCGTTCGAGAGATGCTATCCACCGGCATCATACGACCCAGCACCAGTGCCTTCTCCTCACCGATCATATTGGTGAAGAAGAAGGATGGCTCTTGGAGGTTTTGCGTCGATTATCGGGGCCTGAATAGCTCTACTATTAAAGACAAGTTTCCAATTCCGATGATCGAGGAGCTACTTGACGAGCTGCATGGAGCGAGCTTATTTACCAAGCTGGATCTCCGATCTGGATACCATCAGATTCGGATGAAAGAGGATGACATCCACAAGACGCCGTTCCGAACCCACAACGGCTATTACGAGTTCTTAGTGATGTCGTTCGGGTTGGCCAACGCTCCATCTACCTTCCAGGCAGTGATGAACGAGATATTTCGGCCACTTCTTCGTCGGTATGTTTTAGTTTTCTTTGATGACATATTGATCTATAGCAGGAGTTGGGACGAGCATCTGGAGCACGTTCGACATGTACTTACCATCTTGCGGGAGCACCAGTTGTACGCCAAGCGATCCAAATGCTCCTTTGGGCAGGCGGAGGCCGAGTACTTGGGGCACCTGGTTTCGGCTCAAGTGGTCCAGGCTGACCCGCGGAAGATAGAGAGCATGGTGGCATGGCCGCAACCCACGATGATCCGGGCCTTACGAGAATTTCTCGGGCTGACCGGTTATTATCGCCGATTCGTGAAGGACTACTGGAAGATAGCTCGGCCTCTTACTCAGCTGTTGCAGAAGGGTGCCTTTCAGTGGCATGCGGAGGCGGAAGAAGCGTTCCAGGCCCTGATACGGGCCATGACGACCACACCGGTGTTGGCACTTCCAGATTTCTCCAAGGATTTTGTCGTGGAGACTGATGCATCCGGAGTCGGCATCGGCGCGGTCTTGATGCAAGAGGGCCGTCCGTTAGCTTATTTCAGCAAGGCGTTAGCACCCAGGACCTTGGGGCTGTCTATATACGAGAAGGAGATGCTCGCCATCCTCCACGCAGTCGCCATGTGGCGACCTTATCTTCTGGGGCGGCGCTTCCAGGTCCGCACGGACCATCAGAGCTTGAAGCACTTCCTAGAGCAGCGATTGGCATCCCCCCTACAACAGAAATGGCTGACGAAACTGCTGGGGTGCGACTACGAGATCGTCTACAAGCAGGGGAAGGAGAATGTGGTGGCCGATGCTTTATCCCGCCTACCGGAGAGTTCCCTGTCTCACCTTTCGGGACCGGTGATCGAATCCTTGGACGAGATACAGGCAGAAGTTCGCCAGGACCCAGCACTCCGTATTATTGTTGAGGCATTGCAGCAGGGTCGGCCCACGGAGGCCGGCTATCACCTACAGGGAGAGTGGCTGTACTACCAGGGCCGGCTAGTTATTCCCACCACATCACCATGGCGTACCATCATGATACGGGAGTTCCATGCTTCCCCGACCAGTGTCCACACCGGTATTCTTCGGACCCTACAACGGGTTAGGGAAAATGTGTTTTGGAAGGGGATGAGGCAGGATGTTCAACAGTTCGTCCGAGAGTGCGACATCTGCCAGCGGCAGAAGTACGAAACGACATCGCCAGCATGACTTCTTACACTGTTAGAGATCCCACATCAGATCTGGGATACCATATCCATGGATTTCATAGATGGCTTACCCAAATCGTAGGGCAAGACGGTCATCCTAGTGGTGGTCGACAAACTCTCCAAGTACGGTCATTTTCTTGCGTTGAGCCACCCATACACAAGGGAGACTGTTGCAGAGCTTTTCGCCCGGAAAATAGTACGACTCCATGGGATTCCTCGGTCCATCATATCAGACAGAGATCCGGTATTCGTGAGCAATTTTTGGAAGGAGCTCTTTCGTCTTCAGGGGACCACACTGCGCATGAGCACGACCAATCACCCCCAGACCGACGGACAGACGGAGGTGCTCAACCGTGGGGTCGAGACCTATTTACGGTGCTTTGTGATGGATGAGCCGCGCACGTGGACCCGGTGGTTACACTGGGCAGAGTACTGCTACAACACATCATTCCACACGGCCAGCAAGCTCACTCCTTTTGAGGCGGTGTACGGCCGACCTCCCCCCACGTTGAGTTCCTATTAGCCGGCCAGCACCGCTCTTCCAGCTGTGGTTCAGACACTTCAAGAGCGGGATCAGACATTAGCACTACTTCGGGACAACTTACGGGCGGCTCAAGAGCGCATGAAGGTCCAGGCAGACAAACACCGCACTGAGCGGGAGTTTGCGGTGGGTGATGTGGTTTTCCTCCAGCTCCAGCCATATCGCCAGCTATCGGTTTCTCGCGGGCCAATCAGAAACTTGCTCCGCGGTACTATGGTCTGTACAGCATCATTCGGCGTGTGGGTCCAGTCGCTTATACTCTGGCGCTTCCGGAGGGGTCCCGCATTCATCCGACATTTCATGTATCTCTGTTAAAGAGAAAACTTGGAGCTTCGGTTCAAGCCAGTCCCATCCTGCCTGAAGCCACCAGCAGCGAAGAATTGAGGCCTTCACCGGAGGCTATCTTACTGATCAAGTGGAAGAAACGAGGCACGGAGTACCGACCTGAGGTACTCATCAAGTGGAAGCAGATGACGGAGGCCCACAATTCTTGGGTTGACTTATTGGAATTCCGGGAGCGTTTTCCTGATTTCCACCTTGAGGACAAGGTGGCTCTTGATGGGGAAGGGAATGTTATACCCCTGCAACCATTACGGTTCGCAGGGCATCAATACGCACGACGGCGCAAGGAGCATTTTCAAAACAACGGGGTTGAACCATCCGGTTCAGCCCCCATCCAGTAAAATAGAAGAATAGGGACTGAACCATCCCGGTTCAGCCCCTACATGGGGGGGCCGGCCAGCCCCCTTGACCCCGGGTATTAATAGGCCCGGGGTCTCCTAATGATGGTTATGCAAGTTATTTCCTAAAGGTATTCTCCCCTCTCCTCCTCTCAAACCCTAATCTTCTTCTTCTTGATAATTTCTCTCGTAGATCCCCCTTTCTTCTCTCTTGCCCTAGCAAGATCATAACAAAAGCATTCGTCCTTCGGCCATGGTGAATACCCGCTCGCAAGAAGAGGGCAACCGATTGGAAACCCTAGAGGAAAATTACGTCCGTTTGACGGATTCGGTTGCCGCCATCGAGGAAGATATGAGGACGTCCACGCAACGATTGGAAGAACGCATCGACGCTCGCATGGAAGAACTCAAAGCCTTGTTATCACAAATTCTAAGAGGGAAGGCGACGATGCGTGAGGAAGTCGACGGTGCGCAAAACCAGGCTGCTGAATCCTACGAGTCGCAACATCTCGTACTGCAAGCGAGAGAGGCGACCAATCCAGCGCGCCGGTGTGCGGGTTCCAGCGGATCAGGGGGAAACACAGGAAGCGGCGCATATGCTGGCGGGGGGGGTACGCGGGGCATCGCAGGGGACGGGATCCGCCTAGATCGGCACGGCGCATGCTGGCAGTGAGCATGGTGGATCCGTTCGAGTCCCAAGCGTGCTGGAAGGAGGTGCAGGGGGTCTTCTACCCCAGCCGCGTGGCGTCGGCCCTCCAGGGGGATACGGAGCTGGCGCTACTTGGGGAAGCCAACCATACCCAGCTCCTCTGTGGGGGCAGCCAACCACATCAGGGCTATGCAGGCGCAAACATCGGCCCTATGGAGCCGAGACGACCATCATGGAATGGGCAAGCCCGGGCTAGCAAGGGCAAGCAGCCCCACGTGCATACATGCCTCCGAAGTTGACGCGCATGAATTTTCCAAGGTTCCATGGAGGGGATGTTCTGGAATGGGTGCAGAAGGCCGAGCTTTTGTTCAGTTATCAAGAGGTTCCGGAGGGCCAATGGGTGCAGCTAGCATCTTTCCACTTGGAGGATGATGCTTTCCAATGGACACAGTGGTTCCTGAGGGGCAAGGACTATGTGCCTTGGGCTGATTTTGTGGAAGTCTTCACCGCCAGATTTGGGCCTCGGGAGTACGAGGATGTTGAGGCCCTCCTACAGAAGCTGCGTCAGAAAGGAACAGTGATGGAGTATCGGATAGAGTTCGAAAAATTGGCGAACCGGGTACACTGGGAGGAGAAGACGTTGCTCAGTTGCTTTGTATCGGCCTATCGGGACTGAAGGACCACTTACGTGATGAGGTCCACGCCTATATGCCCCGCAGTATGAACCATGTCATTAGCTTGGCCCGCATTCAAGAGGAGCGCTTCAACAGGCAACGTAGTCGCACCATGGGGAGACCTACAACTACCCCGACGACCGTCAAGAAGGAGCAGCCGACGGTCGGCAAACCGAAGATGACACGATTATCCTGGGCCGAGCTGCAGGCGCGGAAGGAGAAGGGAATGTGCTTCAACTGCGACGAAAAGTTTGCGCCCGGGCACACCTGCCAGAAGATACAAGTTTATATACTATATGAGGATGTGGAGGACGAGCTTCCCCGGGAGTCAGAGTTGGAGGAGGACTTGGATCTTACCGTGTTTGGTGTATCCTTACAGGCGATGGAAGGATGCAGCGCCCCCTCACCATGCGGATTGCGGGAAAAGTCATGCAGGAGAAAGTGACGATCTTGGTAGACAGTGGGAGCACCCGCAACTTTATCCACCCCGAGGTGGCACATCGGGTTGGACATGTGATTGATAAGGGGGGCCTCCTTTCATGTTATGGTGGCAGATGGGAGCAAACTTCAGTGCGAAGGAGTTATGAAGGGGTGGAGCTACGGATACAGGGGTACTCATGGCGCACAGACGTCTATCTTCTACCTATCCGAGGATCCGACATGGTGCTCGGGGTCCAGTGGTTGCAGCAACTGCGAAGGGTTACCTTTGACTGGGACCAGATGACAATGGAGTTCTTACAGCACGGAAAGCAGTACTGTCTGGGGGGCCTAAAATCCGCTCCGACGAAGGAGACTTTCATTCGGAGTTTGGAACGCCTAGAGAGTCAGGGCAGCACGATGGCAGTGATTATGGAGGTTACACACACCCCTACTGCTCCTCCAGTTGTTTCAGTTCAGATGCAGGCGCTTCTGGCCCAGTATGTTGATATTTTTCAGGCACCCCGCGCACTTCCAACGCTGTGGTTCAGAGATCATCAGATCCAACTCAAGACGGGCGCGGAACCCACCAACATCTGACCGTACCGCTACCCGTACATTCAGAAGGCCGAGATAGAGTGCAATGTCAGGGAAATGCTTATCGTTGGGATCATCAGCCCCAGTACTAGTACCTTTTCATCCCCCATCATCCAGGTCAAGAAGAAGGATGGGACGTGGCGATTTTGTGTAGATTACCGCAGCCTAAACAGTTCAACTATTAAGGATAAATTCCCTATCCCCTTGATAGAAGAACTGTTAGACAAACTGCACGGTGCTCGCCTCTTTACCAAGCTCGACCTACGGTCAGGCTACCATCAGATTCAGATGCGTGAGGAGGACATATACAAGACATCTTTCCGCACACATGATGGCCACTATGAGTTCCTAGTGATGTCATTCGGACTCACCAACGCCCGGTCCACATTCCAAGCCATAATGAAAGAGATATTTCGCCCTCTACTACGCCGATCAGTGCTGTTTTTTTATGATATCCTCATCTATAGTACCAATTGGGGGGACCATTTGGCCCATGTCGAACATGTTTTCACCATCCTCCGCCAACATCAACTCTACGCCAAGCAGTCCAAGTGTTCGTTCGGGCAGGAGGAGGTGGAGTATCTGGGACATTTGGTCTCCGCTAGCGGCGTCAAAGCCGATCCCAAGAAGACTGAGAGCATGATATCATGGTCCCGCCCTCTCACGGTCCGAGCACTACGCGGCTTCCTGGAACTTACCGGATATTACCGGCGATTATTTTTCAAGGATTATGGCAAGATCGCCCACCCACTGACTCAGCTATTACAAAAAGACGCCTTCTAATGGTCGGATGAAGCAAAATCGGCATTCCAGGCCCTTAAGAGGGCCATGACGACCACTCTAGTTCGTGCTCCCGGATTTCAACAAGGGGTTTGTGCTAGAAACCGACGCCTTCGGTGTGGGCATCGACGCAGTATTGATGCAAGAGGACAGGCCACTGGCCTTTTACAACAAGGCATTGGCCCCCCGTACCCTGGGGCTTTCCACGTACGAGAAGGAGATGTTGGCCATCATTCATGCGGTGGCTATGTGGCGGCCTTACTTGTTGGGGCGACACTTCAAAATCCGTACGGACCATCAAAGCCTCAAGCACTTCCTGGAACAACGGGTCTCCTCCCCGCTTCAACAGAAATGGGTGACGAAACTGTTGGAATATGATTATGAGATTCTTTACAAGCTGGGCAAAGAGAACGTGGTTGCTGACACCTTATCCCGCTTACCGGCGAGCTCCCTCACCCAACTTTCGGGTCCCCTGCTCGACTCGTTGGCTGATATTCAGGAGGAGATCATGCGGGACCCCCCACTATGGGCAATTGTGGAGGCTCTTAGACGGGGGGAGACCACTACCCCGGGCTACCAACTGCTGATAGACTTTATTATCAGCACCGAGTGTTCGTTCCACCAAATTCTTCCTGGAAGACAGTGATGCTGCACGAGTTCCACTCATCCCCGACTGATGGTCACGCGGGCATTCTCCGTACTCTTCAACGGGCACGGGCGAACGTGTTTTGGACAGGATTACGATGCGACGTCCAACAGTTTGTGCAGCAGTGTGAGACATGCCAGCGTCAGAAGTACGAGACGACATCTCCAGCTGGCCTACTTACACCTCTTGAGATCCCCCACCATATCTGGGAGACAATATCCATGGATTTTATCGACAGGTTGACCAAGTCCCAGGGCAAGACAGTTATATTGTTGTGGTCGACAAACTATCCAAATATGGAGATTTCCTGGCTTTGAGTCACCTGTACACCCCCGAGTCCGTCGCCGATCTCTTTGCCCGAGAAATTGTCTGACTCCATGACATGCCGCGCGCCATCATCTCCGACCGGGATCTGACATTTGTGGGCAAATTCTGGCTGGAACTGTTTCGATTACAGGGGACTTGCCTGCGCTTCAGCATAACGAATCACCCCCAGACGAATGGCCAGACGGAGGTTCTCAATCGAGGGGTGGAAACATATCTTCGCTGCTTCGTGATGGACGAGCCGCGGACATGGACCAATTGGCTACACTGGGTTGAATATTGCTACAACACATCCAACCATTCCGCAAACAAACTGACCCCGTTTGAGATCGTTTATGGCTGTCCTCCTCCCTCACTGAGCATCTATGAACCGGGCAGCACAGCATTACCGGCCGTGGAGCGGGCACTCCAGGACCGGGACTGAACTATCGCCACGTTGTGTGAGAATCTGCGCATCGCACAAGATCGATCGCATGAAGACCCAAGCAGACAAACATCGCAAGGAACAGGAGTTCGCAGTAGGCGATGAGGTCTTCCTCAAACTCCGACCATACCGACAAGTGTCTGTGGGCTGCAAGACGAACCAAAAATTGGCGCCTCGCTACTATGGGCCCTTTCTTATTGTCCGTCGTGTGGGTCATGTCGCTTACACCCTAGCTCTTCCTGAAGGGTCGCGTATTCATTTGACATTCCATGTATCCTTACTTAAACCAAAGATAGGTGACACAATTCAGGCCAGCCCTTTCCTTCCCGAAGCCACGGTATCGGGCGAGCTGCGACCGATACTCGAAGAAATCCAGATGCTCAAATGGAAACAACAGGGTACCGAGTACTTACCGGAGCTCCTGGTCAAGTGGAAAAACATGTCAGAAGCACACAATACTTGGGTTGATCTGTTGGAATTCAAGGAACTCTACCCGGACTTCCACCTTGAGGACAAACTGATTCTTGATGGGGAGGGGAATGTTACGCCCCCAAACATGACACAGTTCTTTGGGCGTACCTACGACCGACGGCGCAAGGCGAAGACAGGTGGCAGTGGGGCTGAACCATCCGGTTCAGCCCCCACTCTCTAATCTGGGCGGACTGGGACTGAACCTCTCCGGTTCAGCCCCATGGTAGGGGCCGGCCGGCCCCTCTTGGGCCCGGGTATATTTATACCCTGGGCTCTCCCTCTTGGGGGCATTCATGAACACTCAAGGTGTTTCTTCTCCTCCTTCTTCCTAACCCTAATCTCTTTTAGTTCTCTCATAGTCTTCTTCTCTCTAGCTTTCTCCTAATAGGCTATGATTAAAGATATGGTGCAATGACGACAAAGGATCCATATAGCCGACCCCACTATGGTGGGATAAAGGCTTGAGTGTTGTTGTTGTTGTTGTTGTTGCATCTTCATTCAACTTTAAACTCTCATTTTATCCTCACTTTGGGCACATCAACTCTTCATTTTAAACTATGATATATACATTCAAGATCCTTTTGGGAAGCTATCATAGAATTTTTATTATATTGTCATTTTATTTGGCTTCTTATATTTGACCAAAGAATTTTAGTTGCCAAGGCTGCATCTTCTACTTCCTCAACAACATCTGCACCTGCAACTCCACATCGTAACCAGAGGTATTTGCTCATTAACAAGATTTCTTAACTTCCTCTACCACTGCGATGTTTACAAACAAACAATACATGGTTTTAGATGTTCGTATCCATTGTGGTTGTTCTGTTATGATGAAGAAACGAAAACATTTATTCTGATATTAGGAATCATTAAAAAAAATTGAATGAGGGTGTCTAATAAAAACATGACATTTGGAATCTGATGAAGTATGAGCTACAATGTCTTTTGTGAAACTATGATTTCACTTTGCATGAACATTGCTGGCAGTAACTTCACCTATGTTCATTATTCAGCATCTTTTCAATCCACAGATAATCTTTTGCCAAAACTGCTGTCACTATTCAATGTAAATACAATACTACTGCCGACAGCATTTCGAAATCTCAACGAGGGAACAACGCGACACGATTAATGCAATAAGGCACGAACTTCATCATCTACATGTTGCACGCCAACATGAAGCTCAGATGCGTGCGCATGTCGCTCAGATGCGGGCACAGGCCGTTCAAATGCAGGCGTAAAAGCAAGTGCCGCGGTATTGCTTGAAATCAAATAAATGCAAGTTACCTTTGCCCATCAATGGTGACTATACCCCAAAAATTTGACTCCCTTAAAATCCCGCTAAGTCTCTCTTCTTCGTGCACTGTTGCACTTCATTTTACGGAACCCCGACTATTTCCAATCATTTGGTTGTCGTCCATGATAGGTACACGTCCACAATCAATCTCACTTTGATTCTCAAACTAGATCCGGAACTCTGATCAAAACCCTGAAGTAAACAGATTCTATCTATGGTTATGCTCCATAATTAACATTGGGACTCCATCAGAATTACAAACAAATCAGCCTTACTTGCAACTGATAAGGTGTCTTATTTTTTGAACCAACTAGAGGAAGGTGTAATTTTTAAGCAAAAAATACTATTGAAGCACTAATTTAATTTTTATAATGATAAATCTCTTCTTAAAATTATAATGAATATTATAGATAAGATATTTCTTCATAAAATTAAGCGTCATAACAATATGTTATTAGCACAACTTTCGTGTTGAACACTTTTCCTAAAAATGCATGCACAAGACGTATTTTCAAAAGGCGCGTAATAACTCATAGAAATTGGTGTGCGAATAGCCAAAACTGGTGTGCTAATAACAATTGCCATAATTAAAATAATATTACTAACAGGCCTAATTAAGTTGCGGTTAACAGCAAATTTATTTGTAATAGGAAATCATGAATTTATAAAATTGCTATTTATAAATAATTTTGTTATTACTTATTAGCTAATCAAAAAAATTTAAGCAAATTATTTTTAGACTAAAAATTGCTATATTCCAAAATTATTATTGCACCCTAAACCATCCATGCACAAAAAGACTCCCCCCAAAGATTTGCTCTAAGGGGGTACTTTTGTGCATGAATGTTATGAAATGTAAACATTGAGGGGAGTTTTTTGTAATTTCAAAAGTTAGAGGGGTGCGAGCTGTAATTACGTAAACTTCAAGGGGAAGTCCAGGTAAATAACCATATATATCTTTACCATATATAAAGAAATATAGAAGGCTAAGAGATTGCATAGGTAAATAAGACATTAGAAAGATCATGGTCGTCGAATCTGGCATGATATTTCATCAGCCATCGGATCAATCGGCTCCCTCCCTCTCCACTTTTTTGTAGGTTTCCTAAACCTACTAGAGGGCGACCTAAAAAGGGTCTCCTAAACCTACTAGGGAGTGATCTAAAAAGAGCTGACTCAGACGGTCAGTTTAATAGGCAAAATAAAGAGGCGTTGAGTTTTAAACTCAGATAAGTTATCACAATGACAAATGACACAACCAACTGAACCAATACAACTTGATGAAATTTTGTGTTCTATTTTTTAGTTAATCCTATCCGAAATAAAAATAAACATAGTATTTAATATTTGATATAAAAATAATATTTATTATTTTTTGTTTCTTAACATTATTAAAATATATGTCATTATTATTTATATTATATATATATGTAATATGTATATATATTCCAAAGCATATCGAGACATCAATAGTTTAGTCATCGGTGTATATATTCCAAAGCATATCGCCGTATGGGCGGGCGAAACCTGCCGATTGCACACGTATGGCCGGAAGACTGTACAGTTGCACTCACGTAGGGCCGGAGGTCCACGCCCGTACTATCGCGATGGGTGCAACGGCCGGCGGGCCGTGCCGTTCTACTCATATGTATGTATGTATTTATATATATATATATATATATATATATATATATATATATATGATCCAGTAGTATTAAGAAAATCAACAACATTATTCCTCCCATCTAGAAATAGCACCTTCATCAGAATATTAAACATGAAAATTCCAAGAGAGCCCAGAAACTCAACTTATCACCAAAATGATAGCCAACAGAAACCCAAAAGGATGGCATATACACAAACACTCAACAACATTACTCCTCCCATCTAGAAATGGACTTCTGGTTGCCAGATACAGAAATTAAACCTACTGTTTTTATTTTAACAAGCATCTCTCTCTCTCTCTCTCTCTTCCCCATCTCTCTCTCTCTCTCTCTACATATATCCATATTTACCAAGAGTTTGGAAGAAGAAGAAGACAACTAGGACATCTCGCGGAATCTAGCAATGGCCTTCTTGTGGATGATGGTCCTGTAGCTGTCCCCGGGCTTGGCCTCCAAGGACTGATCCAAGGATTTCCTCTGCTGGCTTCCCAATCCCGCTCTGTCGTCCACAGCTCTCGCCTGCACCGGCTCTTTAATTCCGCTCCCGTCTTTTCCGAGTCCCTATATGTTTTTTTATGCAACAAAAGAGCCAAGCAACAAGAAGAAGAATTCAATCATAAGAAAGAAATTTAAATGCCAGCATCCTTTTCACCATTTCAATCAAAGAATCAGGATCTGTATGTAACTGTTTCTAAAGCATTAGTTCAGTCATCTGGCAATCAAAACCCGAAGAAAATGTCTTCAGTAGGTGGGGGTGGATCTATCTACCTACATGAAAGTGTTTCACATATACTGACATACATCACTCTCTCTCTCTCTAAAATGCCCCTGCCGAATGCCCCCAAACTTTGGCTCCGGGTGATCGCGTAGGATCAAAAATGTGACCCTAAGGAATCAAAATATGTTCAGCTAGGTTTAACAAATAATGATCATATTAAGATCCAAAAAATGACCTAGGAGATTCTTTGACATTTTGATGCTAGGAGATATAAATGAAGCTTTTTTAGCGTACATACAAATTTTCTACTATACCATTTTTTGATCTTATAAGATCACTTTTTGATCCCGTGTGATCACCCAGACACAAATTTAGGTCCGGGATTCATAACCAAAAAAACTCCATAACCAAGTCATTTGAGCTTGAGCATGCTCAAATTTTCATCATCCTCAATGTTAGTCACTAGGGTCATATGATCCTAAGTACTTGCATCATGCAAACTAAAAGCCTATAGGGTCTAAATGTTATACAAACAGATCAGAGGAGATAAAAACAGTCTTTACTGAGCATACATCTTACTAGCCAAGCTGAAAATGAGAGGCATTGCAAAATTTGTCAACAAACCCCAAACCCTATAGAACCATAGACCATAGTACCCCACAAGGTAGGACAATGTTTTGGGCATATAGACTAGTTGCCCTATGAATTATGATGCCACAAATTATGTCATGTCGTGTCATTATTACTATCGTTTCAAGTCTTGTCTTTTATTATTATTTCAAGTCATTATTAGTGATTAGGAGTTAATAGTTAGTATTCATCCTTTAAGAGTGGTGTTAGCCTATTTAAAGGAAAGGAGTGCAAGAAGTGAAGGTATCAAAGAATGAAGTATATTTTCTCTTGTCTTGTTACGAGATTGTGACAGCGCTCACTCTCTCTCTCTCCCGAGCACACCCCACCTAGGCAATCGCGGTTCTGGCTCTGTAGTATCCTCCTCCGCGATCCCCGACTCTGGTTGCTCCTACGATGACTCTACGATATTCTACGGGTTAGCCCGTAACAGACAACCACAAAAATTAAGAAAGATGGTTTTAATTTTTTGTAGTCGATCAACTTAAAAAATATGCATCCTAGTTCACTTCATGTAATATAACTACTGATACATGTGAAATTTAAGTGTTAGTTCCGGAAAATATGAAAAAATTAGGCAATCTATTGAGCTTCTCAACTAGGGACTGCAGCCAAACTGATGGGGCGAATTGTAGTTGACAGGAGTCGGTAAGATCTACTACAATGTCTGGTAAATAAGAATGCATCTTGTTGGGATTTGTTATTGCTAATGGCTTGCATCATATAAATTCATACACAACAGGTCTACATCAATGTGACAATCTTAAATAGACGCAGAATTCCAAAGTAGAAATGTTGTAGAATTTTATAGCTCCAGGTCTAACGAATTCGTAACATCATTTGCATCGCATATGCATGTGAATAACTGAATATTCATAGGAAATTGAATGTTAATTATGAAATCATGTATATTCACAGGAAATTGAATGTTAATCTATAAGGGTCTGTTTGTTTAGACGGAATTTGAGACTTGGAATTGAATTGAAGATCCATTTTGTTGGAAGTGATCATTAATTCAAATTCCAAAGCCCCAATTCCATTCAACCGAACGGACCGTAAGTCTACTAGAAAAATGGAATTCAAATTAAGTGATAGAATGATGATTAGTCTAGATTATAAGAAATTTGTTACAGGAACTAAGAAATTAACTGGTTCAAAAATTATACTACACTAAACCAAACAAGGAGTTTTAGGATAAACACTTATAATTTGGAAATCTCCAAAGATTATGCTATCACTCCAATATTTAAAGTATCTGATTTGATTTCATACCACAAATCATTCACTAGAGAGCCTAGATTTTCTCCATTTTATCTCCTGCTTCCAGATTCAATACACAGCATATGTTGAGCTCTGGTGAAAAAGACTTATTTCTAATCACTCATGGATTATTATTCATGCACAAAATTTATGCCTAATTTATCTACTTGATAAATATCACTTGACAAGTTTGTCAGACAATTTATTTTTAAAGCTGAGCAGAATTGATGCAAGAACCAAAATTTATAGTCATCCTAAATGCAAAATGTGTGCGTCGAAATGAGCAAACTAAGATATTGAGAGTCAATTCTTTTAGTATTTACTTATTATTAAGAGTTTCAATTTTACATTTTTCTTTGCGAGTCATTTCCTCATTTCTAGTTTGGCTTTTTATTCTTGATTTAAGTTCAAATACGCCGTAGGCCTCCACGCCTTGACAGACTCCATCGTCACTGATGACGCAATCTAAAATATCTATCAAGATTTAACTGTAATGATAAATTAAGGAGCATAAGACATAAAAGAAACCATTATGAGTTCTATTCTTTCCAAATGCAACAACAAATACTGCAGTATGAGGATTGGGTCTTCTGTTTTTTTGGTAATCTCTATATTTCTTCTCTAATGTATTCTCTAAATTTTAGTGATTGGCTTGATTGCACTATGGAATTTTGCCAACATTGATGCAATATGGTTTTCAAACATGGTCTGGTTTTCCGACACTGTTTTTCATGGTCTGAATGTTTATATTTTACACATCATAGAAAAAGGGGCAGCCCGGTGCACAAAGCATCCCCGCACAACGAGGGTCCGGAGAAGGGTCCCACCACAAGGGTGAAATGTAGGCAAATCTTACCCTGCATTTTTGCAAGAGGTTGCTTCCAAGACTCGAACCAGGGACCTCAAAGTCACATGGCAACACTTCAAACCAATGCGCCAAGGCTCCCCTTCTATTTTACATATCATAGATGATCATTAAATTATGGCTTGTAGAGACGTTTGCTCTTTGCTTGGGATTTTGACTCTGTTTAGGTAGAATAAAAATGGCACAGGAGAAATTGGTGTGTTTGGTAAAACCTCGTTTATTTTGAGCTTTATCTCCCACGGAAGGATGGCTTCATTTCTCAACAGAGCCACGGCACCTCACTCCCAATTGGAGCCTTCATCATATTTTCCTAATTCATTTAGAAGAAAATGCGACCATCAAATTTAAGTAGCCAGCAAAGGGCGAATTTTATGCAGACGTGTGGTGCATTTCAACTAGAATAGCTGAATAGTATTAGGAAACCCTAGACCCTAAGAAGTCTTGCATCAGATTATTATAGGATGGGGAGGGTGAGAAGGGTAGGACACTTGCCCTTCCCATTCCAAGCCATAATGGACTATCCTAAAGAGATGACCTATGCAGATAGGACGCTTACTCTCCCTCTCACTCAGGTTCACATCCACATCTCCCAAACAAACACACCACCCAATGCCCCAAATCCTTTAAGAGACTCACATCTCCTCCTCTCCAAAAAAACAAGAAATCCCAAAACTGTTATAGTGTATCCTGTGTTAAAATGCGGCACTTGCAACTGTGAGGAGTCAAGCCATGAAACTATGGATGGTAAACGGGCTATACAGACCTGTTGGACGGTTAATGCAGAGTAGATTAAAACATGCATGTGAAACTCTTCTATTGTTTGTTCCAGTGCCTTCTTTTAATGAAAAATATACAATCCAAATCATTAAAAACATAAAAATCTGAAAGAATTCACATCACCCTATAAGGTAGATCTATTCACTTACATAAAAAAGGTTTTAATGGAGCCAAGAAGGGTTGAAAAAAAGCACCAGATGCTGCAACAAGCCTAAACATAGGAAAATATAAAGCGATGAAAGCATTATTGTACTGTTCATTTACCTACATTTTCCATACTTCTACTTAACCAACCTAAAAAGCAAAATATAAAAGGAATCACTAAATAAAAATCACATCTATAACATATGATCAAGTAAAGAAAGTACCAATCCTTCTTGCCAACCCATACTGCGGAGCATCCGATTCCCCACATTGTTCTCGTCAATGGTGCGATCTGCAGTAATGACCTCATAGCTTTGTAGGTCACCCGAAGTACGCCCTCCTCCCACTCCAGGAGGGAAAGGCATTGCTCCCATATCCGACAAATGGCCTTTACGTGATGGATGTTCACAATCTTGACAAACAAATGAATTTCTCCAAAGTTATTACAAATTTAACAAATAAGTTAAGCTACCAACCAGTGAATTTGGCCTAGACTAAATCTTTTGTACTATGAAGTACATGAGCTATAAAATGCACAATTTTTAAAAAAAATGCATTAGTAGAATTGAATCCATAATCTAATAATTAAACTAGTGTCACTTTTTCACACAGATTCATCGCTATGATATGACTCAAACATAACTACAATGGAATATAAGCAATAATAAATGATGACATCCAAACACTCATGCTTCTTGTAGTGCATAATGACAATGAAAAAAGTTATTCTTAAGCCTTACTCAAATCCTCAAGGTCGCCAGCTAAATTGTCCGTAGAATGTGACCCATATCGGCTTCTTCTCTCAGCCGCCCGATCTCTATACGCAGTTTGAGGCTGATTAGCTTGCATAGGAGTCTCTGAAAATCTCCGTTTTCCGCTCCCTGCTGCCACGAGTGGCGCAGGCGTGTAACTTAGTGCTGATGCATCTGTCTTGAAGGGCGTAACAGGTTTTGGGGGCTCAGGTTGCTCCAATTGAATCCTCTCCGTACTTGTCGAAGCCGGAGAAAGAGTAGAAGAAGCCCCCAAACTCGAGGATACTGAAAATGTCGTGTCTGCTCTTATTACGCCTCTCCCAGAACCTCTGATGACACCCATTATGGTTCCACTTGAACTACTACTAACTGGCCTTGCCTTTACCTGAGATTCCATAGAAAAACCTGAGCTACTGGGAGCCTCTTTCAGAACAGTAGAATTAGTTTTCGACTTATTTTTTACATTGTAAGAACTACTATTGTGTTTATCATCTGTTGAACCAGGCTGTTCATTGTCTTCAAGAACAACCCGAGCGGCTTGTCCCTCACTATTTCTCTGTTTCCAGACCGCAAGAACATTATTCATCTTCTTTTTGCTGGCGAGAAGATTGTTTTTTGATGCCAACTTGATTTCCTTTTGCTTTTCTTTCTCCTTCCTTTCTGCAGCAAGAGCGGCTGAAGCAGCAGCCAGCACAGCATCAGGTAAAGAGGTTCCCTCATTTGATTTTATGGTAGACGCTGGGGCGGAAATCACTACTTTTTTAATGGATGCCTTTGGAACTTCAGATGTTGATTCTCCAGATGCCTTAGTATTGCCTTGGTTGGCACAAGGAACATACTGCTGATTTTGATTATCATATGTATACCAAATTCCATTGTTGCCATCATAATAAAGTCCTGTGTAAACAGGAATAACAACTGCAATTAGACCAAGAATATATACTATATCAAAAAGAAAAACATAGGCTGGTCATGGTCCATGAATCTTAGCCCTTCTATTTTACTCCTCTGATCTAACGGATCAAAAATTTTAATATGTATATATATAAGGCTAACATAAAATCAAAAAAATAAGCATGGTAATAGATATTAATAGTCGTACACAAGGTCCCCCCCCCCCAAATGAATAATGTGCGGCGGTAATAATACTGAGTTGTGACTCAAGTGACGGTTGGGTACCGTCCTTATCGCACACTGTGCACGGGGAAGATCCCGTGCACAACCGCGAGTATTTATATTAGAAAATAACGCTTGTGGATGCACAGAGATAAGAGAACGAGTGTGTTATTGGGAAATAAAGAATGACATTATTTTAGGAATAAAAAACAAAACCAACCGGTATTTCCATCGTAATAGAATCCAGATGAGGCATCATAGTAGTAGCCAGATTTTTCATCCCAAACAAACCCAGCCTGTGGAGCTGAGCCACCCATATGGGACTCTGCACTGCTCTTTTGCTCAGATGCATCAGTAGATTGCTTCTCAGGATTATATTCTTTAGGAGCCCAACCAACAGAATCATACTGAAAAATTAAAGAAAACCACTTAAATTTAAACAAATTGAACCTAATTTAGTTGTCTAAATGAAAGTATATACCAGACTTGTAAAGTTCATTTTTTTCCTCATAAAACATAAGAGTGTTTAAATAGAATATAAACCTAAAATAAACTGGAAATGCATATATTAGTCACCCAAGGTGGAACATTTCGACTTTGTATTTAGGCTTGAAAATACTAGGCAACTTTACACCAAAATATTTGTGTGGATGCACCCAAGGTGGAACATTCAGAATGCCAGTGAAGATTATAAAATAAAATACTGAATCAAAATTATCACTACGGAAAGTAAATCATTATTTTTACTCTGGGGATATGATTGAAGCATAAATAATTATATAATTAATGACTTACATTGATGCAACTATTTCCTTCCCTCTCTCTCTTTCTATTTATCCTCAAACATAAAACAAAAAAACAATAGAATAGAATTTTGAACACTTAAATTATTGGAGGAGACGTGACTGAACGAAAAAAAATAAGATCACAAGAACTGAAGACACTTGAATAGTTATATAAATGGTCAGAACTCTTTGGAAGACAAGCACAAGCTCATAGTAGCATGAACTATGTTATAAACACAGGCCGTGACAAGCAAAGAGAACAAATTTTCTAAATTTGTTAGGTTTTCTGCAAGGCTTAGTTTACGTAAAATATTATCAAGTTTGAGAGATGCAGCAGATGGAGGTAAGCTACTGGTGTTATATAAGAATTAAATAAAAAGTGTAAGACAACCAAATAACGGATTGATGCTCACCCAGTCTACAATGAATATTTCAACCTAGGGCCATTTACAGGGGCATCCCCTCTACTTTTTAAAATTATCAACAGCTCCCTCCTAAGTTTACATTGTTAACATACATGTACAGAATAAAAACCCTGCATGTTAAGAGTGTAAACTTAGAGGAAAGGTCTTTGTACTTTTAAAAAGCAGAGAGATTCCTGTAATTATGCAAAGTCGTGGGAATTTTAAATTACCAGCGCATCCCTCAGAGTTTACAATGTCACATACGTATACAAAAAAATGGCATGTTAACAATTAAGCTTAGAGGAGAACGGGGTCATGAAAATTTTACAAAGTAGATGAGAGGTCCATGTAACCATGCAAAATCACAGAATAGTTTCATAATACTTCCTTTCAACTTATCAAAATCAACAACAGTTAGAAATCTGAAGCACTTCATCATTACATAAAAAAACTGAAGCATAGACAAGTGCGATATACAAAAAACTAAAAGGTTAGAGCTCTGAAAAAACCTGCTGGGCAAATGTTGCTGCCTCAATTGCAGCGGCAGCTAGGCTGCTAGATTGTGAAGTACCAGAAAAAGGGCCGTGAATACTTTTCGCATATGCTACACGTAATATTTGTCCATTCTTCTCAAGAGTAGTTCCATTAGTTGCCTCCAAAGCTTTTGTGGCATCCTCCACCTGATACCAATGACAAAGTAAGAAGGAAAAGGTCTTGACATCAAGGCAATGTTCGTGATATCAAGGCAACGGTATTATTTAGAAAGAACAACTTTACCGAGTGAAAATGTAAAAATGCAAACCCTCTGGAGACATGGGTAAATTTGTCACGAACAAGGCGTATATCCTAAAGAAAATAAAAAAAATGTAAGAAAATAATTGGAGAATTAATAACATATGAGTCAACGAGACACTAAACATCTACTACCTTTATTGGAGCATGCTTGGCAAACTCATAGCGAAGCACCTCTTCATCAGCGTTATCATCTAATCCACGGACGACTAAAACGTGAGTTGGACCTGCGAACAAAATCAATATTACCGAATCAAGAAGTGATTTTTTCATAAAAATAAACTAAAAAGAAACAAAGGAATACCAGAATCTGATCCTTTTCTCCCTAATAATGATGGAGCCATATCGCCTGGGGGAGCATCATCGGTACGAGGCTCATTGCACTACCAATGGAAGAATGTCATGTCAAGATTAGGATAAAAAACAAGAGAAATAACAAAACATTGGCTCACGCCAAAACCAACTATTCACCAATATGAGCTAGAAGTATGAATGTCGACTCCACAATGAAAATGTACATGTGAACAAGGGAGAATCATATGGGCACCAAAACTTCAATATATATTAAAAATGTCAGAATGTACATGTATTACAAGAATGCCATCCATCAAGATTAAAACATTTAGAATATATTGTGAAGTTCACAAAAAAATCTCTAGTTATGCAACTTTTTAAAACTTTGCAATGATATCCAATAACAAAACTAAATAGATTGTAATTTTATCATAGTAATCTGCTTTCTTGAATACAGGAATTGATACGCGGCGCCGTATCAAGGACAAAGAACACAAACAGTAATTTGCATTGCAGGAAAATAAAAGATACACTTGGGAGACACGCTTCCGCCAAGCACCCGGAGGTTGGGTCCTCCGAAGCACTCCTCTCTCCAAAGAGAGCCCAAGACACTAAGACTCCAAAAGATGTCATGACTCACACCTAATGCTCCTTATATAGATGAAGCCTCCCAATACAGGACAAAATACATAATCCGCACTGTCGCTGCGTCTCTGCTCCCAGGAATATGCGTATCAGAAATAAGAAAAATAAATCCTAAGCTAATTTAGGTTTACTTCATCTATTCACCATTAAAACATTGAACGAAACTAGAAGTGAAAAGAGAATTTACTATAAAGTAAAACGTTTTAAATTATCTCTATCATAAATTTATTTCTCATGTATTGTTCTAATATCTGCATACCAAAAGTCCCATAACTTGGAAATGGATTTAGAAGTTACATATCTTCAAATTTACCTAAGAATTATATTTTTCAATTACCATGTTCCAACACTTCGCTCATCACGTATTCTCCATTACTATTAATCTTCCATACATTTTCAGCAACCAAATTATTCTTAATAAATAAAATAATGTTAAGAAAACTATACATCATAATCTAGGCATCTGAAGAAAATAGATCAAAAATAGAGCTGCAATGAAAACAATTCATTTCTGAAAGCGTAAAAAGCAAACCTGAAAGCAAGATATCCGGCGTGCAAAATTTACACAACTACAAATGATGCAGATCCAGTCAGATGGAGGAACAGATCTACCATATCCATAGCCAGATTTTATAAGGCCTTCTTGACGTAAAGTGGGTGTACCTGACCCTCCAGTTGGCTTACTACTGCATTAGAGGATCATCAGCATACAATGTAGAAATTTTGGCACACTTGTAATCAACTTGAGTCTTACTCGTGCGCTACGTCAGAAAAATTAGCAAATGATAGTGCATCAATAATTCAAGATAAAGAGTTCTCAAACATTCAAGAGGCTACTCCTAACAATGTCTCAATAATTCCACAATGCGAATTCAACCCAAACATCTCATGCAAAAAACAATTACGATTATAAGCAATCTCAATATAGTGATACCAAAATCTTTGCATAATAAAACTACCAATCAACATGAGTAGATGGAGAGTGGTGAAAGAGAAGAATACTCGGGTACAATGGAGAATTCAGAAAATTACAAAAGGGGGTGCACAATTATTTTTAAACACAGTAGTACATAAAATGTTATATTGAGCAAGGGTGCATAGGCGGGTCACGGGTTGAAAATTAATTTTGAAGATGCACATAGCTGAGCTTGGTCTGCGAATAGTCAAATTTGGTCTGTGAATAGCCAAATTTTGGTCTGCTTATAACAAATCGCAAAAAATGGGGGTGTTAGGGTCCCTTTGGCCCCCCACTGGATCCACCCCTGCTTGGGTATGAGAATGCAAGAGGATGTTGATCCGTAACCAAGTGAGTTGCGATCAAAATGAACTTGGACAAACAAGGGAATGGAAGGCTCAGACTGATGTTGAGTTGAATGGGAGGAAGGATCGGGGAGGTGGAACTCTCGGTTCAGGCTGGAAACAGAGAATGGGAGTCGGGTGACTGGAAGGAATCCAGGGAGATGTCTGGTAGGTGGGAGGGAGGCTGGCCGGTTGGCAGTACATTGGGAGGTGTCGGCAAAACGGTTAATAGCTATAAGGGAGGTGGATGATGTCAAGCAAGAAAGCGAAGCGTGGTGACGGTCGGTGTTGAAGCCGCACAATGCAAGCCAGTCGGACTAGGGTTGGCTCTGGGATGCCGCCGACCGGAGGAGGAAACCCTGTGAGAGGGCTCACGGGGGGCGGGATGTTAGGAACTAGGTGAGGACTCGTGCGGTGCATTCGAGCAGAGGGGATTCAGGGTCTGAGTCTGTTGAATTCAATATTACGCTTATCTATTTCCTTAGCATGTTGGCTTTTAAGGATCCAATTAGGATTTCTTATTTTGTTAATTTATTTTCTTTAATTCTTACCCAAATTGTGAATATCGGACTTGAAACCTTTTTAAATGTGAGAATAATGGACTTAAAACCTAATTAACTATAATTATCGAACATTTCCACTCAGGAAAGTCAATCCAATAAATTGATTCAAAATACAGACTTTGCATGCACCACATGGATAAAATAATGTAATACTAAAATAATCACTAGAATCAAGCATTGCAGAAAAAATAAAATGATGTTGAAATCAAATGAAATGAAGAAAAATAAAATGATGCTGAAATCAAATGAAATGCAGAAAATAAAATAATGCCGAAATCAAATAAAATGCATAAAATAAAATATGATGGGGCCTTCAACACACTGATGTGACGCAAGTCGCGCAGAATCTGTAAACTATACAAACTTATCAATGGTTAACTGTACTACAGATGTTTCTCACTCCAAAAGCCATCTCCTAAATGAAAATAATTTTCCCAGTTAATAATCTTGATTAATAACTTAGCCGTACCAAAAAAAATAGGTCTTTAGAATGCTAGGTCAAGATGGGTAACTCATGCTAGAAACAATGGAAGGAAAAATTAAATGTTTCACTCTCCAAAAGCCATTTACACTGAGACATCTAACAATTACTAAATAAGACATTACAACAATGGAAGTACAGTAGCTCAAAATTTTCCAATATTAAACCCACAATTAACAGTAAATTTGGAACGAATTTAGTAGCATCAAAATTCCATTACTCCTAAAAATATATATAAACCCCTTGAAAGATGAAAAAACTAGATATACTGGATCAGTTAAGCTCCTAATAACATATATTTTCTTCTTATCCTGGTGTAGTGCAGCAAGGGAAATATCATAATACAAATGATGGCAAATTAAATAATTAAACGGTTAAAAACTGCTAGCAAGAAGAATGGATGCAAGAGCTCTTAAAATAAAGTGGAGATCATAATTTAACACGAATCTTGGCTAATCCACCTTCCACAAGCTTCTTGGACAGTAGCTTTGCACATCATTGAAGCACACCAGAGTTTCATTTATGTGGGATGGGAGCCATGAAATGGCATAATATAGATACTAGGCAAAGGTGTGAGAATCAAGATACAAGAATACAGATAAATATCATTTAGTTGACAAGAAAGCATCGATGTTGTTGTCTTTTTTATGCAAAATAAGGCATAGAAGTGATGTTGTTGTCTTTTTTATGCAAAATAAGGCATAGAAGTGATGTAGCGATAACTCTCAAAGACAGTTGATATGACCCGCGGTACCAAAGTACAAGACCTAAACCAAGGCAGTGTTCTGATATAAACGTAATGACAGGAGCATGACACATGATTGCAATTACTAATAAAATTATAAGACTTGAGCAAGCACTTACAAAAAAATTAAAGATTAGTGGCAAGTTCTATAATCGCCCACAACAAGAGTTTTAAGCACAACAAATCTCAAGAAATTAGGAAGACAACAAGAGTTTTAAGCACAACAAATCCACGCATACAATGTAGAAAATCATGCTACCATAAAATGCTCACCTAGTAATAAGAACTCAGGGTGGGTGAGGAGTTCGATGGTGATAGGAAACAACTGACGATGACAGTGGGGAGGAAGGGAAGGTCGTACGGTTTGCAGTTGGCAGATGATGGCTAGCGGTGGGGAGGTGGAGGGATGAGTAGTGATGTGGTGGAGGTGGAGGAAGATGCAGACAGGGCTCGGACTAGGGAATTTGGTTGGCAGCGGTGGTGACTCATTGGGGAGGTAAGGTGGGAGGGATTGAGGAAGTGACGTGGAGGCTCTCTGGGGCAGTGGCGGGAAGGAAGGCAAGAATTGCTCGTCGAGGGCGCGGAGGAGCTTTAATGTGGTGGATTTATAATCTAAAATCATCCTCATCAAAGCCTTATCCCACATGGCCACATTCCCACCTATTTGAGATCAATTTTATAATTCTCAATTTCTTAGTTTTCTCCTAATTCAATTATACTTCTTTGCTGAAATTTAAAGTCAAGGGTAATTGACTTGGCTGGATAAATACCTGTACTCAAAAATAAGCTTCCTTCCATCAAAAGCCAGTCCATTCTCTCCAACACTAGCCATCATGCAGCATGCAGTTTCCTGCATAGTATTAGTTTAGCAAATGCATAGTTAATATGTAGATGTAGAAGTTAATGCATCCATCCATACCACAGAGGGGAAGTCTATGAAGGCAAATCCACGAGAAACACCAGAACTGCGTTCTTTTATTACACGCACGTGACGAAGAGGTCCCCATTCCGCCTGTAAGATGAAGCAACCATTTTGCTGAAATTTTTTTTTTTTTTTTAAAGTATAACAGGGGAAATCCCTTGACAGAAAAAAAACATACAAGCATATGATACAAGTCTTCTTCAGTGGTCTTCAGGGATAAGCCCTTAACAACAACTGTTGCTGATGGAATCTGCAATGTCAAAAAATTGCCAGAATATTAGTAATCTAGCAAAGGTTATAGTAGATAAAATAACAATAATAAGTTTGTACTATTAACATGATCAAGTTAGAAGGATAATAGTACCCCAGATACATCATTATAGTGTTTTTCATCACGATCATAGTCCCTCCGCTTCTCATTTCTATCATACCGCTTGTCATCATAGATATTCTCTCTATAACTACGACCACCATTTCGTGCTTCAGGAGATCTTGATCTTGACCGATCATCACGACCACGAGAACGAGAGTCATAATGTCTATCATATGGACTTGGACTTCTATCCCAGCTCAAACCCCTTTTTCCTCGTTCTTGTTCCCGAGAATCATGCCTACGCCAGCTACTTTCCCTTCTTCCTCTATCTTGATCGGACTCATAGTCATAACGGCCTGTATCATAATCTCTTTCCCTGCTATTTTCTCTACTTCCATAAGATCCTCGGCGCCTAAGGTCATAGTGGTCGTCAACCTCATCACGATCTCTAGTCCCTGACCTAGCATGTCTTTCAAAAGCATAGTCACCATAACCATCTATATCGTGATAGCTATCTACATGGCGATACCTATCATGAAACCTGTCAATTTCATGATACTTTTTAGGATCATGGAAGCTATCAATGTCATGAAATGGTGCATTAGATCTTCTAGAATCATTGTTGAGACTTTCTTCATCATCAAAGTTTCTTCTTCTAGATTGAGGCCACATGCTAGAAGCTTGCACAGGTGGATAAATATCCCGGTCAAGCATCTGTCCTTGATATGCATTCCGTGAATAAATCGAGTCCCTTGAAAACCCCTCATCGGGAACCTTTCTGCCACCAGATCCACCAGCCCTACCAAATTAAGTAGAGTGAAGTAGAAAAAACAATGTGAAGTAACAACTGCAAGAGGAATTAGATACTTAGGTTACTAGTACAGCTATATTGTGACAAATTTAAGGTGTAAACTTTAACAAATTTATTGAGACATTTTACCGAATTTAAAGGGGTTGGAAATGAATGTAACGGTTACATAAAAAGGGAAGAAACACACAAAATGCAAAAAAAAAACATATACTTAAAAGTATAAATCTAAGTTTGACTTATCCTTAGAAACTTCTTCAAGCAGTAAAGGTTACTCACCTGTAATCTTGCTCATGGACTGCGGCATATCCCTCCAATGCCTGTAGATTAAACAGAATAAGTCATGTCAGGGACAAATTTTTTATGGAAGGAGTAGGGAAATCCATTCCAAATCAACATTGGCGCCCTGCTTCCAAGGATAGTTCTTTAAGGAGGCTATGCCAGTAAACATGGAGGGGGCAATCAATCACATGAGCCATTAAATCTTCTCAATATCCCGGATAACTAAAAAGGGAGAAAGCTTCAATTACGCTGTTAGTATCCCATCCTTGTTGTAGAGCATAACGCCCCGGATCCATTTCTTTCGGTCTGCACCACACTTCTTTAGAGGTTTTCAATGACCTCTGACAGATGTCAATTGCTGGTTGTTTGGATATCTATCCTGTAATTGATGCACAAACACATTGTTACACTATTTGCAATGGAGAACCAACCCTCAAAAGTGGCCAACCAATGTATTGGAATCTTCAAACCAGCCATCTGACTAACATCCCATCTTCAGGCTTTTAGAGCACTATTAGTAAAAGGTTCTTATAATACAAAGCTTTTTTTTGCAACCAATCAAACCCACCAAGAACATATGAATAGGCACAAAAAGATTAAACATATATAGGGTATAGTAGAGATACAACTTTAGTAAAATATGAATAGTGCAAATATTTTGTTTTAAAGCATACTATAAATGTGCATTGAAAAAAATATTAATAAGTAAAAATAAATATATTAAACTTGAATTTAGAGCACTATTAATAAATTAAACTTGAACTTACAAGTAATAGCTTGCCTCAAAGAGCGGAAAATTTATTTATTTCAACATAAAAGGCAGAAAATATACAACATTTTCCAAAATAAGTGAAACAAAAAGCAAAATTAAAAATGTGAAACGAAAATTTCAATGTCTCCTTATCACTAAAAATCCATTTCTTCTCTCTTTTTTACATCTTGTATCTCATCACACCACCACAATGTCTCCTTATCTCTAGACTATCCTACAATATTTACATCATCCCTCTTAATGAATGTAGTCATGTTATCCCACGTCAAATTTGGTTTTATTACAAAAAACTACTAGCCTCTTCAAATAAACAATCTTTAAAGATTAATAATTTCTCATCTTCTAAATTTTATCACTTAATTCTAGAACAAATATTTATTTTAAATATTTTCTTTATGCTCTTAAAAATAACCTCGATAACTATCATTCTATGTTGCACTGTTAGACTCCCATTCTGAATCACCTTGCAATATTTACAAGAAGTTTTACACTTCTTTCTAAGCAAAAAATAAGTTAATTTGTGAGCTAAAGACTATTTTTGTAAATAATTAAATGTTCTTCTCATGTCTTAAAGTCTTTGTTATCATAAGATCATAGGTTGAAACAAAATTATGCATAGTAACTCTCATTGTGACTCTATCTCGGATAACATAATCACTATAAATTTTCTCATGGCACGTCAGAATCTATATGCTCATTTAAGTCGTCATCATCATCAACAATTATCTATTTTACAAAAAATATATGTTATAGTAAGACAAATCTCTTCCCAGTGTTTATTTTTAATTTATCAACTAATACTACTTTAGGAGAATAAGCCTTAACCACATTTATAATATCAAAAATTTTAATATCCATAATAGCAATCATTGTGTTCCTAAGACCATTCATATCAATATTTTATATTTCAGCTATGAATCCATTACTATCACAACCAATTTCCTATTACTAATCTTTTCCAACATATAATAACTTTCGAACCATGAGTATTCTTTATTTATTTTTCTTTTTTCAACTAAGTCACCTGTAAGCAAGTAATAGGTAATTTATTTTTATCATTTTACCCAACAATCTTTGGTGTTTACACAAGTCTCTAAGTTTCAGTAAATGTACTAGACAACCACATGCATTACCTACCTTTCGCCATAATCAAGTTAAGTTGTGGTGGGTGCACAACTTAGAGGTAATAACTTTTTTTTTACTACCGGGTCTCTTGTAAACAAGTAATAGATGTTTTTTTTTCTTTTAGGCTCCGATTGGCACGGCGGTGGTGGTCATGAATCATGAATGCGGTGGTTATGAACCATTGTTCGTGAACACCCGACCTCACCTAAGGAACTTAATCCAATTTTATGTTCACGGCTAGTTTTATTTTCTTGGTGGTGTTCATAACCGTTGTCATGCCAAACATACATTCTATGACGGTGATTTTTTTGTCCAAACTCACGAGAGCAAAAACGCAGCACCAAACGGAGCCTTAATCCATATCTCTGGTGTTTCCATGCAGGTGCCTAAATTTTATGTAGGGAATATGATCATATTTTGAATCTAGACAATCATTGCTTATTTTTCATCATAACCAGATTATTTTATGGTGCTTACCTAGGGGTGAAATCCTCTATTGTCTACTTTTTACCATAGTCAGGCTAACTTGTAGTGCAACACTTAAAGGTGATGTGCAGCATATCCAAACCTAATCTTCACTACAATCAGATCAAGTGGTGGTATGTCACTACTATGGAATGTCCTAACAACAACAACACTCAAGCCTTTATCCCACTACAGTGGTATGGAATGTCCTAACACTAGAAAAAAATTCAAACTTGGATTCATTTCATTTATTTTGATACGAGTTTTGTGATTAATTGTTTACCTACTAGACTAACATTAACCATCAACCATTTTTTACCCAAGCTAAGGGACAAAATAACATAAATGACTAACCAAACTTAAATAAATAACATAATCAAATAGCACTTAGTTATATAAATGCATAACATAAACAAAAATATATTTACAAACCAACAATGTGCATACTAAAAGTTCATCATATCAAATATAAATAAATATTCATTCAATATCCGAAGTAAAGTTTAAGATCGAAGATTATATAGCAAGGCAGAAATATGAAAAGTATGAACTATATCAAAGAAGGTTATAAATGATCACATAAGACATACAATAAAGTTCAAATTTTATAACAAAAACCACGTAGAAAGAGTGGAAATTTCTCAGATCTGGGTATAATTTCTTTGATTTAAGAAACCCTGGTACTGTAGGGCATACCTGCGATGGTGATAAACCATGGGCAATCGCGCCAAGAGGAAAGAGTGGCGGAGAAATTCAATAGAGAACCAGCGAGCAGCGGAGGAATCAGATCTCGATCGATTGATCCCTATCGTCAGATGAGTAAAGAGGGAAAAGATTCGGGCAAGGCTTTAATTCTCTGGATTGGCGACGGTAGGGGATGGAACGGCGCCTCGGCGGACGGTTAAGGGAGGGGCTAACAACAGGAGGCGGAAGAAGCGATATTCTGAACCTCTAGTCAGATTTCAATCAAAGACAATGAAGGCCGGAAGATACTGAGACGTGGAAAGAGTTTTTTTTTTTGCGCCGGGGATTCAATGGGACTGAAGGCTGGAGGAGACGAAGACGAGGGGTTTTAAAGGCAGGCGGAGTCGGATGGCAGCGGAGCCGGAGGCGGAGTTTTGATCGGATGCGAAAGGGGGAGAAGACGAAAGCGGGGAGGAGAGGGAGATGGGAGTGGCGGCAGACAAGAAGGTTGGATTCGAACGGATGCGAAAACGCAGAAAAAAAAAATCTGGAAGCCGGCCGGAGCTTAGGGTTAAGGTGGAGGGAGTCGCAGGTGGAGGAGGGTTTTCTTTGAGTAAAATGTTATGCGGGGCTACCATGCAATTCTGTAATTTTTTTGTCTCTGCGACTTAATAAAAATTAAAGAGATAAGAAATATTTTTTTAAAATAAAAAATAAATTAATTAAATTTAATACAGAAAAGATAAAAAGAAGTATTCACATTTTCATGCTTTTCCCTTCCCCTTCCACTGATTTTCTATAGCCAATTTTAACTCAAACAGAGCATTAATCTCGAAGCTTAAGGATCTGTTTGGGAGGGCTTTTGAGCTCCGGTGCGGTACCTGGAAAACGCCACCACTCACATAGAGGCGAAATTTTTGGCTCCGTGTCTCGTTTCAAAATCTGTGTCCGAGAGAAGTATCGTGCTGACAGGTGGCGGAATCATGTAAGAAATAAAAAAATGATCGCGCAACATATAATTTGATATCCGGGGAGATCAATTGATCTCCATAGAGATCAAATTTGATTTCCGCTGAGATCAATTGATCTCCACAGAGATCAAATTTGATCTCTGCGAAAATCAAATGTGGAAATCAATTGATCTCCACAGTGATCAAATTTGATCTCTGCGAAAATCAAATTTGATCTTCGTGGAGATCAATTAATCTTCAGAGACTAAATTCTAGCAAGAAAAAAAATAGATTTTATCTCTCTAACTTCTCTCTTAATTTCGGCATCGTTGCCATTTTCGTTTCTGATGATTATTGCTTCCACGCTGTAGCCGCAGTCATGGAGTACATCACTGTGTAATTTTCGTCTCCGATCTTCACTCCCACGAGGCTATAGAAGGCGTTAAAGTTTGCTACAAGAAGAAAAAATAGACTTTATCTTTCTAACTTATCAGCTATGGTCTTCATATTGTTCAACAAAAAGTCATGAACAGCCTTGAGCCTATTATGCAAAGAAGTGCATCTACTAGAACATGGGTAAGACACCCCCTACTCAGTTACAAGACACCCCTTAGTTAACATGCATTACGAATGCACCCCTCAGAGAGGGGAGGTTTATTGTACTTATTGTTAGCAATGTAAATTTGGAGGGGAGATTTTGATATTTTTAAAAGTAGAGAAATCATTATTATTATGTTTTATGCAAAATGTCAAAGGAGGTCTGAGTTATTAACTCTTATTTAAAATGAACAAAATGCTATTTCATTGATAGAAAAACATAACTCTTTGGAGCCAAAAGAAAAAAAAATCTTGTAGCATCGTAACATGACATCAGAACATATATTAGAGGTATATTTTGCGGAAGTTATGGGCTTTTAAGATTTGTAAAGCTCTGACTTTATGTAATATTAATTTATTTTGTTCATCCAAAATACATATTACATTACATGCTTGTGCACAAATATTTGACAAGTAACATCTTGAATTATAAATGTGTGGTTTGGAGGTATACTTCTTCTTCTCCATGACCCTATAACAAAGTTGCTAAACAACATACATTATATTCTTCTAGAAATAAGTTTTTATCTACGTGATATTATGTGTGATTTACGTGATATTATGCTTCGATCTCTACAGAGACTGATTTTGATATCTACAGAGATCGAATTTGATCTCCATATAGATCAAATTTGATCTCCATGACGATCAAATAATGTCACGTGTCGCAATCATATAACTCCCGGACGAAAATCTCTCTCCGGGACACGGATCCAAAAATTTCGCCACATAAAGACGTTTGGGAGGGCTTCCGGTGGCTAACGCACCCGCCCAAAAAGCCCAAAAAGGTGCTTTTAGAAACTTTAAAAGCCTACTCGAGTCTACCTTTTCCCAAAGCCCGTGTTTCGCCTTTTCTACTCCCACGCCTCTGCCACCCCGCAACCCCTGCTCCGATCACGACTTGCTCTAGACGTGCTCAATGTTGAGGTATATTGATATATATATATATATAGGTTAACGGATATTTAATGTCTTTGGTGTGGATCTGGTAGTCATCCAATAACCCGTCAGGGATTTAGAGTTACGCCTATAAATACCTCTGTTGGGAGCAACGTGGAGGTCGTTCCAAACTTGATGGCCACGCGGGATGCTTCGAGCACACTAACATTCTCGAAGTGTTTTGGTCCGTGTGCCCTAGCCCCCCCCCCCCCTCCCTCTCCAGTGCGGTTTTTCCCCTCTCCTCTCCCGCTGCCGTCGAGGTAGATCCCGATCGCGAGAATCAGCTGCATAGCTTTTCGTTCTTCCCGATCACAGTTCTATGTGTTTCTTCCCCGATGACGGACTAGGAGGGCCGCTTGTGTGGAGGAATCGCGATCCACCTCAGCCTACTTCTGGTGTCCAGTCTTCCTCGTCGTCGTGCCCTAACTGGCTCGCATTTTCCTCGCCGCCCGTTCTCCCTACAGCGAAGAAGAGGTCGACTCCAGGCTGAAGGATCGATGTTCGTCTACGATTGAGAAGAAGGAGAGGGATCGATCGAAACCCTAGCGTGCGATCCCGATCGCTTCTCCGCCGCCCTCTTCTACTGCTATCGACACATTCGATTCCGACGTCGCCACTGTCGATCCTACTCGCAGGCGTGAAGAGTTGTTGTCGACGTTTCTCATGCCTTCCAATCGCTGCTACAGGAGGGCACTCCCCTTCTCTCGCCGTCACCCGATCGTGAAGGAGAAGAGGTCGACCCTGTGTGATCGGAAACCTAGTGAGCTGCAGATCGAGCCGCCCCTCGTCCTTCTTGCCACTGATCTTCTGAAGGAGTGGCTTTTCTGGGATCTGTTGTTCAGGTTTCCTTGTCGTTGTGGTTTGGAGGAGATTTACTCTCCTCTCTGTGCTACTTGGAGAGCATCTATTTTTCTCTGGATTGGATCCGAAGAACTCTATCGTCACGCTCAGGTGATCTCTCTCTAGTTTTTTTCTACTCGTGATTTAGGTTGTTAGTGGAATTCTAGTGTTTGGCAAGAGACACGATGTCGAAGGGAAATACTCCTGTTCCGATGATAAAGCTAGAGAAATTCTCCAACTCAGAGTTCAGTGCTTAGAAGAGGAACACGCAGTTCGGCATGAAGTACATGAATGTGTTCTACACCATTCAGTCTGTTCGTTCTGAAGTTATTGGGACTGACGGCGAGGCCCAGTGGGTTGAGGATGAGGATTTTTGTCGCGACTACCAACTGAATTGTCTCTCCAACAGGCTTGCCGAAATGTACAACAAGTTGAAGACAGCCAAGGAAATCTGGGACGCTCCGGAGGAGCAGTTCAAGGAAGAGGAAAACATGTCCAAGACGCATCTGATGGATAAGTTCATGGCTTTCACCTTCATCGAGGAAAGAAAAATCCTTCCACATGTAGCTGTCTTTGAAAATTTGGTGGACAAGCTGAACAGTGAGAACATCCCACTGCCAGATGGGTTCGTTGCAGGAGCAATCATTTTTAAGCTCTCGTCGGCGTGGTATTCGTTCAAGACAGAAATGTATCGGAAGAAAATGCAGGTCAGTCTAAAAGACCTCAAGCGTTTCATCTGCATTGAGGATGAAAACCGGACTAGACACGCTATGGAGACAGTTAGCAAGCAATCCTCTGCTGCCAATATGGTTTCGCATCCTAAGCGTAAGTTTAAGCCTGGAAAGACTAGACCGCCGCCCAGTGCACCCGCAGTTGTGGACACCAGCAAAAAGGCTAAGAAATTCAAAGGCAAGTGCTACAACTGTAACAAGTGGGGTTACTGTGCTTCCGAGTGTAAGCAACCCAAGAGAGGTGACTAGTTGTATAACCTGTAATTCGTCGAGACCATAGTGGGTAGTGAAGATGGTCGTGACTGACAAATCGATCTATTGGAGGCATCTGAAGCCACCCAAGGCAAAAGGAGTGCCCGGGGAAGGGAGTAGCGGGGCAAACGGGAGGAGTCCCCCCACTCGCCCACCCCTTGGGCGAGTCGGGGAGTCCCCCCCCCCCCCACTCGCCCGCCCTTTGGGCGAGTGCGGGGATCCCCCCACCCACTCGCCAGCCCCCTTGGTCGAGTGGGGGCGGCGAGTGGGAGAAGCCCCCCCCCCCCTCCCCGCCACACACTTGCCCCCTTTGCGACCTTCTTTGCAGGCCAGTGGAGGAATCCCCCCTCGACCTCCACCTCCCTCATTTTGGTGGACCGTTCGGGGGTGTGAGTAGTGTGTTCAATTTGCTATCCGCAGCCCAATTTCAAGAAGTCTATAAATAGACCCCCATGGGCACCTTGGGAGAGGACCTCTTCTTCTTCTCTCCCTCGCGTATTACTTCTGAGCAAGCACTCCAACTCTCTGTCAGCTAAGGTTGACGGTGAGGTGATCCTTAGTGCTCTCTAGTAGTCCTGAACAAAAAAACCGGGCCCGACGGGCCGGCCCGAGCCCGGCCCGGTCAAGGCCCGGTCAAGCCCGGCCCGGTTCAGGCCCGAACCGAGCCGAGCCCTTACCCGGGGCCCTGAAAGGGCCCCGGTTTGGAGCCGTTACCCGGCCCGGTCCGGGCCGGGTAAGGCCCGATAATCGGGCTAGCTCGAAACCGGGCCGGGCATAGCCCGATCCGGTCTCGGGCTAGGCCCGATTGAGCCTAACGGCTCTTATTAGAGCCGTTAGGCTCATGCCCGATCAGCTCATGGCAGCATGGCTGCCATGTGGTAGCCATGCTGCCATGAGAGGCAGCCAACGGCTATTAGAGCCGTTGGCTGCCATATATTATTATATATTAATATAATAATATATATTATTATTATTATTATTATTATTATTTTTATTATTTTTTTTTAAAAAAAAAACAAAAAAAACCTATAAATACCCCCCCTCCCCTCTCTCTTTTCTCACACCTCTCTCTCTCCCTCTCTCTCTCTCTCTCTCTCTCTCTCTCTCTTAGCTCTCTCAATGGGGTCGTCCTCCTCAGCTCCAGCGTCGTCTTCCCAAAGTACGGCTTCGGTGGTGGAGCACAATCGTAGAGCGGGTATTTGGGAGCATTTCGACATGGTCCAAGTCGACACCGAAAGAAAAGCGCGCTGCAAGATGTGCTCGAAGTTGCTATCCATCAGCGGCAACTCGACGCTCGTTCGACACCAAAAATCTTGCGAGTCGAAACAAGCTCCTCCCGAGTCAAGTCAAGCTCAAATTTCTGGAGCAGGACAGATTTGGACGTACGATCAAATGCGACAGCGAGAGATGCAGGCGAAGTTCGTCATCAAACGTGGGCTGACATTCAGCGTCTTCGACAATGACGACGGCACAGAGTACATACATGGGGGGCTTCAGCCCAAATACCAAAAGGTTAGTAGAATTACTTTAAGGCGCGACACGATTAGGTTATATTTAGAAGCAAAACAAGAATTAATTACGTATTTTGAAAATTTCGAAGGACGTGTGAGTCTAACGAGCGACGTTTGGACGAGTAATTTAAATTTAGGATTAGCTTATCTTTGCATCACTTGTCATTGGATTGATCCCATTTCGTGGGAGCTAAATAAACGCGTAATATGTTTTACGGGTTTTGAATTCCCGCACACGGCTATAGCTTTATATAAGGTTATTATGAAATGTGCGCGGGAATTTAAAATTAACGATAAAATACTTAGTTTTTCTCTTGATAACGCCTCCAATAATGGCGCCGCAATTGAATTGTTAAAATGAGATTTAAAACTATTTCTCAACGACGCGTTTTTTCATACTAGATGTGTTTGTCACGTCCTAAATTTAGTTGTACAGGATAGTTTAAAGGCAATGTCAACATATATTAATAAAATTCGCGACATGTTAAAAACAATTTATTGTACTAAACAACGAGCTCAAGATTTCAGAAAATTTTGTAAAGCACAAAATCAAAAATATTTGAAACCTCAATTCGATATGCCTATTAGATGGAACTCAACCTACAAAATGTTAAAAAGAGCCCTTCAACAAAAAAATCTTCTAATGGAATATTATAGTTTACTTAATATTGAACACGGTTTAGGTGAAACTGATTGGACCATAATAGAATATTATGTAGATTTACTAAAGTATTTTTATAGGGCCACCGTTGCTTTATCTGGAGTGTATTATCCAACGAGCGCATTAGTGATTGAACATTTCGTACATATCACAGAAAAATTTAGTTATTATAGAAAACATCAAGGTTGGGCTCCTTTAATTAAAGTAATGGAAGAAAATTTTTTAAAATATTATAGAGAAATACCGTCTATGTTTTCGTGCGCCGCCGCTTTAAATCCGCTACTTAACGTAGAAGGCGTAGAAAATTTGATCGACGAAATCAATACTAATCTAACCTTAAATATAAATTATGATGATGCGGATGACCCCGTTAGTGCTTCAAGTTTTACTACTTTTTTTACGCAAAGTTATAATTATTACAATAACTTATACGGGTCACGACCCCGCGAAGAAATAACGCAACCCAAAACGAAGGATAGTCTTAAAAATAAAATTTTAGATTTAGCTTCTAGGAAAAAAGCGCACACATCTAGTAGTTTAGATGAATTAGGATTATACACAAAAACTCAATTTAGCGATTTTATGAGTTCGGACGAGATCGAAAACTTCGATATCTTAAATTGGTGGAAAAGTAAAGCTAATACCTATCCTGTTTTGGCCTATATGGCCCGTGATTTATTAACTGTCCAAGCTAGTACAGTAGCTTCGGAGTCCGCTTTTTCTCTTAGTGACAGGGTTTTGAACGAGCGGAGGAGCCGGCTTAACGAAGATTCGCTGGAGGTTTGCATATGCTACAAGGACTACTTGGACAGTGTAAAGAGGAAGCAACACATAACAGCATTGGAGGAGAGCTCGGAGGAGATAGAAGACGAAATGGACGCGTTGAATCTACAAGTAGAAGATGATTAAATCGAGCAATTGTATTTTCAATTTTGTATTTTGTACGACTTAAATTTTGTATTTTCAATTTTGTATTTTCAATTTTGTATTTTCAATTTTGTATTTTCAATTTTGTATTTTCAATTTTGTACTTTCAATTTTGTACGAAATGGACGCGTTTGTAACTTTGTATTTTCAATTTTGTATTTTGTTCCAAATTTGCAATATTAATAAAAAAATTTGTTCCAAATGTTTTATTTGTTCAATATTTAATAATTTATAAAAATTATAATTAAAAAATTTAAATTTATATTAAATTTAAAAAAATAAATAAAACCGGGCCGGCCCGGATCAGGCCCGGTCCTGCCCGGCCCGGTCTGAAGGGCCGGAGCAGGCAGCACTTATGTGCTGCCTGCCCGGCCCGGGCCGGCCCGATTTCAGGGGAGGACCGGGCCGGGCCGGCCCGATACAGTAAAAAGCCCGATCGGGCCCGGTCCAGGCCGGCCCGATCGGGCTTTATGTTCAGGACTGCTCTCTAGGGTGCCCAGGCTCAGCATTGGCTTGAGAGGGGAAGCTCTCTTTGATCTTCCGGGTTTGTGGTGGGACTTCCTCGCTGCAGCTTAAGGGGTCTGTTTAGGTCTTCGTAGGTGCAAGGTCCTTCGGATCTTAGCAATCGATCACGTATTCTAGCTCAGTTGAAGTTAGGGTTAACTGCATACCCGCTGCGAAAGCCAAGACCGGTTCTCTGATTTCAACATTCTGGTGCGGTGAGCGTGGAAGTAGCTAGTTCGAAAAATTCTGAGCAAGTTCCGTGACTGGATGCGATGAGCTGGGGAACTCGCCCCGTACTAGCGAGTATGTGAAGAAGGATGACTTCGAAGAGTTCAGGAAGTCGATCCTGGAACTCTTGCGGGTTGCACTCCCCCCTCAGGGCGAGTGATCGACACCACCAACACCCGTGCTCGCCTCTCCATATATGACGGAGACAGAGCAAGCACGTCAACAAGGGAAGGGGCCAGCATCGGAGGAAGGTCTAAGCCTCCAAGCGCGAGTGCTCTTCAACAGCTCTCCTAAGACCGGCTACCCCGGTGAGGAGGTGTGGAGAATGTCTCCGACTCGCCGGGGAGGGTGGGAGAGTCCCTTCTGCGAGCTGATTATCTCAGCTCTCATTCCAGACAGGTTAAGTGAACCTGCCATGTCTTACTACATTGGCAAGGATGACAGACGCCTTCAAGTGCAGGCTCTTCGCTATCACTTTCAAAGGAGAGGCAAGAGATTGGTTCCGCCAGCTCCCATCAGGTACCATCTACAATTTCAAAGACCTGCGCCAAAGCTTATTGCTGAGGTTCTCCACCTCGAAGAAGAGGAGGACGGGGCGGAGGCCCTGTTTTTGATTCGATAGAAGCATGGGGAGACGATGGGAAGCTACGCGGATCGGTTTCAAGAACAAATCCTCCACCTCCAGGTTGACCAGGGAAGCAGGAGGGACCATGAGAAAGAGAAGGAATAAAAAGGCAGAGAAAGTGGAGAAGGTGATGGAAGAGATGGCCGAGATGGATGTGGTCGAGTAGGCGCGAGAAGACGCGTTGTAATAGATATGTAACCTACTCGTAATAAATGAAAAAGGGTTTAGAGTCGGCACCTTAGGTAAGACCCCAACTAGAGACCGCTGACCGGGCTTAGTGATGTCGGCAGTTGGGAGGCTCATCGGGTCGGCTCGTCGCAATCAAGGTTTCGAGAGGAGAAACCGGCTGGGGATGTGTTGAGTTCCTCTGTCTCCAGGTGAGTTAAGCTCCCATGAAGTGTTGAAGTTCTCCACCTCCAGTTGGTCTGGGGATGTGTTGAGTTCCTCCGCCTCCATGAGAGTTAAGCTCCCAGAAAGTGTTGAAGTTATCCACCTCCAGTTGGTCTGAGGATGTGTTGAGTTCCTCCACCTCCAGGTGAGTTAAGCTCCCAGGAAGTGTTGAAGTTCTCCACCTCCAGTTGGTCTGGGGATGTGTTGAGTTCCTCCGCCTCCAGGTGACTTAAGCTCCCAGGAAGTGTTGAAGTTTTCCACCTCCAGTTGGTTTGGGGATGTGTTGAGTTCCTGCGCCTCCAGGTGAGTTAAGCTCCCAGAAAGTGTTGAAGTTCTCCACGTACCTCCAGTTGGTCTGGGGATGTGTTGAGTTCCTCCGCCTCCAGGTGAGTTAAGCTCTCAGGAAGTGTTGAAGTTCCCCACCTCTAGTTGGTCTGGGGATGTGTTGAGTTCCTCCGCCTCCAGGTGAGTTAAGCTCCTAGGAAGGGTTGAAGTTCCCCACCTCCAGTTGGTCTGAGGATGTGTTGAGTTCCTCCGCCTCCAGGTGAGTTAAGCTCCCAGGAAGTGTTGAAGTTTTCCACCTCCAGTTGGTCTGGGGATGTGTTGAGTTCCTCCGCCTCCAGGTGAGTTAAGCTCCCATGAAGTGTTGAAGTTCTCCACCTCCAGTTGGTCTGGGGATGTGCTGAGTTCCTCCGCCTCCAGGTGAGTTAAGCTCCCATGAAGTGTTGAAGTTCTCCACCTCCAGTTGGTCTGAGGATGTCTTGAGTTCCTCCACCTCCAAGTGTGTTAAGCTCCCAGGAAGTGTTGAAGTTCTCCACCTCCAGTTGGTCTGGGGATCGGATGTGTTGAGTTCCTTCGCCTCCAGGTGAGTTAAGCTCTCAGGAAGTGTTGAAGTTCTCCACCTCCAGTTGGTCTGGGGATGTATTGAGCTCCTCCGCCTCCACGTGAGTTAAGCTCTCAGGAAGTGTTGAAGTTCTCCACCTCCAGTTCATCTTGGGATGTGTTGAGTTCCTCCGCCTTCAGGTGAGTTAAGCTCCCAGGAAGTGTTGAAGTTCTCCACCTTCAGTTGGTCTGGGGATGTGTTGAGTTCCTCCGCCTCCATATGAGTTAAGCTCCCAGGAAGTGTTAAAGTTCTCCACCTCCAGTTGGTCTGGGGATTTAGAGTTCCTTCACCTCCAGGTGAGTTAAGCTCCCAGGAAGTATTGAAGTTCTCCACCTCCAGTTGGTCTGGGGATGTGTTGAGTTCCTCCTCCTCTAGGTGAGTTAAGCTCCCAGGAAGGGTTGAAGTTCTCCACCTCCAGTTGATCTAGGGATGTGTTGAGTTCCTCCGCCTCCAGGTGAGTTAAGCTCACAGGAAGTGTTGAAGTTCTTCACCTGCAGTTGTTCTGGGGATGTGTTGAGTTCCTCCGCCTCCAGGTGAGTTAAGCTCCCAAAAAGTGTTGAAGTTCTCCATCTCCAATTGGTCCGGGGATGTGTTGAGTCCCTCCCCCTCCAAGTGAGCTCGGCTCCCTAGGAGGTGTGGAGTTCCCTCCAACTCCAGGTGAGCCCGGCTCCCTGGGAGGTGTGGAGTTCCCTCCAACTCTAGGTGAGCCTGGCTCCCTGGGAGGTGTGGAGTGTAACGCCCCGAATCCATTCTTTTCGATTTCGGTGTGCGTTTAGAGGGTTTGGTGTGCGTTTAGCGGAGTGGTCTGCGGATAGTGATTTTAGCTAGGTTTTAATTAAAACCTAATTCCTACCCCCCCCCCCCCTTAACCCTAAGCAGCCGACCCCCCTCTCGATATCTCCCTCTCGCTCTCTTTTCGCGTGGAGCAGCCGCACCCCCTCCCGATCTCCTTCTCCCCCGTCGCCCCTCATCTCTCTCTCTCTCTCTCGATCCCTCTCTTCCCGTCGCCTGGAGCAAGGAGCAGCCCCCTCATCTCCCTCTTTCCCGTCGGCAAGGAGGAGCAGCCCCCTCATCTCCCTCTTTCCCGTCGGCAAGGAGGAGCAGCCCCCTCATCTCCCTCTCTCTCGATTTCCTGGAGCTAGGGCAGCCGAAAGCTAAGAGGAAGGAGCTTCCTCCCTCCTCTCTCTCGTCGGCCTGGAGGAGGACCCGAGCCCCCTTCTCTCTTTCTCATTTTGCTGTTGGAAGGAGAAGCCCGAGCCGAGCCCCTTGTCCACTAGGGATAGAGTTCTTGCACTGGTTGGAGGTGGCCGATTGGAAGCACTAGCGGGGAGCAGCAAGGGTTTCCGCCTTCATCGTGCGTGTCCAAGCGATGGCTCCGAAGCGGCTCACAAGGGTAACGATTCTCTTTACCCTCATTTGGACATGTTCTAGTCCGTTCCGTGCATCGTTGAGGCCCCTACCCAAAAGGGTGAGGTCGTAGCCTCCGACGGGTCGATTTGTGTTATCCCCGTAAAATCTTGCATTCATGTAGAGATCCATGCGTGAAATGGACGTAAGCGCGATGTGTGAAGCCCATCCGAGACGGTTCGTCCGGATTGGTGATGCTTTTTGATATTGTGTGTGCCGGGGGAAAACTCCGTGTTGATATCCTGTTTCGTAGGACTAGAGGGTGCTACTGCATGCGCAGCAACGCCTGGGGGTGTGCCCCGGGAAGCACCCGATGTTAGAAGCGGAAAAGGAGTTCTGTTTACGGTCGTTGGCGATATTGAATATCGCTAGGCGACAGCTCCCAGACTTGGTTCTGGTGATTTTGTTGTGCCCACCTGTTGAGAGGACCTGAGGCCTGTGTGCCCGACCTGTGAGGGTGTCCTGGTGGATGACTTAGCGGCCTGTAGAGCCGGCTAATTTAGAATACCTGGGCTGAGGGGACGCCATACCCGCTCTTCGTGTTGTACAACGAGAGCTGTGAACAACGGGCATTTGTCGAACCTAAAACCGCACCATTGCAGCACCTGACTAGTAAGGCTCATACATCACGTCGGGAGGCAATGGGAAAGAGTCTTCGGACTACGGATTGTTCACAATTAAAGTACGGGAGCGCCCTGGTATTCGGGCCACCGACTTTAGCCTCGAAGGGCAAAGCCATCAAGAGTGGATTGTGGTGGAAGGCGGAGTACACCAAAGAGTGCCTAAGAGCACGGGACGTGGGGGCCATTCCCACGTTTGTGATGTTGCATATGTATGAACCGCTGTGGACTTTGCTAGTCGCACTCTTATATATATATATATGCTGTTGAGACTGTTTTGCAGGGATGGTTAGAACTGCCACCCCCTCGAAGGGGTGGGGTCGTTATAATTTGGTCAGCTTTAGTTGACCGTTGCCCTGTTTTGCCACCGTTTTTGGTGGGCTTGTTGTACAGGTGCTGGACCGAGCGGGAACATAGCGGGCTCTTAGCGGGCTGAAGCCCTTGTGATGCTGCGGCCCTTGAAGACCTTTTGATGTCCTTTGCTTTTCATGTATGGCCGGCCTGCGCGCCGATGTTGGTAAACTGTAAGGCCGTCGTGCCTCTTTTGTTGTGTAAAACCTTTTATTCCTATTATTAGAAGTGGACATACCCGGGTACGGGTTTTGGGGTTTATCCGGTCTCTCTCTCTTTTGCTTCCGCATAGAATGCTCTGAGTTAGGTTCGTTATTTAGTGTCATTTGGTATTTCAATTAAGTGACGTTCCCGTTTGTTTGGTAGTATATGGCGTGGGGCCCCGGCCGGGCCTTCTGTCATATGCTTCTTAACGGATGGGGCTGTTACAAATTGGTATCAGAGCTAGGTTTTGATCCTAGGACCTGTGGGTTATGGACCCACCACGCTTCCGCTGCGCACTCTGATAATAGGGGAATTTGTGGACGAATTCTTTTAAGGGGTGGTGAGCACGTGTGTGCGCTACCGTCGAGACGTAAAATAAACCCAAAAAATGTCTACTTAGGAATAAAATGTAACAACAAACCAACAATTATTGCATGATTTTGGAACCTGAGTGTTCCTTTTGTTGTTAGTTGTGACTGTGCTGTCGCCTAACTGTGTGTTGCACTTGTGTAGGGCACTCGAAGTGCAGCGAGACCGTCGCGTTCCCGTGACTTGGCAGAGAGTAGTGGGTTTGCTGAGGCTCCTACACCTCCGTCTGCTGAGATGGTTCGGCTAGTTACAGAAGCCGTTCTAGCTGCGTTGAATGGCCAGGCTGGAAGGCAAGGTCAACCGCTGGTGCAGGAAGTGGCCCTAGAGCCACTAAGAGCGGAGCAGGTCCCCGTGAGCCGTGCTGCTGACCAGCAACTGAAGCACTTCCTGGGATTTCGACCTCCTCCGTTTACCGGGGTTGAATCCCCAGCTGAGGCCGAGGACTGGTTGTCGCATGTGGAGCGAATTCTGACAGCGACACAGTCGGATGAAGCGCAGAAAGTGACCTTCGCTACTTTCATGTTGGAAAAGGAAGCCAGGCGGTGGTGGGATGAGGTTGAGAGGCGCCAGTTTGCGGGAAGGCGACTGGTTGATGTACCGATGGAAGAGTTCTCGGGAATCTTTCTGGCAAGGTATGTGCCTCCGTCGCAGCAGATCGCGATGGAGAACCAGTTCTTGGCTCTGACGCAGGGTGATAGACTGGTTGACGACTACCTGTACGAGTTCACCCGCCTCGGGCGTTACGCTGGGACTTCTTTCGATGACGAGGGGAGAAGGGTGAATATGTTCTACAGTGGCTTGCGTAGTGAGTAGCGGTACCTTCTGACAGGGCTGTTGACGCAGGGTTTCACGACCCTCGTTGGTTCAGCTCGAGCGCTTGAGCAGGACATGCTCAGGGAGAAGGGCAAGGTGGCTGTGGCTGAGACAGTGCCAGAGAGCAAGGCACCGAGTGCGGTGAAGTTGCGGAAGTTGAATCGCTGGAAGAAGGCTCGATTATCTGGGCCAGCTCCCTCTGCTTCGGGCGCGTCGTCTGTACGTGGTCCTCTTACTTGTTTTACTTGTGGCAAGCCTGGCCATTTCTCTCGAGATTGCCGCAGTGGACTTCCAAGGTCAGAGAAGAAGACTGGCCATCTTATTCTGAGAAGGGGAAGGCGGCTGAGTCCACTGCCTCCCGTATGGCTCCCCCGCAGCCCAGAGTCTTCAATCTTGGTCAGCAGGAGGCTATCAAAGCCAAGGACGTCGTGACAGGTATAATTTAAGATACAGTCCTTACTGTTTTATATACCTGTTTTAGTATTTATGCTAACCTTGTTTAGCGACGTAGGCTTTGTAAATGTTTTAGGCGTTCCGGCAAGAGCGCTTTTCGATACTGGAGCTTCACACTCCTTCTTATCGTCCGACTTCGTCCAACGTATTGGTGCGCCGTCGATTGCTTCTGCAGATGGACTGGAGGTCCTACTGCCGAATGGATATTCGATGCGTGTGGAGAGAAGTTGTTGCGTGAAGGTTCTAGTCGGAATTCAGGAGTATGACCTGAAAGCATCGTTACTCCCCCTGGTTGAGTTCGATGTAATCTTCGGTATGGACTGGCTGTCGGAACAGCGTGCGTGCATCGATTGCACCACCAAGGAGGTGAGGTTTGGGCAGTGTGCCGATCGTGAGGTGGTCTTTGCGGGCATGCGTGGATCGAGCAAGATGTTGATGTCTGCTCTACAGGTGTCCAAGGCAGTGCGTCAGGGAGCAGAGTTATTCTTTGCTCTAGTGGAGGCTGCAACGCCAAGGCCCAGCCTAGTGGATGTTCCGGTAGTTTCAGAGTTCCCCGATGTGTTCCCGAGCGATCTCCCCGGTGCTCCACCGCAGCGGGAGATAGATTTCACGATTGAGTTGGTGCCGGGCGCTAAGCTTGTGGCCCGCTCGCCGTATCGTATGGCTCTGAAGGAGTTGTCGGAGTTGAAGTTGCAGTTGCAGGAGCTGCTTGAGCAGGGCTACGTGCGTCCGAGTTCTTCACCTTGGAGTGCACCGGTCCTCTTTGTCAAAAAGAAGGACGGTAGCCTGCGGATTTGCATCGATTATCGGGAGCTGAACAAGCTGACCGAGAAGAACAAGTATCCTCTTCCGAGGATAGACGACTTGTTCGACCAGCTCGTTGGTTCGACAGTATACTCGAAGCTGGACTTGAAGTCCGACTATTATCAGGTGCGGATCAGGGAGTGCGACATTCCGAAGACTGCCTTCAGTACAAGGTACGGGCAGTATGAGTTCACCGTGATGCCGTTTGGGCTGTCTAATGCGCCTTCAGTGTTTATGGACTTGATGCACCGGACTTTCCGAGAGTGTTGAAACCGAGATCTTGTGAACAAGACTTGGTCTCTGTGGAGTTCGGGGTCCCTAAAAGGGGTGGTCTCACACCTACTTCCCTCGAGCCAGCTCTCTAGACAAGAGCACTTGGACTTGGAAACGGACTAAGAACTTAGTGGGGAGGTCCCGCCACGTACCCGGAAGTCCCCTTGGAACTTCTCCTCCCAAGCCACTACTAAGCTTGGGCACCACTGAAGCCTCTCCTCCCCCCTATGGAGAGATCTGTTAGAGAGAGAGAGGGGAGAGAGCTGGCCTTGGAATGAGATCCTTTCAAATGGTGCCCCCTTGGTCCTATTTATAGGTTTTTTGGATCTGGACTGCGAATAGCCAAAACTGGACTGCAAATAGCCAAATCCCGCTGTTCTGAAGCGCTAAACGCAGACCACTGGACTGCGAATAGCCAAAACTGGACGAGAAGGGGCCTACCCTGGGAGAGAGGGGGGACGAGCCGCCCCTCCCCCTCTCGGCCTCCCTCCTGGGCGAGAGGGGGGGGGGGGGGGGGGGGGCGAGCTGCCCCTCCCCCTCTCCGCCTCCTTGCTGGGCGAGAGGGGGGGGGGGGGGGGGGGGGGGGGGGGCGAGTCGCCCCTCCCCCTCTCGGCCTCCTTGCTGGGCGAGAGGGGGGGCGAGGGGCGAGCTGCCCCTCCCCCTCTCCGCCTCCTTGCTGGGCGAGAGGGGGGGGGGGGGGGGGGGCGAGCCGCCCCTCCCCCTCTCGGCCTCCTTGCTGGGCGAGAGGGGGGGGGGGGGGGGGGGGAGCCGCCCCTCCCCCTCTCGGCCTCCTTGCTGGGCGAGAGGGGGGCGAAGTGCGAGTTGCCCCTCCCCCTCTCCGCCTCCTTGCTGGGCGAGAGGGGGGGGGGGGGGGCGAGGTGCCCCTCCCCCTCTCCGCCTCCTTTCTGGGCGAGAGGGGGGGGGGGGGGGGGGGGGGGGCGAGCTGCCCCTCCCCCTCTCCGCCTCCTTGCTGGGCGAGAAGGGGGGGGGGGGCGAGGGGCGAGCTGCCCCTCCCCCTCTCCGCCTCCTTGCTGGGCGAGAGGGGGGGGGGGGGGGGGGGGCGAGCCGCCCCTCCCCCTCTCCGCCTCCTTGCTGGGAGAGAGGGGGGGGGGGGGGGGGGGGGGGGGGGGGGGGGGCGAGCTGCCCCTTCCCCTCTCCACCTCCTTGCTGGGCGAGAGGGGGGGGGGGGGGGGGGGGCGAGCCGCCCCTCCCCCTCTCGGCCTCCTTGCTGGGCGAGAGGGGGGGCGAGCTGCCCCTTCCCCTCTCCTCCTCCTTGCTGGGCGAGAGAGGGGGGCGAGCTGCCCCTCCCCCTCTCCGCCTCCTTGCTGGGCGAGAGGGGGGGGGGGGGCGAGCTGCCCCTCCCCCTCTCCGCCTCCTTGCTGGGCGAGAGGGGGGGGGGGGGGGGGGGGGGGGCGAGCTGCCCCTCCCCCTCTCCGCCTCCTTGCTGGGCGAGAGGGGGGGGGGGGGGGGGGGGCGAGCTGCCCCTCCCCCTCTCCGCCTCCTTGCTGGGCGAGAGGGGGGGGGGGGGGGGGGGGGCGAGCTGCCCCTCCCCCTCTCCGCCTCCTTGCTGGGCGAGAGGGGGGGCGAGGGGTGAGCTGCCCCTCCCCCTCTCCGCCTCCTTGCTGGGCGAGAGGGGGGCGAGCTGCCCCTTCCCCTCTCAGCCTCCTTGCTGGGCGAGAGAGGGAGGGGCGAGACCCCCCTCCCCCCTCTCCGCCCAGATATTTGGGAGTGCTCGGCGAATATCTGGGTTGTACATCGGCGACCCTTCACGCTGGGCCTCTCGATGGATATGAGGGTTGTACACAATCCCCGCTCTTTGCGAGGTTGGCACAACCTCGGAAAGAAAAGTCCAAGCCCAAATATCCATCGAGGGGGGCAGGACCTCGCCCCCGAGGCACATTCGACCCACCCAGCTAGTGAGAGCCTGGAGTGAGGAGAACATCTCGATGGCGAGCTCTTCCTTCCGAGGATCATTCGACCCACCCAGCTAGTGAGAGCCTGGAGTGAGGAGGACATCTCGGTGTTGAACTTACCCATCCAAGGATCATTCGACCCACCCAGCTAGTGAGAGCCTGGAGTGAGGAGGACATCTCGGTGGCAAGCTCTCTCTTCCGAGGATCATTCGACCCACCCAGCTAGTGAGAGCCTGGAGTGAGGAGGACATCTCGGTGTTGAACTTACCCATCCGAGGATCATTCGACCCACCCAGCTAGTGAGAGCCTGGAGTGAGGAGGACATCTCGGTGGCAAGCTCTCCCTTCCGAGGATCATTCGACCCACCCAGCTAGTGAGAGCCTGGAGTGAGGAGGACATCTCGGTGTTGAACTTACCCATCCGAGGATCATTCGACCCACCCAGCTAGTGAGAGCCTGGAGTGAGGAGGACATCTCGGTGTTGAACTTACCCATCCGAGGATCATTCGACCCACCCAGCTAGCGATAATCTGGAGTGAGGAGGACATCTCGGTGGCAAGCTCTCCCTTCCGAGGATCATTCGACCCACCCAGCTAGTGAGAGCCTGGAGTGAGGAGGACATCTCGGTGTTGAACTTACCCATCCGAGGATCATTCGACCCACCCAGCTAGTGAGAGCCTGGAGTGAGGAGGACATCTCGGTGTTGAACTTACCCATCCGAGGATCATTCGACCCACCCAGCTAGCGATAGCTTGGAGTGAGGAGGACATCTCGGTGGCAAGCTCTCCCTTCCGAGGATCATTCGACCCACCCAGCTAGTGAGATCCTGGAGTGAGGAGGACATCTCGGTGTTGAACTTACCCATCCGAGGATCATTCGACCCACCCAGCTAGTGAGAGCCTGGAGTGAGGAGGACATCTCGGTGTTGAACTTACCCATCCGAGGATCATTCGACCCACCCATCTAGTGAGAGCCTGGAGTGAGGAGGACATCTCGGTGTTGAACTTACCCATCCGAGGATCATTCGACCCACCCAGCTAGCGATAGCTTGGAGTGAGGAAGACATATCGGTGGCAAGCTCTCCCTTCCGAGGATCATTCGACCCACCCAGCTAGTGAGAGCCTAGAGTGAGGAGGACATCTCGACAACAACTTACTCATCCGAGGATCATTCGACCCACCCAGTTAGTGAGAGCCTGAAGTGAGGAGGACATCTCGGCAACAACTTACTCATCATATAAGCAAAATAACTTCATCCATCTAATGGGGAGATTTCCCTTGTCAAAAACCTCCTGGCCTAACCAGCGAGGGGTAGAGCTTGTTACAAAGGAAAACAACAAAAAACCAAAAACACAACATACCCCCCATGACACTCGCCTCTCAGGCTGCTTGCGCGAGATGATCATTCCTCTGTTTCTCCTGCCACTCCTATCTGGCTCATGCTCTCCATGATCTTCTCCATCTCCTCCGCCCCTGCCTGCCAAGAGATGTTGTTGACGGCTGTGACGTAGCAGTGCCTAGCCATTCTGGGGTCTCCGTGGATCCTGACTTGGATCCCTCCAGTGTTGAACTTGAGGCACTGGTGGAAGGATGATGGTACGCATCGGAAGGCGCTGATGAGGGGTCTTCCGAAGATGGCATTATAACTGCTAGGAGCGTCAACTATGACGAACCAACAGTTCCTTGAACCTCCCCCCATCGTCACTTGGAGTCCAACTCCACCCTCTACCTCTTTCCTTTCTCCGGAGAATCCAAACAAGGGCCCATCTGAGGCCAGCACCCTCCTTGCCTCCACCTTCAACTCATCAAATGCCTTCTTAAAAATGACGTTGACAGAGCTCCTATTGTCAACGAGGATCCGAGAGACAGTGTAACCTTCGATGGCTGTCTAAATGACTAACGCATCACAGAATGGATCCTCGTGTTCTGGCATGTCCTTGCTTGAGAAAGTGATTTTCTCCTCTGGAGGTGGGGCCTGTGACGTCGAAGCGACGCTGCGTCGAAATACGGAGTGGAGGCTTGCCTTACGAGTGGCCTCGACCCCTACCCCCCCCCCCATGGATTACCGCGACCCGTCCTTTGGCTCCTACGTCGGTTCGGTCCTCACAGATGTCATCATCCACCACTGCTCCAGGTGGAACTTCTTCAATCCGCTCCGGCGGCTGCTGTTGTGCCTGACCTCTCGCCTCTCTCACCTCCAAGAACTCTGGGCAGGTAGTTGTTGCATGCCCCTCTGCTTGGTGGTAGTCGCAGTATGGCACCGCCCTTCCCCCCCTTCTCCTACGGGCTGGGATGTCTCTTACTTCAACTCCTCCTCCTCTTCGAATCGCCATAGCTTGAGCTGGTGGGGGTAGGAGCTGCCTAGGGGCCTGCCTCCAAGGAGCTGGGTTGGGCCTCCCTTGGCCTCCGTAGAAGTTTCCCCCTCCTTGGGCGAGACCCCTCCCTTGCTCCTGACCCCCCTGGGGTCCCTGGTACCCTTGACCCCTCTGCTCTTCCCTCCTCCTTCCTTCCTACTGCCTGAGGCCACCTTGCTCTCTTGGCTCGGCCTCCACCAACTTCGCCAATTTCTTTGCCAGCCCCGGGTTCGCCGCCTCAGTGGCTATCTCCTTTGCAGCTTTTTCCATCAGGTCCTCAAAGGACAAGGGAGGCTTCCTAGTTAGGCGCATCTTGAAGAGGCTCTCTCGTAGCCCTACGGTGAAAGCCATCTGAAGGGCATACCCTGGCACCTCCTGGATGTTCAAGATCTCCTCCTGGAATCTGTCCATGTACTGGGCCAATGTCTCCTCGTGCCTCTGCTTGATCAGGAAAATGGACTCAGCATTCTTCTTCCTCTTCTTGGATGTGGCGAAGCGTAGCTGGAAGCTTCGGCCTAAGTCCTCGAAGCTGTAAATGGAGCCAACCGGGAGCTGGTGGAACCAGTCCCTAGCTTTGTCCCTCAGGGTGGTGGCGAAGAGACGACACTTGAACACGTCCGTCATGGGCCTGATGGAGACGGTATCCTCGAACCACTGTAGGTGCTGGACGGGATCATCCTTCCCGGTATAAAAAGTCATGTTGGGCTCCTTGAAGCCTTCCGGGATGGGAGCTGAGATGATCAGCTCGCTAAAGGGTGACCCCCCACTCGCCGACTTCGCGAGCTCCACTTGTGTGACTCCTGCTCCGAGCGAGACCCCACTCACCGGGCTAGGAAAAAGCACTCGCCCGGCGAGGTCCCGCTCGCCACTCTCAGTCACCGGTTCCTTGCCTGGCCGACCCCCTGGGGCAACCTCTCCTGACCCCCCCTGGGCGAGCACTCCTTGCGACCCAGAAGGCGGTGTCTGGGGGGAGGGAGCCGAGCAGTCACCTCCCCTAGTGATGCCTTGGAGCAGCTCCATGATTCCCTTGATGGCCGTCATGAACTCTCCCCTTCCTACCACCTCACTTGGGATGTGAGACCCCTCATCGTCTCCTCCTCCGAGGTCTCCTGCCATGAGACTTGGCTCAAGAACTTCTGTGCTGACCACTCTCCACGCTCACCGCACCATGTGTTGAAACCGAGATCTTGTGAACAAGACTTGGTCTCTGTGGAGTTCGGGGTCCCTAAAAGGGGTGGTCTCACACCTACTTCCCTCGAGCCAACTCTCTAGACAAGAGCACTTGGACTTGGAAATGGACTAAGAACTTAGTGGGGAGGTCCCGCCACGTACCCGAAAGTCCCCTTGGAACTTCCCCTCCCAAGCCACTACTAAGCTTGGGCACCACTGAAGCCTCTCCTCCCCCCTATGGAGAGATCTGTTAGAGAGAGAGAGGGGAGAGAGCTGGCCTTGGAATGAGATCCTTTCAAATGGTGCCCCATTGGTCCTATTTATAGGTTTTTTGGATCTGGACTGCAAATAGCCAAAACTGGACTGCAAATAGCCAAATCCCGCTGTTCTGAAGCGCTAAACGCAGACCACTGGACTGCGAATAGCCAAAACTGGACTGCGAATAGCCAAAACTGGACGAGAAGGGGCCTACCCTGGGAGAGAGGGGGGACGAGCCGCCCCTCCCCCTCTCGGCCTCCCTGCTGGGCGAGAGGGGGGGGGGGGGGGGCGAGCTGCCCCTCCCCATCTCGGCCTCCTTGCTGGGCGAGAGGGGGGGGGAGCTGCCCCTCCCCCTCTCTGCCTCCTTGCTGGGCGAGAGGGGGGGGGGGGGAGGGGGGGGGGGGGCGAGTCGCCCCTCCCCCTCTCGGCCTCCTCGCTGGGCGAGAGGGGGGGGGGGGCGAGGGGCGAGCTGCCCCTCCCCCTCTCCGCCTCCTTACTGGGCGAGAGGGGGGGCGAGCCGCCCCTCCCCCTCTCGGCCTCCTTGCTGGGCGAGAGGGGGGGGGGGGGGGGGCGAGCCGCCCCTCCCCCTCTCCGCCTCCTTGCTGGGCGAGAGGGGGGGCGAGGGGCGAGCTGCCCCTCCCCCTCTCCGCCTCCTTGCTGGGCGAGGGGGGGGGGGGGCGAGCTGCCCCTCCCCCTCTCCGCCTCCTTGCTGGGCGAGAGGGGGGCGAGGTGCCCCTCCCCCTCTCCGCCTCCTTGCTGGGCGAGAGGGGGGGGGGGGGGGGGGGGGGCGAGCTGCCCCTCCCCCTCTCCGCCTCCTTGCTGGGCGAGAGGGGGGGCGAGGGGCGAGCTGCCCCTCCCTCTCTCCGCCTCCTTGCTGGGCGAGAGGGGGGGGGGGGGGGGGGGGGCGAGCCGCCCCTCCCCCTCTCCGCCTCCTTGCTGGGAGAGAGGGGGGGGGGGGGGGGGGGGGGGGGGCGAGCTGCCCCTTCCCCTCTCCGCCTCCTTGCTGGGCGAGAGGGGGGGGGGGTGAGCCGCCCCTCCCCCTCTCCGCCTCCTTGCTGGGCGAGAGGGGGGGCGAGCTGCCCCTTCCCCTCTCCGCCTCCTTGCTGGGCGAGAGAGGGGGGCGAGCTGCCCCTCCCCCTCTCCTCCTCCTTGCTGGGCGAGGGGGGGGGGGGGGGGGGCGAGCTGCCCCTCCCCCTCTCCGCCTCCTTGCTGGGCGAGAGAGGGGGGCGAGCTGCCCCTCCCCCTCTCCGCCTCCTTGCTGGGCGAGAGGGGGGGCGAGCTGCCCCTCCCCCTCTCCGCCTCCTTGCTGGGCGAGAGGGGGGGGCGAGGGGCGAGCTGCCCCTCCCCCTCTCCGCCTCCTTGCTGGGCGAGAGGGGGGGCGAGCTGCCCCTTCCCCTCTCCGCCTCCTTGCTGGGCGAGAGAGGGAGGGGCGAGACCCCCCTTCCCCCTCTCCGCCCGGATATTTGGGAGTGCTCGGAGAATATCTGGGTTGTACATCGGCGACCCTTCACGTTGGGCCTCTCGATGGATATGGGGGTTGTACAGAGAGTACCTCGACCGGTTTGTGGTCGTCGTCCTTGACGACATACTGGTCTACTCTCAGTCCGAGGAGGAGCACGGTGATCACCTGCGAGTAGTCTTAGAGGTTCTGAGGAGGAACCAGATGTATGCCAAGTTCTCGAAGTGCGAGTTCTGGCTACCTTCCGTGGCGTTCTTAGGCCATGTGGTTAGTGGAGCGGGTGTGGCGGTAGATCCGGTGAAGGTTGCGGCCATCAGGGAGTGGCCTGTTCTTTCTACTGTAGCGGAGGTCCGTAGCTTTCTCGGGCTGGCCGGCTATTACAGGCGCTTCGTGGAGAACTTCTCACGGATCGCGCTGCCTCTTACGACGCTGACACGGAAGATGCAGGAGTTTATTTGGACGCCCGCGTGTGCGCAGGCTTTCGAGGAGTTGAAGCGGCGGCTTACCACGGCGCCGATCTTATGTTTGCCTTGCGGCACAGAGGGCTACGAGATCTACACCGACGCTTCTGGGAGCGGCCTTGGCTGTGTTCTGCAGCAGCATGGCAATGTAATAGCGTACGGCTCTCGCCAGCTGAAGGTGCACGAGCGGAACTATCCGGTCCACGATTTGGAGTTGGCGGCCGTGATATTTGCCCTGAAGCTTTGGCGGCATTATATGTATGGCCTGAAGATCGACATCTTCACGGACCATAAGAGCCTGAAGTACCTTCTGACGCAGAAGGGGCTGAATATGCGGCAGCAGAGGTGGATGGAGTTCCTTGGGGACTACACCTTCGAGATCCACTACACTCCCGGGAAGGGTAATGTTGTCGCAGATGCACTCAGTCGCAGGGCTCCAGCGCAGGCCAACTGGATTCAGATGCATGATGAGCACCTGATACGTGACCTGGAGGCCTTGGGTATTTCTTGCGTAGAGAAGAGGAGCAGTGCCGGTGCTTGTTTGAGTTGGACTGAGGTACAGTACGACCTCGCAGATAGAGTCCGCCAGGCTTTAGAACTCGATCCGAGTTTAAAGCGCTACGCGGAGGAGGCTGGTGGTGGGTCGGATGCCCAGTTTCAGGTGCGTGACGGGTTGCTGTGGAGAGGCGACCGTTTGTGCATCCCCAAGGTGGGTGAGCTGCGCGATGAGTTGATGTACGAGGCGCATCGTACCAGGTATTCGGTTCATCCGAGGAGCACGAAGATGTACAAGGACATGAAGGTCCTTTTATGGTGGCCGGGTATGAAGAGGGACATCGCTCACTACGTGGTCAAGTGCCACACTTGTGCGCTAGTGAAGGCGGAATGTCAGAAGCCCGATGGCTTTTTGAAGTCATTACCAGTTCCAGAGTGGAAATTCGATGATGTTTCCATGGATTTGGTGCATGGGCTGCCGAGATCGCAGAGCGGGAACGATGCCATCTGAGTAGTCGTAGACCGACTGACGAAGGTGGCGCACTTTATCCCCAACCGGAGGGATGACTCGGTGGAGAAGTTGGCAAAGCTGTATGTTGATACAATAGTACGACTGCACGGTGTGCCCCGTAGCATCGTCAGCGATCGAGATGGACGCTTTACTTCGAGCGACTGGGGGCTAGTCAACCGTCTATTGGGTACGAAGCTGCAGTTTAGCACGGCCTTTCATCCGCAGACGGATGGCCAAACTGAGCGTACCAACAGGACGATGGAGGACATGCTCCGGATGTGCGTCCTGGATTTCGGCAAGGGGTGGGAAGATCACCTCTTTCTTGTTGAGTTCGCGTACAACAACAGCTACCAGGCGAGTATTCAGATGACGCCTTTCGAGGCCCTCTATGGCAGGAAGTGCCGCACTCCCTTAGCTTGGGCGGAAACGGGCGAGACGAAGCTCTTCAAGAGGAAAGACGTCGAAGAGGCAACTTCGACGGTACGTATGATCCGGGAGAGGCTTTTGGTTGCGCAGGATAGGCAGGCGAAGTACTATAATGCGAAGCACCGTGACGTCCAGTTTGTCGTTGGCGATTGGGTATACTTGAAGATAAAGCCTTTCAAAGGAGTGTCGAGGATCCGGCGCTTGAAAAAGCTGAGTCCGAGGTATGTAGGGCCATTCGAGATCACCGAGCGCATCGACCAAGTAGCTTACCGACTTGCTTTGTTGACGGAGCTGAGTGAGCTGCATGATGTCTTCCATATCTCTGTGTTGAGGAAGGCGGTGCGAGAGCCTGAATCTGTGTTGGAGGCCGTCAGTTTGCCAGTGGAGAGTAGCCTAACTACCAAGGTGACTCCGGTTTGCATTATCGATGCTGATATTCGGCAATTGCGGAGAAAGACCATCAAAATGGTGAGAGTCCGTTGGGACAATTGTGGCCGCGAGGAGCTCTCTTGGGAGCCAGAAGAGATCATGCGCGAGGAGTACCCTGATTTGTTTACTCATGTATGACGAATTTCATTTCGTTGTTGGTGCTTTAAATTTCGGGACGAAATTTCTTTAAGGGGGAGAGATTTGTAACGCCCCGAATCCATTCTTTTCGATTTCGCTGTGCGTTTAGAGGGTTTGGTGTGCGTTTAGCGGAGTGGTCTGCGGATAGTGATTTTATCTAGGTTTTAATTAAAACCTAAATCCTACCCCCCCCCCTAACCCTAAGCAACCGACCCCCCTCTCGATATCTCCCTCTCGCTCTCTTTTCGCGTGGAGCAGCCGCACCCCCTCCCGATCTCCTTCTCCCCCGTCGCCCCTCATCTTTCTCTCTCTCTCTCGATCCCTCTCTTCCGGTCGCCTGGAGCAAGGAGCAGCCCCCTCATCTCCCTCTTTCCCATCGGCAAGGAGGAGCAGCCCCCTCATCTCCCTCTTTCCCATCGGCAAGGAGGAGCAGCCCCCTCATCTCCCTCTCTCTCGATTTCCTGGAGCTAGGGCAGCCGCAAGCTAAGAGGAAGGAGCTTCCTCCCTCCTCTCTCTCGTCGGCCTGGAGGAGGACCCGAGCCCCCTTCTCTCTTTCTCGTTTTGCTGCTGGAAGGAGAAGCCCGAGCCGAGCCCCTTGTCGACTAGGGATAGAGTTCTTGCACTGGTTGGAGGTGGCCGATTGGAAGCACTAGCGGGGAGCAGCAAGGGTTTCCGCCTTCATCGTGCGTGTCCGAGCGATGGCTCCGAAGCGGCTCGCAAGGGTAACGATTCTCTTTACCCTCATTTGGACATGTTCTAGTCCGTTCCGTGCATCGTTGAGGCCCCTACCCAAAAGGGTGAGGTCGTAGCCTCCGACGGGTCGATTTGTGTTATCCCCGTCAAATCTTGCATTCATGTAGAGTCCATGCGTGAAATGGACGTAAGCGCGCTGTGTGAAGCCCATCCGAGACGGTTCGTCCAGATTGGTGATGCTTTTTGATATTGTGTGTGCCGGGGGAAAACTCCGTGTTGATATCCTGTTTCGTAGGACTAGAGGGTGTTACTGCATGCACAGCAACGCCTGGGGGTGTGCCCCGGGAAGCACCCGATGTTAGAAGCGGAAAAGGAGTTCTGTTTACGGTCGTTGGCGATATTGAATATCGCCAGGCGACAGCTCCCAGACTTGGTTCTGGTGATTTTGTTGTGCCCACCTGTTGAGAGGACCTGAGGCCTGTGTGCCCGACCTGTGAGGGTGTCCTGGTGGATGAATTAGCGGCCCGTAGAGCCGGCTAATTTAGAATACCTGGGCTGAGGGGACGCCATACCCCCTCTTCGTGTTGTACAACGAGAGCTGTGAACAACGGGCATTTGGCGAACCTGAAACCGCATCATTGCAGCACCTGACCAGTAAGGCTCGTACAACACGTCGGTGGGAAAGAGTCTTCGGACTACAGATTGTTCACAATTAAAGTACGGGAGCACCCTGGTATTCGGGCCACCGACTTTAGCCTCGAAGGGAAAAGCCATCAAGAGTGGATGGTGGTGGAAGGCGGAGTACACCAAAGAGTGCCTGAGAGCACGGGACGTGGGGGCTATTCCCACGTTTGTGATGTTGCATATGTATGAACCGCTGTGGACTTTGCTAGTCGCACTCTTATATATATATATATATATATATATATATATATATATATATATATATATGCTGCTGAGACTGTTTTGCAGGGATGGTTAGAACTGCCACCCCCTCGAAGGGGTGGGGTCGTTATAATTTGGTCAGCTTTAGCTGACTGTTGCCCTGTTTTGCCACCGTTTTTGGTGGGCTTGTTGTACAGGTGCTGGACCGAGCGGGAACATAGCGGGCTCTTAGCGGGCTGAAGCCCTTGTGATGCTGCGGCCCTTGAAGGCCTTTTGATGTCCTTTGCTTTTCATGTATGGCCGACCTGCGCGCCGATGTTGGTAAACTTTAAGGCCGTCGTGCCTCTTTTGTTGTGTAAAACCTTTTATTCCTATTATTAGAAGTGGACATACCCGGGTACTGGTTTTGAGGTTTATCCGGTCTCTCTCTCTTTTGCTTCCGCATAGAATGCTCTGAGTTAGGTTCGTTGTTTAGTGTCATTTGGTATTTCAATTAAGTGACGTTCCCATTTGTTTGGTAGTATATGGCGTGGGGCCCCGGCCGGACCTTCTGTCATATGCTTCTTAACAGATGGGGGTGTTACATGGAGTTCCCTCCCCCTCCAGGTGAGCCTGACTCCCTGGGAGGTGCGGAGTTAGCTCCCCCTCCAGGTGAGCCCAGCTCCCTGGGAGGTGTCGATTTCCCTCCCCCTCCAGGAGAGCGCGACTATCTGGAAGGTGTGGAGTTCCCTCCCCCTCCAGGTGAGCGCGACTCCCTGGGAGGTGACGAGTTCCCTCCCCCTCTAACTGAGCCTGGCTCTCTGGGAGGTGTGGAGTTCCCTCCCCCTCCATGTGAGCTCGGCTCCCTGGGAGGTGTGGAGTTCCCTCCCCCTATAGGTGAGCTCGACTCCCTGGGATGTGTGGAGTTCCCTCCCCCTTCAGGTGAGCTCGACTCCCTGGGAGGTGTGGAGTTCCCTCCCCCTCCATATGAGCTCGGCTCCCTGGGAGGTGTGGAGTTCCCTCCCCGTCCAGGTGAGCCAGGCTCTCTGGGAGGTGTGGAGTTCCCTCCTCCTCCATGTGAGCTCGGCTCCTTGGGAGGTATGGAGTTCCCTCCCCCTCCAGGTGAGCCCATCTCCCTGGGAGGTGTGGAGTTCCCTCCCCCTCTAGGTGAGCTCAGCTCCCTGGGAGGTGTGGAGTTCCCTCCCCCTCCAGGTGATCTCGGCCCCCTGGGAGGTGTGGAGTTCCCTCCCCCTCCATGTGACCTCGGCTCCCTGGGAGGTGTGGAGTTTCCTCCCCCTCCAAGTGAGCTCGGCTCCCTGGAGGGTGTTGAGTTCCCTGCCCCTCCAGGTGAGCTCGGCTCCCTGGGAGGTGTGGAATTCCCTCCCCCTCCAGGTGAGCTAGGCTCCCTGGGAGGTGTGGAGTTCCCCCCCCCCCCCCCCTCCATGTGAGCTCGGCTCCCTGGGAGGTGTGGAGTTCTCTCCCCCTCCAGGTGAGCTCGGCTCCCTGGGAGGTGTGGAGTTCCCTCCCCCTCCATGTGAGCTCGGCTCCCTGGGAGGTGTGGAATTTTCTCCCCCTCCAGGTGAGCTCGGCTCCCTGGGAGGTGTGGAGTTCCCTCCCCCTCCAGGTGAGCTTGGCTCTCTGCGAGGTGTGGAGTTCCCTCCCCCTCCATATGAGATTGGCTCCCTGGGAGGTGTGGAGTTCCCTCCCCCTCCATGTGAGTTTGGCTCCCTGGGAGGTGTGGAGTTCCCTCCCCCTCCAGTTGAGGTCGGCTCCCTGGGAGGTGTGGAGTTCCCTCCCCCTCCAAGTGAGCTCGGCTCCCTGGGAGGTGTGGAGTTCCCTCCCCTTCCAGGTGAGCTCTGCTCCCTGGGAGGTGTGGAGTTCCCTCCACCTTCAGTTGGGTTCGGTCCACGGGAGAGTTGTTAAGTGGAGAAAGGTTCTCCTTCCATCTCCAGTCGAGCTCGGCTCAACTAGAGGTGTTGAGTCTTCCTCCACCTCGGGTTGAGTTCAGTTGGATTAGGGGTGTTGAGCTTTCTCTACCTCCTATTGAGCTCGGTTCATGGGAGGGTTGGTAAGTGGAGAAAGTTTTGCCGCTCTTGCGTTTAGTTCGGATTGAACAGGCTTTAAATAGTTCGACCGTTGCGTTTTCGCTTGTCTCTCCGAACGCTGGGTGATCCATTGTTTTTCCGGGCTCGTGTCGAACCCGAAAAAAAGCAGGGATTGTGTATAACCATAATTTGTCGAGACCATGGTGAGTAGTGAAGATAGTCGTGACTGACAAATCGATCTATTGGAGGCATCTAAAGCCACCCAAGGCAAAAGGAGTGCCCGGGGAAGAGAGTAGCTGTAATACCCCATTTTTTTCTTTTGAAAACCCGGGTCTTATGCCCAGAACCGCCGCTTTGCGGTGACACCTTCACTCGAGAAGATCGCTACTACAAAACGTCGATCATGCCGGCCATATCGATCACCGCAGAAGAAAAGTAACATATCTGTTAAACTAGACAATCAAGTCTACATCACATGAATACAATATCTCATAAGTAAAGATATCCACATATAGTAACTGAAATAGAGATAATAATAATAAGGGCTCACGCCTAGTACATCATAGCCTCACTACAAAAATCACTCGCGGAAGCATAATCTACTAGAACTAATAGGACACTCACGGATCCTGTCATCGGTGCTCCTGTGCTAGACTGTCTCGCCTCCACCGGCCTTTGGTTCTGCAACGTCTCCTCGGTCCCATAAAATTATAAGGTCCACCGACTGTTAGTCAAAAGACTAAGCCAATTCCCCACCCCTCCCCTCCCCTGGTGACTCCTAGGGACCGAGCGGGAAGGATGAAGCGGAGGACATCAAGGGGTATAATCAAAAGCAGGTGACAGTGAATCTAACTACGGAAAGGTCTATCGCAACATTTAGTATAATGAGTAAAGCAGTAAGAGGAAAAACTATAACAAGTAAGCAACAGTAATAAGCAAAGTAGTACTAAGCATAATAGTAATAAGGAAACGGTATTAAAGAAATGTAACCTTGATTTATAGGAATGCCCATACAAACCTATAGACCAAAGGTGGGTCGTTTAGCAGGGCCTATCGTATAAAGAGTCTCATAGCCAATTTATACGATAGGGGTAGGGGTTGAAATGCAATGTTTATGCTATGTCATGTAAGGTATGCAGTTTAATATTATGTTCATACAAGTGCAACTCAAATACTACGACTCTATGCGCACAGACCTTTAGTTTCTCCTTTTTGGAGCTAGCAAAACTCCCAGGATACTCCCGTAGTGGAAAACGGAAGCAGTGGGTTGGGCCTCGCCCACCTCTAGGTTGGTATCTGCACTACCTAACCTAGACCTATCGTACGCCTCAACGCTAAGAACACAACAACGGAGCTCATGCGTACTCTTGCTGGCCAGTCCACCAGACTTTTCTTGGTAAAGTGTTACACACACTTACCGAGCCAAAGTATCGACGTCGGTGCGACGACCGTCAACACTAAAGACCCACCACCTTATGCACATACAGTTATGAGTCCTACTATATCCTGAGCCATAAGCTCCCCAGACTAACTTGTCCGACACTATAACCTTCCGAGCCATAAGCTCCCCGGACTAACCTGTCCGACACAAATACCTTCCGAGCCACCGGCTCGCCGGACTAACCCGTCCGTGCCAACAACCACCGAGCCTACCGCTCGTAAGTTCAAACCTAACTAGCCTTCTTAACCATGGAGTGTGAGTGTGTGCATTATTAAATTAATCTTGCACCGCCATTTATTCTTACACTTTATGGGTTAACCATGGACTTTCCGAGGACTACCCTGTGAGGGGCTCGCTTCGGTACTAGGAACTATAATGGGATGACACCCCAAAGCTCCCTTTCCAAGGCACTTAATGTTATTAGTGACTACCCATAAGTATATCCTCCTTATCATTACACTTGGATTACCCTACATATTTTATGACCTTCTAAGGGGAAAGACAATCTTTCGTCGGTCCCGAACGCGACCTTACCCCTTAGCTTATCGGGTACACCCAACATATTTCCCCCTTGATGGTGACCTCACATCCTCTCTAACCGACTAGGTACACCATCTACCTTCTACTCCCACCTAATGATCCATAAATTACTTAAGTTTTACAGTTTTACTATACGCAGACCAAATGAGTTATTTGAGTTGCATAAGGGGAGGTACCCCAAATATTCATCCAACTGACTCAAGATTATTACTGGGAGTCCATCATGATATTCTAAGACTAAATCTAGATAATCATATTTTTCCTTATTTAATTGACATTTATTATAATTTCCTCAACATTGACCCAATATAAAATTGAACATGAAGTATAAAATCCTATTATGATATGGCCTCCACAAAATTATGAAAAATCTATGAAGTCCAAATAACAGTAAATACATAATATCACAATTTTGCAGTGAGAGGTTGACCTCTAATTATAATATTGAATAATTACCCCCAAATTAGAATTTAAAGAAGGAACCATCAAAAATACTTGTCCAAAAATTATGGGAAAATTATCAGACTTTTATATTAATCAGAAAAGTCTAACGGCTAAATTTCAGAATTTACCAAAACTAATTAGTCACATAAATAAATATTCCAATTAAACTCATACTAGGGAAAATTGTGAAGAAACCTTCTGATAAATAATTCCAAAAAGTATACAAAAATTCACAGAGCTCTCTAATGCCCTAAAATGTCATACCACCAAGTTTCATAATTTTCCATAGGATATTTGCCCTCATTTATTTAACATATTCCTAAGACAAAATAGATGACTTGTGAATGAAGTACTAATTAAATTAATTCAATAATTACACAAAAATTACTAGAGGTCTATATCATGATTTTATATAATCTACCAAACTTTCATCAACATCCAAGATAATTTGAGCATGTAAATCTCTCTTATAAGAGAGTTCCCTAAAAAAGTTATAACTTAATTCACAGGGAACAAGTGACCCTAAAATCCTCATAAAATTACGTAGGGCATATTTATACCCCATAAACTTATCTACCAAGTTCCATGATCATCCAATGACATATGACCCTATGTCCTTCACAAGGCTTAAAGTGCAACCCTAGGGTTTGAACTAGGGTCTTAGGGCATATCTACCCCACATCACCCAAATAACTCATGGGGGTGTTTTGTATGTTCCTAAACCAGTGACCAAAGTTTCACCCCACTTTGATGAGATTTGACCACCCAATTCCATCATGTGCACTTTTGACCTAGTTTGACAAAACTTGGGTTAACTAATTACCCAATCAAATCAGTCCCAATTGGGCTGAAATTTTTACCAGTCATATAATAACCCTAAAGAGCACCCACCAAAATTTGGAGGGGATTGGAGGTCATTAGACCCCATAATTAAATAATATATGAATTATTGAATTTTTAGAAAAACTTTAGAAATTTTTTTCTAAAAAAATCCATCTTTGGATATATTGGGGGTGTATCCTATGTTTCAATTTTCAAGTCAATATCATTTCCCTATCAAAAGTTATTCAAGAAATAGTGGTGGTCCTACCCTAGGGACCAGTCCAACCAAAATTGCCCTACAAGGAGCTACAATGCTCCTTTTGGGCTGAATTTTTTTTAAAATTATAGTTCACACAAGGGCTACAACTTTGATATTAAATACTTTTTCATCAGAGGGGCCTAAGTATTTTTAATAATTAAAATAAATCACTGCATAAAATGTGACAAAATGGAATAAATCATTTCATTCATATTAATGATTCCAGCACGAATCTTGAAGCAAGATGAGTGGCTCCTGCTCATTTTCTTCCTCCAGCCAACGGCTGGGATAGCCCCGTCCTGGGCTGCCTTGCACCTCATTTTCTCGTCCACTTGAGCGCCGCCCCGGCTTGCCAATGCCACAACCACCTCCGTTGAGGTGGTGGTCGGCGATTAGGGGTGGTTGGCCGGCCAAAGGTGGCCGAAACGAGGACTTCTAGCGAGGTAAAGAGGGCTCGAAATGAGCCCATTCGGGAGCTTGTTTCGAGCCCAATTTGGCTTGAATCAAGCCCCAAACTAGATGAGGATCTAGCACTAGGGGAGGGAGGGAGGATCAGACCTGTGTGGCGGCCTGAGGTCGTGGATTCCGGCGGGTTGCCATGGCTGGAGCTCGAGCTTTTGGTGCCATGTCGATCTAGGTCTTCGGTGCACGATTCTCTCTAAAAGAAGGGGGTTTCACTCCTCTCACTCCTCTGAAGGTGTTAAAGAGGCCAATTAAGGGAGGGGGAGGTCACAAGATGGACATACATTAATGGTCATTTCCGGCCAAGCTGTAACTCCTTAAATTCTCCCTCCATGTGGTCGGGAATGACCATTAAACTTCTCATAACTGATTGGGGAAGCTGAATGGAGGCATTAGGGGAGGAATTGGTGGTCATTGATCTCCCTAAACCATGAATGTCATTTACCCTCTTTCTCTCTCTCCACCATTTTTGGGGCTTTCTCTCTCCTGGCCGACTCTTTTGAAATTGAATGGCCTACTCAGTAGCACCCAACCCCATTAGGTGGTGGACCACCACAATTGGGTCTAGCCCAAGAGGATTGGGCTTGATTAGGTCAACATAGGTCATTTTGACCTAAATTTGAGGTAGAGTTGACTTTGGTCAATTTAACCATTTGGGTTGACCCCAATGGGTGGCTAGTCTCCCATTGGCCTCCCTTGAGGGTTAGGAAGGTCTAGGTAGGGTCAATTTGGCAAGGTGAGGGTCAATTGACCCTTAATAGGTCACTTTGACCAAAATAGTGCTAGGGTTGACTTTGGTAAAATTGGTCAAATTGGAGGCCCTGTGATAGGGCTTTTTGGTCCATTAGGTCCCTAGTATCCCTATAAGGGTAGGGGCAAGGTCAATTTGGCACGGTGGAGGTCAATTGGCCCTAATTAAGCTACTTTGACCAATTTAGGGTTATGGTTTACTTTAGTCAATTTAGCCTCTTTGGTTGACCCCAATGGGTCCCTGGTGCTCTACGAGGACTCCTAATGGGTTAGGGATGTTATGGTGGGGTCAAAGGATCAGGGTGAGGCCCTAAAGTCCAACCCTAGGCTTTGTATCTGAAAATTGCTATTTGCAGACCACTTGGTTTTTCTCCTTCTTACCTAAGTCCACATGATCTTAAGCTCTTCCTATGGTTTTGTCATGACCTAGTCATGACAAAACCAACTTAGGGGTATAATTATTTGGGGGGATGTTATAGTAGCGGGGCAAGAGGGAGGAGTCCCCCCACTTGCCCGCCCCCTTGGGTGAGTGGGGGAGTCCCCCCCCCCCACTCGCCCGCCCCTTGGGCGAGTGGGGGGAACTCGCCCGCCCCTTGGGCGGGTTGGGAAAGGGGCGGGCGAGTGAGGCGAGTGAGGCGAGTGTGTGGGGGGACCCCCCCACTAGCCCGCCCGGCGAGTGGGGGTCTACCCCCACTCGCCCATCGCCTAGACCCCCACTCGCCTGGCATGCGAGTGGAGGGTGTCTCCCCACTCACCAAAAAGGGGGAAGCCCCCCCTACTCGCTCCCTTTGAGGCCTCCCTTGCAGGCCAGTGGAGGAAGCCCCCCTCGACCTCCACCTCCCTCTTTTTGGTGGATCGTTTGGGGGGTGCGAGTAGTGTGTTCAAGTGGCTATCCGCAACCCAATTTCAAGAAGTCTATAAATGGACCCTCATGGGCACCTTGGGAGAGGACCTCTTCTTTTTCTCTCCCTCGTGTGTGACTTGTGAGCAAGCATTCCAACCCTCTGTCAGCTAAGGTTGACAAAACGTGATCGTTAGTGCTCTCCAGGGTGCCCAGGCTCAGCATTGGCTTGGGTGGGAAGCCCTCTTTGATCTTCCTGGCTTGTGGTGGGACCTCCTCGCTGTAGCTTAAGGGGTATGTTCAAGTCTTCAGGTCTTCGTAGGTGCAAGGTCCTTCGACTCTTAGCAATCGGTCACATGTTCTGGCTCAGGTGAAGTAAGGATTAGTTGCATACCCGTTGCGAACGTCGAGACCGGTTCTCTAGTTTCAACACTAGCAAACCAAAGACTGATAGCAAGGCCAATATGGTTTATTAGACTGCGCCTACCGACTTTGTTGTCATGGTTGGTAAAGGAAAGGTCAGTACCGAGTGTGGCTAGACTCAGGTGCTACATGTCACGTCTGCAACAATTCTGAGCTTCTGGAGGATGCCACTGTAGTCAGAGAGACTGTCACAGTTGTAGATGGAGGAATAGCTGACGTTCTGAAGGTCGGCAATGCTACCTTGACGCTCTCCTCAAGTAAAACTCTTACTCTTAAAAATGTTAAATTTATACTCTCATTAGCTGCTAATTTAATTTCGATTAGCTTGTGATGCGATGCTGGTATGTCATTTAATATTATTGGTGGTCGAGTAACATTGATGGTTCACTCGCATTATTTTGGTTGTGTGTATATCATAAATGGAATGTATATGTTGAGTCTAGCAAATGAAGTAGTCAATTAAGTTAGCTCAAATTTGATAAATCCTAAGACTTTACATGCAAGACTAGGACACGTGAATTATAGAAAACTTCCACTGCTAGCTAGAACTCACGACATCCCCTTAAACACAACAACCAAATTCGACAAATGTGAAATTTGTGCTTAAACTAAGATAACTATAACACATTTTAGTCAGGTTTTTAGGAGCACACAATAGCTTGCGTTAATACATTCTGACATATGTGACTACAAAAGTTTTGTCACACGAGGAGGTCAGAAGTATCTGATAACCTTTATCGACGACTACTCTAGATTCAGTCACATTTACCTCCTTAAAACCAAAGATGAAGCTTTTGAAAAATTTTGTATATTCAAAAATAGGGTTGAGAATCAACTTGACATGAAAATTAAAAGGCTAAGGAGTGATAGAGGAGGAGAATACGTCTCGGGGGAGTTCAGAGAGTTCCTTGCTAGTAATGGCATAATCCCTAAAACCACTGCCCCTTATTCCCCCCAATACAACAGTATCGCTGAGAGGAAAAATAGAACTTTAACAGAGATGTTGGATTCTATGTTGTTGACTGCTGGCATGCGCGTGGCCTATTGGGGTGAAGTTGTCCTCACGTCAAATCACATTCATGATAAAGTTCCTCATGCAAAGTTGACTAAGACACCCTATGAGCTTTGGTTTAAGAGACCTCCTAGATTTGATAATCTTAAGACTTGGGGATGTATCGCTTATGTTAGGATACCTGACCTTAGATGAGCTAAGATTGGACCTAGAACAAATACGTGTGTCTATCTTGGATGTGCAGAGGATAGTGCTGCAGACAGGTTTCTAGACCTCTCAACGAACTCTGTAATAGAATATAGAGACGTTGTCTTCTATGAGGATAAGTTCCTTAAGGATAAGAACCTGACGCTTCCAGGTTTTCCAGCCACTAGTCTTGAGCCCCTAATTGAGCCAAGCCAACGTAACTTTGATACTGAGCCTGTAGACACGAGTGGTTTAGATACCAGAAGGCTATCTAGTAGAGAGAAAATGCCTAAAAGCTTTGGTATAGACTTCGTGACTTACCAAGTTGAAGCTGATCCATCCACCTATAAGGAAGCGATGCGATCACGAGACTCTATTATGGAAAGAAGCCATAGATGAAGAGTTGAACTCTTTCATGCAGAACAATACGTGGACATTGGTTGACTTGCCCAAAAGGGCTAAGACCATTGAAAACAAGTGGGTTCTGAAGAAGAAGCTTAATTCTGATGGGAGTATTGATAAATACAAGGCACATTTAGTTGCAAAAGGCTTCATCAAGTGATTGGTATATACTACTTTAATATATACTCACTTGTTTGTCACTATGTGACGATTAGGATACTTCTCGCGATAACATCTATTGAACACTTTACAGTTCATCAGATGGACGTCAAGACTGCATTTCTTAATAGAGGTCTGACTGAGGAGATCTACATTCTACATGCACCAACCTGAAAGGTAAGGGTGCGAGCGGTTTGGTTTGGGTCGGTTTGGACCCAAACCGAAATCGAACCGACATGCTTCGGTTTTCGGAAGGTCCAAACCAGACCGAACCGAACCCGATCGGGTCGGTTTGTCGTCGGTTCGATTTTTTTCGGGGTTTTTTTCGGTTCGGTGTCGGTTTTTGTATGGTATGTGGAGGGAAGGACTAAGAGAATTTCACACCTACAAAATTTAACGTCATTAAAGAGACTATTATCACTTATTAGGGTCATTACTATTTACTAAGAGAATACATCAACATCACACATGTAACTAAACCAACATATTGAGTCTCTGTCTAACTTTGAAAACTCGGGAAAATGAAAAAAAAAGAGGGGTATAACTTCAAATACAAACCTTGCAACTCTAGAATGGAAATTCATCTATATTGTGGTAAATTTATCATTAACAAAAGACAAAAAGTCCTCAGTCGGATAATATAGGATTATTCTAATTGGACCAGGAAAATGAAAAAAAAAGAGGGGTATAACGTCTGGTGCCAACAGCCGCGTGCTGGTCTTCCATCTTTTTTATGGCTTTTTTTATATATTTATTAAGGCTGCACTTGTCCTTTGGGAGTTGAGCACATTAAAATGACTAAAAATTTATATATTATTAACTATTAAGCATTGAACCGAACGGTCAAACCTGGACACATTTAGTGATATATAATTATATAGTGTATACATAATTTAAAGTTATTATAATATATTAATATTATAATAATTTTATAATATAATTATATAGTGTATATATAATCTAAGAGCTAGCAGCCTAGCACTATCGTGAAGCCTTGAATCGAACGGTCAGAAGTCAGAACCTGACCACATTTAGTGATATATAATTATTTAGTGTATACATAATTTAAAATTATTATAATATATTAATATTAGTCGGTTCGGTTTGGTTTGGTCGGTTTTTACAACTTGAAAACCGACCCGAACCGATATGACTTCGGTTTTCACAAGCTCCAAACCGAACCGACACCAAACCGAGCGGCTCGGTTTCACAATCAGTGCGGTTCGATCGGTTCGGTCGGTTTTGTCGGTTTTCGGTTTTTGCTCCTCATCCTTACTGAAGGGTTTGTCATAGAAGGTCTAGAAAGTAAGGTCTATAAGTTAATTAAGTCACTATACGGATTGAAGCAAGCACCAAAATTGTGGCACACTTGTGTTAAAACCATGAGTTTCAAATCCAGCTTATCAGATAAATGTCTGTACGTAAGAACAAGTTCAAATAAAGTTGCAATTATATGCTTGTACATTGATGACATGCTAATTCTGGGCTCTGATCAGTCTGAGGTGGAAGACGTGAAAGTTGCCTTGACGACACAATTTAGCATGACTAACTTAGGTGTGGTGAAAACCATCCTAGGAATGGAAGTGAACTTCACTAAACAGGGTATTACCCTGAGTCAGAGTCACTACATTAGAAATCTACTAGAAAAGTGGGGTTACATTAATAGCAAAAAGATTGAGACTTCATACGATTATAACAATGGATTGAAACCGAATAAAGGTTCATCTATTAGACAGTTGGATTACTCCAAACTCATAGGCACTCTCATGTATACTACTACCTGAACTAGACCTGACATAGCCTTTACGACCGACATGTTGAGTAGATTCACGAGTAACCCTGGGAAGGACCACTGGGATGCCTTTGAAAGGCTAATGTGATACTTAAAGTACACTGAGAAGTATATTTTATATTATAGTGGACATCCTCTTGTGCTTGAGGGGTATTCTGACGCCTCCTGATGCTCAGAAATTGCTGATATTAGATCCACTGGCGGTTTTGTGTTTACTCTAGGAGAAGCTGCAGTAGCTTAGAAGTCAAAGAGGCAGACGTGCATTACACCATCCTCTATGGAATTGGAACTCTATGCTCTCGCTTCAGCAGGAGAAGAAGCAGAGTGGATAAGAGATCTGATAATGGACATTCCAATGGCGAGTCTGAAAATACACTCTATTTCATTATATTGTGATAATCAAGCCACAAAGACCATTATAACAAATACGTTGTTCAATGGAAACACTACTAGAAAAATGAGTATTAGCTACATTTTTTTGCCAGAGTTCAAAAATCGTGGCAAATAATATAGTATTAGCCATGATTGTAAAACCGTAGCTAATAATTAAGTTTTAGCCACGGCTGCAAAAAAATGTGGCTAATACTTATGCATTAGCCACGACAATAAAAAAATCATGGTTAATATGTAGGCAATAGCCACGGCAAGAAAATACCAGTGGCTAATACTTAGTATTAGCCACGGCAGAACCCTAAACCTGTGTTTTCGCGTAATAAGAGGCGTTGCTTTTCTATTTTCCCCCCATCGGCAATGAGAAAGCTTCCTCTATCCCGTCTTCTCCTCCATAGCGATTAGGGCACGAGATCGACGCGCGGAGACAAGGACGAGCGGAGCAGCGGAGCAGGGCCTCCATATTCTCCTCCAGCAGCGTGCGTGCAAGCGTGGTCACTGGAGAGTAACACCTTGACCATCATCGACTCTTCCGGCATGAGGATGCTCGCGATGTCCATGAAGATAGAATTCTTGATCGTCTCTATCATCTCCATTTTCCGATCTCTTGTTTTTTTACATATATCACTCATTCTAGCGCTAATTGAAAATCCCCATTTATTTCTTCCTAACCTGTTTATCTTATTTTCTTCTGCCAAGGAAAATGCTTGATGCGATTTTCCACATTCTAAGAGATAGTAGCTCTTTGTAACTGTCCACGACAAGTTTTCAGCTCCGAACTGATTTGGACAAGGTTTTGGGTACCGATTCCAGTGGAGGTGAACAATTACTTGCTTTGTGGAAATTTTTTGAGTTCATGGTTTCCATTGGATTGTTCATTGTTACATATTTTTAGTCTTGTGTGAGAACTTAATTTATATGTTTAGTCGATGCCCTTATCTGATTAGATAGTAATGGTCATCCAAAAGCTTGAGAGCCTGATTTTCTTTACCAGTATTACTCCATTAAATTTGTATTTTTACTACACATCTAATAGCTTAATTTGTTGTTTTTCATTAATAATATTGATTTATGCTCTAATCTACTTTATAATTCTTAATGAATATCTTTTAACAGTTCTCCAAAATGACAATGGCACCTAGGATCGCCCCAACCGAACCTTCAGCTAAATAAAATTGAGTGGAATTTTTTTCCCTAGACTTTTACATGGTAAAAACTAATCATGAAATACTCATCACAGATCTGTGAGGAAACTCGGGCTCATAGAATGGGGGTTGGTGGAGAGGTAAGTACCTTCTTCTACTTTGTTCTTCACATAGTTCTCCCTGGCCTCTTGCACATACCCCATCAATCACCAAAGGAGGGAAATATAGGTGATGAGTCCAAACCCTAGAACTGCCACTTCTGTCTTATATATTTCTTGTGCTTTGTATAATTACTTTTTGTAACAATTACTTGCTCCAACAATTTAGTTATGTGAATTTTTAGTTTCCCATAAGGCTATATTACTTACTCCAACAAATTACATGTCTTGCTAAAAAATAGTTTTTGAATTAGAAGTTTGGATTGGCTAGGTAAAATTAACAAATCCATTTCCTTGCTAAAAATTGTTGTAGAATTAGAAGTTTAGTTGAGGTTTTAGCTTTATCTCGATCTGCTTGCTTTATTTATGTTATTTTTATAATAGTATACTCAATGATGGCAAAGCCTACATCTTTTCTCTGGACATGAACATTCAAGTAATGCTTCTAATCATGCATTCATGAGTTTAGTTCCCGAAACAAACATTCAGTGACCAACTTTGGTTCTCCGTTGGCCCATTGCTTTATACTTAGTGGTTGCTTTGAGTTGCAAATTGTATTTTGAATGTATTTTTCAACAAACTGTTGATAATGTTTGAGATTTGTCTAGTATACACAACCTTCTTCAAATATTTAATTTTGGCCCGTCAAAATATCTCATATCTAAATAGAAGTTGTAGTTTTATACTTTGTTTACTACTTACGGCATTAGTTTTGCCAATGTCAATATTTCCATAGCTCACAAAATTTTAGACTCTTCTCTTCTTTCCTATTTAGCTGTGCTTCTATTTTGCCATGTATACTGTAGCTCCAACTTTTAACTAATTTTCTACGTTGGTGATTACTCATATCAGTTTTTTTTTTCATTTAAAAAATTGATGCATGAAATACTTTTTTATCCATTGATTTCCATATGTTTGCAAACTTTGGAATTTAACATGATGATTTTGAAAGTGAGGAATGTTATTCCCAACATATTTCACATACATGCTCGAAGGGATCGATAACATACATATTATAAGTGACGGTAAACATGATTATTTAAGCTAACTTTTTTTTTGAAAGACACTTTTTTACTCTGATTGTGCGCGCTATTGCTTTTTTTTTGGGTAGAAACACATGCATTTCTTAAATAATGCTAGAGCCCTTCTTGTAAACTACAAAATAGTTGTGCTCTTTGGACATTATTTCAAGAGTGTATTAAGAGTAAAATGGGCTTAAAATATATTGATAGGTTGAAAGAAGAAACATTGAGAGAGAAGCATACAAAGTTTTCTATATTATTGACTCATGATATCTGGTATATATTGACCTGTTTCTAGAATATGCTTTTTTTCATTTGTATTTGTTGAGGCCTGGAAATAGAAATCCTATTACATGCAAGTTTGGCCAGCATAAACTGTGTCTAGATCACGCTACTGATCGTCAATCAACTTTTTTGATGGGGTATTTCCAAATTTTTTTTAGTAAAAAGAGGTTTTGAAACATGAACGAAAATCCAAAATCTTTTCAACATGTTTCTAGTTAAAACCAGTCGGCCATAGAAGGGCAATGAGAATGCCTGTGATGGGCGACGGGTGACGAGAATGTACTGGTGGGAAGGAACGGAGGAGGAATTTTGCAGGATAAGAAAGGATTGGAAAGGGCCAATCCAAAATGGACTTTTGTTGGAGACTGATTCTGAAGGTTAGTCGTGGAGAGTTTGCAACTTAACCTTCTTTTATTTACATGATTTCATATTCAAATACTGGTTGCACTTTATTTGTCAAGTTAAAACTTATAAAAACAACATGCCTTTTCATTCATTGCTAAGTGGGTGGTGGGTTTTAGTTTTTTTTCATTTCCATGTAATTTAGGGACATCAAATTCTTTTTTGGCGAGGTAGGCCAAATATTTATAATATCCACTGGACATGGAGAGTCCCAAAACGATGCACATTATGATCAGGTAAGTACCAGTTTGTCTTTTGTTACTAGCTTTGATGTCTAACTCTATTTTAGTATGCTTTCCCATTGGCAGTTCTTGCTAGCATTAATAATATTTTTAATTGGTTCATAGTTTTATCTTGGTGATTACTGATTACCGACCACTTATCGAAGAAACAACTGAAAATGTTTCGGACCAGGTATTACTATGTAATTGTAAGCCTAGATTTTTTTTGCACTCATGGAATTATGTGTTTTACTAATTCCTATTCCATGTGCATATCATATCTAAATTTTTGCTTGAATGAGTATATATATGCTTTTGTGTTTACCTGTCCACATACTTGTGTTGATGTTTCCATTTTATGTTCGTGTACTGGATCTGTGTGAGAGTTATGCTTGTATGAGTCTTCTCTGCACGCCGTACTAGTACAAAATAAGTGATTTAGTTCTTCATGGATGTTGACATACTTCTCACGTTTCTTCTCTGGTTGACAGGAAAATAAAAATTTGAAGTTAAGAAGCAGACTGGCAGGGCTAAAATGAGGTTTCTGTTCACATTAGCTTTTGTAGTTCCAAATTTAATTACTGAAGTTATTGTACGTTATCTTTTGTAGTTCCAAATTCAATCTCTAAATCTCCTCTTGGGATTGTTATGGTATGATCTGGTTATTTGTTTTTTCCTTTCCTTCTCTGTTGAGGAACCTGCCTTACAAATATATATATATATATACACACTTTTGAGCTTGGCTGCATGTTTGCCGATGAACTTTGCTTGTCATCTGAGTTTTCTGTTCACTTTTCAAGTTAAATTGTTGCATGATCATGCATGCAGCTTCATACAATTAGTACCATTCTTCTGATTTTAGGGGAACATTTAAATAGGGTTTGGATTATTGTTTTCCCCCTACTGTATTATTTTATTACCTTCTATCTATCCCGCTCTGGTAGAACAGTGACTCAAATGATAGAGACTAGTGAATAATATTACCTTTTATTACCTTCATGATAACTTGATAATATTGAAAAAAAAATTCTTTTAGAGACTAGTGACCGATGTGAAGCTCTCATGTGAGTTGGCGATTTTGATGGAACCCCAGAGCATTGGTTCTGTCATGTATTGATTGAGCGATCTATATATGTTTCTTTAGAAATACTATGTAGTTAGTCCTCACCCATAGTCTTAGCTTTTGTGTTTACTGTCCAACTTCTATTTCTTCTTGATTTTCGCTCCATAAACAATTATAAGGAACAGAGTGAAACCAAAGCTAAACAAATTCATCAAATTTGATATGCTGTGATTGGGAATGTCACGCATGTGAGGGGTTGCTCGAAACATCCGGAGGAAGTCTAAGTGGAACTATCTCTCCGTTGCCTCCAGCTAGGTATATATAGTAGAATACCTAGGGTTTCCACACGCATAGCCCCCGAGCTCGTTATTCGTCCGAATATACACTTACAACGCAGGTATGGGAAACGAGAGGATACAATACGATGGAATGGGTTCGGTACATCACAAACGCTGGATCATATGAGATCAGATGTTAGCAGTTGGTATTTCATATAGTAGCAGATTCACAATAGGAGAAGGATGTTAAAATACAACCAGGCTACATAAGCTCAAGAGATGCGGCAGAAGAAGGCAGCTCGTCGGTGCAGAAATACCAAGAGATGGATCAGAATGGAACGGCGCAGCAAGATGGCGTGAAGAAGAAGCAAGGCTCAAGCATGAAGATGGGAAGTCGCGTCTGCAAAGAAAAAGGCAGCTGTTAGAAGAGACGCGCCTCTCAAAATGTGTTGTACCTGTTGTTGTTATTGCATTATAAAAGTCCCGTTCAGGGCACTGTATCCGAAGAACTTTTTTGATATTAAAAACACTGTGGCTTTTATTAATCAGAGAAGCAATTTCTATTTTTGTCTTTTCTGTCTAACAAAGGAAGAGCTGTGCGAATCCAAATGCAATGGAGGAGTGGCAGCAGCATTATATTTATTATATATATATATATTAAAATATATTCTTCTACGCAGTCTTGCAGCTTGCAGCAAACTGAACAAGCATCACACCAGTGTTAGAGAGTCAGAGGGCACAGATTAGCTGCCGAACTTCATCCGCCGCTTTGGTTTGTTCTATGGGTTTTTGTTGTTATAGCGACATTTGATTGTACTATTTTATTTTTTTACTATTTTTTGCTCTCTAGAATGTTCTTATCTTCAGGTTTTGTTGAACGCTGATTTGTAAATATGATATATAGTCTGACTGTTAGTGGTGGTTTGACTGTTACTGGTGGTTTCTTGGGAAGAGATAATGGAAGTGACTCTGAAATCACTCTAAAAAAGCACCAGAAAAAGTACCCACCTTAGCAACCTCATTAAGATCATCGATGATTCTGAAACATGAACGCATATGGCAGTATGGTATGCTCATTCCTAGATTTGTGTTCTTTATGTATTTTGGTTCTAGAAAATCTTTTGTTTTGCCAATATAACTATGTTTGATGTGAACTTGCAAATGTAATTTTAATGTTATTATTTCCGAAAGCTCCTCATAATTATTTGTTGGAATTCAAGCCCACTTATCAACTTGTGTATCACATGGAGTGATCAAAGAATAAAAAAAGATTTCGAGCAAAATGCATCTGGAAGAAGTCCCTCGAACAAGTTCATGGTCACTGCAGTGTCAAGGAATTTCCCTTTGGAAGAGAACGTCGCTCTATTTTTTTTTCTAAAGAAAATGAGAGGTTGGTCTCGGAGAATCTTCTATGTATTGATTGAATTTCAAAAAACTGACAAATATTTGTTGTCCCAGACCTGGCTATTAATTTTTGGTGCAGCTATGAGAAGAGTTGCAATAGCTTATTGGAGAACATGATCAACAATGATTTAGATCTCAGAGAAGAAGTTGATGATGATGCCGAGCTTCTTATATTAATTACATCTTAAATTTTATCAGCATGCTCTCAACGTAAGTTATAATTGTGGTCCTGCATGTTCTTGGGACATGATTGTACCATTTAATATTTTATTTTAAATATATTATTGGAATATGCTCACAACCCTGTCTTATTTCAGGGTGGAATAGTTATATTACCTTTGGGGCATGCTTACTGACAAGAGGAAACTCTATTCATCCATCCAGAAAGAGTATTGTGAATCTAAATTGGATGTGAAGCTCGTAGGTCCAGGTATACTATTTAGACACTACTTTTTAGGTGGGTACTTTTTCTGGTGCTTTGTTAGTGGTGGTTTGACTGTTAGTGGTGCTTTTTTAGAGAGATTTCAGAGTCACTTCCATTATCTTTTTTGGAGTGATTTGTAAATATGATATATATTCTCTACAGATTAGCTAACACTTTTGTTGTTCCTCGTCTGACTGTTAGTGGTGGTTTCTTGGGAAGCCATGTTATAATTCCTCTTGCTCAAACTGTAAAAAACGAAGAGGTACTTCTTCATAACATCTTAATTATACATCTTCATTATATGTTCTGGTCCTTATAATTTTATTATCATGTTGAACTGTAGGTCTTGGAACTTTTTATACATGAAAGTCATGGTTTTATCCAGGAAGAGTCATGAATTTGCTCAACATTTTCGGGTGAAGAGTCATGAATCTGCTACAGTTTTTTCAGCACAAGATTAATTTCTTCTATTATAATGTAAAGATTGATTTGTTTTTTTTTCTTTAGGAAATGAAAATGTGTGGTGTTTATCTTTACATTATTGTAAGATAACATTTCTTCTATTAGAATGATATCGTTTGTAGAATTAGTGTTTGTTATTAGAAGCTTAGAAATATGGAGATGAGAGAATGGTGGAGAGGAATTGGGAGGGGAGATTAGTTGGTGATGTTGTTCTTCATGTTGACCTCGAAAGCTGTACATTTTTGAACTAAACCAATGAATCAAAATCATTTTTTATGCTTATGAGTTCATTTGGCTCCTTTGAAGTTCTCTGATATTCAATCTTATATTAGCTACTGATTTCTGCTCTTTTTTTTTTTAAGTTATAATTTATTATTTGCCACGGTTTAAAACGTGGCAAATAAATTTTTAAAAAATATCGAAATTACTATTAGCCAAGTTTTAAACCGTGGCTAATAGTCAGATTATTTACCACTGCTAAATGTTGTGGCAAATAGTCCATTTAATGTAATTAAGAAGCTTTTGCCAGGGGGAAACCGTGGCTAAAAGTCCAGGTATTGGTCACGACATTATTTTTTCGTGGCAAATACTATTTGCCACGGCTAATCCGTGGCTAAAAAACTTTCTCCACGCGACCTTTATTCACGAATTTTTCCCGTGGCTAGACCGTGGCAAAAACTCTTTAGCCACGGTTTTGGACTTTTTGCCACGGCAATTTGCCCTGGCCAAAAGTCTGTTTTCTTGTAGTGAAAGCGATGACAACTACGGATGAAACAAGCCTGGTTGACATATTTCACTAGTCATGAGATAATCTCCATATTGGACATGAGATCAAAAGATAATGTAGCAGATGTCCTTACCAAAGACTTATATAAGATTCTAACATCTAAAACATTGAGGGAGATGAGATTAAAATCCATTTAGTAAGGACTTAAAACCTTGCTTATGTTTTAAATTTTAAGAACCAAAGTCTGCTTACATTCAACCATATAGAGTGAACACACTTAAGTATTTCAGATGCTATCTGATGAAGGTCATAGATGAATTGTTGTCAGTCATTCCAAACTTGATGACTTACGCAATTATTTTATTCAAAGACTGATTTGGATATCATTCCAAAAAGAAATACTGAAGTTGCTGATATGTGTCCTGATATTATTGTTGAAACCAGTAACTCGGTTTCGACGTTCGCAAGGGGGATGCAGCTAACCCTTACTTGACCTGAGCGAGACCCTTGACCAGTCACTAAGAACCAAAGAACCTTGCCCTTAAAGAACACCTAAGTCCACGAACGGACCCTTAAGCTGCAGCGTGGAGGTCCCACCACACACCCGGAAGCTCACTCAGAACTTCCCCTCCCAAGCCAATGCTGAGCTTGGGCACCTTGGAGGGCACTAAGGATCACCTCACCGACCACCTTCGACGACAAGGGGAGGGGGAGGGGTAGTGCTTGCTCACACGTGAGGGAGGGGGTAGAGACCAACCCTTCTCAAGGTGCCCATGGGGGTCTATTTATAGACTTCCCAAGAACGGACTGTGAATAGCCAAAATCAGACTGCGGATAACAAAATTCCTCCGAAAGATGGAGGCCGGGCGAGTGGAGCACTTGCCCAAGGCAGGGCGAGTGGAGCACTCGCCCAAGGCCGGGCGAGTGGAGCACTCGCCCATGGCCCGGGCGAGTGCTCACTCGCCCAAGGCCGGGCGAGTGGAGCACTCGCCCATGGCCCCGGCGAGTGGAGGGAAGAAGGGGGTAACTCGGTCCCCTTCACTGTCTCGGCCTCGTCCGGGTCGGGTCACACCGACTCGAAAAATATGAGGGTTGTACACAATCCCCGCTCTTTTCGAGTTTGTCTCAAGCTCGGAAAGAAAGTCCAACCCACCTATTTGACGAGTAGGTGGGACCTTAGGGGAATCCACGATGGGCCCTGCCAACGGGATACTCCTGCCGAGTTTATCAGTTGAACCTGACTTGAGGAGGAAGGCGAACCCTTCCACTTACCCACCCTCCTATGAGCCGAGCTCTGTTGAAGGTTGAAGTGTGCAGAGAGGGGGGCGATTGGTGCCCGGGCGAGTGCAACTGGCGAGTGCAGCTGGCGAGTGCAGCTGGCGAGTGCAGCTGGCGAGTGCAGCTGGCGAGTGCAGCTGGCGAGTGCAGCTGGCGAGTGTAGCTGGCGAGTGCAACAGGCGAGTGCAACTGGCGAGTGCAACAGGCGAGTGCACCGGCGAGTGCAACGGACGAGTGCAACTAGCGAGTACAACTGGCGAGTGCAACTGGCGAGTGCAACTGGCGAGTGCAACTGGCGAGTGCAACTAGCGAGTGCAAGAGGGGGCTGCTGTCTCTTGCCGAGTGGAGTGAGGTTGATAGAGGGGCGAGTGCACCTAGTGTAAGGGGGTTGGTGGTGTTGGCGAGTGCACAAGTGGAGAGTGGGGGAGTGCCGAGTGTGGTTGGGTGAGTGCATGCATGGAGTGTTGTCGTGTGCATGCAAAGGTGGCGAGTGCTACCTCCCCCTACCTTCTCCCCTTCTCATCTCTTTTGTGTTTTCTATAAATACCCCCCCCCCCCCCTTAGTAGAGAAGCTAATGCGAATGCGAAGAGAGAGAGAGAGAGAGAGAACTTGAAAAGAGAGAAACTTCAAGTGAGTGAGAGTGGGAGTGTGCCTACACCCCAAGAGAGTCCAACCCCAACCCGTACCTCAGCGAGAGGTGGAGAGTGCAATGTGAGGTGGAGAAAGCACAACACCTTAGGTCGAATTGAACTTGATCTTAGGTGGAAAAGAACTCAACATCTCTAGTCAAGCCGAGCTCGACCTGAGGTGGAAGGCAAACCTTTCTCCACTTAACAACCCTCCTATGAGCCGAGCTCAACTGGAGGTGGAGAAAGCTCAACACCCTAGGTCGAATTGAACTTGACCTTAGGTGGAAAAGAACTCAACACCTCTAGTCGAGCCGAGCTCGACCTGAGGTGGAAGACAAACCTTTCTCCACTTAACAACCCTCCTATGAGCCGAGCTCAACTGGAGGTGGAGAAAGCTCAACACCCTAGGTCGAATTGAACTTGACCTTAGGTGGAAAAGAACTCAACACCTCTAGTCGAGCCGAGCTCGACCTGAGGTGGAAGGCAATCCTTTCTCCACTTAACAACCCTCCTATGAGCCGAGCTTAACTGGAGGTGGAGAAAGCTCAACACCCTAGGTCGAATTGAACTTGACCTTAGGTGGAAAAGAACTCAACGCCTCTAGTCGAGCCGAGCTCGACCTGAGGTGGAAGGCGGACACCCCACACCTGCCAGGGAGCCGAGCTCACCCGGAGGTGGAGGAACTCAACACCTAACAGGGAGCCGAGCTCACCTGGAGGTGGAGGAACTCAACACCTACCAGGGAGCCGAGCTCACCTGGAGGGGGAGGGAACTAACAGTTTCCCGAACTATCCGGGGGTGGAGAACCAGTACATGCCCCAGGTGCTTACCCTCACCGATGGACGGAGGGATTCAACCATCTTATTGAGGCAACTGAGGCAGAGATCCAATCCACGTATTATGTGCTTACCTTCACATAGAGGTGGAGGAACTCGACCGTCTTATCAAAACAACTGAGGCGGAGATCCAATCTGCGTCTTAGGTGCTTACCTTCACCTAGAGGCAGAGGAACTCCACCATCTTATCGAACCACTTACCCTTTCTGAAGTCTTACCTGCAGGGAGTCGACCCGATGAGCCTCCCATTTGCTGGCATTACTGAGCCCGGTGAATGGTCTCTAGTCGGGGATCTTACCGATTGGAGGCGGAAGTACCCGTCCGCGTCCTAGGTGCTTTACTTACCTGGAGGCAGAGGAACTCAACGCCCTCCCAATCCAATTGGAGGCGAAAGTACCCATCTACGTCCTAGGGGCTTAGCTTACCTGGAGGCAGACGAACTCAATGCCCTCCCGATCCGATTGGAGGCGGAAGTACCCATCTACGTCCTAGGGGCTTAGCTTACCTGGAGGCAGAGGAACTCAACACCCTCCCAATCCGATTGGAGGCGGAATTACCCATCTACGTCCTAAGGGCTTAGCTTACCTGGAGGCAGAGGAACTCAACACCCACCCAATCCAGCTACCAAGTAGCGAGTCAACCCAATGAGTCTCCCATCTGCCGGCATGACTGAGCCCGGAGAATGGTCTCTAGTCGGGGATCTTACCGATTGGAGGCGGAAGTACCCGCCTGCATCCTGGGTGCTTACCTTCACCTGGAGGCAGGGGAACTCAACGCCTTCCCAACCTGACTGGAGGTGGAAGTACCCATCCGCGTCCTAGGTGCTTAGCTCACCTAGAGGCAGAGGAACTCAACGCCTTCCCAGTCAGACTGGAGGTGGAAGTACCCATCCACGTCCTAGGTGCTTAGCTCACCTGGAGGCAGAGGAACTCAACGCCTTCCCAGTCCCCTTACCGATTGGAGGCAGAAGTACACATCCGCGTCCTAGGTGTTTACCTTCACCTGGAGGCAGAGGAACTCAACGCCCTCCCAATCCAGCTACCAAGTAGCGATTCGACCCAATGAGTCTCCCATCTGCCGGCATGACTGAGCCCGGAGAATGGTCTCTAGTCGGGGATCTTACCAAATGGGAGCGGAGTACCCATCCACGTCCTAGGTGCTTACCTTCACCTGGAGGCAGAGGAACTCAACACTTACCCCAAGCCACTTAGTCAAGGCGTTACCTGAAACCTCTTCATTCATCGTCGAGGAGCTACTTGCTTATTACAATGCGCCCCTCTGGGCCTACTTGGTCACATGCACCTTGACCATCTCTTTCATCACCTCCTCCACTTTCTCTGCCTTCTCATTCCTTTCCTTTCTCCTGGTCCTTCCTGCTTCCCTGATCAACCTGCAGGTGGGAGACTTGCCTCTGGAACCGATCTGCATAGCTTCCTTGCGCCTCCCCATGCTTTTGTTGAATCAGGAACAGGAACTCCGCCCCCCTTCCTGCTGAGACGGAGGCATCCTCCCTGCCCCCTCACTCGGGGCAGCTGGCCCCGGGAGAGCTATTGAAGAGCACTTGCGCTTGAAGGCTCAAGCCTTACTCCGAGGCTGGCCCCTTCCCTTGCCAACACGCTTGCTCTATCTCCATCAAAGATGGCGAGGCGAGCACAGGTGTTGGCGATGCCGTGCACTCGCCCTGAGGGGGGAGTGCAAACCGCAAGACTTCCCGGATTGACTTCCTAAACTCCTCGAAGTCACCATTCTTCATGCACTAGCCGTCAGGGGTGAGTCCCCCAGCTCATCGCTTCCAGCCATGAGACTTGCCCAGAGCTTTCCGAACTAGCTGCTTCCACGCTCACCGCACCATAATGTTGAAACCAGTAACCCGATTTCGACGTTCGCAAGGGGGATGCAGCTAACCCTTACTTGACCTGAGCGAGACCCTTGACCAGTCACTAAGAACCAAAGAACCTTGCCCTTAAAGAACACCTAAGTCCACGAACGGACCCTTAAGCTGCAGCGTGGAGGTCCCACCACACACCCGGAAGCTCACTCATAACTTCCCCTCCCAAGCCAATGATGAGCTTGGGCACCTTGGAGGGCACTAAGGATCACCTCACCGACCACCTTCGACGACAAGGGGAGGGGGAGGGGTAGTGCTTGCTCACACGTGAGGGAGGGGGTAGAGACCAACCCTTCTCAAGGTGCCCATGGGGGTCTATTTATAGACTTCCCAAGAACGGACTGCGAATAGCCAAAATCGGACTGCGGATAACAAAATTCCTCCGAAAGATGGAGGTCGGGCGAGTGGAGCACTTGCCCAAGGCAGGGCGAGTGGAGCACTCGCCCCTGGCCTGGGCGAGTGCTCACTCGCCCAAGGCAGGGCGAGTGCTCACTCGCCCAAGGCAGGGCGAGTGGAGCACTCGCCCATGGCCCGGGCGAGTGCTCACTCGCCCAAGGCCGGGCGAGTGGAGCACTCGCCCAAGGTCGGGCGAGTGCTCACTCGCCCAAGGCCGGGCAAGTGCTCACTCGCCCAAGGCCGGGCGAGTGGAGCACTCGCCCATGGCCTGGGCGAGTGCTCACTCGCCCAAGGCCGGGCGAGTGGAGCACTCGCCCATGGCCTGGGCGAGTGCTCACTCGCCCAAGGCCGGGCGAGTGGAGCACTCGCCCATGGCCGGAAGAAAGGAGGGAAGAAGGGGGTAACCCGGTCCCCTTCTCTGTCTCGGCCTCGTCCGGGTCGGGTCACACCGACTCGGAAAATATGAGGGTTATACAATTATGATCATTACTTATATCATTCCAAACTTGATGATATATTGGTCACAGCTTGTTGTATCATTTCAAACTTGATGGTATAACACAATTGTGAAACGTTTAGTAATAATCCTAATAATCGAAGGAACATGACTTGATTCTATGAAATCAATTTTTCTATTTTTTTGTAAATTAGATAGAGATGATGATATGCGATTCTTTCATCCTTGTTAGAGTGTTACGTTCTTTTACTGCTAGAACTAATCACTTTACTTTTGATTAGCAAATATTAAAATTCATAGAGATTTGTCTCATGACATTCTTATTGTGTCTGTTTGCAGATCACATGGAGACTAGAGGAGAGAAAGTTGATTTCGACCCGGATGACGATGATCTGCTGTTTGCATAGATCAGTGATCAGTTATCTGTTTTGAGTTTTTCCAGTTTTGTTTACTGTTTGTTTGGAGTAATGCGTTTGAGTTTAGATATTCTGTATTCTAAAACTCATATTTATGTTCTCTGAAAAACTCATGCTTTGTCGTTATTAACTCTTGTTTTAAGTAATCTGTTATGTGATGCTTTTATATACAATATATGATGAGATTGTTGAGGTATATTGATATATATGTTAACAGATACTTAATGGTTTTGGTGTGGATCCGGTAGGCATCCAATAACCCGTCGGGGATTTAAGGTTACGCCTATAAATACCCCTGCTGGGGGCAACATGAAGGTCGTTCCAAACTTGACGGCCACACAGGATGCTTCGAGCACACTAACACTCAAGATATTCCTAACCCTGGTCATTCGCGACGCCGACGGAGTCAAGCACATCAGCGGCTTGATCTACGAGGAGACTCGCGACGTGCTCAAGATATTCCTCGAGAACGTCATTCGCGATGCCGTCACCTACATAGAACACGCTCGCCGGAAGACTGTGACTACGATGGACATTGCCCGCTCGTTGTAGCGCCAAGGCCACACACTTGTTTCATGGATGTGAAATCACGGAGATTGCTTGTTATCAGGGAATTTATAAGCTGCAATTTTACATTTGTGGCCATCTTTTGAACTATGTTCTTCAACATTGTAATCATTTTTTGAAGTTTCACTCATTTTTTGTTGATTTTCATGACATTTTGTTGCAATTGATTTTCCAAAAAGTAATTGGTAGAACTTATGGAATCAATAGTTACAGAAAGTTGAGGTTGCAGATTAGTTCAAGCTGTTTACTTTGAAGCTGCGAAGCGAATGATTGAGGCGGTAACTCTTTTCCGCAGAGTTCATTTGTATTCGTTAAATAGCTACCATTGTTCCGTTTAATCTTCAAAATGTCGATTATCGTCCCGAGCCTGATTGATTTTTAAATAGTCCGCAGTGTGTCGAGTGTTCTGTTTCTCCACCCATCATCTTATCCGTTCTGTAATTATTGCTGTTTCAAATTCATAACTGCTTTGATACGGAAAAAGATTTCCTAAAACAGTCACCGCAACATAGATTTGTCAAACAGTTTATAATGTGATTCTCTACAAAAGGAGTTCACCCAAACTGATCTCCATTTGGAATAGACGTTTTCTAATAGCTACTTTTCCTACCCTCCCTTTGATACCACTCCTTTTCCGAACGCCACCGCTCTCCCAAACAGACTCTAAATGAGCGGACATTATTTACAGAAAAAACTAGTATTATGAGAGGGTGTTATTTGTCTATGATTTTAGTCCTGAAATTCGAATATGCGAACATCCTTCACAAAAAAAAATTTAGTCGAATGCTCGCTTGTGCCTAAAGTATAGATTAGCTAGCATCATTAGCGGATAAAACTAGTCGACTGCCCTCTTGAGTTGATTAGGAGAGGAAGTTGTCTGCAGACCAGTGACCCCAACACCAATCTCCACGGATCTGATCGGCCGCATCCGCTAGTTCTAGTGACGGATTGTTGAGGCCAGGATTTGAACCCCAAACCTCTTGTATAAGAGTGTTCTAAATTGATCCTCATCACCGACTGAGATGTAAAAAATGATTTTTTTTAATATTTACGTTAGCATAACAATTTTATTTACATATAATTATTTTAGATTTCTTATGATTTATAAATAATAATTATTTGTACATACCCAAACTTGTATATATAACAATTTCCGAAAAAATTTCAGATCTGTTCACTCGAGCGGAATCCCTGATTCCTTGTCCGTTCTAGTCATCTCTCTCGATTCTCTTTCTGTCTCTCTCCGGCTATAATCGGGCCTGAGGGCTGTTGCAGGGGAAATGGAGTTCATCGACGAGGACGCGAGGCCACGATTCCTCCTCAAAGGTCGGTCCACCTACTCCTCCTCCCCTCAGCCGGAAACCGTAAAGATCTCCAAGATCCACGCATCGTGCTGCTTCTCCGCCGCCGCCGCCTTCCTTATCGCCGCCTCATCACTCTCCTCCTACACCTCCATCATTTCCACCCTTCTGATCTGGTTTTCCCTCTCCCTTCTCCTCGCCCCCTTCGCCCCACCTTCGGTCACCGGCGGCGATCCTCGCGTCGGACGCGGCGACCCTCTCCCTCATTCCGCCCCAAAACCCGTTGAGCCCAATGAGCCGCGAAAGCGCTCAACCGCTCGATGGAACCCTAAACCCCCTCTCCCTCCCCTCTCATCCCCCTGTGGAACCCCAAACAATAAACCGGAGGAGAAACAAGGACCAGATCCGTCTGGCCGCACCATCGAATCGGCGAAGAAGGATCCGATTCAGCAAGAAGAGTGGACGTCAGAGGATTTCGATGTTCTTAAGCGCCAGATTTCGAAGCATCCCGCCGGGGCTCCCGGCCGATGGGAACGGGTTGCGGAGTCATTCAAGGGCCGGCATGGTGTGGAAAGCGTGATCCGGGCGGCCAAATCTTTGCCCGAGAAAGGTCCCCCGGGCAACGACTCCTTCGCCCAGTTCCTAAAGCAGAGAAAGCCCCTGGATAAGCGCGCGGATGATGCGAACGGAGATTCTTCCCTGAGTGGGAGTGGCGGAGATTCCATTGCCGGAAATGGCGGATGGAGCTCTGGAGAAGACATTGCCCTGCTCAATGCATTGAAGGCTTTTCCTAAGGATGCAGAGATGAGGTGGGAGAAGGTGGCTGCGGCTGTCCCCGGGAAATCCAAGGCTGAGTGCATGAAGAGGGTTTCAGAGTTGAAGCGGGATTTCCGAAGCTCAAAGAGTTCTGAGAGCTAATTTTGTTCTTTATTTGAACGACGGTGAGTTCTTTTTCTGATGCATTGTTCTTCCTCTTATTCTTATAAGATCTAAAACATATCAACTGGATGGAATCCTGTCTCAAAGTCTATTCCTCAATTCTTATCACAACTGATGTATTCTAAGTTCTCGAATTTAATTGTAAAAGATAAAAATGAGATCTTTTTCAGTCATGCGGCGCAGTCGAGACGCTCGCGAATAATGACTCGCGACAATCAACCTAGTGATCGCAAACGTGCTGAATATCTAGCATTCAAACATTGATTTAACATTAGTTACTACGTTCCACAAGCAACATTAAGAAAAACAAATAAGAAGATTTTCAAATTAACGAACAACATGGAAGTGGTAAATTTGGCAAGCTCTGAAAATTTTAAAGATCAAATAAACCTAAGCATAAAATCATAATAACCGTAGGCAAGCAATGAGAGTAAGAGGTATACCATAGGCGCATCACAAACAGTAGAGGATCCACAGAAAATACTAAACCGGGTCGGATGGATGCTGAAATGAAGATCGTCACTCGTGGTAGGTCGGGGAAGGGTCGCCAGAGCCCACTAAGGCCGGCGACGACGTCGGCGAGGCTGGATCGAGATCAGCGCGGATGGATTGTCGGGAGGATGGAAGGAGACTACGAAGCACGGATACTTAAAAATGCTTCGCGTATCGGCTCGAACGCGTATCGGATACGGGAAACGTCTGGAAACAGGTGGAAACGTGTGGAAACGCTGTTTTATTCACGGCGTCAAGCGCGCGGTCACACCTCATATTAATTTGATTGTTTAGGGTTACCACTCACGCGCGTTTCACGACTCCGACCCCCGCGCAGCCGAAGCTGATGCCGCTCCACTGCTACTCCCGACCCCCGCAGGTTTGCATTGTCATCATTACATATTATAATATTAGTTCTCAATGTGTACTTGTAGGCCCAATCTTGACTTTTGAGTAATCTGTATTGATAATAAATAAATCAAACTAAAATGTGTGTACTTGTAGGCACTATAAATAATGTTTGTGCTTTTGGACTCGATATACCTCAAGGAATAGATTGCATGAGTTATTCTTCATATTTTCTCTTCCTGTGATATCTGATACCTTCTTCTAGCCCAATCTTTCCCATTGTGTCTAAACAACATGATTGTGTTCCAATTATTCTTTATTGAATGTAGTGACTGAGATGAAACCTTAGTTTGTTAATCGTATTTTTTTATATTAATTAATACTTATATTAAAATAATTAAAAACGTTTTCCATATCTGTATTTTTTTAAAAATCACGTTTCCCGTATTCGTTTCGTATCGTATCTTGTATCCCGTTTCCGTCCCCGTGCTACAAGGAGACGGGTGAAGGAAGAGGAGACGGGCTGGACCTTTTGGGAAACAGAGAAAAGAATTGGCGGAAGATTATTAAGGTGCCAATATTAATGCAGTCGGAGGGTTAACTGGCGGAAGAATGCTAAGCCGAGGGTTTTTCAAAAATGAGTTTAATGATAATAAAAGAAGATTTACTGATCAGTTTTTTTCCCCAAAGGTGTGAGAAGCCCGAGCTTCTATTTAAAATGGTATTGAATTTGGACATTTGAAATTCCCTCATAATTTGATAATCCTAATTTCTGAAATTAAAATCATAATCATAATTTCAGATAACTTAAAATCATAATCATAATTTCAGAAAACTAAACTTAAAATAATTATTTTAAAATATTATTTCAAAGCTTGTCTCATTCTATTACTTAGCCTAATTTGACGGACCTTTTCATTCATGACTTATTGGTCGGTCATGACAATAAGCCGAACAAACTAGCGTGAGTGACATGCGCAGAACATGCATGCGATAGTAATGTGCGCGAAAATAAAAGAAATAAACGCGCGGGAAAATAAAGAAAATAACGCGCGCGAAGACATCTGCGACACACAAAATAAAATGTGGAAAATTGAGTAAAATTAGGATGCGGCTCAGGTAGCATCAACAACCAGAATATATTGTTCAATTGGAAAATGAAAACAAATCCAACCTAAGAGGTAGACCTCTGAACGGAAGGAACGAAGAGTAGAGGAATGCTTCCTCAACTTCATCAGTAACCACCTTAAGCGCATAAGATTGCCGTCTCGCCAAGCATTTGTGTCCCTGCGTATATTTACTATCACACCAGAAACACAATCCCTTTCCTCTCTTCTCGTCCATCTCCGAAGAGGTTAGACGTTTGACATTTTTATGAGAACTTGTTGACGTTCCAGCCCACTAGTTGGTAGGAGCAGTAGAGGCTTTAGTGTGCGATGTAAACTTTTCCACTTTCATTCCTCTGTCCGAGCACGGAGTCCTCTTCTGACCAATCACAAGCTTGTGTTCTTGAATGCGAGCAAGGGAAAACACTTCCGACAATGATTTGGGCTGGAACATGTGAATTGCGTAACTGATATCATCCCGTAGCCCGGCGAGACAAAAACTGATGGCATATTCCTCCGATATACTCACGCGATGCAAAAGGATATCAAACTCATTTAAGTATTGCTGGACCGAAGCGTGCTGCTGGATATTCTTCAATTCGCCCATTGGATCATCAAAAAGGATCAATCTTTTGCAGTGCCTGCCTATAGTCCTGCCAGTTGGGCCAATGACGCGTCAATCGGGACTTAAAGAAAGCTTGGTGCTAGTATTGAGCCTCATCTTCCATATGCATGGCCGCCAATTTTCCCTTCAAATCATCTGTAGTATCATCAATTTCGAAAAACTGATCACACTTATATAACCATTCTTGTAAAGCTTCTCCAGAGAAATGAGGGAACTCGATGCGGGGTAATCTTGTTGCCAAATGAAGAGAGCTAGAATCATGAACTCTTGTCGTTGTCGCCGACGATGGGCCGGAACCATCCGAAGCCTTCTCCGCAAGCGAGCGGTGTGCTCCTCGACCGATTTCTCCTATCGCAGAAGTGTAAACATATTTCGCACTTCTTTCATGGATCGAGTAAGCTGCTCATTAAGATTGTAGAGAACGCACCAACAACTCTTGATTAAGCTTCAATTCCTCCAAATCTTGTTGCCTATCCTTAGATCCGGTACCCTCACTTGTTGGCATGGTCGGAACGCCGGAATCGATAGCTCTGATACCCTTGATAAGATCTAAAACATATCAACTGAATAGAATCTTGTCTCAAAGTCTATTCCTCAATTCGTATCGCAACCGGAATATATTGCTCAATTGGAAAAAAAACAAAAACAAATCCAACCTAAGAGGTAGACCTCTGAGCGGAAGGAACGAAGAGCACAGGAATGCTACATCTTACTCACAGCACACAAAACATTCTCGGAATTACAATACTACCCCTGCACTTATTCAAACATCAAGACAACTTTCCTATGCGCTGTCGCCACGTCGTTCCGCCAATCACAAACCACCACCTTCCATTATTGCCGCCACGTCACTAGTCTGATTGGATCGCATCATGTTCTGTATGAATTGATGAAGTTTAATCTTGCCCATGTTTCCATCTTGGAAAATTTTCTGTTTCTCAGTCCTTGCAACTCTTTCATGACTAGTTATACACTGGTGCTATTTATCTTGGGTTGAATTGGCTGTGTAACATAACAAGAATGTTTAACTTAATAAAAAGTGCCTGATTAGATGAATGCTTGAGAGGAGAGCATGAGGAGAGAGATGAAGATGGAGTAGAACCTTGTAGAAGATGGAGGAGGAGAGCTTTGTAGAAGATGAATAGGAGAGAAAAACTTGCAAGTGAAGTGAGTTCAATCAATGAATAGGAGAAAGAACCTTACCATAGATAATAATTGCAAGTGAAGTGAGTGCAATGAAATTAACCATGGAGCCAATAAACTATACATATCCAATGAAAATGAGAGAAAAAGCAACAACCGAATATCACTAGATGGATACAAGAAATGAAAAAGAACTAAAACTCACCAAGTACTGTGGCAAGGGTGGAACTTGACATGGTTGCAGAAAAAGTGGCGGGTGGCTGCAACAACATGAGTGAGGGAAAGCTCTGCGGTGTAGGTGGGGTGTCGGGAAAATAGAGGGAGACGCTTGAGGGAAGTCAGAGATGCTCTGGAAAGGAAGAGGGAGGACTCGAGCAAGCTATGGGATGCTCGCGGTGGGAAGGAGGGGATCGCGAAGGGAGGTACAAGTCGGAGAGAGGCTGGTGAGGGATTGTGGTGGAGTTGGAGTTGGGTGCCGATGATGGAAAGAGCGGGGTCGATCAGTGCTCAAGGATTACACAGGGTGGTTATATCTGGCGGTAAAAGGATCATTGGGGGGGGGGGGGGGGAGTGGAGTCGACACCTCTGACAATCGTTAACTTGAACACGTACGGTCGTGAAAAATGACTTATTTAGTGGAAGCTAAGTATCAATGCCTCACACTTAAGTGACGTTTGGCGCGGCTTATCGTGACTTATTTGCTGCGGTGAGGTTGGACAAAAACGTCATTGTCATTGAATGTATGTTTGGTATGACAAATGCTACTACCGCTACCAAAAAAATAAACTAGTTAGGGGTATAAGATTTTGGTATGACAATGACATTTTTGTCCAACCTCACCGAGCAAATAAGCCCGCGATAAGCCGCGCCAAACGCAGCCTTAATAACCGGTGAGTATAAATAGAAGCGGTGACTTGATTAAATGCATATGATGACTTAGATCATCCGATTGAACTATTATCCTAATTCCCAAATGGTCACTAGAAATATAATTTTAAATATATTAAAATATGAACATTGTGTTGAGCGCGTGTTATGGGAATAATAAGCAGTTGCTCTATGATGTAATAAATTATGTACGTCACATCGTGTCTTTTATTATTATAGTTTCTAGTCTTGTATATTATTATTATTATTAAATGGTGAGTCATTATGATGTTGTTATTAGTTAGGAGTTGTTAGGTGTCATAAAACATTTGTAAGTCTATTTAAAACCAAGTGTTGTGCGGAATGAAGGTATTCAAGAATTTAGTTCATTCCTCTTGTCATTATATGAGATTGTGGTAGCTCTTTCTCTCTCCCGAGCACAATCCGCCTAGATAGCCGCAATTCTGGCTCCGTAGTATCCTCCTCCGTCATCCTCGCCCCGGCCCGCTCCTCCGACGACTTTTCGACATTCTACGGGTTAGCCAGTAACAACTTGGTATCAGATTCATCATTACTCCATCTTCAACACGCTCCGTCGCAAAGATTTACATTCGCATCCAGTTGATTTCTCCACTAATAGAGAAATCATTTTTGTTTATACCCATCCAACAACAACTCGCGAGCCCTACGACTATCCGGAACATCCTCCTCCTCGACCATACAAAGCAACGCTGCACTTATCCGTCATCGAAGCCGTTGTCCTGCGCATCTCGACATCGATGCCTACCGTGCATCATCGTCTTTGTCGACATACCCCTAGGCCGACGGAACCATCCATTACTTTACCTCCCCGTTGAATGCACTTAGAGGAGCTCTTTCTCGTCCTCGTTGCGCCTTGTCGAGCACCGCTGCCACAGGGTAGGATGTGTGACGTGGGTGTGCCGACGCTAATGCAATCCTAAGTGAGTGTGCGTAATGGACACGAACAAACCCAACCTAAATAATGCATGCTATTTTAACTAATTCCGGAATAAAAAATTTAGCAAGTAAAATTATAAAAGCTAAGCAAATTGCCACAATGCGAACTTCAATTTTCCGGTGCGTAAGCAAGGTCACGCCCGCTTTCGCTAGAAGTGCTTTCGACTACAATTTCACAAATGGTAACTTACAAGAAATAGGAAAATAAAACAGTAACACAACAAGTTTCAATACCCACGCAAATTAAGATAAATTCATCCAATATTCAACACAAAAATAATGCAATACGAATAATACTCAGAAGCATAAATCTGAAAGTGGGAGGGGTCGAGGACCGGTTGTTGTGGATGACAATCTCGACTACAGGAGATCAAGTAGTTGCAAGGTTGGGGGTGGCTGTAGGGAAGGGGTCTGTTGTGGTTGGGTGATTTGCGGGCAGGAGAAAGGAGAAAATGGAGGTTGCAGTTGGAAGGAGGTTTGACTAGGAAGCTTGCGGGAGAGGTAAGGGAAGAATTGGAGGTTGTGGTTGGAAGGAGGTTTGATCGAGAAGCTTGCGGCAAGAGGATGGGGGGGGGGGGGGGGGGGAGTTAGGGCTGGTGGATGGGTGGCTTCCGGCTGGCAGTGTGTGTGTGGGGGGGGGGGGGGGATGGGTTGCGGTGGAGTAGCGATGGTGTTGCAGGATGGAAGGACAGGAAGCAGGTGTGCGACTGGGACTAGTTGGAGGTGGTGACGAGTGACTGAGGAGGAAGCGAGACAGGGAGAAACTACGATGAAGACATGCGACTAGGGAGGAATGGGACGATCACTGACAGTGAAGTGCGATCGAAGGCGTAAGGCATGAGCGGTTTTTGGGATCGAGCGGCTCTGGAGGGGAAGTTGTGAGGAAGTAAAGTAGGGGCCAGTCATGATTGAAGGGAATCGTGGGTTGAAGAGGGATTTACGGAAAAATAAAAGGAAACGGGGAAATAACTGAAACGTCGCACCCGAGATCTCGCGACGTCGCACCACGAATGATTGCCGGTCTGGATTCTCTCACAAACAAATAATGCCTAGAAATAAAAGCCTCCGCCTCTATTTATAACGAGAGGGGCGGTTGGGCACCCAACGTGAACGACTATGATTGGCCGTTACGATCTGTGTCCTAAAACACTAAATACAAGTCCAAATAAAAAATACATATAAATAGTAAAACAACGCTTCAGACGCGCTCGCGATCCGATCAACGCCTCCTGCGCGAATACACGAATGTCGGCCCCCGCCGAATGTTGACCCGTAGTCCAGCGCCGATCCCCATCAACCGCGCTCTACCTCGAGCCATCCGTTCCTTCCTTTCCACTAAACACTCACAGAGGAGCAGCCAACAAGCTCTTGTTTTTGAGCCCCGAGCCAGCATTTCGAGCCAATGCACTCTTTAAATCGTGTAGAGCACGCTGTTCTCTTAATCCATAATTGCACGCCTTTCTTCGAGTTGCACACAAATGCAAACAACTGCTCCTCACACGACCGACGCTCCTACCCGACCAGATGCTTTTTGTTGATATTTCGGCTAGTCCAACAACTCTCTAGCAATCGTCACATATTGTTGTTCTCATTCAGAATGACACGCCACTGTTATAAATTGACTGTGCGAAGATCGTCAGTGACTCTCCTCTTGCATGAACGAAATTTGATATGGTGTTAAGCAGCCTCCAAGCATCTGCGGATTATATGCCACCCTTCACCCTGTACAATGACCATATTTTTTTCAACAAGGCAATGCTACACGCCATTGTTTTGGAGAGCGTTTAAGGAAACAACTGATCATTCACCACTTCACACCCAGAGTCCTTATCATGGTTCCGAGCTTGAGGCCATGAAAATGATGGATGATATGTTATCAAGCTATTGACATAGGCTAGGCGTCTGCTATGGGCTTCGGGCCCATAACATCGTCTTATGATGTCATAAATTATGTGTCTTGTCATATCTTTTATTATTATTATTTTGAGTCTTGTCTTTTATTATTATTAAATGTTGAGTCATTATGACGTTGTTATTAGTTAGGAATTGTTACTTAAAAGTTTTGTAAGTTTATCTGAAGGTAAATATTGTGTGGAATGAAGGTATCCATGAATTTAGTATATTCCTCTTGTCTTTGTATGAGATTGTGGTAGCTCTCTCTTTCCCGAGCGCACTCTGCCTAGGCAGCCACGGTTCTGGCTCCATAGTATCCTCCTCCTCCGTCATCCTTGCCTCCGACCACTCCTCGTTGTTCTACGATTTAGCCCGTAATCGCGCCATGACGAGCTCCGATCTTTCAAATGATGATCATATAATCAGCAACAACGAGAATAAACTCTAACTGGCCCTAAATGCTCATGCTATAATCACCTGAAGGTGTTCTTTCTATGAAAGAGTGGCTCCCCCCATTCTTCTACCAAGCTAGATAAAGCATATGCTTCTATGAAGATGTGTACTAGCCATATTGAGAGGTAAGAGGTTGCAGAAATTTGAATGTGATATAAAGTAATGGAATGAGGATACATAGATAGAGAGAAGCTAAAATATCACGACGATGTTGCAACGAGAGATATAGGAGAGCTGCTGACGAGAAGATCGCGAGGCTACAGAAGATAATTATTGACAACCAACAAAGCCTCCTTCTTTGTCCCTCTTCCCAAAGAGGGCTTCATGAAAAAAAATCTTTGAAATTCGAGAATTCCAACGATGTCTCTGTCGCCAATTAGGTACATTTAGGATGGCTAGTGATCGTGCACGAGATCTCCACATGTGCAGTGTGGAACATAATAAAGACCCGCTCGTCACTCGAGCTCTGGCCGAGTAATATGACCTCCGAACACTGCTCATAGAGAAACATGTGCACTCCCACTAATATCTACCAACAACATATATCTTTTTTGAGTTTTTGCTAGTCCGATATTGAAAAAATCAGGCATTTCATTAGATCATCGGATTGAAATCTATTGGCAAGAATGCGACCAACCTAAATTTTCCTTTTTAATGTAGTATAGATGAGCTCAGACCTCGGGTTGTGAGAGACGTCTCCGTCAGAAGATGATGCACTTTCCTGCTAGATGTTATTAGTAAACTGGCTTCTATCCCCCATTAATCCTCAGTAATTCGGTTTTCAAGGAACTTTGGGTGCTAGAAAAACTTGTTATTGATGTTCTTCCCCATTTTTGGTTATCCGAACCATATCTAGTTCATGCGTGTGTCTGTTGGCGCGAGTGTTATATCGTGTACAATGTACTACAACGAGTTTTCCCAGTCCGAATATGCGGCCTCTAATACATTATTGTAAATATGTACTCTTAACACCTCTTCTTCAAACCTGCTCAAAGTAAGTAATGTTAAGCCCTGGGAGTTGAAGAATTCCTAGTTAATTTATCTTTTTTTGTGGTCTTTGTGAGTGGTGGTATTATGATGCTAATTTTTATTCTAATGAATATCCTGTAATGAAATTTGGACATTAGATGTTGATTTAGGTTTGGACTTCAGACCAGCCTGTTATTGCCGGTAAGATAAGCGATGAGATTTGAGGAAGGGCAATGTTATAAGCAGTCCTATAATGGCTAATCGCAGTCCATTAAATTTATTCGCAGTCCAATGTCTTTATTCTTAGTCCAAAAATTTGTAAATTAAAAATAGTTTTAAAAAGCATTACCAATAAAATGAATATTTATTTTCAATTTACCACACATATATCAGCATCAGTTTTCATTGTACAACCAATCACATTTCAATCACTAAAGATTTACAACCAATTTAAAGATCAGAAAATTAAACAACTGTTAGATGGTCCTGAAAGAAGAGCATAGCAATCAAAAGAAGAGTTGTGTGCAACTTCTTGTGCTTTCCAAGCCAAATCTTCACACAGGATCTCTTGAAAACATACAAAGGTGAAATACTCAAATCTCCATACACCACACCCCAAGCTTTGATATGCTAAAAGGAAGGTTGATTTCCATGAATGCTTCTGCAAGTTTCAGCAAAACAAAATAACTACTAAATTCAAACAACAAATGAAATTTCTCAAGTGACAACTTACCAACCTTTGGAGAAGATAGAATCTGCAACAGATATTTTGATGTCAAATCCTAAGACATGTAGTAATCTAGTGCCTGAGGTTTCATGGCCACCTCAGGATCCAGAGGCACTAAAGCTGATGGAAAATTTCATTATGGATTGGAAACATAGCCTGAAATTTAGCACAGCTGTTTCAATTACTCCATCCTCATAAGCTGGTATACTAGAACTTGCGGGCAGAATGACCAATCAAGGAATACAAAAAATCTATCCATATAGCAAAAAGTAAACCTAACCCGGGCTAGTTAACATATAACTTCTAATGTCCACATTTATCTTCTAATGCCCACTCATCTAGCTCTGCGGCTTTCTGTCCCTGTAGAGTAAATGGGCAACCAATACGCTTGTAGCATTGCTAGTACAACCACCTCTATCGCAATCAAGTTTAACTCGAGGTTTTGGCCTATCTTTAAGCGGATCAGTTCTCTGAATGATAATTACGAAGCCAAGGCGCATAGCAACATTGCGAGCTCATTGAACTAAATCTTCTTTACTAGAAAATACTGTTACAAAATTACTACTGCATTAAAAAACTATGAACAAAATTAACATAATCATGAAATCAACAATGAGCTTTCAATAGTGACCTCAATCTTAGCATAACCCTTTCCAAAACTACTGCATTCTTAATTCAAAAGAAAACAAAAAATATGCATTAAACAAAAACTAGAAACAAAATATTGCTGTATTCTTAATACAAAAAATTCTCATTAAAATCTCGTTAAACAAAAACTATTGAAAATCTTAATACAAAAAAACTATTGGAAATCTGAAATAATCTTAATCTAAGCTTTACAAAAGTAACCTTTACAAAACTACTGCATTCTTAATACAAAAAAAATCTCATCAAACAAAAACTATTACTGTATTCTCAATTCAAATAGGTGACATGCAGTTGTAGTATGAAGATGGATAAGTAGTTAAAAGGTTTATTCCTGATTTCATCTAAACATTTCAGCAAACAGGTGATATGCAATTGTAGTATGAAGAAGGGCAAATCCTAAGTGTACACATTGATTTATCAGAATGAGTCACACCATCAATTATGAAAGAAATCTATGCTCATATTAATCTCTTCATACACCTAGCAAAATGGAAAATCACCTGAAAACTATACAACACAGACTCCTCCCTACTGAGGTTGAAGCAGAAAGGATGAAAGAATGAGCTTATCCATACACTAATTGCATTCGAAAAACCGGGATCACCTGAAATAGTCAAGGTTTCTGATGCACGCACTGGATCGCGGTCGTTAGGGCTGAGCGCGATACGCACTGGATAGCCTGAGGAGAGTACGTCGGGGAAAGCACTGGATCGCCGCTCGAGGAATGCACTGGAATCACCTGAGGAAATGCCGGCCGGGAATGTCGCGCGTAGCAGAGCTGGAGGAGGGGGGTTTCACACACAGGGGTTAGGGCTCGGGGGCGTGGGCAAGCAGATTTATGCTGGGGCGCGATTATACAGAATTAAAGAGTTATTAATTTTGAACGAGTTTTAGGACTGCGATTAGCCATAATAGGACTGCGTATAACATTGCCCTTTGAGGAAATGACACGGTCGGTGGATGATGAGGTGATCCAGAATATCCGGTGGGAGTCATAGCCTCGACCCATAGAAACCCTACGCCTTCTTCCATTGTATGAACGAGAGAACGTTTGATTTCTCGGTGGTGGGAAAAATGTTTATGCCAAAAAGGTTTTTTTGGGACTTTTTGGGAGCTGTGGGCCCTCCCACTTCCAGAAAAGCTAAAAGGAGTTTTCTGCATTGCGATGGTGGCGAAAAATTAGTTTAAAAATGACTAAGGCTTCATTTGGCGCGGCGGTGGCGGGCGGAACAAGCAGGAGGAACCGCGACATTCAAACTGGAGGGAGGGAGCGGCGGGAGAACCGCGGCTTTTCGGAGCTTTTCTCAGGGCGTTTGGTTACCCGCCTTGCGGTGGCGTTTGCGGCAAACACGACTCCAAACGCCGCGCCAAATGAAGCCTAAGGCTGCGTTTTGCACGGCTTATTTGCTCCGGTGAGTTCGGTCAAAACCGCCATTAGGATAGAATGTATGTTTTAGATGAGAAGCATGGGCGTTGCCTTGGTTTCATGGAGCCTGGATATGATTTAAGGCTGGAGAGGAGGGGGAGGAGCGGTGGAGGAAGAAGATGCCATGGAAGACGACACAAAACTTCTTCTCCTCCTCCCTCCTTCCATGGAAAGGAGGGTTATAAATACAGAGTCGGACTGCTACTGGGCCGCCGGGTGGAGAAATCGTGAAAACCCTAGGAGAGAGGCGAGAAGGAGTTCGCGTGCTTGAGGAGGGAGTATTTGCTGGCCGTGGAAAAAGGGTCGCGGACACCGTATGGAGAAATCACGAAAAAACCCTAGGAGGAGAGAAGGAGATTTGCGTGAGAAGGGAGTTCCGTGTGCGTGCAAGGCATATCCGCACTGTGCGTGCTGATAGGGGAAATAAAACCCATAAAATGAACCAATTTTGAGTGTTGATAGCGTAACCCGCACTCTATTTGTATAGTTATATATGGTCAACACGAAAGTTGTAGATCTCGTGGAGATCTACAACTTTCGCGTTGAACAGTTTTCCTTAAAATGCATGTACAAGATGTATTTCCAAGAATTCGTTATAGTTACGCCCAAGTTTCAATCGTGGCGACAACACGTCGTGTGCGTGCATTTTTAGAAAAAGTGTTCAACATGAAAACTGTAGATCTCGACGAGATCTACAACTTTCGTGTTAAATATTGTTGGGTATTGTAGCCACAATTACCTTGATTTGAAGAAGTGTTCCTTTGAACTAAGTTGAATTGAGTTGTATTTGATGTTGTTTTCTAGTTATGTGTTTGAAGGTTCTAAATTGATAAGTTCAAACCAATGTCAAATTACTATGGATCATCACATGCAGTCCTAGACAATGTAACTCTTCATTGTGTAAGACCAAGTGTTGATTCATGAGTAATTTCTCTATTGGGATGTACTTCATATTCAAACACAAAGGAAGAGCCAAGGAGAGCCAAGGAAAATTGCTGCTGATATGAAGAAAATCATTTTTCAAAGTTTTCTGGATTTCGTCGAGCTCAGGTCGACGAACGGAATTTATTTCGTCGAACTCAATTTGTCGATCGCAAATTCGTCGATCGAAGTTCGACGAAGTAAATATTTTGGTCGAACAAAGTTTGCTGATAACGGGAAAGATTTTCGTCGATCGTCGTTCGACGAAATAGGGGGTCACTATTTCAGTGGTACTCTGTGAGCAACCACTTTGTGCATTTATGATCAAAGGTTAAGTCTTTCTCCTCTCAGAGAAGCCACTTTGTGCATAGTGCCAAAGGTTAGGTCTGTTTCCAATCTTCCCCCGCCCATACCCCCAAAGATTGTGGACTATATGGGTTCTGTTGTTGTTGTTGTTGTTGCCGTTCGACGAAATGAAGATTTTCGTCGAACACCGTTTATATATATACATTTTCATCGACCGCTGTTTATACATATTTCGTCGATCACGCTCGTTGATCTCCGTTCGACGAAAAGGAGGTATTTCGTCGATCGCAATTTCGGTCGACAAAATTTTGACAGATTCCAGAAATTTCTTTGCGCCGTTTCATTTATTCAAATTAATTCAAATCCTCATTATTGCTTCACGGATTTTCTTCCTTAAATCTTGCAGACAACCGTTAGAAGATTATTTGCCTTATTATTTGGAGATAGCGGTTGGAATATATTATTCCTAATTTATTTCTTGATTATAGCCGTTGGAATTGATTTAATTCCTTAATTTCTTTGGAGATAGCCGTTGGAAATAAAATGTTACTTATTTATTTTATTTAGCAGATTGAAGAGGAGCTATCAAGATATATATTCCATCTGATGTTTTTTTAATTCAGTACTAATCGTGAAAAGGGAGTGCAAATATTTGATACAGATTTTCTTTCTCTCTTGTTCTGTTGGATGATATTATTTCTCACGCAAGTTCTTCGTCTCCAACAAGAAAGTGTTTTGCGATTCTTCATCGCCAAGGGTAGTCGACAAGATCAAGCTATTCAGAATCTCTCTACTATCTTCCTGATCAAGTCGACTCAAGTATTCAGATCAAGGTTTTTCAAGCAAGGTTTTTCTTCTTCTTCAATCTTCTGGTGCAAGACTTTATTTCTCAAGCAAGAAAGAAGAGGACCAATTTTCTCAGATCTGAAGTCAAATCTCATTGAGATTTCAAGAAGTTTGTTTTACAACTATTTCTTCTTGTAAGAGGTTTTCCTCCGAGTTTTTGTAGGAGTGGTTTGCTCCGAGTTTTTGTAGGAGTTGTTTTGCTCCGAGTTTTTGTAGGAGTTGTTTTGCTCCGAGTTCTTGTAGGAGTTGTTGTGCTCCGAGTTTTTGTAGGAGAGTTTGTTCTCCGAGATTATAGGAGTTTGACTCCGAGTTGTAGGATTGTTGATAATCCGAGTTAGTGAAGTAGCCTAGTCTAGCCGGTTGTGCTAGATAGGTGAGGTGCAAAGTGGACTACCCAAGTACGGGGAACCACTATAAATCCGTGTGTGTACTGTGCTCTTTGGTTTTCTGTGCGCTTTATTTCTTATATTTTTAATTCCGCAAAAAGACATAGAAACCACCTATTCACCCCCTCTAGGTGATTTAGCTCGCAACTAGATACTTTCAATTGGTATCAGAGGTAGGTTGTTCATTAAAAGGCTAACACCTTGAACAAGATCTCTAAATCTAATTTGCAAGAGACAGTATGTCCGGAATGGAAAAATCCAAGGATTCCGTCAAGTTGTCAGTCTGCACTAAAGAAAATTTTCCGATGTGGAAAGAAAGAGTAAAATTCTTCATGGAAGCTGCAGATCCAAGAAATTTTCAGATTGTGGAAGAAGGCCCTCATGTTCCCATGAAACCTTCTTCAATTAATTCTAATATTCAAATCGCCAAGAAAATGCTGGAATTGACCAAGGATGAGATTGCTCTCGTCTCTTTGGATAAAAAGGCCAAGAACATCATTGTCGGTGCAGTGGATGATTCTATGTTGCAAAATCTGATACATTGCAAATCTGCAAAAGAAATGTGGGACTCCCTAGTGGTTCTCATGGAAGGTACATAAGAAGTGCGAGATGATCGACGATCTTTGCTGAATCAAGAGTATGAAGCATTTAAGCAAGATCCGAGAGACTCCATCTCAGACACTTATGAAAAGTTCTTTAAGATCGTAAATGGTCTTAGGTATTATGATCGAGAATTCACTGTCGGAGAATTAAATGACAAGTTCTTGAGATCCCTGACGAAAGAATGAGATACCAAGGCAATTGCCATCCGAGAATTCGGAAAGTTGGCTACGATGGAGCCACAGATTCTGTTCGAAAAGCTCCTATCACATGAGCTAAAGCTGAGTATTAGAAAAGCTGAAGAAGAAGGATGCTCAACTTCTGGAAGAGAGAAGTCTGTAGCATTCAGAGCCGAAGGGTCAAGAAGATATAAAGCTACATCATCTGTCAGGAGACAATCCTCAGATGAAGATGATGAATCAGATGCTTGCCCCTCAAGCTCTGATATGTCTGATGGAGAATTCTCTTCAATATCCAAGAAATTCAAGAGATTGCTAAGTAAAAGGAAGCAAAGGAAAGGTCAGTCCTCCTCATCAGATCATAGAAGATCAAGGCGTGATGATGAACATCACAAGAAGGAACGCAACAACGACATGTATAAAACTAAACCGAATAAACATATTTCGACTGATATTATTTGTTATTGCTGTAATAAGCCAGGACATTTAAGTACAGAATGCCCATACAAAAAGAAGGAAGAAAAGAAATCCTTCAAGAGTAAAAGAAAAGAGGAAAAGAGCTTCTTGGCAAAGAAGACCAAGACTCTTAGTGACAGTGACTCAGTTAAGTCAAGCTCGAATGATGAAGCTTATTTTGGGCTTACGGCAAATTCAGATTCGAATAACTACGATACGCCTCATGAAGGGAAGGAAAACTTAGATCTAATAGCTCTTATGGAAGGATCAAAGGAAGAACAAGACATCATAAATGAGAAAAAGGTCAGGACCTTAAGTGACAGTGATTCAAGATGTTCAGAACTTGAAGAAGAAACACTTCTAACTCTGACTGTGCTATCTGAGTCAGAAGAGGAAATCCAAGATGAAACCCATCCCGAACAAGTATGCATAAGGGCACCTCTGTCTGTTACAGACTCTGAAGCTGAGACAAGCTCATCAGAAAATGATGACACACCTAATTTGGCAAACCAGTATGATGCTCTCTTAGTAGATCTTGAAAAGAGCAAGAAGTTGATTGAGTCTCAGGCTGAGGAAATCAGAATCCTTAAGCCTTTCGAATCTCAGGTAAATGAAACGACCAAAGAGATAATTAGTTTATTCAATGAACTCATTTTACTTCGAATGAAATCTGAGGCTCAAGAAAGAACTATCAGATCTTTAGAGAAGAAGCTTTATACAGAAAGAAAGCCAGTGGCTCAATTCTCTAAACCTAAATCAATTGACTCCGGGAATAGAGGAAAGAGCACAGCTGAAGCTAGGCCTCACACCACCTTTCAAAAGGTGCGGACTCCTTCTAACAGGTATGATCAGGACAACATTCGTGATCACTGGAAAACTGGAAGTTGCTATGGCAGGGAAAATACTCCTAACTATAGTAAAAGAAAGGGAATGGTGGTGAGTGCTCGGAAAGCTCCCCATGAAGAAATCCAAATGGCCCAACCTGGACCATTTGTGTTCAATGCACCAGCCCCTACATTCAAGGGTAAGGAAGCATCCTCCTCCCAATCTTTTCCAGCAAGGAAGCAAACTGGGTGCAACACCATAGCCAACCCTCAATTGAATATATCTGATGTCATCAACACCATAAGAGCTTCCAAGCTTTCATCTGTTGCTGTCAAACAGATAAAACCAAGTGAAAATGGGTATGCTATTGTACCCAATCAGCTACTCGCTATGAAAAATAAGAAGAATGTTGCTGTCTTCTCAACTGAAATCAAGCATTATGATGCCACTTGCAAATCAAAAAATGCTCGGAAGAGAAGGTACAACATCCATGAATGTTGGTGCTGTGGTAAAGTGGGACACTTTGCCATCGACTGTTGGCACAACCCTTGTGTGTTTAATGCAAAGAAGAGCTTTTCTACTGGAGTTGCAGTTAGTAGAAATATTTATTGTTATGCTAACCAGAATCTAGGACCCAAATCGGTTTGGGTTCCTAAGGGAAAGTAATCTGTGTTTGCAGGTATGTCCAAAGGCCAACCAAAACTCTAATCAGGCAATTGGACAGTGGATGTTCATGGTACTTGACCAGAACATAGAAGTATATAGTAAAGTTGCTGAAAAGCTTAGGAAATCAGTCCAAGCACTGAAATTCTAAGGGGGAGATAAGACTAAGGGGAAGAAAAGATTGAGGGGGAGCTGATTCAACGTATTCAAAATATACTCCCAAGTGTGAACTCCTATGCAGTTGCTGAGGGGGAGCTTCGAGCTCTCATGCTTTTTCTTCCCTATCTGAAGTAGTCAGAAAGGGGGAGAGAAGTTGAAATTGGAAGAGAATTTGAAGTTGGGAGGAATTGGCAAAGTTAGAATTAGCAAAGTTGAACAAGCTAAGTTTTTAACTCTCCTTATATATTTAATATATATTTATCTAAGTGCAATTCAATTCAGTACATAGGTTCTGACTTCTTCAAATAGGGGGAGATTGTTGGGTATTGTAGCCACAATTAACTTGATTTGAAGAAGTGTTCCTTTGAACTAAGTTGAATTGAGTTGTATTTGATGTTGTTTTCTAGTTATGTGTTTGCATGTTCTAAATTGATAAGTGCAAACCAATGTCAAATTACTATGGATCATCAAATGCAGTCCTAGACAATGTAACTCTTCATTGTGTAAGACCAAGTGTTGATTCATGAGTAATTTCTCTATTGAGATGTACTTCATATTCAAACACAAAGGAAGAGCCAAGGAGAGCCAAGGAAAATTGCTGCTGATTTGAAGAAAATCATTTTTCTAAGTTTTCTGGATTTCGTCGAGCTCAGGTCGACGAACGGAATTTATTTCGTCGAACTCAATTCGTCGATCGCAAATTCGTCGATCGAAGTTCGACGAAGTAAATATTTTGGTCGAACAAAGTTTGCTGATAACGGAAAAGATTTTCGTCGATCGCCGTTCGACGAAATGAAGATTTTCGTCGAACGCCGTTATATATATACATTTTCATCGACCGCTGTTTATACATATTTCGTCGATCACGCTTGTCGATCTCCGTTCGACGAAAAGGTATTTCGTCGATCGCAATTTCGTTCGACGAAATTTTGACAGATTCCAGAAATTTCTTTGCGCCGTTTCATTTATTCAAATTAATTCAAATCCTCATTATTGCTTCACGGATTTTCTTCCTTAAATCTTGCAGACAGCCGTTAGAAGATTATTTGCCTTATTATTTGGAGATAGCCGTTGGAATATATTATTCCTAATTTATTTCTTGATTATAGCCGTTGGAATTGATTTAATTCATTAATTTCTTTGGAGATAGCCGTTGGAAATAAAATGTTACTTATTTATTTTATTTAGCCGATTGAAGAGGAGCTATCAAGATATATATTCCATCTGATTTTTTTTTAATTCAGTACTAATCGTGAAAAGGGAGTGCAAATATTTGATACATATTTTCTTTCTCTCTCGTTCTGTTGGATGATATTATTTCTCACGCAAGTTCTTCGTCTCCAACAAGAAAGTGTTTTGCGATTCTTCATCGCCAAGGGTAGTCGACAAGATCAAGCTATTCGGAATCTCTCTACTATCTTCCTGATCAAGCGACTCAAGTATTAAGATCAAGGTTTTTCAAGCAAGGTTTTTCTTCTTCAATCTTCTGGTGCAAGACTTTATTTCTCAAGCAAGAAAGAAGAGGACCGATTTTCTCAGATCTGAAGTCAAATCTCATTGAGATTTCAAGAAGTTTGTTTTACAACTATTTCTTCTTGTAGGAGGTTTTCCTCCGAGTTTTTGTAGGAGTGGTTTGCTCCGAGTTTTTGTAGGAGTTGTTTTGCTCCGAGTTTTTGTAGGAGTTGTTTTGCTTCGAGTTCTTGTAGGAGTTGTTGTGCTCCGAGTTTTTGTAGGAGAGTTTGTTCTCCGAGATTGTAGAAGTTTGACTCCGAGTTGTAGGATTGTTGATAATCCGAGTTAGTGAAGTAGCCTAGTCTAGCCGGTTGTGCTAGATAGGTGAGGTGCAAAGTGGACTACCCAAGTACGGGGAACCACTATAAATCCGTGTGTGTACTGTGCTCTTTGGTTTTCTGTGCGCTTTATTTTTTATATTTTTAATTCCGCAAAAAGACATAGAAATCACTTATTCACCCCCTCTAGGTGATTTAGCTCGCAACTAGATACTTTCAAACACTTTTCCTAAACATGCATGTACAAAGTGTATTTCCAAAAAAATGCGTATATAACTCATACAAATAGAGTGTAGATAGCCAAAACTGTTTTGCGGATATCAATCACCAATTTCTTTGATAAAATTGAACTAAGTCTAAGATAGTAAACATTTAAATTTTGAATTATCCAAAGGAAAAAAAGTATTCACTTTGAACTCTCTTCAATTTAAATTTAAACTTAAATTTTATGGGCTTGCATTGTTTTTTTATATCAATTTTTCATTGAAAACTCTTAAAAAATATATTAAATTTGTTAAATAATTGTTTTTTATGAACGTTTGTTTTCTTCTATTTAAAGTTGGCAAAATACACAAATCATTATTTAAAGTTTGGGGATGATTTGAAATTAGGTCCCTAAATTTTCGAATGTTTTGAAATAAGTCTCATTTCACTTCGCTATTTTTTTAACAGATTTTGTACCGTTGACGATGACAAAGCACCCATGTGGGATTGATTTAGGCTCTGTTTGGGATGCCGATGTCATTTTAAAAGGGAGCAGTTCAAACGAGAGATTCTAAACTGTATTTTCAAATTTGAGAAAAGTGTTTGGTAACATCCGCTGCAGCCAATTTTAAAACTGAAAAACATTGCATCTGTTTGGAAAACCACAATTCCCGCGTCGGTTAAAAATAATTTGTAGAATTATATCTTATATTTTGTTGAAAAATTTATGTTTGTTTCAAATAATATCACACTTGAATTATACGCCTTGTAAAATCACTGCAGTCAAATTATTAAAAATGTCCGGCTGTCAATTCGCATACCCAGATCGCGAAAGAGGAGTGAACGCCTGCGGAGCAGGCTGAAGAGGAGTTTCGCCCTGAATGAGCTGCGGGAAGAAGACGAAGCGGGGAAGAAAACCGTTTTGGAACGGCCACTAGAGCTCCAATGGCCGCCCTTTAAAACTGCCGTTCTCCACCCTTTGAGACCGGGCGTTTTAAAACGGAGCTCGCTAAACGCCCCTTCTCTAGCCCGATTAGAACGGAAAAAGAATCTTAGTCCTACGATGGCTATTCGTAGTCCAATGATGGCTATTCGCAGTGCTAAAAACACTTAAAACGGCTATTCGCAGTCCTAAAAACACTTGGGCTCCGTTTGTTTCGTAAATTTTGATTGAAAAGAATTGGGTTTGGTCCAAAACCAAAAACTCCAAAGTTTTGGTTTTGAGCCAAACTCAATTCGTGTGTTCGTTTGCATGATGGTTTTCAGACACAGGAATTGAAAACTGTCAATTTTTCTGTTCGGCTGTAGATAGCCGTGAACAAAAAGACTACCGGTCCGGTCCGGGACCGATCTTTTAAAAGACCGGTCTTTTGACCGACCGGTCCCGGACCAGTCTCGTCTAAACTAGTCCCGATCCAGGACCGGTTTTTCCCCTCTGGAGGAGGACCGGCTGGGACCGGAGGACCGATCCTAACCAGTCCTAACCGGTCCCGGGCCGGTCTTTTTTTATTTAATTTTTTTAAAATATAAAAAGAGAGTGATAGAGAGAGAGTGATAGAGAGAGAGGGAGGGGGTCGGATGGTAGGAGGGGGTTATAAAAAAAATTTAAAATGAGAGAGAGGGGGGTCATTAATTTAAAAAATATATATATTTTTTAAATAGCCTAGGCCCTAGGCTATGCAGCCTAGGCCCTAGGCTATGCAGCCTAGGCCCTAGGCTATGCAGCCTAGGCCCTAGGCTATGCAGCCTAGGCCCTAGGCTATGCAGCCTAGGCCCTAGGCTATGCAGCCTAGGCCCTAGGCTATGCAGCCTAGGCCCTAGGCTATGCAGCCTAGGCCCTAGGCTATGCAGCCTAGGCCCTAGGCTATGCAGCCTAGGCCCTAGGCTATGCAGCCTAGGCCCTAGGCTATGCAGCCTAGGCCCTAGGCTATGCAGCCTAGGCCCTAGGCTATGCAACCTAGGCCCTAGGTTGGCGCAGGCTGCACCAGCCCTAGGTTGGCGCAGGCTGCACCAGCCCAACTGTTGCGCCAGACCGACAACATTAATTGTTGTCGGCTAGGTAACAGCTGTCACCAACAGCTCTTTTAAAGAGCTGTTTTAAGTTTTAACAGCTCTTTAAAGAGTTGTTAATAGCTAACAACTCTTTTAAGAGCTATTTTAACAGCTCTTCACGGGAGTCCCGGTTCCGGTCCAATCCTAGGACCGATAAAAGACCGGTCTTTTATCGGTCCCAGTCCGGGACCGGTCTTTTACCGGTCCCGGTCCCGGACCGATCTTTTACCGGTCCCGGTCCCGGACCGGTCTTTGAGGTAAAAAGGGGGACTGCTAGGGACCTCTGGGACCGGTCCGGGACCGGACCGGTCCTAACTGGGACCGGTCCCCAGCCGGTCCTAACCAGTCCGGTCCCAACCGGACCGGTTAGGACCGGTTTTTTTGTACACGACTAGCTGTAGAATGGTTTTCAGGCACAGATTTTTGCGAGATTTTTAATCATGGATAATTAACGTCTTTAAATCAAAAAAAATATTTTAATTGACTAAAATAGTAAACATTATCAAATAATGCTAAAAAAATAGTAATCATTACTTTAAGAGAGAAAAAAACATGATTTTCTCTCAAAATCTATCAAAATGGGAAGGTTTTCAGCTATTTTTTTAATGGATCCAATCAGGTAGGTTTTGGAGAAAAACTAATCCCAACTAATAAAAACAAAGCAAACGCTTGTGAATGGAATTGAAATGCCCAAAACCAATTCATTTCTACAAAACCTACAAAACCAACAGAGCCTTAAATTCATTGGACTGCGAATATCAATGGACTGCGTTTAGCAATTATAGGACTGCTTGTAACATTGCCATAAATTTATTAAAAATAATTTAATAAATTTAGGGAATTGTTAAAAGCACCGCAATTTTGGCTATGTGCACCGCATTTTTACGTGTCTTTTGGAAATACGGTTTGTACATGCATATTTAGGAAAAGTGTTCAACACTAAAGTTGTAGATCTCGTCGAGATCTACAACTTTAGTGTGAACACTTTTCCTAAAAATGCACGCACAAGACGTATTTCCAAAAATTCGATATAGTGACCCATGTTTCAATTAGAGCGGTAATACGTCTTGTGCGTGCATTTTTAGAAAAAGTGTTCAACACGAAAGTTGTAGATCTCGACGAGAACTACAACTTTCGTGTTGAACACTTTTCCTAAAAAATCATGTACAAAACATATTTTCAAAAGACGTGTAATAACTCGTATAAATTGCGATGCACATAGCCAAAACTGTGTTGCTTTTAACAACTCCCTAAATTTATCCATTGTCTACTGTCTAGTAATTCCACAACCAGCCTCGAAGACATGAGATCATCAAATCCGACCATCCGCGCCGCCGGCGCAAACTGCACTCCGAAAATCTTCTCCCAAAAAACGCGCCTCCCGCCTTCTCCGGCCACGGAGCTCCTGAAACAAACCCACGCCAAGCTCCTCCGATCCGGCGAAATCGACGACGCCGTCGTCGCCGGAAAACTAATCTCCGGCATCGCCAACTCCCACCCCTCCAACCTCCCCTACGCTCTCACCTTCATTTCCCACCCCTGCACCCCCCTCAACACCTTCGCCTGGAACTCCATCATCCGCGGCTTCGCCCACAGCCGCTCCCCGGAGAAATCCATCTCTGTGTACCACCAAATGCTCGCCGGCGGCTTCCACCCCAACAATTACACCTACCCCTTCCTCCTCAAAGCCTCCGCCCACCTCGACGACCGACGCATCGGCCTCTCCCTCCACGCCACGATCATCCGCAGAGGCCTCGACAATCTCGATCCCTTCATCCAGACATCCCTCATCAGTTTCCACGCCGCTCTAGTGTCCGTCGAAACTGCACACCAGCTGTTCGACGAAAGTTCTCATTGGGACATCACCTCTTGGAATGCCCTCATCAAGGGCTACGTGGCGTCCGGGCGGCACATCAAAGCGATTCAGATGTTCCACGAGATGCTGGACTATGGCCATGCCCGCGGGGACGAGATCACGATGCTGGCCGTTGTTTCAGCCTGCGCACATCTCGGGGCATTAGAAATGGGAAGATGGATCCATTCTTACATCAACAGAAATGGCTTGATTCTGACTCTGAATCTTCGAACCGCGCTCATAAGCATGTACGCCAAGTGCGGGGAGATCGAGAGCGCAAGAACTCTGTTTCGGGGGATCGAGGATAAGGACGTGCGAACATGGAGTGTGATGATCGGCGGGCTGGCTCTTCACGGGCATGCCAAAGAGGCCTTCGATCTCGTCGAAGAAATGCAGAGATTCGAGGTTTTCCCAGATTCCGTGACCATCACCGCCTTGCTGAGCGCCTGCAACCACGGCGGAATGGTGGAACAGGGAAGAAGAATCTTCTCCAAAATGAAGGAAGATTACAATGTTGAGCCAACTATTGAGCATTATGGCTGCATCGTGGCCCTTCTCGGAAGAGCTGGGAGACTGGAGGAGGCCATGGATTTGATCATTAGGAGCTCACTGAATCCAGATGTTGTTCTCTGGGGCTCCCTTCTGGCAGCTTGTATGGTGCACAAGAACACAAAAATGGGAGAAATTGTTGTAAAAGAGATACTGAAATTGGATCCCGAGAATGCGGGAGCGCACGTGTTCTTGTCCAATTTGTACGCCGAATCCGGGAAATGGGATGTCGTGCAGAAAGTTAGGAACTTTATGAAGGAGCAGCGAATCCATAAGCCTCCTGGATCAAGCTTGATCGAAATTAATGGTGTTGTTCATGAATTCTTGTCAGGGGATAGTTCCCATCCCCAATTCAGTAGGATTTACATGATGCTGGATGAGATAAGCAAACTTGTGAGTTTAAAAGCTCACAACTTTCCAACAGGAGGTGTTTTGTTTGACATTAATGAAGAAGACAAGGAGGTTTGCTTGTCTCAGCATAGCGAGAAGCTGGCCGTCGCGTTCGGTTTGATCAGCACGAGTCCAGGTTCCGTGATTCGGATCATTAAAAATCTTAGAATTTGTCGTGATTGCCACGCGGTGATGAAGATGATATCCGAGGAATTTGGTAGGGTTATTGTGGTTAGGGATTGCAATCGTTTTCATCACTTCAGTGGAGGAGTTTGCTCTTGTGGAGACTATTGGTGATGGTGGCGAAGTTCGCCATTAGAACTCCAAGGGATTCTCTGCAATGTTGATTTTGGCTCTGTTTGTTTGGGCGTTTTTGCTCCATCTTCATTGAGGGAAAAACGTCAATGCTGGTAACCCTCCAATTCCCACCACCACTCCAAAACGCCATTTTTGAATCCCGAGAACGCGGGAGCTCGCTTGTTCTTGTCCAATTTGTATCCGAATCTGGGAAATGGGATGTCGTGCAGAAAGTTAGGAACTTTATGAAGGAGCAGCGAATCCATAAGCCTCCTGGATCGAGCTTGATCGAAATTAATGGTGTTGTTCATGAATTCTTGTCATCACTTCAGTGGAGGAGTTTGCTCCTGTGGAGACTATTGGGGATTCTCTGCAATGTTGATTTTGTTGTTGTTTTTAGTTCTCGCGCCTTCTGGCATTGGAGGAAAAATGTCGATGAGAGCTCGGCTGGGGAAAAGCGAGTAGAAACAGCGAACGAACAACCAAATCAGAGAGCGCGGCAGAGACATATAAACACAGATAGAAGTCCACAGATTACAGAGGTGAGTATTGGCTTACAGAAATCTCTGAGCGCTTCTCCAGATTCAGATACAGATTATAAGTTCTCTCATTCTTCTCAATATTCAGAGTGCTGTTTCATTGGTTTGACCGTTTGAGGGAGTTTCAAAAATACAGACGGCGGGTACTGTTCATCACAATACTTTTGATGGGCGGCTACTGTTCTTCAGCTTAGGATATTCAAAAACTTAGAACATAAGGGTACCAATATATGCAGGAATTGGTCTTGTGCAGAATTCCAATGTTGTTGTTCGGCTACACGATGAAATTCAGTCGGCAGATATGGAAATGATCTACAATTTTAATTTATTGCAGAATAAAATTCAATCACATGAATTGAAATTTTAAAATTTTGAAGTTTTGTAATGTTTAGACTGAACTAAATATTAATAAAAATTGCATTTCACGATATCAGATGCGCCTCTTCGGAGCAAATCGTGGAGTTGTTTGGATACTTCAAGGTTAATTGTGCTCTTGCGGGAGTAGTCCTGGGATGGGTGACCTCATAGGAAATTCTTCTAGGCCACCTGTGACAAAGGGCAATACGTGCAGTTCACCTCAGTGATTCGGGCCTACGACCACGGGTAGGCTTCACACACTATGCCTAAATTTGTAATGATTACCAGATTTTCTAAATGCATTTCATGTTGGGGACGGACACAATCGACCCGGGGTTCTGGCGAACCAAAGGAGGTCATGCCCTCCACTAATTAGTAGAGGAGAGACTTCCTATGTAAGAAAAAAAAACATGGAATGGACATACATCGTCCTAAGACCGGAGAGAAGAATTGTTACCCTTTGAGCTCGCTTTGATATCATGTAAAGAAAATTGAGACGAATGAAATCGACCGCAATGGTCTTTTCTTTGCGAATCTGGATTTGGCTCGAGATTCCGAGCTCCGGAGCTCCTCCAAATGGTGGGATCTCCTCCTTCCTCCTCCTCGCTTCACTTTTTCTCAAACCTAAGAGAGAGTGATAAATAAAGGAAATGTGGTCGTAAACTCCTCATTCCCGACCTAATGGAAGAGGGAATTAATCCCAGCCATCAGATCTCAAAACAGCCAATCAGACGACTCGATTTCGTGATGAGAACACGTTCACGGGCCCGATCCCATGACCGTGCATTTTAAGGCGCACGACCTTGCACGAGTAAAACTTGTCAAAAAAACATTCAGGTTTTAGTCGTACGACAATGGGACCACACAACCGTGCATGCTTTAGGGCACACGAGCTGTCATTCACATGACCATGCAGTTTAATACACCATGCCTAAATCTGCAATGATTACCAGATTTCTAAATGCATTTCATGTTGAGGACGGACACAATCGACCCGGGGTTCTAGCGAACCAAATGAGGTCATGCCCTCCACTAATTAGCAGAGGAGACTCTTCCTATGTAAGAAAAAAAACATGGAATGGACATACATCGTCCTAAGACCGAAGAGAAGAATTGTTACCCTTTTAGATCGCTTTGGCACCATGTAAAGAAGATTGAGACGGATGAAATCGACCGCAATGGACTCCTCTTTGCGAATCTGAAATCGGCTCGAGATTCCGAGCTCCGAAGCTCCTCCAAATGGCGGGATCTCTTCCTTCTACCTCCTCCTTGCTTCTCTTTTTCTCAAACCTAAGAGAGAGGGATAAATAAAGGAAATGTGGTGGTAAACTCCTCATTCCCGACCTAAAGGAAGAGGGAATTAATCCCAACCATCAGATCTCAAAACACCCAATCGGACGGCTCAATTTCGTGATGAGAACTTGTTCACGGGCCCGATCGCACGACAATGCGTTTTAAGGCGCACGATCTTGCACGAATAAAACCCGTCAAAATAACATTCAGGTTTTAGTCGTACGACAATAGGACCACACAATCGTGCATGCTTTAGGGCACACGAGCGGTCATTCACATGACCGTGTAGTTTAATACGTGCACGATCATGCACATTGTAAACCGACCCAAACCTGCTTTCGGTGGCTAATCATGCGAGTTGCTACGCACAACCGTGCGTGGCTAAAATGCATGACCAGTTCCAAAACTCCCCCGAAAGGTCACCGAACAATGCTTAAAACACGCGGGACATCCTTAGGCTCCTTTGGACCCTAACACCCTCCAATAAAAGTGGGTTTTGGGGTGTTACACAAATTAAAAAAAAATCATCTTAAACCTCTTCCGTGAAGGAGAGCGGAGAGTGGGATTGGAGGGATGAAAGGGGCAGGGGTGGGTTCCGACAACATCGAGCTCTGGCATAAAGAGGAGCGGAGCACTGAGGCGTAGTAGCTCTCATGCGATGGAGAGTGTCGATCGAAGGAGCTGAGATGTAACAACTCGTGTGATGGAGAGCGTCGATCTGATCATACAATGAATTTGGGGAGGAGTTGAGACCGAGGTCGAGTAGCTATCGGGCGATGGAGAGGAGAGAGTTAACGTGGCATAGGGTCTGTGAGAATAAAAAGTGATTATGATCTTCAATGGAGACGATCAACTATCATTGACCGAACCAAGGCCGATCGTTGAGCGATTGAGAAGCCGAAATATGGTGGGTCCAGTGAAATGAAATAAAGTGTTTTTCATTCGATTGAGACCGTGGATCTAAAGGAAAGTTAATCTGATGACTAGGAACCTTCCCGAGACCCTATGAGGTCGGAATGGGGGAAACAGAACTCTCTTTTCCATCTATCTGGAAACGAGAGCGAGAGGTAGAGGGCGAAAAACCTACTTTGGGCGATCTTGCTGCTGGAGTTGTGTGGGAGCGTGAAATGATAGTCTAGTCCCAGATCAGTGGAGGAATCCACGTCTTGATCTCCTCTACCCTCCATGTCACTGAAGAGAGCTCTAACGACTTGTCTCTCTGGTCTTAAGATCGATGAATATTTATGCTCTTTTTTATTTCTTGCATATGAGAGTCTCCTATACTAGTTAGTGGAGGACATGACTTCTTTTGGTTCGTTAGAACCTCAGGGCGTGAGATTGCGACCTCGATATGAATGCATTAGAGAATCCATCACGCGAGCGGATCAAGCATGATGTGTGAAGCCTACCTGTGACCATAGGCCCAGATCGATGATGATGATGCATATGGTCTTCTCTAGATGTGTACCATAGAATGACTCTAAAATGAACGGCAAGTGTATGCGGGAACGTGTGTGTTTCCATGGATTTTGGGTATTCACATGAAAGCTCATGATTGTAACAGTTAGCATGAGAAGTCGAGGATACATCCATTTATGTAGAACGTGACGTTTCTCGTTAATCGTGATAGACCTTTCACCAAGAGGTGAGATGACCATATATCTCCCTATTATGGATGATAGTCGAGATGACCCTAGATCTCCTATCACTGGTTGAGATGACTCTAGACTTCCCACCACGATATTAAGATGACCATAGATCTCCCTCGATGCTTGATGAATTGTAATGTGGAAATGGGGGTTGTGAGAACCCCAATTGATATATGATTGATATATTTATTACTAGAACATGCAATGATGTGATATTAGGTTGTGGTGAACCTTTTGAGTGAACCAAACCACCATGCATGCATAGGTCCACTAATTTACTTGTGCAAACTTAGAAGATTGAATGTGATTGAGTCGTCACCATGTTTAGTATAACATAGTTGTTTTCTTGCTTTGGATACACATTGCATGTTTGCTCGTGCGTACTTGCAGGTGTTCGGTGATCCGCCCCAGAGTTCGCTAGAACGATCGGGGGGAGGAGCTACGCGGTTTGTGGTCAGCTCATAACTGACCCCAATTTTTCTCAGACTTGTGTTTGCTGCAGATAGCGTAGCAGGCCAAGGAGTTTAACGGGCTAAACCCAAAACTGAATTACTAAGGAAAGAGGAATGACATGCGGTTGTGCATGATCCCGGTCTGCAGCCAACGAAGCGATTATATAAATTGCTTAATGTATTTTGTATTCATGCATGATGTGATGTAAGGTCACAATGTCAAACTACTTTGCATTCCTAATATAATGGATGGACATTCATAGTATTTAAAAATGTTTTCGCCAATGTTACTTATGTTGTGATGAGATTCATCTTCTTGTACCTCTTTATAACATTTGCTTGTATATGTAATATGTTGTAGGGGCCAGACCGGACCCATATTATATTGTGTGGATATGTGGTGTAACACCCCGGTTTTGCGGAGTCTTGACGCACGATCGTGCGTTTTCTTAGCGCACGATCGATCCGACCGTGCGTGCTCTCCGACGGGCAAAAATGGTGTCTCTGTCGTTAGTCGTGCGTTATAACGCACGGTCGTGCGTTCGACCGTGCATTCGGTAACAGATCCGTAAACAGCGATTTTTGGGTGTCCGATCGAATTAGATCTTGATCGGACGACCCAAATAATTCGCTGGGGGGGACTTAGGGCGTGGATGAGGGGTTATTCCCTCATTCTTTCAAGTCCTTTCTCTCTCTTAGGTTGGAGAAAGGAGAAGGGGGCAAGGAGGAAGAAGAAGTGAACCCGCCATTGTTGGAGCTTCGGAGCTCCGTTCGCCGATCCGAGACCGGCAGCGCGTAGAGGGCATCGAGACGCTTCTTCTCCACAGTTTGTTTGCAAGCTTCTCATGGCTAGGAGGAGATCTCAAAAGGTAACGACATTTCTCCTCCTGGTCTTTAGGATGCGTGCATGACATCCCTTATTTTCTGCATTTTTGGCACCGGATCCATCGAGTGAGAGGGATCTGGGTCGCCTTGGTTCAAAAGGAACCATCGGGTTGATTGAGTCCGTCCCCGACATGATTTGCACTAGAGATCCGCTCCGTTAGCGGATTAGGCATTGTGGGTGAAGCCGGATTTGCGACCGTTGGTCCGATTCGGTGATGTTGAATGACGCGCATATTAGGGGTTTTGTTAGAAATCCGATTACGGCGAACTCGTCGTTGTGATGCCCTTGTAGCTTCGTGTGGTAACGAATGTTGAGTTTTGGGCGGGGAAATAATGTGCGGATTATGGGGCTTGTGATGCCTAGGGTTGTGCGAAGGCGCGATTGGTCTTTGTGGTCGGCTGGCTATCCCGTGAAGACTGAGATTCACGTGTGGAGAGTGTCCCAGCAAGATTAGTCCCTTCGGTGTTGACTGACGAGAATGTCTGTGCTACGGATGAGTCCGGTGACGGTCGCCAGGCGAGGAAATCGGTGGACGTTGTCCCGAGTGTAAGTCCGGGGCCTTGGGACATTTTGTTTAAGCCAGAATTCTTAGTATCGGTCTTTGTGTGTTGTTGGCGGCCCGAGCATGTGAGTTGTTAGACAAGCCCGATGGCGTGGTAAGCCAGGCGAGGTGGTCTCAGCGAGAGCTCTTGGCTTTGGGGCTACGATGCCCTTGTGGGGAAATAATGAGTACCCTTGTGTTGGTGATGTATGATGATGTGTTAGATTCATACGCTTTAGGGTGCCTTGGGTGAAACCCGGGTTTGCATTCATTTTGCATTGTTAGGCCCATTTTATTACCTGCTCAACATAGAAACGTGGATGATGTTTGTGACACACATGCCTGTATTTATGTTGCTTTTCTTTATGTACATTTGCATACGAAGTGCTGACTTGCAGGGTGAAGTAGTTCCCCGGGGTCCGCTAGGACGGCCGGGAGGAGGGATGTTGTTACACCGTTTGTGGTCAGCCATAGCTGACCCTCGTTTACCGCTCTTTGTGATTTGGATGCAGGGCAAGAATCGCAGGCTGGACCCAGCGCGCCGGCCAAAAAGGCCTAAAGCCTCATGAAGTGCTTAGTTGTTTTTCTGCATTACTTTCTTCGTACTTTGTTATATCCGGCTTGCATGTCGAGGTAGTTTAGGAAAAACTATCTTTCCCTTTTTGTTGGGATGTCTTATTAGTATTGAATGTTTGATGATTTGGACGTTGGTTTTGTAAGGCCTTAAGGCCAGTTGGACTCCTTTGTACTGTGGACAATCTCTGTGGTTTTGGTTTGTTTCCGCTGTGTTATCTGAGTTTTGAGATTGGGTAGTTAGTATCATCTTTTAATACCAAAACTGTGTCGGTTATATGTTGTGGGGTCCCGGCCGGACCCATATTATTTGGTCATTACAGGGGAGATGTTACAATTTGGTATCAGAGCTAGGTTGAGTATTCTTGCGAGGTCTAGTGTATTTGGATCGCGTAAGAGATTGTCCACATAGGAGTATTGTGCGGGATTATGAGTATCCCTGTGTTCGAGTCTTGCGATTAGAGCGTGATGAGCTTTTATTTTTCCTTGCTTATGCTAGGATGTTGGCGACGATGCGGGGACGTCGAGGAGGCAAGAGGAGCCTTCGGGGAGCAGTGCTACTGCTCCAGGCCTCATGAATGTGGGCATGTCCACGTCTGATTTCTGTCGCATGCTAGCGGAATCAATGGTAGCGGCTCAAGCTGGAGCGATGCCACGGGTTCCTACACCGGCGGTGCAAATTGCAACTCCTGTTACTCCGGCGGCTACGCCGGGTACACCGGATGTCGAAGTGAGGCAAGCAGAGCCTTTAGCGGAGAGAGCTATTCCGATGGGTGATCGATTCATGAAGTACTTCTTGAGTTTCCACCCTCCGACATTCAAGGGAGTTGGCACTCCAACGGATGCCGAGGATTGGCTTTCGAGGATCCAGGAACTCTTGAAGGCAGCTGAGACCCCAGAGGAGAGGCAGTCTCACTATGCGAGTTTCATGTTAGAGGGCGATGCGAAGTTGTGGTGGGTGAACCATAACGGTCGCCATTTTGTTGGGCGTGTTCCGTCCATGGAGGAGTTCGGGAACGCTTTCCTCAAGCGTTATATTCCGGCCTCGACAAGGTTAGCACTGCAGCGGCAATTTTTGCATTTAGTGCAGCGTGAGAAGACAGTGGATGAATATCTGCAAGAGTTCACTCGGTTGGGTCGTTATGCGGGAACGACTATGGCAGATGATGAAGAGAGAGATAATCTCTTCTATCAAGTGTTGAGGGAAAATTTAAGGCAGCCACTCATAGCCTTGAAGAATGCAGGATTTAATGAGTTGGTCGAAGCCGCTCGCACATTGGAGAGCGACATGGAGCGAACCCAGCGGCGAAAGGGTTTTGCGGCAAAGCAGGGAGAAGGAAAGCCTTCTCAGTCTCAGTCTCAGTGGAAGTCCGAGGGCAGCCGATGGAAGAAGAAGCCCCGTCCTAGTAGGCCTGGGGAGAGAAGTGGCGCACCTTCGGGAGATTTCCGCTCCAAAGGTCCGTTTACTTGTTACAAGTGCGGCAAGGTGGGTCACATAAGTCGGTTTTGTACCAAGGGCGGAGCTGAGCAGGTGCCGAGGCAGGAACAATCGGTGCGCTCCGGTCCTAGTGTTGCAGAGAAGGGGAAAGCGGCGGAGTCAAGTGCTTCGCGGTTCCCTCTAGTGCAGCCGAGAGCGTATAATCTTGGGCAGCAGGAAGCGATACGTCAACCCGACGTGGTGACAGATTTCGTGCTAGTTTCGGGATATCCCTCTCGAGTGTTGTTCGACACGGGAGTGTCACACTCTTTTCTTGCGGAAAGCTTTATCCGGAAGATTGGTGATGAGTCCGTAGAGGCAGAGGTGGAGCTGAGTGTGCGCATGCCGAATGAGTCTTTCATGACTACCATGAGGAAAGGACGCATCGTGATGCAAATTGGCAATAGTGATTTCGTGTTGGTAGCAGCGATTCTGCCACTAGCCGAATTCGATGTTATCTTGGGGATGGACTGGCTTGCGGAGCAGCGAGCTAGTATCGACTGCCAGTTGAAGGTGGTAACCCTGAGAGGTGAAGGTAGAGCAGAGGTCAAGTTTGAAGGCCTAAGCGGAGTGGCTTGCTCCCTGATTTCCGCTATGCAAATGAGGCGTGCGGTAAACCAAGGAGGCGAGGCGTTTTTAGCTTTGTTGGAGACTCACTCCACAAAGTTGGCTATTAGAGAAGTTCCGGTGGTGGAAGAATTTGAGGATGTATTCCCCGAGGAGCTTCCGGGAGCACCTCCTCAGCGTGAAATTGATTTCTCGATAGAGTTGGTACCAGGTGCGAGGCCGGTGTCGCGTCCTCCGTTTAGGATGGCACCGAAGGAACTGGCCGAGCTAAAGGTTCAGTTGCAAGAGTTATTAGAGCATGGGTACATTAGGCCCAGCTCTTCGCCGTGGAGCGCGCCGGTATTGTTTGTGAAGAAAAAGGATGGAAGTATGCGGTTGTGCATTGACTACCGTGAGTTAAATAAGTTGACCGTCAAGAATAAATATCTGATTCCACGAATCGATGATTTGTTCGACCAGTTAGTGGGGTCGGTGGTGTACTCCAAGTTGGATTTGAAATCGGGGTACTACCAGTTGAAGATTCGAGAAGAGGACGTTGCCAAGACAGCGTTTGGGACACGGTATGGACACTACGAGTTTTCGGTGATGCCGTTCGGACTGACGAACGCGCCGTCTGTGTTCATGGATTTGATGAACATGGTTTTTCGCCCGTTCTTAGATTCGTTCGTGGTGGTGTTTATTGATGATATTTTGGTGTATTCAAAATCGGAGGCAGAGCATGAGTCTCACTTGAGGCAAGTATTGCAGACTCTAAGGGAGAATCAGCTTTATGCTAAGTTCTCAAAATGCGAGTTTTGGATCGAGAAGGTGGCCTTCCTGGGTCACGTAATTAGTGGAGATGGGGTGGCGGTAGATCCAGCGAAGATTGAAGCCATTAGGGATTGGCCTGTATTGAGAACCGTGGCGGAAGTCCGGAGTTTCCTTGGACTAGCCGGTTATTATAGAAGGTTCGTGGTGAACTTTTCGCGGATGGCGTTGCCCCTCACCACTCTCACTCGCAAGGACCAAAGGTTCGTATGGACACCGGAGTGTGCCCGTGCATTTGAGAATTTGAAGGAAAGGTTGATGTCTGCTCCAATCCTTAGTCTTCCTAGTGGGACGGAAGAATTTCAGATTTTCAGCGACGCGTCAGGTTGCGGGTTGGGTTGCGTGCTGGTGCAGCACGGCAAGGTGATCGCTTATGGGTCAAGGCAGTTAAAGACTCATGAGAGGAATTATCCCGTCCATGATCTGGAGTTGGCGGCGGTAATCTTTGCGCTAAAATTGTGGCGGCACTACGTTTATGGTGCGAAGGTGGAGATCTTCACGGATCACAAAAGCCTGAGGTATCTTCTAGACCAAAAGGATCTGAATATGCGGCAGCGTAGGTGGGTCGAGTTCCTTGGGGACTACGACGTGGAGATTCAGTATACGCCGGGTAAAGCCAACGTGGTGGCGGATGCCTTGAGTAGGAAGTACTCCGGGCAAGGTAATTGGATGGAGGCGCATAACGAGCGTTTGATTCGAGACTTGGAGTCTCTTGACATTTCTTGTGTGGCTAGAGGTGAGTCTAGCGTAGCTCGTTTGAACTGGATTGAAATGTAGTGTGATATAACGGATCGAATCCGAGAGGCGACCAGTGCGGACGAGGAGTGCCAACAGTTGGTGTTGGAGGCTCAGCAAAGCGAAGGCACTGCTTTGGAGATGGTTGGTGGAATTTTAAAAAGAGACGGAAGGGTCTGTGTTCCGCGTTTTGGCAAGCTTCGCGAGGAGTTGATGTTCGAGGCTCACTTTACGAAGTACTCCGTTCATCCATGAAGTACAAAGATGTACGCGGATTTGAAGAAATCTTTTTGGTAGCCTGGGATGAAGCGGGATGTCGCCCAGTACGTGAGCCGATGTCAGACTTGTGCCTTGGTGAAGGCTGAGTGCCAAAGGCCCGGTGGGTTCTTGAAGCCTCTTCCCATCCCCGAATGGAAGTTCGATGACATCTCTATGGATTTTGTGCATGGTTTGCCTCGATCGCAGCAGGGTAACGATGCGATTTGGGTGATAGTGGATCGCCTGACGAAGGTAGTCCACTTCATTCCGAATCAGAAGGGCGATGGCGTGGAGAAGCTCGTGGAGCTTTATGTTCGAAACATTGTGCGGTTGCACGGGATTCCGAAGAGCATCATTAGTGATCGCGATGGGCGGTTCACCTCGAAGGACTGGAGATTAGTGCAGAAAAGTCTAGGCACAAAGCTCAAGTTTAGTACCGCGTTCCATCCGCAGACCGATGGTCAGACGGAGAGAACGAACCGTACGTTGGAGGACATGTTGAGGATGTGTGCTCTCGACTTTGGCAAAGGTTGGGAAGACCACCTTTTCATGGTGGAGTTCGCCTATAATAATAGCTTCCAGGCGAGTATCAAGATGACGCTATACGAAGCTTTGTATGGAAGGAAGTGTCGAACGCCGATGTCTTGGGTAGAGGTGGGAGACAATAAGCTTTTGGGAAAGCAAGTGGTGGAAGATGCTTGTGAGATTGTGCGGACGATTCAGGAGCGCATGAAGGTTGCTCAGGATTGTCAAGCGAAGTATTTTAATGCGCGCCACAGAAACGTGGAGTTTACAGTGGGCGACATGGTCTACTTGAAGATCAAACCGTTCAAGGGTGTTTCGCGGGTGCGGCGACTCAAGAAGTTGAGTTCGCGATATTTGGGTCCGTTCGAGGTTACGGAACGTATAGGCGAAGCGGCCTATCGTTTGGCGTTGTCTGCAGAGGTGAGTGAATTACATGATGTTTTCCATGTCTCTGTGCTGAGGAAAGCTTTGGTGGAGCCGAGCGTCGTGGTTGAAGCGGCGGCGGTGCCGGTAATGGAGGATTTGGGGGCAAGGGTTCGCCCGGTTTGCGTGGAGGATTCGGAAGTCCGGTGAAAGAGGAATTTTAGTTCTCATTCTTATTATTAAAAGTCTTATTTAACTTTGTTTCAAATTAAGTGATATATATAAATATATATGAGTGCTGATTGAGAAAGTAAAGCATAAATAAACAAGCACATAACCAGATGACACAAGATATATAGTAGTTCCCCAAAACCTGGGTACATCTACTCTTCTACCCACTGGTAGGAATCCACTAGGAGGTTGTTGATAAGGTGCCCTCTCACCAAGGTGATTTTGATAAGGTGTCCACACACCAAGGTGATTTTGATAAGGTGTCCACACACCAATGGGAGTTTTGATCAGGTGCCCAATTCACCTATAAGCTTTTGATAAGGTGCTTATAAACCAAGTTGCAGGTTTTTGCTAAGGTGCTCTTTCACCGAGAGTAAACTTTTGAAGGGAGTTTTAACCCTTTACAAGATGGGAAGGAGAAAGGGAAAAGATATATTGTTCTTCTCTTTTTGCAGAGAAGACACTTGAAAATCCTGATTGGATGTTGAGTTGGATCTTGATGAAGATAGTGAAGAGAGCTCCCCCTGTCTGATTTAATTGTGGAGGCTCCTTTTCTTGGTTCCAAATCCTCTATTTCAAATGTATGGAGTGGATCACCTCTCATTGTTCTCTGTCGACCTTCTCCTTATTTATAGCTCTGTGTATTAAGATAACACTATATGAGAGAAATCAATTAGTAGACAGAGTATTAGAAAGAGAGAAATATTTCCATAACTATTATATTTATAGAAGGAAAGAATTTATTTTGATTTCAAATAATATCCATAATCAACTTAATCAATTTAGCCAAGAATCAATTAGAGGGAAGGAATGATTCATAACGGCTATAAAAGAATAATATTATTCCATATAAATCAGATCTATAGAAAGAAGGAAAGAGATCTGGTGTTATTTGAATTTAACATAGTAATCGACGTACGTCGATTACAATTCGATGTAAGCGTCGAATTCATCCTGGCTGGACGTCGAGAGGAGAATAAGGAAGGTGCGTCGACTAAGGTGCGTCGACTAGAAGTCAGAGCTACGTCGACATAAGATACGTCGAATTCTTATTAAAGTTACTTCGACTCATTCTAAAAGAAACGTCGACAACACTTCGACGTTGCGTCGAATACTATTCGACGCATATTTACTTAACCTTGATTTTTCTTTCTTAGAATTCATATTCAACTCATTTTGGGGGTTAAGACAAATCATTTTCCCAACAATCTCTCCCTATTTGTCTTAACCCTATTCAGAGAAAAATTGAATCAGCATTTAATCAACACATCAAAGCATATTTTATCGAAAGAGATATATTAGGAAATCAGAAAAATCATTTTCAGAGAATAAGGGGAGAATAGAGAACTAAGTAATCTTTGTGATTTCAGGTGTTAGCCTGTGTGAAAAATTAACCTAGCTCTGATACCAATTGAAAGAGAAGTTTTAGTTCTCATTCTTATTATTAAAAGTCTTATTTAACTTTGTTTCAAATTAAGTGATATATATAAATATATATGAGTGCTGATTGAGAAAGTAAAGCATAAATAAACAAGCACATAACCAGATGACACAAGATATATAGTAGTTCCCCAAAACCTGGGTACATCTACTCTTCTACCCACTGGTAGGAATCCACTAGGAGGTTGTTGATAAGGTGCCCTCTCACCAAGGTGATTTTGATAAGGTGTCCACACACCAAGGTGATTTTGATAAGGTGTCCACACACCAATGAGAGTTTTGATCAGGTGCCCAATTCACCTATAAGCTTTTGATAAGGTGCTTATAAACCAAGCTGCAGGTTTTTGCTAAGGTGCCCTGTCACCGGGAGTAAACTTTTGAAGGGAGTCTTAACCCTTTACAAGATGGGAAGGAGAAAGGGAAACGATATATTGTTCTTCTCTTTTTGCTGAGAAGACACTTGAAAATCCTGATTGGATGTTGAGTTGGATCTTGATGAAGATAGTGAAGAGAGCTCCCCCTGTCTGATTTAATTGTGGAGGCTCCTTTTCTTGGTTCCAAATCCTCTATTTCAAATGTATGGAGTGGATCACCTCTCATTGTTCTCTATCGACCTTCTCCTTATTTATAGCTCTGTGTATTAAGATAACACTATAGGAGAGAAATCAATTAGTAGACAGAGTATTAGAAAGAGAGAAATATTTCCATAACTATTATATCTATAGAAGGAAAGAATTTATTTTGATTTCAAATAATATCCATAATCAACTTAATCAATTTAGCCAAAAAACAATTAGAGGGAAGGAATGATTCATAACGGCTATAAAAGAATAATATTATTCCATATAAATCAGATCTATAGAAAGAAGGAAAGAGATCTGGTGTTATTTGAATTTAACATAGTAATCGACGTACGTCGATTACAATTCGACGTAAGCGTCGAATTCATCCTGGCTGGACGTCGAGAGGAGAATAAGGAAGGTGCGTCGACTAAGATGCGTCGACTAGAAGTCAGAGCTACGTCGACATAGGATACGTCGAATTCTTATTAAAGTTACTTCAACTCATTCTAAAAGAAACGTCGACAACACTTCGACGTTGCGTCGAATACTATTCGACGCATATTTACTTAACCTTGATTTTTCTTTCTTAGAATTCATATTCAACTCATTTTGGGGGTTAAGACAAATCATTTTCCCAACATCCAGCAGTTGCGTAACAAGGAAGTCAAGCTTGTAAAGGTGCGGTGGGACAACTGCGGGCGAGACGAATTCTCTTGGGAGCGTGAGCAAGCGATGCGGGAGGATTTCCCGGAACGTTTTGCATCAGGTATGCATCGCAGTTTTCTATTTCAGTTTTGAAATTTCGAGGACGAAATTCTTTTAAGGAGGGTGGAGTTGTAACACCCCGGTTTTGCGGAGTCTTGACGCACGATCGTGCGTTTTCTTAGCGCACGATCGATCCGACCGTGCGTGCTCTCCGACGGGCAAAAATGGTGTCTCTGTCGTTAGTCGTGCGTTCTAACGCACGGTCGTGCGTTCGGTAACAGATCCGTAAACATCAATTTTTGGGCGTCCGATCGAATTAGATCTTGATCGGACGACCCAAATAATTCGCTGGGGGGACTTAGGGCGTGGATGAGGGGTTATTCCCTCATTCTTTCAAGTACTTTCTCTCTCTTAGGTTGGAGAAAGGAGAAGGGGGCAAGGAGGAAGAAGAAGTGAACCCGCCATTGTTGGAGCTTCAGAGCTCCGTTCGCCGATCCGAGACCGACAGCGCACAGAGGGCATCGAGGCGCTTCTTCTCCACCGTTTGTTTGCAAGCTTCTCATGGCTAGGAGGAGATCTCAAAAGGTAACGACATTTCTCCTCCCGGTCTTTAGGATGCGTGCATGGCATCCCTTATTTTCTACATTTTTGGCACCGGATCCGTCGAGTGAGAGGGATCTGGGTCGCCTTGGTTCAAAAGGAACCATCGGGTTGATTGAGTCCGTCCCCGACATGATTTGCACTAGAGATCCGCTCCGTTAGCGAATTAGGCATTGTGGGTGAAGCCGGATTTGCGACCGTTGGTCCGATTCGGTGATGTTGAATGAAGCGCATATTAGGGGTTTTGTTAGAAATCCGATTACGGCGAACTCGTCGTTGTGATGCCCTTGTAGCTTCGTGTGGTAACGAATGTTGAGTTTTGGGCGGGGAAATAATGTGCGGATTATGGGGCTTGTGATGCCTAGGGTTGTGCGAATGCGCGATTGGTCTTTGTGGTCGGCTGGCTATCCCGTGAAGACTGAGATTCACGTGTGGAGAGTGTCCCGGCAAGATTAGTCCCTTCGGTGTTGACTGACGAGAATGTCTGTGCTACGGATGAGTCCGGTGACTGTCGCCAGGCGAGGCAATCGGTGGACGTTGTCCCGAGTGTAAGTCCGGGGCCTTGGGACGTTTTGTTTAAGCCAGAATTCTTAGTATCGGTCTTTGTGTGTTGTTGGCGGCCCGAGCATGTGAGCTGTTAGACAAGCCCGATGGCGTGGTGAGCCAGGCGAGGTGGGTCTCAACGAGAGCTCTTGGCTTTGGGGCTACGATGCCCTTGTGGGGAAATAATGAGTACCCTTGTGTTGGTGATGTATGATGATGTGTTAGATTCATACGCTTTAGGGTGCCTTAGGTGAAACCCGGGTTTGCATTCATTTTGCATTGTTAGGCCCCTTTTATTACCTGCTCAACATAGAAACGTGGATGATGTTTGTGACACTCATGCCTGTATTTATGTTGCTTTTTATGTACATTTGCATACGAAGTGCTGACTTGCAGGGTGAAGTAGTTCCCCGGGGTCCACTAGGACGGCCGGGAGGAGGGATGTTGTTACACCGTTTGTGGTCAGTCATATCTGACCCTCGTTTACCGCTCTTTGTGATTTGGATGCAGGTCAAGAATCGCAGGCTGGACCCAGCGCGCCGGCCAAAAAGGCCTAAAGCCTCATGAAGTGCTTAGTTGTTTTTCTGTATTACTTTCTTCGTACTTTGTTATATCCGGCTTGCATGCCGAGGTAGTCAAGGAAAAACTATCTTTCCCCTTTTGTTGGGATGTCTTATTAGTATTGAATGTTTGATGATTTGGACGTTGGTTTTGTAAGGTCTTAAGGCTAGTTGGACTCCTTTGTACTGTGGACAATCTCTGTGGTTTTGGTTTGTTTCCGCAGTGTTATCTGAGTTTTGAGATTGGGTAGTTAATATCATCTTTTAATACCAAAGCTGTGGTGGTTATATGCTGTGGGGTCCCGGCCGGACCCATATTATATGGTCATTACACGGGAGGTGTTACATGTGGAGTGTTACACATCCTGCCGCCGCAATTTTGCTCATGGTCGTCACTAGTTTGTGCAGCTCCTTCTTCGGGATATTCAATCACATGCTGGCGAACGCAGACTCATTGCCAGATCGAGATTTCAACGTGCGATCTTCTCCATCATCACACTCAGCGCTTCAGTGAGAAATTCGGGGACATGTGGATCTCCAGCGCGCCCTTGCCGATCTTGTGCTCTTTTACATCCGAGTACACAAGCGTCAGGAACGTCTCTAGAATCGTCGCATCAAAGCCGCGTTTCTTGATATTAAGCTTGAAGAAGCGGACAGTAATGGGTATTTGAGGACCAAAGCAGAATTATTGAAGCAGAATTTGAGAGGAGGGACTTGCTGTGTCACACCTTTTGTGAGCAAGAGGGGTCTAATTGTTCCTACTGCTCGTGCCATAATGAGTGTCTTCGGTGTCGTCGGCCTTCAAGAGAGGATGACAAGAACATAATCGAAGCCATAGTAAGCGCACTTCTCAGCTACTTCATGATTTTTTTTCCTTAGCTTTTAGGTTTCGTTTGGCTCGGCTTATTTGCTCCCGTGAGTTTGGACAAAAACGTAATTGTCATGCCAAACATTTTACGCTTAAAACTAGTTTCTTTTCTTGGTAACGGTAGCAACATATGTCATACCAAACATACATTCTACGATAATGACGTTTTTGTCCAAACTCACCGGAGCAAATAAGTCGAGCCAAACGAAGCCAAATTTAAGCGCCGCAGATTCTTATACTATTTGCGATATGTACGGGGCAGTTATATAGATCGATTGAGAGCTATTTGGAGATTGCAGGGATCCCTTGCCGTGTCCAGAGGAATCATAGATTCCCATCTCAAGCAATGGGTCATACCGATGCTTGCGTACTCAGATATCTCTGGTGAGATTTGGGTGCGATCATATTTAGTAAAATGAGAGACTGAGATCCCTTTCTTGAATAAATTCCTAATGAAAATGGCTTAGGGTCAGTTCGTTTGGACGGAATTGAGCTTCTTAAATTGCAATTGAAGATATAATTCATATTTTGTCTTTCGTTTGCACATTTTAATGTTGGAATTGAATTTTAATGAATTACGTGAAATTTATTTTGAACTAAAACCAATTATTTCTAATATATATAAGAATTTGATAATTCCGGCAGATCGCATATTTTCACCCAGCGGCGCGTATTTTCGCCCAGGCGAGCATTTTTCGCACAAACGAGTGCCCGTGCGTATGTTTTTTTCGCTCGGGCCTGCTAATTCTGCCTCGACATGCATTTTTTGCCCGGACGAACATTTTTTTGCCCGGGGGCACATTTTTTCACCCGGGCACGCTTTTCCCGTGCGTGTTTTTCGCCTTAACTTGCGGTTTTTTGCCTGAGCGCGTATTTTCGCCTGGACACACATTTTTCGCCCGGACGCGTTTTTTTGCCACAATACTCATTTTTCGTCTGAGCACGCGGTTTTTTGACCGGACGCACGTATTCCACGCGGGTGCGCTTATTCCCGCGGGCGCACTTATTTCGCGCGGGCACGCTTATTCCGCGCGGGCGCACGTATTTCTCCCGGGCGCACGTATTCCGCCCGGGCGTGCGTGTTATTCACCCGAGCGCGCGGATTCCGCCCTGGCGTGCGTGCTATTTGCCCGAGCGCGCGTTATTCGCCATGAAGCACATTTTTCGTCAGGGAGCGCATTTTTCGCCCGGGCGTGCGCTGTTTCGCTCGAGCACACACATTTTCGATCGAGTGCGCGCTTTTCACCCTGACTCACACATTTTCGATTAGGCGCCCGCTTTCCGCCGGGTCACGCGCATTTTTACCTGCGTGCCTGGGCACGCGTTTATCGCTCGGACGCAATTTTTTCGCCCGAATGCATGTTTTTCGTTCTAGCACGTAATTATAATATTGAATTTGATTTATGAAAGGAACAATAAAATTGATCAATTCTTTAATATTCTCTATTTCTGAGAGCACTATAATTTGAATTAAATTTACAATTCCTAAAAAATTTGAAATTGATCAAAATTTCAATATCTAATATCAATTCCAACTAAATTAAGTAGCACTTATACTAATTAATTTTTTAGTTATATTTGTAGGAATGGGGGTGTCATCCCCTACTCACCTCCATTTCATTTCCATTTTCGAATACCCAAGCCACTCCTCAATCGGTAGCTCATCGCACTCCGAGGAGGGAGGAGAGGGCGAAGTTAGCATCGAGTATGGGGATATTTGAGTGGGACTGGTGGGGGGTGGCGGCGGCGACTGCGGCCGTTGCTGTGGCGGCGGCGGCGACAGGGCTGTGGTGGGCGGTGATGTGGTTGCACGAGTGGGCGCACGAGAGAAAACTCGGCGAAGATCTGCGTCGACGTCTTCCGCCGGGGGATTTGGGCTTGCCGTTCATCGGCAATATGTGGGCTTTTCTCCGGGCATTCAAGTCCAGCGCTCCGGATTACTTTATCGATTCTTTCGTCGGCAGGTCTGCCCCTCCATTTCCCCCTTATCCCGCTCTCGTTTCTGTCTTTCTTTAATTAAAGTTAATCCATGTCAGATTATTGTTTAATTATGGATTGATATTAAATTTTAGATCTAAAAGTTCAAAGTTCATCCCGAGATTTAATTTTTCTGTCGATTATTTTTAATTTCACTCGAATTCAAAGCAATCAGTATCAGTTTCTGGTATGTAATTAATCATAATTTCCTGAAAGTGAATCGGGGATCTTTGATTAGGAGCTTAGGACTAAATCAATTTTTTTTTATGATTACAAAATGATATAAACCTGAAAAGCTGAACAGTCTAAACCCTAATTTTCTCAAAGTTGTCTTAGGCTTAGCATAGACCGTGAGCTTGTCCTAGCTAAGGCATTGTCTAATAAAGCTAATTAATTCGAATAATTACACGGTTAAGTACACAATTAGGTTACTTAATAAACTCAATAAATTTGTTAATTAAGCCACTTCATTACTAATTATAAGATTTGTAAATCCTTTTTGTGCTCATTTAATAACTTAGCATTTAGTAATCCATGATTAATCATTATTTGCATTTATTTAGTTTTTTAATAATTAACTAGAGCTATTTGGTGAGTAGTCATTAATTAATTACTAATTAACTTAATAACCTACACTATTATTAATAACTAGCGAGTCTTGTTAGTTAATCTAATTTGTTGGATTCATTAAATACCTTAAGTACTTATCTCATTTATTTTTAAAACCCATTTAATTTACTATTATTTAACTAATATTAGCTCAACCATTCACATATATTTGTCGTTCATATTCTTGATATTAATTATTTGATAATAACATATTGATTTGTTGATACTTAATATGCATTTTCAATTATTATCTTATTTAAGCGTGAGTATAAAAAAAATATAAAAGAGACAATAGAAAAATAAAAATGGAAAATAGACTCATAACACTCACCCTCAAGTTGACCATGAGATTATGCATACCTAATTTGCTAATAAGCTCAACAAAGACATTCACAATCAATGCCGATCTACTAATTGTTAGTGAAAGCATCGGCTAATTGTTTGTTAGATGGAACAAAAGGGAAACACTATTTTTCCTCTCTCACTCTTCTCCTTGATAAAATTCCGATCTACTTCGATATGTTTGATATGATCATACTGAGCTGGTTGTAAGTTATACTGATGGCAACCGTGTTATCACAGTACAAACTTATAGGACATTTTTCAACTAGACCATGATTCTTTATAATGGCAATAACTTACAAGACCTCACCAACCCCATGGGCTATAACCCTAAACTCAGCTTCTAAACTAGATCTTGCCACAACATATTTTCTTACTTCACCATGTCATAAGATTACCCCCAATAAATGAACAATAACCTCTAGTAGAATAGGAGTCCAATTGAGCTTTACCAAGTCGAGTTTAGTTGGTGGCACTGAATTGGTGCCACAAGCCCAATTTGGGCTAACCCCAACCTAATATGGTTAGAGTGAGCCAAATTTGCATATGAGTGGAAAGGGGAAGTGCCTTGACCGCACGATCTGGATCCATTTCTAGATCGGCTGCACAATCTGGATCCACTTCCAGATCAACGACGTGATTATGACTCTCCCGGAGAATTTATCCGGGGAGGCAAGTTTCCTTCACTGATCTTCGGTAGCGACGAGAGAGGTCAAATCGTTAGAGTGCTCTCTCTCTCTCCACTGGACCTCTTGATCCCCCGGCTCTGAAGATCCATTGAATTCCCTCCAGAGAACGAAAGAAGGGATCCATGGCCTCATCACCGCTGCAGGCAAGTCATGGAATTACATAGAGAGAGATTCTTAATATCTAGAAAAGGATAGCTAGACCATTAAGTATCCAAGATCTAAGCTCAGAGGAGGGAGAGAGGATCACCTCATCAATAGAGTGGCGGCCGAAGCACCGAGAAGGAGCCATTGCCATCAAGCTTCGCTGTGAGCTCAATCCGAGCTCCTCTAGTTTCCTCCAATTACTTTCTGCAGTTTTATCATTTGCTCATGCTTCTTATACGGGGAATGGTGAGCTCAAATCGGTTTCTTAAGGTGTTCAAATGACTAAACATCGGTATTCTTTCGGTTTTATAGGTAGAGAGTGGAGAAAGGTATTATACACTTGATTTCTCCAAGTACTCCAATTTACTTGCATTCCCCACATCTATATTATATCAATTTGGATAATCACTCTTAATGGCTCGAGAATGTTCAATTGGGTTTACGGTAACCTAATTGGCCCAAGCCTAATCCACTTAGCCTTTGTTTAGGTCATTTGGGTCAAATTGACACCATTCAGTTAACTTTGACTTAATTAACTATCTTTAGGTCCCCAGTGACTAAATCAGCTCAAGAGTAGCCCGATTGTGCCCCGTCTTACTAAGTTGGTTACCAACCTGGCTAATGGGCTAAGTTGACCCATTTGATCAGTTTAGCCCATTTGAACCCCATAGGGCCTTATAGGTTCTTAGTGACCTTATATGTCCCACCAGGTCATAATTCCATTGTTTTACCTATTTGGTCAACTTAACTGATTAGAACCAAATTTGCGTCAATTTAGTCATTTAACCTGGTTAAGTGACTTACTTCACCTGATTCATATTTTTGGGGTGTTACAACAAGGACTCGATTTTAATTCCTTAGGTCAAAATAATCCTTAAGGGTTCTTACGATGTATCATATTTTATATAAGAAGGTTTACAAAGGAGGCAAAATAAAGACAATTAAAAAAAGACGGAAAATTAAAGAGTCTGCGTCATGCCTCCTTTGAGTTGTCCATTTGTGTGATTGTCACATGCACTTTGATCGGACGCAAATACGACGGGAGAGGGCAGGAAGATGGGGCGTAACCACCTTAAGATCCGATCTTTATTTGCATTTGTCTTTAATTGTCACATTTTAGTTTTATTCACATTTATTTACGGCGCAGGTTGGTCCAGATCGCATGCTATTTGGATTTTGTAGAACTTTGTATTTATACCTGGTTTTATGTTTGAACCGGGCTTGCCTGAATGATAATTTCTGTTTTGAGAATCTTGAGGTTTAGGGCTCTATCTCTACCGCCAACTCCCTCCTCTTTTTTCTTTCTATCGTGCGACTATTGCCCCCATCTGTAGCAGTAGTTGTTGCTACGCTCCCACAATCACCCTCCTGTGGCTGCTCCAGTGACCGTGCTTGCTGAATCAGCAACGCGAGTGATACCTCTTTAGCAGGGGATCCCTCGACCAATGACCCTCTCACACCGTGTTTCCCCCATCCACTTCCCCCACCAATGCCTCGCTTTGGACGTCGCGGAAAGGCTCCACACAAAACTCATCATAGGCCGTCATTGAGGATCTCAGGGAAAACACCATTGACAACAATACCTATCTCCTTCCTTTTACTGTATCCCGTCCTGCGACCTAATCCTATGTCTGGGACTGTGACGACTTGGTATTAGAGCCGACCATGACGGGATTCGACGACCCCGTGAAGGCTATGTTTGAGGGGATGTACAAGATGATGATGAACCACATCGCCGCATCCAAGGATCGACAACAAGCGTCCTTAGTCGAACATTCAGCTTGCATGAAGAGCCTTATTTCCCCTTAACATGGTAGCGACGACTTCTACTGCGATTGGGTGGGAAGCAGTCACCATGGAGGCTTTCCCTTCCACGGTGACTGAGAGGGATCCCAAGGGGGCGCCACGAAAACAACGCCCTCCCTCGCTACGTTAAGCTGGAGTTATCGACTTATGACGATGAGAGCGATCCACTTGTTTGTCTAACTCGGTGCGAGCAATTTTTCGCCAAGCATAGGACGCCGACCATGGAGTGGATATCACTCACTGCTTGTAACTTAATAAGATTGGCGCATATGTGGTTTTTGCACCTCAACTTGGAGAAGCCCCACAATACATGAGACGAATTCAAACAGTTCTGCCACATGCGCTTTGGTCCCTCGATGCGGGGAAATCCTTTGGGGGATTTGATTCCCTCAAACAAGCGAGGGCGATCGACGATTACTATCGCGGGACTCCAAGAGTGTCGTCACTTAGATGTCGTGTTTGAGGATCCTCCTGAACTCACAACAACTATGATCTTGGCGCATATTTGTGATCGCCGACTTCAACTGGATAATGCCAATGACTATAAGCGAATGCCACCACCCAGCATGCCTCAGGACCCAAACCGATGAGTCCACCACCATAGGGGTGGCGTCGGGGGACCAACAGTGGCCTCACCGTTGTTCCACCGTAGGCTGTCGCCGATGGAGAGGGGAGAACACCGAGCGAAAGGGATCCGCTTTAATTACGATAAAGCTTATGCTTCAGGGCATCAGTGCAAAAAGCTCTTCTGGCTAGAACTGGAAGGAGTCGGGGACGTGGGCCCTACGGATGAGGATGTGCCAAAGATTTCTCGCCACTCCATGAATCGTGCACAGAGTTTATAGACGATTCAACTTCAGTCCAGAGTGGCTAACCACTTAGTCCGAGTTTTGGTGGATTCAGGTAACACTCACAATTTCATCGGGGAGAAGGTCGCTCATATACTCAGACTCACCATCTCGCCTAAGGAGTCGATACACTTTATCGTCTCCAATGGAAAGCAATTACATAGTGCCAACCTATGTGCGGACGTACAACTGAAGGTTCTCATGGCCGTCATTCAAGAGGATCTTTACGTCATTCCATGACAGGATTCGACGTCGTCTTGGGGGTCCGTTGGCTTTGCACCCTGGGTCCGGTCATGTGGGGCTTCATGCCCCTCACCATAACTTTCTAGATCCAGTCCCGCGTCTTTTGGTTAGGTCAGGAGGGGAAGAGTTCCACACGCCTCGCCACCATTCAACCATTCACTTCTCAACAGGGATCTTGCGGGGCTTACTGGAGGGGCATGACTTCTTTTTGAGGATCCGATGGATCTTCCCCCGCTAAGGTCCCAGAACCACCACATCCATCTGTCGCCTGTGACAATACCAATAACGGTTAGACCGTACTTGTACCCCTTCCTTCATAACGATGAGATTGAAAGACATGCTGGACGATGCTGCAGCGAGGGATCATTCGGCCAAGCCAGTCCCCCTTTTCGTCTCCCATCCTCTTTGTTGGAACCAAGAAACTGGTTAACAAAAGTTCGAACCAAAGGGTAGTCCAAGGTTACTGATCCTGTGGTCTAACTCCACGGATCCGATGGCTAGAGCGAGAGAGAGAGAATTCAGACTGTCTACAAACACAACCCGAGTGCTGCAGCGAGGAGGTCCTGTCACATACCCGAAAGTCTAAAAGAACTTCCCCTCCAAAGCCAAGAGCTGAGCTAGGCACTAGGGATACACGAACTTGAAGAGTAATAAACTTGGGGGGGGGGGGGTAACATGCCTTTTCATGTACCTTTGGGCTCCTATTTATAGACAATCCAGGGGGGAGGTATTGGTTTGCGAATAGCCACCCCTACGAGGTCTATAGGAGGTCTCTGAGTGGTCTCCGAGTTGATTTCTGCAGGATGCCGAACTGATTTTTGTAGGTTGCCGAGCTAATTTATGTTGGCTGCCGAGCTGATTTCTGCAGGCTGCCGAGCTGATTTCTGCAGGCTGCCGAGCTGATTTCTGCATGCTGCCGAGCTGATTTCTGCAGGCTGCCGAGCTGGTTTCTGCAGGCTGCCGAGCTGGTTTCTGCAGGCTGCCGAGTTGATTTTTGCAGGCTGCCTAGTTGATTTTTGCAGGCTGCCGTGCTGATTTCTGCAGGCTGCTGAGCTGAATAGTGAAGAGCTGATTTCTGCTGAGCTGAATACCTGAGACTGCCGAGGTCTCCTGTGACGAGTACTCCTTTGACGAGCAGTCCTGTGACGAGTACTCCTGTGACGAATACTCCTGTGACGAGTACTCCTATGACGAGTACTCCTGTGATGAGTACTCCTGTGACGAGTACTCCTGTGACGAGTACTCTTGTGGTTACTGTCGGGCACCGAGTTGAACATATGTGGTCTCTTCCTTATGCACTTATGATCTCGACGAATTACGAGTTATACACAGTCTTGGTTAAGAAGCATAATAAGACTTGGCGCTTTTGCGTTTACTATCGGGAACTAATCTCCAAGATTATCACAGATAAGTTCCCGATCCCAGTAGTCGGTGAGCTCCTCGACGAACTACATGGAGCTCGATTGTTCTCCAAGTTGGACCCGCGCTCAGCTACCACCAAATTTGGATGCATATTGACGATGTGGGGAAAACGACATTCCGCACCCATCATGGCCTCTACAGTGAGGTGATCCACCTTCCACATCCTTTCAGGCTCATAATCACAACATTCTTCTATAGAAGATATTTTTCCTACCTTTTTACTTTATGCTGGTAATGCTTGATAAGATAGTCTTGTGTGAGACTTTATTACTTCAATTCACATTCATAATTTGGAGTACCCGGCCCCTCCAAAGAAACGCATATACTTATCATATTCTTCTGTATAGATAGCCTGAAAGAGCTGAGTGACGACCCACCATGGAGAGTGCATGGAAGAGAAACAACAACTCAGATTATACACAGCACCTTTTTACTGTAGCAGAACACAGCAAAACAGAGGACTCCAAAACCAACACATCAGCTAAGAGGAAGATGAACTTAGCATAACAAGGTTCAATTTTGAGGAAGATCTCCATTATCGATAAAGATCCTCGTCGACAGCCGCAAAAGCTCCTATACAACCCGTCAAAAGCCGCAACACAGTAGTCCAGCTCGTCGACAACAATAGACAACTCGTCAATAACAACAGACACATAACACGACTCCTTGACAACAACCTAGCTCGTCGACATCAACACCCAACTCATCGACAACAACAAACCCTTAGTCACGTACATTGACATCAACGAACGACATGAGATGTTCTCCCAGGCGACGACAAGGAGCATCTTCGATGCCAGGGATCGTGTCGTTCCCTAGATCAACACGATTACGCTATGATACCATGATAAAAATAGTACATTAGATGAGATCTAAGTCTATTAATCGAAGAGGCATCCAGTCATATCCCATGTCCTCACATGTTACCCTAATTCTTCATCACAAACATATTTATATGTGGTAGCCCAAATCAAGTGATATGGTCACCTGTAGGTAACCATAAGTCGAATGCTACCTTCTTACAAGGGGAATTCATCCATCTATGAAGACTGGGTTGGGTTGACCTATGGTTTGCATACACCTGGTATGCTCTGACACACATACTTGATTTGTGAGAGGTTGAGAAAAGCTGGCCTTTTACAAGTTGTTATCCGAGAATAAATAAAGCATAGTATATTCTTCCCTCCAATTGGTGTATCCGGGAGGTAGTGAAGTAAATTGATGAACCAATTTATTTAATGTGTTCAGTGTTGTGTTTATTTATCTTTATGTGATTGCTTTGTGTGACGTGATGTGATTTTTCTGCGTGATAATTGCTTATTGAAAACTTTTGATGTGTTCTATTTTATCTATTTTTCGTTGTGCGCATTGTCTTGTGTTAATGCATCAAAAATATTTTCAATTAGTTAATTATTTTTGTGATTATCGAGCATATTTTATTTACCTCCTTTAAGGTTGCATACTGATCCAACATTATTTAGATACTTTCTTAGGATTGAGGTAGCTATATCTGTTGAAACCAATAAATGGTCTCGGTGGAGTTCGGGGCCCCCAACGGGTTGGGGGGCGACTGGCACGTACTAATCTCGCGAGAGAACAGACCGGAGTCTCGGAGTTGGACACTGATCCTTAGGCTTAGCTAGGAGGACCCACCACACACCCGGAAGATCTTTGGAGCGCTTCCCCTCCCAAGCCAAAAGCTGAAGTCTGGGCACCTTGGAGAGCTCAAGGAAGGCCTGAGGAGAGAGAAGCTCCAAAAAGAAGAAGTCCTCTCCAAAGGTGCCCTTTGGATCCTATTTATAGACTTTCTGATCTGGCCTGCAAATAGCAGGAATCCGCCTCTCGATTTTACTATATGCACCCCAAATTTGGTCTGCTGATAGCCAATCTCCGTTGTTCGGAGGGGCTATTGGCAGGCCACGAGGGTAAAAGGATAATTTCCTTCATGGGCCTAGGGACAAAGGGCCTGCGAGGACAGTACTCGCGAGAGCTCTCGCTGTCCTCTCGCGTGCCTCGCTCGCTGGTCCGCGAGTCCCTCTCTTGGAGGCCGCATGCCGGGATCCGACCTCGCAAACCTCCATGTTGCCGAGAATAGGTCGTCTCGCGGGTACTCGACGAGTACTCATCTCGCCCTCTTATCTCGCCCTCCTATCAGCCTGGCGAATACCCCGGGTTGTACACAATCCCCGCTCTTTGCGAGGTTGTCCTAAGCTCGCAAAGAATCATCCAACCCTGGGTGTTCGCTTGGCGACAGCTGTCTTGTCGGGAATCTTTCCGTGGGCCCCACCGTTAGGCTATAAATACCACTCGAGCTGAAGGGTGTCTTCACTTTCTTCTCCCCCTTATTCTTCTCCTCACTGTAGCTGTCCTCCGATGCCTCTCTCCAAAGAAATGGAGGCTCGCCTGAAGGCTTCCAAGGCTCGCGAGGTGTCGATGATGATGAAGCCCCCGGCGTGGATGAGTCGCCCGTCCCCCTCTCCTGTGCCGAAAACGAAGAAGGCGAAGGCCGCTCGCCGACTGGGAGACGATACTGTCGACCTGGAGTCTTCCCCTAGCGACAAATCCGTCGACAAGGTAAGGATTACCCGTCTCGATTACTGTTTCTAAGCTTCGCCTCTGTAGGTCATTAAGACCAACAAGGATGCTGGCGGGCCCTCGAACGAACCCCCCACTACTCCTCGGGAAAATGCGAATACCGTTGGCGAGAATCCTGACGGTACATTACTTGATCTCGCCAATTTTACTTAAATCGTGTTACCCGATGATGTTTCTTACCTCTTTATTTTTCTTCTTCAGCTCCGCCCCCTGCGAGCCCGGGGCAACAGGGTCAGCGAACTCCTTCCCCTAAATGCCTGGACGCGACCATCCTGGTACCGAACTTTAGCCTTCTCGCCAATGAGGACTCAGGCGGCTCGCACCGGCCGAAAGGTCCCCTCGTAGGTACAACGAAATACCCCCCTGGAAAGGGGAAGACTCACATCCCTTACTATGGCACCGCCTTCGATCCTCCGCCGGGTTCTTTTCGCCCTCCCCCGGGTAAGCCTTCTCGCATCTCCGATATTTACCCTGATATTTGTCCCTCCTAACCTCGCGTGCAACCCTCTTCAGCGGACTGCGAGACCCAACACACCGACTCCGAATTCGGGGATGAGGAAATGTCCCCCTTTCCTGAGCAGGTGGAGGACTTCCTGGGCGATTCGCGAGAACCCGAGGTGATAAAACAGCGAACCGCGGAGTTATTCCAAAAGCAAAACCAGATGCTGCAGGACCTCAACATCCAGGCGAGAGTGGACAGGCGGGCCGCCGAGGAGAGATATGCTTCTCTGATGGATGAGTGCGATAAACTTCGTGCTGCGATGCCTCGCGATCCCGATGAGTCCGCGACCTCCGAGGAGATGCTCATAGCGAGGATTAAAGATTTCGCCCACCTGATTGATCGCGACGCCCGCGCTGCCGCTGAATTCCATAACCCCAGGAGGCCGCCGAGGATGGGACCGCGAGGCGGCGGCAGATGGCAGTGGCTGCCTTACTGATCTCGCGACTTTAGTTTTTTCTTCGTGGAACATTTCCGTTATTTTTGTATTATTATTCCGAACAATCTCGCATGGCTGTGGCCTCTATTAGCTTTCGCTCACTAAGAACTGTGGACAATTATTAAATGTGCTATTGCTTGCGGCTTCTATACTGCTGCCTATCCTTTATCTTGTTTTCTCCCGCTAGTACTGTTTCTGCTCGCGAATCGTTTATTTGGACTAACCCTGCAAATTGATCTCGCTCGCCGGTCATTGGCGGAATGATTTTCGTTTTCGCGTGTCCCCATGATGTGACGTTTTGACTAACCGTACCCCCGGCGCTTGGGCTTCTTCCCGCCATTTTCATTTTTCTATAAATAGCTTCTCATTAATGCCGTTTATCTACCGTCTCCCTCAGACCATTCCTTCCTCTCAGTTGCAGAGCTCTCGCCAGTCTGTTCTCGCATTCCTCCATTCTAGTTCCCGCAGGTATTCCAGATGGTGAAAACCGGGAAGGACGACCGCGAGGCCGAAGGTCGGCTAAAATGCGCCTGGGCTTTCTGCGAACACGACTTCTTTTGCTGCAACATGAGCGAGGACGAATACCTCACTTCCCTGGCCGACTTCGTCCCCCCCGAGTTCACAGCTCGCCGACCGGGGGAAGACGAGGTGATTAACACCCTCCGGCCCGACGAGATCGCCATCCCCATCGCACGTTTCGCGGTGGGCCTGCGACTTCCCCTCTGGCCCGAGATTCGCCAGGTACGTTCTCTTTTCCTCTTCGTTCTTCTCGCGGGATTAGTCTCGCTCGCAACAGTTTTCATCGTTTGTGGTTTTCCAGGTGCTCAGGCACTATGGTGTAGTTCTCGCCCAACTCACCCCTAACGCGATGGCGGTGATCGTGGGTTTCGCCTGCTTCCTGCGCGAGGAGTGCATCGAATTTAGCCTTCCGGTCTTCCGGAAACTGTTCTCATTCCGCGCCTATACAGAGGGCACCGTCTACTTTGTAGGCTCGGGGTGTAAGGTCGTCGAGACCGTCAACAAGGCCCACTTCTGGGCCCAGAAGTTCCTCCTTGTAAAGGGGAACTTCGGCAATATCCCCACCTCGCCTATCCAGTACAACGACAGCGTCTACCGCCCTCCCGTTCTCGGCGGCCACGATGCCGACCTCTGTCAGTTCTTTCAGAAGAAGAACTTCGAGGCGGGCCATCTCCGCCGCAACGTTGACAAGCTACTACCGGTGCTCCCCGGGGAAGGTAAGGATCTCGCCCCACCACTCGGTTTCTCTTTAGTTCTCGGCATTCTTTCTAACACGACTCTTGTCAGGTGAGCGAGACATCCCCCTCCACCCTCCTTATGCGAGCAACATAAAACCCTCCGCCGACCTCGCTCTCGCTACCATGGGGGCGGCGGCATGCCGAGAGGTTACCCCCGCGACTGCTACCACTTCCAAGAAGAGGGCGGAGGCCTCGAGTAGCAAACCCTCCCGCCAGCCAACTCCAAAGAGACCCAAGAAGGGCGAGAGCTCGCGCGCTTCCGTGAAGGGGAAGCGCCCTGTCGAGCTCTCGGGTCGTGAGGCCGGCACTTCCGCGCTCCCCGAGGATCTGGAAGCCGAGGAGCCAACCGAGGTCACCGTCAGGACCTCGGCACCGCCACTTCCGTCGAACCACCTGCACTTCGGCCTCGGCGAACGAGCCCGGGATGAAACCAGCGAGCGCCTAGTGCGCTGGAGAGAAGAGGTCAACCGGATCGATGTCTCCTCCATACTTCCCACTTGGGTGGAGAAGGACGTCGCAACCTCCCACGCCTTCAACTTCTCCTTCATCATGTACGGTCGTGAGGACGCCACGGCTTATAAGGAAGAAACCGCGAGAGGCCTCGCCTATGAAAGCGCGAGGTCCCAGTTGCGGGCTATGGAGCTCGCCCACATGACGGGGAGAAGATGCCTGCAGTTGGAGCGCGAGTATGCAGAGCTTGTCGAGGCCTACAAGGCCTCCCAGGCGAAAGTCGACGAGTTGAAGGAAGAGCTAGCTGCCGCCGAGGCCGGGGTGGTGAGTCATTTATCTACAGCATCTCCTTTCTCCCCAACTTGTTTTGTCTTACGCGTTTCTTGTTCGCAGGATGCCGAGATGGCCAGGCTTTCGGATGCTCGGGTCCTGAGCCTGGAGGGCGAGGTCGCCGGGCTGAAGGCACTCAACCGCGACCTTGCTCGCGCCACCGTCCCCCCTTCTCCCCACCGTTTAAAGGAAGAGAGGCGAGACCGCGACGAGGCGCTTCGCGTAGAGTCGACGAATGCGGCTCGTTTCGTCTTCCAGGCCATGAAAGGAGCTGAACTGTTGGTTGCCGAGGCCGAGAGCGTGACGGTCGAGGACATCGTCCCGGAGCTCTTCAAGCCGCTCCCGCCGGTGAAGGACAGCGACGACGAGGAGTTTCTGAGCGAGGCTTAGGAGACAATTTTCATTTTGTTTTTAATGTATATTTTTGGGGCTGGCGAGATCGCCGCCTAATGTAACTAAACTCTTACATTGGAATGGAAATTTTGTGCACTGTTCTTTCTTGCTTGGTATTTTCTTTGATTTCATTTTTATTCGCTAGTTTGTGTATAGTACTCGCTCCTTGCCGTCTCGCTTATTTTATATATGCCGAGAATTCCGCTTCTCGCCCAGCGAGAAGTTGCCCTAAATTTCCGACCATATTTCTTAGGGACCAAACCCCCTTTTCTCATTATTATCTTGTGCCGAGGACCCCCCTTCTCGCCAAAACGAGAAGTTATCCTCGCTTTCGAACTCTCTTAGGGACCAAACAGTAGAAAACGGGAATTGTATTCGGATAACCCTAAACCGGGCAAGCGCATACATATATAAAAAAGACATACACGTGACATATCACGTGCATAATAAACACGAGAAAATAACATAAAAAGGCGAATATTCAACTCTCCCCCTCAAGTTGGGAATATATATTGATCATTCCCAACTTGTTAGTGTTGTCCTTGAAGCTGTCGCTGCATAGCCCCTTGGTGAAGACATCGGCAAGCTGGTCAAAAGAGTTTACAAACGGAGTACAAATATTTCCCTTGTCAAGGTGATCCTTGAAGAAATGTCTATCGACTTCCACATGTTTGGTTCTGTCATGCTGCACGGGATTGTGTGCAATGCTGATAGCAGCCTTATTGTCACAATAGATCATAATAGGATTGTTCCCTTGAAGATCTATATCACGGAGAATAGTCTTCATCCACAGTCCCTCACAAACGCCTTGGGCCATGGCTCTATACTCTGCTTCTGCGCTTGAGCGAGCTACCACATTCTGCTTCTTGCTCTTCCACGAAACGAGGTTGCCTCCTACAAAGGTGCAATACCCAGTGGTAGACTTTCTGTCGTCTTGGCTACCAGCCCAATCAGCATCTGTAAACACTTCAACTTCCAGTGACTGACTGTCTTTGAACAAAATCCCACGTCCTGGTGCCTTTTTGAGATAACGTAACACCCTGAAGACAGCCTGCTGATGACGTATGGAAGGAGAGTGCATATACCTGCTTAGGACTCCCACAGCGTATGTAATGTCAGGGCGAGTATGGGACAAGTATATAAGCCGCCCAACCAGACGTTGGTATTTTGAGGCATCCACTTTCTCCCCACCAATATCTGCATCAATTTTGTGATTAGCCTCAATAGGAGTGTCCACAGGGGCACACCCAAGCATCCCAGTCTCCTCAAGAAGATCGAGAGTATACTTCCTTTGGGAGATGAAGATCCCACGTTGAGACCTTGCAACTTCAATTCCCAGGAAATATTTCAGCTTCCCCAGGTCCTTGACTTCGAATTCTTTGCCTAGTTGTTTTTTCAAGTGGTTGATCTCCTCCAAGTAGTCTCCGGTAATGATGATGTCATCCACATACACAATAAGAATAGAAACCTGTGGACCCTTCCTCTTGATAAAGAGAGTGTGATCAGCTTGACTTTGAGTGTATCCAAGTTGAAGCATGGTCTTGTAGAAACGTCCGAACCACGCTCTCGGAGACTGCTTTAGGCCGTACAGGGATTTTAGAAGGTGGCAGACCTTCCCCTTGGATCCTTTGACCTCAGAGCCCGGGGGAATATCCATGTAGACTTCCTCTTCCAGATCACCATTTAAGAACGCATTCTTGATATCAAGTTGCAGTAGCTCCCATTTACGACTCGCAGCGCAGGAGAGAAGCACACGAATTGAGTTCATCTTGGCAACAGGAGCAAATGTCTCTTGATAGTCAATGCCTTGAGCTTGGGTATATCCCTGAGCCACCAACCGAGCTTTGTACCTCTCCACCATTCCATCTTGATTTTGTTTAACTGTAAAGACCCAACGGGATCCGACCGTTCGCTTCCCAGGAGGAAGACTAGCAAGCCTCCATGTCTTGTTTTTATCCAAGGCGCACAGTTCCTCCTCCATTGCCTTTTTCCACTCAGGTATCTGAACAGCCTCCTGCCATGTCTTAGGAATCACAATAGATGAAAGAGAAGAGATAAAGGCTTTATGGGCCTGAGAGAGATGATCATAACAAATGTAGTTGGCAATGGGGTGTTTGGTGCCACCCTTTTTACCTATAAGACGAGCCAGAGGAATATGGAGGTCATCATCAGAATCTGGTGCGGAGACAGTCACCGGCACTGGCGAAACATCCGCAGTCTGCACTTGCTCAACAGTCGTGGGACGACGGGAGTATGCGTATAAGATAGGAGGAACGGGAGGAATGGGAGTAATGGAAGGAAGAGGAGGAATGGGAGTAATGGAAGGAAGAGGATTGACAATGGGAAGAGGATAATCAATGGTCTCGTCACCATCACTAGTCGTCTCCCCCTGACGAGGACCAAAGTACGGCTCCCCCTCACGAAAGGTAACATCCACAGTGCAATAGTAGCGACGAGACGGAGGGTGATAACACCGATACCCTTTTGTGGTAGGAGAGTAACCAACAAAAACACACCGAAGGGAACGCGCATCGAGTTTATCACGATGTGGGGTATGGACGTGGACAAAGCACACGGAGCCGAAGATGCGAGGGGCAAGGTGAGAGGTGTGGACAATGTGTTTCTTTTCAAGGCACGACAGAGGCGTAGCAAAAGAGAGAGCACGAGATGGAAGACGGTTGATGAGATGGGCAGCAGTGAGAACAGCATCGCCCCAGTAGGATTTAGGAAGGTGCATAGCAAGGAGGAAGCACCGGGCCACCTCCAGCAAGTGCCTATTCTTCCGTTCAGCCACCCCATTTTGAGTGGAAGTATGCACGCACGTAGTTTGATGTATGATGCCATGGTCGGCAAGATAGGCCCCAAAAACACCCCGGTCGTCATATTCCCCACCATTATCGCTACGAAGCACACGTATTTTTCCTCCAAATTGTTGGGTCACCATCTTATGAAAAATTTGAAAACAAGAAAGCACGTCACTTTTCTTTTTTAGCAAATAGACCCATGTAGTGCGAGAATGACAATCAATAAAAGTAACAAACCACTTATAGCCAGATAAAGATAACACAGGGGATGGACCCCAAACATCGGAGTGAATAACATCAAAAGGACATAAACTAGGAACAGATAAATCACTAGTACTCCGACGGACATGTTTAGATTGTTCACACGCATCACAAGAAAAGGACTGAAGTAAAGGACGAAAAACAGGAAACAGTTTAGCAAGATATAAAGGAGAAGGGTGACCAAGGCGCTGGTGCCATCGTCGAATGTCATGTAGAGTCGGAGATCTGATGGAAGAGAGAGCACTTGGAGAAGACTGGTTCAGCAAGTACAGTCCGCCAACATTCCTACCACTGCCAAGCATCCGCTTCGTACCCAGATCCTGAAACACACAAACATCAGGGAAAAAGGTCACGGAACAATTTAAAGAGTTAGTCAAGTGACTAATAGAAAGTAAATTGCGGGGAAAAGAGGGAACATGCAAAACAGAGGACAGCGATAGGTCGGGAGAACAAGGGACAGTCCCTTTACCAGCGATGGCGGAAAGGGAGCCATTAGCTGCAATAACCTTATCACGACCAGAAAGAGGGGTATAAGAGGTAAAACCTGAGGCCGAACCAGTCATGTGGTCGGTCGCACCCGAGTCGATGATCCACTCGGAAGAAGTGGAAGACACAGCATTAGCACTGGACAGACCTGAGGTGGCAACAGTAGCATGAGATGCAGCAGGAGTAGAGTCTGTGTGGGAGCGCAACAGGCGTCGGAAAGCCTCTAATTCGCCAGCAGATAGGCCTCCAGAGCTATCGTCCATAACCTCAGTAGAGTGTGCAGAAGACTGAGGACGATCACCAGAGTGACGGCCACCACCACCACGGTACCCACCTCTACCACGGGTACTAGAGCCCCGACCACCAGGAGCAAGGTGCGGATGCAGACGAAAGCAAGAGTTTTTGGTGTGGCCAGTCTTCCCACAATGACTACAAACAGGAGGTGGTCCACGAGACATCCCGGCCAGCGCAGAGTGATCAGTAGCGGGACCAAGAGTGCGGCGACGATTCTCATCACTGAGGAGCATGCTGAAGGCCTCCCGAAGAGAGGGAAGTGGCTCACGATGGAGGACATGTAAACGGACAGCGTCAAACTCCATGTTGAGCCCCATAAGAAACACGTGAACCCAGAATCGATCTTTATCTTTCTGAAGAGCCACAGCATCAGTCGTACAAGCAGCCGCGAAAGCATTAAAGAAATCCAGCTCCTGATAAAGGCGCTCAAACTCAGAATAGTAGGCAGCTATGGTCATAGTCCCCTGCTTCAGTTCCAGAACACGGCGAGTGAGCTCATACACTTGCATCGAACTGCCTGCCTGAGAGTAAGTATCTCGGGCACGGGTCCAAATGTCGTAGGCGGAGTCCAACAGCATATAACTGCGATACACCTGGGGAGACATCGAATGAAGTAGCCACGAGACAACCAACGAATTGTCCGCATCCCATTTGCTCCACGAGGGATCGGTGCGTGGTGGCTCAACAGTGGTACCATCAATGAGACCATATAACTGGTGGCTGCGAATAGCATGTTGGGCCGCCCTGGACCATTCCAGATAATTTGTGCCATCCAAGGCAACAGTAGTAATCTTCAACGAGCCAGACTGGCCATGACTCCGAGGATGATCACCCGAGGAACCGGGCAAAGCACCGGAACGGGGAACCGGAGAACCGGGAAGAGAACCGGATAGGGAAGACGGGGAGATAACAGAGGGATCACCCATTGAAGAGAGCGGAGATATCAAAGGAAGGAAAAAAACATCCTGCAGGTGCCCCTTAGAACGAGAAGCCGAAGAGAGCACCCGAGGAAGCGAGGGCGGTGCCTTCGGCAGCCCCCATGGAGGACAAAACTGCTGCAGGAAGGATCGGCGCCGGCGACTAGGGCAGAGGGGGGGGGGGTGGCGACAGAAGAGAAGGCCCCCCCTTACGCCAGCGATGCGATCTGGAGCGTCGACGGGGCTGGCGAGCCGGACCGGGAGCGCTGGAGTCGACGCAGGCGCGGAAGGAGCGGAGCGGGATCGGCGAGGCGAGCGGAGCAGGGATCGGCGAGCGCGGAAGGAGCAGAGGCGGCGGAGCGCGGAGACGAGACGGGATCGGGATCGACGAACCGCTAGGGCTCTGATACCAAGTAGAAAACGGGAATTGTATTCGGATAACCCTAAACCGGGCAAGCGCATACATATATAAAGAAGACATACACGTGACATATCACGTGCATAATAAACACGAGAAAATAACATAAAAAGGCGAATATTCAACTCAAACTCCCCTCCCTTGCCAGTCTCTCCGCGAGATCAACCTGACCCACCGGCTAGTGAAAGCCCGGCAGCGGGATCGTCCGGGGCAATCCAGCATAAAAGAACCTGTCAACCTCGCCAGCCTCTCCGCGAGATCAACCTGACCCACCGGCTAGTGAGAGCCCGGCAGCGGGATCGTCCGGGGCAATCCAGCATAAAAGAACCTGTCAACCTCGCCAGCCTCTCCGCGAGATCAACCTGACCCACCGGCTAGTGAGAGCCCGGCAGCGGGATCGTCCGGGGCAATCCAGCATAAAAGAACCTGTCAACCTCGCCAGCCTCTCCGCGAGATCAACCTGACCCACCGGCTAGTGAGAGCCCGGCAGCGGGATCGTCCGGGGCAATCCAGCATAAAAGAATTTGTCACCTGGGACCCATAGTCGAAGAAACAACACATGAGAAATAATATATTAGAACGGGTATAGAAAAGGAACTTTATGGATAAAAACGCTTTAAGTCATCCCCACTTCTGGCCCGACCGAGGGGTACCCCTTCCACATCCGGAGGTGGTACCCTCCTGACTTTAGCACTTCACTTACAATATATGGGCCCTCCCAGTTGGGATTGAGCTTACCTACCGTGGCCCCCCTTCCGGCCGCATCAACCTTCTTTAGTACCAAGTCCCCCTTCTGGAAATGTTTTACTCGGATATATTTGTCAAAGTACTTGGCCATCCACCTTTTCACTTCCTCCTGCCTAACGACGGCCAGGTCTCGGAGTTCCTCCACTAGGTCCAAAGACAACCTTTGGCCTTCTTCGTTGTTCGCTCTCCATTCTTCACCTCCTCTGCCGCTCTCTCCATCAGTTCTTCATAAGATTGAGGAGCCCTCTTCTTGAGGTCCATCTTGAAGAAGCCTTCCCTCAGCCCCAACGTGAAGGCGAGCTGGAGGGTATACCCCGGGACTTCTTGGACAAGGAGAACCTCCTCTCGGAACCGCTCCAGATAATGAGCCAACGACTCTCCTGACCTCTGCTTGATGTCGAAGAGCGACTCTGGATCCTTCTTTCTTTTCTTCATGGCGGAGAAACGTAAGAGAAAACCTTTACGCAAGTTCTCGAAGGTATAGATCGATCCTGAGGGAATCTGGTGGAACCAGTCCCTCGCCTTTTCCATCAGGGTAGTAGCAAAGAGTCGACACTTGAAGGCTTCCGGCATGGGTCTGATCGAGACCATATCCTCGAACCACTGCAGGTGTTGAATGGGGTCGTTATTGCCGGAATACAGCATCATGGTCGGCTCCCTGAATCCCTCGGGGAGTGGTGCCGAGAGCACCATCTCGCAGAAAGGACTTCCCCCACTCACCCTCTGAACTTGCTCTACCCTTCTCGCGAGCTCCTCGGGCGACCCTACTCCTGCCGATCTCGTCAGAGGACAGCTCGCCGGGACCTCCCTGGCCGAGCTTCCCCCCGCGAGAGTCTCCCTTGTCGGATTCTCGCTTCCCCCAGCAGGGCTGGGGAACAGCTCTCGCCCAGACAGATCTCGCCCTCCTCCCTGGGCCGCCACCTCTTTTCCCGCTCGATGAGCCGGCTCGCTCTCGCCGACTCCAGGTTGATGAGCCACCTGGGGCGCCGGGGTCGCGAAACCGCCGAGCGTAGTGGCGAGAGCGCTCTGAAAAGCTCCAAGAAGATCTCGCCTAAGATCCGCCAACATCTCCACTGTGGCTGGTGCTCCTGGGGGTGGCGAGCCTCCGGGGTTCGCGTCCCGCTCGTCCTCACCGGTCATGCTTTCCCTGAGATTTTCTTGAGCTAGCCGCACTCCACGCTCACCGCACCAAAAATGTTGAAACCAATAAATGGTCTCGGTGGAGTTCGGGGCCCCCAACGGGTTGGGGGGCGACTGGCACGTACTAATCTCGCGAGAGAACAGACCGGAGTCTCGGAGTTGGACACTGATCCTTAGGCTTAGCTAGGAGGACCCACCACACACCTGGAAGATCTTTGAAGCGCTTCCCCTTCCAAGCCAAAAGCTGAAGCCTGGGCACCTTGGAGAGCTCAAGGAAGGCCTGAGGAGAGAGAAGCTCCAAAAAGAAGAAGTCCTCTCCAAAGGTGCCCTTTGGATCCTATTTATAGACTTTCTGATCTGGCCTGCAAATAGCAGGAATCCGCCTCTCGATTTTACTATACGCACCCCAAATTTGGTCTGCTGATAGCCAATCTCCGCTGTTCGGAGGGGCTATTGGCAGGCCACGAGGGTAAAAGGATAATTTCCTTCATGGGCCTAGGGACAAAGGGCCTGCGAGGACAGTACTCGCGAGAGCTCTCGCTGTCCTCTCGCGTGCCTCGCTCGCTGGTCCGCGAGTCCCTCTCTTGGAGGCCGCATGCCGGGATCCGACCTCGCAAACCTCCATGTTGCCGAGAATAGGTCGTCTCGCGGGTACTCGGCGAGTACTCATCTCGCCCTCCTATCTCGCCCTCCTATCAGCCTGGCGAATACCCCGGGTTGTACAATATCTGTTGGAGGGCTTTTATTTCTCAATGAGAATATATTTTGCAGAAATCGAGTACCTTGGAATTAAACTAGTGTATAACCATATTGATCCCAATTACAATGTCCATAAAGATGTCGCTCTTGATTGGGAAACAAAACTGAAGTTTCAATGGCTTTTGTGAAAATTGGTTTACTTAGTCATCACTCGTTTGTTATCTTCTTTGTTGTTAGCCTTGCGAGTCAGTACATGCACAATCCTAAAGTCCATCATATTATGAAGTTGCCCTTATTAATCTTAAAGAATCTTAAGAAAGTTTCTGGGAAAGAAGATCCTCTATATGAACGTCAACATTTGGATGTGCAAGGTTATTGTAATGTTGATTAAGCTGGTTCTGCCACTGACATGAGACTTATCAGCGGCTACATATGTTCGAGAGTGGCATTTTTGTGTCTTGAAAAATAAGAAACAGAATATGGTTGCTCGATCTTCTATTGAAGTAGAATGCAAAGTCATGGACTTGGCTGCCTGTGAGCTCCTGTGGCTTATATCTACTTTAAGGGAAATCAGTTTCTATGCTTGTGAACCCATACCTCTCTATTGTGACAATCAGACTACTATTTACATCGCGTCTAATCCAATTTTTCGTGAGAGTAACATGGACATCGAAAGACATTACCATTTTTCAGAGAGAAAGTTCAATGCTAAAGTTATCTCTACTCTCAATTGGCATACTTGTTTACCAAACTCGTGTTTTACCAAAATTTTCATAGAACCTCCACTCGTCTTTGGTTGATAGATGCTTATGATATTCTCTTGAGGGAGGGTGTTGAATTATATATGTCTTGATAAGCGTGACTGTATCATCAAGATAATTCTGTGTGTTGAGATTTTTTTTTAAATTTTTTATTTGGATCTTGTTTTCTATTCAAGATTATCAGTTTTCTTGGTCAGGTCTTAAGATTATAACTAAAACATTGTCCATAACGGGCAACTTCCATCCTTTCCCCCAAGATACTTGCTTGTCCTCTCCATACAAAATAGAGTTGAGTGATTTAAGCATCTAAAATATTAGAGAATGCTCTAATAAAATGGGCAGCTAAAATTATTGCAAATTTATTAGCAAGAAAAAATGGTAGATTAAAATTAGCATTGAATAAAAGTTGTACAAATTGCACACCATCGGTTTAAGACCTCGAGTTGCATTTAACAAGAATATATGTAAATGATAGATCATAAAGTGGCCCTTAACAGGGACTTTCAATTTGTATACTTCAGGTGCTCATTATTTAAAGCAATTCATTTACACAACCATTTTGTTTTTCTTCAAGATATTCCTCTAGTTTTTTTTTATGAAAGTTTTTCAGAGATTTGTTATTCATGACCAAAGTTCTCAGTTTACTATGAAAGTATTCAGAGATTTTGTTATTCATAACCTTAGTAATAGAAGCATGGGTGGAAAATTGATACTACTACGATGTTACAGACTCACAACCTACTCACTGAGCGCTCTTATTTTTAGTATCACACTTTGTATTTTAATTGTGTTTGTAGCTGTAGTGACATTTTTTGTAATATTAGGTATGTTCTCATTTTCGCCTATATAAGGGAGTGACGAGTCTTAGGTTTTCCTTTTGGAGTCTTATGTAGTAACTCTCTTAGAGAGAAGCTCTTTTGGGGGAACCTCCCCTCAAGAATAGGCGCTAGCATACCTCGTGATTATATCCCTCACATTTTATGTTTTAGTGCAATTTTTAGTTTTTGTTACTATCAATTAATATGGCCTGCCCATTTTGGCTTGCTGCCGAGAGCCCCCATCCGTCAGGATTCCGTCTAGAATAGTATTGTGGTTCCTTAATACACACTTTGTTACTCGCACGCGGCATCGTATTATTATTATTATTATTTTCTTTTAAATGCTATTAGGGTTGATGTGAGCCCTCCTCCCTATATAAGGAGGTGATTTTGGGGAGTTAGGATATCTTTGGATCCATTGTCTTTTGGGCTCTCATTAGAGAGAAACTCTTTGGAGGAACCAGCCTCCGAGAGTTGGTCGGAGTTTGCTCCGGATTGTATCCGTTGTTTCATTAATCCAAGCAATCTTCCTCTTGTTCGTATTATTTGGTCCGACCTGCCTCACCGCCCGTTGCACTTGCCGCCAGTGCTTCGTCCCCCGTCTTCCAGGCTCGCGTGAACCCGCATAGTCCGCATCCAGCGCCACCGCTCGACAGAACCGATCGATCGACAACACGTTCATCCCGCTGCACGCACCGATTGATCGCCTCGTCGCCAGCGTCTAGCTCCGCCAGCGTCCGCACCGATCGTTCACCCGCACCGATCGATCAGCCGCGCCGGATCGATTAGCCGCACTGATCGATCAGCTTCCGCGACCGATCGTCCGCAGCGCCTGCTCCTCCGCAACGCCTGCTCTTCTGCCTGCTCTTCCGCCGCCGCCTGATCTTCCGCAGCGCCTGCTCTTCCGCCGCCGCCTGCTCTTCCGCAGCGTCTGTTGTTGATTCTAGTTCCTTCCTCCGCCGCCCGCTCTTCCGCAGCGCCTGTTGTTGATTCCAGTTCCTTCCGCCGCCGCCTGCTCTTCCGCAGTGATCGTCCGCTGCTAGCACCCCTTCCCAGGCTCCGACACTCTCCTGCCAACCTCCAGCTCGGCCCAGTCGTCCTCATATGCCGAAGAGACGGATGGAATCCCGCGTGGAAGCCCTCGAACACTCCCTCGCCACCATTAACGCGCGTCTCGAGGCACTGACCGAGAAGTTCGCCTCGATTCTGACCATGCTCCAGAACTTACAACCCAGCCAACACTCCGGGCCTCCTGCCGCCTCTGCTGTGGGATCCCCAGCACTACGATCCCCGATACACCCGCAGTGGTGGAATTACCTACTCCACCGTACCGTGGACCTGACACCCCCACATTCAACGGGACTGACCCCCTTGGGTGGATTGCCCGCGCCGAACAGTTCTTCGACATCCACCAGACTCCTCCGACGCAACGGGTCTCCACCGCACTTATCGGCATGGAAGGGTCTGCCCTCCATTGTATCCGTTGGCTCCGCCAGACCTCTCCCGCCCTCACCTGGACAGATCTCACTGAGGCCCTGATTCAGCGGTATGACGACCGCTACTCCGGCCCCGTGATCGAGCGACTTTGCGGGGTCCGTCACACCGGCTCCATTGACTCGTACATTGATGCCTTTGTGGAATTGGTCACTCATGTTCCCGAACTCCCCCCAGACCATTACTTGGGGTTCTTCATGAACGGCTTGCAACCCCACTTCCGCTCCCGTCTCCGCACCCTCAAGCCATTAACGGTCCACCAAGCCATCAACCTCTCTGTACAACCCTTATTCTCCGAGGGTAGGACCCACTCAAGGCCACGTAGGCAGAGGTCAAAGTCAAAGAAGTAGACAAATCAACCAGCAGGAGCAAAAGAGGACTTGGCGAGTATTGGCTAAATACTCGCCAGATGGGCGACTATGGTCGAAGATACGTGCCGAGTATCCCGTATGTCGCCCCAGGTGCCCGACAAACCACAGAAGACCTGCGCGAGTATTGTCCCGGCTTGTGCGAGCAGCAACTAATACTCGCCAGATGGACGACTATGGTCGGAGATATATGTCGAGTATCCCGTATGTCGCCAGGTTAGGGCTGGGCTATAAAACCCCCTACCCCTTGGTTGCCTATAAATAGGACCCCAGGGGTACTTCGATTGGCACCGGTGCTTGAGCTTCTGGATCCCGATTTCCGAATTCTCGAGCCCGTCACCCCTGCTTGCTAGCCAAGCCGGTGCCTTCCTCGTACCCTGCTCGGCTATTCTTGGTTGTGGGGGGGGGGGGGGGGAAGACTCCTTTGAGCTTCCAAGTACGTGGTGGGACCTCCCTGCCGCAGCACCTGGGGTCCGTTGTTGCTCTCCTAGCTTCCTCGTAGTCGCCAGCTTGATCATCTCGTCGGACAGCTGGGCAAGTAGCCTCCGGCTGCAAAGGTCCGAATTTTGAGGTCAGGATTTTCCTGGCGTCAACACTTTGGTGCGGTGAGCGTGGATCGCAGCCAGAGGGAGAAAACCTAGTAGGAAGAGAAGATGGTCGTAGAAGGCGACCACGAGGAAGTGGTCGGCAACTCGTCAGGAACTGGCAGGTTCGTGACGATGGAAGTTTTCGAAGCATTCGCCCAGCGCATGGAAGGGGCTATGCGAGCAGTGTTCCAGCAGGGTGCGGAGGTCACGGCGACCTCGCCTAATCGCCCGGTGCTGACCGAGGGCGAGGAGCGCACCCAGCGCGCAGGCAAGGAGCACGTCGATCCGGAGCCCGAGCGACCAAGGAGGTCGCAGCCCTTCCCGCAATCCTCGCAAGGAATTCGCTTCCGCGAGGTGGAAGAGCAGGCGAGATATCAGGATACTCGGCCTTATGGCGAGTATGGCCATGATACTCGCCAGCTTGAAGACCGTCGTCCAGCGAGTGGGAGGAGCCCATTCTGTGAAGACATCCTTGCCGCGCCCGTGCCGGAAGGATTCAGGGATCCTGTGTTGAAATACTACACCGGGAGGGATGACCCTGTTCGTCACATCCAGTGGTTTGAGGATATTATCTCTATCCGAACCATGTCGGATGCGTTCAAGTGCCGGCTGTTCGCCATCACTTTTACGGGGAAAGCCAGGGACTGGTTCCACCAGTTGCCTCTGGGCTCGATCTACTGCTTCGAAGACCCGTGCCGTGGAGTAACGACCCGGTTCGCCACGGCCCAGAAGCTGAAGAAGGAGGCGACAGCTCTGTTCCTTGTGACCCAGAGGCCGGATGAGCCGTTGGGGGCCTATATCGAGCGTTTCCAGGAGGAGGTGCTGCATATCGAGGAGGTGGATCGCACCATCCTGCAGCTGGCCTTGACGTTCGGGATAGGGCAAGGCCTCTTCAAGCTGGAGCTCGGCAGGAACCCTCCCTACTCCTACGACAACCTCATCGTAAGGGCCAACAAATTCGTTCAGGGGGAGGCTTCCAACCGGGACTTCTTGGCCAACCTAGCGGAGGTGACCAAGGCAGCAGAGGAAGGGAGGGAGAAGGTCCCAGAGAAGAGGAAGAGGGAAGAGCCCCCGAGGGCAGAGAGGAAGAAGCCAGAGCGGCGAGAAGAGAGGAGAAGGGAGGAGCCAAGCAGGAACGACGAGAGGCGACTCGTCGTGGCTCCGGAGCGTCGAGAAGAGGAGAGGCGCTATCAGGTTCCGGACAACCGGCCGCCATGGAGGCCGGCTGGACGGCACCAGCGTCAGGATCAGAGGGGGAGATCCCCCGAGAGGAGGCCTTACCACCAGCAGGGAAGGCGAGAGGGAAGGAGAGATGAAGCCATGATGGTTGCCAGGCCTGGGCACCCTCAGGGCAAGAAGAAGAAGAAGAAGCAGCCAAGGAAGGAGCAGATGGAAGAGGTTCCGCTCTACTGCGACTTCCACCAGGCGGAGGGGCATGTCATGATGGCCTGCCCAGCTTTTTGGGAGGCCAGAAGGATGCTAGCCACAGGGGAAGCCGGAGGAGAGTAGCGGAGGATCGAGGCCCCTGCCGAGCCGCAGGCAGGGCAGGCTGCCGTCGTTCGAAGGAGGAACGAGGATCGCGTCGACCGCGGAGGCCGTGGAGAGCTTGGCCAAGGGAGTCGAGGGGGAGGAGGAGTTGGAGTTATCCATGGGGGAGCCGGGCTGGGAGCTTCCCGAAAGGGTAGCCTCCATCAGATCTACCGTCGGAGCGTCGCTTCGACCTCGCAAGCCCCGCCCCCATTGGAGGAGATCACCTTCTCCGAGGAGGACATGCTAGGGAATGAGAATCCCTTCCATGATGCCCTCGTCATCCAGGCCGCAGTGGAAGACTTCACCGTTGATCGAATTCTGGTCGACAACGGTAGCTCCGTAAACGTCATCTTCAAAGAGACGTTCGATGGACTGGGAGCCGGGCCCGACAGAGTTCGAGCAGCAGATGGTCCCCTCTTTGGCTTCTCCGGAGAGAAGAAGGAGGTGGAAGAATGAGCAGATCTCCTTGTAACCCTCGGTGGCACCTCCATCAACTGTCGATGCGTAATCGTCGACGCCCCGAGCTGTTACAAGGTCATCTTCGGGAGGCCACTTCTCAACGCCTTCAAGGCCGTCCCTTCCTCCTACCATCAGTGCTTGAAGTACTGCCAGGGGGATGTTCAGGTGAGGATCAGGAGCGATCCAAGAGCCGCCAGAGAGTGCTACCTCAGCGCCGTCAGCACCATCAGCTGGATGGCTGACGCGGAAGAATTCGGAAGGGTGCTGGAGAGCCCAGCTAGGCTGGAGGTAGCCGAGGAAGTCGAGGAGATCGAGGTGCTCTCCGCAGCAGGAGCATTCGGGCTGGTGAAGATCGGCGGGTCCCTGAAGATCGAGGAGAAGATAAGGATGGCGGCGTGTCTTCAAGAGAACGTCGACATCTTTGCTTGGAGCGCAGCAGAGATGCCGGGGATCGATCCTGAGGTCGCTTGTCATCACCTCAATTTGGATCCCGCGGCCCAGCCCGTCCGCCAGAGAAAGAGGAAGAATGCCACTATCCTGGCCGAGCCAATCCGGCAGGAGGTGAAGAAGCTGCTAGACGCAGGCTTTGTGTCAGAGATCCAGTATCCAGGCTGGGTCTCAAATGTTGTAATGGTTAAGAAAGTAGGGGGCAGCTGGCGAATGTGTGTAGACTTTTCTTTGATGAATAAAAGCTGTCCGAAGGATTGTTATCCCTTGCCTCGAATCGACGCGCTGGTTGATTCAGCCGTCGGTTTTTCTGTAATGAACTTGGTATCAGAGCAAAGAATCTGAAAACCTAAAGTTTTTTTTCGCTTCCGTCACATCCCGACCTAGAACCCCCCCTGACCTGTTCGTCTCCCCTTCCGTCTGCTGGGGCTTCGGCGGCACCCTCTTCCCCTCGCTCCCGTCAATGGGATCGTATTTTGATTCCAGAGACGGGAGCGGGGCCATCTCCCGTCGCAATCGATGCGTCGTCCTCCCGTCGCTGACGATCCCTGCTTCCTCTTCATCGACGGCTGCTTCATCTTCCATCGACGGCACGAGCCATCTTCATCGACGACGCGGCTGCTTCATCTCCCATCTACGATGCCGACCCCGTCTTCCATCGACGATGCTACCCTCTTCCATCGACGATGTCGATCCCGTCGTTCTCCTGCCATCGACGACGGCTGCTACTACCTCTTCTCCAGATCTGCCATCGACTCCTTCCCCCTGCGACATCGACGAAATCAGCGGCTTCTTCCTCTGCTCCGTCGACCTGCTGCTGCGGCTTCTTCTCCCCCTAAATCCTAAACCCTAAACCCTAAACCCTAAACCCTAAAAACCCTAAACCCTAAACCCTAAACCCTAAACCCTAAACCCTAAACCCTAAACCCTAAAAACCCTAAACCCTAAACCCTAAACGAATTAGAGAGAATTGATTGTATTATTAGGGCCCATAACCGGGCAATTTATAGGGATACAAGAAGGAAAAAAAGAGGAATAACGGTGTGGGACTAAACCCAATTACAAATAAATACGAATAATAATAACGCCTAATACTCCCCCTCAAGCTGGCGCGAAGATATCAAGCAAGCCCAGCTTGCCATAGGTATAAAGAAGCCGAGAAGGTCCAACGGCCTTGGTAAAGGCATCAGCAATCTGTTCAGCAGAAGGAGCATAAGACGTGGCAAGAGTCCCCGAACGGATGTGCTCCCGAAGAAAATGGATATCCACTTCGATGTGCTTGGTCCTCTCGTGGAGAACGGAATCAGATGCAAGCAAGAGAGCGGACTGGTTGTCACAAACCAGTGTCGAAGAAGTAGAAGGGGAAAAGCCAAGCTCGGTCAAGAAGGTGCGCATCCAAAGGAGCTCGGTAGCGCCATGGGCCATAGCCCTGTACTCAGCCTCAGCAGAGGAGCGAGACACAACACTCTGCTTCTTGCTTTTCCAGGAAACAAGATTGCCACCATAAAAGGTACACATCCCCGAAGTAGATCGCCGATCGGTGAGGGAGCCAGCATAATCCGAATCCGTGTAGCAGGTAAGATCATAAAGAGACGATGAACGGTAGAACAGACCTAGGCCAGGTGATCCCTTCAGGTAGTGAAGGATCCGAAAGACAGCATCAAGGTGGGAAGTCCGAGGAGCATGCATGAACTGACTGACCATACTCACGGCAAAGCTAATGTCAGGGCGAGTATTGGTCAGGTAGATAAGTCTCCCAACAAGCCGCTGGTACCTGCCAGGATCAGGAAGAGGTTCACCAGATTCGGCATGTAGGCCGTGTTTTGGATCCATAGGAGTCGACGCTGGAGAGCACCCAAGAAGGCCAGTGTCACTCAGAAGGTCAAGAGTATACTTTCGCTGAGACAAAGAGATCCCCTGGTGAGATCTGGCAACCTCAATCCCAAGGAAGTACTTCAGAGGCCCCAAATCTTTGACCTCAAATGCCCTTTGAAGAACCTCCTTGATCTGAACAATCCCGGAGCTGTCGTCACCGGTAAGGATGATGTCATCCACATAGACGAGAATAATCACCCTATGGCCATCTGCAGTGGTCCGAACAAAGCACGTGTGGTCGGCATGACATCTGGTGAAACCACTCTGAAGCACAACAGAACCAAACCGCTCAAACCAGGCACGAGGGGACTGCTTCAATCCATATAATGACTTCTGCAAGTGGCAAACACGACCCAGATACTCCCCCTGAAGCTTGTACCCGGGTGGCGGATCCATATAAATTTCTTCGTCAAGGTTGCCATTGAGGAAGGCGTTCTTGACGTCCAGCTGGTGAAGGGGCCACTGGTGGCAGGCAGCAAGAGAAATAAGAAGACGAACAGAGGAGAGCTTGGCCACAGGAGCAAATGTCACCCCGTAATCCGCGGGGGTCTGGGTGAAACCTTTAGCAACTAGGCGAGCCTTGTGGCGATCCAAAGAGCCGTCAGCATGATATTTGACAGTATAGACCCAGCGGCAGCCAACAGTCTTCTTGCCCGCGGGAAGAGGAACTAACCGCCAGGTCCCATTCTTCCGCAAAGCAGACATCTCAGCCTCCATGGCGGCCACCCATTCAGGGTGCTGTAATGCCTCAACCGTAGAACTCGGAGTCCGGATCTGGTCAGTGGCTGTAAGGAAAGCTCGGTAACCCTGAGAAAGACGCCGGTAGGACACAAAATTTGCCAGCGGATGGTCAGTAACACAAGAGCGCTTACCCTTGCGAAGTGCAATGGGTAAGGCAGAAGAAGAATCATTACCTGCCTGAGGAAGTGGCACCTGGTCCGGTGAGCTGGGCTCGATCAGCAGATCGCGAAGGACTGGGTGGACATGGGAAGGCCCACGGGGGCCACGAGTGTATGTCTGAAGAGGAGTGGGGCTGGATAAGGAGTGAAGAGGGATCGGAACAGGGAGGGGAGGCGGTAACGAGGACGCAGGAGTAGTGGAGTCATGATAGAAAGGGACATCCTCAAAGAACGTGACATCCATGGTATGGAATGTCCGCCGAGAAGAAGGGTCAAAACACCGATATCCCTTGGAGGATGAGGAATAACCCAGAAAAATGCATCGGATAGCCTTGTGATCAAGTTTAGTCCGAGTCGGACTACGATCCTGAACGAAGCACACACACCCGAAGACGCGGAGAGGAACAGGGAACAACGGGCGGTTAGGAGATAAGAGACTCAGAGGAACACGACCCGCTAGAGGTTGGCAAGGCAGTCGATTTACCAAGAAGGTCCCCGTAAGAAGAGCAGCACTCCAAAAGGATTTGGGAACATGAGACCCACTAAGAAGGCACCGGGTCACATTGAGGAGATGGCGGTTCTTACGTTCCGCCACTCCATTCTGTTCCGGGGTATAGGAACAGGAGAACTGGTGAAGGGTTCCCTGGCTAGCAAGGAAGGCAGCAAACGAGGAAGAAGTGTATTCTCCCCCATTATCGGAGCGTAGTATACGAATACGGGAAGAGTACTGAGTACGCACCATATGAGAAAACTGAGTATATAAATCAAACACTTCAGATTTAGTACGCATAAGGTAGACCCAACAGCAACGAGTAAAATCATCAATAAAAGAGACAAAGTAACGAAATCCATCATAGGAAACAACCGGGGCTGGGCCCCAAACATCCGAGTGAATAAGATGAAAAGGTGCAGAAGCACGAGAAGAAGATACAGGATAAGAAGTGCGTGTGTGTTTACAAAGTTGACACACATCACACTGAAAGGAGTGCTGAAAGAAAACATGAGGAAAAAGAGAAGATACAACTTTGGGGCTAGCATGGCCAAGCCGGGCATGCCAGACAGCAGGAGTGGTAGTCGCAGCAGCAGCACTGGACGGAGACACAGATGTAGAACGGGAGAGATCCAGCTGATAAAGCCCGTCACGCTCACGGCCGTAGCCAAAAATCTTCCTCGTGGTCAGGTCCTGAAAAACACAACCAGAAGCAAAGAAAGTCACCGAACAATTCAAAGATTTAGTAATTTTACTAACAGAGAGAAGATTTAAAGCCAGTTTCGGAACATGAAGGACTGAGTCCAAGGGAAAAGAGGGGGAAAGAGAAACTGGGCCATTGTGCAGAACGGGTGTAACGGAACCATCAGCCAGGCGAACCTGCCGTTGGTCACCAGGAGGAAGAGGAGAAGAGAGCAAGTCCTTGTCACCCGTCATATGATCCGTGGACCCCGAATCAATAGTCCAGTCAGAGGGAGACCCTCCGAGAGTGGCGTGAAAAGCCGATGAGATACCTGACGTAGAAGCCGAAGTAGACGAGAACGCTGAGGAAGCAGGGGCCGAAGAGACCGGTGGCGGAGGCAGTAGCGGGGCATGCTGCTGAAGCTGAGACTGAAGTTCCTGAACCTGAGCCATAAGCTGGCTCCAATCTGCAGAAGGGGTCCCGGAAGGAACACTGTAACTGGGCGGGCCCCCAAAGTCGGATGAGGCAATGGCAGCGGTGCGGGTAGCAGGCGGTTGTTGGCGAAGATGAGGATAGAGTTGCCAGCAACGGGACTTCTCATGACCAGTCCGGAGGCAGTGCTGACACTGAACAGTAGCAAACGGGCTACCGCGGCCACCGCCACGACCCCGAGGAGCAGAAGAACGCCCCCGTGGCATAGAAGAAGTACGACCGGAAGCAAGTGCCATCGTGTCGGGGGGAGGAGCAAGCGCCGGAACCGGAGGAGCAGTCAGGCGGGCGCGACGCTCTTGCTCCTCAACCAGGGAGTAAGCATCCAAAATGTCCGGAAGGGGGTTCATGCTGAGAATCTGAACCCGAATCTGCTCAAACTCAGGTCGTAACCCCATCAGAAATTGGTAGGTCTCACGCTTCTCCTGACGCTGCTTGGCAATCAACAGATCCTCAGCATGCGGAAAAGCACTAAGCGGCTCAAGATCAGAGAGCTCCTGGAACCGCCCAGAAAGGAAGGTGAAGTAGTCATGCACAGAACGATCCCCCTGACGAGCCGTCGAAATCTCCTGGAAGACGGAGTAAATCCGCGTATCAACACGGGTGTGCCCATAAGTACGGGTCAGGGCGGCCCAAAGTGAGGGCACTGAGTCAAACCGCATAAATTGCTCGTAGAGACGAGGCTCCATCGAGCATTGGAGCCACCCAAGAATCTTGAAGTTCTCTGTTTTCCACTGACGGAGAGCCTTTTCCTCGGTAGGCTTCGGAACCCCATTAGGTTCAAGCCAATCAAGCTTGTCATGGCCGGCGAGATGGACACGCACGGAGTTGGACCAAGCAATGAAATTCTTCTCACTAAGGAGGGAAGTAGTAATGCGGCGGGCAAAGCCATCATGGGAGGAATCCATAGGAAAAGAAAAAGAAGAAGCCCAAGAGAGGGGAAAGGGGGGAAAAATCTCCAAAGGAGAGAAAGAGAGGGAAAAACCCTTAAACGGAAGAGAAAAAGGAAATCCGAAGGGGAAGAAGAGCCATAGATCAAAGATCTAGGGCATTAAAAGAAGAAAGAAGAAGAAGAGGAAGGGGGGGGGGGGGGGGGAAGAGGCGGTCCAGCCGATCTACATAGTGATCGGCGAGACCGCACGGAGGAGGCGAGAGCGGACGAAGAGGCTCCTGGTTGGCTCGGCGAGGTCGGACGAAGAGGCAGGAGGGCTCGGCGAGGCGGGACGAGACGCCTGGAGGGCTTGGCGAGAGCGGTCGAAGCCCTGGGACGGGTTGACGAGGTCGGGCGAGACCTCCCTGACGGGATCGGCTGAGGAGCGGGAAAAAAAAGGGTTACGGGATTTTTTTGCTCTGATACCAAGTGGAATTAGAGAGAATTGATTGTATTATTAGGGCCCATAACCGGGCAATTTATAGGGATACAAGAAGGAAAAAAAGTGGAATAACGGTGTGGGACTAAACCCAATTACAAATAAATACGAATAATAATAACGCCTAATAGATTCAGCCGTCGGTTTTTCTGTAATGAGCTTTCTTGATGCGTTTTCAGGATACCATCAGATCCGGATGCATCCCCCTGACTGCCGCGATGTTTCCTTCATCACTGATGATGGCTGCTACAACTACAAAATGATGCCCTTCGGGCTGAAGAATGCCGGAGCCACCTATCAGCGGATGATGGATCACATTTTCAAGGAGCAAAAGGGGAGGAACCTGGAGGTGTATATGGACGACCTCTTGATTAAAAGCAAGAGCGTCCAAGAGCACATTATGGATCTGGTGGAGACCTTTGCGACGCTAAGGAGGTTCAAAATGAGGTTGAATCCTGCGAAGTGCGTCTTTGGAGCGGGAAGAGGCAAGTTCCTGGGGCATCTCCTTACCCCGGAGGGAGTAGAGCCTAACCCCGACAAGGTTAGGGCGATCCTGGAGATGCCTTCCCCGAAGACAATGAAGGAGGTGCAGAGGTTGACTGGAAGGTTGGCGGGTCTTAGCCGCTTCCTGTTAAAGGCCGGGGAGAAGTGCTCTCCATTCTTCAGAACACTCCGCAAAACGGAGAATTTCGAGTGGTCCGAAGTATGCGAGAAGACATTCGTAAAGCTGAAGGAGCAGTTGACTCAGACACCTCTCATTCAGAGCCCAAAAGAAGGCGAAGACCTGCTCATCTACCTGGGAGTAGGGGCAGAGGCTGTGAGCTCTGTGCTAGTCCGAGAAGAGAGGAAGAAACAGTTACCCATCTACTACGTCAGCCGGGTACTAAAGAAGGCGGAGCTGAAGTATCCAATCCTGGAGAAGCTTGCCTTCGCCTTGGTGGTGTCAGCGCGGAAGCTCCGGCCTTATTTTCAGGCTCACTCCATCCGAGTAGTGACTGATCATCCTCTCCGAAGCATCTTGGAAGGAGTGGAGCATTCAGGGAGATTAGCGAAATGGTCGGTAGAACTCAACGAGTTCGACATTTCCTTCTCACCCCGGGTGGCGATCAAGGCCCAAGCGGTAGCAGACTTCTTGGCAGACTTCTCGGCAGAAGCAGAGCCAGGGGAAGAGGTGTTCGACCCAATCCCTTGGAAGATGTTTGCTGACGGAGCTTCGGGAAGGAGCTCTGTAGGAGTGGGCATCGTTCTTGTCAGCCCACAGGGAACGAGGATCGAGCAAGCCGTCGAGATCCTCTTTCCCGTCACAAACAATCAGGCAGAGTACGAGGCCATAGTGGCAGGCTTGCGCCTCGCCAAGGAGCTAGGGATCCGTGATGTTCGGGCCTTTACGGATTCAATGGTGGTCGCGTCGCAGATCAGAGGAGAGTTCAAAGTGCGCGACACCATCCTACAGAAGTACTTGGTGAAGGTCAAGGGGTTGATTGGAGGCTTCCAGTCGTTCTTCGTCGAGCACGTCCTGAGAGAGGAAAACTCGGCGGCGGACCGTTTGGCCAAGTATGGGCCAAAAGCTGGGGGAACCATCGCCGAGCTGTTCCGGCCGTCCATCGAAGAAGGGGAGATGATGGAGATCGAGCAGCGCCCCTCATGGACGGATCCTTTTGTGGCATTCCTTGCCACCGGCCAGCTTCCAGCAAGTGAAGGGGATCAGAGAAGGTTTCGGTACAAAGCGGCGTACTATCTTTTGCAGGATGGGGAGCTGTACCGTAAAACCATCTCGGGCCCCCTAGCCAGGTGTATCTCTGAAGACGAAGTACCCCGGGTGTTGGAAGAGATCCACTCGGGAGAGTGTGGAAGTCATTCTGGGACTCGCACTTTAGAGCAGAGGGTCTTGAGGCATGGTTACTTCTGGCCTACTATCCGGAAGGATGCTGAGATCTTCTCGAAGAAGTGCCAGAAGTGTCAGCTCTTCGCCCCCCTCCAGTTGCAGCCAGCCCAGCAGCTCCGATCAATCACTGCCCCATGGCCGTTCGCCATTTGGGGGATGGATTTGATTGGCCCTTTCCCCCTAGCTAGTGGTCAGAGGAAGTTCATTCTCGTCATGATCGACTACTTCTCCAAGTGGATCAAGGCCAAAGCTTTGGCCAAGACCACCTCTCAAGTTGTGAAGAACTTCATCTGGGGGGAGATCGTCTGTAGGTTTGGGATTCCTCTCGCCATCGTCACCGACAACGGTCCTCAGTTTGCCAGCTTGGAGCTGGAAGATTTCTGCAGACAGCTGAGAACTGATCTTCGATTCGCCTCCGAGCATCACCCAAGGAGCAATGGCCAAGTGGAGGCCGCCAACAAGCTGATCATCAACCTGCGGAAGAAAAAGGTGGAGAACCTGAGAGGTAACTGGGCGGACCAGTTCTCCTCGGTTCTGTGGGCTTTGAGGACCACTCCTAGCTCAGCTACCGGGGAGACACCGTTCAAGCTCTCTCACGGATCGGAAGCTCTCATCCCAGTAGAGTTTGAAGTCAGAAGTCCAAGGGTGATCGCCGCCGAGGGTGGAAGTGAGGGATGACGACTAGAGAATGAGGAGGCTCAGAAGCTATCTCTCGACTACATCGAAGAACTTAGAGATTTAGCTTCCGCCAGGCAAGAGGAGATCAAGCGACGGATGGCGAGGCATTTCGATAAAAATGTTCGCCTCAAGCACTTCCAAGAAGGTGACCTGGTCCTGAAGAAGGTAGACGCGGCGGGACGATCAGCGGCCATCGGAAAGCTCCATCCAAACTGGGAAGGGCCCTTTATCATCCACGAGTCACTCCTAACCGGAGGATACCGTCTGCAGAACCAGGAAGGAGAGCTGCTTGGGAATACTTGGAGCGTTGATGACCTGAAAAGGTTCTACCCCTAAGGGGGAATGTGTATGTCCCACCCTTGTACTCCCTATTGATTTATAAATAAAACCCTTCCTCTCCCTGAAACACGGGACTGGGAAGCTTTTTTCTGTCACAGCAAGAATCTTCAGAGAAGAGAAAAGAAAAAGCCGGTAAAATTGGTCCACATGCTAGGTTGGAAAATGAGCCTCCGACTTAATCCTCGTAAAACCCCAGAACGGATGGTGGGACAGTGCCTCGGTTCAGCAACCCTCTAAGACCAAGCCTCTGCATTGACGGTCGAGATCAGCTCCCCCCTTGCATGTTGGCCATGGTTCGTATCGATTGCACTTCTCATTCGACTGGAGAGATTACAGGGAAGAAGTCTGGACGCCGACCTTCCGATCGGGCAAAGAAGTGATCAATTTAAACCAGCTCGCTTCAAAGCGTCTTGTTGCCAGCTTTTCCTCCGATTGTGTGAGTTATTGTGCTTAAATGTGCTTAAACTCCCCTTAAAATTGTTGAGCAGCAGGAAGCAGGTTTGGTCGGCATTCATCATCCAAGTAGGAGGGGACCTCGGGACGATGTGTTCCCATGGAACTCCCCGACTGTCATTCCCTACCGGACGATCTGCTCGTCGATCTCCGTCACCACCAGTTGGGAAACGAGCCTCCGACTTAATCCTCGTAAAACCCCAGAATGGATGGTGGGACAGTGCCTCGGTTCAGCAACCCTCTAAGACCAAGCCTCTGCATTGACGGTCGAGATCAGCTCCCCCCTTGCATGTTGGCCATGGTTCGTATCGATTGCACTTTTCATTCGACTGGAGAGATTACAGGGAAGAAGTCTGGACGCCGACCTTCCGATCGGGCAAAGAAGTGATCAATTTAAACCAGCTCGCTTCAAAGCGTCTTGTTGCCAGCTTTTCCTCCGATTGTGTGAGTTATTGTGCTTAAATGTGCTTAAACTCCCCTTAAAATTGTTGAGCAGCAGGAAACAGGTTTGGTCGGCATTCATCATCCAAGTAGGAGGGGACCTCGGGACGGTGTGTTCCCATGGAACTCCCCGACTGTCATTCCCTACCGGACGATCTGCTCGTCGATACCCGTCACCACCAGTTGGGAAACGAGCCTCCGACTTGAACCTCGTAAAACCCCGGAACGGATGATGGGACAGTGCCTCGGTTCAGCAACCCTCTAAGACCAAGCCTCTGCATTGACGGTCGAGATCAGCTCCCCCCTTGCATGTTGGCCACAGTTCGCATCGACTGCGCTTCTCATTCGACTGGAGGGATTACCAGGAGGAAGTCTGGACGCCGATAGCCCAACTTGAAAGAAAGAGGTGATCGATTCGACCAACCGAAGAACGAAGACTTCAAGCATCCAAGTAGGATGGTGGCCTAAGGACGATGTGTCCCCTTGGACCTGTCCGGCTGCCATGCCGTACTTGACGTCATCCTTTGAAGACACCAGGCTTTCAAGTAGGAGAGAGGCCTCGGGATGATATGTCCCCCCGGGCCTCCCCGACTGCTAAATCCTACTTCTTCCTTCCCTTGAAGAGCTCCTTTTCTTTCTTGCTTAAAATCCTAACGGCGCTCTTCACTAGGTGCAAGTCAAGGCCTCAGGAGCAAGTCTGCAGGTGCGAGTCTGATGGTGCGAGCATGTATTGCGAGTATACATGTGCGAGCATACATCCTCGCCAACATCCTAAGAGCCTAGCGAGCACTCAACCTTGCCTCGAGCCTAGGAGCCTAATCGACATACAAGCAAGGAAGTAAGTACATGAAGAAAGAAGCGAGTAAGACTTGTCAAGTTCCTTTCATTTTTTCAAAAAATGTGTACAAGTTACAGGTATATATAAAAAAGGGTGCACAAAAAGGTCGCCGGGCGAGCAAAAAGGGAGCCCAGGCGACTAGGCGACATCCTCGCCTTCTATATCTACATCGGCCTCATCAGCAGCACCATCATCGTCGTCATCATCGTCATCATCGTCATCATCATCGTCATCGTCGTCTCATCATCTTCATCCTCGGCATCGCTGGGCTGCGGCGAGGATGCTCGCAAGGGGGAGGAAGACTCTTCGGCGAGCAGCGCCGGAATGAGGTCCCCCACTGTCAATCCCATAGCTTCCGGCTTCAGAAGATCGTCTGCCTTCATCTGGTTCAGGATGACCTCCCCCGTTGCTCGTGCGATCTCCCGGCGAATATAAGGCATGTCGTCGCCGTGCATCCTTATGCGCTTGCCCCTAGGAATGGCCGCCTCTGCCGGTTGCTGCTCGGCAGGCCGAGTTTCCCACTCAGCGATACGGATCTGGGCGACCTCCAGGGCCGAGCGAGTATCCTCCAACTCCTTCTCAGCCTGGGACAATCTCTTCGCTGATTCCAGCTCGGCAGCCTGCCGAAGGTAAAAAGGGAAAGGTAAGTTTGACAGCTTGCAAGGTGGCGAGTATCTTAGTAACAAGCAAAGACGCAAAGGCGAGTACCTCGAACTCCTTGATCCGGAGCGCGGGGCGATCAGCTTCGGACCCTGCACCTTGATCGCCTGCTCGTACTCAAGTAGTCGCCTTGCTGTTGCGTGAGCCAGCTCGGCGGACCGCAAGAGGGAGCGCGAGGTCTGGTGCGCCGGATCCTCGGTAGTTGTGTCCTGCAGGACTTCGGCGTCCGCGCGACTATAGAGGACGTAGGTCACGTCGAAGGCCTCCCCCTTGTCCTCCCACTCATCCGACCAGGCGGGGAGGTTAGAGTTGAGGGTCACCTCGTGCGCGCGCTCAGCCCAGGTCACCAATGGGCGACCATAGGCATCCTCGCTGCGGGTGCCCTCATTGAAGAGCGGATGGTCGCTCGGCTCGCCAGCCTCCGAAGGATCCGCCTTCTTGCCCAGATCCCTGTGGGCGAGTTCCTTCTTCCTCCTCTTGGGCTCAGAGGCCTTAGCCTTGCCCGTTCGCTTCTTAGAGGTCCCGGCCTCATCGCCGGCGACCTTGGGATTGTCGCCCCCTGGCAACAAGACGATTGGGGAGGAGCCCCCAACCTCGCGCGCCGAGGTTCCCGCACCCCCTTGGGTGGCAGCCGTCGCCTTCACCGCGGGAGGAAGAGCGTCGCGCGGAAGAGTTTGCACACCTGCAAACAAGGAGACCAAAAATTAGTCGCCTAAATCAAGGCTCAAGTGCGAGTATGGCTGATGCTCGCGCAAAAAGTACCTTCCCCTAGGCGAACTTCCGTGAGCTCGTCTACTCGCCTCCTCCAGAATATCACATCGAAGCGACGATGCCTGAAGGAATCGAGCAGTTTCTCCTGACCGTCCTTCAAGAAGGGGACGGTGAAGACATTCTCCGACGGCTGGAGGGGCGAGCTGGAGATGTCTGCGAAGTCGCCTTCGATGGCGACTAATCGCTCCACCCAGCGATGGTTCTTGTTGGAAGTGTCCGCCAGTGTGCAGACATGGCTGCACAGGAAGATGACGCCCTCGCCGGTCGCCATGATCGAGAATACTCGCCTAAAGACCGCAAGGTCAAAGACGATATTCTGTTCCCGCAGGAAGCACAAGAATCCCATGATCATCGCCACTCCGTTGGGATTGATCTGGGCAGGGACTATCCCATAGAAGCCGAGTATCTGGCGGAACTCGGGCCATAGGGGAAGTCGCAGGCCGACCTCGAAATGTCGGATTGGGAAAATCATCGCCAGGGGCGAGGAAGTGTTTAGTCGCTCAGACTGGCGAGGAAGCCTGGCGACATACCCCGGTGTCTCGAACTTAGCGTTGAAGTCGTCTAAGTCCTTTTGCCGAGTAATCGGCTTCTTAAAGGAGGTCTCCTCGAAGTTCTTGGCATGATTTGCTCGCCTAATGGTCGCCTCGTCAGTCATTTTGGGAAGGAAGGAAAGGGAGCGAGTATGGAAGAAGGGCGAAGAGAAGAAGTCTGGAAGGTAGTCGCTCAAGGAGCTAGAGATCGCCGAAAGCGTATTTAAGACTCACCCACCCCCCCTATTTATAGTAGTCGGGTAGCCTGGCTTGTCGAACACGACTCCGCGAGTACGACTAGGGGTGGCGAGTATCGAAGTAAATCGCCAAAAGCTCAGAGCACGTCAAAATGCCGACCTTCAGCTAGCGAGTACCTACATCACAGAAACACGAAGAAACTCGCCAGGATACAGGCGACATTCAACATATGCTCGGCAAACAGCAGAAAGAAGATAGAAAAAATCCAAACAATCACAGATAAAATAAAGCAAGACAAGAATGAAAGGCGAGTATTCAATTACTCGGCAAATCAATACTACTTCAAATAATAAGCTGTTCAGAGATACAAAGCATGCTCGCCAGGAGCTACAAGATACAAAGAAGAAGAAACTAAAGAAAGGGCAACAGCTAGGGTTGCGCTTGAGTGGTCGCCTGGGGATCCTGAGGTTGAGGATGTCGTCCGACCCAGCCCATGCTGCGAGCACGCTTGAAATGCTCGGAGGCCATAGACATAGCGTCCTCGCCTTGTCGCAGCTGATCCTCGATCCTCACCAGCCTCCCCACCGAACCCATGCTCGCACGCATCCCGACCAGCTCGTCATGATGCAGCTGCTGCCGGTGCTCGATCTGTGCCACCCTGCGCTCCAAGTCGCTGATAGACTGGAGGCGAGCTTCAGTACCCGACAGGCGAGTATCAAACTCCTCCAGCCGGGATACTCGCGCCTCCAAATCAGTCAGGCGGCGGTGAGGGTCACTGGCCGCTAGGCGCTCAACCCGCGACTCCACCTCAGTCAAGCGCCGATGAGGCTCGCAGATCGATAGCCGCTCTATCCTGGACTCCAAGTCCAAGATGGCGCGAGTAGCTTTCTCTTGGTACTCGCGAGGGGGGAGCCCAACGACGTCGATCAGTGCTCCCACGGGAGTATGAGCGCGACCTGCAGAAGAGCAGATGAAGAGTCAGAACTCCAGCAGAATCAAAAGAGCGGTGGCAACTATCCAAAAGCAGCGACCAAGTACCTGGCCGAGGACTACGGGAGCGTCGACGAGCAGGGCTGCGAGATCGCCGATGAGGAGAAGCCCTTCCTCGGTGCGGGGAGGGAGAGCGATGGACGCCATCTCGGCGAGTAGAATGGCCGCCAGGATGATCCCGGTTGAAGGGCATGTTCCCCCGGCCGCGACCATCTCCTACGCGCCCTCCACCCTTGGGAGCGAAGAAGGCAGAAGACCCTCCAGTCCCGCCCCTGCGCGAGGACTCCCCTTGGTGGGTAGAGGGAGCAGTTGAAGTAGAAGGGCGCTGATCGCCCGGAGGAGCCACTGAGGGCGGAAGTCTAGGAGGAGGAGGCGGCAGCACGACCCCGGGTAGGTGCGAGCTGCTCGCCGGTTCTGGTCGCAATATAGGTGGTGGCGGAGGGGGGTTGATGCTTGAGAGAGGAGCCCCATGCTCGCTCATCGGCCTCTTCTCCACAGAAGAGCTGTGGAGAATCCTCACCGCGCGACCACCCCGAGAGCCACCCTCAGGCGAGATCATCGAGGATGATCGCAGCGGCAGAACGTCCAAAGGTTCCTCCCGAACCTCGGTACTCGGCGGATCTGAAAACAGAAGCAAAAAGCGTCCGAAATCTCGCCAGGAGTGGTTATTATAGCAGCATAGTCTTCAGAACAGCGACTAAAGAGCTCACCTCGCGCAGGAGGAAGGTCCGGTTGGGCTAGAGTTTGGGCCCCAGCCCTACTCGCCTCCGGGGCGACCTCTGCCGAAGGAGGAGGAGGAGCAGGAGCAGGCGAGAGCCCCTCGTGAGAGAGACCCAAATCTTCCAGCAGCTGCTGACGCTGCTCGCTCAGAGGATCGACGACGTTCTCCATAGTCGCCCCCTTCTTCTTCTCTCTCTTCTTCTTCTTAGCCGCCCTCTTCCTCTTCTTATTAGCAAGGAAGGCGTCTACCTCGGCGTCCATGCGAGAAGGAGGAGTGGGAACGCCGATCATATTCGCGAGATCAGCCTTGGACTTTTTGGCAGCCTCAGCAAAAGCTAGCGACATTGTAGGCGAGTGCAGAAAGGTGGTTCCGTCAGAGACCCCCCCCCCCCCTATATATAGAGCCCAGACGTCGGCCGGCAAGATTCCGAGTATCTCCCAATACTCGCCCAGACAGAAGCTCGTCGAATAAAGGTTGGATGTTTCTTTCCGAGCAACTATGTTACTCGCAAAGAGCGGGGATTGTGTACAACCCTTATTCTCCGAGGGTAGGACCCACTCAAGGCCACGTAGGCAGAGGTCAAAGTCAAAGAAGTAGACAAATCAACCAGCAGGAGCAAAAGAGGACTTGGCGAGTATTGGCTAAATACTCGCCAGATGGGCGACTATGGTCGAAGATACGTGCCGAGTATCCCGTATGTCGCCCCAGGTGCCCGGCAAGCCACAGAAGACCTGCGCGAGTATTGTCCCGGCTTGTGCGAGCAGCAACTAATACTCGCCAGATGGGCGACTATGGTCGGAGATACATGCCGAGTATCCCGTATGTCGCCAGGTTAGGGCTGGGCTATAAAACCCCCCCTACCCCTTGGTTGCCTATAAATAGGACCCCAGGGGTACTTGGATTGGCACCGGTGCTTGAGCTTCTGGATCCCGATTTCCGAATTCTCGAGCCCGTCACCCCTGCTTGCTAGCCAAGCCGGTGCCTTCCTCGTACCCTGCTCGGCCATTCTTGGTTGTGGGGGGGGGGGGGGGGGGGGGAAGACTCATTTGAGCTTCCGAGTACGTGGTGGGACCTCCCTGCCGCAGCACCTGGGGTCCTGTTGTTGCTCTCCTAGCTTCCTCGTAGTCGCCAGCTAGATCATCTCGTCGGACAGCTGGGCAAGTAGCCTCCGGCTGCAAAGGTCCGAATTTTGAGGTCAGGATTTTCCTGGCGTCAACACTCTCCCCCCTTGTGGAGGCGGAATTCCTCGCGACGTCCGACGACATTCCGTACCCATCACCTTCCTCCAGGCAACCCTCCCAACCTTACTTCTCGACCCATCCCAAACCTCCACCTCTGCCACCTCCCCTACCCCGGCCACCAATTATGGGCCCAACCAACACTCGGCATGTCCCTACACAGGAGTACAACGACTTAAGGAGCAAGGGTCTGTGCTTTCGCTGCAAGCAACCACACTCTCTTGGTCATGCGTGCTCGGTGAAGGAGTGTCGGGTCCTCATCGGCGACGACGTGGCCGCGCTCACCGCCGTCGACTTCGACGCCCTGCTGCTCTCAGACGGACTACCAGGAGACCCCCCGGGCACATCGACGACATCCCAACTGCGTGCATATCATTACTGATCGGCGGGCGGCGGGCCGACCTTGGGGTCAAGGCCGTGTTTCTGACGAGGTGTATTGTTACGCGCACGCGGCGTATTATTATTATTATTATTATTATTATTATTTTCTTTTAAATGCTATTAGGGTTGATGTGAGCCCCCCTCCCTATATAAGGAGGTGGTTTTGGGGAGTTAGGATATCTTTGGATCTATTGTCTTTTGGGCTCTCATTAGAGAGAAACTCTTTGGAGGAACCAGCCTCCGAGAGTTGGCCAGAGCTTGCTCCAGATTGTATCCGTTGTTTCATTAATCCAAGCAATCTTCCTCTTGTTCGTATTACACTTCCTACTTTACTCGCTCCTGTAATTCTGACGTCTCCACTTTCAAGCTGCAATTTTTAGTTTTTGTTACTATCAATTAATATGGCCTGCTCATTTTGGCTTGCTGTCGAGATCCCCATCCGTTAGGATTCTATCTAGAATAGTATTGCGGCTCCTTAATACACACTTCCTACTTTACTCGCTCATGTAATTATGATGGCCCCGCTTTCAAGTTGCTTCTGCTCGCTTCCTAGTGACTCATTGCGCTTCTTCATCGACATTGAGCGACACTCACCTGCGATTCTCTCCAATGACACGACAAACCCAGACCCGTCACCCGCCAACTCACGCCTTGATGATCAACACCATCCCAACCCGCTTCCTTCCTCGCCCCCAAGCTCATGCGCATCTCCTCCTAGACGCCTGCCCTACCTCGTGCCCTAATAAACTGCTGACTCCTCCCTCGATGACAGTCCTGAGCGTGCACGTGTCTCCAACATCACACTTGTTTCATACGCCCTTTTTGCTGTGTCCTAGAATTCCGTCACCTCCAGAATACCATGACGACCACTCTTATTCTTGGATTACCTTCTCACAGTGGACGATCTCAACACTTTAATCTACCATGCCCGCCATTTCCCTTCTTTGGCTCCTTAGCTTCATGCCCACGACCCATTTCACGGCCATTCACATTGATGAGGACGCCTTTTCTTTGACATCCAACGATTCCAACAACTTGGATTGGCTGGAAGACCTATCCCTCCTTCACGAGCTCTCAACCATCTTTGTGCATTGCCACAGGCTCCTCCGGCCACACTACCCCCGCAGCCTCCCTACGACGCCATTGTGGCCTGCATGAGATTCCTTCATCCCTCAACGAACACCGACGACGCCGACACTCTAGGCTGGATTGCTCAGTCTGAACGGTTCTTTGATCCCCAAGCCACCCATGCAAACCACAAAATCCCATTAGCGACAATCTACGTGGAAGGCCCCATGCTCCGCTAGGTGCGTTGGACACACCAAAATATTTCCGATCTCTCTTGCTTCATGCTTAAGGAGGAATTTTTCCAGCAGTAAGACACTCGACATACAGGTAATGCGTATGAGAGCCTAAGCTCTGTTCATCAATTTAACTCTGTCTTAACTTACATCACTAATATCCTCGAGGTTGCTACACTCCGGTTCATTTTATTGGGTACTTGCTGGTTCGGAGCCCTACATCTGTGTGTGCCTTTCCGTTCACAATCCATTCACTCTCTCCCTAGCTATGGAGTAAGCTTATTGTCTCGACAAGGGACTCTACGCCGCCCCACAATCCCCTACTCACCGTGCATCCCCACAACATCCTCTACTTTCCAAATCCCGTCTGCCACAGACCCAACCCCACCTCCACAATGATCCCCCACTATAATTCTATCGATCGAATCCTCCACCTCCATATGTACCAATAATGATCAGGCCCACATCCATGTCCACCAGTTCCTCCACTGACAGTGCCTCCACTATCCCAACACTTATTCCACCACGAGTACCTCGAGCTTCGTCGACATGACCTTTGTTTTCGCTGCTAGAACACAAACTCTCGAATACACAAATGCCCTCTTAAGGAACTGCGCTTGTTGATCGGTGCCGAAGTTGATGACCCCACCTTCGCGGACTTAGAGGTCCTTAAGCTCGTCGACGACCCCTTTGGGCCTCGACCTTGTGAACAAGGTTTATTTTGAGGATTGGAGAATTGGTAACAAGTGTGATGTCTTGAATTCACAGTTTACTCACCGTGCACTCTTAATTTTAGTGTCACACTGGCTTTTAATTGCGCATGTCGCCCAAGTGGCATTTTTGTAATATTAGATTTGTGTCCCTTCTTTTCTATATATGAAAGTGGAGGAAAGCTCTTTGGGGGAACCAACCCTCTAGAGCAGGTGCGAGCATACCTTATGATTTTATCCCTTGCATTTTATGTTTTAGTGCAGGAAAAGTTATTATCTGTTGAGCTGAAAAAACAATTTTTTGGGTTTTCAGGCATTGTAGATTAATAATGGCATCGATTTACTTCTACAAGCTCCTTAAATAAATTTATACATGTACATTTCAAGTTTATCTTCTGTAATTTTTCTTTTGTAAATGAAGAATAAAATTGATTGGTTGTGATAATAGTTCGAATGTTATACGTGGTTGCATCACTTGCACCCATATAGCTGTATGCTATACTGGAGTGAAAAAAAAAACAAAAGTTTCTTCTCTCAGAAGAAAGCATATCAGAGTAATGCATAGTTCATGTAATATAAATATGTAAAAAAATTACTAGAGGTGGAGCGTGATTGCTTGCTTTTCTTTTTTGATTTAGTTGACTTTTTTCCCCTCCCCATTTATAGTTTCTTATGACTATCTTCGCAACTATAAAGATGAAAATTTTAATAATGATCGCAGATATGGCCGCACAGGGATATACAAATCATTCATGTTTGGAAGCCCAACAATTATGGTTACTATACCTGAAACCTGCAAACAAGTATTGATGGATGATGAGCACTTTGTAACAGGATGGCCAAAGGCTGCTGTTGAACTTGTTGGAAAAAAGTCATTCATAGGAATTTCTCCTGAGGAGCACAAGTGGCTGAGGAAACTGACGTCAGCTCCCATCAACGGTCCTGATTCACTTTCCACATACCTGAAGTTCATTGAAGAAACTGTTGTATCCACTCTGGAGAAGTGGACAGAGATGGGGCAGATCGAGTTCCTTACGGAGGTTCGGAGACTTACATTTAGGATTATTATGCATATTTTTCTGAGCATGGAGGGTGAAAGTGTAATGGAGTCTTTGGAGAGAGTATACACTGATCTCAACTATGGTATAAGGGCGATGGCAATCAAAGTTCCTGGATTTGCATACCACAAGGCTCTGAAGGTAAACTGGCATAAAATGTTTCAATTCAGCATTCTCTCTCTCTCCATGGGCAGATTGAGTTCCTTCCCGACATTCAGAGATTTACATTTAGGATTATTATACCTGTTTATCCTCTCTATTGGAGCAACGTTGAGAAGGCCTGGCATGATATATGAAACCTTCCTAACATGCTGGATTGAGGGACGAAGTTCTTGAAAGATTAACGGCCTGTTTGGTTGGCCGGCTGGCACCAACGACGGAACGGAGGAACACCCACTAGAGCCCATGCGTCCAGTATTAGATGGAATGTGGAACGCTGAAATTTACCTCCGGCGTTCCGTGCTGAACGTCGGAAGTGTTTGGGTGCTCTTCTGTTCCGCCTCCGTCGACAACGCAATGACGAACCGTCGACCTGCCAAACAGGCCCTAAAACCTTGTATTAATCTTTAATTCAATTGTAGATATCTCAAAACTATGGTCAATAGGCATGCCATGATCAACGTTTAACTCTATTTTGCACTTCCCATATATCCTTTACTATTCTAATTTTAATCACAATACTTTTGAAGATTAATTATATTTATCTGTATTATTGGTACATATTCAACCCTCCATTTTGCATCAATAATTAATCACTTATCCCTGTTGACTTTCCGTTTACTCATGCTTAGTTTTTTCAAAAAATTATTTTTGTTTACACGAGAAATATGTTAACCATTTTGCAAGTGCACTTCTTTGACTTCATGAGCATATGATTTGACTTATGGAGCAAGACATATTTCTTCATTAGTTTATAATGATTTTTCCTGTCAACATGACAAAAGGAAAATATCAACACAACTGTGTTAAACAAAGCCATCCTATCTTTAATAAATACTACCCGGGTATTCAAGGATCAAGTCGACCCATTAACAACTTGAACCATTTTTAGCACACCCTAACTATCATTTAAACTCTGCCATCAATGATTCCCAGTTTGAATCTAATACGAAAGCCAAACCATTAGCTGGATTGTACTCTAATGAGGGAAGTAAAAAAAATCATGTATATTCGTTTGACTCATAGTTTGGGTACCTTTTTTGCTGTTTATAATTTATTTTGACTTAGGTATCATTGGCTCTGTTGGTGACTGTTGTGGCGTTTGAGCGGTGTCATGAAATTGTGATAGTAAACATAGTGGTGGTGATTTACCTGCGTTTTAAACTTTCATGACCACCTTTTTTTGGCCAGAATCTAACTTTTTGGAGCATGGGCGTTCACGAATGGTAAAGCTGGACTACACCCACGTGATTATGGTGGAGTTTTGCCTTATAAGATTATTTTGGGAAAATAGTATTTGTAACTACACCTACTCAAAAAACTTCATATAATTTTAATAATTGTGTCACAACCGCCACCATTCTCCCCCGCTCTCTCAAACATTGCTTAAGTTGTTATCTCCATTATCATCTTACTCATGTTATTTTAAGAAAATCAGTCTTAAGAATCCTTCTTTATTCCTTCCTGCTAACTTCTATGGAGAGAGGTCAATTTTTGTTTTCCGATGTACATATACATCAGAAATTAGTTGCGATGGGATAAGAAATCTGGTAGTTAAGAGTTTTTTATTATTCAACTGAAAATCATAGCTACAGATACAAAAGTACTGCATTTTATTAAAACTGTTTTTAACAACTAATCATTTGGGACAACACTAAATATTTTGTATCAGAGCCAGGTTAGGGTCACTTGCATGTTACATAGTGGTAGGCCTTATCGTTAGTCCATGTCCGACCCGAACCGTATCGACGAGAGAACCACCAACTCCAACTCCGAAATGACACATGCGGAATTCCAACGGTTGATGATAGATCGATTCGATCAAATGAATGCTCGATTTGATGATCTACGCACCCACATCGACGTCCTTGAGGATCATCGAGCAGGCCACTCCCCAAAAGAGGGAGAGCCCACTCACTCGACCTGACGTTCTCTTTGAGGAAGAACGAGACACCCTCCCACCTCAAGATTGACGTGCTAGGAATCGGCCACCACGAGAGTCTGTCCCACACCTGAGGCGACCCCTCGATCACATTCACGACCGTCGACCTGGACCTGCCCTAGATAGACATCCACCTCGACATCCAACCCCTCATGATCGAGTCCAGGGTCGTTTTGACTACGGACGGGATGATTACTTTGACGAGTATCATGAGCCATGTAGAACACCGCATGGGGAGGGCGACATTACTCGTCGCATACGCATTGACGCTCCCACCTTCGATGGTCACCTTGACCTGAAGGCCTTTAGCGATTGGCTTCAAGAGCCGGACCACTATTTTGAGTGGTATGATATGACCGACGAGCGACATGTTATATTTGTGTGGATGAAGCTGTGGTTGGCCCAACTAAGATTATTTGGACCAGCCTAGAGAGGTCACTTCATCGAGAATTGAGATGGATATCGTCCTATTATCCATTGGAGGACATGAAGCGACAATTGAAGGATAAATACCTTCCCTCCTTCTATCGGGACTAGTTGCTAGATCAGCTTTATGCGTTGCGCCAGGCACACTATCTATAGCGGAGTACATGTCACGATTTAATGAGATATCTGTGAGGAGTGATCTACGAGAAGAGACTAGTGCCTCCGCTTCCTGGATTGAGATTTGAGTTACGTAGGGATCTTATTCCCCATCAGATGGAGACGGTAGAACAATTTTATCAGATAACCTTCGAGTATGAGCAGTACCCGCGACTCGCTGGTGCCCGTCAGGCTCTTTCCAGATCAGACGTGCCCACGTTTAAGAGGCCACCACCAGCCACCACCGCTCCTGCAGGACCCTTTCGTGTTCCCATGGACACGAAGGGCAAGTCCATCGCCACCGGACCTGCCACGACCACCAGGTCTGGGAATGTTCAGTGTTATCGCTGCTCGGGTAGGGGCCACTTGGCGGTCCAATGCCCTACAAGGAATTTGTTAGTTAAAGAAGGCAAACCCAGTGCTAATGCTGAGGAGGTCGCCGATGAGAAGATTGTTACCACCGTCGAGGACTGTTGGGAGAGCGATGTTAAGCGCTTCCTAGAGTTAGGTGTTATACGACGTCTCCTCTACACCCCGCATACTGATGAGGATTGACGTCGTACGTCGATCTTTTATACTTTCTTTTCCAGCGCAGGCGGTCCCTGCAAGATGGCCATTGATAGCGCGAGTTGCGTGAACATTGTGGCCCATGGGGCCTTTGAGCGGATGTAGGTGACCCCTGTGCCTCATCCCCATCCTCATCGAGTTATTTGGGTCGATAAGACGGTCATACAGGTTACCACATTATCAAATGAATCCGGATGAGCATGCTGAGCTCAAGAGGCAGGTTGACGAGTTGCTGAGGAAGCAATTCATACGTGATAGTCTGAGCCTCTGCGTATTCCCTGCCCTTCTGACCCCGAAGAAGGATGGGAGATGGAGAATGTGTATCGATAGTGGGGTCATTAATAAGATTATTATTAAATATTGTTTCCCCATCCCCGGTTGGACGACGTGCTTGATACGATGGTTGGTGCCCAGGTGTTTTCAAAGACCGATCTTCGCAGCAGGTACCACCATATTAGGGTTCATGAGGGAGACGAGTGGAAGACATTTAAAACCAAAGATGGTCTCTATGAATGGTTGGTCATGCCATTTGGGCTGTCTAACGCCCACATCACCTTCATGCGGGTCATGACTCAGATCCTACGACCCTTCATAGGCAAGTTCTTGCTTGTCTATTTTGATGACATTCTTATTTATAGCCACTCCCCCGCCGATCATTTGGGACATCTGAGACTTCTGTTTGAGATTCTACGTAATGAGAAATTATTTGTAAACTTGAAGAAGTGTTCATTCCTGACTTATTCTGTACACTTCCTCGGTTTTATCATCTCAGCGTTTGGCGTGTCTGTTGACCGAGAGAAGGTCCGTTCCATTCGTGAGTAGCCTATCTCGTCCACTATCACCGAAGCCCGTAACTTTCAAGTGGACGACGACTGCCACTCGAGCATTCGAAGAAATTAAGAAGAAATTGATGGCTGCCCCTATCCTGAGATTGCCTGATTTCTCTAAGGCATTTAAGGTAGTCTGCGACGCATCTGACATTGACATTGGCAGAGTACTGAGCTAGGAGGGTCACCTGTTTCTTACTTTAGTGAGAAATTGAATGAGGATCGACAGAAATACTCTAATTATGACAGAGTTCTATGCGGTAGTGCAGTCACTGCGATATTGGAGACATTATCTCCTTCCACGAGAGTTTGTTTTATCCTTCGATCATCAAGCTCTGCGTTATCTTGACTCCCAAAGGAAATTAAAACATAAACATGCCAAGTGGGTCGAGTACTTGCAGGATTTTCATTATGTTCTCATACAACGCGCGGGTGTTGAGACAAGCCTGCCGATGCTCTCAGTCGACGTATTGCCCTACTCCGCAAACTGAGCACTAGCACGACTAGCTTTGATCGATTGTCTAGTGACTACCCCAACTGTCCTGATTTTGGTAAGATTTATTCTGGATTTTTGAGGGACTCCTCTGAGCCCACTAAGGGGTTTGATATTGTAGATGGATACTTATGGGTCTCGTCTCTGCATCCCCAGGACGTCCTTCCGGGACTTCCTGATTTGGGAGAAGCGCGTGGGTGGTGCTATTGGCCACTTTGGCAGATATAAGACGATTGTTGTGGTTGAGTATCGCTTCTATTGGCCCGCCATGAAAAGGGACGTGGCATATGTTGAACGTTATTGCGGCACAGCCAGATGACAAAGGGTTCAAGACAGAATACTGGACTTTATACTCCTCTTCTGATCCCACACCAGCCTTGGGTCGATATCAGCATGGATTTTGTATTAGGCTTTCCTCGCACCCTGAGGAAGTATGATTTCATTTTTCGTAGTGGTAGATCGGTTTTCAAAGATGACTCATTTTATTGCCTGCCGCAAGACTGCCGATGTGGCCCACGTGGCGGCCCTCTTCATGAGATACATTTTTTGGTTACACGGATTACCCAAATCCATAGTGTCTGACTGTGACGTACGATTTATGAGTTATTTTTAGAGGACGTTATGACATAAGACGGGTACGACTTTGAAGTTTTCTGCAGCTTATCACCCACAGACTAACATAAATATGAGTTTAGGGAATTTGTTAGTGTCTAGTTGGTGAGCACCCGTCAGTTTGTGATTATGTGTTATCCGTAGTTGAGTTTGGATACAATAGTTCTGTCAATAGGTCTATTAGCATGAGTCTGTTTCATATAGTGTCTGGATATGAGCTTAGGAAGACTATTGACCTCGCCCCTGTTCCTTTAGTGTCACGTCCTAGTGAGCTCGATGAGTCCTTCATTCGTCGTATACATGAACTGCATGAATTAATTCGGAAAAAAATTGCTAGCAGTATTTAATTATTACAAACACAGGCAGATAACATAGGCGTGAGCAACATTTTTGGGTAGGCGAGCAGTTCATGATCCGAATTCGCATGGAGAGGCTCCCAAAATGAGCAACTAAGAAGTTACAACCAAAATGAATGGATCATTATAGGATTATAAAGAAAATTGGAACAAATGCCTATGAGATCAACCTCTCTGCAGATATGAGTATTCATCATGTATTTAATACGAAAGATTTGACACATTACTTTGAGCCTCTCGAGCATAGAGACTCATACCTTGAGGCACTTCCGACACCTCCCAATTATAACTTGACCCGCCCCCTGCTCACCTTTGACCCGCGGACTTGGCCACACCTCCCATGATTCCACCGGTTCTTCTGGATCCACCGATACGAGAGGTGAGAGCTGAGAGCATTGCTGATATTGTGGCGCACGAGTGCACCACCACCCCAGATGGCCCTTCTTGTTGTTACTTGGTGCACTTGAGTTGATGCCCCATCTTTGATGACACTTGGATATCAACGATAGAGTTTGATAGACTTGCCCCCAATCTTCGACGCCAGTACGATCATCTCCATTCATCAGAGATGAATGGTTTTCAGTTGGGTGGAGTTGATGAGGATCGACGTTGGACTACATACCACTATTCGGCGGGGAGCGTTGTTTTAGTTTTTCTATGTATCTTGTTTTTTTTGGACTTGTATTTAGTGTTTTAGGACATCAGGCATAACAACCAATCATAACCGTTCACACCGAGTGCCCAACGACCCCTCTCGTTATAAATAGGGGCGGAGGCTTTCAGTTTCAGGGGTTGTTGATTTTTTGAGAGATTCCACAACCGACAATCTTATCGTGGTGCTACGCCGCAAGACCCCGGGGTGCGACGTCCTGATTAATTTGAGTTATTCGTAATATTCTCCCATTTCTAGTCCCCCATGCCCCATTTCCGCACGGTTTCCTCCATCAATAACCACAATTTGTTCATCCTCTGTCGTGGAACCACCGTCTGCTGCATGTCCATCCCCTTCCCAACCACACCCATCTACTTCTCTAACGCATGCCCTAACTTCATCAAACCACTCTGCGGATCGTTCCCCTCCTGTCATTCGTTTCCCCCCACCCTTGTCATCCGATGCCTTTGTTGATCGTTCTTCCTCTACTGCGCGACTGCATCGATCACATACTTCGATCGGTCTCGTCGGCCTGTTGATTCTGACTGAAACTCCCGCACTGTTTTCTCGCCGCCTGTTATCGTTCTCCACCGCAGGCATCAATGCCAACCCTCCATTCCTTCCTGCATTCTGCCGCATGCAGAAACTCCTCCCTCGACCTAGCAAACTGCTGGTAATTCCCATTCGAGAGTTGAATTCAAGTCCTTTTATGTATTATCGTTTCTTACCCGCGTAAGGGTATTTATGTCCGTGCACATTATTTTTATCCCTTACTCTATATATATGAGTATAGGGTTGGTTTTATAACGTTAATTATCATTCTCTCCAACTTGGTATCAGAGCAAAGGAGACCTAACTTCGTTTCTCTTCCTCGCTTGGCGCCCGCTGCTCCTTTGTCGCTCGCTGTTCCTCGACTCCCTGCGGTTTTGTCTCCTCCACCGATGGTGAGCTGCGGTTCCTTTGACGACGGAGGTGCACGCTGAAGGAGCCGGCCGCCCCTCCTCATGATGCGCGTCTCATTCCGCCGTCTTCTTCTTCTCCGATCCCTCAGATCTAATGCCGGTTAATCCGTTCCTGCTGATCGTTTTTTTTCCAGTCGACGGATGCTCCGGTTCCTATTTCCTGGAGGTGCGGTAGCTGCAGCGCTCGTTCCCGTCATCGCTTTCCCGTCTGACGTCGTTGTTTGCTCCGGGCCTGTCCCCCCTTCCTTGATGAGATCGGGTAGCCACTTCCAGATTCCGCATGCTTCCGTCGCCGCAACGCCCTCCTATCTCGTCGAATGTCTCCAGCAGTAATTTGTCGAGTTCGTTGAGTGCTGATTCGTCGAGTGCTCCAATTCGTCGAGTGCTCTAATTGGTCGAGAACAATTCGTCGAGTTCGTCTGCCTCCCGTCGAGTGCTGATTCGTCGAGTGCTCCCGTGGTACTAGTCCGCCTCCCGTGGAATCTAAGCTCCCTGCTTGTCTTCTGTTGTTCCAATTCGCCGTGAGTTTTCCTCCTGCAGTGCATCATGGATGATTTATCTGCCGCTGTTGATTCTCCATCACCAAGTGTGGTGACACCCCGGATGAGCGACCCTCAACGCCCTTCTGGTCATTCAGGGTCCCTAAAGATCACCACTGTTCCCTTGGATGGGACAAATTATTTGGAATGGTTTCGTGCTGCTCAGCATGTCATTCACAGTCATCAGCTGTTTGGATACATCGATGGGACGAAGGTGGCACCTTCTAAGGATAATCCTACCTGGCAACGATGGGACTCGGAAAATTCCCTGTTTGTCTCCTGGCTTCTTCACTCTATGTCCCCAAAGGTGTACAAGAGTTATATGTTGATGGACTCTGCTTACGAGATCTGGACTCGGGCACGTGAGACACACTCACAGATTGACAGTTCCACTCAGACTTATGAGCTGACACGGCGTATGCTGGAGCTTCGTCAGGGAACCATGACGGTGTCCATACTCAACCCCCGCATGTACTGCCGATGCAGTCCAGCTGCAGAAAAGAGACGAACGATTTCGTCTACATGTGTTTCTGATGGGGTTGAGTATGGACATGGTTCGCACAAATATTCTTCACCGCTCTCCCCTTTCATCCCTTCGGGAGGCGTTTAGCATGGTTCTTGGTGACGAAGACCGCCGAAGGTTCCTCAGCACGGCTCCTCCTCCAGATCGTTCTACCTTGACTAGTGTTGGTCATGGCAGCTCCAGCAATACTAGTGGGATTCCGACTTGTGATCACTGTGGTCGCAGGGGACATACTCGGGACGGTTGCTTCAAACTTCATCCTCATCTTATTCCACCTGGATACGGCCGTGGTCGTGGTCCAGGACGGGGGGGGGGGGGGGGATACTGCCAGTCTAGGTCTCGTCCTCACGATGCTGCTTACTCAACTGAGGTGCATGACGACCATCAGGGTCAGTTCCCAGGACATTTCACCACGTCGGAATTGGACGCTCTCCGTCGTCTTCTACACTCCCAGTATGACACTTCACAGAGCGGTACCTCTACTTCCTTTGCTACTGTTGCTATTCCCCGTGCCAATGTCGCCGACACTCCTTTGTCTGAGTGGATTATTGACTCAGGAGCCACCAATCACATGACAGACTCCTCCTCAGGTTTTTCCTCTTACACCCCCTTGTCAGGTAAGGATAAGGTTATTTCTACTAATGACACTTTGTCCCTTATTGCAGGGAAAGGAACCATTTCCTGTTCCTCCTCCTTGTCTCTTCCGTCTGTCTTACATATCCTTTCTTTTCCTCGAAATCTTCTGTCTATTAGCAAACTTACTCGGTCTCTTAACTGCTCGGTAACCTTCTTTCCTGATTCGTGTGTTTTTCAGGAACTGGGTACGAAGCGGACTATTGGCAGTGGTAGGAACCAAGGATTGGAAATAATATATTTATGGGATAATATATTATAATATATTGTAAGCAATATATTGTATTGTCTATTTGACAATAACAATATACTGTATTGTTATTTTGACAATAACAATTTATTGGCAATAATATTGTACATTTAAAATTTTAAAAATATATAAAATATATATAACAAAAAAAATATAAAATAAGATTTGTGAGCCCCCATAAAATTAAATGGCATTCGGCAAAGACCTGAAATACTGAAATCCCGCTGAAAAGATTTGTGATTCCCGAAAATCCCGCTGAAAAGACCTGCCCGCTGAAATTAAATTGCATGCGGCGTGCCCTTTCATTATCCTGCCGAAATCCCGCTGAAATGAAATCCCGCTGAAAGGTTCTCGCTCAGCCGCTCGCTCATCCCGCTGCGGCGTGCCCTAGCCTTTCGTTCTCGATCATCTGCCTCTTGCGGCTCATCGCCCTCTAGATATCGAGCGGAGTTTCCCTCTTGGCCTCTTGGCCCTCTTGCGGCTCATCGCCCTCTTGCTCAGCCGCTGAAACGTTCTCGCTCAGCCGCTGAAAGGTTCTCGCTCAGCTGCTGAAAGGTTCTCGCCCTAGCCTCTTCGAAGTTCTCTTGGCCTCTTCGAAGTTCTTCGAAGTTCTATCGCTGCTCATCGGCCTCCCCTTCTAAAAATGAGTTTGCATGGGCGACCAAGGGTTCCACCTTCTTCGAAGGCCATATGTCGCATGTTCTTTGGCAATGCTCCCATATGTCCAGAATCAAAACTCTGGAAATGCAGTTGTGGTTTGGAGCGCAAATGCGATGTCGTCAAAAATGGCTACAACAATTTGATGACACACATCAAGACAAAACATCCAAACTTCTTGGATATATTCGAGGCACATTCCATTGAAACCCCAGTGGCGGGTCAAATGACTCTCGAATACATTATTGATAGCAAATCAACCAACATCTACAAATGGCTTGATTGGGTTATCATGGATGAACTTGAACTAAATTTTTGCGAACAAGAACGCACGAGGGAGAACACTAGTCTATCCAAAATATGTTCCAAGACTTGAAGAAATACATGTTCAAGTTAGTGACAATGGTGGAAAATAAAATTACAACATTGGCAATGACTTGTCAACGATATGCCCTTCTCTTTGATGGATGGTCGGAAGACAACACTCATTTCATCGGTAAGTTCTTTAATTAGACTATTAATTCAAAATTCAAATACTTATATTCAGTTGTATTGTTGTAAATTGTAATATAGGTCTATTTATTACAATGCCTGCCAAAGATGCTTCAGTCGAACCCGACATTCACCTGTTGGCATTCGCTCCATTGTTGGATGAGACTTCGTTCACAGCTTCAAATCATCAAGATTTCATTCTTGCAACTCTTGAATGGTATCACCTACCAGTTGACCGCGTCGTCTGCCTAATTGGTGACAATTGTGCCATCAATATAGCAACGGCGAACCTATTCGATGTGCCGTTGCTGGGTTGTCGTAGTCATCGTCTCAACTTAGCAGTCGAAGCCTACATTGCTAGATTTCTTTCTATCGAGTCTGAGATTGTGGGAAAGCTGATGTCAAAGTTATCGACGCTCAAGGAGTCAGGTAGATTGCGCCTCTCAACATCATTGCGTCCAGTCAAACGAAATGCAACCCGTTGGATTGGGGTCAACAACATGTTCGAGCGGTTTGAACGATTATTGCCGAACATTGATGAAACCAATCCGGAGCTTGCCGAATTTATCCCAACAGCAGCGCAACGAAATAACATTCGTCGTCATAAGCGAGCATTGTGTGATTTCAAATCAGTTACCCTCACAATGCAAGCATCCAACGCGACCATTGCCGATTCGAATGCGCTTTTCGGGTCACTGATTGAAGCATTTCCAGAATTCAACTTTGAGGCATATTTGGGAACTGATACATCTATTGTTCACAGTAAATCATTTGAGAAAGCCATTATCAAAATCCAATCAGGAATCGAAGTCCAACTGGATTCAGATGAAAAGACATATGTTCAATCATTGAAGGTGCATCATAACAACGTCAATAGTATTGATGATAATGATGACTCTGGCTTGTCATTTGCTGAACGTGCACTCAAAAGACAGCGAAAACAACATCAAATAACAACTTACATTGATACTAGGTTTCTGATGCCCACATCGAATCATGTAGAGCGGTTGTTCTCCATGAGCAATCGAATATTTTCGAAGACACGCCGAAGGCTACTACCACGTACATTGGAAGCATTGGTTTTCCTCAAACAAAATCGAGATTTATGGAATTTGGCTTTGATGTCTGTTGTCGTGAATGAAGAAACAATTGATGATGAAAACCAAAGTGACGAGGATGAGGAGTTGGACTTTTGAAATTTGAAATGCTATATTATTTTGTCTGTCAATATAGTTGGACTTTTGAAATGTTAATATATTGTATTTGCATTTTTAGCATTTACAATACAATATATTGTATTGCTAGCATTGCAATACAAATATATTGAATTGTTAGCATTACAATATCAATATACTGTATTGCTTATTCTCAAAATTACAATACAATATCAGATAGTATTGTTCCAATCCCTGGTAGGAACCGTGGAGGCTTGTACTATCTGGATGCTTCCCGGCCGTTTCTGGCACTCTCCTCTTCTGCTGCTACTGCTGCTGATGCTCGACGCTGGCACTTGCGTCTTGGGCATCCCTCTCCTGTTTATCTCTCAAAAATGTTTCATGCTTTATCGCATCTTGTTAAAACCTTAAAATGTGATGTTTGTGATATGTCCAAACATGTTCGACATTCATTATCTCATGTTTCTTCTCCTAGTACTACTCCTTTTGCTATTATACATTCCGATGTTTGGGGACCTTCCCCTGTTGTTTACTTAAATGGCTATCGCTGGTTTGTTACCTTTATAGATTGTTTTTCTCGCACTGCTTGGGTTTATCTTTAAAAAAAAGGAAGTGTTTCTTGTCTTTCAAACCTTCCATAAAATGGTACAAACCCAGTTCGATGCCACTATTCGTGTTCTTCGTTGTGATAATGGGGGGAATACGATGATCGTGGATCGTTTGGATCGTATCTCACGAATCATGGAATTATCCACCAAACTACTTGTGTCTACACCTCCACCCAAAATGGTGTGGCTGAACGAAAAAGTCGGCATCTCCTTGATGTTGCCCAGTGCCTTCTCCACACTATGCATCTCCCAAAATCATATTGGGGTGATGCTATCCTCACTGCCACTCATCTTATCAATCGTCTTTCCTCACGGGTTCTAGATTTTTCTACCCCTCTCACTCGTCTCTCTACGACTTCCATTGTTCATACTACTCATCTTCCACCCCGCGTGTTCAGGTGTGTTTGTTTCGTTCACGTCCATCAACTTCAGCGTGACAAGCTTGACCCTCGGGCTCTACGTTGTGTCTTTCTTGGTTATTCTGCCACTACTAAGGGGTATCGGTGCTACCATCCCCCTTCCAGACGTGTCTTCTGTACCATAGACGTGACGTTTCGTGAGGAGGAATCTTAATATGTTGATTCGCCCCACTCCGCTCGTTAGGGGGAGAATGAGGTCATCGACTCAGTGCCTCTCTCTATGATTCCTCCTACGCCTACCTTGGTATCTAACTCTCCTCCTGCTTCAGCTCCTACACCACCTGGACCTACCTCCCCCACGTCACCTATACCTACGTTGTTTTCCCCGACATACCAACATCTGCCTCTCATCTCTCCTCTCCCTCATATATATCGTCGTCGGCAAACAGGTGAACAGTCCTCCGTGGTTCCATCGCTGCCAGTGCCATCTTTGGACTCAGATTCTATTGCTGACCTGCATGTTTCCCTTGTTGTGCTAAGAGGTAAGGCTGTGTGTACCGATCACCCTATCTCAAATCATGTAGCTTATGGTCATCTTTCCGAGCTTCATCAGGGTTTTATATCCTCCTTGTCCATGATCACTATCCCTAAGACGTGGCAGAAGGCGGTTGGCATTTCGACATGGGCTCAGCAATGGAGGAGGAAATGTCCGCCTTGGATAAAAATCACACATGGGATGTCTCCCCTCTCCCTCCTGAAAAGAAAGCCATTGGTTCTAGGTGGGTGTTCACTGTTAAACAAAATCAGGATGACAAAGTTTAGCGGTACAAAGCCCGCCTGGTGGCTCGCGGTTACACTCAGACTCAGGGAGTCAACTATCAGGATACCTTTGCTCCTGTTGCGAAGATGGACACTGTTCGTGTTATTCTATCTTGTGTGGCATGCTTGGGCTGGGATCTACATCAACTGGACGTCAAAAATGTCTTCCTGAATGGTGACCTCGATGAAGAGGTTTACATGACTTTTCCCCCAGGATTTGTGAAGGGGCAAGAAAAACTTGTTTGTCGCCTAAGGAAGTCCCTATACAGGTTGAAGCAGTCCCCCAGAGTTTGGTTTGGCAGGTTCCACAAGGCCATGGTCAAGTTTGGATACCAACAGGGACATTCTGATCATACCCTGTTCGTCAGGAAGAATAAGGGGAAGATTGTTGTTCTTATTGTTTATGTGGACGACATCGTGATCACCGGGAATGACTCGAATGAAATCTCAAAGATGAAAACCCTTCTGTCTGCAGAATTTGAAGTAAAGGACCTGGGAAGGCTCCGCTACTTCCTGGGAATTGAGGTGACTCGCTCTGATCAGGGTATCTTCATCTCGCAACGCAAGTATGTGTTAGACTTGTTAACTGAGACTGGGATGCTTGGGTGTGCTCCCGCTAACACACCTATGGAGGAGAACCATAAGATCGATGAAGATGCCGATGTAGATCACACGGATGCTGCTAGTTACCAGAGATTGGTGGGCAGGCTGTTATACCTTTCACACACTCGTCCTGATATCACATATGCAGTTGGAATCCTGAGCAGGTACATGCATGCCCCCAGAATCAGACATCAGGATGCTGCATATCGTGTCCTTTGTTACTTAAAGAAGGCTCCGGGTCGGGGACTGATGTTTTCAAAAACAATCACTTAAAGATTGATGTCTTTACCGATGCGGAGTGGGTCGAAAGCCGTGATGACAGAAAATCTACAACATGCTATTGCACTTTCTATGGTGGAAATTTAGTCACATGACGTAGTAAGAAACAAAATGTGGTGGCCAGATCTAGTGCTGAAGCCGAGTATCGGTCAATGTCTCAAGGCCTCTGCGAAGGATTATGGCTGCGCACCTTATTGAAAGAACTGGACCTTCAGATTGATACCCCTATCTCTCTGTTCTGTGACAACAAGGCCGCCATCTGTATTGCTCATAATACGGTTCAGCATGACAGAACAAAGCATGTCGAGGTTGACCGTCATTTCATCAAAGGCCACCTCGAAAAAGAAAATTTAGTCACCCCCTTTGTTCACTCCAGAGACCAGTTGGCGATGTCTTCACCAAGAGCTTGGCGAGCGATGTCTTTACTGATGATATCTATAGACTTGGAATGACAGACATCTATCATTTGACCTGAGGGGGAGAGTTGAATTCAAGTCCTTTTATGTATTATTGTTTCTTACCCGCATAAGGGTATTTATGTCCGTGCACATTGTTTTTATCCCTTACTCTATATATATGAGTATAGGGCTGGTTTTATAACATTAATTATCATTCTCTCCAACTTCGAGCACTCCACTTAAATACACAAATCTCACTCCACTACATCCCTTCATCTAGGCTAAGGATGAGTACATTTGTACTGTCGACGCCATGATTGCTTGGAGACAAGCTTACTGTCGGCTTCCGGATTCCTTCTCTTTGACTAGTTTCGCATTGTGTTTTATTTTGTTCTTCATTTTCATATTATCTTATTAAATTCATTAGTGCGTAGGCGAGCGTGCATTGCTTGCACACTTGAAAGCAAAGATTCACATAGTGATTAATTTGCCAAACTTAATATAAATATAATTGCTAGAGTATTATTTTCGGATTAAATTAAAATTACTCACACATCATTTTGATTGAGGTTGTTGAGATTGTCTTGCATCACTCACAATGGCCTGCATTAGCGTCAACACAACATCCTAACAAAACCTACCCTGCGTTGATATTATTGATAAAAAACAATTAAATTTGTGTTCTGAAGATATTATGATGGATAATTCTGATGAAAATTTGGATTTTCTTGCAAGCTCTATATATGTACTCGATAATTGACTTTAACTGGTGCATTAACCATCAGTTGACAATCAGCTCATAAACTGTAGGCTAGGAAGAAATTGGTGGAAGTCCTCCAGTCCACACTCAACAATAGAAGGTCTTCAAGAGTCCAAGGACATTCCGAGAAGGCGAAGGACATGATGGATTTCTTAATAGATGCTGAAGATGAAGATGGCAGGAGACTGGATGATGAGGAAATCATCGACACATTGATCATGTACCTCAATGCTGGTCATGAATCTTCTGGGCATATTACCATGTGGGCCACCACATTCCTGCAAGAAAACCATGAATATCTTGAAAAAGCCAAGGTACCTGATATATTTAAGAAATGCTAAATATTCTCATTGTTTGATCAATCTGTATACATATAAACTTCAAAATGTCATACTATTTTTGTGATTGATATTTAGGCAGAGCAGGAAGAAATCAGGAGAAACATGCTACCCACACAAAATGGATTGAAACTGAAGGATGTCAAAAAAATGGAATATCTTTCAAAGGTTTGTCTCTCTTTCGATCGAAGAAATATGTTCATTTTAGCTTTATGTTAAGTCCTAACATCGAATAGTTCTTCAATGAAGGTTATTGATGAGACATTAAGGGTAGTAAACATCTCGCTCGTGTCTTTCCGGCGAGCAACATCTAATGTTTATGTTAATGGTAAATTGTTCTCTATCTTTAACGCTATCCTCATCTTTTATAATGTATCAGCATGTCACATCTAGGTATCACTTTATATATTCTAAGCAAATTGATTGAGATTTGTTGATATCACACCACTAAAACTGCATGGCATTAAGTTTAAATAATTGTTTAGTGATATTCAGAATGAAAGTTTCTGCTTCTTTGTTCGTTGTAGGATACTTAATACCAAAAGGGTGGAAAGTTCAAGTATGGTATAGAAGTGTTCACATGGACCCTGAAGTTTACCCTGATCCGAAGAAGTTCAATCCATCTCGATGGCATGTCAGTAGAAGATTCCATATAATTCCCCTATTTATTACCTTTTTAATTATATTTTTGACAATTGATGCATGTGTTACTAAAACATAAAAAATACAAATTATGCATAGTTATTTATCTTGTGTTTCTTTTTGTCCGTTCCAGGGGCTTGTACCAAAGGCAGGGGCCTTTCTTGCCTTTGGAGGTGGAAGTAGGCTGTGTCCCGGAAATGACCTTGCCAAACTTGAGATCTCCGTTTTCCTTCACTATTTTCTCTTGGGTTACAGGTGCGGCTTTCTCTTAGATTTTAATAAATATAAATCTCCATGTACATCTAGCCAATATACCATTGTGCCCATGATACAAAACATGTAAACATATTTAGTTTTTTTATCTTGATAAATCCATTTTATTTGTTCCTTATATAAAATATATGCAGTCCGCTTTTGGCTTTATGAAGGCCGCGGATATATGCAGGCCAAAAAATTATTCATGCAGGCCAAATTTCATATTTACAGAAATATTTTCTTAAATAAATCACCAAGCAAAATATAGCATTCATAAAAGCCAAATAAATATATTTTTGCAGTCTATTTGACCCATAATAATAGTCCAACAAAATACATTATTATCATTTTGATTCTATACATCACAAAAAATTGTTAGAAATTTTGTAAATAAACATTTATTTATAATGTTTTATTATAGCCTTTTGGTGTTTGGTGTATAGCTATTCATATATGATGAAAAGCTCCAAAATCAAAATTGGAGGGAACCCAAATTAATTGGAGGGAAACCTTTCATAAAAGAAAGGATGAACCTTTAGTCCCACCTTGCTTATTTGCTTTCTAGCCAAAGAATATTTATATGTATTCACTCCTTATTTGTTCAAAAGAACATAAGGAGAAACTATGAACCACACGCGCGCACGCACCGCACCGGACCGGATCCGGATTTCGGATTTGGGATTTGGGATTTGGGGAATAATTGAATTGAATTGTATTTTTTGTACAAAATAGTTTCAGAGTTTTACTCGGAGTTGCGTCGATTAGAATTCGGAGCTGCGTCGAATAGATTTCGACGTAGCGTCGTTTTGCCCGCTGGAGCGATAAGTCCTGCGTCGACGTAGCGTCGATAAGGCTTGCGTCGATAAGTCCTGCGTCGATAGAACTCGACGTAGCGTCGATATGATGTCGACGCAACGTCGATTTTTCTTCACACGTTCTGCCGTTTTTACGCGTTTTCTCAACCGCTCTTTTGCGCGTCTTTCTCGCCAATATTTACGTTGGAAATTTTCAGCGTATATCTTCCCGATTATGTGCCTTCCATTTGTAACCATTAATCTTTATTATGCTCTTAAATATTGTCGTTTTGAAGATCCTCCTTTTCCGGCTATATTCTGTCTATATATATTGATGTTCTTCTCAGAAAGAAACGACTCTCTTATATGCTCTCATACGCTCTTGTGCTCTCGGTTCCTGTGACGATATTCTTTGTGCTTCCTTTTCTTTACGTTTGCTTCATCAAGTGGTGGTTTCGGGTGCTCTGTGCTTCTTCGGTGTCCGCGCACATCGGAGTTTCAGGATCTAGCCGGGTGTTGTACCTTGGAGGAATGAGCATCGGTTGAAAGCCCTGCCGGAGGGTGGTGCAACTTCTTTAGGGCAGTGACCACACGCCTTACCCAGGCTCGATTCTGAACTATAAATTATTCTCCTTTATTTCTCACCTCCTTCATGAAATATTATTGATATTACTGTTTATATATCTTTATATATTCTGCTGTTTTTTGTAAAAGTTTAAAAAAAAACGAAATTATAGTATTTTGTATACTAATATAGGAATATAATAGAAATATTCCAACAATCTAAAGAAGTTAATAATTCCACATCAATAGAATAAATAAAATCAATTAATCAAATGATTACTCTGTTTTAGTGTTTACATGTACTGTTATTTATTGTATTTATTTTAAATTTCAGAAATCACTAATGGCTTCTAGATCTGATGATTCTGCCGGGATCAAACCCGAGAAATTCTACGGAAATGGTTTTCGTCGTTGGCAAGCTCAGATAGAATATTGGCTTAATACGTTAGGCCTTTTGTCTGCCATCTTCGATGCCCCCGCTGTAGAAACTGAAATCCTTAGCGCTGCAAATGCAGTCGCTTCAACTCTACCTTCATCCTCATCCTCAACTGCAAACACCGCTAGAACTTACGTAAGACGTGTTCCTTATAGAGATCCGGTAGATATTGAATATCATTGTCGTAACCGAATTCTAAGTGCTTTGTCTGATAGCCTTTACGATGTCTTCCTTCAATATCGTACGGCTAAGGATTTGTGGTATGCTCTTGAAGCACGTTATAACCTAGACAATGCGGGTATAGAACGTTACAATGTTTCTAACCTCCACAAATTCAAGATTGATGCTTCCAAGCCCATCAATCCTCAACTCCATCAACTAGATGAGATGTTGTCCAAGATTCGAGCCGATGGCTCAATCCTTTCCGAAAATTATCTTGTGGCATGTCTTATTGATTCTCTTCCCGATTCATGGTCCGGCTTTAGCACTAGACTAAGGCATGACCAATCAAACCTCACTTATGTTCAAATCCAAAATGCAATCCGCATAGAGGAGGAACATAAGAGCAAAAATTCTAAAACCCCCAAAGACCTTGCTCCTAAAGTAAATCTCACTGAATCGCAAGGCAATCCTTCTTCCCACCATCACTTCAAGGGAAAGGAAAGAATTTCAAGAAACTTTTCCGTCAAGGTTCCCGCCATCAAAAACCCAATCATCCCAAGCCTGGTCCCTCTAACCAAAACCCAGGTAAAGGGAAATGGTGCTTCATCTACGGCCGCACAAATCACTTGTCAACCAACTGCTTCTACAAGAAGACTGAACCAGTGGTCGGTAAATCTCATGGCTCCAAGCCTCGGGCCAACATGATCCAAGCACCGGATCAACCTATCTTCAGGACATCAGTGGAGGAAGCGTGATCTTAGGAGATGCTTCTTCGGCACAAATACTTGGACGCGGGCGAGTGGATCTTAGGTTGACATCCGGGAAGACACTAGCCTTGCATGATGTGCTTTATGTGCCGAGAGTTAGGAAGAATCTTGTTAGCGGATCTTTGCTAGTGAAGAAAGGTTACAAGATTGTCTTAGAGTTAAATAAAGTTGTAATAACATTTAATGATGTCTTTATTGGCAAAGGATATATTTGTGATGGTTTATTCAAATTAAATGTTGCTGATTTAGAAATAAATCAGATTTCATCTTCTTCTATTTCATGTTCAAATTCAGATTTTTGGCATGCTAGATTAGGACATGTGAATTCAGATTCAATGAAAAGAATGATGACTTTAAATTTAATTCCAAAATTTAATATTGCGCCAAGTTCTAGATGTGAAATTTGTGTACAATCTAAATTTTCTAGGAAACCTTTTAAAACAGTGGAAAGAACTTCAAAACCTTTAGAGTTAATTCACTCGGATGTGTGTGACTCGAACCGCCAACCCACTAGAGGTGGAAATAAATATTTTGTAACTTTTATTGATGACTTTACTAAATATTGTTACATATATTTATTAAAAACTAAAGATGAAGTCTTTTCATATTTTAAGATTTTCAAAGCGGAAGTAGAAAATCAATTAGGATCATCGATTAAAATTCTTAGATCCGATCGAGGTGGAGAATACACTTCGAATGAACTAACCCAATTTTGCCAAGAACATGAGATTATTCATCAAGTGACTGCTCCATATTCTCCTCAATCGAATGGTGTAGCTGAACGTAAAAATCGGACCTTGATGAACATGGTCAATGCCATGTTAGCCGAGTCCGGTGCCCCGGAAAATCTCTGGGGAGAAGCGTTGCTCACTTCCTCCTTCATCCTTAATAGGATTCCATCTAAACAAAACGATAAGACACCTTTTGAATTATTCAAATTAAGAAAACCTAACCTCCAAATTCTTCCAGTGTGGGGGTGTTTAGCTAAGGTAGCAATTCCTGAACCTAAGAGAAAGAAAATAGGACCAAAAACATTAGACTCAATTTTCATAGGATATGCATCCGATAGTAGTGCTAATAGATTTCTCATCATTAATTCTCTAATTAGTGAAATATCTAACAACACCATTATAGAAGCTAGAGATGCAACTTATTTTGAAGATAAATTTCCATATAAACCAAATAACTCATCTCAACCTTCAACTAGCTCAAACCAACCTTCCACTTCTTCTATAGAACCATTAGAAAATGACGAACCTAGAAGAAGCAAAAGAGTTAGAACTGAAAGATCCTATGGGGATGACTACTTCACTTATCTAGTTGAAGGAGATCCTAATACATATGAGGAAGCAATGACCTCATCTGATTATCCCTTTTGGAAAGAAGCAATTAATTTAGAAATTAATTCTATCTTAAAAAATAAAACTTGGATCCTAACCGACTTACCTCCCTGTGCCAAAGCCATAGGATGTAAATGGATTTTTAGAAAGAAATTAAATCCGGATGGATCCATAGACAAATATAAGGCTCGCCTTGTAGCTAAAGGCTATGCCCAAAAACAAGGAATAGATTATCTAGACACATATGCTCCCGTAGCTAGAATAACCTCTCTTTGTATTCTAGTCGCCTTGGCTTCGATCCATAGGATGATCATTCATCAAATGGATGTCAAGACCGCTTTCTTGCATGGAGACTTAGATGAAGAAGTCTACATGTCTCAACCCGAAGGTTTTGTGGTCAAAGGCCAAGAAACCAAAGTTTGTTAATTAATTAAATCTCTTTACGGTTTAAAACAAGCACCTAAACAATGACATCAAAAGTTTGACTCCGTAGTCTTAACTTTTGGTTTCAAATCTAATGAATTTGATAAACGTATTTATGCCAAACAAGACGGAAATGAAATTGTCTTGTTATGTCTCTATGTAGATGACATTTTAATTTTTAGAAACTCAATTAAAATTATTAATGAAACCAAAAATAATTTATCATCCAATTTTGATATGAAAGATTTGGGGGAAGCAAACATTATATTAGGAATGAAACTAGTTAAAAATGATTCTAGCGTATCATTATCTCTTTCACACTCGATTGAGAAAATGTTGATTAAATTCAACTTATATGATTCCATTCCCGCTTCTACTCCATATGACGCTAGTGTAAAACTTTGTAAAAATACTAATGAACCTGCTGATCAACATAGGTATGCACAAATGATAGGATCACTCCTATACATAGCTAACCGCACTAGGCCCGACATTTCCTATGTCGTAGGCCGCCTCAGTAGATATACTAGTAATCCAAGTGATGAACATTGGATAGCACTAAATAGGATATTTAAATATCTTCGTGGAACTATGGATTATAGTTTAGTGTACACGGGATTTCCCGGAGTACTAGAAGGATATTCAGATGCCAATTGGGTAACTGATTCGTTAGACGTTAAGTCAACAACGGGCTATGTATTCCTCCTTGGAGGTGCTGCCATTTCATGGGCTTCTACAAAACAAACAGTTATTTCTAGAAGCACCATGGAATCAGAGCTTATAGCTTTGGACACTACATGTGCCGAAGCAGAATGGATTAAAAATTTACTTAGTGAAATTCCATTAATTGAAAACCCCATGCCTGCTATCTCTTTACATTGTGATAATAAAAGTGTTATTGATTTAACTGCTTCTAATAGTACTAATTCCAAAATGAATAAGTTCATGAGAATCAGGTACAAGTCCGTGAAGCAAAGAAGAAAAGAAGTGATATCACTCAACTATGTAAAGTCAGAATTGAATCTGGCTGATAATCTTACCAAGGGATTGTCCCGAAGGGAGATATTGTTGTCATCGAGGGGAATGAGGCTTAAGCCCACATGATTTGCTGTCAACGGTGGATACCCAACCCATGTGATTGGAGATCCCATGAAGTGGGTTCAATGTGGTAGAAACGAAGCCGTTGACGTAGCGTAGTTGGGAGCACAAAACATAAGGTTGAGAAAACCTTCTCCCCATTCCTATGATGTTGTGCTCTACGTAACAAGTTAGGATGAACTTAATTAAGTTCTTAATGGTTGCCAAAGGCATATTTCTTTGCGAGATATTGGTTACGAATATCTCTTGAGGCACCACCTATGTGGGGGTTGTTGTGAGGCCGCAAATTTGGGATCCGGGCTGAACCCAAAATAACTCTCATGAAAAATCAAGGAATGCGCATGGCCATTAACGCGCCCACCGCCATAACCCAAGAACAACCAATCTTTTGTGTGCTTATCTAATTTACCGGTCAAAAGTTTATAATTCAAAGCCTCTGGCACATTATACTCTTCGGTAGAGGAAGTAAGTACTAAGTATAGATTCAAGGTAACCATTTCATCTATACCCATTGCATTAGATACAACTTGATGAAGCAAATTTGTATTTGATTTTATTTATTATTAGTAATATCATATTTATGAAGTTCGCTTTTGGTTTTTTCGCTTTTGTGGGGGATTGTTAGAAATTTTGTAAATAAACATTAATTTATAATGTTTTATTATAGCTTTTTGGTGTTTGGTGTATGGCTATTCATATATGATGAAAGCTCCAAAACCAAAATTGGAGGGAACCCAAATTAATTGGAGGGAAACCTTTCATAAAAGAAAGGATGAACCTTTAGTCCCACCTTGCTTATTTGCTTTCTAGCCAAAGAATATTTATATGTATTCACTCCTTCTTATTTGTTCAAAAGAACATAAGGAGAAACTATGAACCACGCGCGCGCACGCACCGCACCGGACCGGATCCGGATTTCGGATTTGGGATTTGGGATTTGGGGAATAATTGAATTGAATTGTATTTTTTGTACAAAATAGTTTCAGAGTTTTACTCGGAGTTGCGTCGATTAGAATTCGGAGCTGCGTCGAATAGATTTCGACGTAGCGTCGTTTTGCCCGCTGGAGCGATAAGTCCTGCGTCAACGTAGCGTCGATAAGGCTTGCGTCGATAAGTCCTGCGTCGATAGAACTCGACGTAGCGTCGATATGATGTCGACGCAACGTCGATTTTTCTTCACACGTTCTGCCATTTTTACGCGTTTTCTCAACCGCTCTTTTGCGTGTCTTTCTCGCCAATATTTACGTTGGAAATTTTCAGCGTATATCTTCCCGATTATGTGCCTTCCATTTGTAACCATTAATTTTTATTATGCTCTTAAATATTGCCGTTTTGAAGATCCTCCTTTTCCGGCTATATTCTGTCTATATATATTGATGTTCTTCTCAGAAAGAAACGACTCTCTTATATGCTCTCATACGCTCTTGTGCTCTCGGTTCCTGTGACGATATTCTTCGTGCTTCCTTTTCTTTACGTTTGCTTCATCAAGTGGTGGTTCGGGTGCTCTGTGCTTCTTCGGTGTCCGCGCACATCGGATTTTCAGGATCTAGCCGGGTGTTGTACCTTGGAGGAGTGAGCATCGGTTGAAAGCCCTGCCGGAGGGTGGTGCAACTTCTTTAGGGCAGTGACCACACGCCTTACCCAGGCTCGATTCTGAACTATAAATTATTCTCCTTTATTTCTCACCTCCTTCATGAAATATTATTGATATTACTGTTTATATATCTTTATATCTTCTGCTGTTTTCTGTAAAAGTTTTAAAAAAACGAAATTATAGTATTTTGTATACTAATATATGAATATAATAGAAATATTCCAACAAAAATATGTTTGTGGTCACCCCTTTCAAGGCTTCAATCAATAAAAGACGTGTAAAATCACAAAAACATCGGGCTTTATTTATGCACAAAACACTATCCTTTAATTAAATTCAGATGCATAGCACGATTTACAGCATTTTGGATAAATAAAAAAATAAGTTATAGAGGAAGAGAGAGGAGCTCGCCGGCCGGAGAAGGGAAGGAGGTGGTCGACCGGAGAGGATCACCGGCCGGAGTCACTGGATGAGGGAGAGGAGATCAGAGAGGAAGCTCGATCTCGTCCGGCGGCTGCACAGGTCGTGGGCGATGACGGTGCGTATAAGTCTAGTTCTATGGCGTGCAGGTTGAAAAGGAAAAATTATACATTAAAAAAAAAAACTGTGGCCTGCATATAGCCAAAACTGGCCTGCGTTTAACATTGTTTTTTTAAAAAAACTGTGGCCTGCATATAGCCAAAACCGGTCTGCGTTTAACATCGCTCTAAAATTAACATGCTAGTTTTTGATAAACAAAAGAAGAAGAAAATCTATAAATAGCAAGGATACAATTATCTTGATTCCATGAAGAAGCATGAAATTTCCATTTTCTATTAGTTCGTACTCTTGATCTACACTATATTATAAGCGAAGCCCCCCCCCCCCCCCCCCCCCCCCCCCCCCACACACACACACACACACAACAACAAACACAAAAAAATGCTAATACGACAGTAGAGGGGAGAGGGAGGGGATCCATGTGCCATGCAAGAACCTTTTTAATCCCATTTTATCATTTCAGTGGAAAGAAACACAGAGGCATTATTCAAACTCAGTGGTATTGATACACACCAAATTGGATTGCACTAAATGTAGAACACGATACACTCACGAATTATGCTCGCGCCATGCTCTCGAGGGCTAGTTCTGCCAAAGAGTCCTCTTCAAAGAGAGATTCCTAGTCTAGACTTCAAAGAGAGATTCCTAGTCTAGACTTCAAAGAGAGATTCCTAGACTTCAAAGATGCTCTATTAAGACTTCACACCCCTCCTTATATAGGAAAGGGAATTACTATTAATTATCACATTGCCTTAATACATCATAATAATACTACACATGCCGAGGGAAGTAATCAAAATACGTATTCATGGGCACATATACATATTTGTGTATGCCAATACTCCACCCGTCAAAATAGATTGTCCTAAAGGTCGAGTCCTAGTGGTGGCATCCTCGAGCTCAAGAGCCTCAAGGTCAGCAACGATAATGTCATCGTCTTCGGCAGCGAGCTACTAGCACAGTAAAAGTGCGAAAATACCGAAAATATCGCAAAGACTACTCTAGATGTGGGTGAATAAAGTATTTTAAATTTCATAGAAACTCATACTACTTTTCCCCAGTTCTCATAAACAAATCACAGAAATTAAAGAATAAAACAGAAAGTTTATCTAACTATAAAGTAGGGGACACAATTTTATAGAGGTTTCCCCAAAATCTGGGTAGTCCTCTTCCACCAAAGTAGACATTATCACTTTAAAATAAGCTGAGTTTTTTTATAATGAGTCTCAATGAACCACAGAGTCTGTTGATAAGGTGACTCAAGACAGAGTTTGTGGATTAGGTGACTCAAGCTATAGGTGTGTTGATAAGATAGACTCAATGAACCAGTGGAACAGGAACAATGATTCTTATGTTCCATAGGTTGAGTCCCTGAGAAAATGTAGAGTTTTTGCTTGAAGATCTTTGTAGATTCAGCCTTGAAATCTTCTTAATATTTCTTCCTTTGTCTTCAGATGATGAGAGAAGGTTTTCTTAGATGGGATAAGAAACTCTTTCTTTTGCAAGCAGACAGTTCTTCATTGTCTTCTTTTATGTGTATTCTCTTTCTTTTTCGATTATCTGTGTATTTTTCTTGTGGTTGTAGAGGTATATATATTACCTTCTTCCTATAAGACATAATAGAAACTGTCTTCTTCTCAAAAGCGGCAACACCTGTATTTGGTAGACTCCTGTTATGCTCTTATCATACCTTAGATTAACGGGACTTTTTGGCGGCTGGAATATTCAAACCACTTTGAATGCAGTGTCATAGTGAGATTGAACAATTTGGATCAAACCTCTTTGCTTGGAAGCCTCTCCTTTGTTAAGTAAGCATATTTGATCTCTGTAAGAGCCAAAGGAAAGTTCTTTTGCCATGCTTCATCTCCATACGGGCTTGGTGTCAAGTTGCCTAACATTATGTTGTCCTCAGGGAGTTCCCATATGTTAAGAGCTCCGCATGAGCCAATGGAAAGTCCTTTTACCATGCTTCTACACATGGGATTGGTGTCAAATCACATAACATTATGTCGCCCTCATGAAGTTCCCCTAGGTTAATGCCAATTCGTATAGATTGCACATCAGCGGGAATCACATCTTCCTCGGCAGAATTCCTCACCTTAATACCCTCATGTATCATCAAAGTGTGGTCTTCATGCAATAACTCATTCTCTTCCTCGTTCTTCTATAGATTCCACTAGCAAGATAATGTTCTTCTTTCCCTCCTGCAAGTATTGAGGGCGACCTGAGATGCCAGCTTCAGACCTTGACAACATTGAGCCTTCTTCGGAGCTTCTTAAAAAGATAAGTATTTTCCGATCATACAAGGTGTTTGTGCCATGTTGTCATGGTTGACCAAGCAACATGTCACACATGCCATGAGAAGTCCGAACCTTTTTCCGCTTGTGCATTGCATTTTTAAAAGATTGTTCTACTATAAATGGTTATCGAGCTTGGAGTTAATGTAATCCTTCGCAACACTCTTATGATTACTTCCTTTTCCTCATAAACATCTATAGGTGTCCTCCAACTCTCTCGTCCAGCTCCCCTACTACAAAGTCCTTGTGATGTTGATTTTTAAAGCTAATGTCGAGACAATTATCATTGATTACAAAAATAGGTCCATGAGCGGACCTTACTTAAACATCCTATCACCATTGCAGTCTTCACTTTGTACCCTCCTAACAGTAACATCTACCTTCACCTCAATTATGTTTGATGATGTTGGAGTCTATGATCTAAAACTTATCAAGAAATTAGTCATCTTACTAATGTAATATGAACCTATATGGTCGCACGTTAAAAATGTACGAAAATTGAGCTATTTACCGTGTTGGGTTTATTAATATTATATTTAAATAAAATAAAACAAATATAGAATATATATTTAAATGGAAATTAATTAATTTAGAATTATTTGGAAATTACTATTTTCTGTTTTGAACCGACGCTGAAACTTCCCACTGCCATAAATTCTTCTATTAAGGATTTTCGAAATCCTCTCTCTGATATAAAAAGGGACACGTTATGGAAACTGCCTAGAGAATGTTATTTTTGGTTTTGACTGAAAAAGAGAGTCACGTATTTGTCTTCTGTAAAGTACAAAGAGAACATGGAGAAAGAGAAAGGAAGAATCTCGGCAGAAATGGAACTAGTAGTTCATTGCAGAGACGAGCGATCATCTTCCATTCGCGAGACCGTTGGACGGACTACATGATGTTTTCTGCATTTGTGTGGATACTTGTAGAGACATGGGCTTCGTTCTACGTTTTGGTTTACAGAATAACTTGTTCTTCACAAAATTTGATTTCGTCGCAGGTATATGCATTCTTTCTCTGTATGTTGTGTTTGACATATATCATTTCAAGGGTTTTCAGTATTCCCATGTGCATTTGATGTCATGGAAGCCCTACAAATTAGCATAGTCGATTACAAAGAAATTGCTTCTCCTTCAATACTTCTTAACCTTCATTTGGAATTTCACAAGCTAAGTTCTCCCATGGTGCTTGTACAACCCATATTTGCCAAGGGAAAGCCAAGCCTAATTATTGGTCACGTCAGTAAGAAGTTGATCGCTGACTAGGAAGAATATCATCACCAAAGATACGTAGTGAACAACCAAGGCCGAGTTCGCAAGGTCATTCCAGGCTAGCGAGATCCTTTCGAGATCGCTAGCGAGGTCCGTAGGCGAGATCCTTTCAAGATCGTTTAGGTGAGATCCCTCGGATCTTGTCAATGAGCTCGCACCACCAGGGCCGAGTTTGCGAGGTCATTTCATGCAACCTCAACCATCTCGCCCAAAGACCTATAACATGACGGATCCTATATTTTGCGGGACGGATAATCGCATACCACAAAACCCCAAGTCTGAATTGTCTATAAATTGGACCCGAGTGCACACAGGAAAGACACACTGAACCACCTCCTCCCAAGGTTCCTCATTTGCCGAGATCGTGCTTTCCTAATTCCTAGCGCAGTCTTGGTTTTAGGAGGGGATGTTCCTATATACTTTCGGGTGTGTGGCGGACCTCGTTATAACTTGTCGGTCTTGTTTATAGGCAGTCCAGCCTTCAACTCTCGTAAATTATCTCACTTGCCAGCGAGTTCATGATGTTAGACCACAGGATCAGTAATCTCGGGTTATCCCTTTGGTCTGAATTGTGTTGAACCGGTTTCCTGGTTCCAACACTTTTGGTGTGGTGAGCGTTCACCTTATCCGGAGGAAGAAATTCTTGTGAAAAGACACTATGGCTCATGATCGCGAGTCAGAGACAAATACCAACAACTCGCGTGCGGGTAGCTAGTTCATTACACAAGCTGACTTCGCGGATTTCTGTCGGACGATGGAAGACACTTTGAGAACTCTGCTCGCACCTCATGCCGATGTCGCAACGTCCTAGCCTCTGATCGTCACGTCCTCGGACGAGCAGGAGCCGTCTCGGCGACACGACAACGAGGTCTCCGTGGAAGAACCATAACGACTTCTGCAGTCGCGAGTTCCTCAGCGAGCTCACATGGAATTTGCTTTCGCGCGAGCTCGCAGGGAATTCACTTCCGTGAGTTTGAGCAAGATCGCCCCCAGATAGCTCGCCTCTATGGACCGGCGAGTCCATTCTGCGACCAAATCATGATTGCCCTGGTCTCTAAGGGGTTCAGGGAACCTGTCCCGAGTTACTATACGGGGAAGGAAGATCCCCTTCAACACCTACAGTGGTTCGAGGACGTGGTGTCCATTCGAACCATGACTGCCGCTTTCAAGTGCAGGTTCTTTGCGACCACCTTTAAAGGGAAGGCGAAGGACTGGTTCCACCAGTTGCCGACAAGTTTAATCTACTGTTTCGAGGATTTGTGTCGTGGGTTGATGTTGCGCTTCGCAACATCCAAGAAAAGGAAGAAGGGGACTCTGGCTCTCTTCTTGATCAAGCATGGATTCCAGGAGAGGCTGAGGAGCTACATTGACCGCTTCTAGGAGGATGTGGTGGGCATCCATGAGGTGAATTGTTTTACCCTGCAGCTAGCATTGGCGTGCGGTTTGCAGGAGGGACTATTCAAACTTGAGGTGGGCAGAGATCCTGCCATGTTGTTTGAAGATCTGATCGACCGTGCGGTGCGTTTCATCGAAGGAGAAGCTAAGTGTACAACCCGTATTCAGCGAGCACAAGGCAGGTCTAACCCCAACATTCGATGGGCGAGCCCGGCCACAGGACTGGACTCGCACCACCCGAGTGCGAGCTCAACCCGCATTCTAAGGGGTGAATTCGAGTAGCATAATGTACTTGCCGCCGAGTAGGCGAGGCACGTCCGAGCCGGTCCAACCTTCAGACTCGCCTAGGCTAGTGGTAGGGGTGTAAGTCGGAACGAACCAAACCGCCTAACCGAACCAAACCAAACCAAACCGCACGGTTCGGTTCGGTTTTAGTAGGTTGCGGTTCAGTCACAGTTCCAATTTTTGAAAAATCGCGTGGTTCGGTTCACGATTTTGAATGCCAATCCGAACCGTATTAGTATTTACATTAACATTAATAATTTACTATCATAGTATGTTGATTTATTTGGGCGTCGCGGTAGTTGTTTAATAAAAACTTAATTTGTGTTACATTAAGTTATTAACTGGAGTCACGCATTGCTTCTCTTCTCACGTGAGTCACAGTAATTTATGCTTCTCATGCAAGTCACGCAAGCCGCATCTCACGTCTTACACTAATGCCACGCCAGCTCTGGTTTAATAAAATGCAAATTTAGGGCTTCTTTGCCAGTTCCTCTTTCTTGTTCGGTCACGCAGAGCCGCATGCCATAACATTGCTTCTCGTTCAAAGGAGGAAATCAGGAAATTTTGTTGAAGTTTGTACTATGTAAGTATGTAGAGTTGTAAACATCAAGCATGCAAGTATCAATTAAGTTTTTTAAAAAATTCTCTAAGATTATGTATTCATATATTTTTTGAACGGAGTGCACCCAAGGCACAAATTTTTTCTTTCCGGACAGGGAAATAGTGGTGATCCGTAGCTCATCACGGAGTTCGGGAGAAGGAGTGACGCTAGCAGCAGGCACTTCAGAGGAATTGACCGAGGAACCCATGAAACTGATCAGAGCAGCAAGAGGGATCCGAGAGGAGGGGCCGCGCGATCACAAGCGCAGACAGAGCGAACTGAGCCGACCTTGCGGCGAGCAGGAGGTCGGCGGTCTGGCGGCGGACTGGCAGCGAGCTGGCGAGCAGGAGGTCTAGGGGCGGACTGGCAGCGAGATGGCGAGCTGGAGGTCGCGCAGTCTGGAGCAGGCGGTCTGGCGGCGGTCTGGCGGCGGACTGGAGCAGGCAGCGAGCTGGCGTAGGCGGTCTGGCGGCAAGCAGCGGTCTGGAGTAGGCGGTTTGGCGGCAAGCAGCGGTCTGGAGTAGGCGGTCTGGCGGCGAGCTGGAGGTCGCGCGATCTGAAGAAGACAGCGATGGAGAAGGCAGCGAGCTGGCGAGCTGGAGGTCGCGCTTGAGGTTGCGCGATCTGAAGAAGACAGCTATGGACTGGCAGGTCGCACGATCTAGTGCGAGAAGAAGCATCGGACAGCGATCTGAACACGAACCGGAGAAGCAGCGGACTGGGGCAGCGGTGGGTCCCAGTTGGCAGAGAGCAGGAAAAGATATAAAGAGGAGGGAGCACGAAGGAAATGGGGGAGGAGAAGAAAAGGGGGGGGGGGCGGTTTCGCAAAATGCAGACCGCACAGGAGGAGGGGAGGAGGGTGGTCTCGCAAGACGCAGACGGCACAAGAGGAGGGGAGGGCGGTTAAAAAACAACCGCGCAGACAAGATTGGGAACGCGGTTTCAGAACGGAAAACCTGGCTCTGATACCATGTTGGAAATGCCCCAAATCTTTATATATATTTTTACATGTGCAAATACAAAAAAAGAATACATATATATAGGATAGAGAGTGAGAGAGACAGAAAAGCCTATACATGGTGTGAGACTAAAGAGAAGAAGGATTAAGTGGGCCTGTATATGGGCCTATTACATGGATTTTTCTAACAATTAGGGTCTGGCGTAGGCGGTCTGGCGGCGAGCTGGAGGTCGCGCGATCTGAAGAAGACAGTGATGGAGAAGGCAGCGAGCTGGCGAGCTGGAGGTCGCGCGATCTGAAGAAGACAGCGATGGACTGGCAGGTCGCGCGATCTGGCGCGAGAAGAAGCAACGGACAGCGATCTGAACACGAACCGGAGAAGCAGCGAACTGGGGCAGCGGGGGGTCCCAGTTGGCAGAGAGCAGGAAAAGATATAAAGAGGAGGGAGCACAGAGGAAATGGGGGAGGAGAAGAAAAAGGGGGGGCGGTTTCGCAAAATGCAGACCGCACAGGAGGGGAGGAGGGCGGTCTCGCAAGACGCAGACCGCACAAGAGAGGGGAGGGCGGTTAAAAAAAACGCGCAGACAAGATTGGGAACGCGGTTTCAGAACAGAAAACCTGGCTCTGATACCATGTTGGAAATGCCCCAAACTTTATATATATTTTCACATGTGCAAATACAAAGGAAGAATACATATATATAGGAGAGTGAGTGAGATAGAAAAACCTATACATGGTGTGGGACTAAAGAGAAGAAGGATTAAATGGGCCTGTATATGGGCCTATTACATGGATTTTTCTAACAATTAGCATTAAAAGAAAATGACAATACAATTACAAAGATACAACGCCATCCAAATCCGCCTCAACAATCTCCCAACAATCTCGCGGAATTCGGGATGAGTTAACTATAAAGATTGCATTAAAAAGAAATTTTTTTTGCAAATTGCGCACTATCGGCGACACAATTTGTTTCCTTTGGAACATGGTGGAATATGAGATTACTAAAACCGGAAAGGAAGGTAAAGTTCTCCGCATACGCATCAGCTCCGCCGGTAGGCCGCAACTGCAATAGAGAGTTTTGCCAAAACTCCATAATGCTCATACCATCTCCCTCAATAACCGAACCACGCGCCTCTAGCATAGACGGTTGCACAATCTTCTTAATGGCCAGCAATGCTTCAAGTTCCACTCCTCCTGGGTCCCAATGCGAGAGGGATGTGCCTGCCGCACATAAAACTTGCCCATTGTCATCACGGACCACAACACCTAGTCCCGCCGGGTGGTTGATTTCAACCGCACCATCCATATTAATTTTGATCCAACCGAGAAGGGAGGAGGCACCAAGAATGGATCGAAGACAGCCTGTCCAGCTGGTTGATGCTCCAGTGTTCCCAAACGGGGTAATTGTTGGTCCGGGTAATGTTCTCTATAATAGTGGCCGCCATCACCGCGGGAGTAGCGTAGTCGCAGTTGTGCACCTTCGCATTTCTGGCTCTCCAAAATTGGTATACCGCGTAGCGAAGGACTCGCATAGGCCCCATATCCTTCTTCCGCACATTGGCTGCCATGATCGGTACATCTTGCCACCTGCAAACGTCCAGCAACGAACCCCGAATCGCCTCAAAGCACGGCCCAGGGACTGGAAATGAGAGTAGCCGCCGGTGATATGATCACGATCCTCGCCGGTAGGACATCCCCATGGGCAGCGATCATCCTCCGCAAGACCCCGCCGAGCCATCCAGCATTTAGTAGGGAGCGAGGGCGTCATGAGCAAGTCTCCACCAGAATATGTGTTCTCGCGGATGAAGATGAAGTTTTTAAGCCATACAAATTCTGAGCGCAGCTCCGGGAATGTAGGAGCAAATGCAAGCGAGGTGATGGTGTGACCAGAACAACGGCGTATAAGCTCCGGCACATCATGATTCAGCTCGCGATGGATACTAACTTCAAGTATTTGGGCTGCAAGAGCTGCACCAAAATGTCGTTCCACTGCCGTACGCCATCAGCTGTAACGAAATTGGCTACCAAAGCATAATCTGGGAGGTTACAGTCCACGAAAGTCGGCCAACTGGCCAAGGATTCTTCCATTATCCAGCGGCTGAAATGAGCAGCAATGTTGAAGCCATTTGAAACCCGCAGGCGGAGAATGCGATTAAGCGCAGCAGCTCCAAATTGAACGATTTTAAGCACAGATGAATCTCCACGGCGTTGCGACCTGTAATTTCGCAAACTTAGAAGGGAGATCCCAGTAAATGGTTTTATTTTCTGCTTTTTTTGTTCCTGTAAATGATTCGAGAAGGGCTGCTTATTTTTTTTGCAAAGAGTTTAGAGTTCAGGGTTTAGGAAGGCACCGCCTTAAGAAGCGTGTGATTAATTACAAAGAATGAAATAAAAGAATAATCGGGGACTTTGCGTCCAAGCTTGGTGCGCTAAATTCCAATGTTGGGGCTTGCCCGGAGCTGCCGTGACGAGCGCTGAGCTCGGCAACATCGCCCGTCCCGAGGTCTCGACTACGTGACCACGAGAGGGAAATCTTGCCGTCGTTATAATCGCTCACACTACTCGCTTTCTTCTCGCCAACATTTCACATTCTGTAATTTTTATTCTTCGTTCTTTCTGCTGTCTCACGATTCTAGGACGATTCCAATCCTAACAAAAATCTTCTTTGCTCGTGTGCAGGCTTGAGCGGCTAAACCCGGGGTGCCGGCTGAGATATTTGCCTCACCCAAGACCCACTGATAATTGCCTGGCGAAGATCGTAAAGCTATCGGCGAGCGCGCGTTCAGGCGAGCCTGATTCGGCGGAATAATTGAAATGATCGAAGCGCTGGACTCCCACAAACCGGAATAAACATCCAGCCTCTCCGCATATCTGTATAAAAATGTATGACAAAGCTCGAATATATATTATAACATTTCGTAAAATGGACGAAATTGTCGATTATGCGACTCTCCGTACTTAAATCCGTGCACGATGTTGTTGGGATCTTCGCGTGTGTAAGGTTGAATTGGGATCCTCTCCATTTTGGAAGCAAATAGATACTACCCATTTCACGGTTCAGATGTGTTTTTCCTCTATCCGACGGCTTAAGTAATTATCCTTTATTTTATTTTCGATATCAACAAAATATCGTACACTCTTAGATGAGTAAGAATTGATCTGGACCGTCAAATGGACCCTCCCTCTCCTCTCTCACCTCTAATTTGGTCCCGAGTGGAGAGGATCCCTTGTAAGATTGGGGTTGGCTAGCAATTAACTATAATTCCTTGCTATTCATTGTTTAGAGTAACTATTTATACAGTTGTTCAGGAGCATGTCCCCTGCATTCTTATAGAAATATATAATTTCTAAACTCTTATTACAATTTTTAGACATTTTTGCTGCAATTTTACAAGAAGGGGAGCCTTGGCGCACATGTTGAGATGTTGTCGTGTGACCTTGGTCGCGGGTTCGAGTCCTGGAAGCAGCCTGCAAGATTATAGGTATATGATCTAATTCACCTAGGGGGGGTGAATAGGACTTTTGATTTTTACTTTCCAGATGTAAACAGTTAAAACTATTATATACAAGAAATCAAGCACAATCAGAAAACACACAAGTGTTTATAGTGGTTTCCCAAGACAGTGTGTTTATGGGTAGTCCACTTTTCATCTTCACTCTTCTAACAGTGTGTTAGACAGGGTCAACTCCTCCAATCTCAGCTAAAATAGCTTACAGCACAGATCCCTCAGGATCTCTCAGGTTTTCCCAACCCTACCTCAGGCACAGCAGCCCTACCTCAGATCAGCCACAGATCCTACAACTCAGACCACAACAGGTCCTACAAACTCAGGCCTAAACAGCCCTACCTCAGAGGAATCCACCTCCTACAACTCAGACCCCTTCCAGGTCTTACCTCAGAGGAAACCTCCTCCCACAGCTCAGGCAATAAAACCCTACAACTCAGGCTAAACAGCCCTACAAGCTCAGGCCTTCAGCCCTACAAACTCAGGCCAACAAGCCCTACAAACTCAGGCAATAGCCCTACAGTAAAAGAGTGTTTGAAGCTTACTACAGCAGACAGCAGAGTGTATAAGTCTTCTGTAGTTCCTGCACAGCTTGTGTTATCTTGTAGCTGGAGATGTTGATGGCAGCTCACCTTGCTCCTTATGACAAACTGATCTTCCTCTTCATATGAAGGATGGAAGATCACCTTGCTCCTTGTAGAGGAGCTATCTTTTTCTCTCTTATTCTTCTTGCTTGTTTAGTGAGCAGGAGGAGAAAGACGAGAGCTCTAGCCGTCAATGGAATAATAAATTTGTTTTAGCACTCGACCAGCTTTTTTTCAAGGTGCCCTAACTTCTTCTTTTATACATCCCCAACCTTCAACGACTCTTAGCCGACCTTCTGACTAGTATGGGAGAGACTGGTGGACCCCCACAAAGTCTTTCTGCAGTCTGCGCCAAAAGCAGAACACGCAATCTGCGTTCGACGACTCGCCATACTCTGCTTTCGACGAACTCGCCAGACTCTGCGTTTGACGAACTTGCCATACTTTGCGTTCGACAAACTCGTCAGACTCTGCGTTTGACAAACTCGCCATACTGTGTTCGACGATCTTGCCCAACTCTGCGTTCGACGAGCTGTGTTCTGCGTTCGACGAACATGCCAAGTCTCAGCTGTTTCTTCTGTCTCGTCTTAGCTTTCGAAGAACTGAGTTCTGCGTTCAACGAACTGTGTTCTGCGTTCGACGAAGACGCCAAGTCTCAGCTGTTTCTTCTGTCTCGTCTCAGCGTTCGACGAACTGAGTTCTGCGTTCGACGAACTGTGTTCTGCGTTCGACGAACACGCCAATTCTCTTCTATCTTCAGCTCAGCTTACCCAGATGCCTTCTCAACGACTCCTGGTCTTGTCTCAGCGGTTCAGCTGAGACAGTGAGGCCTTCTCAGCTGATTTAAACAACACACCTTTGAATCTATTCCAATGTATGGAATATCATCTCCCTGTATAAGACTTGAGACAAAATAGATTGTATCAAATACAATATGTACTTAGCATTGTGAGTGATGCCTCTTCAAATCAAAGGAATATTGAGGGCAATATTCTCAACAATCTCCCCCTATTTGAAGAAGGCAGAACATTCTCAATGCTAAGGTACATAGCCAACAAAAATCTATCATACAAATACTCTATTTAGCATTCATGATATCATTGCTTCTAGAAAATAACATTGTTTAAGCATTAACATTGTTTAAGCACGCTTTGATACCTCATGACAGATTATGTTAAGATTTGACTAGCTCATAGATTATCTCCCCCTTTCTAACTCAGATTATATAGCATATTCATAATAACTAACTCTGATAACTTTATCAGATGGCTAACTCTGATTTGGTCATAGCATTGGTCATCTCCCCCTTTCTGATTTCTTCAACTATTTTTCCCTCTAGGGATTGGGAGGCAGCATCTATGTTATTTGTCAACTCCCCCTCAATCTGAGCAGGAACTTGCTCCCCCTCAATGTGAGTACTATTAGCTTTATTAGTTGTTCTTGTTCGTTTTGAACAACCCTTTCTAGCTCCCCCTCACTTGGAGCATTAGTATTGACCTTTTGATTGTAAGTGTAAATGACATTACGTCATATGCCTAGTTCGTCGAACTCAGAGTTGAGTTCGTCGAACTCAGGAAAGAGTTCGTCGAACCCAGATTTTTCCTAGCTGTTTAAGGGCAACCTGAAGCTCAGTTGAAACAGATTGTTCTGATTAAGCTGACCAGCTTTCTTTACAATCAATAGGAGGAGAGATACTTACTTTGAGGAGGTAGTCCTCAATTGATGTTGAATTCACAATGGTTGTGCACAACAGCTTTCTGCAGCAATGTACTCTGACTCAGCTATGGATGTGGCCACACTTGTCTGCTTATTGCTGCACCATGATGTCAACCTTCTTCCTGGCATGTGTCTTAAGCACCCATGGTCCATGTACCAAATTTGATTGAGGCTGGTACTTGAACTATCTTTTAGCTCTCCCTTGATCAGTGCATCTTGGCATGTGGTGAGATTTTTCTCAGTCCAGAGTTGAGCCTGGAGCATTTATTGTCCATTAGCCTTGTTTGCTTTTTATTGGCCAAATGGACTACCCTGCAAGACAGATTTTAATATCCCTTAGGAACCCAAGGTGATTTGGGTCCTAGGTTCTTGTTAGCATAATAAAGAATTCTTCTACTCACCTCAGCCCTTCCAGGAGGTCTCTCCTTTGCACTAGGCACACTGGGGTTGTGCCAACAGTCAATGGCAAAGTGTCTCACTTTACCACAACACCAACATTCATGAATGTTGTATCTCCTCTTCTGAACATTTCCTAAGGAATTAGCATTACTGTGCCTGTGTTCAGGAGGGGAGACAGCTGCAGTCTTCCTATTTCTCTCAGCAATGATTTGACTGAATGTCTATGTGCTGTCTTGATGCTCTTTGTCCTGATGGCATCAGCCTGCTTTGGCCTGGCAGCCATACAAGATCTGATTGCATCGGACACTGAGCAACAGGCCTTGTCAATAGATTTGAAAGCAGGAATTTTCTTTGCTGAAAAAGATTTGGAAGAGCTTGCACCCTGATTCTTGAATTAGGGGGCTGAGGTACCAAATACAAAAGGTCCAGGTTGGACCAATTGAATTTTCTCATGGGGAGCCTTCATAGCACTCAATCTCATGCCCTTTCTTCCACTATGGGAAGGAGTTTTTTCCTTCCTAGTGACCATAAATGCTTTCATGGTCATACCTGTTGGAAGGAAGTAACACCTTTTGAAAGGTGGTTTGAGGCTTAGCCTTCCCCTTGCTCTTCTCTCCACTCCCTTCTCCTACTTCCATTTTTTTGAATCCTAGTCCTCTCCTATTGGTTTGAGAGGAGAATGTGTCAATAATAGGGAGCACAGATTTGGGCTTGGAGAATTGAGTCACCGGACTTTTCTCTTTCACAAGCTTCTCCTCAAGGTCCTTGATGACCTTGTTCTTCAGGGAAATATTGCTTAATTACACAATTGTTAACCCCTTTAAATGGCTTATCTGTCTACTCATCTGAGCCACCAGGGAGGTAGGTTCGGTGTAATCATTTTTAGTCATTTTAAGGGAAGCAATTTTCTGGGCTTGCCTCTTGGCAAGCTTCTTGCTCTTCTTCAGAGCTTCCAAAAGAACATCATACTTGTCAATCAATTGATTGACTTCTTCCTCAGCTTCTGAACCACTTCCACCAATTGATGAAGGTGCTTCAGATTCTGGACCAGTCTCATAATCAGAAGAGGATATGGAATGAATTAATACCTGCTCATGTTCTGAATTGTTGTGGTTGTCCTCATCTTCAGTTAGAGCCATCAGCCCATGGTCATCTTGAATGACTTCATCCTCCTCTACATCACTATCTGAGTGTGATAGAGGGGCCCTGATTCCAACCTTGGCAGCAGGGTAATCTTCATCTTCTTCTGCAGCAATCAACCCAATAAGGGCTTCTTCCTTTTCAGATTTTGATGAGCTGGAGTCTGATTCACTCCAGCTCCTTTCCTTTTTAGCTATAAAGGATTTTTCTCTTTTCTTGCCTCTTGGCTGATGAGCCTTCTTCTCATCCTTCTCTTTTCTCTTGACTGGGCAGTCAGTAATGACATGCCCTGGCTTGGTGCGGCAATAACAGACAACTTTAGAGGAATTAAATTTAGAGTTAGAGCCATATCTGTCATTCCTGGAGTGATGCTTTGACTCCTTGTTGTCCTCCTTTTTGTGATATGAGGAAGAGGGCTTGTTCTTTCATTGCCTCCTCTTCATCATCTTCTTGAATTGCCTTAAAAAGACAGCAAACTCTTCATCAGAGGAAGAGCTATCTGAGGTGCTGGTTTCTGATTCAGCACTTCTCATTTGAGGAGACACCATCCTGCCCTTGCTTCTCTTGGAGCTGTCAGCTTTGAGAGCTACAGAATTCTCCCTTGTGTGAGCCCTGGAGGAAGTATCATCCTCCTTTCTTGCAGTCAGCTGCATCTCATATGAGAGCAGTTTCCCAAACAGTGTGTGGGTAGGGGTTTCTCCCAGCCTTGCCACTTCCCTGATGACACAAATTTTTGTGTCTCAATCCCTAGTTAGAGATCTAAGGAACTTATCATTCAGCTCATAGTTGGTGAACACTCTCTCATAGGTTCTTAGTTCATTCACTATCCTAAAGAACCTCTCATAGCACATGGAAATGCTCTCCTGGCTCATCTGCCTAAAGGCTCCATACTCTTGGTTTAGGAATGACTTTCTATCATCTCTCACTACTGCAGTCCCTTCCATATAAACTACTAATGTGTCCCACATTTCCTTGGCAGTAGTGCAGTGTACTAAGTTTTGAAATGTGGAGTCATCAATAACATTTACTATTATGTTCTGAGCTCTCTTGTCCATAGTGAACAGAGTGAATTCATTTGTGGTTAAGTCATTAAATGCCTTGTCCACCCTTCTGGTTGGATCTATTGTGGAGGCAGTTTTGAAAGTGAAGGGAGTTTCCTTGACAGTAATATAGATCCTAGGGTCATATGCTTCCATGAACAATCTAACCTTCTGCTTCCATATGCCAAAGTTGGCTTTGTTGCATATGGGCAACTTCATGGAGCTCATTTCCTTCTGCATTCCACTATAGGCCATCTGATTCTGAATAATCAATACCTATGTAGGATCTGGTCAGACTGTTAAGTCTTTCTTCACCAACCTCGCTTTGATACCACTTGAAAGATTATAGGTATATGATCTAATTCACCTAGAGGGGGGGTGAATAGGTCTTTTGATTTTTACTTTCCAGATATAAACAGTTAAAACTATTCTATGCAAGAAATCAAGCACAACCAGAAAACACACAAGTGTTTATAGTGGTTCCCCAAGACAGTGTGTCTATGGGTAGTCCACTTTCCCCCTTCACCCTTCTAACAGTGTGTTAGACAGGGCCAACTTCTCTAATCTCAGCTAAAATAGCTTACAGCACAGATTCCTCAGGATCTCTCAGGTTTTCCCAACCCTACCTCAGGCACAGCAGCCCTACCTTAGATCAGTCACTGATCCTACAACTCAGACCACAGCAGGTCCTACAAACTCAGGCCTAAACAACCCTACCTCAGAGGAATCCACCTCCTACAACTCAGACCCCTTCCAAGTCCTACCTCAGAGGAAACCTCCTCCTACAGCTCATGAAATAAAGCCCTACAACTCAGGCTAAACAGCCCTAAAAGCTCAGGCCTTCAGCCCCACAAACTCAGGCCAACAAGCCCTACAAACTCAGGCAATAGCCCTACAGTAAAAGAGTATTTGAAGCTTACTACCGCAGACAACATAGTGTAGAAGTCTTCTGTAGTTCATGCATAGCTTGTGCTATCTTGTAGCTGGAGATGTTGATGGCAGCTACAAACTGATCTTCCTCTTCAGATGAAGGATGGAAGATCACCTTGCTCCTTCTTGTAGAGGAGCTATCTTTTTCTATCTTATTCTTCTTGCTTGTTCAGTGAGCAGGAGGAGAAAGATGAGAGCTCTAGCCGTCAATGGAATAGTAAATTTGTTTTAGCACTCGACCAGCTTTTTTCCAAGGTGCCCTAACTTCTTCTTTTATACATCCCTGACCTTCAACGGCTCTTAGCCGACCTTCTGACTAGTATGTGAGAGACTGGTGGACCCCCACAAAGTCTTTCTGCAGTCTGCGCCAAAAGCAGAACACGCAATCTGCGTTCGACCAACTCGCCATACTCTGCGTTCGACGAACTCGCCAGACTCTGCGTTTGACGAACTTGCCATACTTTGCGTTCGACAAACTCGTCAGACTCTGCGTTTGACGAACTCGCCATACTGTGTTCGACGATCTTGCCCAACTCTGCGTTCGACGAACTGTGTTCTGCGTTCGACGAACACGCCAAGTCTCAGCTGTTTCTTCTGTCTCGTCTTAGCTTTCGAAGAACTGAGTTCTGCGTTCAACGAACTGTGTTCTGCGTTCGACGAAGACGCCAAGTCTCAGCTGTTTCTTCTGTCTCGTCTCAGCGTTCGACGAACTGAGTTCTGCGTTCGATGAACTGTGTTCTGCGTTCGACGAACACGCCAATTCTCTTCTATCTTCAGCTCAGCTTACCCAGATGCCTTCTCAGCGACTCCTGGTCTTGTCTCAGCGGTTCAGCTGAGACAGTGAGGCCTTCTCAGCTGATTTAAACAACACACCTTTGAATCTATTCCAATGTATGGAATATCATCTCCCTGTATAAGACTTGAGACAAAATAGATTGTATCAAATACAATATGTCTTAGCATTGTGAGTGATGCCTCTTCAAATCAAAGGAACATTGAGGGCAATATTCTCAACACAGCCTCTTGCAAAAATGCAGGGTAAGGTTTGCCTAAATTTCACCCATGCGGTTGGGACCCTTCCCCGGACCCTCGCTGCGCGGAAATGCCTTGTGCACTGGGCTGCCCTTTTTTTGCTGCAATTTTACGAACTTTTTGCGCGCGCGCGTGTGTGTATTTTCGGTATTGTCAGTTTGTTTTTCTTCTATTTTTGAGTACATTGTGAATGAGATTATGTGAATTATGTTTGGATTGGTTGAATGATTGTGCATGAAGACAATTATTACAATTTTTTTAACAAGCGTTCCACACTATTTTAACTTAGAAGATAAGTTGTTGAGTATTGAATAAACACCACAAAACACGAGTGTAGATGTCGGCATACATTTCACTACGGACATAGAGTTTCCAAACAAAGATGAGTTAGTGGAAGGAGCTTCAACAAGGGATAAATGACCCGTCGAAGGAGCTCCAACAAATGGAAATTGTATACACATATATATTTGAGAGTGTGAGGCTACATGAATTAATGCAATCTTTAGACTGCAATACAGTTCCCACTACGATTAACAAATGGATGTCAATACCTGACATGTGATTAGTAATAAGATCTTGTTATAACGTTATAGTTGTTCATTACTCTAGATTTCAGTCTTTCGCATTTCTGCCCTTACATTCTCCACCTCCAAAAAGCCGAAAGGTTATTATTATTTCTTAGTTTTCTCAACGACAATCACTTCATTTGATTGCAAATGAGAGAAGATTGGCCAATGCAACCTGTTTTCTCTGTATGGCTGCGGTATCACGAATCAATTGCAGAAGATTGGGATTTGCAATATATGTCACAAACAACATGTTCATAATCAAAAGAGCTTGGAAGTCAGATCGTTATTTTGGCGGATTCTTGAAATGCACGGTATGTTTCTAATTATGCGTGCTATGTAAAAAAAACGTATTTCACATTTTCAATTTATTAACAAGATTACCCGTGCATAATGCAGTTTTGTGTCTAAGAAAGGCGCATACAACATGATCCGGCGGTTTATTTTTATCAAGATCTTTCGTGATAGTTAATTAACATGATTCGCCGGATCTTTACCCAAACTCAAAGCTAATCTTCATATTCTCACTTCTATGCATGAAGGTGTACTTTTGGATATTTTGGTTTTGAGTTTTTGGATAGATTGAAGTTAATTTACATGCATTCTCTCACTAAAAACTTACATTTAGGGTTTATTTGGTTGAGCGTTTCGCCGCTCCGTTTGGGGCAAACGCCGACGGAAGGCGGGTAAACAAATGAATCTCCGGCGGCGTTTGCTCCGTTTCCACCCGCCCGCCTTGAGAAACGCCCCCAAAAAGCTCCGTTTGGAACAGCCACCTCCCCCCTCCAGTTCGAACACTCCGTTTCCATCCGCCGGATCAACCCGCCACCGCCGAACCAAATAAACCCTTAGTGATGAAAATAAATATGGTCACTAAATACATTTAGTGATGGACCTTTTGCAACCACCTTGTGATAGATTAAATTTGGTCACTAAATGTCTTTAGTGACCAAACTGTAATATTTAGTGACCAAAATTTCCGTCACTAAATGTCAATTTTTTTGTAGCGGCAGTAGCCTCCTATTTTAATCAAGAAATTTTGAATTTAATGTTTTGAATTTGAAGTGCATATATAAAATTTTGCTTTCACGCAAAATTTGTTGGCCTGCATATATAAGCGGTCTGTGTTTAACCTAATGCGGTTAGGGGGTGCAAACTAGTCGAGCGAGGCAAAAATTCCAAGCTTGAGTCGAGCGTGGCAAAAATTTCAATCTCGAGTCGAGCGTGACAAAATTTCCAAGTTCGAGTTGAGCCGGATAAAATTTCCAAACTCAAGCTCGAGCTAATCATTTTAAGCTCGACGAGCTCAAGACCTAAGCTCATGAGTCATATTTTCTTCATATTTGTATTGTTTATATTTTGTAAACACACAAATATAAAGCTCATGCGCCGGCTCGCGAGTTGATGAACAACAATATCATGAGCTCGAGCTCGAATCGAGCTTTTTTTGAGCCAGCTCAACTCAACTTGCACCCCCTAAATGAGGGCTCCGTTTGACACGGCGGCGGCGGTCGTGAACGCGGTGGTTATGAAACGTCAGTCGTGTACGTCCGACCTCACCTAAGTAATTTCATCCACTTTTATGTTTAAAACTAGCTTTCTTTTTTGATGTCGGTCATTACCATGAGCCAACGTCTTGACGTATCATTGCTCTTTATTTAGAGAGAGAGAGACTAGAGAGAGGCGAAAGATCCTCCTCAATTGCCTACTTTTATAACCTCCTCATCCACTCAAACAAAACGCAGCCCGCTTTCTTCTCTCTCCAAACTGAGAAATATTTAGGTACGTGTAGCGCACGGTGATCATAATAGATCACCGCGCGGGAGCAAATCCCGCCTTATGATTCGTGATTTTAACGGTGTAAATTGTTTGTGAAAACATGCTGATGTATTTGAGTAATATGATCGTATTGAAAAGTGATCGTATTTTAGATCAATCATGAGCGAAAATTCGTGCCGGCGGAAATATACGACGGGATCAAGGGTCACACATGGTAATCTAAGGTGCATTACTCGCACCAACAAATTTTTTCCTCGAACACTCCTCTCCTCACCGCTCTCCTATATATATAATTAAACCACCCCCTGCCGGGGAAAAACCCGAAAGCATAGTCGAAAAAATGAAAATCGCGAGGGAGAAGATGAAGGACATGGTGAGCAAGGCGAAGGAGCGGGCGGAGGATTACACCGCATTGTCGGAGGAAAGGGAGGAGAAGAGCGCGGCGCGGACGCGCGAGGAGAAGCAGATCGCGCACGAGTTCTGCAAAGCGCGCCAGGCGGCGGCCAAGATGGAGTACCACCTCGAGAGGGCGGAGCACCGGGCGGAGACGCTCGAGCAGCGCGCCGCCGCCGGCGGACTGCCCTCGTCCGCCGGCATGGACAGGGCCGCTGAGCGTCGGGATAGGGTGGGCCCCGCGGGCGTGGGGTGCCCGGTGGGCGCTGCTGGTGCGGCTCCGGCGTACGGTGCCGGGAAGCCTGTGCTGTAATCCCAATGGGGGGTTTTTTAGGAAAACAAATTGGGCGCGAAATTATTTATTAGATGTTTGTATGTTGGCTATCACAATCTTCCAAATTGTTGCATTATTAATGACAAATCTTTCAATCTTTCCAATTTTACCCTTCTAAACTTTTCAAATTTATAAATATTTAATATTAAAAGCCGACTTACAATTAGTAGAATTTTTTCAAATTTATGAATATTTAATATTAAAAACTTAGCAAATCAAAAATGATATCTGAAATCTATTATTAACAACAAATCATACTTTTTGAAAATTATTTCGTGCAAACAAATCTGTTAACGACAAATCGATATTATTTTTCATACATTTATATAATAGCTTTGATGAGGATTCATCATGGGCTCTCATTTATGAGAAAAACCGGATGGCGGTTACTCTCATAACCCACTCCCCCCACTACCTTAGTGGGAGAGAGTAGGAGATCAAGGCCGGAACCGCCATTCCCGCCACCAACCGCCAACCGCAACGCGTACGGCGACGCCCCCCCCCCCCCCCCCCCCCCCCCGGTGAGCGGGCCGCGTCAAACCGCGCACCCCTAATGGGGTGCGGCCTCGCCGCAAGGAGTGCGGCCAAGCCGCGCCCCCTCCTTTTTGGGGTGCGGCCAAGCCGCACCCCCCACCCCCCTTGTGGGGTACGGCCAAGACGCACCCCCTTTTTTTGCGGGGTGCGCCCACGTCGCGCCCCTCCCCGAGGCGGGGTACGACCGAGCCTCCTCCTCCTTCCGCTCTCCTCACCGGGGGGCTTGCAAGGGGCCCTCCCATATTCGCGCCCTCGGGTGATCCGTGGGCTCTGAATCGGAAAATATGATTCGTCCTCCCAGGTGGTTATGATGGTTACAACGGCAAAATTACCGGGCTACCCCCGACCAAAGCTATAAAAGGACCCCCTAGGCTTCATTTGAGGGGGCCCCCGCCTTGATGACCAGAGAGAGCTCCTTGAAGATTTCCACGGATTTCTCATTCGGCGCTTGAAGATCTCCTTCGTGGACTTGAAGTTTTCCTTCGTCCCGAAAGGCGACTCGGCAGTCTCGCTTTCGTTCTCACGAAAGCGGACACAGCAGTCTCGCTTTCGTTCTCACGAAAGCGGACACAGCAGTCTCACTTTCGTTCTCAGGAAGGCGGACACAGCAGTCTCACTTTCGTTCTCACGAAAGCGGACACAGCGCTCTCACTTTCGTCTTCACGAAAGCGGACAAGGCATTCTCACTTTCGTTCTCTATCGTTCTCAGAAGGAAAAGACTTATTTTTTTTCCGAGAGGTGACCTGTCACCCTCGGAACGTTCTCTCTCTCTCTCTCTCTCTCTCTCTCTCTCTCTCTAATATTGTAACGAGCGGCGGCCTGTCGCGCTCGAATTCTAAACACCGGATTGTAACCTCTCAGAAGATAGTGAAGTTTGGTCGGCACCGCCCCGACCGCGTGGGTTTTTTACCCTTTCCCGGTTTTTCCACGTTAAAACGTCCCAGTGTACTAAACGAATTTCTCTGTGACTGTTTGCGCGCTTGGTTCGCTCCCGAGCTAAGGTGGTTCAATTCGACCGGTCTACCAAGAGCCCTAAGCGACCCGCAACAAGCTTAATCGTAAAACAGTTTAATAATGGTTTTAATATAAATAAGTTATAGTCTCAGGGGCACAAGACATTATGTCATTCAATCTCATTCAGTTCCAGCATCATATCGTTGAAGAGAGCCTAAGGAGGAAGATTTTTCTTCATGATCTGTGACCGGAATAATTCACCCCCATTGATTCAAGTATGCTTAAGTTCGTGTTCTCATCTTGATGATTCGATTAGAACGAATTTGTTCCCATCATGATTTCACAAATTCACCCTAAGGCATTAAAGTAGATTGAGGTATAATATAGATTATATTGTCCAATATTTCATGCCAAGGAGGAAGACTATAGAATATGTTTTTCTAATTTGAAAAGACAAAGGGTTGCAAAACCTATAATAATGTGATTCATGATCCTCTCCATTTGAACTAAAATTGATAGTATCTATTTCGCGGTCTATATTTATTTTCGCCCCATCAAACGCGTTAAGTGATACCAACCTTTTTAATTTTTCATAAAGTCAAAATATTTCACACCCTTGGATAAAATAAAGAACCATCTTGACCATTAAATGAACAAATGGAGAGAATCTTCATCCCAATTATGCATGTGTCAAACTGTCAATACTCGAACCAACACACTACAGTGTCATATCACACTAATCCGACATCGAATATGAACGTTGAAGCCTCATTTCGGCCCTCCGTGAACGTCATCGAAGTATCCCAAAGCTTTGTCAAGTGCCAGAGGAAATTTTCGTTGAACAAGCTTGACAGTTTTTGTCATTCCCGCAACGTGTCACCTTCACAATGTTGTCTCGAGCAGGGTTCTAAAACGTGCCCTAAAGCAATCTCCTTAACTAAGAGGCTGTCCATAGAAACCGCAAACCCTCAAAACACTTAAAAATCCTAATTCATAACTTTCTTATACCTATCAAAATAACTACTTAGAAATTGTTGGGATCATTGCCCACAATGTATTAGATTTGGAGAAGTCCATTCCTAAGTCAAAGATATATCTCAGAATGTATTTGATATTCTCTCTAGAATCAATGTGCAGGAGATCAGGTCAGGCAAAATGCTCATGGAATCCATCCAAGTTCACAAGCGTCGAGACATCATACATCGCTCGACGCCTGTGATCCAAAAGCGTTAACTCATGTCCATTGCTCAAATAGACAAGGTCGCCGCTGAAGTTCTGAGACCAAGTTTGGAAGCATCGAGCCAAGTTATATCGCTCGACGCCTTGGAAAGAGAAGTGTCGACTAAACTTCAGTCAGCTCAGCGCCAACAAGAAGAGTCGATATATGAAGGCATAGTTAAGAAGCGTCGAGCCCCTATACGTTGCTCGACTTCTTCAGATAAAAAGCGTCGTGTAAGTGATGATTACTCAACGCCTAAGAAGGAGGAGTCGAGATCTTCAGTTTAAGAAGTATGCGTCGAGTGTCTACATATCGCTCGATGCCTAATTGAAAAAGCGTCGACAGAGATGCTCAGTGCTCAACGCCTCTTCTACAAATACTCTGAACTGAGGAATATCTTCTATAGCTAGCTAAGTCTTTATTTCTTCAGAAAACATTGAAGACCGTTGAAGACTTAACGTCATGCTGACGTGGAGGAGCGTAACAGACGTTGCAGATGGCGAGCTATAAATAGAAGGCATGACCTATGGGTTATGTAGTTAGTTGAGTTAGTTTTTCCTATCTTTCGAAAGTCATTATCGTCTCCATCAGTTTGAGGGAAAGTTTGAGAAAGAATCTGGAGAAGTCATCTTCCCTTTCAGAACCAATCTAACTTGAAGATTTCATTAAGCAATCTGGTGCTGATACATCTTTCTGAAAGTAGAAGATCAAGAAGGAAGAATCTGTCTTCCTAAGAAGAAGAACAGTCATCACAGCCTGTCAAATCAAGAAGATCATTTGTTGTTGCTGTTCTATTGAAGTTTTCTGTCTGATCATTTGGGCAGATCAAGAAGACTCAACAATCTAAAGAATCTGAGTCTAAGTATTTGTTATTCTCTTTAAAAATTCTTGTAGGATCTGAGTTGTCAGATCTGAGTGTAGGATCTGTCAAGGATCTGAGTTGTAAGATCAGGTGTGATATGAGTTGTAGGATTCAAGGGTGAATCTGAGCTGTAGGCCTAGTTATAAAGGCTGAGGTAGGATCTGTGAGATCTGAGTTTGTAAGATCTGCTGAGATCTGAGAGGGTAAGATCTGTGAGATCTGAGACTGTAAGATCTGTTGTGATCTGAGCTGTAAGACCTGTTTGTGGTCTGAGATCTGGAGGAGATATAAACTCTATCTAGCACACTGCTAGAAGGGGAGAAGGGGGAAAGTGGATTACCCAAGATAAGGGGAACCACTATAAAAATATGTGTGTCTTTTTCTGTGTGTGTTCTTATTCTTGAAAGCTCTGATCAGTTTTATTTTGGTTATATTCAAGAACTGAAATAGTTTTTTAAAATAACCTAATCACCCCCCCCCCCCCCCTCTAGGTGATTAGCTACCCTTAATTCAAGTCTTTCAAGTGGTATCAGAGGTAGGTTATTCAAAAAAAGGTTTAACAGCCTGAACAAGATCTTCCAAGTGTAGATTTCTGAAGTCGTGATGGCTAATACAGAAGGAAGCAAAGAATTCACATCTATGAAGCTTCCAATTTGCAGAAAAGAAAATTTTGGGATTTGGAAAGAAAGGGTCAGGCTTTTCATGGAAGCATCTGATCCTAGGATTTACATAACTGTTCTAGAGGGACCTTTTGTTCCTATGAAAGTTTCATTTACAGATGAAAGTATAAACACTCCTAAAACTTATTCTGAGATGACCAAAGATGAAGTGATTCTGGCCTCCATGGATAAGAGAGCTCAGAACATCATTGTCAGTGCTATTGAAGATTCAACCTTCCAAAACTTAGTTCATTGCAAAACTGCCAAAGAAATGTGGGAATCTCTCATTGTCTATATGGAGGGGACTGAAGAAGTCAGAGATGACAGGAAGTCTCTTCTAAATCAGCAATATGAAGCCTTCAGACAAGACAAGAAAGATTCAATAGCAGTCTGCTATGAAAAATTCTTCAAAATTGTAAATGGTCTTAAGACTTATGGAAGAACTTTCACAGGTTATGAACTGAATGATAAATTCTTAAGATCACTGAACAAAGAGTGGGATATCAAGATCTGTGCAATCAGGGAAATGGGAAATCTGGGAAACATTCAGCCACAGAATTTATATGGGAAACTCTTGTCCCATGAACTTCATCTGAATACCAGAAAAGCTGAGGAAGGACACAGCCGGGAAAATCCTATTGCTCTGAAAGCAGAAAGCTTCAAGAAGAGCAAAGAAAGAATGTCATCATCCCCCAAGATACCATCTGAATCAGAAGAATCAGAAACCAGTAATTATGATTCTGAAATATCAGATGGTGAACTGACACTCTTCACCAAACAGCTAAAAAGAATGTTGAGAAGAAAACAACACTGGAAATCTAGACCTTCTCAATCATCCAGATCTAAGAAGCACTCTAATTCTTCAGAGGGGTTCAAACAAGACTCCAAGAAGGACAGGTACAACTCTAAACACAATAAATCTAATTCAGAAGAAATTGTGTGTTTTGGTTGCAGGAAATCAGGACACATGATTGCTGATTGTCCTTCAAAGAGAAAGAACAACAATAAATCTGATGAAAGGAGGCACAAATCTGACAAGAGACATGAGAAGAGTCTAATAGCCAAGAAAGGAAAAGTCACTCTTAGTGACAGTGAATCTCAGTCATCAGACTCAGATAGTGAGGAGGCACTCATAGCTTTAATGGCTGCCAATGAAAGTGAAGACACTCTAAATCATAGACCTATGATAAAAGCCCCATTATCAAGGTCTGATAGTGAAGAGGATGAAGAAGAAAATGCCGGACTCATGGTACTGAGTGATCAAGAAGATCAGGAGACAACTACTGATATAAAGGTACTTGATAAAACTCCTCTATCTGATTCTGATTCTGAACCTGAAATAGATTCATTCTCTTCTGATGAAAATGACTCACAATCTAAACTTCATGTAGATGAAATTATTGAAAAATATCAATTACTTCTCAAAGCACTTAAGAAGAGCAAAATGCATAATAAAAGGTTACAAAAAGAAATATCTGAATTAAAGCAAACTGATTCTCAAAACTCTGAGACAGCTGAGAGGCTGAATCAGACAAGCAAAGAGCTTAGCAAACTAAAAGTCATGTTTATTATTCACATACAAACTTTATGCACTAAGGAAAAGTTAATAAAAGAACTTGAATCAAAACTCTTAGCAGAAAGGAAACTTGTAGCAAAGTTCTCTAAACCACAAACTATCCTTCCTATAATAGACACATTTTCTGCACAATACAGATATGACATAGGATATGATAGGAAGGAAGATAATAACCCTAAAAGTAATGACAAGGCACCTGTGCAACCTATAAAATTTAACAAAGTCATGCCTATCACAAATAAGCATGATCAAAAAGGTGTGCATAAATTTTATATGGGTGAATGTTCTAATAGTAAAGATGATTCAATTCAACCAAGTAACAATAATGCCAAATCACTATGCAAAGAAAAAGTATTAACTAATCATGACTCCTTTATATTTAAAGCAAACACAAAATCCAAAAGAAAGGAACTAAGACCTGAAGTGAAAACCACTGCTATCCAGAAAACAGAACCAGTAAAAGTTACTAAAACAACTTACTTAGCTCCTTTGAATAAGGCAATTAAGCAAAATATGAGTCAATATAAAGAAGAAAGAAAACCTCCAAGGAGATATAATAGATATGAATGCTGGTGCTGTGGAAGGGTTGGGCATTTTGCACTTGACTGTTGGTTCAATCCAACTATTCCAAGATTCAACTCTGGGAGACCAGTATTTAGATCTATGGCAACTCTCACAGCACCAAGGATTATTCAACAACTAAATGTTCCAGCTCATACTAACAAGGTTCTAGGACCTAACTTGGTGTGGGCTCCTAAGAAAAGGTAATTTCTTTTTGCAGGGTTGTCCAAAGACCAATCAACTTCCAATCTGGTACTTGGACAGTGGGTGCTCTATGCACATGACAGGAACAAAAAGTCTGCTGAATGATTACACTCCTGTAAGGAATGGACCAAAGGTTATCTTTGGAGGGTCTGAAAAAGCCTTATTTATAAGGATCTGGGAAGTTTATCTAGTTGTGCAGGTTCTACACAGAAATTGAAGGAGATGAGTATCAATGAACAACACAATGAGGATAATGAAGAATCAAATGAGACTGTAATTGTTACTAGAGAGGATGAACCTCAAGCAGAAGACAATTATGAAGAACCTATTGCTGTTGAAGAACCACCTCATCCAGAACCTCCAGAAGAATCTATTCAAACAGATGCACCAGAATCTCAAAGGGAAAATGAAAGGTGGAGGAATGCAACCAAACATCTGAAGGATCATCCAAAAGAACAGATCATAGGAAATCCAAATGATGGTGTGCAAACCAGAAGAGGAAACTCAATACATGAGGCTTTGCATCACAACTTTCTATCCAAAATAGAACCTAAGAAGTTTGATGAACCCAATAAGGACACTTCATGGATATCAGCTATGCAAGAAGAGCTAAATCAATTTGAAAGGTGCAAAGTTCCAAGACCAAAGAAACACAAAGTCATATGGACCAAATGGGTATTCAGGAATAAGCTGGATGAAAATGGTGTGATCATCAAAAACAAAGCAAGGTTGGTTGCCCAAGGATATAGACAGGAGGAAGGCATAGACTTTGATCAAGTGTTTGCTCCTGTAGCAAGATTGGAGGTAATCAGATTATTCCTGGCATTTGCAGCACACACTGGATTCATAGTCTATCAAATGGATGTTAAGTCAGCATTCCTTAATGGAACAATATTGGAGGAAGTATATGTTGAACAACCCCCAGGTTTTATTGACTCTACTCATCCAAATCATGTCTATCTATTATTAAAAGCATTGTATGGTCTGAAACAGGCACCTAGAGCCTGGTATGAGACATTATCTAGATTTATTATTGAGAACAAATTCTCAAGAGGAAAGATAGATAAGACATTGTTTCTTAGGATAGTTAAAAGTCACATTATTCTAGTACAAATATATATAGATGATATAATATTTGGCTCTACTGATAATAACATTTGCAAAAGGTTTGCAAACCTTATGCAAGAGAAATTTGAAATGAGTAGGATGAGTGAGCTTAAATACTTCTTAGGACTCCAAGTGAAACAGTCTGAGGAAGGAATTTTCATTTCTCAGACCAAGTACACAAAAGAGATTATCAAGAAATTTGGAATGGAAAATTTCACTGTCATGAAGACACCTATGACAGCAAATATGTCATTGGACAAGGATGAAAAAGGGAAACCTATTGATGAAACCTTGTACAGAGGCATTATTGGCTCATTGCTCTACTTAACTGCTAGCAGGCCAGACATTATGTTCTCAACATGTGTGTGTGCTAGATATCAAGTGAACCCTAAAGAATCTCATTATACTGCTGTCAAAAGAATTCTGAGATATATGAAGGGCACTCTTAATCTTGGCCTTTGGTATCCTATAAGCAATGACTTTGAACTAATTGGCTTTTCAGATGCTAATTTTGCAGGATGCAAAGAGGACAGAAAAAGTACATCAGGCACATGCCAATTCCTTGGCAAAAGACTGATATCTTGGAGTAGCAGGAAGCAGACCAGTGTGGCTATTTCTACAGCAGAATCTGAGTACATCTCAGCTGGAAACTGTTGTGCTCAGCTACTATGGATTCAACACCAACTCCAAGGCTATAAAGTTCAGCTAAGTAAATCTCCTCTATTTTGTGATTCAACTAGTGCTATTGCTATAACTAATAATCCTGTATCACATAGCAGAACTAAGCACATAGAAATAAGATACCATTTCATTAGAGAACATGTAGAAAATGGTGATATTTCAATTGAATATGTCCCCACTGATAAATAGGTTGCTGACATATTTACTAAACCCCTGGATGAAACAAAATTCAATAATTTTAAAATTGAATTAGGTATGTTAAAAATGGATTAAAGTTGTATTGGATTAAATAAATGAAAATAATGTTTGAGTCCTAAAAAGGTAAGTGGAGAAGTTATCTGGCGTCGAAAGAAGATACCTGACGTCGCGAGAAACCACCTGGCGTCGAAAGAAGATACCTGGCTTCGAGAGAAATTACCTAGCGTCGAGAAGATATCTGGCGTCGAGAAGATACCTGGCGTCGACAGAAGATAAATGGCGTCAAGCAATCTCAACGCTTGAGCGAACATAGCTAGACCGTCTCGACAGGGTCAATTTGAACCATTAGATCAATCTTGTCAAACAAGTTCGGCGCGCGGCTTTTCATCTTCTTGAATTAGAACTTCTATAAATAGGGAAGACACTTCGTTAGTGCATGAGCCCTAGTTCTTTCAGTTCGAAATTGACTGCCCTAGAAAATTTCTCCTTCAATTCTCTCTCTCTTCGATCATCAACCACAATGCCTCCCAAAGGCAGTGATTATATTTATGAAGGAAGCGAGCTTGTTCGAAATGGATTTCAATCAGCTCCTGTAGAAATCAAGTCAACCATCGATTTAATCTACAAAGCAGGATTGGAATTTGTGCTATCTGAACCATCTCTTATCTAGAAATGAGAGGTATTAGAGCTTTACTCCAATATAGTAATAGACTCCGTCAATTCAAAGCTTAAGACCAGTGTGAATGGTAAGAAGATTAAGATCACTCCATCTAGACTCGCTAAGGCACTAGAACTGCCTAGGTTAAAAAGAAATGAAGAAGAAGAAGAAGTGACCTCAGAACAGATTAAATTAGCACAAATCTGGTGCGGAATTGAAACATCGCGAGAAATCACAGGAAGTGTTCTTAGAAAAGGAATGAATTCGAAAGGAAAATTGCTAACAGATGTGATAGGAAAAGACATGTTGTGCAAGACTGGATCACATGACAAAATTTCCAGAAAACTGTTTATTCTACTAACAAGGATTATTCATTCTCTGAGAACAAATTGGGGGAGAGTGGTGTTTGACAGGATAGTTGAATGCATCCAAGTACCCAACATGGGTAGGATATTATCTTTGTATTTAGTAAAAGTCATTCCTGACTCTTTGAATAGTAAACTTGGATCCAAGATAAACCACATAAAGAAAATGGATATTAGAATGATAGAGAGATGGGACAGAGTCTTATCAAATCCTCCTCCAGCAGATCTTTCTCCCAAGCAGAAGAAAGCCAAGAAGCAAAAGAAGAAGAAGGTTTCTTCAAGTTCTTCAAGCTCATCCTCTTCCAAAAGAAGAACTAGATCTTCTCCAATTCATGATCCAAACCTTACAACATCTGAAGAAGAAGAAGGGAACAATGCAAGGGACAGTTCTCCTGATACACCAAAGGATGAGAGTGAGAAAGGAGAAGAAGAAAGAGGAAGTCTTCATGTATCCCATGCTAGACTTGAAGGGGTTTTTCTAAATGAGAAAGAGGCTCGAGATGAGATTCCTGCTCAGAACAATTCTGAAATGAGCAAAGCAACAGTTGAGGGGGAGGCTCAGGATGAGATCCCTGCTCAGGATAAAATTGATCTGATCAATGCAGAGATTGAGGGAGAGCCTCAAGATGAATTTCCAGCTGAAGATAATGCACCATTTGAGGGGGAGTCTCAGGTTGAGATCCCTGCTAATGTGAATTCTGTAGCTGATGCTATGAATGTAGAAGGAGAGCCTGAAGCAACAAAGGAACCTGTTGAAAAGGTAATCAAGATAGAATCCTCCAGCTCCCATATGAGCCAAAGAAATGACTCTTTCATGAGAGAAGAAATCAGTAGAGGTGTTGAAATTGAAAAGGAAATCAATGTGGATCTTAGTCCTATTCTACCTCAGCTGGAGGTGTTGCTTAATAATCGAAGAAGATTATTAGAACAGTATATTGAGGAGAATAATACAAAAATGAAAAATGAAGTAGATTTCCAAATGAAATTGATTAGATTTGAAGTCAATCATCAGATGATTGCCTTAAGAGAGGAAATGGTAAAGTTTTTCACAAGAGTTGTTGCTTCAGTAGATTATACAGCTAATCAACTTAATGCAATCATAGAAACATCAAAGGTTCTTAAAGAGTCGCAAGCTGGAATTACAAAGACAGTGGATGATGTTTAGACAAATCAAGGAATTCTAAGTAGCAACATGCAAGTTTTGTATAAAGAACAGGTTGCACAAGTTCTTACAGGTACAAATAAGATTGAAACTAGACTGCAACAGCAGAATGCTGATATCTTGGCTAAAATTGATGAGAGCTCTACTATTCTGAAAGATAAAGCAAAGTTGCATGCAGATACCATAGATGACCATCTCCTTAGGGTGAAGAAAACAATTGAAAGTGGAATTAATCACTTGGAGGGTCAAGTGAGGTTTCAAAAGAATGTGATAAGAGATCATATAGTTGAAGAAGTCCTAAAGGAGGAGAGGTCAATGATTCAAGCCAGATCTGAGCATGTTGTGTGGATCTCAAACTCTATAAGAGAAATCTTAGGATATCCTCCCATTGATTATGCGAATGATCAAGTTTCTGAGACAAGGTCAGCTTCTCTTACAAAAGTTCAAAAGCAAATTGCTAAAATGTATAGTCCTAAGAATAAAAGTAAAAGAGAGAACTTTTCTAGTGAGCAAGTAGAATCTAGTAAAAGAAAGTTCAGAGAAGAGGTTCAATCAAGAGTTGATTTTGAACATTGGTCTCCATCTTCCAGAGAATTGATTTTGTCAGCATGGGAAGCTGTGAAAAGTAACCCAGAGGAAAGAGGAAAGTGGTATTCTGAAGCTGAATGGTTAAAGCATAGGGATCAAGAGGAACTGAAGATCAAATTCAAGGCTGACAAAATGGCTGGCAAGGTTCAGGCAGGTGATAAAGAGCCAATCAGATACTTTCCAAAACCATTTGGCTATTTCAAGAGAAGAAAAGAAGTTGCTGAAGCTCTTTCCAAAAGAGCCAAAAGAGGAATAGAATTCAAAGATCCTGAACAGCTTTAGAAATTTTAATTTTTACTAAGTTTTTTCAGAAGAATGTATTTGATATATTTCTGAACAATCTTAATGAATTCCCAGTGCTAACTATTTTTCATGTTTATATATATATATATGCTTGTGATGTGATCTGTTTTCTCTTCATGACATGTCTTATTCTGAATTGCTTGTGTTTTTGCACTTATATGAGAAATCATGTCTGAAATATTTTCTGTGGATAGAATGTTTTGGTAATCTAATTTTATAAAGTATATACTCTTTATGATTGATTACCTGTATAAAAATTAGAAAATAGTGATTATCTTTGAAAAGAGAGATATATCATTGACTGAGTTAAGGCGCAGGATTGCATCTAGTGCATCTAGCATCTAGGAGGCTCATCAAAGAAACTACCTATACAGAAAAGAAGGAGAGGTGACCCGAAGGGGAAGACTGACAAGGCGCGCTTCGCGTTCTTTCTATTCCATCCCAGCGGATAGGCGGCTAGGCTAAGAACTAATAGAAGAAGTGCAGTAGTCGTCGTCTGACCAATCGGCTCGGACACCAGATCTGCAGGAGATCAGGTCAGGCAAAATGCTCATGGAATCCATCCAAGTTCACAAGCGTCGAGACATCATACATCGCTCGACGCCTGTGATCCAGAAGCGTTGACTCATGTCCATTGCTCAAATAGACAAGGCCGCCGCTGAAGTTCTGAGAGCAAGTTTGGAAGCGTCGAGCCAAGTTATATCGCTCGATGCCTTGGAAAGAGAAGTGTCGACTAAACTTCAGTCAGCTCAGCGCCAACAAGAAGAGTCAGGATATGAAGGCATAGTTAAGAAGCGTCGAGCCCCTGTACGTTGCTCGACTTCTTCAGATAAAAAGCGTCGTGTAAGTGATGATTACTCAACGCCTAAGAAGGAGGAGTCGAGAGCTTCAGTCTAAGAAGTATGCGTCGAGTGTCTACATATCGCTCAATGCCTAATTGAAAAAGCGTCGACAGAGATGCTCAGTGCTCAACGCCTCTTCTACAAATACTCTGAACTGAGGAATATCTTCTACAGCTAGCTAAGTCTTTATTTCTTCAGAAGACATTGAAGACCGTTGAAGACTTAACGTCATGCTGACGTGGAGGAGCGTAACAGACGTTGCAGATGGCGGGCTATAAATAGAAGGCATGACCTATGGGTTATGTATTTAGTTGAGTTAGTTTTTCCTATCTTTCGAAAGTCATTATCGTCTCCATCAGTTTGAGGGAAAGTTTGAGAAAGAATCTGGAGAAGTCATCTTCCCTTTCAGAACCAATCTAACTTGAAGATTTCATTCAGCAATCTGGTGCTGATACATCTTTCTGAAAGTAGAAGATCAAGAAGGAAGAATTTGTCTTCCTAAGAAGAAGAACAATCATCACAGCCTGTCAAATCAAGAAGATCATTTGCTGCCGCTGTTCTATTGAAGTTTTCTGTCTGATCATTTGGGCAGATCAAGAAGACTCAACAATCTAAAGAATCTGAGTCTAAGTATTTGTTATTCTCTTTATAAATTCTTGTAGGATCTGAGTGTGGGATCTGTCAAGGATCTGAGTTGTAAGATCAGGTGTGATCTGAGTTGTAGGATTCAGGGGTGAATCTGAGCTGTAGGCCTAGTTATAAAGGCTGAGGTAGGATCTGTGAGATCTGAGTTTGTAAGATCTGCTGAGATCTGAGAGGGTAAGATCTGTGAGATCTGAGATTGTAAGATCTGTTGTGATCTGAGCTGTAAGACCTGTTTGTGGTCTGAGATCTGGAGGAGATATAAACTCTATCTAGCACACTGCTAGAAGGGGAGAAGGGGGAAAGTGGATTACCCAAGATAAGGGGAACCACTATAAAAATATGTGTGTCTTTTTCTATGTGTGTTCTTATTTTTGAAAGCTCTGATCAATTTTATTTTGGTTATATTCAAGAACTGCAATAGTTTTTTAAAATAACCTATTCACCCCCCCCCCCCCCCCCCCCCTCTAGGTGATTAGCTACCTTTAATTCAAGTCTTTCAGAAATGCTTGTTTATATTCATATATAATAGAGTACCTTCAAATCATAAATGAAAATAATATTAAAAAATAGCATTAAATTAGGGAATTGTTAAAGGCAAACCCAAATTGGCTAATCGCACACCAAAAGTCTTACAAATCAAACCAAAATATTTTCTCCTGTTTTCTTTACACAAACTCTAAACCGCAAAATCGCAAACCCTCTCGCGCTTCGCCGAATGGAGAAGACCATGGAGTCCGTACCGCCGTCGCCTCTCCCGCCACCTCTCCCGCCCCCTCTCCCGCCGTCTCACTCGTTGCTTCTCCCGTCACTTCTTTCGTCCCTTCTCACGTCACCTCTTCCGTCGCCGGTGGTTTTTTAATGCTTGTTTGTGTTGTTTGTATTATTGATTTGTTGTTAACAATATTTGTTTGTGGTTAACATTTTAGTTTGCACCGAATATTTTTTCAAAATATATGATTTGTTGTTAATAATGTTGCGGATAGCCAAATTTGGTTTGCCTTTAACAATTCCCTTAATTTATAAATAGTCTATTCTATTGATAATCTAGGCCAACTATTTAGAGTCTGTTTGACATTGCGGTAGAGGTTGTGAACGCGGTGGTTATGAATCGCCATTCGTGAATGCTCAGTCTCATATAAGGAACTTCATTCACTTTTATGTTTTAATTTTTTTTTTCTTGGTGGCGGCCATAACTGTTGTCATGTCAAACACATATTTTATGATTGTGTCATTTTCGTCCAAACTCATCGGAAAAACACCGGCAAAAACTCACAATTTTATGGTTGAAATAGCATTCTAAAAATGAACTATATATCCTAACAGTATATGTATTTTTTAGGGGAATTGTTAAAGGGAAACCAAAAATGACTATCATAACACCAACATAACTTAAATTCTCATCTAAAATTAGTTCCGATTTTTTTTACAGGCAAATCAAAAATGGCTATCTAGACACCAAAATAACTTAAAATCCTCATCTAAAATTAGTTCAAAATTTTGTACTAGCAAACCATAAGTCGCATACCACCGCAAAAAACCCTCTCTGATTCGCTCTCGCGCTCGTGCGAAACCTTCTCGCATTCTATAATGATTTGTTTATGCCGTATGTGCATGCACAATAAATGTTAATCGACAAAAAATAAATTTATAAGATAAATTTGAGCATATCATTTTGTAGAATTTTTAAGCCTAACAAGCTATTGCAATTTCACATATAGATCAAAACTATAGCGCACATATATTATAATTTATAGAAGTAAGAACTCTTCATTTACTTCCTTTTTTTTTCTTTGGGTTACTTTGAGTAGCAACTATCCACAAAACCCTCTCAAATAATGAATACTCAAACAAAATTCAATGAAATTAGGAAAATCTAACTAATAAAAAACTCCATTTATTTTATATTTATTAGCTAAGTAAGAATTGATTTAGAGTGCTGTAATATAAAGTTTATCATGATCTAAAGTTTACGAGTGAATTTTGTTAGAAAAAATGATAAATTTTCTAATTTTAGATTTGGTTTGCTGTTAACAATATCGGTTTGTCGTTAACAGATTTATTTGCACCGAGTAATTTTCAAAAAGTATGATTTGCTATTAGCAATGATGTGCGGATATCCATTTTTGGCTTGCCACTAACAATTCCCATTTTTTTAGTAAGCTAAATGAAAACTATTTGCCTCTATTTTGAGCCCAAACAATTTTGTTTGAAATATCACTAAAAAATGATTGTTTTTTTTGGGAGTTGTTAAAGTCAAACCAGAAATGGCTATTGGCAAACCAATTTCCATGAGTTATTACGCGGCTTTGAAAATACACTTTGTACATGCATTTTTAGGAAAAGTGTTCAACACAAAAATTGTAGATCTCGTCGAGATCTACAACTTTCGTGTTGAACACTTTTCCTAAAAATGCATGTACAAGACATATTTTCTTGTTATTTTCAAAAATTCACTATAGCAGCGATCAGGGCGATTGTAGGGTCTTGTGCGTGCATTTTTAGGAAAAGTGTTCAACACGAAAGTTGTAGATCTCGACAAGATCTACAATTTTCGTGTTGAACACTTTTCCTAAAAATGCATGTACAAAGCGTATTTTCAAAAGCCGCGTAATAACTCATAGAAATTGATTTGCCAATAGCCATTTTTGGTTTGCCTTTAACAATGCCTTTTTTTTTATGATTATTACAGACAAAACTATTTTAGCTATGTGCAGTACTTAATACCAAATGCAGAACAAAAATTAAGTGCTAATTTTGTTATGTGCAGGCCAAAATCATAAAAAAAAATACACTGGGTAAAAAGCTCTTTACACATGAATATTGGGTCACTTTTTGAATTTGAATGATCTGCTTATAGCCGAATCAAATTTGCTCTTAATAATCACCGGATAAAATTTGTTCTTGAGAGCAACAAGGTTATATACGTTTTTACAAAACTTGTAAGTAAAGATATCCGGTCTGGTCCGGTCCGATGCGTGCGAGTGAGCGCACGTGTGTTCCATGGATTCTCATTTTTTTCCAACATAATAAAGATACGCGAATTTGTTTAAATACTCACTTATATAAATGGATGAAGACAATGTGAGACAGGCTTCGTTTGACGCCGCTTATTTGCTCCCCTGAGTTTGGCAAGACAGACTATGACCGCTATAAAGAAAATAAATTAGTTTTGAGCATAAAATGCATGAATTTTTTTAGGTGAGCTCGAGCGTTCACGAACGACAGTTCATAACCACGGCCTTCACTACCGTCACCACCGCGCCAAACGAACCCTAATTATTTTATTCTTTTCCCATGAAAGAGTTTCCCTCCAAATATTTGAGTTCTTTTCATTTGATTTTCTGCTTTTCACATCAATTAATGTGAAGCCCAAACATAAAACCCACGAATGCTTCCTTAAATACTATTGAACTAAAATTTCTAACAATGATCTCTACGGAGATCACCTATGATCTCTACGGAGAAGAACAATAATTTGCACGGAGATCATCTTTCTCTTGATCATTAGAAATCAATTTTCCGATTTCTGAAGAATTAACTCTTTGGAGTGATCTCAATGAAATTATCATTTCGATCTCCGTGAAGACCATCTCCTTCGTTAAAAAACCCATAAATGGGTTGAAAATATGACCGTGTCACTGACTCTAACCCTGACGATCAAAAATGACTCCTTGTGTTTCGAAAATTGAAGTGTAATGGTGAACAAAAAAATCGGGCCTGACGGGCCGGCCCGAGCCCGGCCCGGTCAAGGCCCGGTCAAGCCCAGCCCGGTTCAGGCCCGAACCGGGCCGAGCCCTTACCCGGGGCCCTGAAAGGGCCCCGATTTGGCCTAGCTACCCGGCCTGGTACCCGGCCCGGTCCGGTCCGGGTAAAGCCCAAAAATCGGGCTAGGCCCGATTGAGCCTAACGGCTCTTATTAGAGCCGTTAGGCTCATGGCAGCATGGCTGCCACGTGGCAGCCATGCTGCCATGAGAGAGCAGCCAACGGCTCTCTCTCAAGAGAGCCGTTGGCTGCTCTTTTTCTTTTTCTTTTTTAATTTATTATTATTATTTTTTAATTAAAAAAAACCTATAAATACCTTCCTCCCCTCTCTCTTTTCTCACATCACATCCCTCTCTCTCTCTCTTAGCTCTCCCAATGGCGTCGTCCTCCACAAATCCATCGTCGTCTTCCCAAAGTACGACTTCGGTGGTGGAGCACAACCGTAGAACGACTATTTGGGAGCATTTCCAGATGGTACACGTCGGGACCGAAAGAAAAGCGCGCTGCAAGATGTGCTCAAAGTTGCTATCCATCAGCGGCAACTCGACGCTCGTTAGACACCATAAGTCTTGCGAGTCGAAACAAGCTCCTCCCGAGTCAAGTCAAGCACAAATTTCTGGAGCCGGACAGATTTGGACGTACGATCAAATGCGACAGCGAGAGCTGCAGGCGAAGTTTGTCATCAAACGTGGGCTGCCATTCAGCGTCTTCGACAATGACGACGACACAGAGTACATACATGGGGGGCTTCAATCCAAATACCAAAAGGTTAGTAGAATTACTTTAAGGCGCGGCACGATTAGGTTATATTTAGAAGCAAAACAAGAATTAATTAGGTATTTTGAAAATTTCAAAGGACGTGTGAGTCTAACGAGCGACGTTTGGACGAGTAATTTAAATTTAAAATTAGCTTTGTACAACCCCCATATCCATCGAGTGAGGCCCAGCGTGGAGGGCCGCCGAGACGTGTCTGTACAACCCTATATCTGCCGAGTAGGTTGCCAGGACCCAAGAGTGCATCAGGGCCACGTCTGTAGGATGATCCAAGACAGAGAGAAAGGAGGGAGAGCGGTAGAGGCAGAAACCTCCTGCTCACCCAGCTGGAGTAAGAGGCAAGTGAGGAGGCGAGAGGAGGAGGGGCGGGTGCCCCCCCCCCCCCCCCCCCTCTCGCCCTCGCCCAGCTAGGGGCGAGAGGAGGAGGGGAGGGTGCCCACCCCCCTCTCGCCCTCGCCCAGCTAGGGGCGAGAGGAGGAGGGGCGGGTGCCCCCCCTCTCGCCCTCACCCATCCAGGGGCGAGAGGAGGAGGGGCGGGTGCCCCCCCTCTCGCCCTCACCCATCCAGGGGCGAGAGGAGGAGGGGCGGGTGCCCCCCCCCCTCTCGCCCGCGCCCAGCCAGGGGCGAGAGGAGGAGGGGCGGGTGCCCCCCCTCTCGCCCGCGCCCAGCCAGGGGCGAGAGGAGGAGGGCGGGTGCCCCCCCCCCCCCTCTCGCCCTCGCCCTCGCCAGGCCAGGGGCGAGTGGAGGAGGGGGGCCGACCCCCTCTCTCGCCCCCGACCCTGGTAAGGGGGAAGACCCTTGGTCTCGCCCCACCCCAGCGAGGAGGCTCGCCGAGCTTCGCGAGGTAACCCCTCTCGCCCAGTTCCAGAGGAGGGGGGGTTGGTCTGCGTTTAGTATCCCAGAACAGCGAGATTTGGCTATTTGCAGTCCAGTTTTGGCTATTCGCAGTTCAGATCCGAGGGTATTTTGGTAATCTGGCAGATCAGTTTTTGGCTATTTGCAGCTCAACTTGGAAAACCTATAAATAGACCCTAAGGGGCACCAAGGGAGGGGACTTCTAGATTTCCAAATTTCGGATCTTCTTCTTCCCTTAGAGCTCTCCTTTGGTGCTTCTGGTTCAGCATTGGCTAGGGAGGGTCTCTCAGGTCTTCCGGGTGTGAGGTGGGACCTCCTCGTTGTAGCCTAGGGTCCGTTTCCAAGTCCAAGTGCTCTTGCCTAGAGAGTTGGCTCGAGAGAAGTAGGCGTGAGACCACCCCTTTTTTGGGACCCCGTACTCCACGGAGACCGAGTAGTCGGTTTCAACATTTTTGGTGCGGTGAGCGTGGAGAGTGGTCAGCACAGAAGTTCTTGAACCAGATCTCATGGCAGGAGACCTCGGAGGAGGAGACGATGAGGGGTCTCACATCCCAAGTGAGGTGGTAGGAAGAGGAGAGTTCATGACGGCCATCAAGGGAATCATGGAGCTGCTCCAAGGCATCACCTGGGGAGGTGACTGCTCGGCTCCCTCCCCCCAGACACCGCCTTCTGGGTCGCAAGGAGTGCTCGGCCAGGGGGGGTCAGGAGAGGTTGCCCCAGGGGGTCGGCCAGGCAAGGAACCAGTGACTGAGAGTGGCGAGCGGGACCTCGCCGGGCGAGTGCTTTTTCCTAGCCAGGTGAGTGAGGTCTCGCTCGGAGCAGGAGTCGCGCAAGTGGAGCTCGCGAAGCCGGCGAGTGGGGGGTCACCCTTTAGCAAGCTGATCATCTCGGCTCCCATCCCGGAAGGCTTCAAGGAGCCCAACATGACTTTCTATACCGGGAAGGATGATCCCGTCCAGCACCTACAGTGGTTCGAGGATACCGTTTCCATCAGGCCCATGACGGACGCGTTCAAGTGTCGTCTCTTCGCCACCACCCTGAAGGACAAAGATAGGGACTGGTTCCACCAGCTCCCGGTTGTCTCCATTTACAGCTTCGAGGACTTGGGCCGAAGCTTCCAGCTACGCTTCTCCACATCCAAGAAGAGGAAGAAGAATGATGAGTCCATTTTCCTGGTCAAGCAGAGGCACAAGGAGACGTTGGCCCAGTACATGGACAGATTGCAGGAGGAGATCCTGAACATCCAGGAGGTGCCAGGGTATGCCCTCCAGATGGCTTTCACCGTAGGGCTACGAGAGAGCCTTTTCAAAATGCGCCTAACTAGGAAGCCTCCCTTGTCCTTTGAGGACCTGATGGAAAAAGCTGCAAAGGAGGTAGCCACCGAGGCGGCAAACCCGGGGCTGGCAAATAAGTTGGCAAAGTTGGTAGAGGCCGAGCCAAGAGAGCAAGGTGGCCCCAGGCAGCGGGAAGGAAGGAGGAGGGAAGAGCAGAGGGGTCAAGGGTACCAGGGACCCCAGGGGGGTCAGGAGCAAGGGAGGGGTCTCGCCCAAGGAGGGGGAAACTTCTACGGAGGCCAAGGGAGGCCCAACCCTCCTCCTTGGAGGCAGGCCCCTAGGCAGCTCCTACCCCCACCAGCTCAAGCTATGACGATTCGAAGAGGAGGAGGAGTCGAAGCAAGAGACATCCCAGCCCGTAGGAGAAGGGGGGAAGGGCGGTGCCATACTGCGACTACCACCAAGCAGAGGGGCATGCAACAACTACCTGCCCAGAGTTCTCGGAAGGAAGAGCTTGTCATCGAGATGTCCTCCTCACTCCAGACTCTCACTAGCTGGGTGGGTTGAATGATCCTCGGATGGGTAAGTTCAACGCCGAGATGTCCTCCTCACTCCAGGCTCTCACTAGCTGGGTGGGTCGAATGATCCTCGGATGGGTAAGTTCAACGCCGAGATGTCCTCCTCACTCCAGGCTCTCACTAGCTGGGTGGGTCGAATGACCCTCGGAAGGAAGAGCTTGCCATCGAGATGTTCTCCTCACTCCAGGCTCTCACTAGCTGGGTGGGTCGAATGATCCTCGGATGGGTAAGTTCAACGTCGAGATGTCCTCCTCACTCCAGGCTCTCACTAGCTGGGTGGGTCGAATGATCCTCGGAAGGAAGAGCTTGCCATCGAGATGTTCTCCTCACTCCAGGCTCTCACTAGCTGGGTGGGTCGAATGATCCTCGGATGGGTAAGTTCAACGCCGAGATGTCCTCCTCACTCCAGGCTCTCACTAGCTGGGTGGGTCGAATGATCCTCGGAAGGAAGAGCTTGCCATCGAGATGTCCTCCTCACTCCAGGCTCTCACTAGCTGGGTGGGTCGAATGATCCTCGGATGGGTAAGTTCAACGCCGAGATGTCCTCCTCACTCCAGGCTCTCACTAGCTGGGTGGGTCGAATGATCCTCGGAAGGAAGAGCTTGCCATCGAGATGTCCTCCTCACTCCAGGCTCTCACTAGCTGGGTGGGTCGAATGATCCTCGGATGGGTAAGTTCAACGCCGAGATGTCCTCCTCACTCCAGGCTCTCACTAGCTGGGTGGGTCGAATGATCCTCGGAAGGAAGAGCTTGCCATCGAGATGTCCTCCTCACTCCAGGCTCTCACTAGCTGGGTGGGTCGAATGATCCTCGAATGGGTAAGTTCAACGCCGAGATGTCCTCCTCACTCCAGGCTCTCACTAGCTGGGTGGGTAGAATGATCCTCGGAAGGAAGAGCTTGCCATCGAGATGTCCTCCTTACTCCAGGCTCTCACTAGCTGGGTGGGTCGAATGATCCTCGGATGGGTAAGTTCAACGCCGAGATGTCCTCCTCAGTCCAGGCTCTCACTAGCTGGGTGGGTCGAATGATCCTCGGAAGGAAGAGCTTGCCATCGAGATGTCCTCCTCACTCCAGGCTCTCACTAGCTGGGTGGGTCGAATGATCCTCGGATGGGTAAGTTCAACGCCGAGATGGCCTCCTCACTCCAGGCTCTCACTAGCTGGGTGGGTCGAATGATCCTCGGACGGGTAAGTTCAACGCCGAGATGTCCTCCTCACTCCAGGCTCTCACTAGCTGGGTGGGTCGAATGATCCTCGGAAGGAAGAGCTTGTCATCGAGATGTCCTCCTCACTCCAGGCTCTCACTAGCTGGGTGGGTCGAATGATCCTCGGATGGGTAAGTTCAACGCCGAGATGTCCTCCTCACTCCAGGCTCTCACTAGCTGGGTGGGTCGAATGATCCTCGGAAGGAAGAGCTTGCCATCGAGATGTCCTCCTCACTCCAGGCTCTCGCTAGCTGGGTGGGTCGAATGATCCTCAGATGGGTAAGTTCAACGCCGAGATGTCCTCCTCACTCCAGGCTCTCACTAGCTGGGTGGGTCGAATGATCCTCGGAAGGAAGAGCTTGCCATCGAGATGTCCTCCTCACTCCAGGCTCTCACTAGCTGGGTGGGTCGAATGATCCTCGGATGGGTAAGTTCAACGCCGAGATGTCCTCCTCACTCCAGGCTCTCACTAGCTGGGTGGGTCGAATGATCCTCGGAAGGAAAAGCTTGCCATCGAGATGTCCTCCTCACTCCAGGCTCTCACTAGCTGGGTGGGTCGAATGATCCTCGGATGGGTAAGTTCAACGCCGAGATGTCCTCCTCACTCCAGACTCTCACTAGCTGGGTGGGTCGAATGATCCTCGGAAGGAAGAGCTTGCCATCGAGATGTCCTCCTCACTCCAGGCTCTCACTAGCTGGGTGGGTCGAATGATCCTCGGATGGGTAAGTTCAACGCCGAGATGTCCTCCTCACTCCAGGCTCTCACTAGCTGGGTGGGTCGAATGATCCTCGGAAGGAAGAGCTTGCCATCGAGATGTCCTCCTTACTCCAGGCTCTCACTAGCTGGGTGGGTCGAATGATCCTCGGATGTGTAAGTTCAACGCCGAGATGTCCTCCTCACTCCAGGCTCTCACTAGCTGGGTGGGTCGAATGATCCTCGGACGGGTAAGTTCAACGCCGAGATGTCCTCCTCACTCCAGGCTCTCACTAGCTGGGTGGGTCGAATGATCCTCGGAAGAAGAGCTTGTCATCGAGATGTCCTCCTCACTCCAGGCTCTCACTAGCTGGGTGGGTCGAATGATCCTCGGATGGGTAAGTTCAACGCCGAGATGTCCTCCTCACTCCAGGCTCTCACTAGCTGGGTGGGTCGAATGATCCTCGGAAGGAAGAGCTTGCCATCGAGATGTCCTCCTCACTCCAGGCTCTCGCTAGCTGGGTGGGTCGAATGATCCTCGGATGGGTAAGTTCAACGCCGAGATGTCCTCCTCACTCCAGGCTCTCACTAGCTGGATGGGTCAAACGTGCCTCGGGGGCGAGGTTTTGCCCCCCTCGATGGATATTTGGGCTTGGACTTTTCTATCCGAGGTTGTGCCAACCTCGCAAAGAGCGGGGATTGTGTACAACCCCCATATCCATCGAGTGAGGCCCAGCGTGGAGGGCCGCCGAGACGTGTCTGTACAACCCTATATCCGTCGAGTAGGTTGCCCGGACCCAAGAGTGCATCAGGGCCACGTCTGTAGTATGATCCAAGACAGAGAGAAAGGAGGGAGAGCGGTAGAGGCAGAAACCTCCTGCTCACCCAGCTGGAGTAAGAGGCAAGTGAGGGGGCGAGAGGAGGAGGGGCGGGTGCCCCCCCTCTCGCCCTCGCCCAGCTAGGGGCGGGTGCCCCCCCCTCTCGCCCTCGCCCAGCCAGGGGCGAGAGGAGGAGGGGCGGGTGCCCCCCCTCTGGCCCGCGTCCAGCAAGGGGCGAGAGGAGGAGGGGCGGGTGCCCCCCCTCTCGCCCGCGCCCATCCAGGGGCGAGAGGAGGAGGGCGGGTGCCCCCCCCCCCCTCGCCCTCGCCCTCGCCAGGCCAGGGGCGAGTGGAGGAGGGGGGCCGACCCCCTCTCTCGCCCCCGACCCTGGTAAGGGGGAAGACCCTTTGTCTCGCCCCACCCCAGCGAGGAGGCTCGCCGAGCTTCGCGAGGTAACCCCTCTCGCCCAGTTCCAGAGGAGGGGGGGGGGGGGTTGGTTGGTCTGCGTTTAGTATCCCAGAACAGCGGGATTTGACTATTTGCAGTCCAGTTTTGGCTATTCGCAGTCCAGATCCGAGGGTATTTTGGTAATCTGGCAGATCAGTTTTTGACTATTTGCAGCCCAACTTGGAAAACCTATAAATAGACCCTAAGGGGCACCAAGGGAGGGGACTTCTAGATTTCCAAATTTCGGATCTTCTTCTTCCCTTAGAGCTCTCCTTTGGTGCTTCTGGTTCAGCATTGGCTAGGGAGGGTCTCTCAGGTCTTCCGGGTGTGAGGTGGGACCTCCTCGTTGTAGCCTAGGGTCCGTTTCCAAATCCAAGTGCTCTTGCCTAGAGAGTTGGCTCGAGAGAAGTAGGTGTTAGACCACCCCTTTTTTGGGACCCCGAACTCCACGGAGACCGAGTAGTCGGTTTCAACAAGCTTATCTTTGCATCACTTGTCATTGGATTGATCACATTTCGTGGGAGCAAAATAAACGCGTAATATGTTTTACAGGTTTTGAATTCCCGCACACGACTATAGCTTTATATAAAGTTATTATGAAATGTGCGCGGGAATTTAAAATTAACGATAAAATACTTAGTTTTTCTCTTGATAACGCCTCCAATAATAACGCCGCAATTGAATTGTTAAAACGAGATTTAAAACCATTTCTCAACGGCGCGTTTTTTCATACTAGATGTGTTTGTCACGTCCTAAATTTAGTGGTACAGGATAGTTTAAAAGTAATGTAACAATATATTAATAAAATTCGCGACATGTTAAAAGCAATTTATTGTACTAAACAACGAGCTCAAGATTTTAGAAAATTTTGTAAAGCACAAAATCAGAAATATTTGAAACCACAATTAGATATGCCTATTAGATGGAACTCAACCTATAAAATGTTAAAAAGAGCCGTTCTACAAAAAGATCTTCTAATGGAATATTATAGTTTACTTAATATTGAACACGGTTTAGGTAAAACTGATTGGACCATAATAGAACATTATATAGATTTACTAAAGTGTTTTTATAGGGCCACCGTTTCTTTATCTGGAGTGTATTATCCAACGAGCGCATTAGTAATTGAACATTTTGTACATATCACAGAAAGATTTAGTTATTATAGGCAACACCGAGGTTGGACTCCTTTAATTAAAATAATGGAAGCAAAATTTTTAAAATATTATAGAGAAATACCTATGTTTTCGTGCGCCGCCGCTTTAAATCCGCTACTTAACGTAGAAGGCGTAGAAAATTTGATCGACGAAATCAATACTAATATAACCTTAAATATAAATTAAGATGAGGATGACCCCGTTAGTACTACAAGTTTTACTAATTTTTTTACGCAAAATTATAATTATTACAATAACTTATAAGAGTCACTACCCCGCGAAGAAATAACGCAACCCAAAACGAAGGATAGTCTTAAAAATAAAATTTTAGATTTAGCTTTTAGGAAAAAAGCGCGCACATCTGGTAGTTTAGATGAATTAGGATTATACACAAAAACTCAATTTAGCGATTTTATGAGTTCCATTAGAAGATCTTTTTGTAGAAAGGTAAAGCTAATACTTATCCTGTTTTGGCCTATATGACCAGTGATTTATTATCTGTCTAAGCTAGTACAGTAGCTTCGGAGTCCGCTTTTTCTCTTAGTGGCAGAGTTTTGAACGAGCGAGGAGCCGACTTAACGAAGATTCGCTGGAGATTTGCATATGCTACAAGGACTACTTGAACAGTTTAAAGAGGAAGCAACACATAACAACATTGGAAGATAGCTCAGAGGAGATAGAAGACGAAATAGACGCATTGAATCTACAAGATGATTAAATCGAGCAATTGTATTTTTAATTTTGTATTTTGTACGACCTAAATTTTGTATTTTTAATTTTGTATTTTCAATTTTGTATGAAATGGACGCGTTTGAAACTTTGTATTTTCAATTTTGTATTTTGTTCCAAATTTCAATATTAATAAATTTTTTTGTTCCAAATTTTTCGTTTGCTCAATATTTAATTATTTATAAAAAAAAAAAAAAAAAAAAATAAAACTTTAAATAAAAAAAAAAGTAAAAAAACCGGGCCGGCCCGAATCGGGCCCGAGACCGGCCCGGTCCTGCCCGGCCCGGCCTGAAGGGCCGGAGCAGGCAGCACATAAGTGCTGCCTGCCCGGCCCGGGCCGGTTCCAGAGGAGGACCGGGCCGGCCAGGCCCGATACAGGAAAAAGCCCGATCGGGCCCGGTCCAGGCCGGCCCGATCGGGCTTTATGTTCACGAAATTCCTTTATAAAAATATATCTTTTCTATGCCACATGTCATTATCTTGCCTTTCGAATTTTTTTGATCTCAAACGGGAGTAATTTTTTCGTACGGATAACGCACGGTGATCTACTTAATTGCAACCGTAAGATCCGCGATCCTACCGTGGAGATTTTGTGTGAAAATCAGGGCGGAGAATTCGTGTTTGCAAAAGTGGGACGGTCAGATAATCACGCGCACGGTAGATCATAATAGTCACTGTGCGGGAGCAAATAGTCACTGCGGAGATTTTACGAAAATATACGATCGTATTGAAAAATGATCGTGTTTTCGATCAATCGTGCGCAAAAATTCATGCTGACGAAAATATACGGCAGGATCAGAGATCGCACACAGTGATCTAAGATGCGTTACACGCGCCAACATTTTTCGGCCCCCAAAGAGACCATTGGAGTAACGTGTCTCTTTACTGGTTCAAATTGAACTCGGTCAACCCAAGTCTTCGTCAAACACTTGAACACGAAGAAACCCGTCACTCGCCGATTTCGAGAAATACCCACTGTGAAGCCCCGTTCTTCTTCTTCTTCTCCATCCCGTCTCCGCGGCCGCCGATCCTACTACCCCCCGTCCTCTGTACCAACTCCTTCGACGGACCTAGGTTTTCCACCTCCCTTCCGTCTTCTCGGGCTTGGTAGAGCTTTGTCCCATTTCACCCGCCTTCTTCTCGCCAGCCTCCCTATCTCCTCTCACTGAAGCCCTAACTTCAATTAATCCGCCGAACTTCGGCGGATATGACGGTCTACGAAAACTGGGAGCGCCTCGTGCGGGCGACGCTGCAGAGGGAGCAGCTAAGGGGTGCTGGCCAGAGACCCGGCCAGTCCGCGTCAGGGATCGCCGGAGCCGTTCCGCCGTCCCTCGGGAGGACTACCAACATCGATGCAATCCTGCAGGCTGCAGATGAAATCGAGGATGATGACCCCAATGTTGCGAGGATCCGTGAGTGTTCTCTTTCCCCAGTTTTTATACCGCTGTACTGAAGCTTCATTTCTTGATTACATAAGCTTTGAAACTCCCCGATTCTATCCTCCAGGCAACCTTACATGGGTGAGGTTCGTGACCTCATTTCCAGTTAGTAAACCCTCATTAACTAATTTTTTGATGTAGAATAAAATGACACTTGTGACTGTCACGGCTAATGCTACGACTGCTATCTAACACTTATTTTCACCTGCTTTTAGATTCTTGATTGGGTTTGTATGTTAAAGGCTAGTTCTACATCAACTTTGCCCTTAATTCACCAATACTACTACTGCAGCAGCTACTGCCCGGCTTCTCACAGTTTGCTCTATATTCTTGCGTAAGCGTGATGTGATAAGGATTTTTGTGACTTCACCAGAAGTCATCGTGCTTGAAATCATGAACTCATAGTCTTAGCAATATTTGATTGCTCCCAAAATATTCATGTTTATATGCTAGAAAAAATTTCTATCTAGGGATTGAAGCTAGATTCAACCACTTCTACTTCATACTCCCATTCTACGCCCTTATAATAATTTCAAAAATGTTTGGAGAAAAAGCATTTCCCTAAATTGTCGGGAATTCCTCTTGTGCCACAAACTACTACTTTCTTGTGTTGTTACCCAAGCAACTGCTGTCCAAGAGTCCATTTAATAGCGAATATTAAAGAAGGCCCAACTATTCCCTTACTGTTTCTTCAACCACAATGTTGACCTCTTTGATCTGCATCGAAGACCTCTGATTCCATTGACATGTCTACATACATGAAGGATTAGCAAAGCTACTGTTTAGTCAATGAATGGAGCCAGACTTTGTTTGTATTTATCTTCAAATGATGTGCAGTTTGGGACTCTATGATACCACTCGTTTCTCCTCCGGTCTCCTATGAATGGAAAGCGACCACAATGTTGAAGAAAATCAAATTAATTCATCATCACATCAATTCCACGCATCATTTTTTTTAATCTTGTGCCCAAATCAAATTCAAAGTATCACCTTGTCAACCGCAGGACAACGAGTACTTGTATATAATTGAACTCATTTGATATTTTTTAACGAAGATTTTACTTAGTTTTTCGAGCTAAATGAAATTTTTTTGTCTTACATCAATTGTCGAGGAAATCAAAATTCAACTTTAAAAAGAAAGAGCAAAAGGTTGATTGTGGCCTTGCTTTTGATTGTATATTCTGAAACACACTGAAAAAGCTTCATGATGTGCACTTAAGTTTGCTGATCCTAGGACAAGTACTACCAAATGGTTTCTGTGTGAATTTTCTAATGATGTTATATAGGTGAAAGAATTTGCTGATTTACTTATTACGCTTGAATCATCCTTCTCTTTTCCACTTGATGGAAGGGATGGGGTCCGATATAGTTGATCAAGCACTCAACCCGACTTGCAAGTTATAACTCCCCGAGCAAAGTCCCGGATATTAGTTAATTTAGGGATTGCTAGGATCAAATTTGTTGAAGTTGCAATACGTGCAACTCTATTACTTGGTGGTGCAACATTTTAGGATTACCTATATTGTATTTTTGTAAATTTTTTTAATGAACTAAAATGATTGCAACTTTCCTTTCAAAATGAATGAATAATCATCTTGTATATCAATTATTCTCTTATTGATGCAACAAAAGGAAATTTTCTTTCGCCTTGCCAACTCGTGATTTATTATTCAGTTAACAACATTTATTATCTACGAAGAGAGTCTTATCAACTTTTCCTCTGCGAAAAGAGTTCTCAAGAAGTAAAGCTAAGGGAGTCTCATATTAAGCTCTCGGAGCCTGCTTGAGACCGTACAAAACGTTATCTAATTTGTATACATAAGAAGGAAAGTTTGGATTGACAAAACCTGATGGTTGCTCCACATATATTTTCGCTTGAAGCCTGCAATTCAAAATGCACATTTGACATTCACCTGAATGATTTTCAAGCTCATGTGTGCTGCACAGACTAAGAACATTCTTATTGCTTCCAGTCTTGCAATTTGAGCAAAAGTCTGATCATAGTCTATGCCTTCTTATTGCCTGTAGCATTTGAGCAACCAACTTTCTTTTGTTCTTAATGACTATTCCATCAACATCCAATTTGTTTCTGAATACCTATTTTATTCCAACCACTGAGTATGTAGTTGACCTCTTTACAAATGTCCACACATTTCTTCTTTCAAACGGTGTTTACTTTTCTTGCATAACCATTATCCAATGGGGGTCTTGATTGACTTCTACAAACTTCTTGGCTTCCACTTGGGAAATGAAACTCAAGTACATTATTTCATTTGGAGTTCTACTTGTAGTTCTTACTCTATTTGTAATATATCCAATCACCTTTGTGATAGGAGGATCCTTAAGGTTTACAAAACCTTTGGGAACATGATGAGAGTCAAATTATACTCTTATTAAACATCATTTGCATACATTTTATTTCTTGTTTTATACCCATACTTTCACATGCTATTTGAGGTAAATTCGTGCTTACATCTCATGTGAGCAAGGATACTGAAACGTGCCTGAAGGAAGAAGTAATCAAGATTCTAAAAGGAGCAATCAGGTGATGTAAACCGGAATCTCAAAATCATTTCTAAATAATACATTTGAGTTTTTTTTTTAAAAATATGGAGCGCATGAGAGACTTTCACGAATAACGGCAAGCGACAATCGATCTAAAGTTCGCAAACACGCGTAAATGCCAACATTTGAGCGTAGAATAAATATGAATTAATTTTCCACAAGCGTACAATTAGATAAACAAAAATATGAGAGCAAGCAAGTTTTTCAAATTAACGACAAAATAGACTCAACAATAATTTAAGGCAAGCCAGAAATAGAGGATCACAACCCAGCAGACGTTGATACAGTCCAGACACGACATTAACTGCTGCTTTCACCCTTGTGCAACTGAGTCGGAGGTGGCCACTTCCTCGCCGTAGATTTGCGTATGCTTCAGGTTAACTCCGCCCTTTTCTTGCTCCTATTTATTAGCCTAGTCGTATGCAATTCATTTAATTAGCAAAAGCTTGCCTTGAATGTTCAATCTGCTTTTATTGCCGTTATTCATAAATTATTGATGTGCTTAAGCTTGCCGGAGGATGCAAACACCGCTTTGATTCGAATCTCTTAAACACGTGGGAAAAAAATTCGACTTGGTCCGCTCGGCCTACATAAAGTTAAAATAGATCGCATTAAAAATATCTTATTTTCAAAACCGTAACTTTGGTTTACATCACCAAAGATAAAAAGGTGGTCTACATGGTTAGTTGACATAGGTGTGTCATGAGGGCATGTAGATGCTTCTTCACACGTTCAAATAGAGAGCTACAGGACCAATGGACACAGGTTGGTCATGATGCTGCGTGGAACTGCAAGAGGATATTTATTATGAAAGGACACATCTTTTTGACTGATGAAGTCATTCTACACGGCCGTACCGCCGGGCCGTGTAGGGCTAACTTTTGGCAGAGGCTACTGTTATAAAGGATATTTTCTTATCTTAGAAAACTCTCTTTGGTTGGAGTAATTTGGAGACATTGAGATACTGGAATCTTCATTACAAGGAGGAGAAGACAGACGAGAGAAGAATACTAGGGAAGATTCTTTATTTCCTTATATTTATGTTCTTCTATAGATCTCTCTTTCTTCTAGGGCTCTTCATTCTATCTACACTAATGTACTATTTATTTTACTCCATGTTGGTTATACTCTTGAACGCCATCTTTTTATTATTATTTCAAGCAAATCTTTCGTAGATTTATCAACGTAAATTAGTGAACTTAATCGGTATTTCGCGAGTATTGAGTTTGGTTTATGAGTCTTTTATTTCTATAAACTTAAGTGGATTGATATGAAAAGAACATTACAGAGATAAAAGCGTATGTGCAAAGCAAAGCAAGGCGTATGTGCAAGAAGAAAAAAGGAGTAAAAGCTGATAAAGAAGCAAATCAAACTGAAAACACTAGGATCACACACCAAAATCCCCGTCAAATGAAAGAGATTCATCATTTCCCTTAGCCGAGTTGCCATGAGTCCTTTCGAACTAGCTAGTGGCCAGAAACCATTCGGGCTTATGACCTTCCCTTCCTCTCATACATGACCTATTAGACTCAAAATATCTAACAGATTTACTGGGGTCTATTCGGTTTCGGTATAGTCAACTACCTATCATAGTCCTTAGACACACACTTGTAGTGACGTATGGAAACCGAAAATCATGCAATGCACACGGCCACACGCGTTATTCCAACAATTGTAATAAATTCTAAAATTAATATAAGAATTCACACACATGTACGATTGAGATTAGGCGTTAGAAACACGAGAAAAATCCAATTAAAATTATAGTAAGTGTGCTTCAATTAAATACTTGGCGAATCTTTCAAATATAATTAAATTATGCAAACTTTTACAAATTAAGATCCCAAATCATATTTATCCTCACCGAATAAATAACAAAGATTAATATTAGTTTCTAATTAGAAGTTACAGAATAATTGGGGTCTACTGAAGGCGTATGTTACTGATTCGAAGAATGGACATTGGAGTTGATGCAATGGTACCTCTAAAATAATTGTTTCTTGTGCTGAGTTCGATTTATAGAGGGACTTACTGTGATTGGGGAGGCCGAGGGGCAGTAGAAATTGCAAAAGGTGTGATCAACTGATGAAGACTAGCAATGGATTAAGCCTCGTTTTGATTGGGGAAGTCAGTTATAGGAATTGTAATGTACGATCACTGGACTAAGCGGTGAGAGAATGTGGATTTCAGTGTTCAATTGGCAGTTATGCTGAAGGGTAATGTGATAACTGAAACCAGGTGGTGGTTGTATGAGGATTTGGGTTGTTGGGGGAGGGAGTGGGGTTACTGACGGTAGGATTGGTGGTGGTTGGTGGATGCATGCAGTGGAGGGTGGTGTTGAACGACTAAATGGAGGGGAGGGAGATGTCTTAGTCTTCGACACTGTATTCCCCGACTTCGACACCTTGAAGAGATTGTGAGAACTTGATAAATTTGCCCAATTTCTACAATACCTTAAAATAGCTCATAAAATCTTATATATAGTCTAGAAACCCACTATGAATGACTATGATTTGGATACAAGACATACATGAAATGTGCTTAAATAAATTGCATTAAAATATACAAAAATACATGAAAGTATCTTGTCATCACTCTAAATGTGACTACAGACTCGGATCGGCCATACAATCCACAATCGGTTCATAATTACCTTCCATTCTCACAGTAAATTATAATTTCTTCTTAGTAAGTTAATGTTTATGGTATGTAAGAATGGGAGCTTTGGCGCACCGTTTAAGGTGTCGCCGTGTGACCTTGAGGTCACAGGTTCAAGTTCTGGAAGCAGCCTCTTTCAAAAATGCAGGGTAAGGTTTGCCTACATTTCACCCTTGTGGTGGGACCCATCCCCGGACCCTCGTTGCGCGGGGATGCTTTGTGCACCGGGCTGCCCTAATGTTTATGGTATGCAACTATGGCCAGTGATAGGCCAGACTTGAGGAAATGTTTGTTCAAAGGCAATAATCAGTTCTATTGGCAATGCGATAACTTCATGTTTCTTTATTAAATAATTATTAAGGACAAACATGTGTTTACGTTGCCCATATGTGATGCAGGCGTAGGTTGACAATGACACGGGTAACCTAAAATGCAATCCTAAATGGGATGCGACGCTATGCAAATGCACGGAATAGTCCGATTAAAATTTCAATAAATAATTAATCAAAATAAAACCTATTCAGAGATACATTTGTTCACAGAAATTATTTTGTCAAGCAAATTTTAATTCACAAATAATTGAGGCGCAAGTACTTCTAAGCGTGCACAGAATAAGTCCTGCAAATCCACAATTTCACAATAACAATGACATATAATCTCACATCCAACAAAGTACGATCCAGATACACAATAATAGAAAAACTAAGACTCTTAATAGCGACTTATGCATGTAGACGACGACTGAATGACACAAAGGGGAAGATTCCAGGTTGCTGGAGGGCTGTAATGTGGCTGTTGTTGGGGCACGAACTCTACGACCCAATGGAGGTGGGGGAGAGGTTCATTGAGAGGACAATGATTTCTCATAAGGGCTGGACCCTGCCAATACTCATAATCCTGGTGGGGATTCCCTCTCGCGGGATGAGGGGGATCTCGACGAGGTAGATCTCTAACACGTCTATCAGGAAGTGGTGAAGCATCCCGGGGATTGTCCGGAGGCTCATCATAATGTGGAGGTGGAGCTTGACCTCTAGGGGTTTCTAACTGGTCGACCCTATTGCTAACCCTAGCGATGTCATCCCTAATGACGTCAAACTGGGCTCCAATCTGATCAAATCGATTGAGTACAAGTCTTTGGAATTCAGCGAGTGTCAAGTTCGACTGCGAATTGACAGCCCGTTCGTCGGTGAGATTCGGGTCAGACATAGAAGATCGAAATAAACTACCACTACGTAGCATAAAACGTTGCCCAACCTTGGGCTATGATACTCAACTGATGTAGGGTAGACTACGGTGTGTGAATACTAGAATGCAACCCTAGGTGAAGTGTCGGGGAAACTGGTGACTACATGCAACACAAGATCCAACGGAGAAACCAATATCAAGTAATAAAAGATTAAATCCCATGCAAATATTCTAAAACAAGACAGAATTATTTCTTTAAGCGAGCCAGCTTAGGCTTTCCTCTGCGTGGCGGGCCAAAACAAGAGTGCGCGACGAATAGATCATGCAAATCACTAGAATAATCCAAAGCAACGACCATGATACCATATATCCAAGGAAGCATGAAATCACATGACTTTAAATTAATACTGAAAAAAATATTCCATACAACGAAAATAATACTCACGAAGTAAGGGAAGGCCGTAGCATGGAGATCCAATGATTCAAGACGAGTGGTGGCTGTCCGGAGGTGGAGGAGGTGTGGGATGGATGCAGAATTGGGTGGAGAGGGAAATGGATGGGGGCTGCTGTTGTGGAGTGTTGTGGAGTCACGGGAGGTAGGCAGGCTGTTAGGAGAGGGGGATTTGTTTGCTGCTGGTACATGGAGTTCGGGGGGGGGGAGTGAAGGTTTGTGGGAGAGTATTTGGCTGTGTATGGTAGGAAAAAGTGTTGGAATGAGGCTCTGGTCTTTCTCTGGACAGAGACGGTGCTTGAATTAGGAAATTTGGGTGTTCCGTTGGGTTAGACACTTGAATTAGGAAATTTGGGTGTTCCGTTGGGTTAGACACTTGAATTAGGAAATTTGGGTGTTTCGTTGGGTTAGACAGAGAGGTTGGGAGGGGCTGAGAGTTACTGAATTGTTTTCGCTGGGAGGAAACAGGGACTAGAACTGCTGTTGTAGGTGGTTCACGGGAGAAGTATGCCGCTATTGAGGAAAGGGGATCAACAACCAGAGCAGTCTTTTGTTGATAATTGGTGAAGATTGACATCTCGTTTTGGCTGGTGAATGCAGTTACAGGGTATACTCTGGGTAGTTAATGAATTGGATATGCGCAATAGGCATTTTCCAGTGGATAACCGGCAGTTATGCTGAAGGTTAGTGGTGATAAATGAAATTAGGAGGTGGTTATATTGATTTAGTGGATTCAGAGGTGGGGCTATAGCGGAAAGAGGGAAAATCAAGGGATACAAGATACAAACCTAAGGAGTCGACCTTAGGGCTTCATGGCGTCGCACCACGAGAGATCGCCAGATTCCGGGGAAGTCATTTTCTCCAAAATTAGCAATGAAGAAGATGGCTGCCCCCTACTCCTATTTATAATAAAAGGACATTAAGACACCATGACATCAACGACTATGATTGTCCGAGAGTGTCAAGTGTCTGATTTCACTAAATAATGGCTGAAAATGCAAAAGTTATATATGAAAAACATGTAAACAAAAATCCGGACGCATCCACGAAGTTGGATCGTCGATCCAGAGAAGCTAAATATGGTAAATGTCCAATCGGCCCCAAACAGCCCAAAACTCGTGCTCCACCGCGGGTTGGCGCCGCCGTTCTACATCAATATACTCGGAGAAGGTGCAACAAGTCCATCCCATGTATAATGAATGGACAAGGAGCTGGGTGTAGTTAAATTTGTTGAAATAAGGCTGAGACAAAAAGCTAAAAAGTCGTGCACTTTTGACAAACCTCCATAACTTAGTGTCTCTCCTCACACACTGCCATGTATCTCGTCGAGATCTTTCATGTATTAAGCAATTGGGGTTGAGGGATAAATAGATCACAATAGCATAAATGGTTGAGTTTTGGAATTTATTTTTCTTTCTTTTATTTAGGTTGCTAAACATTCTTCGGTGAAAATGGATACTATCAGTGCTTTATTTTAAAAAACGAATCAACCACATCATTTTAAATAAAGTTGTTATAGTTTGGTTTTGGATGTGGTTGTGAGCTATAGAGCTGGCTTATTGATGCGTTCAAGCACGCGGGAAAGAGATTGTGCACATAAAAACAATAAATAACTCTCAATAGGACAGTAGAAAAACTGGATTTTTGGATGAATACCAGATAGGATACTATGATTCTAGCCAGAACTGTTGAGGAAGATAACCACAACAATCATTCCACCTAAGGGACAGTCCCTGAACAGAGGAATACACAGCCACAAGAGAGAGAGCTGGCAGCCGGCTCCTCCATACCCAAAAGTCAGCAAAACATACATAATATCATAAACCCTACTCTCATAACCTTATATACTTGATTACGAGATTACAAAATTACCCCCGCCATAATAATAAATTGTAAAAATAAACCGCTGCAGTGGCGGACATTAGGCACGCAACAATGCCTCCCCCATCACCAGTTCCTTGTCCTCAAGGAACAAAATTTGGAAACCGCTGTTGTAGGGACCAAAGATCTTCCCAAGTTGCCTCTTCAATACTCCTGTTCACCCATTGGATCAGCAGCTGTGTGACGATTCTTCCGTTCTTGCGTACAATTCACCTCTCCAGAACTGTGAGTGGCTCAACCAATACATTTCCTTCCGCATTCACCGTCTCCGGAATCCGAGTACACTCCATAGGGAGCTCACCTTTGTGTTCCTTGAGTTGTGAGATATGAAATGTGGGGTGTATTTTAGCCTCCGGTGGAAGTTGCAACTTGTACGCCACCTCTTCGATCTTCTCCACTACCTCGAAGAGCCCAAAGAATTTGGGGGATAACTTGTGAACTCCATGTGTACGGAGACTCATTTGTTTATACGGCTGGAGCCTTACATACGCCCATGCCCCCACCTCCAAACTCCGTTCTTGCCGCTTCTTGTCCGCCAAAACCTTCATCCGATTCTGCGCCTTTGCCAGATTCTGTTTGAGTATTGATATCACTTGCTCCCTTGCCGCTAGAGAGCGATCCACCCCGTGGACTTGTGCTGCCCCCGTTATGTATGGCATGTGTAGTATTGGTTCTTTCCCAAAGACCACTTCATACGGTGTCATACGGATAGCACTTTGGAATGTTGTGTTGTACCACCATTCACCTAATGGTAACCACTTCGCCCACTTCCGCGGTCGCTCATAACACATGCAACAAGCACCCTTCTATGCACATATTAACCACCCCCGTTTGGCTATCGGTTTGGGGGTGGTAGACCGTTGATAACTTCAGCTGTACTTGCAAAATTCGGAAGAGTTCTTGCCAAAATTGACTCACAAAAACATCTCTATCACTAACGATGGAGGCCGGAAGTTCATGTAAACGGAACACCTCATCAAGGAACTTTTGGGCCACTGTTTCCGCCGTATACGGGTGAGTGATGGCTATGAAATGAGCCTTTTTACTCAACCAATCCACCACCACGAAGATCGTCGACTTGCCCTTACTCTTAGGTAGTCCGTCAATGAAATCCAATGATATGTCTTGCCATACCCTTTTTGGAATTGGTAGAGGTTGTAGTAACCCCGCGTGCCTGTGGTTGTCCGCCTTGCACCTTTGGCATACTTGACAATGTTGGATGTATGCATAAATCTCCGGTTTCATCCCCTTCCAATAAAACATTCTTTTCATTCTTTGATAGGTTTCCGTTATTCCGGAGTGTCCGCCTACCGCCCCGTCGTGATACATGTGAAGTAGCTGCTGTTTTAGTGCTTCATCTTTCCCATTTACCAGCCACCCTTCCTCTCAAGAAGACCCCGATTCCATTTGTAATTGGGCTTCACCAAAGGGTCCGCCTCCTTGACTTCGATGAGCTTTATAATACCCACATCCTTCTTCCAGATTTCCTTGATTTGTTGGATAATGTCCGACGTCACCGTGACAAGTACACTTAACTCCATGGTGTTCGCTTCGAACTTGCGGGATAGAGCATCCACACAAACATTATCTTTCCCTTGCTTGTATTGTATCACGTAATCATATTCCATCAGCTTGTGGAGATATCTTTGTTAGGCGGGTGTTGCTATTTTTTGATCCGCCAAAAACCGCAAACTTTGATGATCTGTTTTGATGATAAATTGACTTCCCACTAGATAGTGTCGCCAATGTTGTACCGCCGATACAATGGCCAACAACTCCTCGTAGACGGATAGAAACGTGTTTCTTTTTCCCAGTGCCTTGCTGAAAAAAGCAAGTGGCCTGGATTCCTGGAGTAAAACAACCCCGATTCCCGCATCGGACGCATCTGTTTCTACAATAAACGGCCTTTGGAAATCGGGTAGCCCGAGTACCGGCGGAGAGGAGACAGCTGCCTTGAGCTGTTCGAATGCTTGGTTGGCCTCCCCGTTCCAAGGAAAATTCGGTTTCTTCATGATATTAGTGAGTGGTTTCGCAAGCAATCCGCACCCTTGGATAAATCTTATGTAGTACCCGGTCAGCCCCAAGAAACCCCGCAGCTTTTTCAAGGATGTTGGTGTCGGCCAATCTATCACGGCTTGGATTTTGGATGGGTCGGTGGCCACCCCTTAGTTGGATATCACATGCCCCAAGTAATGCACCTCTTGTACCCCAAAGACGCATTTGCTCTTCTTCAAGAAGAGATGATGTCGACGCAGGATGCTTAAGGTGAAGGATAAGTGCTCCATGTGTTCTTGCCATGACGGGCTGAATATCAAAATATCGTCGAAGAACACTAAGATGGATTTGCGGAGTTGATGTTGAAAGAGTTTGTTCATCAAACTTTGGAATGTGGATGGTGCGTTGGTCTACCCGAAGGGCATGACTAGGAATTCAAAGTGCCCATGATGCGTCCTAAAAGCTGTCTTGTGGATGTCTTCGTCCGCCATTCACACTTGATGATATCCAGCTCTTTGGTCCAACTTCGAGAAGAAAACAACCCCATGTAATTCGTCTATCAATTGCTCGATGAGAGGTATCAGAAATTTATCTTTTATGGTGTTTTGATTAAGCCGTCGATAATCAACACATAGCCTCCAACTTCTGTCCGTTTTCTTTACCAATACCACGGGTGATGCATACAGACTGTGACTCGGTCGGATAACTCCCATTTTTGACGTCTCCTTGATTAACCCCTCAATCTCTGTCTTCCGCAAGGGTGGGTATCTGTACGGTCGCAAATTGATGTCGACCCGTTCCTCCTTTAAATGTATGTGATGCTCATGCCCCCGAAGCGGTGGAAGGCCCTTCGGCTCCTCGAACACGTCCTGAAAGGACTGGAGAAGCTCGGTCAGTTGCTGGAATTCCTGTGGGCCGAGCCTTGCTTGAGTTAATTCTCCCGTTTCCCTCGAAGCGTCTTGATTTGCTGCTGGTTTTGCCGGCCTATCCTGGACACTGCAGACAACCATCATGCTGATTTGGCCTCCTTTTGCGATCAGCTTCTGCATTTTCTGCTGTCGCATTCATGTGCCCGCAACATTCCTGGATCCTCTCAATGATATTTTCTTGCCTTGGCTAGTGAACTCCATTTGTAGGTTGTTAAAATCCCAATGGACCACGCCCAACATGATGAGCCATTGGACGCCGAGCACGACTCCCCCCCCCCCCCCCCCCCCCCCCCCCCCCCCCCCCAGGGTAATACTAACATCTCCGACGTAAAGTAGACGTCTTGCATGCACCAACGGAAATCCGTCACTTTGTGGGAACTAGAGATCGTCCTGCCATTTGAAATTGCCACATTAAATATAGGAATGAGAGTGAGCTTACATTGCAATCGCGCCGCCTCTTCCGCGTCGAGGAAGTTGTGAGTACTCCTGGAGTCGATTAAAATGTTGATGGGCTGCCCTTGGTATGATGCCGTCACGCACATCGTATGAAAGTGAGTCAAGCCTGAAAGAGCATGGAACGACACTTGGGGATTTGTCTGCTCCTCCGTCTCCTCCTCTATGTTCAGTTTTCCTTCCTCCATTGGTGTTTCCCCATAGTCCGCGATGTTTCTCGGAATCTCGTCGTCGTCCGGAATATGCTCCAATATATAGGATTGACGCCTGTCTGCACATCGGTGCCCCACCACGAATTTACTATCGCACCAAAAACATAGGCCCTTGATCGTCTTCTCATCCATTTCCTTCGATGTGAGGCGATGATGTCCTCTCTGTTTTATTGCTGGGCCGTGAGAGGTGACTGGATGGGGTGTGGATGCCGACCATCTAAAAGGCGGTGCTGATTTCTCCTTTGCCATTCCATCTGAGTGAGAGTGCGGTAACGGTTTGCGATGGATGACCGCTAGCTTATGCTCTTTCAAACGTGCCAGAGAAAGACATCTTGGAGTGACTTGAGTTGAAACATCCTTACTGCGAACCCAATTTCATCCTTCAGCCCGGCCAAACAAAAACTGATTGCATATTCCTTCGAAATGTGCACGAGGTGGCGGAGTGTATCGAACTCATCCAAGTATGCTTGCACCGAACCCTTTTGCTTCAGAATTTTTAAGTCCCCCATAGTGTCATCAAAGAGCAGAGATCCAAATTGCCCTGATAGTGCCAGGCAGTATTCCTCCCACGTGGGCCATTGGCGAGTCACTCTGGCCTTCATGAATGATTTGTGCTAGTACATCGCCTTCCCCTCCATGTGAACCGAGGCGACCTTCACCTTCATATCTTCCGTCGTCCCGTCGATGTCGAAAAATTGCTCACACTTGCACACCCAATCAGTCACGTCATCCCCAAAGAACCGCGGAAACTCCAAGCAGGAGAATCTCATTGGAAGTTGGCCTGCCGGAGGGGTAGCAGTAGGCGGTGGGGGAGGCAGTGCTGCCCGATTTGACGAAGTCGACCCCGTGCCGCCAACATGGAGCCCTTTATCTGCGGTGAGGCTGTTAAACATACACCTCATTTCCTCCATCGACTTGGCGTGCTGCTCATTCAGGTCTTGAAGAGATTGCGTAGTTGCTTGGTTTTGTTTCAGAATCTCCATTTCGTTTCCTAGGTCCTTCACACGTGTATCCTCGGATACCGGCATTGGAAGGGGCTGGGGCCTGACTCTGATACCTTTGATCCGTTCAAGCACGCGGGAAAGAGATTGTGCACAGAAAAACAACAAATAATTCTCAATAGGAGTATAGGACAGTAGAAAAACTGGATTTTTGGATGAATACCAGATATGATAGCCAAACAAAAACTGATTGCATATTCCTCCGAAATGTGCTCGCGGTGGCGGAGTGTATCGAACTCATCCAAGTATGCTTGCACCGAACCCTTTTGCATCAGAATTTTTAATTCCCCCATAGGGTCATCAAAGAGCAGAGATCCAAACCGCCCGGATAGTGCCAGGCAGTATTCCTCCCACGTGGGCCATTTGCGAGTCACTCTGGCCTTCATGAATGCTTGGTGCCAGTACATCGCCTTCCCCTCCATGTGAACCAAGGTGACCTTCCCCTTCATATCTTCCGTCGTCCCGTCGATGTCGAAAAATTGCTCACACTTGTACACCCAATCAGTCACGTCATCTCCAAAGAACCGCGGAAACTCCAAGCGGGAGAATCTCGTCGGAAGTTGGCCTGCCGGAGGGGCAGCAGTAGGCGGTTGGGGAGGCAGTGCTGCCCGATTTGACGAAGTCGACCCCGTACCGCCAACGTGGAGCCCTTTATCTGCGGTGAGGCTGGTAAACATACGCCTCATTTCCTCCATCGACTTGGCGTGCTGCTCATTCAGATCTTGAAGAGATTGCGCCATGGTTGCTTGGTTTTGTTTCAGGATCTCCATTTCGTTTCCCAGGTCCTTCGCACGTGTACCCTCGGATACCGGCATTGCAAGGGGCTTGGGCCTGGCTCTGATACCTTTGATGCGATCAAGCACGCGGGAAAGAAATTGTGCACAGAAAAACAACAAATAACTCTAAATAGGATAGTTGAAAAACTGGATTTTTGGATGAATACCTATAGGATACTATGATTCTAGCCAGAACTGTGGAGGAAGATAACCACAAAAATGATTCCACCTAAGGGACAGTCCCTGAACAGAGGAATACACCGCGACAAGAGAGAGAGCTGGCAGCCGTCTCCTTCACACCCAAAAGTCAGCAAAACATACATAATACTATAAACCCTACTCTCATAGCCTTATATACCTGATTATGAGATTACAAAATTACCCCCGCCATAATAATAAATTGTAAAAATAAACCGCTGCAGTGGCGGACATTTGGCACGCAACACTTGTGTAAGAAATATTTATTATATGAATGATTTATTTTTAGCTAGTCTTGGAAGAGTGTCTAGTATCTTTGACTTTTGCATCAAAGAGCCTTTTCCTCTTTATTTTCACTAGCTTTTACCTTTGAGCATGCTCTCTATGTGATTTAGGGAGATTTTACTGAAGCGCTGACAAGCTTTCATTGCAATAATGACATTCTATTCAGTGTGTGAGCAAGCATATAGTATGTCACAGAATTTGGATCCAAACAGTGAAGGAAGGGGTGTACTTCAGTTCAAGACTGGCTTGATGTCTGTCATAAAGGTACTGTTTAGATCCAAACTTGCTAACTGATTGTACTTATTTCATTTACTTGTTGAATATATCCATTGTTTTTTCCGCTATCTGTTGCCCTCTTATTCTTCAATGATTTGTATGCATTATTGCAGCAAAAACTCGCATTGAAAGGCGGTGCTGCAATTAACCGGAGGCATGACATTGAACATTTGTGGAAATTTTACCTAAACTATAAGAGAAGACACCGTGTCGAAGATATCCAGAAGGAACAACAAAAATTGAGGGAGTCGGGAATCTTCAGTGAAGAGTATACATTTCTTATTCTGATTTTTTAAATGGATGAGCTTTATTTAAAACATATACCTAATTAGTAAATAAACTTTGATTTCTCTATCAACAATAAGGTCTATAATTGGACACAATGCAAATATCCATTGTACTGATGGAGCTTAGTTTATAGCTAATTAAACTGCATGTTATTTTTCTAGTTTGTATTTTATGATTATATTTATGACCAATTTTGTTCTTTCCATGCCATGAGCAAATAATTATTACAGTTTGCAACTTCCTTAGTCTAATTGGGCAGTGTACACATGAATATAAAATGTATGCTTAATTAAATAAATTCTTCTTAGATCTACTTTTTTTGATATTTATACACAATGGCAGCTCAAGCACGTGATCCAATATCAGCCAAATCATCGGCCACCAACATAATGACGCTACTCTCACGGTCGTCGAACAAAATTATTATCTAATTGCTTTCGCGTCGTAGAGTCCACTAATGACCAAATTGACGGCCACAAACATAGTACTTTCATTAGAAATGGCTAAAGATCCCCAAATCCCTCAACTCCACATATACTATGACATCTACCACGGAGTAATTCTCCGGAATGGATACTAGGTTAGCCCTAAATGCAAACGTCATATCAACATCGCCGACCAGGGCCTACGATCACGGGTAAACTTCACACAACATGCCTAAATTCACAACGGTTACCGGATTTCTAATGCAATCTCATGTCGGGGACGCAATCCCACGCCCCGGGGTTCTAGCAAACCAAATGAGTTTATACTCTCCACTAATTTTTGGAAGAGACTCTCCTATGAAAGGAAAACGAAAGAGTAATGAAATACAATGGTCCTAAGATCGGGGAGAGTCACTCTTACTCTTGGTGCCATCTGGATGCTAGCGTGATAGCTGTTGTTGTAGGCGAAGTGAATTCAATCATGTAGAGGTGATCTTCCCATCTCTTTCCAAAGTCCAAGACGCACATCCGCCATATCCTCCATCGTCCTGTATGGTATTCTCGGTCTGCCCATCCGTTTGCGAATGAAAGCCAGTGCTAAAATTCAACTTGGTGCCCAACAAGTGATGAATATGCCTCCAATTGTTGGACGTGAAGCACCCGTCTCGATCACTAAGGATGCTACAAGAACACCGTGCAACCAAACTATATTCTCAACATGCAACTTAGCCAGTTTCTCCATTGAATCGTCCTTCCGGTTCGGAATGAATTGCGACACCTTCGTCAAACGATCACTCAAATGACATCACTGCCCTGCTGCGACCTTGGCAAACCATGCACAAAGTCCATCAATATGTCGTTAAACTTCCATTCCGGGATTGGTAAGGACTTCAAAAATCCATCTGGTCGTTGACATTCAACCTTCACTAGCGCACAAGTGTGACACTTTGCCACGAACAGAGGAATGTCCTTCATGCCAGGCCACCAGAACAACCTCTTCATATCCATATGCATCTTCGTGCTCCCTGGATAAATCAAGTACTTGGTTAAGTATGAGTACATCAATTCATTACAGAGTTTCCCAAAGCAAGGGATATACAACCTACCATCCTTCCGCGAAAGTCCATCCTCGTAGGAAAACACGGCGTTTGACCCCTCCACGGTCTCCACCACATAGCGCTGTATGTTCTCATCGAGCTCCAAAGCCCGCCGAACTTGGTCCGCAATGTCGTATCAGACCTCCGTCCAGTTTAAGCACGCAGTAACTGCCGAAATCCTATTAATACAAGTGATCTCTAGTTCTTCCAAATCATGAGATAGACGGTTATCGCGAGCCAAAATCTAACTGGCTTGCGTTGGTGCCCGTCGGCTCAATGCATCGATGACAACATTCCTCATCCCGGGAGTGTAGTGAATGTCAAAGGTGTAGCCCCCAAGAACTCGATCCACCTCATCAGCCGCATATTCAACCCTCTTTGATTCAGCATTTTCAAACTCTTATGGTCTGTGAAGATGTTGATCTTCACGCCGTATAAATAATACCGCCACAGCTTTAGAGCGAACACCACGATCACCAACTCAAATTCGTGGACCAAGCAGTTCCTCTTATGCACCTTCAACTTGCGCGAGCCATAACCTATCACTTTTCCATACTGGCACAACACGCAGCCCAAACCACTCCCTGAGGTGTCGCTAAACACCTGATAGCCTTCCATTTCGCATGCTGAACACAAAATTGGTGCATAGATAAATCGACTCTTCAATTCCTTAAAGGCTCGTGCGCACTCCGACGTCCAAACAAATCTATGCTCCTTTCTGGTCAATGTGGTGAGAAGTAGTGCGATCCTCGAGAAGTTCTCCATGAAGCACCTATAGTAGCCGACAAGTCCTAAGAAACTTCGAACTTCTACCACATTTCTCAACTCAGGCCAATCGCGAATCGATGCGTTCTTTCACGGATCCACTACAATGCCCTCTCCACTAACCATATGACATATGAATGTCACAAATGATAGGCAAAAATCGCACTTGGAGAATTTGACGTATAGTTGATGCCTCTTCAGGATGCTCAAAACTGCACGTAGGTGATCCACATGTTCCTTCTCCGACTGAGAGTAATCCAAGAAGTCGTCAATGAAGATGATGACAAACTGATCTAAGTACTCTCAGAACATCATGCTCATCAAATCAATGAATACTGATGGCGCATTCGTAAGCTCAAACGACATCAAAATAGTGACCATAACGTGTACTGAACGCCGTCTTTCGGATATCACACTCCCGTATCCGCAACTGGTAATATCTAGACTACAAGTCCAACTTCGAGTACACAGTAGATCCAACCAACTTATTGAACAAATCATCGATACGAGGGATAAAATACCTGTTCTTCTCCGTTAACTTGTTCAACTCTCGATAATCGATGCATAGCCGCAAGCTACCGTCCTTTTTCACAAAGTAGACCAGTATACCCCAATGAGAAGAACTCAGGCGTACATATCCTTGCTATAATAACTCTTGCAGCTGAACTTTCAACTCCGCCATCTCCTTTGACGCCATCCGATATGGTGAGCGTGACACGAGTTTGACACCCGACACTAACTCAATGCAGAAATCAATCCCACGCTGAGGCGGAGCCTCAGGGAGCTCATCAGTGAAGAACATTTCCACGCCTTTCCGAATTGCCTTGACCACCCGAAGGGCAAACATCAAAGTCTTGCTCACCCCTCGCAAGCCAGTGAATGCGGTCTCGCTTTCGGTTCTCCTACCCAATGTGACCTCCTTCAACTTGTAATTTATGTACGCAGCCTGCCTCAAGAGCTGGTCAATGCCAAAGATCACATCAAACTCTGACAATGGTAGTAAAGACGCTTCCAAGTCAAAGTCTTGGTCTCCAAACCGGACCTTCACACAACTCTTGTTACCCATGCTTTTTGTAAAACCAATAGGCCTCAACACATCCCAACATTCGCCAATACATACGACACTCCAATCCGTAATATAAATTCCTCTGATAGAAAGGAATGCGATGCTACGGTATCGAAAAGTGCCCTCGCCGGATAATTGAAAATTAAAATGAATCCTAATCACAAACATAGGCATACCACCGCACATGTAGTATAAATTAATGAATGTCATGCAAGCTTAATAATAATTCATGTGTCACGACGTCATTTTGGCGGATGACCTCCTGTTGGCCTAAGGAGTACACCTCGGCTGGATCAGGAGCTGGGAAGCGGAAGATTCCACTGCCTTCCGTTTCTCCACGTAGCTCGAACCCGCTACATGATTATCCACCACCGCTCGTCTCTCCGTCTTCGGGGGACCACTCCGACATGATCGTGGTATGTGCCCCACCTTCCCGCATCTGAAGTAGGTCAAGGGTCTCGAGCAGTAATGGCCCCCGAAACAGTGGAGGGAGCCACCTCCATATGATGTGACTTCCTCTTGTGCCCTCCTGCTCCCAGTCTTTCCCTGAGAGGGCGACACGTTTTATTCATAACCTTTAGCATTGAAACCTCTCCTGTGTTGGATTTTCTCCAAATCTATGTCCAGTGCTCTTGCAGTCTCCACTAATGTGCGGAATCCAAGAGACTTGGATCCCACCAGTCTCAGTCTCAAGTCGTCTAGCAGACCTTCATAGAAGCTATGGATCTTGGTCTCCTCATCCTTAGCTAACCTTCCCGCATTGCGTCTCAGTCGGGTGAACTCATGTAGGTAATTGCCCACCTTCAGATCCTTGAGAATCAGTCGCAAAACTGCCCTTGCAGTTTTCTAAGTGCGTAGCGTCAGGTTTGTATCTCCTATGGAAGGACTCAGGGAAGTCCTCCATAAAGATATGTTATGTCGCTGCCCGCCAAAACTATGATCCACCTCATCGTCCAACCATAATCTTGCCTCCCCATTCAGCAGGAAGGTGGTCAAGGTCACCATATTTTTATCCCCAGTCTCTGTCGCTGTCAGAATCCTCTTTACTCTTGCTAACCACTTTTCAACTTTAGTTGGGGTTTCATCCCCAGAGAATGGCGATTGGTTGAAGCTCATGAAATATTTTAACTGGTGTCTGCGTGCTCGCGGTTTAGCTAACAACGCAAGAACAACTGGCACCGGGGCTACGCCAGGAGTGTGAGGTGCAACATTTGATGCAAGCTTCGTCGGTCGAGCATCTAATGTGGCGATCACCGCTTCCGCAATCATTTTACACATCTCCACAGAAGGAGGGCTCGCAGCAGTAGAAGCAAACATTATGCTATCTCCAGCATCATAGGGTTGAGATGGCCCCGCATTGCTCCTAGTCGCCTATAAACGTGAAACACATAATTTAGCGACCAAAACTTATAATATCAATAAACATGGATTACTTAGGTTCCAAAACAAACAAAATATTCATTCACAAGTGAACTTTCATCTTAAAATTAGTCATTTAGGTAAACGCACTACATGCGCACACCACCTCTTGAATGGGTTCGTCCACGAACCTAACAACTACGAATTTATTCCCTAAAGTTTGATACCAAATTGTAACATTCCTGTACACGTAATACGGGCCCCCACAACATACTATATACACAAGCAAACGCTATAAATAAGACACATAATTAAGACCACAATTATAGAGTGTAAACACTAGCTGAAGCATAAACTATAATCATGAATGTCCACACACTATCCTTGGAATGAAAGTAGTATTCGGCCTTATGGCCTGAAATCACATCAAATAGAATGTAAGTGCAAACATGCGAGAGTAAAAATCTATTCATCGGCTCGCAGGCCGGAAAGGCAAAAGACGAAAAGTTAAGCTATTCTTTTCCTTGGGCGACTTTGGGCTTTAGCCCGCTAAGCTTTACCATGGGCTACGCTACCTGCAATAAACAGACTTCAGAGGAAACGAGGGCCATCTATGAGCTGATCACAAGCCGCGTAACGATCACTCCCCCCCCCCCCCCCCCCCCCCCCCCCCCCCCCCCCCCCCCCCCCCCCCCGACCGACTGTCCGAGCGGACTCCGGGGCGAGTCACCGCACACTTGCAAGTATCCATTATGTATCAAAAATGAAAGTGAAGTTAAGCTACACAAGGTGAAGATTCATACACAACCAGTCTTCTAGGTTGAGCAATATATACCAGTGAAATTTTTTCTCTAATGAAGAATCTTGCACTATCCCTCTCTCATGAAGGATCTTTAAAGACTTAGGCCACCTTTCTTTTCTCGTCTCCCTCTCTCAGCTCCAACCAAATGGAAAATATGAGCCCTAATTAGCTCTTTCCCGGCCTAAGAGGCCCAAGGAAAAGATACTAGCCTTTGGACCCAAGATTCTCTCATACAATGATCCAAAATAAAATAATTTCTACTGTTTCGGGCCTGTACACAGCATGGCACACGGCCTAAACAGGCCGTGCACCGTTGTACAGGGCCTGAAACACACAGCTGGATTCCTGGGCGTGGACATGCCCAGGTACACGACTTGTTCAAGCCGTGTGCAGTGCCTTGTCCACAGACACGGTCATGTACATGGCCGTGTACGACTCGGGAAACTGGAATTCATATATGCCGGGTACTCGGCCGTGTAGAGCCAAAATGCCCTCTGAATGGCCCCCAACTCCTTCCCAAGCTGCTTTACATACATAGAGACTCAACCAAGGTATCAACAATTTATTTTATGACACAAAATTCATAAAACCGGGGTGTTACACACATTCTTTCACTATACGTTGCCATTTGATATATGCAGCTCATAAACTATATTTGTACACCATTTTGATATTCGTAACCCCCAAACTAAAATTTCTTCTTATTCATTGTAATGAGTTTTGGAACTTTTTGTCTACAGTTCGCTTGAACAACACCCACAAAATCTTCTCAAAATGCATGTTAGCTAGTACATGCAGTACACAAATTTCAAAATTTACATAGCTATTAATGTTCGAAATCTTCTCAAAATTTATATAATCCATCATTATAAAAGTAGTACAAAAATTCTTCTTTGTATGAAATAAACTTATCCCTTCAAAGATACTTCACCAGCAACAACAAAATGAAACTAGTTATTAGTCTTCTGAAATATTATAAAAACTAAAAGCACTATACAAATTGATTTATTACACTTGCAGTAGATAACAACAGTGCTAATAACAAAAATCTCATCATAATGTCTACAAGATGTGCAACCTGCATAAAAAATAGTTAAATATCTTAAATTAGTTTTTCATAATGAATATATGTTGAGCAAATACTAAATTTACTTACCTTTTAATCAATCTTCAAATTGTGTTATGTATGGAACGTCTTGCTGTTTGGCCACCTCTTCGTGATATCTTCTCCAAATCAAAAATATCGGTTGGTAGTGGGCTATCTTCATTCATCCGCAATAGAATGAAATTGTTGCCATTTATAAAGCCAATATAAATAATAGTTTGACTTTCGAGAGGAGTTGAGTGCAACAGAAGAAACATGGAGGATTGGTCGCTTGATAAATGAACAAGTTGTATGCTGTAGTAAGATGCCACAATTAGACCCATGTCGGGCATTGCCATCTATTTATCAATTGGGTCTGGAACCAAACAACAATTTAGAGAACTTAATAATTCTGATCTTCTACATGATCCAAAAATGTCATTGTATAACCTTTCACACAAATGTAGCTCTTATGAAAAATCTTGTCAAACTTGCATCCAATTATCATTCATATTCAATGCTCTATTGATAACTTTGTATACACAATACCCATCGCCTATGACATCAATGACCTCCATGATAGACATGGTTATTGGGACTTGCTTACGCACAACTTCAATAAAGTTATTTCTAGTAGTTGTAACTCTCCTTGCAGCTTTTTTATATTGATTTTTAATGGTTGTTGATCACACATCAATACATGTTTAAAATGTGAAGGATCTCTCTTTGTAGATTTGTAGTCATCTATGAACTTTTTTTAACTTCCTTTTGTCCGCCCTTTCAATTTAAGAAGCATTTTGGGTTCAAATGTTTGAATAGTGGATGCGTTCACAATATCCCACAACTTCTACTTCATTTTTTTTTTGAAGATCACTAGCAGAGTTATACTTCCACAATAATCCTTCAATATCATTTTCTATGTCATTTGGTTCTATAACTTCTTCCTTGATTGTGAAATTGGTAACACTATCATGCAAAGTTAATTGCTGCCAATTTCTATGGATCATCCATAATGGAGAAGCGTTGCATTGATTATCATATGGTAGCACCTCATGTGCATACAACAATCCAAGAGTATATCTATTCTTATGTGTGCAACTCTCCATCTCAACATTTCCGGACGACAATGCAACTTCTTCCTTCTTTACCATCTCCAAAGTAGCAATGAAAATATTATCATTAAGTTTTGAATATTGCTAACCTTTAGTGCCTGTGTATACTTGTATCTTACTTGCCCAAACATTCGTCTAACCTCTGTATGCTGCAAGTTAATTAATTGATCGAGTGTTTTCCATATTATTGTAAGGTTACCTACGAAAACTTCTAGAAATTTCTTTAATTGGCTGTCAGCCCTCAACACGATTTGTTGACATGTGATCACATATGAAAGGACATTCGGGTATTTCATTGCATACTCACTTAACATTTGATTGAAGTGCATGATAAGTTCATTTTCATTGTGCGGTTCAACTAAATTTAGCCATACTCCTAAAAATGTGTTACATTCTTTTTCTTATTTGAAATATTTTTTTTCATTGAGCTAAAATATTTCTATAAATATGCACTCGTTATAATAATTTTTTTGTTAAAGTAAATACAATCTTGATAAGTATATTAATTCCATCTCCTGATCCGCCACGAAAATATTTGGCAACACATTCCGCTCAAACATACACTTAAAACAGTCTAAAGCTAATTTGTAGTTTACTTCAGTTTCATTAGATATGAATACAAACAAAGAGCAGAAACTTTGATCACTCCGACGATACAAAACAATGGTAAACGACAACAATTGGTCTTATAAGTGCACTCAATGAGAAATGTATTGGAAAATATATCACTTAGCAATGCAGATGTTGGATCAACAAAGTAGAAACATTTCAAATGATTAGTAGCTTCATTCACCTTGATGAAAGTGAGATGGAAAAGATTTACTTGATTGTATTCATCCCATTAAGGGGTATTAATAGGACTTACTTGAGACTAAGAACCAAGAATAGACGATGTGAGACTAACCCATACATACCACATAAAATAAGAAAATATGCAAATACCAACACCTCCCTCAAGTTGGGCGTGTGATATCGACCATGCCCAACTTGCTAACAATCTCTCCAAAGATTCTTGTACACAATCCTTTTGTAAGGATATCTGCCGGTTGTTGTTCAGATGACACAAATGGAGTAACCACAACTCTTTTAGCTATATTTTCCTTGATGAAGTGTCTGTCAATCTCAATGTGTTTAGTGCGGCCATGCTGCACTGGGTTGTGTGCAATACTGATGGCATCCTTGTTACCACAGTACAATCTAATGAGCTCATTTCTTTTAAGGCCAAGATCCTTCATGATGGTTAGGATCCACAGTCCTTCACAGATTCTGAGCCATAGCCCTGAATTCCGCCTCAGCGCTGGATCTGGCAACCACATGCTGTTTTTTTGCTTCTCGAGGTAACTAAATTTCCACCCACCATTGTACAATATCCTGATGTAGACCGTCGATCCTCAATTGATCCAACCCAGTCAGCATCAGTGTAAACCTCAATAGTTAGCTCATCATTTGGTGAAAAAAGAATTCCCTTCCCTGGTGAGGACTTGAGATATTTGATGATATGATGAACAACATCGAGATGACGGGTTTTTGGGGAGTGCAGAATTGGCTGAGCACTCCCACAACATATGAGATATCCGGACGAGTGTGTGACAAATAGATCAGTTTGCCCACTAGCCTCTGAAAATTAGGAATGTCTTCAATCGTTTCACCATCATCTCTTCCAAGCCTGTGGTTAGCTTTAATTGGGGTGTCAGCCAGTCTGCACCCACTCATTCCTGAAGCTTCAAGAAGGTCAAGTATATATTTTCTCTGTGATATGAATATCCTATACTTGGACCTTGCAATCTCAATGCCTAAGAAATAGTTCAGATTCCCCAATTCTTTCACTTCAAATTCTCTGATCAGCTTCTCTTTCAGTGCCGCAGTCTCCTCCCGATCGTCTCCTAGGGGTTTGCGCGGTGCGATTTGGTGCGGTCTTGGCCCAAACCGCAACCGCACCGCAAGGGCGCGGTTTTGGCCCGAGCAAAACCGCTCCGCACCGAAATTATGCGGTGCGGTTTCGGTTTGGTGCAGTTTTTTGCGGTGCGGTTTCGGTGCGGTTTTTAGCATGTGATATGCATATACACCAAAAAGATAATGTGAGGCAAAATAAGTTGAAAAATTTGGGCAAAAACATAGTTACATGAGTTATATTTTCATGAAAAATTGAATAATACATATAATTTTAAAATACAAATACTACAAAATCAACCACGAGCTAAAAATAGATCTTCAGATAATACAATCCTCATGATATGACTGCTTTAGTTGCATATGAAATGACACATCAAATACAAATATAATGAATCTAAATGATTTTAAGTCCTAGATATGCACAACACTCACATAATTGCAGCTTTATTTATCCTTCAAACATTGAAACATTAAGAGAAATCTAGTGAATACGCATTTACAGTTAGAAGAGTCATTATGATACTATTTGCACTTAACAAAACCTTACTAATTTTCAAATTCATCAATAAATTGATAAAGAACAAACAAACTAAAAAAAAAACTATGTGCGCTAATATAATTAGTTAATTACTATTATTAATTAATAATTTAAAAGTTATACTTTTATTTATATGTATGTGATATGTCACAAGTTTATTAAAATTGAAAATATGTCATTAGACGGTGCGGTGCGATTTTTGCGGTTTTCAAGATCCAAAAACCGCACGGCACCGAACCGCGCTTGGTTTGTAAAAGTTCAAAACCGCACCACACCGAAACTACGCGGTGCGGTTTAAAAATCGGTGCGGTTTGTGCGGTGCGGGTGGTTTTTGCGGTTTGCGGTTTTTTATGCTCACCCCCGTCGTCTCCTGTTATAATAATATCATCCACATACATTATCAGAGCGGTTAACTTCCCCTTCCCGTGCTTGATAAAGAGAGTGTGATCAGCATTATCCTGGGAGTAACCGAAGCACGTCATGGCTTTGTGGAATCTTCCAAACCAAGCTCTAGGAGATTGTTTCGAGCCATATAACACCTTCAGCTTGCAAACCTTACACTCAGATCCTTTAGTGGAAAGACTATGGGGCAGAGCCATGTAAACTTCTTCTTCCAGATCACCATGAAGGAACGCATTCTTTACATCCAGTTGGCTAAGGTTCCATCCCGTACAAGCAACACATGATAGGATGACCCTTATAGAATTCATCTTAGCGACCGGGGCAAAGGTTTCCTTATAATCAATTCCTGCCGTCTGAGTGTATCCTCTTGCAACCAATCTAGCCTTGTATCTCTCCACGACACCGAGGGTGTTCTGTTTGACAGAGAGCACTCACTTACATCCCATAATAGTCTTTCCCTTAGGGAGAGGCATCAGGTTCTTGGTCCTATGTGTGTTTTTTTCCCAGGGCATGCATTTCTTCTAGTATAACCACTTTCCACTTGTCATCACAAAGAACATCATGCCACGATGTAGGAATGAAGGTAGCAGACAAGGAAGCGACAAAGGCACTTTGAGAGTCCGTTAGAGAAGAATAAGAAACGAACAAAGATAAACGAGTGTTGTGTAGAGGTACTGATGCGGAGCATTGGGCTAGGACGAGCATTGGGCCCACTTGGGGCTGATTTGGCGACTTACCATATTTGGCGTACCCGGATCGACGATCCGACTCCGTGGTTGCGTCCGGCTCGTCGTTCTGATGGATTTTCATATATAGCATGTTGTATTTTGAATAATATTTAGTATTGTTTTGGCGCCGAGATTGACGGCCAATCATAGCCGTCCATCTTGGGTGCCCTAATTTCATTTCATTATAAATATGAACCTAGGGCTGCAGTCTCTAGTCATTGCTGAAGTTGGAGAGACCGTCTTCCTCACTTTCGGTGGTCATCCCGCGGTGCCGACGCCGTGGAGCCCTTGGTGCCGACTCCTTGGGTAAGGTCCTCATATTTTTCCTATTTCCTTTTCTATTCCCAACCCCCCTCCTCTCCATTGTTGTCCGCCAGTCCCTCCCCCTATCTCTGCCGCAGTTTTTTCCTTCCAGTTTCCAGCCGCCGCCCCACATCCTCCCTCCCTGACCACCGCAAATCTCAGCCAGCCCCTCAGCCTCGATAACCCCACTCCACCTCCACCTCCTTGCCCTGAAACTGCCGCTCACAGCCCTCACCTCCTTGTCCTGAAACCGCCGCTCACAACCCTCTTCCAGCAGCAGCCCGCAGCCCCATCCAGCTCCTCTTCTCCTCTACAAACCCCCACCCAGGCGGCTCCAGATCTGCCCAGATCTGGGCGGATTCGCCTGCATTCCATCCAGCTCCTCCCCTCCAGCCCTTCAGCCCTCCACGTGGCTGCCCCCCTCTTCCCTACCCACCGCCAGGACTGGATCTGTCCAGATCTGGACAGTTTCGTCCAGATCCAGCCCCGCGCCTTCAGATCCAGCCCTCCCTCAACTATACCAACAACCACCACCCTTTTCCCTTCCGTGGAACCACTCCCCCTCACCCGATCTAGCCTCCCACCATCCGGAAATCCCCATATCGCCTCCCAATCTCAGATCCGTGGTAGATTGTTGCAGCCCTATTTAATTTCCAGATTTTATATTACTTGTTATTTGTGGAGATTGGTTGTTGTTGGTTATTAGATATTGCACGCGTGTGCAACTCTTGCTTTAAAGGAATTACATTTTATTATTATTTGCCTGTGAATCTCTAACTTGCAGGAAGGAGTTATTCGCCGTGCGCTCTTGCTTTGGCCCTCCACGCGGAGGAAAGCCTATGCTTGCTTTGCTCTAATAAATTATTCTGTCTTGCACGTGAAAGTATTTTGTGTTGGATTTAATTATTTATTATCTAATTTGGACTCAATCGTCGGACTTTGCATAACATGTAGGCTTAGGTCATCACTTACCCGCCGCCTATAGATTCGTCCTGCGTCAATTGGTATCAGAGCTAGGTTCCGCGCTCTTTCGATACGCAGTCGTAGAGTCTATAGGTTGTTTTTCACTATGCATAGGTATCATAATTATTCCTCCCCTCACTCTGGAGGTCTCGAGTCCACTTGCACTCGCCCTCATAGGTACCCTTTAGGGAGATCCCCACGACACTATGATGATTATTCGCGTTCACAGCACACCACTTCCAGAGATCGTGTTGACCCACCAACACGGCCCCACTACGCTAGGGACGATGAATATGATGATTGTCGTAGTGCTCACTCGTACACTCGAGCGGATCGTGTTGATTCTTCGACACGACTCGGTTACCTTAGGAATGATTATTATGAGGATCGTCGTTCCGAGAGAGATCTTGAGAGTCAGTTTCGTACTGCTGCCCCTTCCTTTGACGGCTCATCGAGTCCCGAGTCTTTCAGTTATTGGCTCGTGGATATGGAGTATTGTCTTGACCATTTTGAGATATTCGGTGAGCGTCGCATCAAGTTTGCGAAACTTAGACTTTTAGATCAGGCGAGAGCATATTGGGCTAGCATTGAGAGGACACGCGAGCGAGACCGTCTACATCGCGTCAGTAGTTGGGTGGACATGAAGCGTACATTGTGTCAGAGGTATCTGCCTTCGTCGTATCGGAGTCGCTTGCTCGACCAATTATCTTCCCTTCAGCAAGGATCCATGTCCGTCGCTGAGTATAGGGATCGCTTTGATGAGTTAGTTGTGAGGAGCGATATCCGAGAGGACCCAACCATGACCTCTTGTAGATTTCGGTCTGGCCTTCGCTTAGACATTCATACTAAGGTGATTTATCATAGCTCGAAGTCCCTCGAGCAGACATATCAGCTCGCCCTTCGTTATGAGCAGTTTTTGAGAACCACAAGAGCTAGTCGATTGGATTCTCACATTGACCGCCACAGTACGAGCTCCTCCCACACCGAGGACACCACTCTGCCTACCATTGTTCCGTCAGACATGGCAGAAGGGATACCTGATACAGACTACTCTCACCCCAGCGAGTTGCTTAGCCCAGTGAGTAGTCTATCTCTTGCTTCTGACCCGTCCCTCGTGACCCCGATTGAGAGTGAGCCAGAGCGACCTCGTGAGCCTATAGTGTCGTGCCCTTCACCCACCCCACCACCTTTGGCATGTCATGGGTTGGTTAGCACCCTTACCCTGGACTTACGTCCTGATACCGCACCCACAGACCCATTTTTGGGCACCGATCTATGTCGTTCTCCCATTATCATGGCCCTGAGTCACATCGCGACTGAGAGCCCAGCGCCTAGTATTGATCTCGTAGCGGGCATGTCATCCATTCAGGGGGACACTACCCCTTATGTTGGTACTCATCTTGAGGACCTTGAGCCTAGTGACGAGTTCCATGACGAACCCCCAGTTGAACCTCCTGACGATCCACCAATTCCTGGTGAAGATGAGATTCAGATGAGACGTTTGTCTACGAGTTTCGAGCTATTGGCGTCTCTTCCCCTATCATCGCGGGCTTTACCCCAGAGGATGAGTCGTGAGTGGAGTAAAATGTATGTAGGGCCTACCATGAGCACACTTGAGCTTACTCATATTTTGAGGACCTACTTTTTGACACATATCACTCGTGATAAGTTTTGGGACGCACCACCTGCTGACCCACCAGACGAGCTCTTTCTTTTCAGGGACACGCACCACACTCGTGAGCCATATATTTTAGCCGATATACACGATTCTCCGTCAGGTGGACATCGCATTCGTGATGACTTTTCTTACACACCTCCTGGCGAGCCCCCTGATGTGTTACGACCCCTGCACTACATGTTGCTCTTCATGAGTTCGCACCTGAGCGAAGCTGTTTCGCACGGTCACCTAAGCACGCGTCTCAAACGAGATGAGTTTTTCTACACTCCCCCGAGAGAGCCTCCTGATAGACCACCTCCTTTGGTAAATTTTCAAGTGGTTATTAGCCTGTCCCATAGTGAGTATGTTGTGTCGATCATGTGTCATTTACATCATTTGTATGCGTCTGTTGAGTCGTTTTGTCATCATTTGCATGAGTCTGTCGCGTCGTTTTGTCATCATTGGCATAAGTTTGTTGTGTTGTCTATTCATCGTTTGCATGTGTGTCACGAGTCAGTCCGACGAAGAAACCATAATGATAATAAATTTTGTAAATCACATGCGGATGTTCATTGGCAAGTGCAGGTACTTTATGAAGGCGAGCAGGTGATGGTGAGAATCTGCGTTGTGAGGCTCCGTGCGAGGCTTGCTAAAAGCTTGAGTGTTAGGCGAATGGGTCCCTACTCAGTCCTGAGATGCATCAGAACAAATGCTTATGAGTTGGACATCCCCGCGAGCATGAGTACCCATACTGTGTTCAATGTCGAGGACCTGACGCCATACTTTGCACTTCGCGAGTATTCAGGCCCACATCTTGGCGGCCCCCCCCGAGCCTTTACCACTGTTTTTACCACCCACCACTCAGTCTACCCCCGGGCCCTTGCCACCACATTCATTGCCCCGTTCTCAGCCCACCTCTGACCCTTATTTGCCCGAGATGTTGTCCCCAACGGTTTCACCATTGGCACCTCAGATTCCACCGGATCCTTCTACTTGTGTGTTGAGAGATGTGCTTGATCGATTCGCCCTGGACTTCGACTTCAGTACGACCGTCTCCACTCGTCGGGGATGGACACTATTCAGTCCGGAGGAATTGATCGGCGAGGGCATTTTCAGCGACGACACTTGGACGACTTTTGGCGGGCCCCCTCGAGTTTACCTGGCATTCGGCGAGAGAATTCTGACCCTTATTCATCGGGAGATGAATTCTTTCGAGCCTGGGAGATTGATGCGGAGCATTGGGCTAGGACGAGCATTGGGCCCACTTGGGGCTGATTTGGCGACTTACCATATTTGGCGTACCCGGATCGACGATCCGACTCCGTGGTTGCGTCCGGCTCGTCGTTCTGATGGATTTTCATATATAGCATGTTGTATTTTGAATAATATTTGGTATTGTTTTGGCGCCGAGATTGACGGCCAATCATAGCCGTCCATCTTGGGTGCCCTAATTTTATTTCATTATAAATATGAACCTAGGGCTGCAGTCTCTAGTCATTGCTGAAGTTGGAGAGATCGTCTTCCTCACTTTCGGTGGTCATCCCGCGGTGCCGACGCCGTGGAGCCCTTGGTGCCGACTCCTTGGGTAAGGTCCTCATATTTTCCCTATTTCCTTTTCTATTCCCAACCCCCCTCCTCTCCATTGTTGTCCGCCAGCCCCTCCCCCTATCTCTGCCGCAGTTTCCCTTCCAGTTTCCAACCGCCGCCCCACATCCTCCCTCCCTGACCACCGCAAATCTCAGCCAGCCCCTCAGCCTCGATAACCCCACGCCACCTCCACCTCCTTGCCCTGAAACTGCCGCTCACAGCCCTCACCTCCTTGTCCTGAAACCGCCGCTCACAACCCTCTTCCAGCAGCAGCCCGCAGCCCCATCCAGACCCTCTTCTCCTCTACAAACCCCCACCCAGGCGGCTCCAGATCTGCCCAGATCTGGGCGGATCCGCCTGGATTCCATCCAGCTCCTCCCCTCCAGCCCTTCAGCCCTCCACGTGGCTGCCCCCCTCTTCCCTACCCACCGCCAGGACTGGATCTGTCCAGATCTCGACAGTTTCGTCCAGATCCAGCCCCGCGCCTTCAGATCCAGCCCTCCCTCAACTATACCAACGGCCACCACCCTTTTCCCTTCCGTGGAACCACTCCCCCTCACCCGATCTAGCCTCCCACCATCCGGAAATCCCCATATCGCCTCCCAATCTCAGATCCGTGGTAGATTGTTGCAGCCCTATTTAATTTCTAGATTTTATATTACTTGTTATTTGTGGAGATTGGTTGTTGTTGGTTATTAGATATTGCACGCGTGTGGAACTCTTGCTTTAAAGGAATTACAGTTTATTATCATTTGCCTGTGAATCTCTAACTTGCAGGAAGGAGTTATTCGCCGTGCGCTCTTGCTTTGGCCCTCCACGCGGAGGAAAGCCTATGCTTGCTTTGCTCTAATAAATTATTCTGTCTTGCACGTGAAAGTATTTTGTGTTGGATTTAATTATTTATTATCTAATTTAGACTCAATCGTCGGACTTTGCATAGCATGTAGGCTTAGGTCATCACTTACCCGCCGCCTATAGATTCGTCCTGCGTCAGGTACCTTCCCTTAGAGTAGACGCAGACGACAGATCCGATGATGGCTCAAGAATCCTGATAGGGGGCCGTGCGTTTGATCCCTTAGAACGACGAGAGTAAACCTGCAAAAGGAGGAACACGAGGTTTCACTATAGGAGGAGCAGGAGATGACACATGAACAGTATGAGACAGAGTCATGTGAGGCAGATACATCAGAGGAAAAGGTAGCAGGGTAGTAGATAGAGAATCAGTGTGAGGTAAGGAGCTCACTTCCATCCTAGGAGAGGACCCCCCTCCCCCCTCGAAGTGAGTGCCAATAATAACTCTCAGATTCATGGAACGTGACATCCATGGTTATAAAGACCTTCTTGTGAGTTGGATCAAAGCACTTATACCCCTTTTGAGTCGGGGAATATCCAATGAAGACACTTATGAGCACGAGCATTAAGTTTAGTTTTTTGATGATTATGTACAAAGCAAACACATCCAAACACTCGAGGTTGCAAAGTGAAAGACGAAACCTGAAGAGTGTGAAGGGGAGTTTCAGACCCAAGAACCCGTGAGAGCATACGATTAATCAGGTTGGCAGCAGTGAGAATTGAATCCCCCAATATTACTTGGGAAGGTGCATCTGAAGAAGGAGGCTCCGAGCAACTTCTAAAAGTTACGGTTCTTGCGTTCAACCACTCCATTCTGAGCAGGTGAGTAAACACAAGACGTCTGATGGATAATGCCATGAGTAGCAAGATAGTGTTCGAAGTGAGAATCAATGTACTGCCGACCATTATCAGTTCAAAATTTTTTAATAGAGGTGTCAATTTGTGTAAAAATCATCTTGTGAAACCGTTGGAATAAGGAAAAAACTTCAGTTTTTGCTTTCATGAGATAAAGTCACGTAGTGCGTGAGAAGCAATCAATGAAAGTTACAAACCAAAAACATCCATAAATAGAAGCAACTGAGCAAGACCCCCAAACATCACTATGTATAACATGAAAAGGAGTAGGACTACGAGATGAAATACGATTAAAAGAAGCACGATGTTATTTGCCAAGTTCACACACATCACAATGAAAGTTATCAACAAATGCAGACGATACAGTAAGAAATAATTGTTTCATAGACATAATAGAATGATGTTCGAGGAGACAATGCTAAGACTCCAAAGTGTCCGCCTGATCAACATGAAGAGCATGAGGAGAAGTAGGAGAAAAGGAATTAAACACGTAGAGATCATCCGCCAGACTACCATATCCAATCACCGTTCCCGTCTTTAGTTCCTGAAAGACACAAGAGGAGGGAAAGGTCACTGAACAGTTCATAGAGTTGGTCAGGTGACTAATGGAGAGAAGATTACGAGTAAACTTGGGTACATGAAGAACATAAGAAAGAGTAAGAGGAGCAGGAGATGGATCTTTTCCCAGCAATCGGGGAGAAGGAACCATCTGCAATGCTCACCTTGTCTCTATCAAGAAAGAGGAAGGTAAGACACAAAACCTGCAGCAGAGCCGGTCATATGATCGGTTGCTTCAGAATCTATAATCCAGTGGGTAGATGGACGGGAAGAAGCAACATAAGCACCTGAGGGTCCCTGATGAGCATATGAGGAGACAGAGGACTCTGTAGACTATCCCTGCATCAGGCGGCGGAATGTATGGATCTCAACGACAAAGAGAGAGAGACAACGAAGCAGATGGGGCAGTGAGAGGTACAGTCTCCTCGGAGGCATCAAACAGGTGAGCAGAGTGAGACTGAATAGAACGGCCCTGAGAACGACCATAACCGCGTCCTCCACGCGGTGTAGAATCCCCACGGGGGTTAGGAAAGCCATGAAGAAAAAAACAAGTGTCTCGAGTATGACGTGACTTCCCACGGGGGTTGGTCAATGACTTTAGGTCATCCGAATTCATTCCTAACCAATGCAAGTGAAGTCAAGACAATTTCGCATACATTTGGCAACACAAAAATTACAAGTAACTACATTGCTTTGAAACTAATACCGGGAGATTTGAAGGAGTGGGATGAGGACTGAGCAATAGGAAAAAAATTTCATAGTTTCTTAGGGTTTTAGGTTTAGGGCGGAGAGGAAAATATGAGAATGAGTTTACCTAGAATTACCACCAGAAGGAGAGAGCAAAAATGCGGGATGAGGATTGAACAATATCAGACAGTACTGGGAGAGGACGAGGCACCTGAATGAGGAGGGCTCTGGTTAGAAGGAGTGTTGTGTGTGCAAAATTGAATTTAGATATTTTTTGGGGGTGTGCAAATAGCCATATCGGTTGTGGTAATATAAACCATCTTTTGGTTGTAAAACTTCAATTTGATAAATGAAGCAGCAGGCTCTTATTATTTGCTATTTTAGGATTTAAAATACATGGTAATTACTTGCTTTCAAATGAGTTTTTTTTTTTAATTTCTTTCTTTTTTAGCATACATATGTATTGTTTTAGATAGTTTGTATGTGTGAGTAATTTATATACAAAGTCGAATCATTATGTACCCATTTTGAGCAACTTGTGGATACGTTTAGTTTTTTCAGTTTTTAAAAAAACTTAGAACAAGAACACGTTTGGTTATTGTACTTATTTCTTGCTTTCAGGAACATAAAATAGAAAACATGGAGATAAAAGAAAACAAATATATATATATACATATATATCTGTATATGTATGCATAGTATATAATAACATATTAGTATTTAAATATAATATTGTAATAAAAACAATAAAAATTATTAGTTTAATCATAATAGTAAGTAATTATTTTATATTCAGTTAAAATAAATTTGTTGAGTATTTAGGTCTTAAGGAACTCATGTATATATTTTAAGCTTTTAGCATATTAGGAGTTCAATATTTTATTGTATCCCTAATTGATTAATTATTCAGAAAGTATAAATTATATATAAATAGTTGGTTGCTAATTACTACTATTATTTATGAATAAATTATTAATTCCAATCTCAGATAAATCCCAGTGTCCACCCTTGACGTTTTTACCAAAAGAAAATACTAATATAATACTGTTGGCCAAAAACACTAGCTAGTAGGATTTTAAGTTATTCTATAAGAAACACCATAAAATGGAAAGTGTTGAGGAAAACCGAAAATGACTTTATTATTTTCAAAGAGCAAATATACCCTTTATATATGGAGGCGGATAAGGATAAAATGCGACAAGCGCTACATTACAGATGTTGACAAATACGGAGAAATAACAAATATTGTAACACTCCCCCTCAAGTTGGGCGTGAGATGTTGATCATGCCCAACTTGACAACAATCTTTCCAAAGGTACTACCACACATGCCTTTTGTGTGAATATCAACAAGCCGTCTATCTGATGGAACAAAGGGAGTACACATAACGCCCTTTTCAATGTTCTCTTTGATGAAATGTCGATCCACTTCAATATGTTTAGTACGGTCGTGCTGAACAGGGTTGTTGGCGATGCTGATTGCATCCTTGTTATCACAATACAATCGAATGAGTGCAACGTCAGGAAATCCCAGGTCACTTAACAAAGTACGCAACCAAAGACCTTCACACACACCATGAGCCATATCCCGGAACTCTGTTTCAGTGCTACATCTTGCCACTACATGTTGTTTTTTACTCCTCCAAGTAACAAGATTCCCACCATCATGTGTGCAATACCCAGAGGTAGATTGCCGATCGTCGATAGACTCGACCCAATCCGCATCGGTGTATACTTCAACATTTAGGCCCGAGTTTGGAGAAAACAAGATTCCACTCCCAGGTGAGGACGTGAGATACCTGAGGATTCTGTGGGCAACATCCACATGGCGTGTCTTTGGAGCATGCATAAACTGGCTGACAACACTTACAACATAAGCGATATCTGGATGGGTATGAGCTTGGTAGATCAACCTCTCCACCAGCCTATGAAATTCAAATATATATTCAATCTCCGTTCCATCATCGCGTCCCAACCTATGGTTTGCTTCAATTGGGGTATCAGAGGGTCTACAACCACTCATCCCAGTCTTCTCGAGTACGAACCATGGCCTCATCAACAGGGCTAACAAAAGTGAGGGAATCAAAATGATGGTATTCCTGGTACAACCGAGTATCTCCAAATAGTAGTCAGATGGAGGACGATCACCCTGATGGAGTAAGGATATCTTCCGTCTCAATTGGAAGATCTGAGCGGCATTAACTTTTCGAGAATAAGTGGCCTCCGCACGCCGCCAAATATCGGCAGCAATATCCAAAAATAAGTAGTTGCGAGCAATGGACTCCTGCATGGAATTCGTGAGCCAAGACATGACCAAGGAATTCTCTGACTCCCACTGAAGCCAATCGGAAGAGGTGTGCTCCGGTGCCTTAGTTTGACCATTGACATAACCGAAGAGGCGACGACTCTTAAGTGCCAAGGTGATGGAACGGGACCATGAGAGATAATTAGCATAATCTAAATGAATGGTAGTAATCTGCGGAGTATTATGATCATGACTCCCACGGAGAGAACTCGAAGGAGGAAGAGATGATGAGGAGGGAGCAGGAGAATCATTGATGCTAGACATAGTGGCTCAAGAATAAAAATCTGGAGACCACCCACAACTTAAGGCATCAAAGAGCGTCGGATTGTGCCAAGCAGATGCAACTATAGAAGGGGAGAGGAAGAGAACTCTACTCCATCAAACAACTGAAAAACAAGGCAAGCGACACCAGAAGGAAGCAAGGGCTTCACTGCATGGCCGGCGCTGGAAGAACATCGACTATAATGGCGGAGCGGAGGGGAAAGACGCTCTGGCTGGAAGAGGGAAGGTGTTCTGGCTGGAAGCGGGAATGCGCTCTGGCTGGAAGAGGAACGACGCTCTGGCTGGAGCGGAGGGGAACCGCCGACTGGAAGGGAAGGCCTGTAGTCGTCGATTGCGAACGAGTCGAGCGAGAGAGATCTGAGAGTCCTGTTAGATCGATCGCAGTGGGCGAGCGAGACGCGGCGATCGAACGAGCCACACACGAACGAAGACGGAGGCGCGAGCATCGGTTAGGGCACCAGGAGTCGTGGCTCTGATACCATGTTGAGGAAAACCGAAAATGACTTGATTATTTTCAAAGAGCAAATATCCCCTCTATATATGGAGGCAGATAAGGATAAAATGCTACAAGCGCTGCATTACAGATGTTGACAAATACGGAGAAATAGCAAATGTTGTAACAGAAAGTATTTGATTATGTGTGGATCATGCATGTTCTGAGTGCATTGTTGGCATTTTCATTTAAATGATGGAGGGCCTGTAATTATAAAGAATGTACTGTCATGTACTGGCCTTATGCATGAACTGAAAAATGTATGCTGATGCAAAATTCTTTTTATACTTGCTGTGACATTTTTTGTGCACTTTATTCCTGATACCTGAGCTTTGGCAATTTCCTTCCTTGATATGTTTCAGCAATGCTATTGAGTATTGTTTAATTTAATTTTTTGATACAGGATGGAAGCAAGGGTTCTAGAATTGAAAAGGGTTTATACCACCCTGAGGGTATTAATTGATGTCTTAGAGTTGCTTGTGGGAGATTCTGTTACTGATGGAACAACTAGGCTTATAATGGACGAGGTTAGTTCTTATGGAGTTTCGGATTTAAGTGTGCGTTAGTTTACATTAAGCCTCATTGTCAGATTGATTTTTCCCTGTTTACATCAGCTTACATACATACCTGTATCTAAATGTCTATATCTTAACATGTGTTTATGATATATGTTGTTTTTGTATAGCTGTACACCTATGTATGCATATCTGTATAAGTTGTGTGTACGCTTGCATATATTGACGCTAACATTTTTGTAATATCAACTTGAACATTTTAGAATCTACTAATAGCGTGAAAGTCCCTTAATCAGCGTAGTTCCATAATATGATTTTGATTTTGGATGCGGACATCTAAATAATTCGCCTATTTATGGAGCAACTGAATTCATTTCAGTTGATATTATTTAAAATTTTTAATTCTTTACATTTGATTCCTATTTACATGTTCCATTTCAGGTAAAAAAGATAAAGAAAACTGACGCCACATATGGTGGGGACCTTAAGCCATACAACATTGTTCCTTTGGATTCTCCTTCCGTAACTAATGCAATTGGTTTTTTCTTAGAAGTAAGTCTTGTTCTTGTGCAAAATTCCTGTATTTTGGCTCATATTCAAGGACAGATTCTGAGAATATGTTTTATTGATTGATTCTGGTAGCAATTTGATTATGCTCATGTATCTCTACTGTATAGATTTAGGTGAATATAATTTAGCACATGAACTAACAACATTATTTTGCTATCTTTTGGAAAGAAAAAGAGAGACTTAATTGATTTATTCATCCCAAAAGGGGGGCATTATATAGGACTTACATGGACTCTTAAAAATAAAACTACAATGTGGGACTAAACCCAAATATACCTAAAGACTCTAATAGACCGACATTGACTCGATATTTCCAACACTCCCTCTCAAGCTGAAGGGGGGACCCTTCAGCTTGGAGACAACAAATAACGTCAATGGAGGTAGATGATGCGGGACAAATCATCAGACGAGCCGCCGGGGGAAATTCCAAATCGGGGAATCAAGTCGGGGACATAGCCACACACGACATTGATCCACACGACGCAGGACCCACACGCGAAGTGGACTCGCTGGAAACCGGTCAACCAACATCAACTACACACACAACATACGAGAAAAGGAATGAAAAATGAGGTGCAAATCATCACTCGAGCAACCGGGGATAATCCGCCGGGGATAATCTGTCGGGGATACATCCGCACAAGAGCGGTCCCACATGTCACAGTCCCACACGATGCAGTTCCACACGATACAACTCGATGAGACAAGAACACCAACATAATCGCTCCCCAACACATGACCAATCGAAAGACAAATATGGGAAGACACAAACTCACATATAACAAAATCCTAGAGGCCGTGTGGGACTAAGGCGAACAACGGGAAAGATCATTCGGGTTGCCCACATCCCAAACACTCCCCTCACGTGGGACACACATGCATGAAGACATAACATGACCATATTAAGCAAATAATAGCAACAGACAATTAAAAGCACATAAAAATGACAAAAAAAACTATCACGAAGCTTCATCATCAGCGAGATATCAACACCCGGAAGAGGTAGCAACGGCCGGAAGCGATAGAAACCAGATGGGCAGCGACAGGAGTCGTCCGGAATCATCAGAAAATTGAGCGCAGCGGCTGACAGGAGAGGAAACCGCAGCTGGGCTCGACATCATCACTGCATCGACAGGAAGATCAGAAAACAGTGAGAGGATCTGGAGAAGAAGCACCTTCGTCGTCGAAAGATGGAAGCCTCGATGTCTTTGCTCCATCAGAGGCTAGATCGTCAAGTGGAAGCGTCGATGGAAGTGGAAGAACGTCTGGATCGACGACGAAGCAGCCACTGGGAGCGTCGAGCACGGGATCTGCGACTGAGTTCGAAGACACCAGTGCAAGAGCGAGAGAGACGGGAATCGAGAAGCCCCATCACGAGAGAGAGAGAGAGAGACGGGAACATCGGCATGCGAGATCTTGCTGACGACGGGATCGTGGCACGGGAACAAGAGCCGACTGAAAGAGCCTTCCCGCCGAGGGGAGAGACGATCGCTCCTGTCTCCGGAATCAATCGACTATTCCGTCGACGGGAGCGGGGGCATACGGGCTCGACGGGAGCCCAAGCAGCGCCGGTTGATCGGATCGAGAGGCGGAAGAGGCACAAGAGAAGTTGACCGGCCAACAGGGGGATAAGGTTTTCACGAGCAAAAAATAATCAGCTCTGATATCATGTTTGAAAGAAAAAGAGAAAGACTTAATTGATTTATTCATCTCAAAAGGGGGGCATTATATAAGACTTACATGGACTCTTAAAAGTAAAACTACAATGTGGGACTAAACCCAAATATACCTAAGGACTCTAATAGACCGACATTGACTCGATATTTCCAACACTATCCATATAATACAAATATATTCAGAACAAAGAGACACATCGATAGTTTAGGGCAAACTCTAAAATTATATTGATTAAATAAATAAAGCATAATATTATTCTAACAAGACATGAGCGAGGGAACTGCGAGAGGTATACCTTTGGTTTGCAAGTGCGACATCGATACCAATTTGGGCTTGGGTTGAAATTATGGTTGGATGGAGTTGTACGGGCCTTGGAGACTCTTGGGTTGACTGTGGACTGGGGTACTGGCTCCTGGTTGGCTCAGAACAAAGCAATGGAGGAAGGAGATGAGCGGAGGAGTCTTAACGAGCTCTTGGGGTTGAGAAGAGGGTGGCAACGCAGTGGTCTGGCTGTAGCGGTGGGGGGAGGTGAATGAGGTGGTCGGACGCTGGTTAGAGGAGGGTTCTGGAGGTGGTTGGAGGGGTGTCGACCGCAAGAACAATGCTGGACTAATTGACAATCGAAGGAGGAGGATCTGGATGTTTGATCGCGATAAGGGTGGCGTCAGGCTGGACGACAGTTGGCAGAGGAGGGGTCGTCCCTGGCCGATCGAAGGCCGTCGAGGATGAAGGTCGTCGGGCAGGAGCGGCGAAACATAGGAGGAATTCTCTGTTTCATTCTTTTCCTCGCTGATTTCATCGTAGGGTCAAGAGTGGATTTTATAAAAAGTGATTTTAATCGAGCGCTTAATTTGAAAAGATGTACATGGAATAAAATCTTAGGTTGAAAAGGAAATGCAATAAAATTATTTATTGTGGGGATTCTCGTTAAATACTTTTAAAATCAAAGATTTATATTCTTGTTTCTTTCCTGAATTTCCGATTTCTTACAAAAATACTTGATTTAATTTTAATTTCATCGTTTGCCTAAACTATCACCTTACCTAATTTGACCATTTTTTATTCCGGATCTTACTTGGCGATCACCCCACTAATTCGTAACAATGATTGCGCGATATGCACGATTCAAGATAAACTGATACATGCGTGAACATAAACAATTGTATGGGTGATAAAGAAATAAATGTACGCTAACACGTGCGATATATGCAAGTAAAAATAAAATAAAAGTGCAATGATGCGACGTTGGTTGCATCACTCCTGCTCCCTTCCAAGGCCTCCTCACTCACATATATAGTGAGAGGGAAAAGTTCCACAATATTTCTGTTATGCCCCTGACCCAGGCTACATGATTTGTGAGTAAATTAAGGTATGCAAAAAGATAAAATGCGAGTAATAAAGATACAAAGCAAAAGAAGAAGATACAATGCAAGAAGAAGATGCATGTCGTCCTCGGCCACATGATCCGACAATGTCAGAAGATGCCGAGTGAGATCGAAGATGAAATGAGGGATTTCGCTTTTGGACTAGAGCGCAGTTTTTACCGACGATATTACAAGAGCTGAACTCGTGAACTCCGGTGTCGATTGGAGTTTGTCGAGATTGGTGAAGATCGATAGAAGTGGCGGGGCGATGCCTGACAGTGTGTTGGCAGAGCAGAACTAGCGGGTGAGTTGAATTGGGCAATGCCTATGCTCTGATACTGTCACGACCCGTCTCGACAAGAGTCAGAGTGCGCTTCGGGGCGGGCCGTGATGCCACACGCATGGGCGAAAAGAAATCCATGCCTGCTAAGGCGGAAGCAGAAGTACTACAAATAGTTTTAAAAACAATTACTTTTGATTAAAACAGGTTGATTTATTGCGGAAGCTTTAAAACATGATAATTTGAAACAGGTGCACATGCATTTTAGTAAGAGCTCAAGATACAAGTTTTGAAACAGATTTTTGTGCAGTGTTCATCGCAGATAAATGAGCATGCAAAACATGATAAATTCTAGTACATATAATATTTAGCCTAGCAGTTGTCCATGAAACAAGAGAAAATGGCTGATCGTAATTACTACATAGCATAAATATCTGACAGTAAAAGAAATGAAACATAAATACAAAACCTGAAACTTGACGCAGATCGGCCTCAGCGAGCAGGCGGCGCATGCGCAAACACTAAGGCAAATCCAAAACAAGAAGGAAAAGCCTCAGAACATTGATATAAACAGGAGTAAAGCTAAATAAAAAATACGAGCAGGAGAAAACAAAATATTTGTTTACCGATTTTCATGAAGCAGAGCTAACAAGACAGAGCAAGTGAGACAAGCAGAAATATCCAGAATTATTAGACTACTCCGAAGTATAGCCTAAACATTTATTTTGCAATGACATAAGCTGTAATCGTTGAAATGCGTAGGTGTTTATAGTGAGTGCGCATGGTTCACACTCAAGTCCAAGTGTAAGACTTACTAGAATAAGAGTATTTCCTGCTTACCGTGACCATGCAAACAAGATGATGCACCACCTAAACCCTAGTTTTCAAGATTTGCTTATGACACTCAGGACCTAAGCGATTCATGTAATAACATAAGTTGTAACATGTGAAAGTGTAGGTGTTTTTGTTTGACGCGCAGGATTCATGATTCAGACAGATTCAAATACGGATTCAGGAGATTCAGAAATTTATGCTCGCTATGATCGGTCCTTTGTTCCCATTAGGGATTCAAGAGGGAACCCAAGTCAAGGAGTTGCGTCAGTTAAACCCTACCTTTCAATGTTTACTTGTGTTATTAATGATTTAGCGCAGGATTTCGTGGATTCTATCATATCAAGACATGTAGCCAAGATACTGATTCAGATATACAAAAGTATATATTTTACAAACGTGAAACAGGAGGAATCAAGTTATAGAACATTATTTAACCAAGTCTTGAAACCAGACAGGCATAAGAAACAAGATTCGATGACTCAGAGAACTCGATAGAGAGTTTTGAAGCTTGCAGATTCAAGTATTTACGAGTAATGAGATTACTATATATCATTTTCTAGGATACCAAGCATTCATTCAGGTTAATCCATTCCAAGACACGATTAACTTCTAAGTAAACATGTGTACAGTCCGAATATGATAGAAAAACACCGATCATATACTTGCTAACCAGAAATCATTACTATTATTATCATGACGCTTGTTACACATGCTCAACAATCTACCATTCCTTGAATTATCCATCAAATAAGAAATTTATTCATCTAGGTGACTAATCAAAATAACATCATTCATGTTCACGAATTCGTGTCATTTCAAACACGTGAAATCTCAATTTATTAACAAGTCAAATCAGGAAATCTAAGATCTAGATTTATTCGATGAAACATGGATTCAAGGGTGAAACATATAATTATGAGAACAAACATATGAATTGCAGTTCAATGTTTGCAAGAGAGAAGGATCTCTACTTGCCTTAAATGAGGCTGAATCTGACGGCGGCGGTGAAGCGGCGCAAGCAAAAACAGAAATCACATTTTGAACCTGATCAAGCACAACGAAAGCGATGCAGCATAAATTATTACGCGAACACATGCTTTCTACGACGCGGAATTTTAAACTACGGGGTTTTAGCAGATTTTACCTCCCTCATAAGTGAGGGGAGAAGATATTACCACGCGGAGACGGAGACTTGGCGGCGCCTAGGTTGCGGAAACCCTAAATCGGAGAGGGTTTTGCGTGATCCCACCAATGGAATCGAGGAGCGGCACCGGAAATCGAGAACAAGACACAGTTAGACGATTATAAAAGGGCAAAAACTTAAAATCACAATTTGCACGCAGATCGGGGCACTAATAAATTATTAGTGGTTATGAAAATCTGAATATGAGGGTTTGGGTGGAGAATCTTACCCATAGGAACCAAATCTGAGTCCAACATCCGAGAGGAGGGTTCGAGCAAAACCCTAGGGCGAAATCGGAGCCCAAGGAGGAGAGGGTGGTTGTCAGCCCTTGAAGAGGAGGGCTGCTGCCGGCCCTTGAAGAGGGCTGCTGGAGGTTGCCAGCCCTGGAAGGGGGAGAAGGAAGAGTCGGCCATGGCAGAAGGAGGAGAAGAAGGAGAGCTGCCGTCGATCTTAAGCGCAGAGGAAGAAGAAGAGAGGCAGACGCCGGCTGGAGGTGGATCCGGGAGCAGGAGGAGGTGCAGGAGGCGTCGTCCACGGCAGGAGGAGGCGGCGCCGACGAGCAGGGAGGCAGAATGAGCGGCAGAAAACGGAGCGGGAGGCGCGCGGGAGACGGGGCTGCGGGAGCCCTAGCCGAGCGGGAGACGGGATTTAACTGGGCTGAGCGCTTGCGACTTGCGGGATTTAAACCGGGGGGGGGGGGAGCTGGGGTGCGGCTAGCCATTAGGGAATTAGAAGGGGAAGGCTTGGGCTGCGGATAGCCCTTTCTATGATTTATTTTATTTTTTAGGGTTGTTACAGATACCAAATAGAAAATAAAATCCAATACATTATTCACATAACTCCTACCCATACATATACATGGGTTAGGGGAACCATAAGTTACAGAAATGTCATTAAATTGGATATTAATATTATGTCTAATAATTTGTGACTTGTTATATATTCAACTATTAATTATGAGTCATTCATGTAAATGTAAATTTATTAAGCATGCAGTTAAGTTTACCCGATCTGTTACACTTACACATTCGCTTAAGGGGACCCCCTCGTCAGAGCCACCCGAGCGCACATGGAAGCCGCCATGATAAATTCATGGTGGAATATAATATTTTGTAAACATTAGCTCTGCATGCCTGGAGGCGTCCTTTCCAACGGTTGTCAGCCCCACCTGAAAAGGCTCCTCCTTTCCCACACCACCCGCTATCACTCTCCTACTAAAGCTGCCAAAACCCACCTTCTTCCTCACTTCTTTTGTACCAGTCTTTTCCTCCCCCCCATGCCGCCGCCAAATTGAGCACCTTTTTCCTACCCCTAGCTGCCAACGCCCAACCCTTCTCTATAGCACCAGCCTTCACCCACACATCCCTAACCACTCTAGCTGTCCCATCTATTCTCATTACCCACTAATAACACCCAAAACCTCACTCATTTATTTTCTTCCTTTTTTTCACCACTTCTTCCTTCGTTCCCCTCATCGCTCGTGCAACAGACGCCTCTCATCCAAGATCCCGTCAAAATATTAACACTCAATCTTGTGGATAAGGTCAATTTTCAAGGGCGGTATGTGTTACACTCACATATTTGCCTAAGCGGACCCCTTGTTTGAACCACCGGAGCGTGCACATGGAAGCTGCCATGATAAATTCATGGTGGGATATAGTATTTTGTTATTAATTAGTATGAATTTATTTGTTAATATTAATTAATGATTATTAATTAATATTGATTTATTAATTATATTAATTAAGGTATGTTGCCCCTTTTTAATATGTGTGCCCCCACTTATCTATATATGGGGGAGGGGTATGAGTGTTGAGGATCTTTTGGGATCTCTTGGTTTAGGCTCTCTTGTGAGAGAAACTCTTTGGAGGACCCAACCTCCGAGAGTTGGCTGAGGCTTGCCTCCAGATTATATCCCGTGTGTTTGTTTTAGTTATTGTAATTTGCTTTAAGTGCTCATTTCTCTCGTCTCATGATTGCAGAAAGTTCTTGTTCATAACACAATCAACAACAACAACACTCAAGCCTTTCTCCCACCATAGTGGGGCCGGCTATATGGATCCTTTGTCTCCATTGTGCCCTATCTTTAATCATAGCCTCACTAATGCCTAAGTACATCATATCTTTCCTTATAGTTTCATTCCAAGTCTTTTTTGGTCTACCCCTCCCCCGTTTAACATGTCTGATAACTAAACTCTCACAACGCCTAACAGGTGCCTCTAATGGTCTCCTATGTACATGTCCAAACCATCTTAAACGAGCTTCTCACATCTTCTCTACCATTGGCACCACTCCTGTCTTATCCCTGATACATTCATTCCTAATTATATCCAGTCTCGTGTGACCACACATCCACCTTAGCATTCTCATCTCCGCAACTCCCATTTTTGCTCATGTACACCATTCACTGCCCAACACTCGGAACCGTAGAGCATTGCTGGCCTAATTGCAGTACGGTAAAACTTGTTTTTAAGTTTTAATGGTACTTTACGATCACATAAGATCCCAGGTGCGCGTCTCCACTTCAACCAACCTGCTTGGATTCTATGTATCACATCTTTATCTACACCTCCATCTTTTTGAATTATCGATCCCAGATATTTAAAACACTCATTGCAGGAAATATCTTGGATCACTTAAGAAAAATAGCCGGCAATATTGAAACATTAATGAGGATATAATAATCTTTTATTAATGATAACTTGTAACGGGCGCTATTTTTCAAAAGGTGATTGATGCAAAGGTTGCTGTCTACATCAGTTATTCACAGAAAATAATTATTTCGTCTAATAACTATTTTTCATTGTGAAAAACTTGCATCCCTGGGCTGCCTTCTTTTTTGTTGCCAAGTGATTTGTTTAATTTTAAGTGATCCATCATTTTTTGTTCGGGTTTCTGTTCAACCCTTTATCAACACGTTATTTTTAGATTTATTAAATTCAACGGCAAAAGCACGGCATGAATATTGGATAGTTACTGTTATCAACCATTTATCTATTCCTGCTCAGTGGTTAAACTCCTTTTTATGTTTATTCAAGTGTTAATTATATTGAAAGGGAAAAGTAAATGTGTTTTATTCATCCATAGCGGGTTTATATAAAGGGTTACAATAGAGACATAACAACTGACCGACAATGTGAGACTAAACCACCTTACAAGAAATAGCACTAATAATAATAATCTCAACACCCGCCTCAAGTTGGGCTTGTGATGTCGACCATGCCTAACTTGTACATAATCCCTTGGTGAGGATGTCTGCCAATTGTTGTTCGGATGGCACGAACGGAGTGACCACAATGCCCCTGACTATATTTTCCTTGATGAAGTGTCTGTCGATCTCAATGTGTTTTGTTCAGTCGTGTTGCACTAGGTTGTGAGCAATGCTGATGGCAACCTTGTTATCACAATACAATTTGATAGGCTCGCTTCTTTTAAGGCCAAGATCTTTCATGATGATTAGGATCCATAGTCCTTCACAGATCCCATGAGCCATAACCCTGAACTCTGCCTCAGCGCTAGATCTGGCAACCACATGCTGTTTTTTGCTCCTCCAGGTAACTAAATTTTCACCCAACATAGTGCAATATCCTGACGTGGATCGTCGATCCTTAATTGATCCGGCCCAATCTGCGTCAGTGTAAACCTCAACAGTCAGCTCTTTATTTGGTGAAAAAAAAGATGCCCTTCCCAGGCTAGGACTTGAGGTATCTGAGGATACGATGAGCAACATCAACATGACAGGTCTTTGGAGAGTGCATATATTGGCTGAGCACTCCCACAACATAGGAGATGTTGAGTTTGCGACAAGTAAATCGGTTTTCCTACAAGCCTCTGAAAACTGGGAATGTCTTCAACCATTTCACCATCATCTCTTCCAAATCTGTGGTTGGCTTCAATCGGGGTGTCAGCCAGTCTACACCCACTCATTCCGAAGCTTCTAGGAGATCAAGTATATATTTTCTCTGCGATATGAAAATCCCATATCTGGACCTCGCAACCTCATCCACATAAACTATCAGAGCTGTCAACTTCTCTTTATTGTGTTTGATGAAGAGGGTATGATCCGCATTACTCTGGGAGTACCCAAAGCATGTCATGTCCTTGTGGAATCTATCAAACCATGCTCTAGAAGATTGTTTCAGGCCATATAATGCCTTTTTCAGCTTGCAAACCTTACCTTCAAATCCTTTAGGAGAAAGACCAGGAGTAGGGCTATATATACCTCTTCCTCCAGATCACCATGAAGAAATGCATTCTTCACATCAAGTTGGCTAAGATTTCATCCCTTACAAGCCGCACAGGATAGGAGAACCTGTTATGGGCTTGGATCGTTGCCGGGTCGTTGGAGGTGGAGATACAAAGGGCAAGCCCTAGAATGGTGGAGGAGGGGATGAGAGAAGAAGAAAACCCTAGAGGGTGGAGGAAGGAGAGAAAAGCTTAGAGAGAGAGAGAGGAATTTAGAGAGAGGAGAGAATCTTTTCATAATTCATTTCATAATTTCAAATACATGAGATGGGTCTAATATATAGAACCCCCGGGGGCAACCCCGTAATTACATCGGACATATAAAATATTAAAAATGCATAAAGAGTAATATAATAAGACTTGACCACTCTAACTTGACTCAACCATAATAAAAACTCAACCTAATAAAGACTCGATACAACATACTACTAATATAATAGGATAACTGACGGTGGATCATAACACCTAACATTCCACCCGTCCTTCTTTTTGAGCTTGTCCTCAAGCTCAAACTTCAGTAAGATGTGCGGTTTCTCTGGTTCCTTGATCTCGCGCCAAAATAGCGCCTGGTTGTCCGTCGCGGTGGCGGCGGCGGCGAGGAGTAGCGACGACGCCTGTGGGAAGACGAGTGGCGGAAGGACTGAGGCCGGATGGTCTAGCGGAGCTCTGGGAGGCCGGAGTAGCAGGGCCACCGAAGGGGCAACGGCCGGCAAAATGAAGGGGTCCGGCGGAAACGGCGGTGTGGTGCGAGGCAGTAATGGCCATGCGACCGAAAGGGCCGACGGAGTAGTGGCGGGCAGCGGAGGCAGCGGCGTGGTCGGAGACGACAGAGGCGGCAGGGGCGGCGACGACGGCGGTGACGGGGACGACGGCGGAGGCCGCACAAGTTGTGCGGGCTTGGGGAGCGGGACCGGAAAGGCGGGGGCCGGTGGTGTAGGCGGCGGTGGAATCGGCCTCGGGAGGCGGTCAGAATAGGCCGAGGAGGCGGCTGAGGAGAGCCGCGGAGCAGAGTGTACCGTAGGTGACGGTGGAGTGAGAGGAACCTCGGCGAGCGGAGGAGGGACAGCTGGCGTAATCGGCGGTCCGAAGCGGCCCGACGTGAGCCATTTGTCAATGGTGGTGTTGAGGCGAGATGCGGAAGCCTGAAGGGGCTGCAACATGTCCCACAACTTCGAACAAAGGGCGGCTTCGTCCGCGGCGCTTAATTGTATGTCGCGCATTTGCATGTTCATCATTTGAAATATGGAGAGGGGGTGCAGTTAGAAAGAAGGGGTGTTGGTTGGAAGAGACAGAAATGAGTTAAATTAAAAAGAGGGTTGGGGGTGGGGTGGCGTGTGCAGGAGGAAAAGTTATACAGACAAAAGCCAATAAAAATAGGAATGGGAGAGGTGGCGTGTGCAGAGGGAAGGCAGATAAGAGGGAATAAAAAAGAGCGTAAATTTGGGGGGGGGGGGGCTCGAGGAGGCGGAAGCGGGAACCGCCACTTTGCGGAAATTTGCAGGCGGAAATTCTGCGGCTCGAAAGGGCAACGGCGTCGGCGGGAGTTGTCTGATGGCGACGGCGAAGGGGAAGCGAAGCAGCGGCTGTGCTGGGCTCGCGATAGGGGAAGCCGACGTCGTCACTACACTACGGCAGTAGGGCACGGCGGATTTGTGGATGCGGATGCTGGTAGGGTCGACGGGATCAGAACTAGATGGAGGTGGATGGCGCAGGAAGACGTTGGCGGAATGTTGCCGTGACAGGAAGACGCAGGAGGGGATCTTCTGGTGTCGTGGAGAAGTTGCTGGACGCCTGGACGGAAGGAGGCAGGGCACTTGGGCTAGGCGGCGACGGGAACAGCAGTGGCGTGGAAACGTGCAGCGGCGTGGAAGGGGAAAGTGGAGGCTGCGGCTGACAGTGGATTGGCTGTGCGGAGAACAGGGGAGGCGGCGGCTGTGGCTTGCGGAAAAACAGCGGAGGCGGCGGTTCGTGGAGTAGCGGAGAGTAACGCCGAGGAAGGATGGCTCTGATACCAAATTGTTATGGGCTTGGATCGTTGCCGGGTCGTTGGAGGTGGAGATACAAAGGGCAAGCCCTAGAATGGTGGAGGAGGGGATGAGAGAAGAAGAAAACCCTAGAGGGTGGAGGAAGGAGAGAAGAGCTTAGAGAGAGAGAGAGAGGAATTTAGAGAGAGGAGAGAATCTTTTCATAATTCATTTCATAATTTCAAATACATGAGATGAGTCTAATATATAGAACCCCCGGGGGCAACCCCGTAATTACATCGGACATATAAAATATTAAAAATGCATAAAGAGTAATATAATAAGACTTGACCACTCTAACTTGACTCAACCATAATAAAAACTCAACCTAATAAAGACTCGATACAACATACTACTAATATAATGGCTCTAACCTGGCTCTGATACCAAGTTGTTATGGGCTTGGATCGTTGCCGGGTCGTTGGAGGTGGAGATACAAAGGGCAAGCCCTAGAATGGTGGAGGAGGGGATGAGAGAAGAAGAAAACCCTAGAGGGTGGAGGAAGGAGAGAAAAGCTTAGAGAGAGAGAGAGGAATTTAGAGAGAGGAGAGAATCTTTTCATAATTCATTTCATAATTTCAAATACATGAGATGGGTCTAATATATAGAACCCCCGGGGGCAACCCCGTAATTACATCGGACATATAAAATATTAAAAATGCATAAAGAGTAATATAATAAGACTTGACCACTCTAACTTGACTCAACCATAATAAAAACTCAACCTAATAAAGACTCGATACAACATACTACTAATATAATAGGATAACTGACGGTGGATCATAACACCTAACATTCCACCCGTCCTTCTTTTTGAGCTTGTCCTCAAGCTCAAACTTCAGTAAGATGTGCGGTTTCTCTGGTTCCTTGATCTCGCGCCAAAATAGCGCCTGGTTGTCCGTCGCGGTGGCGGCGGCGGCGAGGAGTAGCGACGACGCCTGTGGGAAGACGAGTGGCGGAAGGACTGAGGCCGGATGGTCTAGCGGAGCTCTGGGAGGCCGGAGTAGCAGGGCCACCGAAGGGGCAACGGCCGGCAAAATGAAGGGGTCCGGCGGAAACGGCGGTGTGGTGCGAGGCAGTAATGGCCATGCGACCGAAAGGGCCGACGGAGTAGTGGCGGGCAGCGGAGGCAGCGGCGTGGTCGGAGACGACAGAGGCGGCAGGGGCGGCGACGACGGCGGTGACGGGGACGACGGCGGAGGCCGCACAAGTTGTGCGGGCTTGGGGAGCGGGACCGGAAAGGCGGGGGCCGGTGGTGTAGGCGGCGGTGGAATCGGCCTCGGGAGGCGGTCAGAATAGGCCGAGGAGGCGGCTGAGGAGAGCCGCGGAGCAGAGTGTACCGTAGGTGACGGTGGAGTGAGAGGAACCTCGGCGAGCGGAGGAGGGACAGCTGGCGTAATCGGCGGTCCGAAGCGGCCCGACGTGAGCCATTTGTCAATGGTGGTGTTGAGGCGAGATGCGGAAGCCTGAAGGGGCTGCAACATGTCCCACAACTTCGAACAAAGGGCGGCTTCGTCCGCGGCGCTTAATTGTATGTCGCGCATTTGCATGTTCATCATTTGAAATATGGAGAGGGGGTGCAGTTAGAAAGAAGGGGTGTTGGTTGGAAGAGACAGAAATGAGTTAAATTAAAAAGAGGGTTGGGGGTGGGGTGGCGTGTGCAGGAGGAAAAGTTATACAGACAAAAGCCAATAAAAATAGGAATGGGAGAGGTGGCGTGTGCAGAGGGAAGGCAGATAAGAGGGAATAAAAAAGAGCGTAAATTTGGGGGGGGGGGCTCGAGGAGGCGGAAGCGGGAACCGCCACTTTGCGGAAATTTGCAGGCGGAAATTCTGCGGCTCGAAAGGGCAACGGCGTCGGCGGGAGTTGTCTGATGGCGACGGCGAAGGGGAAGCGAAGCAGCGGCTGTGCTGGGCTCGCGATAGGGGAAGCCGACGTCGTCACTACACTACGGCAGTAGGGCACGGCGGATTTGTGGATGCGGATGCTGGTAGGGTCGACGGGATCAGAACTAGATGGAGGTGGATGGCGCAGGAAGACGTTGGCGGAATGTTGCCGTGACAGGAAGACGCAGGAGGGGATCTTCTGGTGTCGTGGAGAAGTTGCTGGACGCCTGGACGGAAGGAGGCAGGGCACTTGGGCTAGGCGGCGACGGGAACAGCAGTGGCGTGGAAACGTGCAGCGGCGTGGAAGGGGAAAGTGGAGGCTGCGGCTGACAGTGGATTGGCTGTGCGGAGAACAGGGGAGGCGGCGGCTGTGGCTTGCGGAAAAACAGCGGAGGCGGCGGTTCGTGGAGCAGCGGAGAGTAACGCCGAGGAAGGATGGCTCTGATACCAAATTGTTATGGGCTTGGATCGTTGCCGGGTCGTTGGAGGTGGAGATACAAAGGGCAAGCCCTAGAATGGTGGAGGAGGGGATGAGAGAAGAAGAAAACCCTAGAGGGTGGAGGAAGGAGAGAAGAGCTTAGAGAGAGAGAGAGAGGAATTTAGAGAGAGGAGAGAATCTTTTCATAATTCATTTCATAATTTCAAATACATGAGATGAGTCTAATATATAGAACCCCCGGGGGCAACCCCGTAATTACATCGGACATATAAAATATTAAAAATGCATAAAGAGTAATATAATAAGACTTGACCACTCTAACTTGACTCAACCATAATAAAAACTCAACCTAATAAAGACTCGATACAACATACTACTAATATAATGGCTCTAACCTGGCTCTGATACCAAGTTGTTATGGGCTTGGATCGTTGCCGGGTCGTTGGAGGTGGAGATACAAAGGGCAAGCCCTAGAATGGTGGAGGAGGGGATGAGAGAAGAAGAAAACCCTAGAGGGTGGAGGAAGGAGAGAAGAGCTTAGAGAGAGAGAGGAATTTAGAGAGAGGAGAGAATCTTTTCATAATTCATTTCATAATTTCAAATACATGAGATGGGTCTAATATATAGAACCCCCGGGGGCAACCCCGTAATTACATCGGACATATAAAATATTAAAAATGCATAAAGAGTAATATAATAAGACTTGACCACTCTAACTTGACTCAACCATAATAAAAACTCAACCTAATAAAGACTCGATACAACATACTACTAATATAATGGCTCTAACCTGGCTCTGATACCAAGTTGTTATGGGCTTGGATCGTTGCCGGGTCGTTGGAGGTGGAGATACAAAGGGCAAGCCCTAGAATGGTGGAGGAGGGGATGAGAGAAGAAGAAAACCCTAGAGGGTGGAGGAAGGAGAGAAGAGCTTAGAGAGAGAGAGGAATTTAGAGAGAGGAGAGAATCTTTTCATAATTCATTTCATAATTTCAAATACATGAGATGGGTCTAATATATAGAACCCCCGGGGGCAACCCCGTAATTACATCGGACATATAAAATATTAAAAATGCATAAAGAGTAATATAATAAGACTTGACCACTCTAACTTGACTCAACCATAATAAAAACTCAACCTAATAAAGACTCGATACAACATACTACTAATATAATAGGATAACTGACGGTGGATCATAACACCTAACAGAACCCTTATAGAATTCATCTTGGCGACTGGAGCAAAGGTTTCCTGGTAATCGATTCCTGCCGTCTGAGTGTAACCCCTTGCGACCAACCTTACCTTATATCTCTCCACGATACCCAGAGTGTTCTGCTTGACAGAAAAGACCCACTTACATCCCACGACAGTTTTCCCTTTGGGTAGCAGTACCAAGTCCCATATGTGATTTTTATCAAGTGCTTGCAGTTCTTCAAGCATAGCCTCCTTCCACCTGTCATCAGAAAGGGCATCCTGCCACGTTGTTGGAATGGAAGTAGCAGACAAGGAAGGGACAAAAGCTATATGGGAATCCGTCTGAGACAAATAAGAGATGAACTGAGTTAACAGATGTTGAGTACCTTCCCTTAGGGAAATGGACCCTGACGACAGATCAGTGGCCGACTCTAGGATTATGATAGGAGCCCGTGTATTTGTTCCAGTAGAACGACGAGAGTAAACCTGCAGGGGTTTGACCAGAGGAGTAGTAAGGGTAGGTACAAGAGGCATAAGAGACAAAGTCGAGGGAAATGGAAACAATGGAGGAATGGGTAACGAGGTGGTAGACTGAGTCGAATGAGAATCGGTGGAAGGAACAGAGCTCACTTCCAACGTAAAAGTCCGCCCCTGAAGTGAGTGCCCGTTATAGCTCTCAAATTCAAGGAACGTTACTTCTTTAGTTACGAAAACCTTCCTGTGAACATGGTCAAAACATTTGTAACCCTTTTGGGTAGGATAATAGCCGGTAAAGACACAATAGTGCGCACGAGCATTAAGTTTAGACCTGTGATAAATATGGACAAAACAAACACATCCGAAAACTCGAGGTTGCAGATTGGTAGGAGACACCCTAAGAGTGTGAAGGGGATTATTATACCAGATATAGGAGCGCATACGATTAATAAGGTATGCGACAGTAAGAACGACATCCCCCAATAATACTTGGGAAGGTGCATTTGGAGAAGAAGACATAGGGCAACTTTCAAAGGGTGGCGATTCTTGCGTTCAGCCATCCCATTTTGAGGAGGGGAGTAAACGCACGATGTTTGATGGATGATGCCATGATGAGCAAGATAATGTTTAAATTGAGAATCAATGTACTCGCGACCATTATCAGTCCGAAGAATTTTGATAGATGCATCAAATTGCGTATATCCATGTTGTGCGGGAGAAATAATCATTGAAAATTACAAACCAATGACAATCAGAAATAGAAGCAACAGGGCAATGCCCCCAAACATCACTGTGTATAAGATGAAAATGTGCAGAACTTGGAGAAGAAACATGATTAAAAAAAGTTACGATGATGTTTCCAAAGTTCACAAACATCACAATGAAAATTATCAATTAAGACGGTAGGTAAAGTAGGGAGTAAACGTTTCATAGACATAATAGAAGGATGTCCAAGGCGACAATGCCAAGACTTCAAAGTGTCCACCTGATCAGCATGAAGAGCCTGAGGAGGGGAAGCCGGAGTGGAAGAATCAAACACGTAGAGCCCATCCACCAGGTTACCAGAGCCAATCATCGTTTCCGTCTTCATGTCCTGGAAAACACAAGATGAGGGAAAAAAATGTCACAGAGCAATTCATAGAGTTGGTCAAATGACTAATGGAGAGAAGGTTGCGAGTAAATGTGGGTGCATGAAGGACAAAAGAAAGAGTGAGATAGGAGCAAGAGATGGTTCCTTTCCCAGCAATCAGAGATAAGGAACCATCCGCAATGCTCACCTTGTCTCTACCAGACAAAGGAATGTAAGACACAAAACCTGTAGAAGAGCCGGTCATATGATCCGTGGCTCCAGAATCAATTATCCAGTGAGTAGAGGAACGAGAAGATGCATTATGAGCACCTGAAAGCCCCTGATGAGCATATAAAGATGAGGACACAGAAGACTCCAGAGATTGGCCCTGCATCAGGCGGCGTAAGGCATGGATCTCATCAACAGACAGAGTTAGAGAAGGTGTAGGCTGGACAGGGAGAGGTGGTGTCTCCTCCGATGCATCAGACAGGTGGGTAGAGCGGGACTGAGTAGAGCAACCGGAACCACTATCGCCACGCGGTAGAGAACCCCCACGTGGTGTGGGAAAGCCATGGAGACGAAAGCAGGTGGCCTGGGTACGACGGGACTTCTCGCAGTAATCATAGAGCAAATGATCTTTGTCAAGGGACTTGGGCTTGGAATCTCGAGGGGCTCTACTGTCAAACTGAACAACCAGGGCAGAACCTTTCAAAGCAGTGTCAGGAGTCCATGTCTGTCGCCTATCAAATTCTTGCTGAACAGGACTGAAAACATCCGGAAGAGAGAGCAGAGGAGTGCGCCCAAAGATCTGAACACTGATCTGATCGAAGTCTCGATGCAGACCATGAAGTAACTCAAAAACTCAAAAACTCGGTTCACTTTGAAAAAACTCAAACTCGGTTCCTGTCTTCACGAGATGGGACAAAGAGCTCATCTGCAGGAGACACGAGAGTGAGAGAGTCGAAGTGATCATACTCTTGATACAACTGAGTGAACTATAGGTAGTAGACAGAGGGAGGGCGATCACCCTGACGAAGGAGAAAGATCTTCTACCGCAGCTGATAAATCTGGGCAGTGTTGCCCCGGCAGGAGTAAGTGGCCTCGACCCTCATCCAAATATCCGCGGCGGTCTCTAAAAAGAGATAATTCCGGGCAATAGAGTCAATCATGGAGTTAGTCAGCCAAGGCATAACGAGGGAATTCTCAGATTTCCACTGGACCCAGTCAGGAGAACCCTGGGCAGGTGCCGGAGTAGTGCCCTGAACATAACCGAACAACCTCCTGCTCTTCAAGGCTAGAGTAATAGCCCGAGACCACGAAAGATAATTGGAGCCGTCTAGACGTATTGTCGTGATTTGAGGAGTATTGTGGTCATGACCGGTTCGAGTGGAGCCACTAGACATCACAGTGGCTGAGGAAACGCCGACAACGGAAGAGAGAGTGGTAGACTCGTCCGTCACCGACATGATAGTCCAAGAATAGAAATCAAGAAGCCAAGGGAGGAACACGACAAACACCTAGATAGAAACTAGGATGACCTCATAGAGTGTGGAACGACACCAAGGTCATGCAGGAGCCCCCAAGATAGAGCGAAACCGGAAATGCCATCAGATTAGGGCCTCATTTTCGGTGCCAATAGGAGCGGTTGTGGCTGGCGGAAGGAGGCGCTGTGGCTGGCGGAAGGAGGCGCTGTGGCTGGCGGAAGGAGGCGCTGCAACTGGCAGAAGGAGGCGCTGCGGCTGGCGGAAGAAGCGCTGACTTGGAAGAGCCGCTGACCTACGGGCTTTTGCTGGCGGAAGACGCGCGCGCTGTTGCTGTGATCGATCGACGACGGAAGTGTCGCTGTGAGCGATCAACGGCGAATGCGGAATTGCGAGGAGACGGCAGATCGGATACGAAAGCCCCTGGGAGAAACCCTACGGCTCTGATACCATGTTAGAAGGGAAAAGTAAATGTGTTTTATTCATCCATAGCGGGTTTATATAAAGGGTTACAAGAGAGACATAACAACCTACGAAGCACGAATACTTAAAAATGCTTTGCGTATCGGCTCGAACGCGTATCGGATACGGGAAACACCCGGAAACGCGTTTTCGAAATGTATGAAGCGCAATATTTAAATTAAATAAAAAAATTAATTGGGAAACGCGTATCCCGCTTGTGGGATGCGCGTTTCCCGCTATTTTATTCACGGCGTCAGGCGCGCAGTCACGCCTCATTAATTTGATTGTTTAGGGTTCACACTCACGCGCGTTTCACGACCCGACCCCCGCAGCTTTGCGTTGTTCTCTCCTGACCCCCGCAATTTTGCGTTGTTCTCTCCCGACCCCCGCAGCCGAAGCTGCTGCCGCTCCACTGTCGCTCCAGATCACGCTCCCTGCTCTCGATCCCTCCGTGCTAGTAAGCTCCTCCTCCTCTTTTTCTTCTTCCTCCTCTTCTTCTTCCTCCTCCGCCTTCTCCTCTTCTTCTTCCTCAATGTGTACTGATAATAAATAATTCAAACTAAAATGTGTGTACTTGTAGGCACTATAAATAATGTTTGTGCTTTTGGACTTGATATACCTCACTGAATAATTGCATGAACTATTCTTCATATTTTCTCTTCCTGTGATATCCAATGCCTTCTCCTAGCCTAATCTTTCCCATTGTGCCTAAAAAACATGATTGTGCGTCAATTATTCTTTATTGAATGTAGTGACTGAGATGATACCTTAGTTTGTTAATTGTATTTTTTATGTTAATTAATACTTATATTATATATATGAAAAAAATTAAAAACGTTTCCCGTATCCGTATTTTTTTTATAAATCACGTTTCCCGTATCCATTTCGTATCGTATCCCGTTTCCGTCCCCGTGCTACATAGATAACAACGGACCGACAATGTGGGACTAAACCACTTTACGAGAAATAATACTAATAATAATAATCTCAACAAATTATTTGATGTGCATTCCATTTAGTAGGAAACCAGTCATCTTCTAGTTTAGAGTGCTAATCAATATATCTGCTAACTTTAAGTACAGCTATGAGTATGGAATTCTTCTATGTAATCTTAATTTGCTTCATCTAAGTGCTTCTTTTTGTTGTTGTTCTAAAAGTATTTGAATATTTTTTCTGGTACATGAAAGGAATCCTTTTGTGTGGAATGATTTGTTTTGTTACTTCAGTTTCTAATTTCTATGATATGCTTAACCTTCTATTTATGAGTATCTAACTGCTACTTTCTGTCAACTCCAACTGCTAGCATAATTGGTTGTTTTGCAGTTCATTTCTAGCATTATTTTGGTTTCGTTTTTTTTTTGTTGCAAAAACTTTTTGAATCCGAGCTGGTGCTAATTCAGCTTCTCTTGTTACTGCTTTTAAGCTTCCGCACATCAAATAATGATGTACTTACTATAACTTCATAAATATTTGAACGATCTTATGTCACATGTTTAGACTTCTTCCATGATAAGAAAACTACACTAAATGTTTCTAATCAGTAGTCCAAAAATACATATCTGTGGTCATGTAGGCAGGTTAGTGGAAGGAAAATCATACTTACATCTTTGCAATTTATTTTGTACTTATCCAATTGTTATGTTGGTATTTTGCATCCGTAATTCTAAATGTTCTTATTATCTAATAAATTGGAAATGGATGGATCTTTTAATAAGACATTCTCTTAGTGCATGCATTGACATCATGCTTGGCAACTTGTTATCTTATTCGCTAGAGCTATTGAGCTTGTATATGCCTGTCATGTGTTCTTTTACATGATAATATGATTGTTAAGAACTTAAGTTGGCTGGAAGATTTATTGGAAATTAAATCGAATTTTGGATTGGATAAAGATTAGATCCAACAAAATGATCCTATCCGAGAGCGGAATGCTTGTATTATATGTCATTTCAATTCGTTATTGAACAGGGCATGGATTGGTTTATGATAGATCAAAATCTAGTTTAAAATTGTATATTATGTTAGTTCTGTTGGTAATTTGTTTAAGGGTCCGTTTGGGGCAGCGTCGGGTCTCCGGTGCGTTCAGAGCTAACGCCAACGCCATTGCACGCCCCGTTTGTTTTTCCGCCATCCCTCGCCATTTCCAGCCGCCGCCCCCTACGAACTGAGAAACCCCTTCGTCTCTGAACCCGGCTCGCAATCACCGGTGGCTACCGCTGCTTCGCTCGCTCCCTCTCCAGAGCCCGGACGCCGCCCCAAATGGGCCCTAAGTTTTGGCTTGTTTTATATTAATTGAGTAAAATGCATCCTGAACTTCAGGATGGTCTGTGATGTTGGACTCATTGAATTCTTATCCATTCATCTTGTTTTTAGTTGGGCTGTTTTTTAGAAATAATCTAAGTTAAAACATATTATAATTTTTGCAGGTAAAAGCTGCAATGTCTGCAATCAGATATTCGTCAGATTTGCCAAGAATTCCTGCTGAATTTAATGCCCCCGAGCATAGAAATATGGATATATTTGATCTCCTAGAGTTTGTTTTTGGATTTCAGGTATGATTTTTATCTTGCACGGAAAAAATCAGTAGTTTCTGATTTTCTTTTTTCTGAATTATGATATGTTAGACATGTAAGGTGTTGCCCTCTTTCTTTGGGTTTCTTGCACACCAGATAAAATGGTCTATAAGGATTGCACTGAGTTTTGCAAACATTTCTAATTCTTCAAAAAATTGACGTACAACAAAAATCATATGTGCTATAATGATGTTATAAAATGTTACATATGATGCCGCGTTTGAGCAATTGTAAATTATTATTCAACGTTATTACACTCGAGCTACATTATCATACTCAAATTCATACAAGTAAGAGATTAGACTGACAGACTCATAGGCATTCACAATTCAAGGATATGACTCTTAACTGCTATTCTAAAAAATAGTTGACTTCACTCGGATACACTCCGTATTTGATATCAATTTTGAGTTGATTTTGAATTTGATACTCAAATCTAATATAAATGTAGTTTGTGTCTACTCAAAATGAGTATATATTGTAAAATTTAAGGTATAATACAGTTAGTGTATAAAATTAATTAAATGAGAGCTGATTTGGAGCTGTCTCTAAGTTATTTTTGAGTTGACTCGAAATCATTTAACCTTGTGTGTTATAAACCTTAAGTGTTAAAGTAAATGCTAGTTAAAGAGTAAGACAATAAATTCAGTGCACCTCTGTGGAATTCACTAAATCCATTATTTGTGCATCAATAGAGCCGTCAAATAGAGCCATTTTCTTCTAGAAGTAAGGTCAGCATAACGTACTCCCATAGTTCTATCTATCTACACTACAACTCTTGAAGTCTTCCCAAGAATTAGTTGTTTATGAGGAAGGTGGAACACTCAAATTCCTAAGTTTACAGAGGGGAAATCTCTTTGAGATTTATAGGTAGGTGGAATCTCAGCTTCCTAATTTTTCGAATCTGATTTCACCCTTAAGAAACTTGTGAATAAAAGACAAGAAAAAAAATCTTGCAAATGCATGCTCAAGAGAAAGAATACGGTTCTAAAGACATCAGTTTTGAAATCTAATGGTTTCATTAGTTAATAATGTGCAAAATAAAAAATTAGTAGCAATTTCAATAAACATAAAAAATGAAGCAATATCCAAAAAATATGATTTTTTTCTCTCATGAAGGTTGATATATTTTGAATCAACTAAGAAAAAAGAATAGACAACTTTAATGTTATATTGTAATGTGATACCAGAGGGCGGAGGTATGCGCACTGCTCCAAGAGAGAAGAGAGTGGGTGAAGTAGACCCCTTTATCGTATATACTACGCCATTGCGAAAGTGTTACTTTATGAGGATGCTCCTCTTTATCATTCTTTAATGATGCTCCACCTTCACTTTTCCTTTCCATCTGAAGTCGCTTGCCACATCTATCTAAACTCCTTTCATTTTGGACTTAATGCATCAATTGCATCTGGTCTCAGTGCAACCATTAAATTCCTATGCTATTTTATGATTTGTCATTTTCACTGCCGTATCTACCTTTGTAGTTTTATGTTTGTAATGGGTGTATTTGTGATGCATTCTGAATTACATCATTATTTATTTTACTGCATTTTATTAAATATTTTGTAGCGCATGTCGTCGCGCAAATTTGTCTTTTGTTTCCCTTGAGTTTTGTACCGCGTTTGCACAATCGTTCGTACGACTTATTGGTGTGACCTAACAATAAGATCTTGAATAAATTAGTCCGTCAAATTAGCGCTAGGGTTACTTTGGGCAAACAAGAAATGAAATTATTAAATAAATTTAAATCTGAAATTAATAGTTTAAAGTAATAATTTTATTTAATATTAATTTCAGATTTAAATATCAAACCTCTTTGTTTCCTATTCACATTTAAGTAGGCATTTGAAACCATCGTTCAACTCTTTCAAAGCCCATAGATTCCATTTTTAGGTTTTGAAACCCCTTCTCATTAAAATTCCTTAAAGCTCCAATTAAATGATAAATTGTTGCAACCGCCTAGAGTTCTATTTAGGTCTGCCGGTCCAGGGAAGGGGGAAACGGGTTAGAATCGGGCAGAGAGAACTTCTTTTCTCCTCTGCTCGGTAATACCCGCGAAGTCTCGCGCCACACTTTCTCCCGTCGCCAGTTTGTTGTTCTATTCGCGCCGCCGGAGTATACTCTTCCCTCCCCGACGACCACATCTCTGCAGGTCGTTGGCCTTTACGACGAGATTCGAGCCATCCCTTTTCAGTTTTGATCGCCATCTGCTGCTTGAAGCTGAGCCCCCACTTTCTCCCTTGTCGAGGTCCTGTTTTCCCAGCAAGAGCACATCGACTGACTGCCGACAACCATCCCCTTGACAGTCCTTCCACGACAGAAGCTCTTCTAGGCCGGGACCTCTCTTCAGAGTCTTCTTCACCATCTCGAACCAGCCAAGGAGTCTGACGTAGGAATCACCAGGACGGGGTTGCGGAGTCCTTCCGGACGGGCCAGCTCTCGCACGGAGAGGGTGAGGACGGAAGCGGCTAGGGCAACCCGAATTCTTAATCTTCAAAAATTGAATACAACACAACATATTCCTCCCTTTATACTAGGAGGGGGAGAACACCGCTATTAGCACACCCGCTAATGGCACACCGAAATAAAAGTGCAAACATAGACATGCCACGATAAAAAGAAAAACAACATATGCTACGGAAATAATTAAACGGCCCGGGGCTTCCAAAGCGGGTCGATCTTTTCTAGCCACTCGATTCCGGTCTCGCCGGGCGATCCTCCAGTCGCGTTGTTGCCGTCTGCAATGCATCCTTCATCATTCGCCTCCGCTTGGGAGGCACTCGACCTCGAGTGCTCGGGGTAAAGCGGAATGTCCGGGTAGAAAGGGGACAAATCGCTCACGTTGAAGGTCTTGGAGATGTTGAGGTCCGGTGGAAGGTCCACCACATAAGCGTTGTCATTGATCTTGCGGGTGATGGGGAAGGGGCCGTACTTCTTTGGCATGAGTTTGTGGTGGTGGCCCGCGGGAAGTCTCTCCTTGCGGAGGAACACCATCACCAAGTCTCCCACCGCATAGATCTTCTCGCGCCGGTGCTTGTCGGCCATAGCCTTGTATTTGGCGTTAGACTCAAGCACTTGAGCCGGGTATCAACTTGGATGTCGCGGGTTTCTTCCGCTAACTGGGCCGCGGAAGGAGGAGCTGCCGGAAGGCGGGCGAGATCGAGTGCATGCCGGGGAACCTTGGTATAGACGATGGAGAAGGGCGAGCGACCGGTAGAGCTGTGCACTGCGTTGTTGTAAGCAAATTCAGCCTGCGCGAGTGCGTGATCCTATTGCTTCGGGCGATCTTGGCAAATGCAACGAACGAGGTTCCTCAAGGTCTTGTTCACAACCTCGGTTTGACCGTCAGTTTGAGGGTGGACGGAGCTACTAAACTGAAGAGAGGTGTCGAACATCTTCCACAGCATTGTCCAAAAGTGGCCGAGAAATTTGGGGTCACGGTCCGAAGTGATAGTGGTTGGCACGCCATGCAAACGAACCACCTCTCGGAAAAAGAGGCGCGCGATGTGAGAAGCGTCGGACGTCTTGCGACAAGGGAGAAAATGGGCCATCTTAGAGAAGCGATCCACCACTACAAACACGGAATCGACCCCGCGTTGCGTGCGCGGGAGACCCAAAACGAAATCCATAGAGAGATCTTCCCAAGCGCTGGTGGGAACCGGGAGGGGAGTATAAAGCCCAGTATTGTGGGCGTGTCCCTTGTACTATTGACACACATAACACTTCCGAACGAAGTTCCCCATGTCCTTCGATAGTTGCGGCCAGAAGTAACGCTCTTGGAGGCTGGCAAGTGTTTTGTCTCGGCCCAGGTGTCCACTCAACCCGCCACCATGCAAATCACAAATGAGCTTCTCCCGTAAGGAAGTGCGAGGAATACACAGGCGGTTGTCTTTAAGCAGGAACCCGTCGAGTAATAGGAAACCTTGATGCGAGCCGCCTAAGGAACAGGCGCGCCAAATCTCGTGGAAGTCAACGTCCTCGGCATACAAGTCGACGCGAGTATCAAACCCGATGATCTCGTGGTGCATAGTCGCCAACAGACAACTGCGTCGGCTAAGTGCGTCGGCGACGACATTGGCCGTTCCCGGCTTGTGCTGGATGATATATGGAAACCGCTGGAGATATGTGGTCCAATGAATGTGCATTCCATCCATGCGTTTCTGACTGTTGATGAACTTGAGAGCCTGGTGGTCTGTGGACAAGATGAACTCCTTGTGCAGTAAGTAGTGTTCCCAATGCTTGAGAGCCCGTACGACCGCATATAACTCCTGATCATAGGCGGCCCATTTCCGTCGAGCTTCACTTAATTTTTCGCTGAAAAACACCACGGGGCGCTTGTCCTGGGAGAGGACAGCCCCTATACCAATGCCACTGGCATCACACTGCACCTCAAAGAGTTTTTCAAAGCTGGGTAGTGCCAAGACTGGGGCCGAGCTAAGCTTCTGCTTGATCAAGTCGAAGGAGCGTTGGGCCTCGTCGCCCCAAAGGAACCGCCCCTTCTTCAAACAGTCGGTCATGGGAGCGGTAATGGTGCTGAAATCTCGGATGAACCGCCGATAGAAGGTGGCCAAACCATGGAATGAGCGCAACTCCTTTAGAGAGGTGGGAGCCGGCCAATCTCGGATCGCCTGGATCTTTTCCTCATCAACCCGGATGCAATCCGCGCCCACAATGAAGCCCAAAAATGTCAGACGCGGAGCGAGGAAGGTACACTTTTTGAGGTGAATGAACAATTGGTGCGCCGCCAGCACCTCCAAAACAGCCCGAAGATGGGAGAGATGATTTGCCCGGCTCTTGTTGAAGATCAAGATGTCGTCAAAATAGACGACGACCGACTTTCCCAGAAAAGGTCGCAGTACCTGTGTCATGAGGCGCATAAAAGTACTTGGAGCGTTAGATAATCCAAAAGGCATTACCTTCCACTCGAAGAGGCCGTCCGGCGTTTTGAACGCCGTCTTCCACTCGTCACCTGGCTTGATGCGGATTTGGTGGTACCCGCTGCGTAGATCTATCTTGGAGAAGAACTGGGAACCATCTAACATGTCTAGCATGTCATCAAGTCGAGGAATGGGAAATGAGTACTTGATCGTGATCCGGTTGATCGCGCGACTGTCGACGCACATGCGCCATGAACCATCCTTTTTTGCGACCAAGAGTGCCGGGACTCCGCAGTGGCTGAGACTCTCCGAAATGAATCCCTTCTTCAACAATTCTTCCACCTTCTCACGCAAGATGGCATGCTCCTTGGGGCTCATGCGGTAGTGCGGTAAATTCGGAAGGCTAGCTCCTGGAATGAGGTCGATCTGATGCTGGATATCCCGAAGAGGAGGAGGACGGTCAGGCAAGTCGTCCGTCGTGATGGTTCGGAACTCGTGCAGCAACGCACGCACGTCTGGCGGTGCGGCTTCTGCCTCCTGCTCACGAGTGGTGTACAACCCGTAGGAGACAAGTGCCACCACTTCCTTAGCTTCTGCCACGTCCCGCTCAAACATAGAAGCGTCCTCGGCCATCACCAACAGGCTACGCTCCCTATCGGACGGTGGGCTGACTTCGGGTTTCCCTCCGACCCGGGCAATGATTTGTATCTTCTTGCCGGCCCAAGTGAAGGTGACAACATTCTCGCGGCCCTTGTAACAAACATCTGTGTCATATTGCCACGACCGCCCCAAGAGTAGGTGGCTGGCATCCATCTCCACGACGTCGCACCAAACATCGGCCCGGTAATGCTTCCCAATGGCAATAGGAACATGAGAGCGGTGGGTGACCCGAACTGACGGGCCGCGCTGAATCCAACCGATGGAATATGGGTGGGGATGAGGCTTCGTTGTTAGCTGTAAATAGGAGACCAGCCGGGTTGCAACAAAGTTCTCGCAACTGCAATTGTCAATAAGTATGTCGCAGATCTTCCCCTTGATGGTGCAGTAGCTCCGAAAAATATTGTTCCGTTGGACGTGTTCGTCCACCCGTGGTGTGAGAAGTAGATGATGAACCATGAAAGCGGCGAACTCGCCCTCCTCGTCATAACCATCAATCACTTCATCGGCCTCTCCGATGTCATCCTCTCCCTCTTCGTCCGGTGCGACAGTGTGGACGGGTTGGCGAAGCAGGGGGCATCGGTTGGCGAAATGGCCCGGTTGGTGACACTTGAAACATGTGCCTGCCGGTGCTCGGTCAGGTGCCCGACCCTTTGGTGCGGACGAGGAGGCCGGCACCCGATCCACAATCTCCTTGCCGGTGGTGTCCCGGCTGTTAGAACCCGACGCGTCCGTCCAAGGGCGGCGAGAGGTCGTGCGGTGTAGGGGGATGACTGTCTTCTCCATTTGTTCAGCCTTGAGGGCCATGTTGTAAGCCTCATCCACCGTGCGCAGAACATGCAAGCCGATCTTCTCCCGCAGGGAGGGTCGCAGCCTGTGTAGGTAACGAGTCACACGTTGGCCGTCTGTCTCTGTGAGGCCGTTGCGGTCCGCGAGTCGGCTGATCTCTGCTAGGTACTCTGTCACAGTACGAGTCCCCTGAGAACAACTCTGGTAGAACTGGAATAAGTGCTGGTCGTAGTCGGGCGGAAGGAACCGATTCCGCAACAACTTCTTCATTTTCAGCCACGTGCGAACTGGCGCCTTGCCTTGGCGGTTGCGGTTGAGTTGAAGTTGGTCCCACCATACGGCCGCACCAGATTTAAGGCGGTAGGCGACCATCTTCACTTGGCGGCGGTCGTCGATCTCCGCCATTTCAAAGAAACGTTCGACTTCCAAAAGCCAATCGAGGAAGTCTTCGATGCCCAGGTTGCCATGATAGTGGGGAATGTCAGCCCGCAAGCGGTACCCCGTTTGGTACTGGGGCTGAGGGGCACCCCCACGTGGAGGGCTGCCACCGCCGGGGAGATCGTCATCGGAACTGGACGAAGAGAGGGCCGGATTGACGGGCGGGGCTGCTGGAGGCACGCGACCACGACAGTATTGCCGCCCAAAATAGGGGTCCGGGGGAGCCGCTGGAGGGTCGACGGGGCGGGGTTGCTGTGGGCGGCCCGACTGTAGGTCGCCGAGGGCGGCGGTGAGGGTGGCGAGTTGGGCGGTGATACCATTGATGGCTGCCCAAAGGGCGGCGTCGTCCCGCGGCGCGTCACCCATCGGCGGAAGAGGGCCGGTGTCGACGAAGGAGAGAGGCGAGAAACCCTGAGCGGACCGAGACAGGCGTAGGAAGCGCCGACGAAGCGGGCTCGGTCGGTCTGGTTCGTCCGTGCGGAACACGGAGGCGGAGATGGGGAGTGCGTCGAAGTCGATGGGGAGTGCGTCGAAGCTGGCGGAAGTCCTCCGATCCGGCGATACCGCACGAGGAGACGGACGGACGGGGGATGCAGTCGTCGAGCGTAGAAGTCGACGAGGAGCCCTCTGATACCAACTGACGTAGGAATCACCAGGACGGGGTTGCGGAGTCCTTCCGGACGGGTCAGCTCTCGCACGGAGAGGGTGAGGACGGAAGCGGCTAGGGCAACCCGAATTCTTAATCTTCAAAAACTGAATACAACATAACATATTCCGCCCTTTATACTAGGAGGGGGAGAACACCGCTATTAGCACACCCGCTAATGGCACACCGAAATAAAAGTGCAAACATAGACATGCCACGATAAAAAGAAAAACAACATATGCTATGGAAATAATTAAACGTCCCGGGGCTTCCAAAGCGGGTCGATCTTTTCTAGCCACTCGATTCCGGTCTCGCCGGGCGATCCTCCAGTCGCGTTGTTGCCGTCTGCAATGCATCCTTCATCAGAGTCCCTGCCCACCATCTCCAATACAACACAGCTGGGACCAGTTGTTTGCACTCGATGTTGGCAAGCCACTCACCTCATTTCACGTCTCAACTACTTTTAGCCAACTTTCATAAATGCTTGTAAATGGTTAATAATTACAGAGCTTGCTTGCCACAAAATTAACCTTAGTTTTGTTTGTCGTTAATCTGAATACATTATTGTCGCTCCCTCTCCTTGAGAAGCTTGTGGATGAATTAGCTATATTGTTGAACGCGGACAAACGTTAGTCGCTTTATGCGGGTTATCAGATGTCATACCTCGAGACGTTGTGATTATGCCGCTAAATTTTAAGTTGAACAGAAAAATTATCTTTTAAAATCAATTTCAGATTTTAGTATACATCAATTTGCGTATTCATTATTTTTTGTTTGTACTTAAGAGGACTATTGGGAAAAAATCAAAGGCAAACAAGATGATGTTTCTAAATCCTTGTCTATACATCTTTGATTTTCTCTCTCTTCTCACTTTGAGCACCTTGCATAGGCAACCAGTGCAAGCTCATCAACATCTCCTTGCTGGTATCATGGCCCTTTCTTTCCCTTTAAAGTCAAATTGATCTGACAATTGTCCCTACCTACCATCAAAACAATTATCTTTGTGGGTTGTGACAAATGATCCCACAAACTACCAATGGATCATGAGCTCTACTGAAAGATGTAAAATGAGTTTGCAGTGGCTTGGCTTAGCAGGCATAACAATTTGAATAAGTATCATCAAACAAGTAGTGTGTGACTAATGAACAACTAGACTGATAAGAAATAATGTCTAATATAAGAATTTGTAGTATGTACATCATTTGTTTGGTATCAAATATCTAATACCTACATTGCTTTATGTTGGCAGAGTGACAACATTCGCAACCAGCGAGAAAATGTAGTTCTTACTATAGCAAATGCTCAGTCTCGTCTAGGTCTGCCAACTGATGTGGAGCCTGTAAGTATGCATTATTTATACCTGAACAGCTGTGCCAGTGCTTATGCAGTATAAATTGCCTCCATGTTTTTTTCTTAGCTGTAGATTGTTCGTAGTATGTTAATGTAGTACTTTAATGAAATTCTATGGTTTATAATTAGAGGCTTGTAATATAAATGTTTATGAATCTGATTCCAGCTATCTAGGCTGTTACTAAGAGATGAAAGCATGCTACCACACGCGTGATTTTGGACCAGCTAGAGTTTATGATGCCTATGCATGCAATGCAGATATAAATATGTGATCATCTATGCAATAAACATTCAATATTCTTGATGACAAATGTAGCCAAATTTGCTTGAGCTTAATATAATGTCAATCCATTTTGGAATTAGGACCTTTAAGGGTTTACTGTTTTGTAATGCATATCTAACATGCAGTGCATTTATAAATGTCTGGTAGACTAATGTAACAAGTAAACATTTTTAGAGAACTTAACTACCAGTCTTAAACAATCATTTACTATGAATTCTGAAAAAAAAAACTGTTAAAAAATCAATACAAGTTATGTTTTTTTTGGCCTTCTAATATAAGCTAACAATAAGGAAATTTATGATCAGGAAAACCCAAACTGAGTCTCATCCTTGAAAAATGAAAGATTCTTGCACAGAATTAATCTGCACTTTCAATCAATAAGATTAAGAGGAGAGGGCATGAAATTGAGAGAAAATGGAGGAACTGAATGAATTACATTATCGGCAGTCCACATACTTGAGCAACACGGGGACCTCTATTGAATGCTTCAAGTATAACAGTTGATCAATGACTTTAAGGTCAGGAGAAGAATGGCTTGCACATAGGAAACAATCTCCATTCAAGTAAATTATTGTTTTTATATTGCTAAGTAAACTTTGTTATAAAAGCCATAGATTGTAGTTAGGTAGCAACAAAGAAGCCATCGGAAGCTCGTAATAGTGCAATTAGTCACCCACAGAAGAGCCACAATCGTGGGACTGAAAAAGGAGATATAATTAGTACATTCTGAAGAATTGCAACAAAAGATAACCGCTTGAAGAGGCGCCATAGCCGAAGGAACAAAGTAGAGCTAAAATTAAACAATTTTTTGACAATAATAAAGAGTTATTGTTCAATTGTATGGAAGTCGATAATAGAAAGGCTAGATTCAATTGAATGGCGGTAATTCTACCTTTCTATGCAGTTCAATGTTAGTGTTTACTTTGGTTAGTAGTAAACAAGACTAGAATTATAACATGTCTTAAGCTTAGTTAATACTAATCCATGTATAAAGAAGAGTAGCTTTATATTTGATAGAAACACTATATCTGTGCGCATACCTGATCTTGTATGGTATATGCCTATCATATTAGTGTTTGAGGCACAATGCCCCCATGCACAATATCAAAAGACGTAAATTGTTTGCGCACAGTATATGACGATGAAAGTACCCTCAGTAGATTGAGACAATACTCCAATGGTTGCACAATCCGGCAACACCATCTTTGTTTGCAGTGCGATCTCTTCCTGTTCAATTTTTTTTGTTATTTTTATAATTTTTTAGTTTCCTTTTTCATTTTATTTTGTCCACTTATTATCTATTTTTTGTTTACTATTATTTGATTGAGTAAAGGGGAGCCTTGGCACACCGGTTGAGGTGTTACCGTGTGACCTTGAGGTAATGGGTTCGAGTCCTGGAAGCAGCCTCTTGCAAAAATGCATGTAAGGTTTGCCTACGTTTCACCCTTGTGGTGGGACCCTTCCCCGGACCCTCGCTGCGCGAGGATGCCTTTGTGCACCGGGCTGCCCTTTTTATTATTTGATTGAGTAGTAAGTGACATGGAGGAGACTAACATAGGAAATCTCAAATAATGACGCAAAAATGATTTTTTAATATAAAGTAATCAGATGCTAGCGATGAGTTTGATTGTGTCCCACTAAAATATGAGGATTCCCTTAATAATTTTAGGGGAGTTGACGGTGTCACACACTATAGTGTACACACACACACACACACTATATTGTCACTCTTTAGTCAGATGCTTGTCACACTATATTGTCACTCTTTAGTCAGATGCTTGTGACGAGTTTGATTGTGTCACACTAAAATATGAGGATTCCCTTAATAGTTTTAGGAGGGGTGATGGTGTCAGACACTATAGTATATACACACACCCACACTATATTGTCACTCTCAAAAGAACATTCATTGTCGGACAGTGCCCACGAGTAACTCCTACATACAAATATTTCCTCTGTCGGCAGATACTATGCAAGGGGGACCCATGCACAATATTGCTTATATATACTATAGTAACTGGGAAAAGATGTCTTTCGTTAAACATTAAGACTTCCCAAATTACCCTTTCAATAAAAAATATTATTTTGAAAGTGAGGAGAGAGAGAGAGGGAGAGAGAGAAAGAGAGGAGAGAGGGGGAGATAGAGAAAGAGAGGAGAGAGGGAGAGAGTGCGGCAGAGAGAGAAAAAGAGGGAGGGAGAGAGAGAAAAAATAATTTTTTTTAAGTATATACTTACTTTTTTTTACAAAATAAATATTGTAATATTGATGTATATTTTTGTACGGTCATTTCGAGTACTCATATGTATATGTTGCGGGCGCAACCTGCAGACGTATCGAGCACAGGCGAAGCTCGTGCGGAGGCGGACGAAGCCTGCCTGGATGCGTCGGAAGGCCGCACGACAGCATCGCGTCCGGGGTGGGCGAAGCCCGCCGTCGCTGGCCGGGTACTGTCGCGCTTGGCCGTAGGGGCGGAGCCCCATGTCGGGCACTCCTGTGTGTGTGTATGCATGTTTATATTTATTTCTATGTATTGCGATATCCATGGTTTCATGTGCATGTTTGTGTGAATGACTTTTTTTCTGTAGAGGAATAATTGTTTATTCATGTCCTTTCTGATGGACATTCTCTCTCTACAAATGGAGCATAGCTATTTGTACGGGATACTTCTCATATGTGGAGAACAACCAATTAATTGCATTTTAGAAATAAATTGCTGCTGTTATCAGTTGCATTGATTTTAGCTGGCTTAATTGGTAAATTTTAACTGTTTTTGTGCTATGCTTGTTGGTACGGAATGAAGTGGGTGCTACTGTTACAAAGATGGGCAAGTTGATCCATAGACAATTTCCTCGTGATTGTAAAGCCATGAAGGACAAAGTGGGGAGTCAGAAGCAAGTATACGTGTTATAATACTTGTAGAAAAACACGGAATAGAGAAATAAATGAAAATATTTTATTAATTTCTCACACATTTTTACATATAAGCATTTGTACACTTATATAGGAAGAGAGAGGGGAGAGAAATTCCCATTCTAAGATGTGAGACTAAACAACTACAAAGAGAGTGGACTCTAGCCGGGCCTTCGTTATTGAGCCTTTTTTCCATAATTTATTCAACACCCCGCAAGTTGGAGCATACAGATCGTAGACACCAAGCTTGGATAAGAACTGATAATATAATGGACGTGATAATGCCTTAGTGAGAATATCAGCTACTTGCTCAGCAACATGAACATTTTTTAATTCCAGTTTCTTCAGTTGAATCTTCTCCCGAATGAAGTGACAGTCGACTTTGATGTGTTTGGTACGTTCATGAAATACGAGATTCTTGACAATATGTATAACAACTTGACTGTCACAATAGAGAGTGGCCGACGAGGGAAGTTTAACACCAAGGTCACTTAGAAGGCTTTCCAACGAGGTGAGCTCGGACACAACAAAGGCCATTGAGTGATACTCTGCTTTAGCAGATGAGCGAGCAACCACCGACTGCTTCTTGCTGCGCTAGGTGATAAGGTGTCCACCAAAGTATATACAATATCCACTTGTGGAATGACGATCATCCAGTGAGCCAACATAATCAGCATCAGAGTATGCAATAAGAGATAAGAGAGACGAAGAAGGCTTGCATACAAGTCCTTGTCCAGGAGCGGTCTTCAAGTATCGAAGGATGCGCTCCACTGCCTGGAGATGAGGGATCCGTGGTGCATGCATGAATCGACTTACAACTCCAACAACAAATGATATATCAGGTCTTGTAATAGCAAGATATATCAGCTTCCCCACAAGATGACAATAATACTCTAGGTTTTGAAGGAGTAGATCGAAGTCTAAGGCATGAGCGCAGAGCTTGTGATTAACATCCATAGGAGTGTCAACAGGCTTCCATCCTGAGTAGCCAGCATCACGAAGCAAGTCAAGACAATATTTCCGTTGAGATAGAACAAGTCCATCAGGACGCCGAGCTACCTCAAGACCAAGGAAGTACCGAAGATTTTCCGGGTCTTTAGTTTGAAAAACAGAGGCCAAATGCTGTTTGATCATGTGTATTCCTTTGATATCATCTCCTGTAATCAAAATATCATCGACATACACTAAGAGAATCACTGTGCCTGTTGGACGATGACGAGTGAATAGAGAGAAGTCGGCCGAGCTTCGGGTGAACCCAACAACACGAACAACATGACTAAATTTGTCAAACCATGCTCGAGGAGACTGTTTAAGGTCATAAAGAGATTTCTTTAGATGACATACATGAGACTCCCCCGTGGTCTCAAACTCGGTAGGTTGTTGCATATAGACAGTCTCTTGCAAATCGCCTTTGAGAAAATCATTTCGACTTCCAATTGATGCATCTGCTAGTGTCGATGAACAACAAGGGAGATCAAAACACGAACAATATTTAGTTTTGCGAATGGAGAAAAGGTCTCTTCATAATCCAGGCCTTGTTGTTGAGTAAAGTCACGAGCAACAAGACGAGCTTTTAGACGTTGAATTGTCCCATCAGACCATCTTTGATGGCAAAGACCCACTTATAACCCACACAAGTCTGGCCAGGAGGAAGAGGATAAGATCCCAAGTCTGATTTGCTCAACGAGAAGACATTTCCTCATCCATGACCGCCCACCATCCCGGATGTTGAAGAGCCTCCTACAAAGAGTTGGGGGTGGGAATAGAGGATAGAGAAGTTGCGAATTTGTGGAGTACCGAAGAGAGGCGATGCAAGGACATATAATTTGCCAGGGGGTGAGCATTAGAGATGGGTGCCGGATCTTCAGGCCGCAGGGTATCATTAGTAGGGGCACCTGTTGTAGGGCATCATACCGAGGAGAGCGACGAGTGTACATACGAAGAAGATGTGGTTTTGTAGTGACGGTGGTCAGTGTTGGGAGCAGTGGTGGCTGGTGAGAAGTAATATGAACAGTAGGACGCGAAATTGTAGGAGGCGTTGAAGGAGCATTATGTTGAGAGTGATAAGGCTGGTTTTCGAGGAATGTTACATAAGCAGATGTAACAACCTTTCGATCACTAGGAGAGTAGTAAACATAACATTTTTGAGTGCGAGAGTAACCAACGAACATATATTTGGTAGTACGAGGAGCAAGCTTGTCGGTGGACGAGCCAAGATTATGAACGTAATAGGTGCAACCGAAGACACAAAGCGTCACTGGAAATGGAGGTGTGGAGAGAAAAAGAAGGCTAAATGGAGTCACAAAGTTAAGAATAGAGGAGGGCATGCGATTGACGAGGTAGCAAGCTGTAGACACCGCAAAATGACAATAAACTTTGCGAACATGCATTTGAAACATAAGGGAGCGAGCGACCTCCAGGAGGTGCATATTCTTGCCTTCAGCTACACCATTTTGTTGAGGGGTATACACACAAGAGGTTTGATGGATAATCTCAAACTCAACACATAGATTAGTAAACGCATGACTCGTGTATTCACGCGCATTGTCGGTTTGAAGTGTTTTAATTGTGGTGGAAAACTGGGTACATGTCTCAGCAATAAAGGTATGAAACACACGAGTTAGTTCAGAGCGATCATGAAGTAAATATAACCATGTCATACGAGAGTGATCATCGATAAAAGTAAGAAGCAACGATAACTAGAGCTATTTGTTGTTTTATAAGGTTCCCAAATATCAGAATGAACTAAACTAAAAGGAGCATCGCTCCGAGTACAGTGAGAGGAGAAAGAAGAACGATGTTGTTTGCCGAAGATACATGACTCGCATGTGAAAGTCTTTGAGGGAGATATCAGGAGGAGCTTTCTTAAGAATTGGGAGAGGGGCATGTCCTAGACGCCGATGCCATTCAACAGAGCTAACGAGGAGAGAATGGAGGGAGAGATGTCCAGAGTGTAGAGCCCATTCGTCAGTTGCCCTTTACCAATGATAATCTGCGTCCATCGATCTTGCACAACAAAGGAGGTGGAAGAAAAAGTTACATAGCAATCAAGGTGTTAAGTTAGACGACTAATTGAGAGAAGATTGAAGGGAGAGCCCGAAACATGAAGAACTGAGCAAAGAGAGATGGAGGGAGTAAGGGGCAGGTCGGCTGCTCCAGAAACCGGGGTGGTGTCTCCATTAGCCATAATGATGTACTTGGGGTGCTCAGAGTCTAAGTATTGAGGAGATTTCTTTGGAGTAATATGGTGGGTTGCTTCGGAATCCATAATCCAAGTTGGACTATGGGAGAGACAGGAGATACCTTCATTGAAGATAGATGCAACAAAGCCTGATGAACGACTGATCATCCCTTGAAGTTACTGGAGCTGGGTGCGCAAGGCATCAATGTCTGTTTGATTGTTGGTGGGAGCATTGTTTCCAATAGAGGCATGCATGTGTTGTGGCACACCGTGCTTATGATAACATGTGGTCTTGAGATGACCATCCCTTCCGCAGTAGGTACACTTGAGGCGAGCGCGACTGTTACGACCCCTACCCCGAGAGGAGGTGCGACCTCCCCGAGCTAATGGCGGAGTGGAGTGACGTGTAGAAGATTTTTGGAGCAGAGCTGGAGAGAGTCCTGGGAGCATCGGTGGGTGGTGTCACCTTTAAGAGCATGGAGCACACATCCGAGAGGGAAGGAATGATGGAGGATGAAAGAGTCTGAGCACGAATGCTGTGCAAATGAGGTGACACACATGCCATCATCATGGTGATACCAACAACTTCTTTCTGGACACATTGGGCAGCGAGATCCGTTGTGGGAGTCTGATGTTGAAGCCATACCTCGACAAGGGTTTTGGAGCGAGCAACAAAGGAAGTCAGGTCGCCATCTGCCACCGGGTCAAGAGATTGAAGGTCTGTGATGATGTCAGAGTTGTTACAAATTGTCCTTGCCAGAGTAGAGGGAGTGAAGTTCATCCCACATCGCCTTGGCCGTTTCATCATACATGATCTTGCGATATGACTCGCTGTCCATAGAATTCAGAGTCCAGGATTGGACACGACCATCATCACGGAGCCAGTCCTCAGTGGGCTCAGTAGGAGTCGCCTTGGTATGGTGATGAAGAAGACCTTTAGTCTGGAGAACCCGCCGAACAGAGTGCACCCACTCAATAATGTTTATCTTTCCACTAAGGGATATAATAGTGATGCGAAGTTTATCTCTATCTTCAGGTAGAGTAGGGTCAACACGGGCAGGAAGGGAGTTAGCATCGTTAAAAGCCATAAGCCACGGAGAAAAATAGAAGTGAAGAGTCCGCGAAGGCCAGGCGAGCGCATGCAACATAAATAAGTTCCTAACGAGGAGCAGATACAACAATAGTTGATCAAGCGATCAAGAGGTCTCTGCGAGCACTGGGGTGCGGCTAGAACGCCGATTCTGCGAGCAAACGGTATGGTGATCTCGATGAGCAGGTAGGAAGCGGATATGCGATCCCGACGAGCAGGTAGGAAGCGGATAGGCGATCTCGGCAAGCAGGTAGGGTGTGGAAGAAGGATGAGCAATGCAGCCACCTTAGGAAGGAGCGTGCAAGCAGGAGTAGCGGACAGAGGAAGCTCGGCGAGCAGAATGCAGCTCATCGACCTGAGAGACCTCGGTAGGAGGGCAGACAGATGGAGTGCGACTAGCAGGATGGAACTCAACGATCTGAGGGAGCTCGACACGCAACAATCGAGCTTGACGAGCAGAAGACGAGATGAGAAGATCTCGTGGAACACACTGACTAGCGACTTGAGTAGGAGAGGTGGATGAGGCCGCGGAAGCAGGGAGCCAGGTCGCAGAGCACAGGCGGTCGGAGGACGACGGTGGGCCCCAAAGGACAACTGGAATCCTATAAAAAGGAACGAGGGTCTGGCGATGGAAGGGAGCAGACAGGAGCCAGACAGTCTTGCGGTCTGAAGCTGATAGACCGCGGTCTTTGTAAGCGATGAAGGCATCTTTAGCAGGTAGAGAGAAAAAATATTGTAGGTGATTGACCGCAAGGGGATCGAAATATTGTGTTGTAACTGTACCTTGACCGCAAGGGGATCGAAATACTCTATAGGCGGTGGAATGATTGATGATTGATGATATTGTTCATGTTTTCATCTTATCTCGTATCCTGCATTCTCACTCCTACAGAGATTGTGTTGAATATCCTGTAATTAGGTTTATGTTTGTTTCCCTTCTCTTGTATTTCTGTCTCTCCTATATATAAAGGAGGAGACTCAGTTATTTTCTAAGCAATTTACATCTTATGACATGGTATCAGAGGGAGTTTCTCCCTAATCACTCTCGTCGCTCCGCTTCCGCCTGTCTCCCGTCGCAACTTCCGCCAGTCTTCCACGTCCGCCAGGTCTCGTCGCAGGTTCCGCCAGGTCCCGTCGAAGCTTCCCGAGCCTTCTCTTCTCCCGTCGCAGGTTCCACCTTCTCTTCTCCCGTCGCATGCTCTGCCTTCTCTTTTCCCGTCGAAGCTTCCCGCCGAAACTTTCCGTCGCAGGTTCCGTCCGCTGTTTTGTTTCCAGACGTAGGAGGTATGCAACAGTAACGACCCTCTTCCTTGCTCCCGGTGTCCTCTCCTCACGTCAGTGCGGATCTCCTCTCCTGTGCACCTGGCTCGGCTTCTCCGCCGGGTTTGTCTGTGCTCCTCTTTCTATGAGAAGTTTCTAGAGCTGCTGTTTTTTTCCCGTGGTTTCTATCCTCGGGCTGCTATGGAAGGGAATGTTGACTCTCCGAATACGTCCTCCGGTGGACGTGTTGAGTCCTCCCCGATTCGACCTTGGGCTTCGACCGTGCTCTCCATGACCATGGATCTCCTCAAATTATTACCATGAAGCTTGATGGTGCAAACTATCTCCCGTGGGCTCGTTCAATTACTCTTGCCCTGAAGAGTCGCCGTATGTTTGGATATGTTACCGACACTACGAAGGCTCCTGCTCAGGCTTCTCCTGAGTGGTCCCAATGGGAGTCGGAAAACTCCCTGGAGATGTCCTGGCTTCTCAACTCCATGCAGGAAAGCATAGCTCGGAATTACCTCTTTCTGGACACTGCAACAGATATTTGGAAGCGCGCTGAGGTTACTTATTCGTGTCGTGGCAATGTTGCTCAGATTTTTCAGCTTCGCCGACGGATTTTCCTCTTGCGGCAGGGTGACCCTTCTCCTTCCTCCTATTACCTGGAGTTTTCTCAGCTTATCAAGAGTATGATCACTTTGATGCTCTCACTCTGGTATCCCCTGAAGATGAAGTTCTTGTTCGGGCTCGGGAAGACCGCAACCGGATTTTTGAGTTTCTCCATGGTCTGAATCGTGATTTTGATCCTATTAGTGTTCAGATTCTTGGGAGGTCTCCTCTTCCCTCTCTACCGAAAGTTTTCAACCTTGTTCAACATGAATTTGATCGCCTTTAGAATCAACATCCCGACTCCACCGTGGAGGGTTCTGCTCTTGCGGCTCACTTTGGCCCTATTGGCCGTCCCTCTCGTGACTACAAGCCCCGCTCTGGTGAGAAGGATCATCTGATGTGTGATTATTGCGGGAATGCCCGTCATACCAAGGACACCTGCTTCAAGCTCCATGACTTTTCTCCTTCCGGGGGGGGGGGGGGTGGTGGTGGTCCTGCTTCTCGTGGTGATCGTGGCAATGGTCGCTCTTCTGTCCGTCCTCCTCTGCTACACTCTGCTCATCTCTCAGAAGCTTCAGAAGATATTCCTCCTGCTGCAACCTTTGCTCTCTCTTCAGATAAGATTCTGGCCTTCCGACGTATGATGCACGACCAACCTTTCGTGCCCTCTACTTCGTACTCCTCTTATGCCCACCAGTGGCCTCCAGATGCTCATTCTGCTACCAGCCATTTCCCCACTCAGTGGATCATCGACAACAGAGCCACCGATCATATGACTGTCTCTTCTTCAGGTTTTGTCTCCTACCCTCCCTTGTCTGGTCGCGATAAAGTGAGTGTCGTTGATGGTTCCTTTTCCTCAATCGTGGGGAAGGGAACCATTCCCTGCTCCTCTCTCACTCTCTCGTCCGTGCTTCACGTTCCTAAGTTTACTCGAAACCTTCTGTCTATTAGTCACCTGACTCATTCTATGAATTGTTCCGTGACTTTTTCCCCTCTTCATGTATTTTTCACGACCTGAAGACGGGGAAGGTGATTGGCTCTGGTAGCATGTGTGATGGACTACCTGTTTGACCCTTCCAGCTCGGCTCCTCCTCGTGCTCTTCATGTGACGTCCTCTCCTGATTTGGATTCCTGGCACTGTCGCCTAGGACATCTCTCTCTCTCTGTTATGAAACTTTTATTTCCAACTATGTCGAAGTCTGTGTTTAATGATTTTACTTGTGATGTGTGTGAGCTAAGTAAGCACAAATGAACCTCTCTTCCTCAGTTCTCCTCTCCTAGTGATACTCCTTTTGCGGTTATTCATTCTGATGTTTGAAGACCTTCCTCGCATGCTTCTATTTCTGGTTGTAAATGGTTTGTCATGTGTATAGATTGTTTTTCTCATTGCAATTGGGTGTACCTCATGAAATCCAAATCTGAGGTTTTTTCTCTGTTTCAATGCTTTCATCAAATGTTCGTTACTCAGTTCCATGCCACTGTTAAAGTGTTGCGCAGTGATAATGGACGAGAGTATATGGACTCTCACTTTGAGCGATACCTTTCTGAGGGTATCATCAACCAAACGTCCCGTGTCTACAATCCTGACCAGAATGGGGTCACTGAACGTAAAAATCAGCACCTTCTTGAGGTTGCTCGATGCCTCTTACTTAGGATGCACCTTCCCAAATATTATTGGGGGGACACTGTTCTTACGGCGGCGCATCTTATTAATCGCTTGCCAACCCGTATCCTTCACCACAAGACCCCGTTGGAAGCTCTCCAAATTACGCCTACTGAGATCCCTCAGCGTATCTTTGGGTGTGTGTTATGTCCACGTGCACCACACATCCAAGCTTGATCCCCGATCACTTCGGTGTGTTTTCATTGGCTAGTCTCCTACTCAAAAAAGGTATAAGTGTTTTCATCCTGTGACACGTAAGACTTTTGTCTCCATGGATGTCACGTTCTATGAATCCACGTCTTATTATGGGAGATCACTTCAGGGGGAGTCTGGTACCATGGAAGTGATCTCTCCCTCTATTCCTCTACCTATTTCTCCTCCTTATCCGCCTATTTTTTCCTTCTGGTGTTCTGCCTCCGGCATTGCCCCCTCTCCCTACTCCTCCTCTGCAGGTGTATACTCGCGACGAAGGGGTACAAACAATTCGGTCTCGCACATTATACCAGAACTACCGCTTGACCCGCCTACTGGTCTCCATGGTAACCGTGCCTCCACTTGTCATCCATTGTCTCATTATGTGACTTATGACTCTTTGTCATCCTTGCATAGAGTTTTTGCTACTTCTTTGTCTTCCATATCCATCCCTAACTCGTGGCAGGAAGCTTTGGGGCATCCAAAGTGGAAAGAAGCTTTGCTGGAAGAGATGATGACTCTTGAGAAGAATTTCACATGAGACCTTGTTTTTCTTCCTCAAGGCAAGACCGTGGTTGGATGTAAATGGATTTTTTCCAGTAAAACAAAGCTCTCAAGGCCTTGTGGACCGTTACATGGCTAGGTTGGTTGCCAGATGATACATACTGACGACTGGAATAAACTATCAAGAAACCTTTGCTCCCGTAGCAAAGATGAATTCAATCAGAATTTTGCTCTCTTGTGCGGCCTGCAAAGGGTGGAGCCTCAGCCAGTTGGACGTGAAGAATGCCTTCCTCCATGAGGATTTGGAAGAGGAAGTTTATATGTCTTTACCTCCGGGTCTTATTTCTGAGGGATCTGAAGGAAAGGTATGCAGATTGAAGAGTTCTTTATATGACCTTAAACAATCTCCGATGGCTTGGTTTGGAAGGTTCCAAAAAGCCATGATGACATTTGAGTATACTAAGAGTAATGCCGATCATACTCTGTTTGTAAAACACAGAGACAAGGAAAAGTGACTGCGTTGATCGTTTATGTGGATGACATTGTCATAACTGGGGATGACACGAACGTGATTAGAAATCTGAAGACAAGATTGGCTAGTGAATTTGAGGTAAAAGATCTCGGGAACCTCAAGTACTTCCTTGGCATTGAAGTTGCTAGATCCATGCATGGTATCTTTATCTCCCAGAGGAAGTATGATGCAACCTGCATCACATCATGCGTCTTATTTTATTTCACGCAATTTTTTTAATTTTATTTTGAGCATTTTGTTGTAGCATTTGTAGCGCATGTATTGACGCACATGTATTTTATTTCGCGCACTTGTTACGGTTTATTGAAGTGATCGTCCAATAAGTCCCTGAATAAAAAGATCCGTCAAGTTAGGTAACATATTAATTAAGACAAGCAATGAAATTAACTCATTAAATTAAGTATTTTAATATGTTTGAAATTAAAGAAAGAAATAAGGCAGGGTATCTTATCTTTAATTTTAGAAAGTTGTTAGTACGGAGAATAAAATAATATTTCTAAAATAAGTATTCATTTGATATTACGGTATTAAATTTCTTTGGATGATTCTCTCGTAAAGTCTGAATTGAAAAGTAACCAAAAATAAAAAATAAAAACTATTACTTTAAAAACCTAAGCCCATGGCCTTTGCTAGACATGCTGGTTAAATCAGGAACAGGGAAATTTCCTCCATTTCCTGAGAAACCAGTCGCCCCCCTTTTTTCACGTGATCTACTTTGTCCCTCCGCCCGCCTCTGTTTTGCCAGTTCGTCGACGCCACCCGTTTTTATCCCGACGCGCCACCACCGGAACTCCACACTACGATATCAAAAGCCTCCTGCGATTCCATCTCCAATCGCCATTTTCGTGGTGCCGCCTCCTGCTGCCAGTCGAGGGGTTGCCGTCGACCACGACTCGACATTCCGGCAATCCCTCTGATTCCACCATTGTCAGCAAGGTTTTAAATGTCGGATGTCGGAGACACGTCGGATTGTGTTTTTAGATGTCGGATGTCGGAGACATGTCAGAGACATTTTAATATGTCGGATTCTTAAAAAATATTTATATTATAAGTTATACTATATTATCTTAGCTCTATAAGCTAGAATAATTTGTTCTACTCAATGAACACATTTTCTACTTAGTTGTATTATTTTCAAAATACTCAAATCTATCTTCAATCACCATTATCTTCTAACCTTGCATCTATTTTCATTGTATGTATATCTCCATTTATTATTTTCATTTTTAAGCACTTAAAGGTTGAAATTTTTTTTATCATTCTTCCTCATTGTTAGAAAGGGAAATGACAACAAACACTATTTAGATATCAACATGCATTAAATAATGTTTGTTTACTTCCATATAAACATGCAAATTAATTATACAATACTAAGAATAAATGTGGCAGGCTTGGTGTCAATGACAAAACTTGATGGAATAAATTTCAGCAATCAAATACGCAACTGATACTCTATACATAAAGCATGCAAGAAGAAAGCATTAGAAGGAGACAAGTGAAAATCAAGTATAATCCATATGCTCGGAAATGTGCGATCAATAAAATGAGAAAAAACCTAGCAAAAAACCCTTCCAACGGCGAGGACGGAGAATAAGCGGAGAGAAATCTCTGATCGTGTGGATGTTCATGCCCTCCTCCCTTCAGAAGGCCTATAGCCTAGCAAGGATTCATCACCAACAAAACACTCTTGGTGTTAATCAAGCCATTCATCATCAGAGATGGTCAACTGGCGGCCAAGCCATTTATGTAATGAAGCTGCCACAGGAAAATATCAATGTCTACACCTCTTCATGCCGACAACTATTGACCAGAACCACAAAAAATTATCACCAAAAGAAGTGGGGGAAAGGAGAGCCAAGGGCTTTTGTTTCTGGCGTGATGAAAATTCACTCGGGGTCCCTTGGTTGTATGTGTTAGAAATGGAAGGGGAGATTGAGTAGTGATAATGAGACTGAGAATGCAGTTGAGGATGCTATTCCGTTACAGGAGACAGTCCCATATGAACCATTAATCATTCCTCAAGTCTCAATGTATGCTGTTACAAGAATCAATGACTATTACACCATGAAGGTGACATGCTCCTATTATGGTCACCCAATCTCTATTTTAATTTATACTGGGAGCACCTGCAACTTCCTGGATGAGGCAATTGCTGACAACTGAATTGTAACCTAGCCACAATCCTAATAGTTACTGTTACAGTAGCAGATGGGAACATGTTCCTGGGTAATCAAAAAGTGAAAAGTTTAAGTAGAGTATGCAAGCAGTGTCTTTTGTAATTGATATACTAGTGTTACCAATAGGTGGTTATGATGTATTGTTGGGTATCCAGTGATTGGTAACATTGGGTAAGCGGCCCCAATTTTTGGAAACCGCCACAATTTAAACTTTTCATTATTTTATTTCATGTATCATCAGAGACACAAGGTCCAAACATTTAGCGTGCATAAAAATAGTCATCATTTCATGACAGAGTACTAAAAGAAAAGTACAGACCAAAATGCATCATTTCATTAAACATCATTTACATATACATAAAAAGAAAATCCTACAAATAGTACACACAAGTTAGGGCATTTTGACTTTCAAAAGAAAATGCATCTGCTGCATCACACCGACCAACATCTAGTGTATTTACATCACATACAAATGCGACTAATCTACATAAAATAAATATGGAAACTTTCGTGAGGGCATTCCGGGTCCTTGCAACTCTCCTGGTGCGCGTCAAGTACTCCATGTATTGCTATAGGCACCTCCATCCAAAGGTGATATTTTTCACTATTTGAAGCTTCTTTTTTCTCATTGACGTCAGGGGCCATTTCGTCTTTCACCTATTTTAATTTAGTTATCTAAATAATTAGTCAATGACTAAGCGAATTCTTACCATCCCTTCAAAAGTGGTAACAATAGTTTATAAGAATAACGAAAGTACATCATTCATTTTTATCTTTAAAAGATAGTTTTCTTGTAAGTGTTAGATATTCACTTGAATCATCTTTCGACGGACATTATATCATTCATTGTCTCTTTGGCTTTCTTCATTTGGCAACGTTAAAAGTAAATTACATTCATTTATTTATTCATTACACGTCTTTTGTTTAATACACTCATATTATTTCAGATTCAGGGCTATCATCTAACCCGAAGTCCAATTAGGACTCCTGAATCTAATAAGATTCATAATGGGAGCCTATTCACACTCCTCTGGTTGGGTTAACTCTTAACAAAGCCCTTGCATCGATGCTTAAGTTATATCATTTTTCGTTTAGTCATTTATTGATCTTCATGGTTAAGGCGTTACATTTTAGTTTTAACTCTCTTAAGAGTTTTAACTCTCTTAAGAGTTTTAACTCTCTTAAGAGTTTCAACTCTTGTCTTTTATCATGGATCGCATATACATGTAAGCATTTAAATATAAACATTCATAATAAAAATCAATACAAGTAAAGAAGTAAGAACTCACTCCAATTTTACCCTTCCCTTTGTCCTTCATGGGATCGTTATTCTTTCCTCCACGCGATGCCATTTCCTCCCTAAGTTATTGCGGATCAAAATTTAAAGGCTTAGAAATCATATGTTTATTTTTCTAACTTTCTTTCCTCTCTCGTGCGGGCTACATTTGTGCGGGTTTCAATCTTTAATGTGCTTAGGAGGGTGGGTGTACAACACATACATACTAATGCGCACATGTCTACACATTTAGGGCGATATACATGCAAGTCACCTTGCATTACCCTTGCTATCTTTCATGTTACAAGTGTTTTCCCCCATATTTTCTTACTCCGGTACCTTAGTTATGAAAGGCGCAAGGCGCACCTAGGCGCAAAGGGGTTTTGGAGCCTAGGAGCAAGGCTCAAGGCGCAGGCGCGCGCCTGACGAAGGCAAGGCGCAACTATATTCGGTTTAAATAATCTGCATCAAACATCACTTCATCTTCTTAATTAGATTTTTTATCTATTCTACTCATTAATAATTCATTACTATCATTTATATCTCATAAAAAATAGAATCAATGTGATCACTTGCATCATATCTAAGTCTCAACGCTCGATTATGATTCGCAAACACTAAATCATGCAAGAAAATATTTAGTTCTTATATTATTTCTTTCTTTATTTTGAAAAAAAAATACAATAGAAATTGCACCACCTAGACGTGTCTTTTATGCTCCAAAGGCGCCAAAAAGGCGCACAAAGGCGCAAACCTCTGAGCCTGGTGAGCCTTGAGAGCCTTGAGCCTTAGGCATTAGTGAGATTATGAAAGCGTTAGTGAGATTATGACTAAAAAGGACTTGGAATGAAACTATAAGGAAAGACATGATGTACTTAGGCATTAGTGAGATTATGACTAAAGATTGGCGCAATGGCGACATAGGATCCATATAGCCGACCCCACTAAGGTGGGATAAAGGCTGGAGTGTTGTTGATGTACCGGAAAATATTTTCTCTTAATTGGTCTGACATGCTCCTTGTCTTCAGTATTTTATTGAAGAAACATTTATGCACAAAATCCTTTCCTTTCATAGGCGTTTCCATACTTTGATGGGTATATCGTCTAACCCAACCGCCTTTTCATTTTTCATCTTCTACAAAGCATTATTTAGCTCCGATGATTGAATTTTACTATAAAAAGTTATGTTCCTATACTTCTCCGATTTACTTAACTCTTCTAAGCTCAGTTCATTGTCTTTTTCTTCATTGTAGAGTTTATAAAAGTTCCTTTTTCGTCGCTCAATAACCAGATTATTCGTCAAAACCGTATCTGTTTCATCATTTATGCATTTAACTTGCCTTAAATCTCTTGTCCTCCTCTCTCAAGTTCGAGCAATTATATATATATATGACGCTCGCCTTTTTTAGTATCTAGTCGCTTGTAAAATTCTTCATAAGCTTGATTTCTTGCTTTGCTTACTGTCTTTTTAGCTTCTTTCTTGACAACTTTATACATTGCCAAGTTTTTATCATTCCTATAAGCGTTGATTGCTTTATAGCTAACTCTCTTTGCCCCCACATTGTCTTGCACTTCCTCTTTCCACCACCAAGATTCTTTATGTGGGGGCGCACAACTTTTTGACTCTTCAGTCTCCAAGTACGTTTTTTTTCACTTATCCTTAAATGTGAAGACACAACTTCCCATTTGACATTAGAATCAACATAAGGATCATCAACTAGTTGTTTCATAACAGCTGCCTTGAAAACAATCAGTTTTTTCGTCTTCAAGTTCCACCACCGAATTATTGGCAACACTTTTATCCTCGTCTTGAATTTACTATATTTAATTTGCACATCCTACACCATTACCTCGTGTTATGCTGTCAAACTTTCTCCTGGTATGATTTTGCAATCCTTACAAATCTATCTATTCATTTTATGAGTCATAAAATAGTTAATTTTTGACTTCTTTGGTCCGCTCTTAAATGTAATTAAACATTCTTCTCTTTTCATGATGAACATATTTTCGACAATTAACTCATGTACTACGACAAAATCTAAAATGGTCCTTACTTTTTCATTTCTCTCTGCATACCCAAATCCTTTATGAATGTATGTATAAACCGTATTTTCCTTCCCTATGTCCATTTAAGTCTCTTCCCATGAAAATTCTCTCGTTTTGTGGGATTTCTCTTACCAAATCATCTTAGTTTTCTGATACGGCCCTTCGACTGTGACCTAGTTCGACCGGGAAGAAGAGGGAAGTCCCGAAGATGGTTGGCGTTGCGCTTGCGAGATCCAATGGTGCCGGGGAGGGCTCCACGACGAGGAAGAGTCCGGATGGGTGAAGATCTAATGATCGGAAACCGAATGGGAGCAGACGCACGGTGCGGAAGCGGCGGATCGGCGAGATCGACGAGCGGGAGCTGAACGGGTTCAGCGTGGGTGTGGAAATGTTATGGAAGAGGGGTTTAGAGAGAGAGAGAGAGAGAGTAGAGAGAGAGAGAGAGTTTTTGGGAATTAATTTTGCATACCATTCAAAAAAGCCCTCAACCCCATATATGGTTGAGCCTAAACCAAACCCAAGGTTCATACAAACTAAGCATAAAAAAACAACACATAAAAAGATACAAAGCCACCCAAAAATGAGCGACTAATCGGATCGTGCCGGGGCGCGGCGCATGTATGTTAACCCCCAACGTGGGTCCGTAACATCTCCGCCGGGGTCCTCATCAAGCTTGTCCTCAAGCTTGCCTTGCCGCTGTGGTGGTATGTCGACCAATGGCTCCTGGGGAGGCGCACCCATGAACGGTTTCAATTGGGATACGTGGAAGACATCATGGATCTTGGCCTCGACTGGTAGGTTGAGACGGTATGCCACCTCTCTAATGCGCTCTGCAACCGGGAATGGCCCATAGAACTTGGGCCCCAATTTGTTGTAGGCTCTTTGTGCGATGGACGTCTGTCGGTATGGGCGGCGTTTCAGCCATACCCAATCTCCTGGGGCAAAGAACAACTCACGGTTCCCCCTGTTGTAGGCCGTCTCCATACGGCCCTGAGCCTGGAGCAGCCTCTCCCGGGCCATCACTAGGACCTGGTCACGCGTGGCCAGCTCGGTGTCGACTGTCTGAGAACGAGCGGAGGCACTAGTGTAAGTAAGGAGGCGCGGCGGTTCGCGACCGTAGATCAGACTGAACGACGTAGTCTGCAAGGCGGAATGGTAGGACGTGTTGTAACAATACTCCACCCAAGGGAGCCATCAGACCCAATCCTTGGGGCGGTCCCCCGTGATACAGCGCAAATACATCTCTAGGGTCCGGTTGACCACCTTCGTCTGGGCATCCGACTGCGGGTGGTAGGCGGACGACATCGCCAACTTGGTACCGCACAGTGCAAACAACTCCTGCCAAAATAGGGACGTAAACACCTTGTCCCTGTCGGACACGATGCTCTCTGGGATGCCATGCAGACGAAACACCTGGTCGAAAAAGATGCGGGCGACCACATCCCCTTCTACGGGGCGGCCCATCGCCATGAAGTGAGCGCCCTTGGACAGGCGATCGACCACCACAAAAATAACTGATCGCCCCCTTGACTTAGGTAGTCCCTCAGTAAAATCCATCGATATGTCGACCCAAATCTGTGTCGGAACGGGAAGGTGCTGAAGTAAACCGACGGGTGAGAGGTTGTCGGTCTTGCTGTGCTGGCAGACGGAGCAGAGTGCGATGAAGTCTTGTACCCCCCTTTTTAGTCCCTTCCAAAAGAACTCGGATCGAACCCGCTAAAGGGTCTTATGAACCCATTCATGTGTGGTGCCATGTAAACCTGTCAGAATGTCCGATATCAAGGGCGAGGTGTCCGAAAGGTAGAGGCGGCTCTTGTACCAGATGAGGCCGTCCCGAGCTGTCCAGTGTGAAGGAGCACGTCCCTCCTCAATACGGTGTAGTAGCTCGCAGAGAGCCGGTGTGTCTTGGATCTCCTGCTGAAGGCGGTGGTGGATGGTCGATGTCGGGCAAGAGATGGCTAATACAGACCCCTCCTGATGGTCGCGGCGGGAAAGTGCGTCTGCGGCGCGGTTCATGGCGCCCCCTTGTATTCCACCCGGAAATCAAATCCCAACAACTTGCTGATCCAACGCTGTTGCGGTGTAGTGCTGAGGCGTTGCTCCAAGATGTGCTTGAGGCTGAAATGGTCGGTGCGAATAGTGAACGACCGCCCCCATTAGTACGGTCGCCAGTGTTGGACGGTCTTTGCCAATCCGATAAGCTCCCGCTCATAAGCCTGCAGCTTCTGATGATGTACGACAGTGCGCTGGCTGAAATAAGCCACTGGGTGGCCCTCCTGTTGGAGCACCGCACCGTATCCCTGGCCGGAGGCGTCACACTCTATTTGGAACTCCTGCCCAAAGTCTGGTAAACGCAGCACCGAGGCTGACACCAGGGCCTGCTGGAGAGCGTGAAAGGCCTCCGTCGCGCAGTCTCCCTAACAAAAGAATGTTTCCTCAGTAGAGCGAATAATGGTGCGGCAATGATGCTGTATCCCTGAATGAAGCGTCTGTAATAGCCCGCCAGTCCGAGGAAACCCCGCAGTTCCCGCAAGGTCTGGGGAATAGGCCACTCCATCACGCCCTGGATCTTGAGAGGGTCCGCCGACACCCCTGTGCTATCCACCACATGCCCCAAGTAGGACACCCGTTCAGTGCCAAAGGAACACCCGGCACGCTTCAAGAAGAGCCTGTGCTGTCTGACTAATTTGGGAACGGCTCGGAGGTGGCCAAGATGGGCCTCCCAAGTCGCGCTGTACACCAAAATGCCGTCAAAGAAAACACGTACGCAACGACGCAAAAGGCCATGAAATACCTCGTTCATCAATGCCTGGAAGGTGGAGGGGACATTGGTGAGCCCGAACGACATCACCAAAAACTCGAAGTGGCCGTGATGGGTGCGGAACGCCGTCTTTTCCACATCCTCGGGAGCCATGCGCACCTGATGGTACCCGAAGCACAAATCCAGCTTGGAGAAAAAGCGGGAGCCATGTAGCTCGTCTAGGAGCTCCTCCACGACCAGGATAGGGAACTTGTCTTTCACTGTCCGCGCATTCAGCTCGCGGTAATTGACACAGAAGCGCCATGTGTCATCCTTCTTGCTGACCAATAAGACCGGAGAGGAGAAAGGAGATACGCTGTGGCGGATGATGCCCTGCTGCAGCATGGTATCGCACTGCCGCTCGATCTCATCCTTCTGCCTGAATGGGTAGCGGTAGGGGCGTACCACCACCGGGGCCGTTCCGGGAAGGAGACAAATACGGTGATCCCACCGTCGAACGGGAGGAAGACCGATCGGGGCTGCCGTCGTGTCGCTGTACTCCTGTAGAAGAGCCTCCAGATTAGAGGATTCAGTATGGTCCCCGCAGGCGAGGAAAACCTGTCGGGAGGTAGTGGGCATGCGGCCCCGCCACACCGTCTGCTACGGGTGTCGCCCCCAAGTCATCGTCAGTGCGTCGAAATCCCACAGAAGAGGCCCCAACGTGCGGAGCAGCGAACTCCCAACACTGCCTCAAAGCCTCGCAAGGCTATCACGTAGAAGTCAACGTGGGACTGATAGCCCTCCACGCTAATCGACACCGCTCTGCAGACGCCCGTGCACAACATAGTCATGCCATTGACAACAGAAACTCGGAGGCTCGGATGGGTAGTAATCCGTAAATGAAGCTGCTGTGCGGTAATATCGCTGAGGAAACTGTGTACTGCCCGAGTCCATAAGAGCGACTAGTGGATGGTCCGCCACCAAAATATGTAGCTGAATCGTGTCCCCAGTCTGGGATCTAATCATAGCATGGACGGAAATCTCCGGTTCGCCCGTGTCCTCATCACCGGGGTCCTCATCAGATGGATCCTCCACCTCTAGCCAAAACAGACGCTTGCACTGATGTCCACGGGTGAAAGTCTCGTCACAGTTGAAACAAAGGCCTTTGGCACGCCGATCCGTCATCTCCTAAGCGGAGAGCCGCCGAAAGGTAGTCTGTCTGTCGCCTTCCTTGCCCTTGCCAGCTCCCGGGCTAAAAGTAACAGGCGGCGGGCCAAAACTCCTGGGGAGGCTCTGATACTGGGGACTGCAACTGAACGTCCATCCGCAAACGCTCATGGAGGCCAGCCAGGAAGACTGGTACTTGCTGGGGTGTGAGCACGGTCGGGGCGCGAGCGAGAAGCACCTGAAACTGATCGATATACTGCTCAATGGAGCCAGTCTGTCGGAGAGAAATAATGTCACCCATAGGGTTGTCGAGAAGCGGGGGCCCAAAACGCAAGGTGCACTGAGTCTTGAAATCCTCCCAACCCAACTGGGGTTGCTCCCGACGGAGCTGTGAGAACCACATTTGTGCCGATCCGAGAAGATGAAACGACGCAATCCCAATCCAGTCCTCTTCCGGGGTATGATGGGTTTCAAAGAATTGCTCGCAACGAGCGAGCCACGTGAGTGGATCCTCCCGACCATCAAACAAAGAGAAATCCAACTTCACAAAACGAGGAAACCCGCCTCCTTCGTTTCTCGGTGCCGAGGATTCGTGTACCGTTTGGGAGGAGCCCGAAGCGGCACGCGGGGCTTGCGGGGCCGGCGGGGACGCATCCTGCCTAAGGGCTTCGATGAGGGCCCTATTGTTGGCCACCATCATCTGCTGAAAGGATTCCACGATCTGGGCCAAAGTAAGCCCTCCCGAGTTGCCGTCATCCATGGGAGCGGGCTGAAAATTAGGGCGGAGGATCGGAGGGGTGGGCAAAATTCCCGTGCTGTCTGGGAGGAGTGGAAAACCGGAGGAGGAAGCCCCCAACAGGATCGGTGAGGGAGGACAGCGGCTGGAGCGGTCGGATCCGGGCTGCGGACACGCCAGATGGGGCTGTGAGGGTGTTGTCGGAGCGAGGACAGCGGCGACGGGTGGCGGCGAGGGTGGAGGAGGTGCTGAGGAAGAGGAGGGCTCTGATACCAAGTTGATACGACCCTTCAACTGTGACCTAGTTCGACCGGGAAGAAGAGGGAAGTCCCGGAGAGGGTTGGCGTTGCGCTTGCGAGATCCAATGGTGCCGGGGAGGGTTCCACGGTGAGGAAGTGTCCGGATGGGGGAAGATCTACTGATCGGAATCCGAATGGGAGCAGACGCACGGTGCGGAAGCGGCGGATCGGCGAGATCGACGAGCGGGAGCGGAACGGGTTCTGCGTGGGCGTGGAAATGTTACGGAAGAGGGGTTTAGAGAGAGAGAGTAGAGAGAGAGTTTTTGGGAATTAATTTTGCATACCATTCAAAAAAAGCCCTCAACCCCATATATGGTTGAGCCCAAACCAAACCCAAGGTTCATACAAATTAAGCATAAAAAAACAACACATAAAAAGATACAAAGCCACCCAAAAATGAGCGACTAATCGAATCGTGCCGGGGCGCGGCGCTTGTATGTTAACCCCCAACATGGGTCTGTAACATTTTCCTAAAATTGCACTTTAATTGCTTCACTTAATCTTGTGACGCATAAACATTAATTACATTAATAACTTTTTTTCCTACAAGCAGTTTAAGAGCTTAAATTCTACCACATTTTCTACTTTCCCTTGCAACTTCATCCCTTCAAGTGGCATCCACAATAATACCCACTTCATTGTTTGTTTGTTTTTCTGTGTACCATACTACCATAATTTAAAATCTGAATTTTCTAGAAGTTTAGCTTTTTCACCCACCCATTTAGTCTCTTGCATTCTTTTCATGGCGTCAAGGCGTACCAAGGTGAGCCCCGACCGCCTTGACGCTTTGGCGACAAGGCGGACGCCTAGGCGACAATAAGGCGAGCAAATGCTAGGCGACATTTAATTTTTTTTTTTAAAACAAATGAAGAATATAGACAACGGTTATTTCAATAACCGCTGTCTATAGTCACTGGCATGAGACTATAGACAGCGGTTATTGAAATAACCGCTGTCTATAGTACTATAGACAACGGTTATTTCAATAACCACTGTCTATAGTCCCCTGCCAGTGACTATAGACAACGGTTATTGAAATAACCGCTGGACAACGGTTATTGAAATATCCGCTGTCTATAGTCACTTGACAGTGTATATAGACAACGGTTATTTTAATAACTGCTGTCTATAGTCACTGCCAGGGGACTATAGATAGCGGTTATTGAAATAACCGCTGTCTATAGTCCCATTTTTTTTTAAAAGACTGAAAGAGAATTTTCAACACTCCCAGAACTCCAGAAGTCATTCAACATTCAGATTCACAGTTTTTTTTCATTCAGCATCATAACATTCAGAATCAAATAGAAATAACATTCAGATTTTAGAATCAATATATATAATGTCAAATTGACAATTACAAGATTCACAACCATTTCACTCAATACCAAAATGTTATCATCATACACTGATACACAGTAGCAATGTAGCATTAATAATTTTTTAGATCAAATAGAATCATTATCTAGTAAATCGTCATTGACATTGCATGAGCTTAGTTGGTTTGAGGTACTCGTCATTTGCCCGTAATTATCAACAAGATCTTCATCATCATTTGCAACGCTGAAATGATCTAGATCTTCATCCCCTTCAAATATTTGTTCAAGATTAGCTTGAGCACCACTTCGTAAATTTCGAGCCCCAGTCCCAATAGCTCTCTCTACAGCTTCCCATGTGAGATCATCATCATCATTAACTAAAGCTTCCTCCGGTTTGTTCATCATCCACTCACTACTCCAATCTAGCTCATCAAGCACTAAAGAGTTGTAATTTCTTCATTTTCACGTCTTTCTTGGAATCGTGCTTGTAGACGACGATTGTATTGGATGTATACAAGATCATTAAGCCTTTGATGCTCCAATCTATTTCTTTTCTTTGTGTGAATCCGAATCAAGATAGTTGCAAACTTGTTATTTGTTACTTAGTGGATAAAACAAGTTCAATTTTAAATTAAATTTTTGTATACTTACAAACTCAAAAGTACTCCAGTTGCGCTCACAACTAGAAGAAGAACAACATAAGCCAAGTATGCGCAATGCTACCTTTGTAAGGTCAACATTCGGTCCTCCATGTGCACCCCACCAATCCACTATTTATTTAAGACAAAAATAAATTAGTATAACGTATAGGTAGTTTAAGAAAAAATAAAAACGTAATCAATACTCACTTGGATTTAAGGTGGTTTGTTGCCTAATAGCCATATGCTTTCCAAAACTATTTCGAGATGCTTTATAGTTAGTGCCTTGCTCTGCAATCTTGTCTTGCAATTGTTGATCGGGCACTAGTCTTGCAATAACATCATTGAAAGCATCTTGAAATTTTCATAACTCTTGTTGTTGGCTCAATCTTTCTTGAACAATAGATTCCACATCTTCAATATGAGCTATTGTTCTCTCCTTCCCCTTATCATTCTTGAAAAAACTTGTAATGATGTAAAACTTGCCACCAGCTCTTACTCTGCCCGGATGTTCCTTGCCTAAAACAGATGCAAGGATGTCATCTCTTACCCGTGACTCTGTTGCACTTGCAGCAGACTCTTGGCTCGAGACCTCATCCTAAGTGAAATAAATAAATATTAATGCTAACGATGAAATGAAAATTTATAAATGATGAAATGATAATTTAAACATACAATTTTAGCTGCCAAATCAACTGCATCCTGACTAGTGTATTCACCAGTCTTTCTTTTGTGACCGACTTTCCATAGCTTCGCACGTGAAATTGGTGCATTTGCACCTTGTTCAATCTTGACAATAAAATGCAAATAAATTATCATTTAAATTATTGAAAAAACACATTTTTAAAACAAAATATACAAGAGAGAAGTAGAGAACTAAATAGTAAATACTAATACCATCTTTTTTTCTAATCCAGAATAACCCATTCTGGAAGTAGTATGAAACGACTTCTGTGCTTTTGCTCTCTCTGTGTTAAGTTTACTTTTCTCCTACACAAATAAATATTTGTTAATATTTAGAGTATAATGCTTACAAAGTTAGTAGATGCAATAAAACATTGAGTTTTTTAAGAACACATAACCATAGATTCCGGAGTGGTGCGTTTGTCAACAAAAGTTTTCCAATCTTCAGGAGGTATAAAATTATACTTGACTGGAACATTGTAACGATGCTCCAAATCAGGAGCAGGATCCGAAGCGGTGGCTGCTACAAGAATGGAATATTCCAAAGCATTCGCTTCTGGAAGAATTTGAACTAATTGTGCCACAGTCGAGCGTTTCTGTCCAATCGCTACATAGACGGCCTTGGGGCCTTCGCTATAGGATGTGAGCTTACTTCGTGAAAAAGATTCAACAAAAGACAGGGCTTCATTGAAGAAGCCCTGTAGAGGAAAGTGAGAAAGAATCTAGAGATAGAGATGACTCTATTGAGCATCCTTTACGTAATGGACATAAAGTTTAGATTTCCACGACCGCCAACTTTCACTCATGCTTTTCATCAATTCATGACGAACACCATCAACATTATCAAAATAATTCTGAAAATAATAGACAATATTATTAATAAATAACTAAAAAAAATCACTGATATCTAATCGCTAATAACAAAATTACGTACATTTACTTCTTCCCATATTCGATCTTTAATTTCTTTATCAACTTCCTTCCATCTAGCACATGTGATTGGAACATACATCCTCACAAGAGAACCAATTAGACTCATCAATTTATTACACTCAGGCCCGAGAATAATGTGGCCATCATCATTAACAGAAATAAAAATGTTCTTCCCCTCTGCTCTAAGCTTATTCAATCCATCATTTTAGTGAAGCCTCTTGTTGACTTTGATGAGGATCCTTTATCAGTCATTTTCCTGTAATAAGAAAGCCCTAAAAAAACCTAAACCATCCAAAAAACCTAAACAAAATTCATACAAAACGGCAATGATATTGAGGTAATACTAGTCTACCACACATTAAGTCAATCACACATATAAATACAGAACTATAAAAGCAGTAGGAACTAGGAAGTAGGAAAATATGAATTATGAATGATCATTGAACTTAGAAATTATACCATTCAACTTAAAAATTAGAAGAGCAAGAAAAAAAAACGTAAAAACGAACCTAAGGAAGATGTCGACTTGTCGAGGAGAAATTGCCTTTAGGGTTTTCGCACAGAGCAGCAAACGATCCAACGATGGTAAAAAGTAAAATGACGGGGTAAATTCTTTCGTTTATATCCCTATTCGACAGCGGTTTATATATAAACCACTGCCTATTGTAACATTACGTGTACAATAGACATCAATTTATATATAAACCGCTGTCTATTGTACAAATAGACAGCGGTTTATGTATAAACCGCTGTCTATTGTACAAATAGACAGCGGTTTATGTATAAACCGCTGTCTATTGTACAAATAGACAGCGGTTTATATATAAACCGCTGTCTATTGTAACATTAGACAGCGGTTTATATATAAACCGCTGTCTATGAGAGTATAGACAACAGTTTATATATAAACCGCTGTCTATACCCCTAATTTTTAAAAAAAGTAAGGTGGCCTTCGCCTTGTTTTCAATCGGCCGACTGGAGGCAACGCCTAGGCGACGCCATGATAAGAATGGTCTCTTGTAGACATATAATATTTATCCTTCTCCTAATCATTGGATACAATGATTAGGAGAATGATACATATCTTATGCTTGCAAGAGACCAGATGGGTGAGTGAGAAAGCTAAATATTTAGACAATTTAGGTTTTAAATTATGGTACAAAAAAAAGCAATGAAATAGGTATTATTGTGGATACTATTTGGAGGGATGAAGTTGTTGAGGTAAATAAAAAAGGTGATAGAATCTTAGCTCTTAAATTTGTCATGAGAAAAGAAACTATTAATGTGATCAGTGCTTATGTGCCACAAGTGGGATGAAGTGAAACTATTAAAGTACAATTTTGGGAAGACTTTGATTATTTAGTAAGGTAATTCTTAGAAAGAGAGAAGATTTTCAAATGATCCTTATTCATAAGGGTGACTAAATTTTACGCTGACCGTCTACCTAACCCAACGCTTACCATTTTTCTTCCAGGCTTGGGACCAGCATATGTTGGTTTTAATATTATACAATAATTATACAAAATTGGTTGTAAGAATAAAACGTTAAAAAAATCAAAACATTAAGTCTAATCAATTTAAACATACATACTATTTTCGTTTTATTTAATTATGTATGTTTAAATCGATTAGACTTATTGTTTAAATCGATGTAGACATACCAATATACTTATAAAGCATTGTATTACTAGATACCTTGATAGGATTTTGGCCTCATAATGCATTGCATTTACTATAAAGACATTTGAAAGGTTAAGCCTTCGTCAACTTTATCCTTTTCTTCTGCAGTCATAGCGCATGGCTGAAGGTAACTTGGCATTTAACCTGCCATTGTAGTCAGTTGCACTGAGGTGTGGCTAAGCATTGTAATATGATACATTTTTTTTAATTTTTGGTTTTATGACGTGCAGAAAATCGATGAAAGGGCTATCAATGAAGTTTTTCTGAAGGTACTGGACAATTACATCAAATGGTGCAGATACGTTGGTGTACGGGTTGCTTGGAATAGGTAAATCAACATGTTTTTTTTCAAATATTACCTATTTTTATACTCACTTTCCTACTGACACCATTGGAACTCATTTTTCAGCTTAGAAGCAATTACTAAAAGCAGGAAGATTATTTTGATTTCCTTGTACTTTCTTATATGGGGTGAGGCTGCCAATGTGCGTTTTATTCCTGAATGCCTTTGCTACATTTTTCACCATGTGAGTATCACAATAACCTTCTTTATACATATTTATTAGTCATTAGCACATGCTCTTCATGTTTATGCTGAATTGAAGCCCATTGTAAAGGCCCAATATAATGGCACATGTTCTTTCTATTGTTTTTAGTCTCACACCTCTAATATTTGTTTTGGTTCTCCCTTTATGTATATATAGAGTTGTCTTGTAATATTTATTCTTTTGATTGAATATAATATATTTGTTCCATTTCTTAACTTGTTATCAGAGCAGAGTTATTTTTTCGATGCTTCATTTTTTTCCTTTTAACTACCGCATTGCCAACCCTTCATGCGAGGGCCTTCCATGTCTCGCGAGCGCCTGCCATGTCTTGCGATTTCCCTGCAAATTCCAGTTCTCGATTTGTCGTCCGTAACCGTTCCTTGGACAACGCCTTTATAGATTTTTTTTTGAGGACCCTGTATCTACGAGCTTCCCACGTCAACATCATTGCATCTGTGAACTCCGATTCCCGCGAGCTCAACCTTCCTGTGAACGCCATTTTCCGGCGAACCGTTGAGCTCTATTCCTGCGTGCTCAATTCCCGCAAGCTCCTTCCCACAAGCTTCTATTTGTCGTTTGGAGTATCTAAATGGCAGGCTACTCAGATTCAAGTGTTTAATCCCCTCTCCTATTACGAACCCTCATAGTAATTATTATCCGTAGACCCATGAGTCCTTCGTCTCCTTTCATTTTGCCATCATACGTTTGGATGGTTCAAATTATCTTGAATGGTCCCGGGCGGCCCAACATGCCATTCAAAATCATCAATTGTTTGGGTACATTGATGTGGACTCGGGCTCGAAGACTTATTTTCAAATTGGTAGCTTCACTCAAGTGTATGAGCTCACTCGGCGCCTTCTCGAATTCAAATAAGGCTCCTCTAGTGCCGCTGTCTACTTTTCTGAGCCCGAACGAACGCCTTTATCAAGAAGTGAACTACTTTGAGGATTTCATTCCAGCATGCACTACCGACGCCCGTGTTTTGGAAACCAAGGTGGACCGATATCGTATCCATGTATTCCTTCTGGGCCTCGCTATTTACTTCGACATGTTCCACACGCATGTCCCGAACCGCCAATCTCTTCCCTCTCTTCGAGAAGCCTTTGGCATGGTCTTGGCCGACAAGGATCGCCGACGCTCTCTTAATTCCGATAGGGTGCCAGACCATTCCGCCTTGCTGTCATTGGTCGAAGCCTTCCGTTTTTCTTGCCACCTATTCAGATGTGCGAGTACTGTAGTAAATAAGGTCATACCGAAGACTCTTTTTTCGCCTATATCCTCAACTTGCCCATTCGCGGAAAGGTAATATTAGTCGTGGGTGTTGTAGTCCTCACCAATATAGTCCTCACCAATCCAATCATCCTCCTGCTGCTCATACTACTAAAGTTAATACTGGTAGGCTCCCCTCCGAAGGGTTTTCTACTAGCTCTGCAATGCATAGTTTGCTCTCAGGGAAACTCTTCCACCGTTGCCTTCGCAAACTCAGGTATTCCAAGCGCACAATCTGCTTCTGTTATCCACTCTGAGTAGATCATCGATTCTGGCCCGATTGATCACATGATCAAGTAATCACCGGGTTTTACCTCACACACCCTACTTTTGGATCGTGATAAATATATCACAGTCAATGATTTTTTTTTCTATTGTTGGCAAGGGAGCTATCTTATGTTCCTCTGCTATGCCCCTTACATCTGTTTTACATGTTCCTATATTTCCTCGAAATTTTCTAAATATTAGTCGCTTGACCACATCGTTAAAGTGCTCAGTAACATTCCTTCCCGATGGTTGTGTTTTTTAGGATTTGGCATCGAAGACCATATTGGCAATGGTAGGAACTGCGGGGGATTGTACATCTTACACTATTAAGCTCACCAAACTCTCTCCAGTACTCCCACTCCCTTTAATGCAGACTCTACGTCTCAGACACCCCTTTGCCAGTTATTTTCTCAAAATATTTCGTATGTTTTTTTGCTCCATGAGCAACTTTGTTTGTGATGTTTATGAACTCTCTAAACATGTATGACATAGTCCGACTCATTTCTCCTCTCCAAGTATGGTTCATTTTGTTGTAATCCATACAGATGTTTGGGGATTTTCTCCTGTAATTTCTTTATTTGGTCACCGGTGATTTGCGACGTTAATTGAATTTTTCTCTCACAATACTTGTGTTTACTTATTAATATGAAAGAGTGTTTTCTTGAGTGTTTTCAACGCTTTCATAAAATGGTCACATAATTTGGCGGTTCTATTTTTGTACTTATCGATGGAATTTTTGTGTGTGTGTGTGTGTCGGGGGGGGGGGGGGTACGTTGATCGTGGTGTGTTTGGGACATACCTTACTGATCATGGTATCCTCTATTTAACCGTGTGTGTACATACATCTACCCAAAGTGGTATCGCTGAATGTAAAAATAAACACCTCCTCGTGGTCACATAGTGTCTTCTTATTACCTTGAATCTTTCCAAACTCAATTGGAGAGAAGCTATCCTCATTGTGGCTTACCTTATTAATCGCCTCTCGTCCAGTACTCTGCAATGTCTCTCCAATCTCTTGTTTGTCTACCAAAATTGTTATCCACATGTCACCTCCCTCCCCGCGTGTTTGGATGTCTGTTTTTTCATGTTCATCAACCAAATCGTGATAAACTGAATGCACTTTTTCTTAAACCTATCTTCGTTGGATACTCATCCACTATGAAAGGGTATCATTGCTACCACCCTTCCTCTTGATGTTTTTTACCATCGATGTTACTTTCCATAGAGGGGAACAATTCTTTGGCTCTCATTAGGGGGGAGAGAGACACTGATGTTGACGCTACTATTATTCCCCTTCCTGTTTTGCACTCGTAACTTCCTCCTCCCACTATTCCAACCACCATGTCTACTCCTGCCCTCACCTCGTCTCCTGTTGCTTAGAGGCTTATTCCTTCCCTTTCTCAGCTATATTAACGCCACAATGCTGGCGTTGAGATGGTACAAACCCCTTTAATTCCATTCCCTTTTTTTACAAACTTCAGAACCAGGTCCTGACGAAGACCTCCATCAACCTCCCATACTTCCGAAGAGTAAACCGCCCTTCGTAAAGTACCATATTACCAGTTATATCTCCTATCACACTCTCACCTATGCACATAAAACTTTTATTTCCTCGTTGCTTTAGGTTCGTATTCCTAAAATTTGGCAGAAAGCGATTGATATACCAACTTGAAGAAAGGCAATGGAGGAAGAGATGTCTGCATTGAAGAGAACCAGACTTGGGAACTATCTCCTCCCAGCTGGAAAAAGAAACGTTGGCTCAAATGGTGTTCCCTGTCAAACAAAATCAAGAAGGGGTTGTAGAGGGAAACAAAGTACGACTCGTCGCTCAGGGATATGCTTGAACTCATGGAGTTGATTACCATAAAACATTTGTGCAGCTTGCCAAGATGGATTCCATCTGCATTATTTTATTATGCGCCACATGCGTGTGATGGGACCTGCAACAACTAGACGTAAGCAAGTTTTTTTATATGACGATCTCGAAGAGGAGGTATATATGAAGTTTCCACCGGGGTTTATAAAGACAGGATCAGGGGGGCAAGTATGTCAACTTAAAAAATCTCTATGGTTTGAAGCCGTCCCCCCGAGCTTAGTTTGGAAAGTTTCAGAAGGCCATGACTCTATTAGGATACAAACATGGTCACTCTGATCATGCTCTCTTCGTTCAGTGAAAGGAAAAGAAATTGGATATTCTCATTGTCTATGAGGATGATATTATTATCATAGAAAATGATTTAGAAGAAATGACATGTCTTAAGGTATGCATGTGCACGGGATTTGAAGTCAAGGACCACAAAATCTTCATTTCTTAGTGAAAATATGTCTTGGATCTCTCAGAAGCAACTTAGATGCTTGATTGTGCACTAACATGTACCCCCATAGAAGCAAATCATAAAATTGATGAATACAAAGATGGTGAGAAAGTGAATTCCGTCAACTCCAAAGCTTGTTGGGAAGAATCATCTACCTCACACATACTCGTTCTGACATCACACATGCAATTGAGATCCTTAGTAGGTACATGCATTCTCCTAGATTGAGACATTAAGAAGCTGCTATATGAGTGCTATGGTACCTGAAGAAGTCTTCCGGACACGGAATTTTATTCTACAGAACAAGCATGTGAATGTTGAAGTATACACGAATGCTAACTGGGATGGAAGCCAAGATGACCGAAAATCTACCAACGAATATTGTTCCTTTGTTGGGGGGAATCTTGTGACATGGAGAGGTAAGGAGCAATACTTGGTAGCAAGGTCGAGTGCAGAAGCAGAATATAGAGCAATGTGACAATGGATATGCGAGGGACTATGCCTTCAATCTATAATGCAATATTTGAGTCTACAAGATGGAAAACCCATACATATTTATTCGACAATAAAACGACCATCAACATTGCTCACAATCCCGTTTAACATGACTAAACAAAACATGCTCAAATTGACATAATTCATCAAGGATTACCTAGAGAAAGACAATATCTGCACATCGTTCATTCAATCTCAAGATCAGCTAACATATATCTTTACCAGGAGTCCGAGCTATGACACCTTCACCGTTAATATCTCCAAGCTAGAAATAGTCGATTTATACTCCCATCTTGAAGGGGAGAGTTGAATTAAAGCTCACATGCAATGCTCTTTTTAATATTTTGTCGCACACTTTTATTATTGGTTGAGTTCTCCCTTTATGTATATATAGAGGTGTCTTGTAGTATTTATTCTTTAGATTGGATATACTGTATTTAATCAATTTCTTAACTGTTTAAAGAGAATAGCATCTACACATTTTTTATATTACTAATCACGGACATAAGGAGTGACCTTTCTTGTGCCAGGATGCTACGGCACTCTTGGGATATCTTGAAAAATCAAGCCATAGTTTCAAAGTACCGAGACTAGACTATAACATAATATTTTGTTTGTTTTATAACTATATCATGTTTTCAGCTGAAAAAATAATTTCTTATTTGCCCAAATAAGCTGTAAACTCAATATTTTGTTTTAAGCTAGTAGTTTGAACTAGGGGTGCATACGCTCGAGCTTTGCAAAATTCACAAGCTTGAGCTCGACAAGCTCATTTTGCTTGGCTCGAGCTTGAAGCCTATATATTGAGCTCATGAGCAGCATTTTCTTTATATTTATAATTTTTTTGAAAACGTTCAAAGCAAAAACTTGTGAGCTGATGAACAAGAAGTGAACTCGTGCTTGACTCGCAATTGAGTTCGAGCTCAACAGACTCGAGCTCGAGTCGATCTTTTTTCGAGTTGGCTCATCGAGCTCACGATGCAACTCAACTCAACTTGCACCCTTAGTTTGAACTTTATTGTCCAGCTACATTATATAAAAAGTTTATTTTTCTACACAATGTAATTTTCTTGGAAGAAATTATCATTAATGCATGCCAAGAAATGCTGTTTCTCTGGCAGCATTAGTGCGTACTAAAACGACGTGCACAATCAACCTATCAAAATGTGTGCTGCTGCATAGATTCTTCGTTTCTGAAGGATTGGAATCTAGTAAATAGTATCTTTCAAAGGAAACGTTTGGAGGTTGTTGAAAACATCTATTTTCTTAAAGTATGACCTAGTTACAATGCATGTAACAAAGTAGTAGTTTCGCAACAAAGTATGTTAGCAAGAACTTCTTCCAAGTGTAAGTTTTTAAAAGCCATCTAAGGAGTTAACATTTAAACATTAATGTAATATATTCCTTAAGATAGTTGAACATCTGTTCATAATCATCTTTTAGATGGCATGATGCATTTCCGGATGCATTGGTTTGGCTTGGCGTGGGAGAAGAAGACCCAAGAAGCTCTGCAGTAGAAGTTCAAGGCAAGGCACAAGGAGCACTCTCCAGTGAGGACCAGCTTCAACGTTGTTTGCATAGTCCAACAATTGGTTCTGTAATTGTTATTTTCGTTTATTAGGCTGAAAGCCTCAGTGTGGGGTTTTATAATTTTAGTTATTGGCTATATGGGACCTTCTCCCTTTGTTCTTTTTGATGGTGATGGGCGACCTTATCCTGTGATGATGAGGAGTTTTTATTCCGTCATTTCTTTAACTAGTATCTCTCTAATGTTTTCCAAGATTGCTGCCTTGATATTTCTTATGCTATATTGGATAGTTTTTCATGTTGGTTTTGTCAAGTTTTGAGAGATCCTTCCCTATGGGTTCCTAGACTCCTTGTTATTATTTGGGTAATTGAATTGGCATTTCTGCTATTTTAGAGTTTTACTCAATCAAATCAAGTGGTGAAGTAGAGTATTTCTATTATGTTTAGTGATGCATGGACACATGATTTTTTTTGTTTGAAACTGTCCAGATACTATTTGAAAGTTAACAAAGCATGTTTTTTGCTTACATTGTGATTGTTCACTTGTTGATCCTTGATTGTAAACGTGGTGTTGTTATTGCTTCTCGGGGACTCTTTCAAGGCTAGATTGTTGTTGCTTATTCAAATTAAATATTTGAATATCTTACATTGCATAAATTCCTCTAAGCTGCAAAGGATTCATCTATAGACTTCGGCTGCTGTTGGTGTGGCGGTTTTGGGCCGACGGCTTTGCTCTCTACTGCCACAGCCAAATGCGGTGTGTTTGGCTGCATGCGTTCAGGAAAAGGGCCCTATTTCAGTGGCCGCGGTTGAAGAAATAGGATGCGGGCTCTGGGGTCCAGTGGCAAATGTCAGTTCTCCTCCACAGCCCCCCTATCCTTTCTCCTCGACTGACGATCTTACCACTGTTTCCCTGTTCAAAAATCTCTGACTACTCCCCCATGTGCGATCATCGGCGTGCCTCCTGCTTCTTCCTCGCACATCGCTGGCTCCTCTTCCTTCGTATAAACACAGGTTATCTGTTCTTTTCACACGTCCAAATCTCCGGTCTGGTCATAGTTAAAGCTCTGGTTTCTCATTTCTTCTTCCTCGGGTCCATCTCCCTTCTCCTCTGGCCAATCCCCCTTCTTCTTCCTCAGGTGAGGTAACAACAGTGATCAATGAATACACATCAACAATGAACTGATCACATGGGTAGTGGTATTTCTTGATTTTAACTTTAACTTAGTGCCACCTCACTGCTATGTAACCAGTGAGATAAAACAGAATCAGGTTCAGAAATCACAGTTCATGGACACTTTGTTAACGACTGCCACTGTTGTGCCATAGAACCGTTAAAATGCTGTTGGATGAAGAATTTGATATCTTTAATTTTACTATAGAGCTTCTGATATTCATCCCGAAAAGAGAGACAAATAATGCGTCGATCAAGACGAAGAGGTCACAAATGGGAAATCCCTTCCTATGATGAAAAAGATGATGTGAAGAACCTTACTATATCAGTAGTATATATTGAAATTTTGTCATTTATTCCCAAGAACATTCTTAAACTGTCCTCAAGAACATTCCTACAACCACAAAATGATATATCGGAAATCTCAATAATCTTCATGCCAAAATTTATACTAAATTTTTGGCAATGATATTTATTTTTACGACATGCTTTTATTGGTGTTAACCAAAGCGAACTTCATTGAGTTTTACTAGATCTAGGTTGGTGGTTTCCAGGGCTTGCATACCAAATGCCGTGTATGTGATGGGTTATTCGCGGGTATTGAACCAAGTATTGAATCATTGTGAGGTATTGACTTGGACGGTTTGTACTAGTGGACACATGCACGTGAAGATTTTTTTTTATGTGCAAGAGTTGCGAAAAATCAAGGGAGAATGATCCACGATAAAGATACGTGCACACATATTAGGGCTCGTTTGCAGTTGTATGTAGAACACCATGCTCGGAAGCAAATCATGATTGTATGTAAAGTAGTCTACAAGGTGGGTGGAGAGAAATGTGCACAATTGGTGCACGAGAGTAATATCATAGAGCGATATGAGTGTGGTGCAAGCCAGGGTGTGCTGACATCAGATCCATATGAGATTATGGGAACACGCATGATTATGTGTTATTCCACGTTTCGCAGCCATGTTCATATTAGCGAGTTGTTGGGGATCAGGAATACAATTCTAGACTACTGGAGCGCCTAAGCATAAGTTTATGGAATGAGGTTGTAGCATGATCGAAGTACGAAATGAGTATGAAGGGAATTTGAAGTGTTTATAACAATTGTTGAGACCTCCCATCGAGTGCTTATTGTCAAATGTCTCAGCGAGAATACTCTACTCACTTCCGAATACTCGTTTTCATCCTTTTTGGTTTGACATAGCAATGTGCTTCAACTTTTTTGACTAGGATGCTGGTGGATTGAACAATTGTTCCTGTTTTCTTGTGATCTCCTTTTGTGAGTACGATAAACTGCAATATAAGAAACATGGTGTTTTGATACCAATTTGGTGTGTAAATATTTGACGCCTCAGTGTTGGTAGATGTATGGACAGCATGAACTGTAGTCCGATGAATTCTTTACTGAATTGTTTGTTCTTCTTTTGTTTCTCTCATTCTTTCATCGACGGATGCCAAATTTGAGTGGATTAGAAATACATGGTATGCTGAGTTCACTGGAAAATCTTTTAAATTTTTTTGACAGTAACAAATCTCCACAGAGCTAATTCTTTTAAATTCTACCAATTCTCAATGATCTATCTCTCCCTATTGGAATTCACTTTTATTTTGTAGGAGCTAGTTGGTGCTAGGGTCTTAAAAGTAATTACATAAATTTTTCGGATGTTATCTCTCATTACAATTTCCTTATTTTAACTTATTACAAAATTTGCGGCAGCTATTGCATTTTAGTGCTGATATTCCTTTTTTTTTTTCTCTTTTCCTATTACAAATTAGTGGGTAGTCCGTTTTGGATCTTAGTGCCAGCTGGCTTCTACTTGAAAATATTTTTTGTTTTGATGCTGGGGCGCCGATTATCTAGGAAATGCCAATGACTACTTTTAGATACTGATTATTTCAAATTGCTGATTCGTTTGATCTTGTGATCATCCTATCATGAATTTGTACATGCAAAATTCATTTTTTTAGCTTATTTCTTTTCTTCCTGGAAGTTATGTGCTTACTGTAACTCTGCATATTACTTCACCTTCATATATTTCCTTGTGCAGATGGCAAAAGAATTAGATGCAATAGTAGACCAGCCTGAAGCTATTCATGCAAAAAGTTGTATCAGTACTGATGATTCAGTGTCATACCTTCAGGAAGTTATTTTTCCTATATATGAAACACTTGAATCTGTAAGTGTGAATTCTGACAGTATTAAGACTCATAGTTCAATATTTGCTTCCCACATCATACAAATGTTATTTTCCTGTTCGTAGGCTAAGTACTGTATATTATGCAACAAGCTATATTTCCTATCTGTGTTGTGTTTAGTATTTTCTTTAGCTTAATGTGCTCGTCAGAATTGCTCATTAATCATTTACTTAACTTTTATTCTTTGCACACTGATATCCTTACTGAAGAAATAAAGTTAACATGTGTTTTTGTATTTTTCTTTGTTATTATAGTTTTTTAGAAATTTTGATGATATCCGCTTTCAATTCTTTAAACTGCTATGTATTTTTGCAATTGCATACTAAATAGTCCGCCTTATTCTTATTTTTATGCAAGCGTATAATTTTTTTGGCTGATTTCTGGTTCTTGTGCTGATGTACTTGCATCCTTTGGATGATGAAGGCTATGATTTATTTATAAATATTAATGCAAGTGAATTTAAGGGAATTATGTCCTCAGCATTTAGTATGTGTTTGCAGAGGATTATAATTCAACATAATTTGAGTAGCAAATAAACAGAATTTTCATTGGTTATGCTTTGAACACAAATGATATTAAAGTATTTGTTTATTTTAACTGTGATAATATTTATGTGCCTAATTTCTGTTTTTTTTGTGGTGATGGACTTACTTCTCTTAGATATTTGAAATTTATTACTGCTCTTTGGAATGTAATTTTTTGATAGATAATGGACTCTATTGTCACAAACCTTTTCGTCTTAAAAAAAATTTTAGGTTCTTTTCTTTTGGTTTACTCCTTTTTCGCTCCTTGCTCGAGTCTTTGAGATATTTAGTCCGTGTTTTACAAATCCTTGCTATTGTTACACTTTGTGATTGCTATTATTACACCCTTTTCTGGTATTTTTTGTCTTTTCTTTTTCACGCATTAATTTTTTGAATATATCTATATGCAAAAAACCTTTGATATCTCATCGCATAGGACTGCTGATTTAAATAGTCTGTCTGATTAATTGTCTACATTTTTCTAAAAAAATTCCATAGTGCACCCTGAAACTTGATAACCTTGTGACTTGACGTTTATCTTGATGCTATTGACTTATGCCTCTTAAAGGGAGATATATATGTTTTCAAATACTCTTTAAAAAAGAATAATGTAGAAAATGAATGAAAAATAAGAAAGAAAATACAATAGGCTTCAAATAACAAGATTTAGTTTGGTTTGGTTTGATCATTGGTTCATCTTAGACACTTTGTATCACTTTATTCCTCTTCCTATATGCAGCTGTTAGCTGACCTTTTCTCTAGTGGCCTCCCTTCCAGGTGAAGTGAGGTGTAATAATAAGCTGAATATCAAAATTAGAGAAATTGACAAAAGTAAAAATTTGGACTTACAAATATCAAACGCGCCTTTTCAGAGCAAGCAGTGAAGTATAGTTAGGAACCTCACATTTAAGTGAGCTTTGAGTCCGAGTAATCTGAGATGAGTGACTTTCTGGGAAGTACACATGGGTCACCTAAAAAATAATAAAATTGCTAAGGTTCATCTTAGTATGGTCTGAGGCATTACATTAGATGTTGTTGGTTGGCTCTTTACATAGATATATTCCTAAATTGAATTATCTTTATTTAATATTATTACCTCATTGTACAACCCTCATTCTTCGAGGGTAGGACTCACTCAAGGCCACGCAGATAGAGGTCAAAGTCAAAGAGTCAATACGGCAGTCAAGCATAGGAGCAGAAGACAGCCTAGGCGAGTAGGGGTGCACTCGTGCGAGTAGCCCGGATACTCGCCAAAAGGTGGGCGACCATAGGTGATACTCGCCCATTTGCCCGGGGAGATCGCCTCAATGTCGCTAGTCGCCGGGCAGGGGATGGGCTATAAAACCCCCCTACCCCTTGGTTTTCCTATAAATAGGCGTGGGTACCTGGACTTGAGCTTTCGAAACCCTGGTCTTGCATTCTGGAACCTGTCGCACTTGGCCGCTACTCCCGGTACTAGCCAAGTCGGTGCCTTCCTTGTACCTGCTCGGCCATTTTTGGTCTTGGAGGGGAAGTCTCTTCGGAGCTTCTGGGTACGTGGTGGGACCTCCCTGCCGCAGCACCTGGGGTCCGGTTCGTTGCTCTTCTAGCTCCGTAGTAGTCGCCCAAGTCATCTCGTTGGACTGCTGGGCGAGTAGCCTCCGGCTGCATCGGTCCGAATTTTGAGGTCAAGATTTTCCTGGCGTCAACACTTTGGTGCGGTGAGCGTGGACCGCGGCCAGAGGAAGAAAGTCTGGTAGAAAAGTGAGATGGTAGCAGCTAGCGACCACGAGGAGGTGGCGGGAAACTCGGCTCGAGGCGGCGAGTTCGTATCGTTGGCTGTCTTCGAAGAATTCGCGCAAAGGATGGAAGTCACCATGCGAGCGGCTCTCCTACCTCGCACGGAAGGAACGGCGACCTCGCCTCATCGCCCGGGCCCGTCCGAGGAAGGTGCTCGCACTCAGCGAGCAGGGAAGGCGCACGCCGAGGAGTTCGAGCGACTGAAGAAGTCGCAGTTTGGTCTGCAAGCGTCTCAAGGACCTGGCGGAACTCGTTTCCGCGAGGAGGACGAGCAGGCGAGATACTATCATACTTGCCAGATGAGCGAGTATGGGGGAGATACTCGGCCAGATGATGATCGTCGCCAGATAGGGGGGAGGAGCCTGTTCTGCGAGGAGATCCTCGCCGCGCCAGTACCGGAGGGGTTTAGGGATCCCTCGATGAATTACTACTCGGGGAGAGATGACCCTATCCATCATATCCAGTGGTTCGAGGATGTCGCTTCCCTTCGGACCATGTCGGACGCCTTCAAGTGTAGGCTGTTCGCGATTTCCCTCCGAGGGAAGGCAAGGGACTGGTTTCACCAGTTGCCGGAAGGCTCCATCTACTTCTTTGAAGACCTTTGCTGGGGGCTGAACATGCGGTTCGCCACGGCAAAGAAGTTGAAGAAGGAGGCTACGACCCTTTTCCATCTGACCCAGGGGCCAAAAGAAACGCTGGGGGACTACATCGATCGCTTCCAGGAAGAGGTGCTACACATCCAGGAGGTGGATGGTCGCACCCTGCGGTTGGCCCTAACCTTCGGCATCCGCGAGGGCCTCTTTAAGTTAGAGATCGGTAGGAATCCTCCCTACTCCTACGCCAACCTCATCGAAAGGGCCAACCAGTTCGTCCAGGGTGAAGCTTTCAACCGCGGCTTCCTAGCCAGGCTCACCCGAGTGACCAAGGAAGACGAGGAAGATGAGGAGGAGGAAAGTCCCCCCGAGAAGAGGAAGAAGGAAGAGCCCAGGAGTGCGGAGAAGCGGAAGCCAGAAGGAAGAGGTAGAGAGGAGAGGAGAGAAAGAGAACCCAGGAGGGAGTAGCCGAGGAGGAACGAGGAAAGGAGGCTCGTCGTGGTCCCAGAGCGTCGGGAGGAAGAAAGACGCTACCAAGTCCCCGCTTACCGGCCACCGTGGAAGCCGGCCAGGGGACCCCAACGTCTGGAGCGGGGAAGGAGATCCCCGGAGAGAAGGCGTTACGACAGGCCAGAGGGGCGCCAGGAGAGAAGAAGGGAGGAAGCAATGGCGGTTGCCAGGCGCGGCAACCGCCAGGGCCGGAAGAATAAGAAGCAGAGGAGGCCACAGGTAGAGGAGGTTCCTCTCTACTGTGAACTCCACCAGGTGGAAGGGCATGTCACGATTGCCTGCCCGGACTTTTGGGAAGCCAGAGGAAGGCTGGCAGCAGGAGAGACAGGAGGAGAGCAGCGGAGAATAGAAGCTCCGATCGAGCAGCCGGCGGTTCAGGACGCCGACCGAAGAAGGTACGAGGACCGAGTCGACCACGGAGGTCGAGGAGAAGTGGCCCCAGGAGGTAGAGGAGTGGGGGTGATCCACGGGGGTGCGGGGGTAGGAGCTTCCCGCAAGGGAAATCTCCATCAAATCTATCGAAAGAGCGTCGCTTCGACCTCGCAGGCACCGCCCCCGTTGGAGGAGATCACCTTCTCCGAAGAGGACATGCTAGGGAATGAGAACCCCTTTCATGACGCCCTCGTAATCCAGGCCGCCGTAGAAGACTTTACCGTTGATCGAATCCTGATCGATAACGGTAGTTCCGTAAACGTCGTCTTCAAGAAGACGTTTGACGGGCTGGGAGTCGGCGCAGGAAGGGTCCGAAAGCCGGATGGTCCCCTCTTTGGCTTCTCCGGAGAGAAGCAAGAGGTGGAGGGAGGAGTAGATCTCATCGTGACACTCGGGGGCACCCCTCTCCAGTGCCGTTTCGTCATCGTGGACGCCCCGAGCTGCTACAAAGCCATCTTCGGGAGGCCGCTTCTTAACACCTTCAAGGCCGTCCCATCCTCCTATCACCAGTGCCTCAAATATTGCCAAGGGGACGTCCAGGTGAGGATCAGGAGCGATCCAAGAGCCGCCCGCGAGTGCTACCTCAGCTCGGTTAGCACCATCAGTTGGATGGCTGACGCGGAGGAGTTCGAGAGGGTAACTGGAGGCACGGCCCGGCTGGAGGCGTCCGAAGAGGTGGAGGAGATCGAGGTACTCTCCGCAGCGGGAGTATCGGGGCTGCTTAAGATCGGCGGATCGCTGAAGGTCACCGAGAAGGTGGAGATGGCAACGTGTCTGCAAGATAACGTTGACGTCTTCGCCTGGAGTGCTGCTGAGATGCCCGGGATCGACCCAGAGGTTGCTTGCCACCACCTCAACCTCGACCCCGCGGTGAAGCCCGTCCGCCAGAAGAAGAGGTCCACCGCCACCGTGTTGGCCGGACCTATCCGTGAAGAGGTGAAGAAGTTGCTGGATGTAGGTTTTGTGTCGGAGATCCAGTACCCAGGCTGGGTCTCCAATGTTGTAATGGTTAAAAAGGCTGTAGGCAGCTGGAGAATGTGTGTGAACTTCTCTTTATTGAATAAAAGTTGCCCGAAGGATTGTTATCCCCTGCCTCGAATCGACGCGCTGGTTGATTCAGCCGTCGGTTTTTCTGTGATGAGTTTCCTTGATGCGTTTTCAGGATATCACCAGATCCGGATGCATCCCCCCGATTGCCGCGATGTCTCCTTCATCACCGATGATGGTGCTACGACTACAAGATGATGCCCTTTGGTTTGAAGAATGCGGGAGCCACCTACCAACGGATGATGGACCACATCTTCAAAGGGCAAAAGGGGAGGAATCTGAAAGTGTACGTGGACGACCTCTTAATCAAAAGCAAGAGCGTCCGGGAACACGTGGCCGATCTGGTGGAGAGCTTCGCGACGCTGAGGAAATTCAAGATGCGACTCAAGCCAGCGAAGTGCGTCTTCGGAGCTGGAAGAGGGAAGTTCCTGGGGCATCTCCTTACCCCTGAGGGAGTAGAGCCTAACCCCGACAAGGTTAGGGCGATCCTGGAGATGCCATCCCCGAAGACGATGAAGGAGGTCCAAAGGTTGACAGGAAGGCTGGCGGGTCTTAGCCGCTTCCTCTCAAAGGCCGGAGAGAAGTGCTCTCCATTCTTCAAGACACTCCGCAAAACCGAAAGCTTCGAGTGGTCCGAAGGGTGTGAGACGGCGTTCGAAAGATTGAAGGAGCAGTTGACTCAGACACCTCTCCTTCAGAGCCCAAAGGAAGGCGAAGACCTGCTCATCTACCTGGGAGTAGGAGCAGAAGCAGTGAGTTCCGTATTGGTCCGAGAGGAAAGAAGGAAGCAACTACCCATCTACTATGTTAGTCGGGTGTTGAAGAAGGCGGAGCTGAAATATCCGATCTTGGAGAAGCTTGCTTTCGCCCTGGTGGTGTCGGCGCGGATGCTCCGGCCTTACTTTCAAGCTCACTCCATTCGGGTTGTTACTGATCATCCTCTCCGAAATGTCCTAGAGGGAGTGGAACATTCTGGGAGATTAGCGAAATGGTCGGTAGAACTCAGCGAGTTCTACATTTCCTTCTCACCCCGGGTAGCGATCAAGGCCCAGGCAGTGACAGACTTCCTGGCTGACTTCTCAGTGGAATTAGAGCCAGGAGAAGAAGCTCTCAATCCGATCCCATGGAAGATGTTTGTGGACGGAGCTTCAGGCAAAAGTTCTGTGGGGGTGGGCATCGTGCTCGTCAGCCCACAGGGAACAAGGATCGAGCAAGCCGTCGAGATCCTCTTCCCCGTCACGAACAACCAAGCAGAGTACGAGGCCATAGTGGCAGGTTTGCGCCTTGCCAAGGAGTTGGGGATCCGTGATGTTCGGGCTTTCACGGATTCGATGGTGGTCGCGTCACAGATTCGAGGCGAGTTCGAGGTGCGCGACACCATCCTGCAGAAGTACCTAGTAAAGGTGAAATGACTGATTGGATGCTTCCAGTCCTTCTTCGTCGAGCATGTGCCGAGAGAGGAGAACTCGGCAGCAGATCGCTTAGCCAAATATGGGCCGAGGGCTGGAGGAACTATTACCGAACTCTTCCGTCCATCCATTGAAGAGGGAGAGATGATGGAGATCGAGCAACGCCCTTCATGGATGGATCCCTTTGTGGCCTTCCTGGTCAACGACCAGCTCCCGGCGAGCGAAGGAGATCAAAGAAGATTTCGGTACAAGGCGGCGTACTATTTACTACAAAACGGAGAGCTGTACCACAAAACCATCTCAGGCCCCCTGGCCAGATGTGTCTCTGAAGACGAAGTACCTCGAGTGTTGGAGGAGATCCACTCGGGAGAGTGCGGAAGCCATTCTGGGACTCGCACTTTGGAACAAAGGATCCTAAGGCAAGGTTACTTCTAGCCTACTATCCGGAAGGATGCCGAGACCTTCTCGAAGAAGTGTCAGAAATGCCAGCTCTTCGCCCCTCTTCAGCTGCAGCCAGCCCAACAACTCCGATCAATCATCGCCCCATGGCCGTTTGCCATCTGGGGGATGGACTTGATCGGCCCTTTCCCTCAAGCAAGTGGCCAGAGGAAGTTTGTTCTCGTCATGATCGACTACTTCTCCGAGTGGATCGAGGCCAAAGCTTTGGCCAAGACCACCTCTCAAGTCGTGATGAACTTCATCTGGGGAGAGATCGTCTGCAGATTTGGAATCCCTCTCGCCATCGTCACCGACAACGGTCCCCAGTTTGCCAGCTTGGAATTGGAGGACTTTTGCAGACAACTGGGAACTGATCTTCGATTCGCCTCCGTACACCACCCTAGGAGCAATGGCCAAGTGGAGGCCGCCAACAAGCTGATCATCAACCTACTGAAGAAGAAGGTGGATAACCTAAGAGGTAATTGGGCGGACCAGCTTCCCTCGGTCCTTTGGGCTCTGAGGACCACTCCTAGCTCAGCCACCGGGGAAACACCGTTCAAGCTCTCTCACGGGTCGGAAGCTCTCATTCCAGTAGAGTTTGAAGTCAGAAGCCCAAGGGTGGTAGACGCGGAAGACGGAAACGAAGAATGACGATTGGAAAATGAGGAAGCCCAGAAGCTGTCCCTTGACTACATCGAGGAGCTCCGCGACCTGGCCTCAACTAGGCAAGAAGAGATCAAGCGCCGAATGGCAAGACATTTTGACAAGAATGTCCGCCTCAAGCACTTCCAAGCAGGTGACCTGGTCCTGAAGAAAGTAGATGCGGCAGGAAGGTCATCAGCCGTCGGAAAACTTAACCCGAACTGGGAAGGACCCTTCATCATCCAAGAAGCTCTCCTGACCGGAGGGTACCGCTTGCAGAACCAGGAAGGCGAGCTGCTAGGGAACACCTGGAGCGGCGATGACCTGAAAAGGTTTTATCCCTAAGGGGAATGTACATGCCCCCCCTTCTTTTGTAAATTCATTTGTAAATAAAAATTTACGTCTCCCTGAAATATGGGATGAGGCAGTCCTTCCTATCTCAGAAAAGTCTTTTTAAAGAAGAAGGCCAGTATAGTCGATCTCCACGCTAGGTTGGGAAACGAGTCTCCGACTTAACTCTCGTAAAAACTCAGAACGGATGATGAGACAGTGCCTCGAGTGTGCGTTCTCCTAATACCAAGCCTCTGCACTGACGGTCGAGATCAGCTCCCCCCTTGCATGTTGGTCGAGTTACCCACCGACCGTATTTCTCGTCCGACTGAAGAGATTACCAGAAGAAAAGTCTGGACGCCGACATCCCGATTCGGCGAAGAGATGATCGATTTAACTAGCTCAGGGGACCCTTGAATAAAGGTGTCGTGCACACTCGAGGGCTAAAAGCCCATAACAAAGCGATGCGTTTCCGATTATTTCCTCCAATTGTGTGAGTTAATGTGCTTAAGTGTGCTTAACCCCCCGTTTAATTGTTGAGCAACAGGAAACATGTTCGGTCGGCATTCAGCATCTAGGTAGGATGAAGGCCTCGGGATGGTGCGTTCCTTTGGAACCTCCCCGACAGTCAGTCCCTACTTGACGTCATCCATCGCGGACGTCCAGCATCCAAGTAGGATGAATGCCTCGGGATGATGTGTCCCCTTGGACCTCCCCGACTGTCATTCCCTGCTTAACGACGTCCTGCATCAACCTTCACCGCCGCAAGTTGAAATACGAGCCTCCGACTACACCCTCGTAAAAACTCAGAACGGATGATGGGACGGTGCCTCGGTAGTGCGTTCTCCTAATACCAAGCCTCTGCACTGACGGTCGAGATCAGCTCCCCCCTTGCATGTTGGTCGAGTTAACCTCCGACCGCATTTCTCGTCCGACTGAAGAGATTACCAGGGGAGAGTCTGGAAGCCGACATTCCAACTTGGGAAAGGGTAGGACCGATTCGACCGACCGAAGGAGGGAAACATTCAGCCCCCAAGTAGGATGGAGACCTCGAGATGTTGTGATCCCTTGGAAGGTGTTCCATCGGAACCTCCCCGACAGTCATTCCCTACTGTGTCGACCTCTTCAACAGCATCAACCTGAAGGTATAAAATGAGGTTCTAGAAAAGCATATCTCAAGGATCCTTCTTCATATGCAGGTGCGAGTAGGAAGATGCGAGTATGAGGGCGCGAGTATGTATGGCCGAGCATCTACCCAGCGAGTAAGGTACGATCGTCGTCCGCAGCATCCTATCTCGCCTATGATTAGTCGCCTAGCATGCACTCAACCACGTCTCGAGCCTAAGAGCCTACTCGGCATGATCACGAAAAGAAGAAAAGCAAAAGGCGACTACAAAAGGCGAGCAAAACAATTGTATTCATTTACTTTCATAAGTACATATACAAAAATGATTGTACAGATATGCAAAAAGAAGACAGGCGACTATGCATCATCGCCACCATCCTCGCCGTCAGGATCGACACCTTCGCCATCATCACCCTCGTCCTCAGAATCGTCATCTCCGGAATCGGTGGATGAGGATGGAAGATCTCGCATGGGGGAATTTGACTCTTCGGCGAGTAGTGCTGGGATGATGTCCATGACAGTCAGGTTCATTGCCTCCGGCTTCAAAAGGCCATCAGCCTTCAGACTGCTTAGGACCACCTTCCCGGTTGCTCGCGCGATCTCCCCACGAATATGCGCCATATCGTCGCCGACTATCCGGATCTGCTTGCCAACCCTGGAGGGACCCGCCGACGAAGGCTGTTGCTCGGCAGGCCGAGTTTCCAACTCAGCGATTCGCACTTGGGCGGCCTCCAAGGTTTGCCGAGTATCCTCCAGCTCCTTCTCCAGCTGGGACACTTTCTTCGCCATTTCCAGCTCGACGGCCTGTACAGATGAAAACAGCGGTTAGCAAACATCCATCGGCACAAAAGGCGACTATCTCAGAAACCAGAAAGGTGATGAGCGAGTACCTCCTGGTCTTTCCACTTGGCGGCCTCCAGCCCCAAGGTAATGAGCTTCTTGCTCTGCACCTTGATCATCTGCTCATATTCAAGCAGTTTCCTCGCCGTCGCATGCCCAAGCTCGGCAGCTCGCAGGTTAGCTCGCGAGCTCTGATGGGCGAGATATTCGACCGAGACGTCTTGCAAGGATTCGGCGTCCGCGCGACCATAAAGGGCGAACGTCACGTCGAACGCCTCGCCCGCATCCTCCCAATCCTCCGACCAGGCGGGGAGGTTGGTGCTCAACGTCACGTCATGGGCTCGCTCAGCCCAGGACACCAGAGGGCGACCATAGGCATCCTCGCTGCCCACACCTTCGCCGAAGTGCGGATGGCCGCTAGGCTCGCCAGCCTCCGAAGGATCTGCCCTCGCTTTCAGATCCCTCTTGGCGACCTCCTTCTTTCTCCCAGTCTCGGCGGACTTCGCCTTGACCTTCCTCTTCTTCGAGGGCCCGACATCGTCGCCAGCAACCTCCTGATCATCGCCGCCGGGCGACAAATCAACCAAAGCAGGAGCCCCCGCCTTTGGCACCAAGGGAAGAAGCTCGCTCGGTAAGGAGCGAACAGCTGCACCCAGACAAAGAAAAAAACGTTAGGCGCCAACTGAAGACAAGTGACGAGCATGACCAAGTACTCGCTTAGACGACTACCTTCACCAGGGAACACCTCGGCAAGCTCATCTACTCGCTTCCTCCAGAGGACGACATCTAGACGGCGACCTCGAAAGCTGTCGAGTAGCTTCTCCCGGCTTTCCTCCAGATAAGGGGAAGCGAAGACACTCTCGGCCGGCTGGAAGGATGAAGTCGGCACGACGCCAAAGTCGCCCTTGATGACGACTATTCGCTCTGTCCAGCGATGGTTCTTGTTCGCCGTGCCGACCAGCGTGCAGACATGACTGCACAAGAAGACGACGCCTTCGCCAGTGGCGCCGAAGTGGAATACTCGCCGGAAGACGGAGAGATCAAAGGCGATCCCCTGATCGCGCAGGTAGCAGAGGAACCCCACGATCATCGCCACTCCGTTCGGGTTGATTTGCGCCGGGACTATCCCGTGGTAGCGGAGGATCTGGCAAACCTCCGACCACAAGGGTAGTCGCAGGTCGACTTCAAAATGGCGGATAGGGAAGACCAGCTCGGTCGCCGAGAAGGAGTTCAGGCGTTCATCCTCGCGAGGAAGCCTGGCGACATACCCCGGCGACAAATATTTTGCAGAGAACTCTTTCAGATCGCTCGGCCGAGTAATCGGCTTCTCGAAAGAAGTCGCCTCAAAGTTCTTCGCATGACTTGCACGGCGAATAGCTGCCTCGTCAGCCATTCAGGAAGGGAAGGATTGAAGAAGCGAGTATCGAAGATGCGAGGAGAGGAGCAATCGGGAGATGCTCGCTGGAAAGAAAGGGAAGATCGCCAAAAGCGTAATAAATACGTACCCCCCCTATTTATACTACTCGACGAAGCTTGGCTTGCCGCGTACGCCACCGCGAGCACGAGTCGGGGGTGGCGAGTATCGAGGAAAGTCGCCAAAACCCAGGGTGCACGTCAAATCACCGGTGTCGAACGAACGAGTACCTGCATCAAATTACTAGGGTACTCGCCACACCAACACAACATTCAACAACTACTCGTAGGAAAGAAAACGAAAAAGAACATCAAGACATCGCAGAAAACAAGAAAGGCAACAAGGGCGATATCCATACTCGCAAAATAGCAAATTACTTAAAGAAGTCAATTATTTCAGAATTACAAGCATTTGCCAAAAGCCTACAAGCGACTATAAAAAAGAAAGAGGAGAAGGATCCTAGGGGTTCGGCTGAGCGTCAGGAAGCTGCGGTTGTCGCCCAACCCAGCCCATACTGCGAGCTCGCTTGAAATGCTCAAAGGCCACGGACATCGCATCCTCGCCTTGTCACAGTTGCTCCTCCATCCTCGCCAGGCGACCGACGGAGCCCGTGCTCGCACGCATCCCCACCAGCTCGTCGTGATGCAACTGCTGGCGATGCTCCATCCTGCCAACCCGGCGCTCTAGATCGCCGACAGCCTGAAGGCGAGATTCTACACTAGCCAGACGAGTATCGAACTCCTCCAGCCGTGATGCTCGCACCTCCAGCTCGGTCAGACGATGCTGAGAGTCGGCAGCCGCCAAGAGCTCCACTCGCGCTTCCACCGCGGTCAGACGCCGATGGGACTCGCTGATTGCCAGACGTTCCAACTTCGCCTCCAAGTCCAGGATGGCGCGAGTAGCCCTCTCCTGATACTCGCGGGAGGGAAGCCCGACCCCGTCAATCAGAGCCCCGATAGGAGTGTGAGCGCGAGCTGCAGAAGACATAAAGACGAAGCCTTAGTGGCGAGTAGCGGGAAGACCCTTCTTTGAACATATTCGGAAAGACAGCGATTCCACTTACCAGGCCGATGAGCATCATTCCGCGAATCGCGGCGAGGACTCCGAGATGGTCGGCGAGGAGAGCTCCTTCCCCGATGCGGGGACAGATTGCGACGAGCACCATCTCGCCGGTTCGAGTGCGATCCGCCGATGTGCTCCCTGCTGGAAGGCGCATCACGCCGACCGCGACCATCCACTGGTCGCCCTCCCCCTCTGGGAGCGAAGAAGTCAGAAGACCCCGCCACCCCGCCTCGGCGCGAGGATTCAGCCGGATGAGCGGTAGGAGCCGAGGAAGACAGAAGGCGGCGATCATCCTGCATATCGGCAGGAGGAGGAAACGGAGGAGGTGGAGGAAGTTGGTCCGCGGGCAGTTGCGGGCTACTCGCCACCTCTGGTTGCTGCAAAGGCGGTGGCGGCGGAGGAGGATTACTCGCTGAAGGAGCCCTCTGCTCGCTCATCGGCCTCTTATCCACCGCGGAGCTATGAAGGATCCGCACCGATCCGCCCCGGCGAGTTCCTCCCCCAGTCCTGTGCGAGATCATAGGCGATGATCGCAGAGGAATGGCGCTCAAAGGCTCCTCCCGAGCATTGACGAGCGGCGGATCTGCGAGATAACATAGAAAACGTCAGACAGAAGGGCGACTAAAGCTTAAAAAATGGCGAGTAGGTAGCTCTCACTTCGCGCAGGAAGAACTTCAGTTTGATCTTCAGCCGAGATTCCCACAGTACTCGCCTCAGGAGCTACATTCGACAAAGGAGGATCAGGAACAGGCGAGCCACCCGACTGACCGAGACCCAAATCGGCGAGTACCTGCTGGGTAGTGCCGACCTGAGAATCAGCGACATTCTCGGAGGCTTCCGCATTCTTCTTCTTCTTGTTCTTCTTCTCCTTCTTTCTCTCAAGACGCTTCCTCTTCTTAGAAGCGAGGAAGTCCTCGAGCTCGGCGTCGCGAGCAGGCTTCCGCAAAGGTGGCAGCAAACTTGCAAGCTCGGCCAAATCAGCGGCAGCTTCCTCGGCAATACTACGCGACATGTTGAAAGCGAGATCAAAAAAGCCTTGCCATCAGAGACCCCTCCCCCTCTATATATAGGGCAAGAGCGTCAAACCAGCGGGATGCCGACTATCAACCAATACTCGCCAGAAAGACAGCTCGTCGAATCAGGGTTGGATGATTCTTTCCAAGCAACTACGTTACTCGCAAAGAGCGGGGATTGTGTACAACCCTCATTCTCCGAGGGTAGGACTCACTCAAGGCCACGTAGACAGAGGTCAAAGTCAAAGAGTCAATACGGCAGTCAATCATAGGAGCAGAAGACAGCCTAGGAGAGTAGGGGTGCACTCGTGCGAGTAGCCCGGATACTCGCCAAAAGGTGGGCGACCATAGGTGATACTCGCCCATTTGCCCGGGGAGATCGCCTCAATGTCGCTAGTCGCCGGGCAGGGGATGGGCTATAAAAACCCCCCTACCCCTTGATTTTCCTATAAATAGGACCCCAGGGGTAGTTGGATTGACACCTGGACTTGAGCTTTCGAAACCCTGCTCTTGCATTCTGAAACCTGTCGCACTTGACCGCTACTCCCGGTACTAGCCAAGTCGGTGCCTTCCTTGTACCCTGCTCGGCCATTTTTTGTCTTGGAGGGGAAGTCTCTTCGGAGCTTCTGGGTACGTGGTGGGACCTCCCTGCCGCAGCACCTGGGGTCCGGTTCGTTGCTTTTCTTGCTCCGTAGTAGTCGCCAGCCAAGTCATCTCGTTGGACTGCTGGGCGAGTAGCCTCCGCCTGCATCGGTTCGAATTTTAAGGTCAGGATTTTCCTGGCGTCAACACTCATACTTACAATTATAATTATTTTTTATGCTTAATCCTTATCAATTATTACTTTATACTTAATGCTTAACAGTGACACGTTAATAATACTTATCACTACCCTTAAAATCTTATGTACTCATAACTATCTTAATATTCTTAATTAAGCTAATATTTTCATATTTTTAATTATTATTGTTGCGAATGTTTTTTTTTCAGGACTTATAAATGCTATGATGTTTACTGCGCTAGTATATTTAGAAGTTAAAAGTTAAATATATATATACACAATTATAATATAATATTATTTGTATATACTCACATTTATAATATAATATTATATGTATATATATACACATTTATAATATAATATTACATGTATATATATACATATACATAATGTATGTGTGTGTGTGTGTGTATATATATATTGAAATTTGATAAATGTTCCAAATTCCAATATATTCATACAATCTAATATTGAACATTTTAAACTCAAACGGACATAAACCGCCATCCGCCACCTACAACCTTACCTTTCATCTATAAAATCTCACTATTCTTATGTTTACATGTTCATACCTTACTGTTAAAAAATATATAGACAAGTTTAAAGCCCCCAACATTTGGTTGATCAATAGTATAAGCTAATTTAAGATTGCATTTATTTGCTAGTGGATTATATATATATATATATATTTGTGGTTACAATTACATGGGTTTTTTCCATGCACTTGATTGGCATGACTAGTAGGATTACTATTTGACTTGATTTTTTCATCTTAAAAATAAAAAATAAAAATTGACTCAAACTTAATTGGATACGCTCATGTCCTTTGTTTTTCTCACTAAGATGTCGCCTCATAACAAAATCATTTTATAAATCCCCAATTGGTAACTCCGTGGGATGTATCACCGCCCTGCTTCGTTATTGAAGTATTGACTTCTTCGACCTGAGAATGGTCGTTACTATGATAATATAAATATCTTAGATCATACGAGAAGACATAGGAATCCTTTACATGTGATCTCAATTGTCATTTGACACCGTGATCATTGATACATACAAGAAGGAAGATGCATACTAGACATACTGTTCATTTGGCAACTTTGAGTGCGACCACAAATGCTTGTATTGGAGGGCGAGGTGAAATGTCTAATCAATTGACTTAAGCGGTTGAGTGCCAGCTTTCGACAAAGCTCTGTGTTGAGCCCAGGTCGAAATCAAGAGGTGGCTGCGACGTGCTTCTCTTGCATATCGCTCGTCACGACAAGCTCATCGATTAGAGTCATATACTCGGCAACATACATAGTCCCTTGCTGACAGTAGGATGCAGAAAAATATTTCTTCTTTAACTCCCACTAATAGTCCTTGCTCAATCTTGAAGCTTCATTTTAACAAGTCTAACATGATGTTTTTCAGATATCTCACGAAAATCAAAATAATAATCAATAGCTGAGAACCAATCCATAAACCCCATAGGTCTAGCTGACCATAAAATGATGACACATTTAGCCTAAATCGAAACGTAATATCATCCTCTTAAAAACATCCTTTGTAAGATCTATGATAAATTGATAATCATCATATTAATCGTCACAAGTCAACTCGAATCGCGATGGTCGGTCGAGACAATCCTTACGAACAGAAGGCTGAGGACGAGGAAGATCATTGTGATAGTACAAAGATCTCTCCGGAGGAGCTCTAAGGGTCGATCATTAATGGGATCCAAATCCTCGAATGAAGGAGCATAGTGACGATGACCTAAATGATACTCATCCTTATCATCATAAAATCGCGTCTAATGATCACTATGATTAGCCATTGATTGCCTAGATTCTTTACTAATGCATATCACAAATCAACACCAAACTTGACAGGAGTCCTCTAAATTCCCTACCACTACAACAACAACACTCAATCCTTTATCCCACCATAGTGGGGTCAGCTAAATACCCTACCACTAAGAAGCAAAGATATTATCCAAATCTTGAGCTATGATACCTAATCTGACGCAAAGTAGGATGGTGTTTGTGTGACTCTATACTATTCAAACCTTGTGGTCTGGTGTTAGAGAATCCCGACTAACCCTAGAATGATGTAAGTGTTGAAAATGTTGATGTGTTAAGTTGGCGGTCTGGGAGGTTGTCGCACGGTCTGGTCTAACCGCGCGATCTTGCGGTCTCCTCAGCGGTCTGACCTATTCGGTCTAGCCGCAGTCTCCTGTTATTCGGCCTGACCGCCGTTCTCTCTGTCCAAGGCTGCCGAGGTGAGGCCGCGCTGTCTGGTTCGTGTGACCGCGTGGCGAGCTGTTATTCAGTACTGTGCGGGTTAAGCTGTTAACCGCACATGGTTGCTGTTCTGGTATCCGACAGTCCGGTCTGGTGACTGTCCGGGTTCTTGATGGTGAGCGCCGACTAACATTTTCTTAGTCGCACGGTCTCACCTTTGTGTTCGCATAAGCTGGTCCCTTGGCGATCTGCTGATGTATGCGAACACTTGTGGTGGGCATCATGACCATGCGGGATGTCATGATCGCGCAACTTCTTGGTGGAGTGGCGATCTTCTGGTCAGGATTGAAGTCGGCGAGCTCACTAAGCGCAGAGCGATCTTCTGCTGACCGCGCGGGTAGACCGATCTTGGTCGCGCGATCAGTGCGGTGACTCTATCTCAGAGGGTGGTGACTGGATCTGGTACCCACGCCTATAAATAGGTGTCGCTGTAGCAGCATTTTTATCGCACCAAGTGTAAGCTGAACTCGTGCCTAGAACTTGCGGTCTCTTTTTGGTGACCGCCCAGTTTGCTAATTGAACTTCATTTGTGCAGCTTCTGCGGATTGTGCTGACAGCAGCGGTCACTTCTTCTAAAGTGTCCGGGCGGTCTTGCGGCTTGCAGTGTGGGTTGCTGGAGTTCGGGGAGAATCAGTGGAGTTCGGGAGGTCGCGGAGCTTCAGTGGTGTTGTTCAAGTTGCCGGCAGACTGTTCGCGCGGTCTCCTCTTCTAGTCGCGCGAACACCCTTGCCGCGCGGTTAGGCGGCTTCTGTGTTCAGACCGCCAGTTATCTTTCTTCAGCATTGTATTTTTCATTTTGGTTTTGTGTACTGGCGAAATCATGTCTCGTCATGTATACTTCGCTCTGTAATGAAGATTCCTGCTGTTATCAATAAAGATTGTTTTGCTTCTGGTTGTTGGCTGTAATTTTAAGTTGTACGATTCCTGCTCTCTCCTAGATCTACGGAAAATTTCACATCTCTCCGGAGGAGCTCTAAGGATCGATCATTAATGGAATCCAAATCCTTGAATGAAGGAGCATAGTGACGATGACCTAAATGATACTCATCCTTATCATCATAAAATCGCGTCTAATGATCACTATGATTAGCCATTGATTGCCTAGATTCTTTACTAATGCATATCACAAATCAACATCAAACATGACACGAGTCCTCTAAATTCCCTACCACTACAACAACAACACTCAAGCCTTTATCCCACCATAGTGGGGTCAGCTAAATACCCTACCACTAAGAAGCAAAAATATTATCCAAATCTTGAGCTATGATACCTAATCTGACGCGAAGTAGGATGGTGTTTGTGTGACTCTATACTATTCAAACCTTGTTGTCTGGTGTTAGAGAATCCCAACTAACCCTAGAATGATGTAAGCATACAAATGTATATCCGACAAAGGTTTGCAAATAATATTAGGTCGTAAAACTTTCACAAACAACACAATAAATCTCGAACGATTCACAAGAATGAGCAAGTTTGGTTCACTCTTATGTTTGGAACGCTATACTTCGAATGCACAATTAGAATTTGCCTTGCAAATCAATGAAAAATCACATAACAAAAACTATGGAGAAAGAACATCCATGATCATATAAATATCTCAATTTGTACAATGCTAGGCCCTAGACAGGGCCTAAAGGGGTCAGCTGGAGAGGGAGTGGTTGAAGGCGGCTATACTTGGATTGGTCAATTGCGGTTGGCTGGGTTGGTTCAGGTCGGGCAGTGCTGGAAACACACAGAAACAAAGGAAAGAATAAGGGGGGAGACAATACTTAGGAGTCCGCACTTGGGGGTTGTTGAGTCGGCACCACAGAATGACCTGGAGACTTTTGAAAAACCTCCAAAATCTGCGATCAAGAAGAAACTATCGTGAATTGCTTTGATCACACGATCTTGACGATTATCGAATCTCCCTAAATAATGATACTAAATGGCTGTCGAATATCCCTAAATAAAAATGCTAAAAAAGACAGAAATATGGAAATGTCACTCTGAAGGTGATTAAGGACTTGGATCGTCCATTTGATGATGCTAGATTTGGCATGTGACAAATCAGTCCTTGATGGGCCCAAAAACTCATGCTTCGAAAAGTCTGGTTGATGCCCATCAAATACTACTTTGATTGGCCACAAACTCCAAGCTTCTCTTGGTGATTAAGACCCTTAGAGCTTGTTTTGGGTCATCTTTTGTTTTTACTTGTGCTCAATGGCATTATTTTTTTATACGATGTTGATTTCTCATATATTGTTTAATCACCTTTTAATTGCAGGAGGCTGCAAGAAACAATAATGGAAAAGCTGCTCACTCAGCATGGAGGAACTATGATGATTTTAATGAATATTTTTGGTTTGTCCTTGTAAAGAGCTTTTCTTCTCCTTTGTTTTTTTCTTGCTGTATACCTTGTAATTTACCTGAGTTTTTCTTACAACAGGGATCCATCTTGCTTTCATTTGGGTTGGCCAATGAAAAAGGATTCTGCATTTCTGATGAAACCAAGGAGACGGAAAAGGGTCAGTCTTTGAATCTTTTTTTAATACTTACATTTGCTTAGTTATTGCACCAATTGCAGAGAAGATGCGAGAAGCTCGACTAAGATGGTTTGGACACGTACAAAGGATACCATTAGAGGCACCTGTTTGGCGTTGTGAGAGTTTAGTCACTAGGCATGTTAAACGGGGGAGGAGTAGACCAATAAAGACTTGGAATGAGACTATAAGGAAAGACATGATGTACTTAGTCATTAGTGAGATTATGACTAAAGATAGGGCACAATCGTGACAAAGGATCCATATAGCCGACCCCACTATAGTGGGATAAAGGCTTGAGTGTTGTTGTTGTGTATATTTACTTATTTATTACTGCTTAATAAGAAGCTTGTTTCTTGTTAAAAATACTATAGAAAGAAATAACTCTTTGGTTAATAGTTATTTTTCATTCATTCCCATCACATGCTTCCCAAAGCTTTAAACAGAAATTTACAACTTTTTCATCCTGTTATCTTTTTTCTATTATGTTATTGTTGATAGATATCACTCATTATATTTCTAATATAATTTTTCTGTAATCAAAATCTTTTTTTTGTTGTCATACATCCATCTTAAAATTCTCATTCTTACCACACTCAACTTAGATATCAATGGCTTTCTTACTTGCTAGCTCTCAATTTCATGCAACATCGTCAATCTAATAATAGTTCTGTATAATTTACTACTCACGAGGAATTGTTTTCTTCATTTTATCAACCTAGCCTTAACTCTAGAGGCTGTATCATTATCTTTATCCCTATTCTTCTAAATAAACGATCCAAGGAATTTTAACTATTCACACTTAGATACTGTTAAGGACCGACTCGGAGGTCGCCGGAAGAGTAGCCGGAGGTGGAGATGATGGAGGCAGAGATTCTACGGAGCCTTGACCGCGGTTGCCTATGCGGGGCGTGCTCGAGAGAGAGAGAGAGAGAGCTTCCAAGATCTCTTTTAGGGTTTAAGAAAATAGACTTTCTTCATTGATACCAATACAATATCCACTGAGTCCTTTAAATAGGACTTACAATCGACATCAAAAAGAAAGAAATGAAAGGAAATAACGATAGACTTGGACATGCGACTAAAAAGGACATCTCATAACAACACGACATAAATAACGACGCCCTATAAGGACACGACTCTTATGACATAATAAATGCATATTAGGAAATAATTAATACTAAATAATGCCATAAAGGACCCGTAACATCTCTCCCGTCTTGCAAAATGAGCTTGTACTCAAGCTCGAGGGAGATCAATGGTGTTCGCGTCAGCCGACACTCTCATCATCAGAGTACTTGTCGTGCAGATAGAAAAGTTGTTTGCACCTATGGCCGCGAGTGTACTGTTTGTCGCAGTTGAAACATAAGCCCTTGTCGCGCCGTTTCATCATCTCATCCCGAGATAGTTTTCAGACTGGTGGGGATGGTTGTCCCTCTGAATAACCTGGCTGAATGCCCGTGTCGGTGGGCAAATAGACCTCCTGTGCCAGTTGGAGGCGACAGTAACATATCCTAGCCAGACTCATAACAGTCACTAAGTCTGGAGGAGCCTCAAATTCGACATCAAGTCGCAAACATTCGCGAAGTCCGGCGGTGAAGATGGCGACCTGCATCTCTTGGGAAAGTGAGACTTGTGCCAGAAGAGGTTGAAACTGATCGAGATAATTGTCCACGGAGCTCGTCTGGCGAAGTGTTGAGGGCACCGAGGGGGTTGTTGTGGATTGGAGGGCCGAAACGTCGGTTGTAAAATCGCTTGAAGTTGTCCCCATTCATACCCAACTGATCAGTGAGGAAACGAGTGGCCCAAAGCAAGGCCGAGTCAAGAAGGTGGAAGGAGGCCAGAGGAAGCTGTTCAGCTGCCGGAGTTTGTTGATGACCAAAGAATTGTTCGCACCTGGTGAGCCAGCCCAAGGGATCTGTTTTCCCATCGTAGGTGGGGAACTACAACCGGGTATAGCGCTGCGGAATGACAGCCTCAGGGCGTAAGAGGGTCTGCAGTGGCGGCTCATGGCGGATGATCGACGGTAGCGGAACTTGACTGCTGTTGACGTGATTCGTGGATGGAGTAGTAACAACGGGAAGGGAGGCAGTTAGCTCATTATGCCTGGTAGTGATAGTGATCATGTCGTCCCGATGCCGGGTTTCGGCGTCCCAAAAGCGTGCTTCCATGGCGGTCATGACAGTCTGCAACACGTCCTAGAGAGCAGCCGTAAAATATTGTGAGTCCCCCATCGTCTGACTTGCTTGCCGAGAGAAGGAGCGGGTGACTGGATGCCTAGGGTCTTCGGAAGCGGCTGAAGTTGTGTTGCCGCGAGTACCGCGTCGTCTCCCATTGGTGGCAGCACAAATCTTAATTAATTCAATTTAGAATTAATAAGAAATAAATTCTTGAATGCTGAATAAATTCCTATAAATCCCCATGCATGGATGCCGTCCCAAACAGGGATAATCGTACACGTGCGTTTACTGTCGACAAAGGAGGATTAGACGCGGGGCTTTAATACGCTGGCAACGGTGCTTGCACGGAAAATTGCGCCCCAGAAGGAAGGTAGACGCGCATAAGGAAGGAAACACTTAATTGAGCGGAAATCGTGCCCCAGACGGAATCTTTGCGCGTGCGATGGGAACGGATGCAGAAGCCCAGCTGTACGCAGGCCAACGCTCAGGCACGAAGACGAAGGACATGGGCACCTGCTGGGAGGATGAGAATGAATCGTGCGAGGAGCATCGATCAGAGCGGAAGGAGAAGTGGATGCAACAGACGTCGATCGGCTGTGTTGCGGGAGTTAAACATCGACCGGAAGGCGCCGCCGATTTCCTCGGGTCGGGAGGATGCTTCGCCGGAGTGCGGAGGGCTCAATGGAAGCGTGAGCCGGGGTCGCCGCTAGGATGGGATGCGACAGACGACGGAGAAGCCGCCCGGCTGGGACGTTGATGTCGCAGGGCTCGCGGGGTTGAGGATCGCCAAGAACCTAGCCCTGATACCAAGGTGTTAAGGACCAACTCGGAGGTCGCCGGAATAGTAGCCGGAGGTGGAGATGACAAAAATTGAGATACTACAGAGCCTTGACCGCGGTTGCCTATGCGGGGTGTGCTCGAGAGAGAAAGAGCTTCCAAGATCTCTTTTAGGGTTTAAGAAAATAGACATTCTTCATTGATACTATTACAATACCCACTTAATCCTTTAAGTAGGACTTACAATCGACATCAAAAGGAAAGAACGTGAAAGGAAATAACGACTGACTTGGACATGCGACTAAAAAGGACATCTCATAACGACACGACATAAATAACGACGCCCTATAAGACGCGACTCTTATGACATAATAAATGTATTTTAGGAAATAATTTATACTAATTAAGGCCATAAAAGGACCCGTAACAGATACCTCTTTATCTTCTAATAAAAATAGATTTATAATTACTATTTGCTAACTTGACCCGTACTAATATTGTATATCATGAATATAGTTTTCTTGTCTTGCTAATTCGAAATCCTCTATCTCTTCTATCTTCTGAACAATATTTCCATTTTTCTAATTGTTTATTTTATAAATGTTCCTCGGATTCTTACTATATCATCTGTGAAAAACTTGTACCAAATGCATCTTTCTTTGGATTTCTTTTGGAAATTCTTTGGTCACACTACACATATTTATATTACCATTTATAAGTAGCATCTGAACTGTGATTAAATCAAAGCCTTTATTATATCTGTAAGAGTTTTGAAATCCAAAAATCCTGGAGACGACATCAGAATATATGTTTTTTTAGTAAGAATATCAAGCAAGAAAACTTGAAATTGCACCTAAGTTGTACTTATGTTCCATATTGATGTCTTTTTGTTATGGGCACATCTTTATGTCTATCGTGCTCTCGATCCCTAACAAAGAGTTTGGACTGCAGAAAACAAATCTATCGGGCCCAATAGGTCTATCAGGCTCCCTATATGAACCAAGAGCTCATGCACAGAACCAACATCAGTATCTCACTCATGCTCTTGGTAGCCCATGCCAATCTATCTTCCGAAATGCTTCACTACGGTGCTTTGGATTGTTTATTTTTTAATTAGATGTGTATAGGAGAGACTATATTACAGTTTTCCATTTTGGCACGTGACTGCCTGCTCCCTTCCTTGGTAACAACTTGCTGTAAATTCTGTGCCTGAGATTATCTAATAATTTTTTTACCTTGATTAAACGAGTTTATCTCTTATTTGAAATTGTATTTAGGGTCTTGTTAGTGCTAGCATGTTTTTTCCTTTGATATTTAACTCATTTTCTGATTTTTTTCTTCATTCTGTAACTAATATTTGTAATCTAGTTTTATATTTTTACTTCCTTACACTTTTGTCCTTGTATTTACAGACAGGAAAGAGCAGCTTTGTTGAGCATCGAACATATTTACACTTGTATCGTAGTTTTCACAGACTATGGATTTTTCTTTTCCTGATGTTTCAGGTTGATGAGGAGTCCTTTTAATCTTATTTCATTAACTAGTCAAGCTTCCATTATATTGATAATTAATTTTGTCTTTTATTTCACAGGGGTTGACAATAATTGCATTTCACAAGGGTGACATTAACTTGGATACTTTTAAGATAGTGCTTAGTGTTGGACCAGCCTTTTTTATTTTGAACTTTATCGAGTGTATGTTCCGCTTTATGATTTATGCATGTTCATCTGAGTCTAACTATTGGCTTGCCTTATTTTTGTTCTAGTGCTCATTTTGTACTTTTTGAATATCATATCATCTGTAATAAACTAGAGCTTCTTTTCCTTTGAAGGCTGTTTGGATGTCCTTCTGATGTATGGTGCTTACAGAACTTCCAGAGGCTTTGCTCTGTCAAGGGTTTTTATTAGATTTACTTCATTTGGTGTCTTTTCTGCATTTATTATGTACCTTTACTTGTAAGTATGGATGAGTCTAAAGAACTCCGTAGCATACGGGCCTATACCCACATTTATTAACATGCTTCTATCAATGAAGTACAGGAAGGTGCTGGATGAGAGGAGTAGTAAAAACTCAGATTCAACATACTTTCGGATTTACATTCTTGTTCTCGGTGTTTATGCTGCTGTCCGCATAGTATTTGCTCTTGTAGTCAAAATTCCAGCATGTCACAGGTTATCTCATGTGTCAGATCGGTGGCCGTTCCTTCAGTTTTTCAAGTGGATTTACCAAGTAATAATCTTTTTTCCTCTTTGTAAGTTGTACCTTTTTATGCATCCTTAATTGTAGCTCATTTTTCTTAATATTGTTTACATTCTTAGGAGCGATACTTTGTCGGCCGTGGTCTTTATGAAAGAGCAAGTGATTATATCAGGTTATCTTTATAGAATTTGAAAAAAATGCAATTTTATTTCTTTTGCCTTTGCTTTACCTATTTCAGAATTGCATGGAATGCACGTGAATGTGAATATTCAAGATCATTTCTCTCTTCAGTTCTTCTGCTTGGTTGGTCCTTTAGATTTGAGAACCCTTTTATATGAAGTTAAAGTCTGTAATATGCAGGCTTATTTTTGTGCAATAGTTGATGATTTGCCTAGAACTCCAAAAGTTGAGCATGTTCATACTGGAGCGATCGTAGGATGGTTCTCTTGATAAGCTACAATGGGGGGACAAAAGGTATGTTAGGCTATATAAGGCAATATCTCAGGGTCCAGTCAGTTACAAATGGTACCGAAGCAAAACATTTGCTCTAGGAAAGATGGGAGAACAAATAATCTCTACATTGTATTAGAGCTCGTTGCCTCCTAGTGTGTTTTCTGACTTCTGTCTCGCTGAACTCCAGTAGGCGCCGAGCCAGTCGTTCCAGGCACCGACTCTCGCATCTTACTACTTCTTCAGTGTGAGTCTGCTGCTTTAGAAAGGTCTCGAGTTGCTCCAATAGGAAGATCTAGTTGTTCCACCAGGAAGAACTCGTGGATCGATCCATGCATTAATCAGTAGCTCCATGAAATAGATCCGCTTCAGCTAGTCAATTCATCCAACTATTTTAGTAGAGCAACAACTCCATCCAGACATCGATCTTGCTGACTTGTTCGATTTCTGGGTCGGTTTGTATATCTACTGATGGTGGACATGCCGTCATAGAGCTACCGATTCTTCTTAGAAGTTTGATGACCAAGTAGTTACCCATTAGGCTTCCGTGTCCTCCATCATAGGAAGGAGCTAATCGATGAGAGGGTCTCAAACCGACTTTTGCTTACTCCAATCGACGTATAGAGGAAGTATTCATTGTCCCTTCCACCTTCGACCGAAAGCCATTCAATCAAGGCTAGTCCTGATGTTCCCTAAATTATGAGAGATCCGCATCAATCAATGTCTACAGATTCATTCGCCATGTCAATCACTTCGACTTAGTCCTTCTCAAAGTTTCCTTCTCTCTGAAGTCATCACCACGCCATTATGACAGAGAAGTTGAACTGTAAGAACTACAATTCTTGGTCTGCTGTTGTTCAAACTTGGTTCGTAGGGCAGGCCATGAGGAGCATGTTATGAAGGGATTGATCAGGTCACCAAAACTAATCAACCATACTGTAAAAAGATGGTTGCTGAATTAGTGGCCTTACTCTGACAATCAATTGAGCTCTCCCTTATCCCTATCTTCATGGCATTCCTCACATATTATCAGCAACCTCTTCCAGCTATAGCAATCCGCCAACCCGACTCCAATATCTCTACACATGTTGGCAAGTTTCAGGCTTTTGTCATGGACTTCTTGGTTTTTCTGCCCTCTATCCAAATATCACGGTCCCGGAGGAGAAGGAAATTTTGGCAATCATGTTTTTTCACACTTTCTAATCTAATCTTGACTCTGTCAAGTCTCAATTTTAGGCGATTCTCCATCTGTACTCAAGTAGATGTATACTGCATGTGACCAAAGCCTCCTTGATGGCATCTACTCTAGTTCCACTTGCTAACCGTACTACTTTGGCAACCAGTGTTGCTCCGATCGAAGGATGTTGTCGTGGAATCAATTTTAACCTAGGACGGGGAGGTGGCCGACGTTGTCCTCAATATACTCATTGTGTGTCAGAATGAGACACACAAAGGAGATCTGTCACAGTCTTCATGGTTTTCCTGCACAGGGACTACTGCTGTCTCATCATTCGGTGCATCAATTGCTTTAGTACCGGGTGAATCTTCAGTACCTATCTTAGCTGACTGCCACTCCCCGTTTCTATAGTTTTTTGTGTTTCAAGCACATGCTACCCATGCTGCACAGCTAGCTCCATGCACACGACTTCTTCCATTACTCGGTCCTCAATCTCACTCACATGGATCATTGACTCAAGTTTCCGATTATGTGTTTGGTACTGCTATTTTGTTTCATTACATGCAAAGTAATTGTTGCAACACATGTCACCCTTGCCGATGGATCTATTTCCTACGTTCAAGGTATTGGGATTATAAAACCCACTCACATTTTCTCTTTATTAGTTTGTTTGTAGCTACTTTTTCATATAATCTATTTTTTGTACATAAGCTTATCCAACATTACAATTTCATTGTAATCTTTTTTGATTTTTCTATGTGTGTACGTGTTTTGAATACTAGGGAGGTGATTGGTACAAGACATGAATCAAAAGACGTCTATTATATTGTTATAGGCTCTTCTCCGACGAGTTCCTGGGTTGCTTCTGGGAATGAATTGCACACTCATTGTTAGTTGGGACATCCTAGATTACTAAGTCTGCAACGAACGTTTTCTTCTTTATCTAAATCTTGAAACTCCTGAGTGTGAGTCCTATCAATTAGCTACATATGTCTTTTCTTAATGTTCATTAACGTGCTTTTGCACCTTTTGATTTAGTATATTCTGATCTCTAGTGACGTAGTTGGCTCGCGTAAAAACTTAGTCATCGATATTTTGTATTTTTCATTGATGATTATTCACTTATGACATGGTTATTCCTACTGCAAGATCGTAGTGAATTATTTTAAACATTTTAAATAATTTTTGCGAAATTATGACTCAAATTTAACATCTATGTGCATATTCTTCGCTTTAATAATGCCCACAAGTATTTTTCTCAAATTTTCAGACAATCATTACCTCACAGGGAATGTTCAACCAATCCTTGTGCACTCATGTTCCTCAACAAAATGGAATCACTAAAAGAAATAATAACACGTAGTTAAAATTGATCATACCTTATTCATATGCGTGTTTCCTCTTTTTATCGGGATGATGATATATTAAATGCTTTTTATCTAATCAACCGCATGACATCTTCAACTTTGAATCACCCATTGCCTTTTCTATTTTGTTTCTCCGGATTCTCGATTTCTTGTTGTTGCTCAGGTGTTTCACTACGCCTGTTTTGTTCATAATATTTTACCAGGTGAGGATAAATTATCCGCCAATGTCAGTTAATTATATGTTCTTAGGATATTCTCGAACTCATAAATGATATCCATTTTGTTTATCTTCTTTTCATTGAGCCTTTGTCTCCCCCGATGTCACTTTTTTGAGACTAGTCATTTCTTTGGTCCAGACATCAACATTGCAAACATGTAACAACACCTACCGATCTCATGACTGTACCAATGGCATCTCTTATCGATGACTCATTTGCGCCCGACCTCTATTACCACTTATTGACGAATATCCCATTGCCATATGTAAGGTTGCTTGTGCTTGTGTCACCTTATCACCCCATGCCACACTTTGTTTTCAATGATCATTTATGTTATCATGCATTTATCGCTCATCTTCAATTACTATACCAACAACATTATCCACTGCCCTATCTAACCTTGGGTGAGAGAGACCATGACTGGGGCAATGAACGCTTTGGACTCGAATGGAACTATTGATCTTTTCCTACTCTAGCAAGGAAGCCTACAATTGTGTTTTAGTGGATTTATACAACAAAATGCTTTCCTGTTGGTACCGTGGACAAACTAAAAGCTCGATTGATGAAAAATGGTTCTCTCGGGTGTTTTGGATTAATTATATAGATACAATTTCATCGATGAGTTTTATTGTGATTCATGAATGACCTCCTTATCAGCTGGATATCAAGAATGCCTTCCTCCATGACGATTTGGATGCAGTTGTATACATAGAGTAAGCACCCAATTTCATTGCTAGGAGGGGGGGGGGGGACTTGTGTGGTATGTTGCCTCAAAAGGTCTTTGCATGGTTTGAAACAATTACCATGGGCCCGATTCATTATATTTAGCTCGAATCTTCTACAATTTGGTATGTTGAGCAGCAATTCAGATCACTCTGCCTTTCGCTTCATTTCTAGACCAGAAAAGAAAATTTTGCTTATTGCATATGTGAATACTATCATCATTATTGAAAATGACAATGAATGTTTCTATCGCCTTCCTTCTTGGTCAAAAAAGAAGATTTGGCGTATTGTATATATGGATGCTATCATCATTATTGGAGATGATGATGAATGTATCAATCCTCGGGGCTGCTTACCCCCTCTCCAGCAGGCCGCATGATGAGTTAAGGATCACCACCATCTCCCTTGCTGGAAAGAAGAATTTTGTTGAATGAGTGCATTCTGTCAGACGGGTCCTCCAATCTAAGTGACTTCTGCATCATCTCAATAAGGTTCCTCCCTCTGCACCTACAAATGACTGGCTACGGGACGATGACCGTGTTCAGACTTGGCTCCTGAACTCCCTTGACGACGAACCCTATCGAATGACCATGTATCACGAGACGGCCAAGGCAATGTGAGATGAGCTCCATTCTCTCTACTCTGGAAAGGACAGTCTCTAGCACCTATATGACATCATCACGGATCTACAGACACTTTACACTGGTGGTGCTGCCGACCTGACCTCCTTCGTTGCTCAGGCAAAGACACTGACCGAAGCCTGGATCTGACATCAACCCGCAACTACGGATCTTGCAGCCCAACGTGCTCAGAAAGAAGCAGTGTGTATTGCCATGATGATGGCTCGTGTCCCGCCTCATCTTCAGAGCATTTAGGCTCAGATCCTCTCATCTGTTGCTATTCAATCACTGTCCGATGTGTGTTCAATGCTGCTAAAAGTATCACTTCCTCCTGATACTACGGGACAACCCTCACCGGTCCTTCTCCAGCACTCGTCTGCACCATTACTTCCTCTCCCTCCCACTCGTGGAGGACAGTCAGGCTCCCGATGCGGGGGGCGCGGAGGCCGACCTCGTCCTAAGTGTACGTTCTGCGGAAAGGATGACCATCTTGAGGCGACCTGCTACCACAAGCATGGTCGTCCTCCTCACCCAACTGCTCATATTGCCGCTGACAATCCTTCTGCCACTCGTGCTGATCTTGACGCAGTTCGCCTCCAGCTCCAGCAACTTCAAGGCATGCTCCGCCACCCGCCTGCCTCCGTCGGCTCCATCTCCAATGAAGGTATCGCTTGTCTCTCCACTAGTCCGCGCTGGATAGTGGATTCAGGTGCCACCCACCATATCACCTCGCTAACACCCCATCTCTACTTGGATGCTCCTCATCCTAAGTACATCACAGTAGCCAATGGCGACACCGTTCCCGTTTCCGGCTTTGCTGATATTCTTCTCACTTACTCTTTCTCTCTATGCTCGGCTCTTCATGTTCCGGGTTCCCCGTTTAATCTACTTTCTGCTAGTCGCCTTACTTACTGTTAGTCGAAGTAAGATGTCAAATCTTCAACATTGAATAAGAGATGGATACCCATACTCTTAGGGATGTCTAGTTCACAGACACTCATTTTGATCCTTCTCACGACTGTGTAAGGACCTATTCGCTTGACATCCAACTTTTTGTAGGCCCCTCAGAAGCCTCTCCATGCGGATTTTGACCATCACCTACATTTCATTATTAGATGCAATTTTTCTTTGGATCGGCTCGTGTAAACCATGCAGATGATGAACATAGGACTCAACAGATTCATGCAATGGAGAATACAAGACTCACTAGTTTCATGTAAATGACGAACGAAAGACTCACTAGACTCATGCAAATGACGAACAAAAGCATTGACATACTCATGTAAATGATGCATATGAAGCACAACCGATTCAACATATTCTCTAGGCGAAGGTCCGACCACGAACTGAATGTCTCTAAAATGAGATGACTTATTAGGAGGCTCTTTGAGTGGTGTGTGAAAGAATTCGTTTATTGTGCGACGAGCACCCAAATGTCTATGCGGTTCTTGAACACATGTACAAGTCAATGACGTGCCAAGCGTCTCTCAAATGATGTGATTTGTCAGGATGCTCACCAGGCAATATGCATGTAAATTAGTCACGGATGCGACCATCACCAAAATGAATATGCAAGCCTTCAACAATAGAATGCGACTCTAGAGTGCCACAAGTGTCTCCAAGAAGCAAAAACTCATTTGGCGGGTCAGTATGCGGTGTGTACAAAGAACTCATCAAGAGGACGGTGGACCAAAAGGAGACTCTCAAAACACTGGGAGTATACTCAAATATATTTAAAGAAAATTCTACGCACTCGATGCTAAAGTCAGGATTCATTTTCTGGTGTGAGATCGAGGATGAGAATTGAAGAGATTCCAATTATTCACTACTCATAAATAGATGTGCAAATTTAGCCAGAGCCCGGCACAGGCCTGACCCTTGATTTATGCTACCAGCGCAGCTGTTGGCCGTTGAAGCCAACTTTTTGTCGCCTAGCAGGTGGCAACATGCCTAGCCGAGTAGGAATCAGCTCGAAATCGACTCGATACCCCTAGATTGGTGGCTCGGGGGTAATGGCCAAGTAGGACTCGTGCATGGGATATAGGCTCGTGAAAGAATGCAGGTGTTGACGACTGGGTTGACATGGGAGATAAAGAGGAACTGGTTGGATGTCGTGAACAACAAATTGGACGTTGCCGGAGCATGGCCGGGATGGGATTGCCGAAGGTTGACCTACCTGCAAGTGGAATCATCAAAGGCAGGTGTGGCTACAACAACATGCATGATTAGGTGAGGCGTCGGGCAGGAGGTTCGCTGGACTACCGAGAAACATTTCTCCGGGCTACATTTTTCATTTTTGGGGTGGGGTGTAAATACGCCTAATAACATTAAAAACAAGGGGTTTTGGAATCCAAGGGATATTTGAGAAATCAAAAAGGTAATTAAGATTTAAAAAAATTCCCATATAAATTAATTTCAAATTTATAATTTAATTACTTTTGAATTCTCGAAATTAATTGAAATCTTAAATTTCCAGTTTTTGTTAAAATTCATGCAATTAGAAAATTCGTTATCTTGCCTGCATGTCATGCCTTCTGCGCTACCAGACCTATTTATTCAATATCTTATTGGTCGGCCGAGCTAACACGCTGGAACTAAAGATGCGTTACAGATGAAAAGCTTAAATTATCAGAGATGCGACACAATAATGTTGGCACAATAAAGGAAATAGAAATGTGTACTAAAATAACAATAATGACAACACATTAACAAAAAAGAAATGGGTTAATCAACCGGTTGCGTCATCAGATGCATCATATATTGACTTCTTCCAATTCCCGACTATGGAAAAGTGTATGGCCATGTCTTTATCCGACATACTTAGTTTACTCATCTTATTCGTCTTCCAATTCATAAACTTGATAGTCGCGAGTATGAGGTCTTGTATTATGATGATTGTCAGATCTTCACCTTCTCAGCTCCATGGATCCCTCTGCTTCGCAAATATGCAAAAATTGTAATTGTACGAAGGAGCTTTTAGATACCCTTCATATGATGTTCTCACATACAAACAATCTTACTCGCTCAGCGAATTGTTCCCTAAGATGGTTGAATTGAAACTAGACAATTGGCTAGTCATAGAGTGCTTTGTGGAAACTTCTTTTGGATAAATTTATTGATATATGTGAAATTCCTTCCACCAATGGGGAGCTTAGGCACAAAGAAAACATCTTGTTCTGTTTTGGTTACAATGACAAAATTTGATAAGTCTACCTTGCAAACCGCTACCGTGTACCATCGTTTGACCAAGATAGGGTTAGTCACCACAGATGTATCTCAATTCCCACTGCAAATCTCTTCTGGTGTTTCTGAGTCAGCTGCTCTTGCTTCATGTGGTGGTATTAGAGGATGCAATGATCGTAGTTGAGATACTGCTACCAAACCATGCACTCACTGTGGGCTTCATGGTCACACCAAAGATACATGTTGTACTATTCATGGGAAGTTAGAGTGGATTTCCAAGCCTACTTCCCAGTCTACTTCTCTCGTCTTATGTTGCTGATGCAAGGGGAATGAAGACTACTGAAATCTCTAAGGATGAATGTTGAAGACTTTAGTTCATTTGCTGATAGTGTTGTTGTTGCCCAGACCATCCCGCCATCATGTGCCACTCATCTCTATGTCCGCTGGTACATATATTATTATTGCTGATGCGTCGACTGTGCCTATCATTGGATTCTTACAGGTTGGTGTTTATTAGTAAACTTACTCGTGATTTAAATTGCACAACTCTCTTTGCCTCTTCTAGTTGTTATTTTTAGGAATAGAAGACAAATCGTTTGACAGAGGGAAACTAAGTGGGTGTGTGTATGTTCTTGATGAACCCACTCCTCTTGTCTTATTGTTTCTACTTAGATCATGAACCTTCATTACCTCTGTAGTCACTGTTATTGGTGGAGAAATTGCTAGCGTTTAAGAGAATGGTGTGACGTTGCTCACGAACGACATTGTGAGGGAGATGAGTGACTCAAAACAAATTTCACTAATCGCCAATAAACATACACGATATAATCCAGAGTCATGATTCGACCAAGCTCTCGGAGACTGGGTCCTCCAAAGAACTCCCTCTAAGTGAGCCCAAAATACTAAAATCTAAAAGTTCCTCCATCACTCCTACCCCTCCCCCTTATATAGATGAGGGAAGGCACACATAATAAGAAAATACAAAAATATTTTAATTAATGTAATTATTATTTTTAATAATCATTAATTAATATTAATCTATTAATTAATACCAATTAATTATAAAATATAACTCCACGTTTGAACTTTCAAGACAACTCCTATATGCAGGTTTGCGTAATCGTAACACTATTCCACCCTTGGAAATCGACTTTGCCCCCAAGACCGAGTATCAAATATTTGCTTGGAGATGGTAGAAGAGAGTGGGGTGGAGCATGGGGTATAGTCATTTGGCGGGGACGAGTTGTGCAAGACGATATTGGGTAAGGTGGGAATACATGGGAGCTGATATTTGAAGGGAAGTTTTAGGGAGGGGTGAACATCAGCTGTAGTAATAAAAACAGGTTGTAGTTTAAAAGAGACACATTTTATTAATGGGGCCCGCTATTATGTGCAAAAGTGGAAATGTGGAGAATCCTTGAAAAGGAGCATGAGGTGGGTTTCTAGTGCGGTCCACAAGAAAGAAGAGCCAAGAGCCGCGGTGTCAAAAGGTAGCGTGATAAGGGACTTCAGGGATTTGTGGAGTGTTGTTGAGGTGTTCGAGGCCCAAGGGAGTGATTGAGTTGATGTGGATGATAAACGAGATGACATAAATGGCGTGGGAAGTGTTTGTGTGCAGAAAGGGCGAGGAGCGTTGGAGCGGTGTTATGATTGTGCTCCTCCATCTTCTACTTCGGAGCCGCGAGTTAGTGGTCGACGACAGGGCGCCCAAACCTTAGATAGCCGATAGTCTTGTGCTCTATTCATGGTTGTGTTGGAACCATGGGTAGAGGGCATGATCACAAGGTCGGAAATGAGGTTGGAGATTACTGTAAATGTGCAATGGTTCAGAACAATTGGTTTTTGGATGATGGGAGGCGGGTCGAATGTCCGGGGCCACCGCGTGATAGGCGACGACCATTTCCCCGTATGTAAGGCCGCATCCGGAGCCGCAATGTGGTTGCATACAATAGTCGACAATGCGCACACGAGTTCAGGGGTGAGGATAGTGTTCTGGAGCCTGGACAGAGGGTCTTGCGCTTCAGCTCGGGTGGCTGGTGGGGCAGAGGGCTTGACCACCATTATCGAATGCCTGTTTGAAGATGTAGCATCGTTAGTGACCGCCAGAGGGTCGTTGGGGGCAGCTGGCATCGTGCCTGCGCATAACGATCATTTATGCACGCGTTTATGGCAAGGGAATGAGCAATGATGGCCCAAAGTTATGGGTTTGGTCGGGATCGAGTGTTTTGTTGGTTCCCAACGACTGCATGGGTAGTTGGAGGAGAGTGGCAGGTTGGACCATTATTACCGAGGGAGAAATTACTAGTGTTTGAGAAAATGGTGTGACGTTGCCCACGAATGACATTGCGAGGGAGATGAGTGACTCAAAGCAAATTGCATTAAACACCAATAAACTACGCGATACAATCCGAACTCTTGCTTCCGCTAAGCTCTCAGAGGATGGGTCCTCCGAAGAACTCTCTCTAAGTGAGAGCCCAAATACCAAGATCCAAAAGATCCTCCATCACTCCTACCCCTCTCTCTTATATAGATGAGGTAGGGCACGCTTAGCAAGGAGATACACAAATATGCTAATTAAACATTCAAAATATTTAACTATATGAACATTCAAGGATGCTCCCATATGCACGTATGTGTAACCGTAACAGGCATTCTTCTTCTTCTATTCTCTAATGTGTGTCCTGAGTTCCTAGTTTCATTTGCGTGTTTCGTCGTTTTGCTAAACATCATTGTGTAAGTTGTGCCTCGTGATAATAAACGAGCTCTAGCACCTTTTGATGTTGTCCATTCTGATGTCTGGGGTTCTTGTCGGTTCCAACTTTATTAGATCATTTTTATTATGTTACTTTTATCGATGATTTTTCTCGTGTCAGTTGTGTATATCTAATGGAAAATTTTTCCGAGTTGTTTTCAATTTATCGGAATTTGTGGAATGAATTTTTTTTTCTTTGTTCATTATTCTAATAAAATGTTTCGTACTGACAATGTTCAGATGTATTTGTCTCAATCTATGTCTACTTTCTTATGTGACAAAGGAATATTTATCAGACTACTTACCAAGATGTATTTGTCTCAATCTGTCTACTTTCTTATGTGACAAAGGAATATTTATCAGACTACTTACCACGATGCACCATAACAAAAATGGTTTTGTCGAATGCATGAACCACTAACTCCTTAGAGTGTTTGTCCTTACCGCTACATATCTTATCAATGACCTACCTACACACATTCTTCAAGGCGTGGCACCTCAACATTCACTGTTTGCTACACAACTATCACATCCTTTGCCTCTCCGTGTGTTTGATTAAGTTTGTTATGTTCGAGATGTTCTCCCCTCTCCCTAAACTTCATGCATGCTCCTTGAAGTGTTTCATCTTGAGATATTCTCGCACCAAGGTTATCGTTGTTAGTTTTCTGATCTAAAACGATACATTTTGTCTGTTGACGTTGCCTTTATAAAGTCATCTCGATTTTATCCTACGGAGTCTGCGTCAATAGACTCTATTGTGTCTCTCGATTCCATTCTGTCTCTCTTCCTGGATTATCTCCGTCTTCTACTGAGGAAGCAATAGATCATTTCTGGGGTTGTACTTATCATTCAGTTGGCACTGCATCATTGCCTCCGGTTCCGTCTAACTCTACTCAAAATAAGGAGATGCCTATTAGACACCGTCTCAGTAAATGCCATCGAGACTTCCAGTGTATCTGCTTAAGCGCATAATGAGCTCCCTAGTACTATTCACAATGGTACTCGTACTTGTCGAGATACACGTATATATGTTTCCTCGTATTAATGCTTATTTGCCTCTATGGTTGCATTAATATGTACTCTTGATACTCATACTATTCCATGATCTATTGAGTAGGCCAAATCCCACGCTGTTTGGGCCATGACTATGTGTGCTGAATTAGAGACGTTGGAACTGAAGCAAACATGGAACTTTGTTGCGAAGAGTTATGCTTAGATCTGTGGTATTGACTATGATAAGACTTTTGCTTTTGCGGCTAAAATGTCTTTAGTTCGACTATTTCTCTCTCTTGCAGCAACTTACCATTAGCCTATATATCAATTGGATATTAAGAGTGCATTTATACATTGTTTTCTTGACAACGAGGTATATATGGAACAACCTCTTAGGTTCATAGTTGAGTGGGAGCAATCAAAGTGTCTCCTTTGAAAGTCTATATGGACCGAAACAATATCCAAGCACTTTGTTGGACACTTATGTGCTGTAGTTATTTAGTTTAGCCTTCAAATAAGCCATAAATACTCGTACGTTTTCTATCGGCACAATCCAGTAGATATCATCTTATTTGTTATTTATGCTGTCAACATTGTTATTACTTTTTCTTCGGATTGTTCACCTCAAGACCTTCCTTCATCAGAACTTTCAGAGGAAGGATAATGGTTTGATGAGATGCTTTCTTGGCCTTGAAGTTGCAAATTTCAAGACATGTATCTTCTCATGCTAGTGGAAGTATGCTTTGGATCTCCTCAAAGAGGTGGACATGTCTTACTATGATACTATTGATTCCTCACTTGAACCGGGCGAGAAGAGCCTTTATGTGGAGGGTCCTTTATTCAATTGTCCAGAAATGTACCGCAGAATGGTTGGGAAATTGAACTAGCTTACCATGACATGTCTTGATATTATGTGTGCTATAAGGTTAATCAGTAACATCAATCAATGCTCAATGGGATGCATTTGTTCGTATTATTTTATTTGTGAAGAAAGATCCAAGTCTTAGCTTTGTTACAGTGATCATGGACATACAAATTTTGAAGCTTTCTGTAATTCTTATTGAGCAATATGCTTAATTACATGAAAATTCACCACTGAATTCACCATCTTTATGGATGTCAATCTGATCTCATGGTCAAATAAGAAACAAATCACAATTGCTTGATATAGTGCTGAAGCTAAGCATTGAGTTATATCTCATACAACTGCATAAATTATGTGGGTCTTAGGCTATCTCGTCCAAGTTCCTGCACAATTATGATATGACAATCAAGTTGCAATACAAATTGCTACTATTCCAATTTCCATGAGCATATCAGACACATTTAGGTGAATTATTACTTTGTTAGTGAAAAGTATGAAGAATGATTTGTCTTTCTTGGGCATGTCAAAACTGGAGAAGAATTTACTGATAATCTTATTAAAGTGGTCTCAGGACCAAAAGTGAAATACTTATGCAACAAACACGATCCAACTTAAGAGGGAACGCTAAGATACTATTTCTTCTTAAATAGTTAAATATTGTATTTTATATTTTTCCTTTCTTTTGTATAAGGACTCATGGTTAATATAAATAAGTCTTCTTAACTCACATTGACGGAAGAAGTGTTTCTCTCCAATTAGGTCCACAGGGTCCAATTTGCACTGATTGCTTCTCTTTTTGACATATAAATAACTTGAGGAGAGGAAAGTCTTTGTTTTGCTTGCTTTCTTCATCTTTTCCGCTTGCCTTGCATATTGTATTGTCACCCCTCTTTGTATTTTCGTCGTCGATTGGGCTTAGGTTATCCTTAGATGCTGTTTGGGGAGGCGGTTGCGGTCGCAAACGCAGTAGTTGGAAACTGCGGTTGCGATCACAGTTTCATTGTTTGGTGAAATCATATTTTTGGTGTTGTCATGAACGTGAAAACAGTTTTATCTGTTTGGTAACACAAAACTATGATGGCTGTTGAACTCAAATTGCAGTTTGCACTTAACATAAATATAAAATATAGGTCAAACGTAAAAATGAAACGTAAGTATCCAATTGTTCAAATAAATATAATAAACCAAAACATTCAAATAGTTTTATAGTTCTCGTTCTATCTGCTCTGTTCGGCATCACCCGCACATTAGACAATTGTAAAATTTTTGAATAATATATAATGATTAAAATACATTAACTATTATTAACTAGAATGTTAAGCATAACTATGTTGGGCCTAATAAAACTTGAAGATTGTATTGCTAATTTCTATACAAAATTCCACAACATAACCCTATTTTTCAATTCACACAAATTTCACAACATAACCCTATTTCTCAATTCCAACAAAATGCAATATCCACAACAATATCACAGCATAATTCACACAATATCCACAACAAAAATTTCAATACAAATCACAACATAATTTCTATACAATCTGTTGGAGGAGCTCTGATACAAAACAAAAAATCAGAACACCGGAGTAGAGCTCGGAGGCGACGCGAAACAGAAACTAAAGGTGATCTACAACAGCCAAGCGGAGAGATCGAGCGGAACTGGTTGAATTCGGAGGTGACGCCGTCGATCTGCGCCAGGCGATCTGCGAGCTAACACTGCAGATTTGCTTGAGTGGTCGCCCTTCTTCACCAGGTGACGGAAGATCTAGGGCATCGAGGAAAAAGAAGCATTCGATGCCTGCGAGAAATGAGGAGCACGTGAGCATTGCGGGAAATGAGGGACACGCGAAGGCTTAAGTGGTTTTGCGGTACGCAAAAGCGGGGTGGGAGCGTGGGCTGCTTACACCAAAATATCGCGTATTTTATGAGACTGTTTTTCTCAAACGCCGCACCAAACGTTTTAAAAACAGCGGCGGCGTTTTTAAAAAAACGCCAACGCACTATAAACGCTGCCTTGGTTACTTGATTATCAGGCTACTCTGGCTTATTTGCCAGATTAATGCCAACCTTGACTACTCTAATAATGCATAGCTTGGCTAGTTGATAGCGTCCATCCCTCACTTTGGTTTCAATTTCTCCCGAATGCCACCTCTTCAGTACAGGCTTGACTCATATCTATGCTGTAAATAGTTAAAAAAAAGAGAGATGGCCCAGGGTTTAGTGACCTGTATGCCTGTACCTGCGCAAATTACCTATCAAAATTAGATTGCAAAAAGTTAAATAAATTACTATGTTTGTAAAAGCCATTCTGATAAATGAGCTTAATTCTTAATATCATTGACTTTTTCATCACCGGCGTACATAGTGATTGTTTAAGATGATTTACACCTCATTCAAAATGAAACATGAATGCATCGAATATAATAATGATTTTATTAAACAAAATCCGAAATAGTTGGGATAAAACTAATGAGGTTTTTTTGATTTACTATTCAAAATGCATAATTTTGTTAATCCCCGTTTCATTATTTTCTTTGCCATCATATTTCATCTTAGTACAAGGTTTTCTGTGCTCTGTCAGGTGCTATTCCCTTATTTTTATATATTTTGTTAAACTGACAAAGCATCTTCTTTTTCCCACCCTTATTGAATTGCAGATATGTTGCTTTTTGGTTGGTGATATTTGCTTGTAAATTTACTTTTGCATACTATCTCCAGGTTAGGGATTATCCTCTCTGTATTTAAAGTACTTTATTTATGATTGTTACAAAATGAATGTTCTCCATATAATTTCACTATTACAAGCATCATAAAATTTTGAATCTCAATACTGATAAGATTTAATTAATAATTTTCTTTCAGATTCATCCCCTTGTGGGACCGACCAATATAATTGTAGGACTTCATGACTTGAGTTACTCTTGGCATGATTTTGTCTCAAAGGGTTAGTGGTTTATTTTCTATTACCTATCTTCTGGATTATTCTGTAATTTCCCAATGCTTTGGGTGGATGTAATATCGTTTGTACAATTTTCATATGTTTGTCCTTTATATATGTGCTATTTCTTGCTTATAGAAATTATATTATTACGTGGAAGTCTGTGTTTAGTCTTTGCTGAAAAGTTATTCAAATAATACATAAATTCCCTAATCACTAATAAATTTTATCCTCTTATTTGTAGGCAATAAAAATGCTTTAACTATCCTTAGTCTTTGGGCGCCTGTATTTGCAGTGAGTGTGCTTTTTTCTGCTGAATTATTTATAGCATTTTTATCAAACATTTTTCTAGGATAGTTTTGTTTTTCTGCAGCTTTGCTACTGTAACCACTGCTATAGAAATTTGTGGATGTCCAATTTCTTCAAGCTGAAAAGTTTAACTGACAGTTTTATTGTTATATAATTGTCTATTTGCATCACATGTAGAACCAGCGTGGCACCCATAATCTTTCTTAAAGCTAATCAAATTCTGATTTTAATTTGTTGTTAAACCATGTTTTCTGTAGATCTACCTTATGGATATCCATATATGGTACACCCTTATGTCAGCCCTTGTTGGTGGCCTGATGGGTGCACGGGCTCGCTTGGGTGAGGTGATAACATGTTTAGTCTCTCAGTTTAGTCTGTAATATTTTAGTGATTGTTAAAATTAAAAATTGTCTTCTTTTCCTTCACTATCAGATATATTATTTCATTACTCTTATTTTTGGTTGTTAATTTTATCATCTCTATTATATGTTAGATTCGCTCAATTGAAATGCTTCAGAAGAGATTTGAGAGTTTTCCAGAGGCCTTTGTTAAGAACCTTGTTTCTGCACAAGCAACAAGGTTAACAATCTTTTATGTTCATTTTTACTTTCTGCTACTTGTTCTATTTCAAATGTTTACCCCAGTTCTTGTTTTCTAAAATTTTCCCTTTCTATTGAAGGATGCCCCATCCGAGGCAATATGCACAGGTAAAGTTTTTTGTTGTTTTCCATTAAAGTAAAGTTGATGTGCATATTTTTTTCTGTTAGGTTTATGATTTTATTTTATTTTTATCTTATTTTATCCATGTATTCTCCCCTCTTATATAAAGGGGACCCCTCATTATTCTAACTAGGTTTTTACGGTTGCCCTAAGCCAACATGGTATCAGAGCGCTGAAAAAACCCTCATCCCGCCGCTCCTCCTGTGCGTCTTCCCGTTCTCCTTCACCGGCCGCCCTCTCTCTCTCTCTGTCTCTCCCTTCTCTCTCCTTTCCTTCCGGCAGTTTTGACGCTAGTGCCGCCGATCGGTCCGTCCGTGCCGATCGGGCTCGGTGGATGGTCGCCGCTCCGTCCACCGTTCGATCGGACTAATTTCTTCCAATAAAGTTTCGCTTTTTTCTCCTCTATCTACTACTATGAGGATCACTTCATCCCTTTGCTAGATTTTCCTAGATCGTGGATCTTGTGTTTCTCCTAAATTTTTTTTCTTCTCCCGGAAATGCATTTTCCTCTGTTTCTATGCATTTTCTGACCTCAATCATGAAGACTTTATTGTTGGACAGTTGGCCGTCCTATTGGTGGTGTCAATTTTTTTTCCTTCCGGCGACTTTCCGGTGGCAGTTTTTTTTCAGATTTTGTTTTTTGTATCTGATTCTAGTTCTCAGTTTTGTTATCATGTCGGAGGTGGTAACTTCTAGTGATGGCTCGCAACCTGCTGGATCTACCCGGGTGGTAACTTCTAGTGATGGCTCGCAACCTGCTGGATCTACCCGGGTTGGACACGATCATCTGACCTCACAAATTACCTCTATCCGCCTTGATGCTACCAATTATCTACCATGGTCTCGATCTATCGCCTTGGCTCTTAAGAGTCGCCGGTTGTATGGCTGTGTCACTGGGGACATTACGGCACCAGAAGAGTCTGACTCCACCTGGGCAAAATGGGAATCGAAAAATTCCTTGGTTATGTCATGGCTGATCAACTCCATGCAAGAGTCTATTGCGCGGAATTATCTCTTTTTAGATTCTGCTGCTGACATTTGGAAGCGGGCTAATCCACATATTCTCAGAAAGGGAACACAGCTCAGATATTTCAGCTTCGCCGGAAGGTTTTTCTCCTTCGACAGGGTGATCGACCTCCATCAGCCTATTTTTTGGAGTTTACCCAATTATATCAGGAGTATGATCATTTTGTGTCCCTTGAACTTGTCTGTTCTGCTGATGCCCTCCTTGTGCGCGCTCATGAAGATCGGAACCGGGTGTTCGAGTTTCTCCATGGTTTACACCGAGAGTTTGATCAGATCATTGTTCAGATCCTTGGCCGCTCCCCGGTCCCGTCATTGGCTGAGACCTATAGCATTGTTCAGCAGGAATATGATCGTCGTCAGTCTTGGAGCTCAGAGGCCATTTCCAGTGGTTCTGCCCTTCGCACTTCTCATTCAGGGATCACCAATGCTCGGGATTTTAAGCCAAAGCCCACTGACAAAGACCATCTGATGTGTGACTACTGTGGTCGGAGTCGACATACTCGTGACACTTGCTTCAAATTGCACGGGTTTCCTCTACCACGAGGTGGTCCTACTCCTCGGGGTGGCCGTGGATGTGGACGTGGTCGTGGCCGGCCCAACTTCATTTCCCCCCGCTCTGCACACCTGACTGAGTTTCTTGATGACAGTACATCTGGTGTCCACAGCTCTGAGATCACTTCGTTAACCGGGTCCTTTTCTACAGATGAGATGGTGCTTCTCCGCCGCATGATGCAGGGCCTTTCTACTGAGCCTCATCCTACTCCATCATCATCCTTTGCTCATTCAGGGAGTCCAAGTGCCCACGCTGCCACTGTACCGCCTGCCACCCATTGGATCATTGACTCTGGCGCTACTAACCATATGACCGGATCTTCGTCAGGTTTTGTTTCCTATTCCCCTTTGTCTGGCCGAGACAAGGTGAGCATTGCTGATGGGACCCTCTCTCCAATTGCTGGAATGGGATCCATCCATTGCTCTGCCCTTACCTTGACTTCAGCTCTGCATGTTCCTTCTTTCACTCGTAACCTTTTATCTGTTAGTCATATTACCAACTCTATGAATTGTTCCGTCACTTTTTTCCCTCTTCCTGTGTCTTTCAGGACCTGAAGACGAAGGCGGTGATTGGCTCTGGTAGTATGCGAGATGGTCTGTACGTGTTTGACTCTGCTGTTCACCAGGCACTTCACGCCCATCGGCTCCCGCTGCTGTCTACTTGGCATCGTCGCTTTGGCCACCCATCTACTACTACTATGCAATCCTTATTTCCTGTTTTTTCTCCTTCAGTGTTTAAGACATTTACATGTGATATTTGTGAACTTGCTAAACATAAGCGTGTTTCTTTTAATCATCTCTCTACGCCTTGCTCTGTACCTTTGCATACTATTCATAGTGATGTATGGGGCCCTTGCCCAGTAGCCTCTATCTCTGGTTGTTATTGGTTTGTAACTTTTATGGATTGTTACTCTCGCACTACTTGGGTTTATCTAATGCGGAATAAGAATGAAGTGTTTCCTCTTTTCCAACAATTTCATAAAATGATCTCTACTCAATTTGGTGCCACTATTAAAATTCTCCGCAGTGATAATGGTCGTGAATACATAGATTCCAATTTTGAACGTTATTTGAGTGATCTCGGGATTATTCATCAAACTAGTTGCGTCCATTCTCCTGCTCAAAATGGCGTTGCTGAACGTAAGAATCGTCATCTTCTCGAAGTGACACGATGCTTGTTATTTACCATGTCCCTTCCAAAATACTATTGGGGGGACGCTCTTCTCACAACTGCATATCTCATTAATCGTATGCCTTCTCGTCTCCTGGACAATCGTACACCTCTACACAAACTGGGAATACCTCCTACTACCCTTCTACCCCGTGTGTTTGGCTGCGTATGCTTTGTTCACATTCATCACATTGCTTGTACAAAACTTGATCCTCGTGCTCTCCGTTGCGTATTTATTGGCTATTCTCCTACACAAAAAGGGTATAAGTGTTATCATCCTCCTAGCAAGAAAGTTATTGTCTCTATGGATGTCACTTTTCATGAGACCACCTCATATTATGAGTCCTCACTTCAGGGGGAGCTCTCACACTTGGAAGTGAGCACTCCTCTTCTCCCTTTACCTATTCCACCTTCGTACAATGTTCCTCCTTCACCACCTACTCATATTCCCAAAGAGCCAAATGTGGATATTCCAAAAGAGAAGGAGCAGGAGCTGCAAGTCTATACTAGAAGAAACAAAAGGCCAAACACTCAGTCTTTCTCCATAATATCAGAGCCAGTGCCGGATTCGTCCTCTGCGTCCCTGGAGCTACCTATTGCTCTACGTAAAGGTATTCGCTCATCCACTAAACACCCTCTATCCAATTATGTTTCATATGACTCTTTAACTTCTTCATATAAGGCTTTTGTTACTTCTCTATCCTCTGTGTCGATTCCGGGTACGTGGCAGGAGGCAGTTGGACACCCAAAATGGGCAAAGGCAATGATGGAGGAAATGCACGCCCTTGAGAAGAATCATATGTGGGACCTTGTGGATCTCCCTCCTGGAAAGAAGATTGTCGGTTGCCGATGGATCTTTACCGTGAAACAAAACTCCGACGGTATTGTTGAAAGGTTCAAGGCTCGGTTAGTGGCAAGAGGCTACACTCAAACTCAAGGTATTGACTACCAAGAGACATTTGCTCCGGTGGCAAAGATGAATACTATCCGTGTTTTGTTATCATGTGCTGCATGCAAGGGATGGGATCTTCAACAACTGGATGTGAAGAATGCCTTCCTACATGGAGACTTAGAAGAGGAAGTATATATGTCTATGCCCCCTGGACTTGCCCCAATTGGCTCAGAACGGAAGGTCTGCAGACTGAAGAAAGCCCTTTATGGGTTAAAACAATCTCCAAGAGCTTGGTTTGGGAGACTTCACAAAGTCATGACCTCATTAGGCTATACTCAAAGCCATGCCGATCACACTTTATTTGTCAGACGAAACGAGATGAAAGTGACTCTTCTGATTGTACACGTTGATGATATGGTTGTCACAGGTGATGAGAGTGATGAGATTCAATCTCTAAAGCAAAGACTGGCAAGTGAGTTCGAAGTAAAAGACCTAGGAAAATTGAGGTATTTCCTAGGAATTGTAGTAGCAAGGTCAAAGCATGAGATTCATATCTCCCAACGGAAGTATGTCCTTGACTTATTAGAACAGACAGGAATGAGTGGGTGCAAACCCGCCGATACTCCTATTGAAGTGAACCACAAACTTGGACGAGATGATGGGGAGCTAGTAGAAGATATTTCAAGTTTCCAGAAGCTTGTTGGGAAGCTGATTTATCTATCACATACTCGTCCGGACATCTTTTATGCTGTAGGAGTGCTGAGCCAATACATGCATTCTCCCAGAATTCGACATCTCAATGTTGCGCACCGTGTTTTGAGGTATTTGAAGACCTCTCCTAGTAGAGGTATCTTATTCTCACCCAGTGATAACTTAAAAATTGAAGTCTATACTGATGCGGATTGGGCTGGATCAGTTGATGATAGGAGATCCACCACTGGTTATTGTTCCTTTGTTGGCTCTAACTTAGTCACTTGGAGAAGCAAAAAGCAACATGTGGTAGCTCGCTCAAGTGCTGAAGCTGAGTTTAGAGCTATGGCTCATGGTATATGTGAGGGGATGTGGTTGCGTACACTCATGAATGATCTGGGCTTACTAGAATCTGGCCCTTTCAACCTATATTGTGACAACAAGGCTGCTATCAGCATAGCTCATAATCCGGTTCAGCATGATCGCACCAAGCACGTGGAAGTTGATCGACATTTCATTAAAGAAAATATTATGAAGGGAATTGTTTGTACCCCTTTTGTTCCTTCAGAAGGACAACTTGCTGATGTTCTCACTAAAGCTCTGTGTGAAAGACTGTTTGTAACCCTCAGTGGCAAGTTATGCATGAAAAATATTACATGCCCAACTTGAGGGGGAGTGTTAGGTTTATGATTTTATTTTATTTTTATCTTATTTTATCCATGTATTCTCCCCTCTTATATAAAGGGGACCCCTCATTATTCTAACTAGGTTTTTACGGTTGCCCTAAGCCAACATTTTCTTTTCTAGAAAGGTGGTTGTGTTTAATGATATTCATACAGAAACTGTGAGATTTGATATGCGTCATATTTTTTGCTTCCTTTGACTAAAATAAGTTTTAGTTAACTAATTATAATTAACATTTTTTTCTAAAACTATAGAATATAGCCCTCGTATTATATCTAGTCACACATTCATATATACCCATGTCATATTTTGCTAACTAAGTATTATAATTTTTGGTCAGCTATGGCTTATACTTTTTATTTAGCATGATCTTCTTAAAGGTATTTTTGGTGTTGATTTGTTTACATTCTTGCCAAAGGAAATATTTTGTTGTTTGTTGAACTAGGAATCTCAGGATCTTAATAAGGTGCATGCTGCTACATTTGCTCCATTTTGGAATGAAATTATAAAAAGCCTTCGTGAAGAAGATTTTGTTAGTAACAGGTAAATGCTAGTAAAATTATTTGCATCCCTTAGTCTCTTAAATTTAGTATTTTATATATACAAGAAGGAGATACTACCATCTGTCTTACAGGGAAATGGATCTGCTTTCGATGCCAAGCAATTCGGGAAGTTTAGGATTAGTTCAGTGGCCATTGTTTCTTTTGAGTAGCAAGGTTTGCTTCTTAGTCAATGTTGAGTATTTGTACTTACATGATGCTTTTTCAGTATTCTTCTTTTGAGATTTTAATAACTGTTTTAGATACCATATGCCCTTGAATTGGCTGGAGCCTGTGAGGATACACAAGCTGATTTATGGAACCGTATATCCAGGGATGAGTACATGGCTTATGCTGTTCAGGAGTGCTACTATAATGCAAAGAACATTCTGCAATCTATAGTTGATGATGGCGAAGGAAGACTTTGGTATAAGCCATTTTAGTTTGATGAAGATGTACTTGGTATTCCCATTTGATACTTTATTTTGATTAGAACTCTCTGTTTCCTATAAATCCTTATTTCAGGGTTGAACGTCTATTTCGTGAAATTAACAATAACATATCAGAGGGCTCTCTTTTGGTTGTTGTGTCACTTAAGAAGCTGCAACTGGTTGCGTCTAGGCTCAACGCATTGACTGGACTCCTTGTAAGTATTCACATGAATAAGATCCTCATTTTAATGATTTTTTTGTCTTCTCAAGTATGTTGGCTGTTATAAATTTTGTTCTCTATTAATCTCTTGACATGCTGGCTTTGCTTTTTTAACGCATTATATACTTTGTCAATGCGTCACATTTCTTCAGATCTATTGTTCACATTTCTTCAGATCTATTGTTCAAATTTCTTTTATCTATTGTTGGAGGAAAGTACTTTTCTTTGATATATTTTATGAATTTTATTATGTGAGAACATCTCTATACATCTTATGATTGGACAAGTGGTATACACCATATAAAGCAATTGGTGATGTGTTTTTTGAATGTTGAACAACTTTGCCCATGCATTCACTACGTTTAATCTTATGATTGGACAAATGATTCAAAAATGGCTCATCAATATGTCTATCTTGTGTCCTCACTCTGATCTCTATATATACATCAGTATAGCCTTGTGGATGACCAACGTATCTGAACCTTGATTATTGATCCTTCATCTTGTAGGCTACAGTCCCTGGTATCATGATGAATGAAAAGCAATTTTGCTTGTAACAATTATTTTTCTTCTAATGAGTTTGATCCGGCTCGATTAACGGTTTTATAAAAAATTCAATGAGTTAGGTCCTGTGGGACAGGGCTTTGCCATGATTTCACATGGGGTTGCATGCGAAGATGTGGACATTTACTAAAGTGATTTATTAATGAAGGACAAAAAATAAGGTAGGGTATAGATAGGACTTCAGCTTTTATGAGGATGGTTGGTGAAGACTGCTGCTAAAGAAGGTTGGATAAAGCATGAGAGGAATTGATGCATATGACTAAGGTGGAGAGAGGATTGTTTCATAGAAGAACACACCATAATGGTCTCTAGGGCACCGTGATGTAGCATAAAATGCTAAGAAAAACTATCTATTCTGTGAGGAAGAGAATACATATCAAAGTTGTCTTTCTTTGAAATAGAGGGTTAGACAAAGGTGACGATGATAAAGGTGGAAAGAAGAAGCTGAAAGAGGTCACGTAGAGCCGCCTTGGCGGCAGTTTTTTGTTTGTTAAGGAATCCTCGAGATGTTGTTTTTGAATCCTTAGGTAAGTTTCAAATTTTGAAGCATCGCATTGAATGTTCTTAACATCCATATTGAGTCACCCAAGATAACAACAACAACACTCAAGCCTTTATCCCACCATAGTGGGGTCGGCTGAGTCACCCAAGATGAAGCTCAAATTTTTATTATACTTAACAATTGTAATTCATATTATTTCAAGTCGTCCCGCTGCTTTTGTATTAATCCCACTTGAGGGTATTTTGGTCTTTTTCTATTTTTAGGTTTCTCCCTCACTTATGTATATGTATGAGTAAGGGTTCAATTAGTTCTTTATCAAAGCATTCTTCCTTTTTACTTGGTATCAGAGCCAGAAGACCTAATCCCGCTCGACCCTTCCGCCGCTTCCGTTCGATCGCCTGCATCCTTCACTCGCCTGCTTCCGACGCTCGACGCCTTTTTATGGTTCTTCGTTGCCGATCCCGTATGACGCCGAGCGGCTCCTAGACAGGTGTTTCCTGTCGGACAACTGCTGAAGAAGACGCTGCCGCCGCCTTTTGATGAAGTTGCTGTTCTCCTCCGGCTGATTGATGATGCTGCTGTTTTCCTGTGATGCAGCCGCCGCCGATCCCTGCGCTAGTCCTCGTCTGATCTCTATCATCGATAGGGCTCGACTGTCTTCCCGTCGTAGATGAGATCGACCATCCCGTCTGCCAGGCTGCTCTCTGCGCCAGATCCCTTTTGCCAGGCCTCGATCGATCTCTGCGCCAGATCTCGTCTGCCAGGCTGCATCCCTTCATCCATTCTACCTCTATTGATCGAGCAGCCCTTTTCCAGATCCCGTCTGCCAGGTTTCGTGATGCTGCACTTCTCTATTGCGGCTGATGTGTTGATGCAGTTTCCTCTTGCTGTTTGATCTCTCGTCATCCCTCTTTGTCGCAATGGATGACCCAGTTTCCTATTGCTGCCACTCCGGTTCTTTGAAAATTACCACAGTTCCCTTGGATGTCATGAATTACCTGGAATGGTCTAGCGCAACCCAACATGTCATTCGCAGCCAACAGATGTTTGAGTATATCGATGACACGATCAAGGAGCCTCAGAAGACCGATCCGTCCTTGAAGCGTTGGGATTCTGACAACTCACTTATGGTCTCATGGCTCGTACATTCGATGTCTCCCAAGGTCTACCAGAGCTATATGTTGATGGATTCTGCATCTAAGATCTGGACCCGTGCTCGGGAAACATACTCACAGATCGGTAGTTCCACTCAGGTGTATGAACTCACCCGTATTTTGGAATTGCGGCAAGGCCCGATGACCGTTTCGTCATTCTTCTCTGAGTTTGAGCGTCTTTACCAAGAGTTTGACTACTTTGCTCACTTCACTCCCGCGTGTACTGCTGATGTTGTTCAAATAAAGCAAAATGAGGATTGTTTTCGCCTCCATGTTTTCTTGCTGAGCTTGAACATAGAATGTGATATGGTGCGGACGCATATTCTTCACCACTCTCCGCTTCCCTCCCTTCGTGAGGCCTTCAATATGGTTTTGGGTGATGAAGACCGGTGCATGTCCCTCAGTGTTATGGCGCCGCCTGTTCGTTCAGTGTTGACGGGTGTTGGTCGTGGTCTTATTCCCACTCCGGGCTCTTTTGTGCCCACCTGTGACTACTGCAGTCGAAGGGGACATTCTCGGGATGTGTGTTTCAAGCTTCATCCTCATCTTGCTCCTCCTGGTCGTGGTCATGGCCGTGGTCGTGGACCTGGTCGTGGTGGCAAGAGACATAGTGGTCATTGCTCTTATGCTGCTGCTTACACTACAAATGTCTATGCTGAGCCCCACTGTTCCCCTCTTGGATCTCTTACAACTCAGGAAGTGAATGCCTTCCGTCGCCTGCTCTCCTCCCAGCTTGATCCTGTTACGGGTGGCTCTACTTCCCTGGCTACTATTGCGATGCCCAATGCTCATGCTGCCACTGCCTCTTCCTCTGAATGGGTGTTTGACTCCAGCGCAACACACCATATGATTGGGTTTTCCTCAGGTTTCCTCTCTTGTATCCCCTTGTCTGGTAAGGACAAGGTCATTTCTGCAAATGGATCTTTATCCTCTATTGCGGGCAAAGGCAACTTCTCATGTTCTCCGTCTATTTCTCTTCCTTCTGTTCTTCATGTCCCCTCTTTTCCTCGCAATTTACTTTCCATCAGCAACATTACTAGATCTCTGGACTGCTTTGTAACCTTTTTTCCGGATTCTTGTGTTTTCAGGAACTGGGTACGTAGCGGAACATTGGCAGTGGTAGGAATCGTGGTGGCTTGTACTACCTGAACCCTCATATACCCTCTCAGGCTCTTTCCAGTTCCGTCGCCACAGCTGATGATGTTCGCCGTTGGCATCTTCGCCTAGGACATCCGTCCTCCACTTATCTGCAAAAAATGTTTCCTGCTTTTTTACCTTTTCTTCAGAATTTTACTTGTGATGTATATGATGAGTCTAAACATGTGCGACATACTTCTTCACGTCTTTCTTTTCCCAATACTGTCCCTTTTGATGTGGTCCCCTATTTTATCTTTAACTGGTTTTCGATGGTTTGTCACCTCTATTGACTGCTTCTCTCGTACTACATGGGTTTATCTTTTGAAGAAAAAAGTGAAGTTTTTTCTTGCTTTCAAATATTTCATAAAATGGTGCAAACTCAATTCGATGCTTCTATTTGTGTTCTTAGAAGTGATAATGGAAGGGAGTATGACGATCGTGGTGCCTTCGGTTCTTATCTCACCACTCATGGTATTATTCACCAGAAAACGTGTGTCCACACATCTACTCAAAATGGTGTGGCCGAACGTAAAAATTGGCACCTCCTTGAGTTTGCTCGCTGCCCTCTATCCACCATGCACCTTCCCAAAACCTATTGGGGGGATGCAGTTCTCACCGCCGCTCATCTTATCAATCGCCTTCCTTCTCGTGTCATTTTCTATACTACTCCTCTAGCTCGTCTTTCCACTACCTGTGTAGTTTATACTTCCCATTTGACACCCCGTATCTTTGGGTGTGTTTGCTTTGTGCATATCCACCAACCCAGTCGTGACAAACTTGATCCTCGGGCTCTCCATTGTGTCTTTCTTGGCTACTCTTCTACCACGTTGTTATCACCCACCGTCCTGGCGTATGTTCTCTACCATGGACATTACTTTTCGGGAGCAGGAATCTTATTTTTTTCCTTCGACTCATTCTCTTCGTCAGGGGGAGAGTGATGGTGATACAGCTACTACTCCTATCCCTCTTCCTCTCCTTCCTTCCATGACCTCCACTTTCCCACAACCACCTACTCTGGTAGCCACTGCTCCTATCCAGGTACCTTTACCCTCTATCCAGGTACCTTTGATCTCCACCCTGATCTCTCCGCTTCCCCACATATATCACCGTCGTTCAGGTATACAGGCTACTAGAGTTCCTCCTCTATCTGTGTCTACTTCGGCCTCAGATTCTGATGATGTGGATATGCATATTCCTCTTGCATTGCTGAAAGGTATAGTCACGAGTACACAATACCCTATTTTTAACCATGTGACTTATCAACATCTCACCCCGGCTCTTCAGGCCTTTGTTTCATCTCTTTTCTTAGTTGTTATTCCTAAATCGTTGCAGGAAGCCTTGTAGATTCCTGTATGGACACAAGCTATGCACGATGAGATGTATTCCTCGGACAAGAATCATACTTGGGAAGTCTCCTCTCTTCCTCCTGGGAAGAAAGCTATCGGCTCACGGTGGGTCTTCTCTGTTAAGCAAAACCAAGACGGTAAAGTGGAACGGTACAAAGCACGTCTGGTTGCTCAAGGATACACTCAGACGCAAGGAGTTGATTACCAAGAAACCTTTGCTCCTATTGCAAAGATGGACTCTATTCGGGTGTTATTATCTTGTGCGGCTTGCCTGGATTGGGACCTTCATCAACTGGATGTGAAGAATGCGTTCCTTCACGGTGAGCTCGATGAAGATGTGTACATGAAGTTTCCTCCTGGTTTTGTGAAGAAAGGAGCTGACGGGCTTGTCTGCCGCTTAAAGAAATCTTTATATGGTCTGAAGCAATCTCCTACGACCTGGTTCGGAAGGTTTCTCACAGTCATGCTTAAATTTGGGTACAAGCAAGCTCACTCTGATCATACCATGTTTATCCAGAGACGTGAACAGAAGGTAGTGGTTCTCATTGTCTATGTGGATGACATTGTGATTACAGGAAATGACACCGAGGAGATTGTTAGTCTTAAAACCCTCTTAGCTGCTGAATTTTAGGTGAATGACTTAGGAAGGTTACGATACTTTTTGGTTATCGAGGTAGCTAGATCTGATCAGGGTATATTCATATCCCAACAAAACTATGTATTGGATCTCCTAAAGGAGACATGCATGCTTGAGTGTGCTCCTGCTAACACTCCCTTGGAGGAGAACCATAAGATTGATGGTGATAGTGATGGCGATCATGCTGATGTTTCACGTTATCAAACACTGGTTGAGAAACTTATATACTTTTTCATACTCGGCCTGCCATTACATTTGCGGTAGGGATTCTGAGCAGGTATATGCATTCTCCCAGGATTAGACATCAAGATGCTGCGTATCATGTGCTAAGATACTTGAAGAAAGCACCTGAACGCGGTCTATTGTTCTCCAAAAACAATAACTTGAAGATTGAGGTCTTTACCGACGCTGATTGGGCTGGATGTCAATATGACAGGAAGTCCACAACTAGTTATTGTTCTTTCATTGGTGGAAACCTTGTGACATGGCGTAGCAAGAAGCAGAATGTGGTGGCCAGATCAAGTGCTGAGGCTGAATTTCGTGCTATTTCTCAGGGCCTATGTGAGGGTCTGTGGCTGCGTACTGTGTTACAAGATCTAGGTTTAACTGAGACAGCTCCCTTCTTCTTATTTTGCGACAATAAGGCCGCTATTAGCATAACACATAACCCAGTCTAATATGACAAGACAAAGCATGTTGAGGTTGATCGACATTTTGTTAAAGATCACTTGGATAAAAAGACTGTGTTAACTCCTTTCGTTCATTCCAAAGATCAACTGGCCGATGTGTTCACCAAAAGCTTGGGATGTGATATGTTTACTGATGGTATTCAGAAGCTAGGGATGACTGCCATCTTCCGTCCGACTTGAGGGGGAGAGTTGAAATTCATATTATTTCAAGTCGTCCCGCTGTTTTTGTATTAATCCCGGTTGAGGGTATTTTGGTCTTTTTCTATTTTTTAGGTTTCTCCCTCACTCATGTTTATGTATGAGTAAGTGTTCAATTAGTTCTTTATCAAAGCAATCTTCCTTTCTACTTTAACATCATAAACTCTTATTTTTGATAATTTTGAAATTTAATTTAACATCATAAACCCTTAATTTTATCCGAGTCAATTAAGCAAAACCTCAATAAGTTGAGAAGGTATATTCTTTTTATTATTATTCATAGTAGAATTAAACTTAAAAGATGGAACTTTTGTCAAATGAAATAGATTCCAGAAAAGACTCATATATAATTTGGTTCAACTCTTTTCTTGCTTGGTTCGACTCCTTGGGTTTAGCCTATGTGAAACTTGACTTTCTTGGACCAACTGGCCGCCTATTGCGTCACTTCTTAATTGACTCCTATTTCCCAAAAGGTAATCAACAGCTCACCTAATTATTTCAAGACAGAGAAGATTCTCTTTTCAGATTTAATTATTTATAACCACTAGTTCTGTTCCCATAGTCGTATTGAAAGCCATTAATCACAGTGATGAATGATTTTTCATGTTCCAATATTTACCGTCCTTAATTCATTCCTTAAATACACAACCTTTTGATTTTCCTCCATTGCATTAATGGTTGGCGTACCACAGCTGGTAGGGTCAGCTTAGATTGCCCTCCATGGTGGCACTCGGTGAATATAGCATTTATCTGCATGGGTGGATCTTAAGTGTCAGAAGACAAAATAACAAATAGGAAACATTATAGCTTAAAAATTCAAATAAATGAATATGCAAGAACTAAAAGTTTCAACAACTCTAAATTTATAGATTCATTGTGAGCAAAAATTATAAACCATTAATAATAAAGATCACCTTCTAGCTTCACGCAATTGTTGTGTTATAGACTCGTGCAACGCAATCATCTTATCTACACCTCCTGTTGTATCAGTGCATGTTTCTGATGTCCTTGTGTGTATGTTACTCTGAGTAAACAAAATTATTATCATCACATACACTGAAATCAGTACCCGCGCGTGAAGGATACCGTCAAATATAATTATGCAATGTCATTGTCACCATTACAATATCTGCCTATTTTGTAAAATTATATGGTGGCATGCCCCTCAGTATTGCCCTTTTTTTACACACTGATCGTTCGTTCTATCACATTGTGCAGTGATGTGTGTGCTTGATTAAAGATCTCTCTTTCTCCTTCTACTGGATGATTACCGCGAGCAAAATCCGAAAGATACCAAGTTTCTGGATACGGTTTCAAATAACCGCGTTGGAGTGGATAACCAACATCTATTAAGTAATATTTTCCTGCACAAACAATACATGATATGTAACTGAATTTTTTTAAGTGTAAGTAACAATAATTAATGCAAAAGTTATGTCGAGGGGGGGGGGGGGGGGGGGGGGGGGGGTTGAGCGGGAAATTGTGACTAGGATGCGACTATCGTGCGTTGACCCCTCCCAACCGACCATAACAAATGTAAAGCACATGCTGAAGTCACATGCAACCATAACATTTTGGGTCGGAGTACCATGCCCTCAATAAATGGAATTTGATCTTCAACCGGTATGCGAGCATTAGCATCAGTTCCATCGATTGCAATGATGCAATCTTTGAAGTAAGGCATGTACCGCTCATCCTGCAACAGAATTATCTGCTGGCTTTATAAACATCTTCAGATAACCGCAGAATAACACGAATACCTTTAGTAAAGTATTTGTCGATGGTCTTTGTTGAGTGTTGAAAATGCTCACACGCTTCCCTAATTGATTCATTATGAGACAATATGTAGCGTCCCGACCTACTGCGCGTGCACTACAGGTCTACAGACCAGTGACCCCAACCCATCTCCATGGATCTGATTGACCGCAACCGCTAATTCCAAATGGCGGGTTGTTGAGGTTGGGTCTCTAACCGCAGACTTCCATTGATGAGGGAAACTCCACTTAAGCGGGCAGCACGGGTACTTCCCAGGAGGTCAGCCATCCCAATACTACTCTCGCCCGAGCACGCTTAACTATGAAGTTTTTCTACTCCTCATCACCAATGCAGCTCAATTGGTGATGAGGTTTAGAAAAACTCCATAGTTAAGCATGCTCGGGCGAGTAGTATTGGGATGGGTGACCTCCTCGGAAGTCCCTGTGCTGCCCGCTTAACTGCAGTTTCCCTCATCAAAGGAGGTCTGCGGTTAGAGACCCAACCTCAACAACCCGCCATTTGGAATTAGCGGTTGCGTCCAATCAGATCCGTGGAGATGCTTTGGGGTCACTGGTCCGCAGACCTGCAGCGCACCCGCAGTAGGTCCGTGTGTTCATAAAAAAGTGCACTTTTTATGTAACGCCCGATCCTCAACAACCTCAACAATATGGGGTTCAAGTCCCATATCCAGGAGGTCTGGGGTTCAAGTCCCATCCTCAACAACCTGCCATTGGAATTAGCGGCTGCGACCGATCAGATCTGTGGAGATGGGTTGAGGTCACTGGTCTGCAGACCTGTAGCACACCCACAGTAGATCGGGGCGTTACACAATATGTACATGTAATTGCTAGGACCTCTGTAGTTGTGGTACACCTTGATCCTTTTAATCCATAGTTTGCTTGGACTGATTGCAAAAGATCAACAAAGATCTGTTGCTTCATCCTGAACGAATTATGAAATCTTATATCACCACGTAGTAGCTCACCCACCCATTTATCACCTGTTTGATTCAATGTCACGCACGGGACTGGAGATTTCATCATAGAATTTTGTTCATGCAGTAAAAATATTGTGGTTGTTAACACTGGATGATAACTTGTACAATAACGCCTCCTTGCTAGCTCATACTCATCACTAGAGCAATCTATATCATCTCACATAACAGGAGCACCATGTGCTACTATCAAGGTTGTCAGGATCGAGATCTTAGATGAGATCGTTTCGAGGTTGGATCGGATGAGATCGTAGGATCGGATCGGATCGGATCGTAGGATCAGATCGAGGTTAAGACTAAAAATATAAAATTGAACTTTCTATCATCTAATTACATGCTCAATTAACAAAAAATCAATAGATTGGGCAGTATGTGAATAATTTATTAAAAAGTTTCGAATAACTAAATCAAAAATATAATATCATACTAAGTTCACTTTCAGTTTCATGTAGGACACCCAATTTCTACTAACAACAAAAACAAATTTGGATTAATGGATTGGTGGAAGCCTAGAAGCAGGAAGACGAACCCTAACTGCTGGATTGCTCGTACGCTAGAAGCAGGAAGCTTGAATTGTTCGTATACTGGATTTCTAACCGCTAGATTGCTTGTACGCTAGAAAGGAAGCAAAGATGTTGGCCTCAAAGTAGGAAGCAGGAAGCAGGAAGTCATTGGATTACCAACCACTGGATTGCTCATACGCAGAAATATAAGATAAGACACTGACACCACTTGAAAGGGAACCTGGTAAGGAATGAAAAGGAAGACATTGTCTGGACTGGAAGCGATCGAAGACGTCGCTCTTGGCCTCCGTTTGCAGTCGTCAATCGACCCTTGGGATACGGTAAAGCAGCATGATATGATTCTGTAATGGGGTATTGTGGCGGGATTGGGATAAGGTTAAGCAATAAGTTATGGGCGTTGGACCGGTTGAATGGGGTCGGGATAGGGTTTGACATGTTTCTAGTTCCCTTTGGCTGGACCGGTAGAATCGTGTCAGGATCGCGATCCTAAAGATCCTAAGATCCGGATCGCGATCCCAGCCATAGATGTGCCGATTTAGATCCTAGGTAAGATCCGAATCGATTTACAAAATCTAGATTGTAGAATCGTATGATCCTACGATCCGGATCGCGATCCTGATAACCACGACTGCTATTGTATGCATTGTCCCGTCTCCCCGCGTTTTTGCTCATGCCACAATTTTCATTCTTTTTTTTGAATGATCACATTTATTTTTTATTTACACTTTATCATAATTGTTTCTTGTCCGCTATTGAAAATTCGCCACCAAATTATTCCAACCATCTTTGCTGAAATGGGTAGGCGGCCTATTACCAGACTCAATTTCTTTGATTCATAAAAGGCAGCTGGGTGCAGAAGGCATCCCCGCGCAGTGAGGGTCTGGGGAAGGGTCCCACCACAATGGTGAAATGTAGGCAAACCTTACCCTGCATTTCTGCAAGAGGTTGCTTCCAGGACTCGAACCCGTGACCTCAAGGTCACACGACAACACCTTAACCGGTGCGCCAAGGCTCCCCTTCAATTTCTTTGATACATAAGTTACAAAATATCATAACATTGTTTGATTTCCATATCGCCGATACCCTTCATTCCTTTGGTTTTCCCGTCTATGAAGAAATTATATGAGATTGTACACATCAAAAATGAATTAATTTATTAATCAACTAATCAATGGATCCACAATACGCTGAATCCTATAGTTTTAGAGTTGTGGAGAAACTTTTGGAGAGCCTAATCATGGAAGACAAATACAAGTATAAAAATGCAAATCATTACAGTCAAGCTTATAGTTGTTTTTTTGCCAGAAATCAAGAAGCATATCAAGGAAAAAAAATCCCCTTTTCACTGCGCATCATTACAGTCACTACCAAAAAAGACATTGAAAATTTTAGCAGAGCAATTACATCGATCTCTCCTACATCAAAGATTGCAGTTTTTGATTTTTAAACGGAGCAATAGAACATGTTCTTGATTGCAGTTCTTTTTTTGGGGTAGAACATGTTCAGTACAGATTTTTCCCAAGAACATTAGCACATCACAAAACATTAGAACAACTATAAGAATTTTTTTCCCAAGAACATTAGAAAATCCACAGAAGTTTTTTCCAAAGAAGTTTTTTTAGCTTCAAAAAACATAACCCGCATAAAATGGGGAAGTAAATGTTTTTTTAACTTCAGAATTTAACAGAGAACTATAGGATTGTAACAAAAAAACATGTGGGGTGCCTCCTTTTTAGCAAAAAAAGGAAAATGGCAGGACATGAACCGGGAAAAGGAAAATAACATGACTCTTGAAAGATCTTTGCTCTCCTTGCTGGGATCTGTCGACGAGAGGCCGGACGAAGCAAGAGGAGGTTCACGCTGCCGGGATCTGTCGACGAGGAGGTTCCCGCTGTCGGAATCTGTCGACGAGGAGGTTCACGTTGCTGGCATCTATCGACGAGTGGCCGAACGAAGGGAAGATGTGGGATGCTAGATTTGTCGACGATGGAGAGCCAGGAAGAATCTCTTTCTCAAGCGACGAGCAGCAATGAGAGAAGACGCTCAGCGATGAGGGAGGCAAGCAACGATGAGAGAGAGGGAGACGCGCGGTTCTGGACGAAGGAAATGGAGGTTCACGCTGCGGTCGATTTTTGATCTAGGAGCTCACGTTTTTAAAATCGAGGTTTTACAAAAACCCGCTGAAACAAACACAACCTAAATACTGAGGTTGTGATATCACTGTTTTATTTGCGCTACGAACCTTTGGAGTACTATAAGGTTAGATTTTAAAATTTGGGTTTCATTACTTATTACCCTAGATCTGCAGTAACATCTTTTAGTGTCGATAGTTTCTTATCTTTGGCTTGGTATTTTTGTGGAGCATTGGTAGAAGTTTCTACTCGAACTTAGAGGGCTTCACGTGCATTTGACTTAACTTTTTGATTTGGAATTTACATAATTTAACTTGGGGTTATTTTCTTCTGTGATTTAAGGTGTTGGATAGAGTGGAGATAAGTCAGGTTAAAGGTTTAAATTGTAAAATCTAGTAAAAACATTAAATATTGCCGACCAACATAGGAGATGTACCACCTTCAGGACACATGACAGTTTGGGAGCACATGAGGAAGGATATATCAGGCAGGATTAATTCACGTGACAGTTTGGGAGCACATGGGAAAGGATATATCAGGCAAGATTAATTCAATTGATGCTCATTCAGAATCTTGGAGAAGTTTGGGTATAATACCTACAAGTTGGAACTACCTGCACAGTACAGTGTTTCAGCTACCTTCAATACAGTGATGCGTTGTTGTTCGTTGAAGATGAAAATCTATTAGATTTGCGCACAAATCCAATTGTAAGGATTGATGTGCTATGAGCTTTGCGCTCAGTTATTATCGAGTGGGACATTATTATTGTTGTATTTTTGTATGTTTTCTTTTGTTTAATTATTATCGTCTTTTATTTATTAGTTGTTGGGGGTTAGAAGTTATGAGTTGTCATTATGAGTCTTTAATCCTATTTAAAGGCATATGTTGTTGGTACGAAGCATTCAAGAACTTCATTCTAGTTCTCTATCTTGTCAATAGATCTTGGTTACTCTCTCTCCCGAGCATGCCGCATCTAGGAAGCCATGGTTTTGGCTCTGTAGTATCCTCTGTCTCCGTCATCCCCACCTCTGGTCATGCTCCGACGACTCTACCAACGTTCTACCGCGAGCCCGTAACAACTTGGTACCAGATCTATCCTTCCTCCAACACCACATCCCTTCTCCAAACTTCCGCAATGGCCACTGTCGAAGTAGTTCCTTCTGTCGACACTTGCATCTTCAACCTCACGACGATCAAGTCAGCCAGAGCTTCACATCTTATTCTTCCAAATCCTCATAGGAGTTATGACTGTGCTTCTAGCGATGCCTCCCCGCGCGTTGTCGAGCGCACTCCTTGTTGCTTCGTCGCCTCAAGACCACCTCCAGAATAACCCACTCCTACAGCTTCAGCTTTGACTCACCTAGCAGTTCGTAACTGCACCAGGGTTGCTGTCGATCGTTCCATGCACATATTCTGCTGCATCGCCATCACAGAGCTCCTGTCGGCCTGCAGACTCCGAGTCCCAGGGTTTTACGTCTCCTCGTCCTCATCAAGCAATCCGTGTCGAACTTCGTCCCGCACGCCAACACCCAGTCTCTGCTCCTTCTCGAGCCACCTGACCCTTCCTTTCCTCAGAACGACAAGCTCGCCGACCATCCAACTCCTTTATTTTTCTCGGTCTCATAACCGCCTGCTTCACTATCCGTCTCCCCTTTTCTTAAGCCCTGTGCAATAGTTTTTTTCAGTACCCCACATTAGAAAACAGTGGCCCTCGAGCCCTGCACACTCCTCTCCTGCAACACCGCCTAAATGCATTTTGATCACAGTGCCGGCAACCTACTTTTTAATTAACTATTAACCTAGTCAAAAAGAAGGGGGGGGGGGGGGGAGAGCGAGGAACAAAGGGAGCATGTATTTAACTATTTATTACTGGGGATATCATAGAGAAGTGTCACGGGTCTCGCGACAACTCTCATATTCCAACGACTCGGGGGACTTAAGCCGACTCACCGCCCTCTTTTTTTCTCGGTCCACTCACAACATGGGGGATTTCCTAGACCAAATGATAGTTTATTGCTCTAATACAGACCCTCGTTGCGAATAAACTGACGCAGACAGATGGCACCAAGAAACTCTTGCCGCCATTCAGACCATGCTCGATGGTCTCTCCCCAGCCATCCGAGTTATTACAGTGCCTGCACATGACCAGACCTGTATCAGTCAAGGATTTCTACTACCCCCGGTACACATTGTGCCTCCATCTTGTGTACGACGGGAAGCTCACGTCGTTCCCCATTGTACTAAGATGGAATTTCCCACTTACAATGGAAAGACAGATCCCTTTGGATGGCTTACCCTGTACGAGCAATTTTTTTGGAAACCAACAAACACTGACAGTGGACTAGATTCGTCTGACATCATTCCACCTTCTCAACTTAGCTCAGCTATGGTTCGCTTGTTTGCACATTGAACAACTATGACGGACATGGGAGGCGTTCAAAAGGCTCTGCAACCTACAATTTGGTCCTCCCATTCGCAGCAACTCCCTCGGTGCACTCAACGACATTACTAAAAACCGAGTTCATGGATGCATATTTTTAATAGTTCCAGATTCTTCTGGCTTACGTTGTGATACCCCCAGAGGTGTTCTCACAATCTTTACAGTTGGACTTCGCGAACGACTGTGACTGGACGTCGAATTTGGGGCTCATCGCCACTTGGTGACTGCTATGAGTTTAGCCAAATTGTGCGAACGTTGACTTCAGCTGGTTCAATGTACTTATATACTTTCAGATGCAGGGACTCGGGACGGACCACCCGAGGGTACACAAACCCCACATATCCGTCGACTGTCTCATGCAGAAATGTTTGAACAGTGCGCACAAGGGTTATACTATAACTGTAATAAGCATTGTACTCGCGGACATCGCTGCAAAAGGTTTTTTGTACTCGCGGACATCGCTGCAAAAGGTTTTTTCCTGTGCGTGGAGGACTCTGATGATGAGGAAATTGAGTGACGTCGATACCAGTTTAGATCTCCCTTGAGCTTGAGGTCAAGCTCATTTTGAACGACGGGATTGATATTACCAGCTTTGTGCCCAATTATTATCGACTGAGACTTTATTTTAATTATTGTTGTATTTTATCTATTAGTTGTTGAGGGTTAGAAGTTGTTATGGATCTGCAAGCCTATTTAAAGAAATATGCTATTGGTATGAAGCATGCAAAAAGTTCATTCTATTTCTCTATCTTGTCAAGAGATTTTAGTATCTCTCTCCCGAGCAAGCCCCACCTTAGCAGCCGCGGTTCCAGCTTCGTCATCTCCTCCTTCTGTCCTCCTCCTACGACTATACCGACGTTCTATGGTGAGCCCGTATCATGGTACATTTTATTGGAGTTATTATTATCAGTTTATTTGTATATTTATGGTCTGAATATATCGTGGGTATTGTTGTAGGGCTTAATTGTAATTATCCATCTTTGAGATTTTATATATATTTGTTAGGACTCCACATTGGAGACCTAAGAGCTTTCATTATTTCATCCTTCATGGTATCAGAGCAAACCTAGGGTTCCCGTCGGCTTCTCGTTCCCGCACCTTCATTCCTCGCCAGTTCCCGCATCGACGACGATCCATCCTCGTCGATTCAGTCTCGCGCTCGTTCCCTGTTCCCGCATCGACGACCGACGCCTGCTCCTGGATCGGGGCCGACGCCTGTTTCCTGTTCCCGCATCGTCGATCCCCGATCAGCGCCGACGTTTGTTCCCTCCTCTTCGGTTGGCGCCGTCGGTGTAACACCCTGCCAGTAAGAAAAGTATAACAGCAGGTCCGGCCGGGACCCCACGCCATACAAACCACACTAGCTAGGAGTTAAAAGGTGATAACCAGAAAGTAACAACTACACGAGAGTACAAAACGTAAGCGGAAGCATTAATTAAACCATTTCATTTAGAACTGTCCACTATCATAGGAATGAAACCAGAATAAAGAGTTACGGCCTTAAGGCCTTACATTTACCCAAAGCACAAAGCTCCATAAAGCATACATCGGCACGCAGGCCGGCAATACATGAAAAACAGGAAAAAGGCTGGCCTTCGAGGGCCAACGCAGCAAAAGGGCCATCGCCCGCTATTTCCCGCTAGGCTCACCTGCACCTGCATAAGAACATTCCACCAAGCGGTGGCAAACAAGGTAACGGTCAGCACAGCTGACCAAATTATAACGACCCACCCCTTTCCCGGGGTGGCGGAGCTTCTACCCTGCAAGCAAGTCATACTAGCACAAGTACTAATATAAAGAAAGTGCAACTACACAAGGTGAGGTTTCAAGCACAATCAATCTTCTAGGTTGAGCATCAAGAGAAGGGAACCTAGGTATGCACATGATGTTGGTTGGGTTCACCCGAAGGTTCCCCACAACCGCCTAAGCAATCGCATGAGGCTAACATAACATCCATTTCACAAAACACTTCACCGTAAGAGCCATCGCCTTAGGTGGGGAATAGAGCTTTTGGTCGGACTAGGTAAGACACCTTCCACGACCTCTCCCATGATCACACGGCTCTCATGAGGTAGGGACCTCATACCGATCTGCATGGAAACGGGTTCGGTTTAGCTTTGCCCGTGCTCGAATAGTCGCGATCTATCGCACGACGCGGGTACGGCTTCACCTCGGCCCGTAAGGGTTTAGCACTTTCTTGTGCTACACAAATTATAAGCTACGCACCTAACCCCTTCACAAGGATCTAGGCTTCACCTATACTCAACGAAGGAGGTACAATACGCTCCGCATCAATTTCGTGGTGAAGGTTTGCCTTCATCCAATCTCAAAGCATGGGGCTTCCGTTAGGATCTTCACAAGACGCCTACACTTAATTCCCGCAATACTATAGATGATTTCACGGAGTCATTCTCCGGCACGCATTCTAGGCCTAACCTAAATGCAACGTCGCAATTCAAGCATCACCGATTCGGGCTCACGGCCACGAATAGGCTTCACACAAAATGCCTAAATCCGCACGACTACCGGATTTTCTACATGCAATAATGCCGGGGACGGACACAATCTACCCGGAGTTCCGAAGAACTTGAGGGAATCCTACACTTCACCCATTTGGTGAAAGAGACACCTCATGCAAGCATAGAAAGAGGAATGAAAGGAAGAATACAAGTCCAAAGTTCGGGAGGAAGAATCGTTACCCTAGACGCGTTCTTTTTCGCCATGGATCCGAGATTCTACACGGAGAGAAACGACCGCACCGGGCTGCACTCTCCAAATCTGGAAACGGCTCGCGAAACGGAGCTCCGGAGCTCCGTCAATGGCGGGATCTTCCTTCTTCTTCCTTGGCTCTTTCTTCTTTCTCTAGGGTTGGAGAGAGAAAGGCTATGGAATTATGAGGGTTTAATCCCTCCCCAAAGCCCTAAGACCCCCCAGCAACCAATCCCAGCCGTTGGATCAATTTCCAAGAAATTTGATCGGTCGGATCGGCTTCTCCGCTCAAAATCGCGGAACAGAATAAACAGGGCGCACGAGCATCGACGCACGGTCAGTGGTCGTGCGCAATACTTCCCCTGGTCGTGCGCACTTACCGCAACAGAACTCTGAATCCTTGCGAATTAACGCACGATCGCAGGCGCACGATCACTGGTCGTGCGCGAAGAGGGACAGTGGTCGTGCGCGATTAGCTGCTATGAAAATTCCAGCCTATTCCGAGCGCAGCACCACCACTCCGCCTAATTCACTGAACTAAGAAATTTGGGGTGTTACAGTCGGTCCTTCCGGATCTGCCTCGTCGATCGACGCCGGTCTTGCGCCTGTTCCAGGCCGCATCTACGCCCGGTCCCGCCGGTTCCAGCCTCCCACTTCGGCGATTGTTCCAGTGCTTCGTCAGGTTCCCGGAGCCGTATTTCTTTTCGATCCTCGATCTCCTTTGTGGGAGGGATCTCGGTGTTTCTTTCATCTTGGTTTATGGCTTCTACGGATACCTACGAATCCTCCTCGAGGCGGATTACTAGCATCCTTCTGGATGAGCGGAACTATTCTTCTTGGGGTACATCGATGAAGGTGGCCCTTGCTGGTCGAAATAAACTTTCTTGGTTGACTGGCGGTCCTCCACAGCCTCCTGCTGACAAGAAAGATGATTTGGTCAAGTGGTCCACGGAGAAATACATGGTTCTTGGCTGGATCCAGTGCTCAATGGAGCCTCGTATCTTCGGCCAGTTCATGCGTTTTGAAGACATCGCCGAACTTTGGTCCGCCCTTCAGCGCACCTTCGGGCACACACGTGTTGATGCCCAGATTTTTGGTGTCTTTCAGGATATTGCTTCCGCTACTCAGGGGGAGCGGTCTGTTCAGGAGTACTTCACCTACCTTCAGGATCGTTTTCTGGAACTCAACGATCTGGAGCCTCTTAGTGCCCTGAAATCTCCCGAGGATGTCACCCTTATCCGGCAACAGCGACTGCGTCGAGAGACCTATCAGTTCTTGATGGGGCTTCGCCCCGAGTATGAGTCCACACATGCTCAGATTGTGGGCATGTCTCCTTTGCCAGATCTTCTTGAGGCCTACTCCATTGTCTCTGAGCATGAGAAACGCCTGCAGCGCCACTCATGCCTCTCCGGCGGGCGTACTACTTCATCGCTCCCTACTGAGCAGATGGCTCTTGCAGCTTCTTCTCGTCCTCCCACTTCTGGCTCTCGGAGCCGTGGAGGTCGTGGTTCTTCTACACCGTCTGGGGGACGTGGCTCCTCCGGTGGCCGTAGCTCTACGGGTCCGCCTGGCCCTTGCTCTCATTGTGGGCGTCTCTATCATGACCGCAGCCGTTGCTATCAGCTCTACCCGCACCTCCGGGGTTCTGACCGTACTTCGTCTGGTGCTCCGCGCTCTACCATTGCTGCTGTCGAGTCTTTTGATACCGTTGAGCGTCCCTCAGGAGTCACTGCTTCGGATTTCAGTCACCTGTTGGCCCAGTTTCAGCAGTTTCAGCAGTTCCAACAATCTCAGTCCTCTACTACTGCCTCTGCCTCTCCTAGCTCTTCATCCTCAGGTACTCCGTTTGCTTGCTCTGCGACCACGGTTGACCAGGGTTCGTCACCCTGGGTGATTGATTCTGGTGCCACCGACCATATGACTGGTACGTCTTCCCTCCTGCGCCAGGTTGCTCCTTGCTCCCACCGGGATGTGCGCCTTGCTGATGGCTCGTTTACTCCTGTCCTCAGCCAGGGCACTGTCTCTCTCTCTTCCTCTCTCTCCCTTGACTCTGTTCTTCTTGTACCCCACATGGCTCTCAACCTTTTATCTGTTAGTAGTATTACTCGTGCTTTGAACTGCTCAGTCACTTTCTACTCTGATCATTGTGTTTTTCAGGACCTGCGATCCAGGAGGACTTTTGGTACGGGGATTGAGAAGAATGGGATGTACCATCTGGTGATGCCTCCCCCTACTGCTGCTACCACCACCACTGCTGCTCCTGCTTCATCATCGAGTTTGCTTTGGCATGCCCGCCTCGGCCATGCTAGCCCTCCTCGGATGTTATCTGTTTGCCCTGATGTATCTTTCTCTTTTCCTTTTCATTGTGATGTTTGCGAATTGTCAAAACACACTCGCAGTACCTATGTATCTTCTGTTAGTCGTGCTACTTCTTGTTTTGAGTTGATACATTCTGATGTTTGGGGCCCTGCCCCTATTGTTTCTTTTGATGGATTCTCGTATTTTGTCACTTTTATTGATGACTATTCTCGCTGTTTATGGGTTTACCTTCTGAAACGTAAATCTGACGTTCTTTCTGTTTACACACACTTTACTGCTATGGTACAAACACAACATGGCAAATCTGTTCACATTCTTCGCTCTGACAGTGGAGGTGAATACACTTCACGCTCCTTTGACATGTTTCTTCGCTCTGAAGGCACCCTCCACCAGTTTTCGTGTCCAGCCACCCCCGAGCAAAATGGCGTGGCCGAACGCAAAAACCGTCACCTGTTGGACACTGTTCGATGCCTTCTTCGAGGCATGCATGTTCCTAAGTCCTACTGGAGTGCTGCTCTCCTTACCGCAGCCTTCCTTATCAATCGAACTCCGTCCCGCCCCCTCGGCGGTATTGCTCCCTACAGTCTTCTCCACCCTTCCGCCTCTGTTTTTCCCATCCCTCTTCGGGTCTTTGGCTGTGTGTGTTTTGTCCAGGATCGGCGTCCTTCCCGAACAAAACTCGACGATCGGGCTGTCCGTTGTCTCTTTCTCGGCTACTCCACTACCACTAAGGGGTATCGCTGTTATGATCCCCGTTTCCGTCGTATCATTCACTCTCGTGATGTGACATTTCACGAGGAAGTACCCTTCTTTCTCTCTCCCTCGACTACCCCGGACCCCCCCACTATTGTGCAACCTGTCCCGATCGTCCCCGCCGTCTCACCTCCATCACCTCCGCCCATCTTACTTACTTACACTCGCCGCCGCGCGCCCACACCACCTGTTACTCCCATTTCTCCCTCGGTCCCGGCTCCATTGCTCCTTCCGGTTGCAGGTACCTCTCTTGAGCCTCCTCCCTCTACTACTTCTGATGATTTACCTATTGCCTTGCGAAAGGGCCACCGGGCTTGTGTTCGTTCTTCTGTTACTGAGCACCCGCTGGCTAGTGTTGTTTCCTACCAGCGGTTCTCTCCCTCTTACCAGGTTTTTGTGGCTGCTGCTGATTCGGTTCGCATCCCTGCTTCGACTGTTGAGGCCCTCCTTGATTCGCGGTGGGTTCGGGCCATGGAGGAGGAGATGTCTGCTCTTCGTCATACCGGGACGTGGTCTCTTGTTCCTCTGCCTCCCGGGAAACGCACTGTTGGGTGCAAATGGGTCTATACTGTGAAGTATGGTGCTGATGGTTCGATTGATCGTTACAAGGCTCGCTTGGTGGCTAAGGGATTTACTCAGGCTCCTGATGAGTTTGGGGCCACGTTTGCTCCCGTGGCCAAGCTGACGAGTGTTCGTCTTCTGCTCTCCCTTGCGGCGTCCCGGGCATGGCCCCTCTACCAGCTCGATGTCAAGAATGCTTTCCTTTATGGAACCTTACAGGAGGAGGTTTATATGGCTCCTCCACCAGGATTTGCCCTTCAGGGGGAGTATTCGGGCAGGGTTTGTCGTCTACACAAATCCCTGTACGGCCTGAAACAATCCCCGCGTGCCTGGTTTGACCGGTTCAGCACTGTTATTCTTCAGATAGGCTTCACTCAGTGTCATGCGGACCACACTTGCTTCGTTCGTGCCACGCCAGAGGGCCGTCGTGCCATTGTCTTGGTCTATGTTGACGACATTATTCTTACTGGGGATGACTCTGCTGGTATTTCTGAGGTGAAAGCTACTCTCCGCTCCGCCTTTGAGGTAAAAGATCTTGGATCTCTCCGTTATTTCCTTGGGATTGAAGTGGCTCGCTCCCGACAGGGCATCTCCATATCCCAGCGAAAGTACACCTTAGATCTCCTCCGGGATTCTGGTCTCCTGGGCTGTCGTCCTGTGCGTACGCCTATGGATACTAATCATCGTCTTCATGCTGAATCTGGTGATCTTCTACCAGACCCTTCTCAGTACCAGCGTCTGGTTGGCCGCCTGATATACTTGACAAATACGAGGCCCGACATCAGCTCCTCAGTAGGCGTTCTGAGTCAGTTTATGCATTCTCCTAGGACTGCTCATCTAGAGGCCGCTCGGCGTGTTCTTCGGTATCTCAAGCATGCTCCTGGTCTTGGGCTATTCTATCGGGCTGACAGTGTCTCCAGTCTCTCCTGCTTCACTGATGCTGATTTCGCCGGTTCTTTGACTGATCGCCGCTCTACTACCGGCCTCTGTGTGTTTCATGGTGATCATCTTATCTCATGGCGGAGTAAGAAACAACACATTGTATCGCGCTCGTCCGCTGAGTCCGAATACCGTGCCATGGCACACGGTGTTACTGAGTTGATTTGGCTTCGATCGTTGCTGACTGAACTTGGTCTATCCCTGACCACTGGCTCGACTCTCTACTGTGACAATAAGTCAGCTCTTCTTCTCACTCAGGATTCGGTGCTTCATGAGCGCACCAAACACATAGAGATGGATGTTCACTTTCTTCGTGATCACGTTCGTACTGGGACCGTCCTTCCTACTTATGTCCCCTCGGCCGACCAACTTGCTGATGCCTTCACTAAGGCCCTTGGTCCTACTCGTTCAGATTTACTCTCTTCCAAGCTGGGCATGATTGACATCTTTGCTCCACCTTGAGGGGGAGTATTGGAGTTATTATTATCAGTGTATTTGTATATTTATGGTCTGCATATATCGTGGGTATTGTTGTAGGGCTTAATTGTAATTATCCATCTTTGAGATTTTATATATATTTGTTAGGACTCCACATTGGAGACCTAAGAGCTTTCATTATTTCATCCTTCACATTTCCCATGAGAACGATTCTCCTGCCACTATTGGAACTAGGACGAGTAGGACAATCTCATTTGGTTTTGCAATGGATTGATTAAATACTTATCTTCTTTTCATATTTATGTGAGAGTTGATTTTGTCATATTTGAAGTTTTGGTTTTCGTGCAATTTCCTGTTGCCATCCCATATTGGAACCTTTGCCCTCTAGAAGATGGAGCATGCGAGTTTCACGGAAATTGTCGACAATGCTGGTTTTAGGAACTACTCTTTTCTGCTATTATCATTGGTGTTTCCATCATTGTGTTAGTACTTATCGGTAGAATTGGCAGTGTCAGCTTACCTAACTCTATGACAGCAGGTATCTCATCCACCACTCTCTTTTTACCAGATTTTGTTGTCCAAAAATTGCACTTTACTGTTTTGGGGTTTGGTGATATAGATTTCTTATTATGGTGAAGCTGCTTGTTCCAATAAACCTCTATTAATCTTTTTTTTTGTTTCTTTCTTTCACTATAGTTATTGGTCAGATATTCTGCAAGGTCTTTATTTGTTTAACCATCCTGGATCACACCAATGTTAGACCAGATTTTAAAAGTTAGGAGTTCTTTCAACCATAAACAACAAAATGTAATATCCTTTTTATATACTAATATTATTCTTAAACTGTACTCAGTCATTGTCTATCTTAACTCTAATATGTTCTCTTCTGAATATTATGTGGACAGCAGATGATTTTTCATTAATGATAAAGTGCTGCATATGCTGTGATCTTCATTGGTGAAATATCATTGTTAAATTCTGTGCAATTTCATAAATTGAACATTCTTTTGTAGACACGTACTGAATCTCCTGAGCTCGCACGTGGTGCTGCAAAAGCTGTATTTGATCTTTATGATGTTGTTACTCATGATTTCCTGGCATCAAGCCTTAGGTAATTGGAAATTTTGGTGCATGTGTGTTGTTTGTTGATCAAACTGAGTTCCATTTTCCTTTTGCTCTTTTATTTTTGAGAGCTTGAATGATTTTTTTTCAGTGAGTTTTTTGATACATGGAATATTTTAGCAAAAGCAAGGCATGAGGGAAGACTTTTCTCTAGAATACTGTGGCCCACTAATCCAGAACTCGTATGTTTTTTTCTTCAACTTCTAATTGGAGAATCCAGTGTTCTAATTATAACTTTAAGCATATTTTATTGCAGAAGGAGCAGATTAAACGCCTACATCTACTACTAACTGTTAAAGATTCTGCTGCCAATATCCCTAAAAATCTCGAAGCTAGAAGAAGACTTGAGTTTTTCACAAATTCGTTATTCATGAAAATGCCTCCAGCAAAGCCTGTTTCGGAGATGATGCCTTTTTGGTACTTTACTGATACATTTTCTCGGTTTAGCATTTTTTTACTTCAAATTGTTCTATACAATTTATTGTTGATTTTTTTCTTTAATGAACTAATGCCATTTTAGTGCTTCTTTATTTTCATTAAACTTGCATGTTCTAAATTGTTTTGTATCAACTACTGAAGTTTATATTGGCAGAAACTGATTATTCCTTTTTCTTGATTCAACTAGTGTTTTTACACCATACTATAGTGAGACTGTGCTGTACGGTTTCTCAGAACTACGGGTTGAAAATGAGGATGGAATTTCTATCCTTTTTTATCTTCAGAAAATTTTTCCTGGTATGTCATTCCATACCTTTTTTCAGTTTATTTATCCTTGTTTCTGTTAAATTTAGTTTAAAGATGCTCGTGGCATTACTGTTTTATTGAGTGATTATAATTGTTAGCGAAAGTGCAATCATAATCCATTCAATAAATCCATTTCTTAATATATATGAGTGGTAAAACTCGGGTTACAACCGTAATTATAAGCTAAAAAATAAAATACATAAAGTACTCGCATATTTCCAACACTCCCCCTCAAGTTAGGCATGTAATATCCGTCATGCCTAACTTGCCCAATATTTTGTCAAAGTAACACCGACTTAATTCCTTAGTGAGTACATCTGCCTGTTGCTGGTTGGAAGGAACGGAAGGAGTACTCACAACCCCCCTCACTATGTTTTCCTTGATAAAGCGTTTGTCCACTTTTACGTACTTTGTACGGTCATGGTTGACCGGGTTGTGGGCAATGCTGATAGCAGCTTTATTATCACAACAAATCTTGATTGGTCCCCTGCACACAATACCAAGATCCCGCATAATCGATTGGATCCATAATCCTTCACATATCACATGTGCCATTGCTCTAAAATCAGCTTCTGCATTGGATCTGGCCACAAGTTGTTTCTTACTCTTCCAGGACACCAAATTGCCCCCAACTAGGGAACAATATCCAGATGTAGATCTTCGGTCATCAATTGAACCAGGCCAGTCCGCATCCGTGTAGATTTCTATGGTTAATGCTTTGTGTGAGAGAACAGAACACCCTTGCCAGGAGAGGATTTGAGGTATCACAAGACCTTGTGGGCAACATCAAGGTGATGTGATCTCGGTGAGTGCATGAATTAGCTGAGAACCATCACATCGTATGAGATGTCCGGACGAGTATGAGAGAGATAGATAAGCTTCCCCACCAGTCATTGGAAACCAGGTATGTCATCAACCATCTCTCCACCATCTCTCCCAAGCTTATGATTGACCTTAATAGGAGTGTCAGCAGGTCTACACCCAATCATCCCAGATGTTTCTAACAAGTCTAGGATATACCTTCGTTGTGATATAAAGATACCATGTCTTGATCTGGCCACTTCAATGCCAAGAAAGTACTTGAGGGATCCAAGGTCCTTCACTTCAAACTCTCTTGTTAATCGGGATTTCATATGGTTAATCTCCTCTATGTCATCGCCAGTTATAACTATATCATCCACGTAGATGATAATGACAGTCAGCTTGCTTTGTCGGTGGTTTGCAAACAGGGTATGGTCAACATTGCTCTGTTTGTATCCAAAAGTCATCATTGTCAGGTGAAACCTTCCAAATCAGACACACATGACTGTTTAAGCCGTACAGAGCTTTCTTCAACCTGCAAACCTTTCCTGCTGACTCTCTGGGAAGAAAAACAGGTGGCAGTGACATGTAGACTTCCTCCTCTAAGTCCCCATGAAGAAAGACATTATTTACGTCCAACTGACTGAAAATCCACCCTTTACAAACCGCACATGAAAGCAATATCCTGATTGAGTTCATGTTTGCAACATGAGCAAAATTCTCCTGATAGTCGATACCCGTAGTCTGAGTATAACCTCTAGCAACCAACCGATCTTTACGCCATTCAACGAGACCTTGGGGGTTTTGCTTCACAGAGAAGACCCACTTACATCCCACAATGGTTTTCCGTTGAGGCAGGTGCACAAGATCCCACGTTTGATTTTTATCTAGGGCCATCATTTCCTCCAACATGACAGCCTTCCACTCATTGTGCTCAAGAGCTTCCTGTCAAGAGCGAGGAATGGGAATGGAAGACAAGGAGGTGACAAATGCTCTATGTGCAGGAGACAAAGAGTCATAGGTCACAAAGTGAGAAAGAGGATGCTGGGTGGAAAAAACATTACCTCTGTCAGTATCGGAAGACGGATCAGGTGTTGACCTAGGAAGTGCGGGCAAGGCCTGTGTATTCGTACCCTTCCTTCGAGTGTAGACCTGCAATGGAGGAGGTGGTGGAACAACTAGATCCCCGGGGATACAAGGCATCACCGGATCACAATGCAACGAAGTGGAAGAAGGAAAGGAAACAACAATAGGCAAAGGAAGAGAAGGGGGACTCACTTCACTAGTAATCGACTCCCCCCCTGAAGTTAGGTCCCATAGTAAGCTTCAGATTTTCGGAAGGTGACATCCATAGTAACGAACGTCCGTTTAGTAACAGGATGGAAACACTCGTAGCCTTTCTGAGTTGGAGAATAATCAATGAAGACACATCGCAGAGCTCGGGGTTCAAGTTTGGATTTAGGGTCTATATGGACAAAACACACACGCCCAAAGATACGTGGCAAGATGTGAGTGGGACGTTCACTTAGGGTGGCCAGAGGAGTCTGATGAACAAGAACTTAGGTAGGGAGGTAATTGATGAGGTAGACAACTGTCAAAACGGGACGTTCATGTGAAGAAGAAGGCACTGAGCCACCTCAAGAAGATGCTGATTCTTGCGCTCGACAACTCCATTTTGATGGGGGTGTAGACACATGAGATTTGATGGATGATACTAAGGTCACCTACGAAGCACCGGTACGGGTACGGGTACCGGGTACGATACGTATCCGGCACGGCGGTTCGGCAAATTTTAAAAAATAAGGATACGGGTACGGCGGGATACGTTGTATTAAATATAATAAATAAATACATATATATATCATAAATACAATTATAAATTCTCAAAACAATAAAACAAGAAGTATAAATAGTCAATTGAAATACAAGATCATAATTAATACATAGAATGAAGTTCTTAGACATAAATTATAAATGTTCATAATCATAGAATGAAGTACGACCTATCCATCACTCATTTTCTTCATCATCATCAGTATTGTTGGAGATCAATGCATCTTCAATTTCTGGCTCATCTAAAGACAAGTTGGCAATTGCAAGCATGCCAACTCCATAAAAAGGATTTGCCCAAGCATCTCCTTCTATATCCCACATTTGACTTCTCCCTTTACCGTAGATTTCATTTCTTCTCGAGAGTAGGCGTAGATTACTATGCACATACACCAAATCATCAGCTCGTTGTGGTAGTATTTTATTTCTTCTTAATGAGTGAATGAATGAGTATGTGCTCCAATTTCTTTCACAGCAGGAAGATGAAGAAGGTTGACCTAGAAGCTTCAAAGCATTCTTTTGCAATTTTGGTGCTGAAGTTCCATAGTAACCCCACCAATCTTTGGGCAATAATGAAGCTCTACTCTCGAAACTATCTGGCTCACTAAAAGCTTGACCAAGCCCCGTGAACCTAGAGAATTCATTGATGACTATATTCCTCTCCAACACATCAGGAAAATATCTTCTCAAACATTTATTCCTCTCCAAGGAAATCTCCTCATCCGTATTCGGAGCAACCCTATTTGGCCCTCCTTCAAGCCATTCCCGACTATAATACCTACAAATAAAAACACAAAGTAAATAAATAAATCATAATAAATGTTAAGACTGAAATATGCAAAAAAAAATTACCTTTGGTTAAGAGAATGAGCCATGCAATGTAGTGGTGTGCAACTCTTGGTCCACCGATCAACGAGGACATCATAAATTGCCTCATAAAGAGGGCAATGATCTTCCAAGTCCGTTAACTTTTCATGTCTATATACTTCAATCTTCACATTCTCGATCATTGAATCCCACATATCATATACCAAATGAAGGTTAGGTTTGTCTGTATCACAAACCCTAAGCATATCATATATGGGTCTTGTTATATCAAGAATTTTCTCAACATCATCCCACCATTTGTCATTATATATGATATTTTTAACTTCCAAGGCTTTCTCAACATCATCAACTCTATATGTAGTCCATTCGGGACATCCAACCATATTAAGCAAACCCATCTTCACAAGTTTAAACCTCTTCAACATCACTATAGTTGAAGCAAATCGGGTTTCCGCAACTGCAAGTAACTTGAGTGAGACAAACGAGTTATACATGTTCAACCTGTATTGATGATTCATTATGAAAGTTCTGATTGATTGAGCTTCATTGGCCACTTGAGTTATCCATCTGCATTGTTCTCTAACCGTTGCACAACGATCTGTATTATTAGCGGCAAAAATATTTTTTAATGCTAGATTTAGGGTATGCACCACACAAGGTGTCCAAAAAATATGCGGGAATCGTGCCTCCACAATTTCTCTTGCTGCCTTACACACCGGTGCATTATCAGTGATAACCTGAAGAACATTTTCGGCACCAACTTCATTAATGACTTCAATCATCAATTTTGCCATATAATGACGATCCTTGTACTCTCCGGATGCATCAACTGCCTTTAAAAAAATAGGACCATCCTCGGAGGTCGCCATAAAATTAATCAAGGGTCTTCTTTGAGCATCTGTCCAACCATCACTAACTAAGCTGATTCCCTTTTGTGGCCAAGTATCTTTAATTGGCTGAAGCATTCTAGTGATACTTGATTTTTCTTTTTGCAAGAGTGTAGTTCTTAGAGCATTGTATCCAGGAGGAGCAAATCCATCAAGATTATGGTTTGCAGCAAATTTATTTTGGAAACATAATATGGATTTCTAGCTAGGTGAAATGGCAAACCACCAGAATAAAACATTCTAGCTATGTGACTCCTTAACTCATCTCTAGCTTTATTTTGGAAAGTCATATCAATAGGTCCACCTCTTCTTTTTTTGGTTTCGTCAACTAATTGAGAAGCTTGACTTGCATTACGAAACGACAATACCTTGGGAGCTGGTTTGCATTTTTCTTCTGATGTAAAAACCACTTTTTGAAGCTCCTTCAAATACTCTTGGGTTACCTTTGGGCATACCCTAATACCATTCCCCGGTATTTTAAGCAAGTGACTTTTTACTCTAGAATACGAGCCGCTGAATTCTATCTCACAAAAGTTGCATTTCCATTTTCTGTTTCCTCCACCAACTTCTCTACTATGGATAAGAGATTCATAATCCCAAAGTGGCGCACTAACATCTTTGTTTGCGTCATCAGAAATAAATCTACTTGTTGCTGAGGTAGAAGTTGAACCAGTGACACTAATCGGAGATTGTGATTGGGCCATAATTTCTGTAACAAGAACAAGACGAAAAAAAAACAATAATACATAATTCACTATAAATTTTTGTATTCAAGAATAATTTCTAAAACAGAACAAGAACAATGTGTAATTGCTGAAAATAAAATTGCTGAAAAATATGCACTTGCTGTAATTGCAAGAAGCTGAAAACAGGAAACATGAATTGCTGAAAAACAGAACAAGAACAATATGCACTTGCTGAAAAAAAAATTGCAGGAAACAGGAATTGCTGAAAAACAGAACAAGAACAATATGCACTTGCTGTAATTGCTGAAAAAAAAACTGCAGGAAACAGGAATTGCAGGAAACAGGAAAAAAATTGCAGGAAATAGGGAAAAAAATTGCAGGAAGAAGAAGAAGAAAATTGCAGGAAACAGGGAAAAAAATTGCAGGAAGAAGAAGAAGAAGAAGAAAATTGCAGGAAACAGGAAAAAAATTGAAGAAGAAGAAGAAGAAATTGAAGAAGAAGAAGAAGAAGAAGAACTTACAGCAGGGGGAGGAACGACAGCAGCCGGCGACAGCAACAGCGAGCGGCAACAACGAGTGCAGGACAGGGAGCGGCGGCAGCAGCGAGCGCAAAGGAGCGACAGAAATGAAACAGCGAGCGGCAGCAGCGAGCGCAGGAGAGGGAGCGGCGACAGCAGCGAGCGCAAAGGAGCGGCAGAAATGAAACAGCGAGCGGCAGCAGCGAGCGCAAAGGAGCGGCAGAAATGAAACAGCGAGCGCAAAAGAGGAGCGACAGAAATGAAACCTAATTTAGCGATAATATGCGCATTCCCGCGTACCGCACGCGTACCGGAAACGTACCCGGTATGGGTACGGGCCTCTTTTCGGCGTATCCGTGCTTCGTAGAAGGTCACTCAGTTATCTCTCAAAGAGGGAGTCCATATACTCACGGTCATTGTCACTGCGCAAAATTTTAATTGTAGCACTAAATTGGGTAGTAAACATCTTATGGAAACGCTGAAAGAGAGGAAACACTCCGTTTTACTCTTCATCAAATACACCCAAGTACAACGAGAATAACATTCAATAAAGGAAACAAACACAAGCCCCAAACATCAGTATGAATAAGAGCAAACAGAATAGAGTTCCGAGGAGAGATTAAAGGAAGGGAAGTACGGTGATGTTTACTGAGTTCACATACATCACAATTAAAACCATTAAACAAAGCATTAGAAATAGTATGAAGCAAAAGTTTCATAGTATAGATAAGGGGATGTCCAAGGAGACGGTTCCAGGAATCCAGATCGGAGGACAAATCCGCACGGAGAGCCTTTGGAGACGAAGTGGAACTTGAGGATGTGGAGCTGGAAGGGTCAAACACATAGTGCCCATTGCACAGTCTACTAGAGCCAATCACCGTCCCCTTCTTCGAGTCCTGAAAAATACGAGAGGTAGGAAAGAAAGTCACTGAACAATTCATAGAGTTAGTCAAATGACAGAAATAAGATTTTGAGTGAAAGTAGGAATGTGGAGGACAAAAGAGAAAGGGAAGAGCATGGAATGGATCCTTTCCCCGCAATAGGAGAGAGCGACCCATCAACGATGCTCACTTTGTCACGACCAGACAAGGGAGTGTAGGTTACAAAAAATTTCTTGATGGTTTCAAACATCAGGCCTGTATTCTTTTTTCACCACAGCCATTTATAGGTGAGCTTTGTGATGGTTGTGACAATTCTTTTGTTGGGCGTATTCGAGAAAAATTGTTTTTGCGACCTTCAAATTGACATCGAGGTTTTTGTTACAATTATCACCGGTGGTAGTTAAGTGAGCGAGGTCACTACGAAAAGAAGCCCGAAAGGAAAGCTTCACGTCAGAAACTCACGAACAGCCTATGGCTCAATTTCTTATTCATCCAAGATGCTCAAGATTGTATACATGTGGGCTATTTATAATCATAGTCCATGTCCTAATTGGGCCATTACACTCAACATAAATTACAGTTATTAAAAACAAATGAAAGAGAATATACCGAATTACATAATCACTCAGGATCGTTCATGATCTTCAGAACCCGATAGTAGACTCAATTTGAGGCTAAAATCAAGATCTTAAGATATTATTTGTGGAGAATATCAGTATAATGACATGCAACCTTAATTAAGCAATAAAGGGGTTAGCTTTCATAGCTCATGCGAGAACAAGCGTATTACTCTCTATTCCGACAACAAAACAACCATTAATATTGCTCAAAATCCAATTAAACATGATCAGACAAAACTTGTTGAAGTGGATAGACATTTCATTAAAGATCACCTCGACAACGGCAATATCTGTACACCCGTTGCGAACTCCCAAGATCAACTTGCCAACATCTTCAACAAAGTATTAAGTTGTGTCAACTTTGCTGACAACACATTCAAGTGGGGAATGATTGACATATACTCCCAACTTGATGCATTGAGTTGAATATGTGTTGTATTTTATATTTTGTTCTAGTATTGTCGCATGCCACGTGATATGTCACGTATCTTGCATTCCTTGTGAGTCCGCTTATATAAGATCTTAAGTCACTTTTATAGATGATTGATTTTAACCTAATAAAAATTTTCATTCTGCTCGACTCCTAGTTCATCATGATATGACCAATCATGTTGAAGATGACAACATTTTATCAAAGATCATCTTGACAAAGGAATGCCGTTACTTTATTTGTTCATTTCAAAGACCAGCTGGCGGATGTCTTCACCAAAGTTCTTTGTCGTGATGTGTTTACTAATGATATACTCAAGCTGGAAATGATAGATATTTTTCGTCCGATTTGAGGGAGAGAGTTGAAATATGTATCAAGTCATGAATTATTAGTCATATTATTAATATCCAATATAATGACATTTCTGTAATTTTCTGTTATCCTACTCATGTATGTATAGGTTGGAGTTATGCGAGTAATGATATTGCATCATATTCTTCTACGCATCTGTTATTGTCATTGTTTTTTGGATTTTGTTGCTTTTTTGTATTTTCTTTTTAGCAATTATTTGTGTAGAGATAAGTTATGTGTTATTTAATCTTGCAAGTTTTGGAACATCTGTTATGGTCACTGTTTACTGTCTTATTTATTGTTTTTATTAAGGATTTTGTTGTTGTTTTCTTGGAACTATTTATTTAGAAAAGTTATATTTTATTTAATTTTGCAATTATGCTTTATAACTTTCATTCCTATGGGTAGAATCTTAGGGCTTGTAAGAGTGATTGTTGATTATTTAATTGAATATTGAGATGAATTTTTCCCTCATCTTCTTCCCCCTCCGAATTTATTCCTCTTTCATCATAACCATTGTGTTTTTTGAGATGTTTTTCTCGCATAACTTTTTGACTCCTTCCTTTAAGACATTCTTTCAGCTTTCCTTGACCTCTTTCGTCTTTCCACCTTTCTGTCCCTCTACCAAATTCTTCCTCCCCATGACAATTTTATTGTAATTACCTTTGTCAATATGATTTTATTAGTGCAACAATAATAATATCAAACTATCAGGACTCCAAAGCAAACTCACCAAACAAAATTAAAAGTACAAGTTACAAATGATGATCTAGGGTTGATGAAGTTTGCTCTTGTAGTGATGACCCACTAATCGAACTGATGTGATTTGATTTTATAAGAAGGAATAAACTTGTAACTGATGTATAATCAATAAACGTGTGAGATAGAATAACCTAATTCCACTTACCATTGTATAAACAACAATCATGTCATATGCAATATTATCAATCAAATTGCCTGATTATCGAGGCATAGATTTATATTGCAATTGGTTCATTTCTGTAATTACAACAATTAAATTAATTTGGTCTTACATGATACAATAATTTCATAAAAATGTTACTATTAGTCAACTATAGTTTGTTTGCAGCAGGTTTCATAAAGATCGTGCTAATAGTGCTCTGATCAATGCAAGTAAATGCTGACATTACAATGATCAGTCACCCCATAAATATACATATGAGGAGATATTGAACACCGATTTTGAAGAATTGTTCTTATTTTCACGCATTCTATATTATTTTCTCTGCAAGCTGAATGTTTGAGATTTAAAATAACCTCAACTAACTATATCTGACGAATTTTTATAAGGTGGAAGATCGATCTTAAATATCAGTCATTTTGTGTATATAAAGGGTATAATATTGGTCGATAGCTATCATATCATAATAGCTAAAAGGATAGTAGTCTATCCATGTATGTAACAAGTTCTGATAATTTTGAGTTATATTGGACAATATGTGTAACGGTCTGAAGTCCGCCACAATTTAAATATTTCTTTCTTCTGAGCAGGTTTTGAACAATTAAATAATGCAATTAAGCGGATCATAAGAGCGGTATCAGAAGAAGACATAAAAGCACTTTTTATTCATTTTATTAATATACATCATGTCCAGAAATACAGGGAAAACCAAAATATCTGAAATACATACTACGACATATATGTATACAGACTAAGATAAAATCTACAATGAGCTGAAATAAACTCTAACCCGAGGTCGAGCCACGTCTTCCCTCTGTTTTCTTTCTGCCTCCGCAGGTATCCTCTTAGCGGGGCCTAGCACGCTGACGATCTGATCCTAAAAATAAGATTAACAACCAGTTAGTTTAGAAAAATAAGTGAGTTCCTTACCTCTTCGACCGCACTATAGACAAACACGAAGAGTCAACAATAATAGTTAGTTATATATTTCTGTATGAACATGTATAGTAGAGCAGGAAATAAAGTAAACAAGTACAGTGAGCTAGAACAACAGAAACAAACTATTTATGTTATCAAGTTTGCTTATATCTCATTCTTGTTCATTTTCATGTTCAATTCGGGATTTTCATATTACTTTTCGTTCTTTCGAAATATCGAGGGTCATTCTAAAATCAAACATCTGGGCCCATGAAATCAATGTCCGCTCTAAGGCGCTCAACAACGTAACAGTCTTCCACTCCTCCTAGATTGGGCATTTCAGGATCAATTTCCATAGGAGATCTACCCCTACTAGGTATAGGAATCTGAAGCTTCCCCCCCCCCCCCCCCCCCCCCCAACTAGGCTGACCCTTAGTGTTTCGATGCGTCGACGCACTCTCAATTTCTTATTCATTTCATATTCAATTCATAAAATATAGGAAATAATTATATTAATTTGCCCTCAGATATTCTATTGCTTGTTAATCTATGTTGAGCCTTCTCGCGATTTCATAATTTCAGTGATTCCAAATTTTCTAATTTTTTTATTTCAATGCAATTCATATTCCGTGTCCATGCAAAGAAATATCTCAAAGTAAAGTAATTCTACATGTTCATAAGTCAAAATATTTAAATGTATACGAAATCAAAGCATTAAGGACTCACCGCAACTTTTCCTGTGCCCTTGTCCTTCGTAGGGTTCTCTTCGCGTCTATCGTTGGACGCCATCCTCTGCAGTATCAAGTAAATCATTTACTTTAGGGTTGCGTCGTTATATAGTTACGAACAGACGCCTAAGACGTCCACAACTACAACCTCTAGGAGTTGTCTAGGGAAGGACAAATTTCGTAACTCGAAAGGAACGTGTAAAAATCAGATTTTAAGCGCTACAAAACTCAGAATTCAACCACGATACTCTTCAAAAATCAGTCACTTTTGTGGCTAATAAGGACCAAGGAAGGCATTCCACAATAGCTAATAAAGGCAGCCCAAATAGCAGCCTAAAATGGAGCTAAAACACCACTTAAAGACCACCAATACAAGCTAACAAGAGCGCAATATAATCAGAGGTGTTAATAGCAACACCAAGGGTTGCCAACAGCAGCACCAAGGGCTGCCACTAGCAGACCAATTCCAAGGAAAGACCCACCCAAAAACAGTCACCAATATAGCTAATCAGAGCCTCTAATGGCAAGAGCAGCTAATAGAAACAGCAACCCACAATAATCAATACAACAGCAGTAAAGAAGCCCAAGGGAAAACAGCCGGCCAACAATAAACAACAACCAACAACCTAAGGAACAAGGCAGCAACCAAAAGAATTCAGAAATCAACCAATAGAAATCAAAATCCCAACAACCAAGAGGGAAAGCTAGGCCAAAAATTAAATAAACAGCCAAATAGCCAAGGGCTCACCACATAAGAGATTAATTCAATAGCCCAAAACAAAACCCTAAGCTTCAAATCATAATATCATAGCCCAATAAGGCAATAATTAAACTTTAGTATTTAGGAAGGAGAAGAGTCAGGGCATAAGAAGTAAAAGAGCTTACAGAACAAGGTCAAAGCCCAAACAGTCAGCCAAGCACAAGCACAAGACCAATCCGGCTAGCAAGGATGCAAGAAGGAGATAGCAGCAGCCTTCTCCCAGCACCAACAACCACGGAGGAGAGGGAATCGGGGCCAAGGAAGGAGGAGAGCAGCCTGCCCTAGAGGTTCCCAGCCCGTCAAGCTCCAAGCGACGAGAGAGTTATCCGGAGAAAGGGCCAGCGGAAAGAGATATAACAACTGCCTAAACCACCGCCTTTCATAAACCTGTTAATTAACCTTAAACTTAATTATCAACCAGCCAGCCCAAAAGCTTAGGAGGTAATCAAATGAACCCCAAATCAGCCCTGAACTCTCCCAGCCATCAATAAATCAGCCAACCAGCTATCATATAAATCCAAAGCAGCCCTAAAGCTCATGGACCCAAACATAAATGAAAGCAAATAAAAAAACAAAACAAAACAAACGTCGCAAAATCTTTGAATAAGCTCGAACTTAAAAATTAAACGTGAGACGTCGAATCGGCACTGAATCTCTCTCTGTTTCATCATGGGGAATATTATTTCTTATATTTTAAAATAGAATACTACATTTATACATGATCAGGTTCGGGTATTACAATATGTCAAATAATTTAATATTGACAACCTCTTAATTCTTATAATCTTTTTTGTATTTGTAACTTCCAACATGAATTTAGTTTCTTTATTGCTCTACTTACAAATACAAATGTTACGTCGACTTTTTATTTTTTTTCCTTATAAACATGGACTTGGTTGAATGAGAGACAATCCAATTACAGATCTGTGTTAATAATGCTCTGATCAATGCAAGTAAATCCTGAAATTACAATGATCACTCACCTATAAATATACATATGAAGAGAGAACACTGGTTTTGAAGAAAAACGCTCTTATTCTAATTATATCTGACAAATTTTTATAAGGTGGAAGATCGATCTTAAATTTCAGTCATTCACACGTTAAATGAAGGGTATAATATTTGTGGATAGCTATCATATCATAAAAGCTAAAAGGATAGTAGTCTATCCAAATATGTAACAAGTTCTGATAATTCTGAGCTATATTAAACAATTATGTCCGCCTTCTTTCATAACATCTACTAGCAATCATTAGAAGTTCTTTCTCTTTCTCTAAGGTGACTCGCGGCACACTTCGTATATGTATGATTGAATGCCGACAACATTCGTCCAGAGTCGCAAAGAGGAATCAGATCAGAATCTGGCGACTCCACTGAAGTTCAAGCTCTCCCATCGAGAACATGATTGACAATGGCTAGTGAAGTCTCAATTTTCTCACATCTCGATTTCTTTAAATAATTTTATGTTGGCAGCCTCTTAATTCTTATAAATCTTTTTTTTATTTGTAACTTCAAACGTATGAATTAAGTTTTTCTTTATTACTCTACTTACAAATACAAAAGGTAAACATGAACTTGGTTGATTGCGAGAATCCAATTATTGGGATGCTTGTTTTTCAGTGTGTAGGGGCCATAAGCAGTTCTTGTTTGTTTCTCAGGCTAATACTTGATCTAGTTGATTGTTTCTGTATAGCAAAATGAATTATCTAAGTCAGCTTTTTGTTCCAGATGAATGGGAGAATTTTCTCGAAAGGATTGGGCGTGGTGAATCAACTGCCGAGTCTCTACAGGATAGCTCGAGTGACACCTTAGAACTGCGGTTTTGGGCATCTTATCGTGGACAAACATTGGCAAGAACAGGTTCTAAGTCTCTCTTTATGTACATGTGTGATTTCTGTTTGTCGAATTGTTGATAGTATTTGTTTGTAGGTGTTATTTACTTAGTGTTAGATTCCATTCTCCTAGTCATAGGCACTCATCCTTTTCTATATCACATTGACTATTGTGAATCAAACATTCATTTCTTGTTAAATTATTCGGCCTTGCATTTTCCCTCACTTCTGTTCTTGAATGAAAACATTAATTTGGTTAGGGAGGATTTGTGGATGAATTGCATATACCAGAACATGCTTTTGTGATGTTTTGTGATAGATTAACACTACTCATAATCTTTTGGATATCTCATTTCTTGGAATTAATTTCCTTAATTTTTGTTTGTTTATATCTAGTGTTGCTTTAGTTGTTAAGCTTAAACTAGGGAAATCTTGCGGAACAACTTTAATTAATGTTTTCTGTGGCCTACATTTTTCTACTAAATCCTTTGACAATAATTCTATCTACTCATCTAATTAGTGCATTTTAATTGTCGATGTACATTCTCAAACCCCATGTTTATTTTATATTATCAAATTTTTGTATTGATGCCACTCACACTTTTTTCTAATATAATAATTCTTTAGTTTATAGTATATAGTTTTTTCACACATCTTGTATTCTAATTTCTACTGCACTTGCATAGATATCGATGACTTTCTCAATGTACAACATACTACATTGTTGGCCTATATGATCATATAACATTTTATGGCTCCGAATTCATTTGATTTCATCATTGTGCTTATATAATTCTTCCTTTTTTCCTTTTTCGGCTGATGTAGTACGCGGTATGATGTATTATAGAAGAGCTCTTATGCTACAAAGCTATTTAGAGAGAAGACGTTCTGTAGGTAATGTAATCCGGTGGTCTTATATTATCTTACAAGCTATGTTTCTGTTGTATTCACTCTTATCTGCATAAAATTACAGGGATTGAAGATGGCTATTCTGGAGTTGATATGTTTAATACCCAAGGATTTGAACTATCATCGGATTCTCGTGCCCAGGCTGATCTTAAATTTACATATGTTGTCTCGTGTCAAATTTATGGACTGCAGAAAGAGAAAAAAGCACCAGAGGCTGCAGATATTGCTCTACTTATGCAACGGTCTGATAAATTGCCATCTCAGTTTTGCTTTCTTCTCGTTGACATGTCTACTTATGTATTTATTTTACTGCACTATGCTTGTGTGAAATAGCTTTAACCCAACTATTTTATTGTCCTCTCTATGAATCCTCGTTTTCATTCATTCCTAAGGACTGCTAACTGACTTTGTAAACCTATACTATGCAAATTATCTTGAACAACTTTCAACCATGTTACCGTGGTACTAATCCTTCGATACTAAATCTATTTACTCACCTAATTGATTCATTTGTAATATCGGTTTTACATGCACTAATCATTCAAGACTAGTTGTATCATTTTAATGCCATTAATTGTCCTTATTTGTCTCAATATTAATTCTCTCAGCTTTCTTCATTGCAAAAGTTAAATTTTTATTTACTTATTTAGTTAATTTTTTGGGTTTGCTAGATTCCTACTCGCTACATATACATTAGTGTTGTCTTTGGCCCTATTTAGAGGGGTGAAAATTGCGCCATACGGATCAGACGGAATGCCACCGCGGGTCCACATCAGTTTTGGCAGTGCAGTGCACAAATAATGAGAAAAGGCTTTGTCTCCTCAAAGGAACCTTGGATATATATATACACAATATTACAATATTGCCCATACACCATTACATAATAATTATAATATAACTCCAATACTCCCCCTCAAGCTGGTGCAAAGATGTCAATCATGCCCAGCCTGGAAATGGTCAAATCAGACCAAGTAGGACAAAGAGCTTTAGTGAAGGCGTCAGCAACCTGGTCAGCCGAGGGGAAAAACAGGAAGAACAGTCCCAGTACGAATGTGGTCACGCAGAAAATGAGCATCCATATCGATGTGCTTGGTGCGCTTATGAAACACCGAATCCTGGGTAAGTAGAAGAGCTGACTTATTATCACAGTAGAGAGTCGAGCTAGCAACAAGAGGTAGGCCAAGTTCTATCAGCAGCGATCAGAGCCAAACCAATTCAGTGACGCCGTGTGCCATGGCGGGGTACTCTGACTCAGCCGACGAGCGAAATACGATTGGTTGTTTCTTACTCCGCCATGAAACAAGATGATCACCATGGTAAACATAGAGACCAGACGTGGAGCGTCGATCGGTCAAAGAGCCAGCAAAATCTGCATCAGTGAAGCAGGAGAGAGTAGAGGCTGGTACTGAGAGGGGTCTGGTAGAAGATCACCAGATTCGGCATGAAGGCGGTGGTTGGTATCCATAGGAGTACTCGCAGGAAGACACCCAAGTAGACCCGTGTCCCGAAGATCTAAGGTGTTCTTGCGCTGCGATATGGAGATACCCTACCGGGAGCGAGCAACTTCAATACCAAGGAAATAACTGAGGGTATCAAGGTCTTTCACCTCGAAGACAGCGTATCGTATCTTTCACCTCAGAGATGCCAGAAGGGTCATCCCCGGTGAGAATAATATCGTCCACGTAAACCAAGATAATGGCACGACGGCCCTCTGGAGTGGCACGGATAAAGCAAATGTGATCTGCACGACACTGAGTGAAGCCAAACTGAAGGATAACAGCGGACTTAACCTTTCAAACCAGGCACGCGGGGACAGCTTTAAGCCGCACAGAAATTTGTGCAGTCGGCATAATCTCCCCGAATACTCCCCCTTAAGGGCAAATCCTGGAGGAGGAGCCATATAGACCTCCTCCTTTAAATCTCCGTGCAGGAAAGCATTTTTGACATCGAGCTGGTAGAGCGGCCAGGCCCGAGAGGCCGCAAGCGAGAGCAGAAGGCGGACACTGGTCAACTTAGCCACGAGAGCAAACATGGCACCAAATTCGTCCGGAGCCTGAGTAAAGCCCTTGGCCACCAAACGAGCCTTATAGCAGTCAATGGTTACCATCAGCAGAGTACTTCACAGTATAGACCCATTTGCACCTAACTGTGCGTTTCCCTGGAGGAAGAGGAACCAGAGACCATATCCCAGTACGATGGAGAGCAGACATCTCCTCTTCCATGACCTGAACCCACCGCGGGTCAGGAGAGCCTCAGCGGTCGAAGCAGGTAGACGAACAGAATCAGCAGCAGCCACAAAAGCCTGGTAAGAGGGTGAGAAACGTTGGTAGGAAATAACACGAGCCACCAGGTGCTCAGTAACAGAGGAACGAACACTAATACGCTTGCCCTTGCGCAGGGCAATAGATAAGTCAACAGAAGAAGTAGAGGAGAGAGGCTCAAGGGAGGTACCTGTGACTGGAAGAAGCTGCTGATCCGGGACTGGAGGAGAAGTGGGTGTACGCTGGCGGCGAGAGTAAGTCAGCAGGACATGCGGAGCAGCAGGTGGGACAATGGCTGGTGATGGTGGAACAACCGAGAGAGGTTGTACAACAGTAGGAAGCACATGAGAAGACAAATGAGTAGGGAAGAAGGGAACCTCCTCATGAAATGTCACATCCATAGAGTAAATTATTGAAGTTATAATTATTGTCTAGTGTATGGGCAATATTGTAGTACTGTAATATTGGATATATATATATATACTAGGTCTCCTTTGTGGAGCCTAAGCCTTTTTCCACTATTCACGACATGGTATCAGAGCGCTAGGTTACGATCCCGGTTCGCCGCTTTCGTTCTCGCCGATCTCTTGCGCTCCCGTTCTCGTTGATCTCCAGCGACAGCGCCTCACACCTTCTTCCGCAGCAGCGCCTCCCGCAGCGGCTCCCGTCAGCGCCTCCCGCAACGGAGCCTCCCGCCTCCTTTCGCAGCAGCGCCTCCCGCAACAGCGTCTCCCGCAGCGCCTCTCGCAGCAGAGCCTCCCGCAGCAGCCGACTCCAGCGGCTCCTCTCCTCGATCCAGCAGCGCCCTCGTATTCTCCATAGAGAACTAATCACCTCCTTGTCTTCTCCATGGAGTCGTTCTTGATGTCTTTGTGAAGTTTCTGTTCTCCTTCTTTCTTCGGTCCCCGATCTCCTTTGCGGGAGGGACCTTGTTGCTCGCTGCTTCCTTGCATCATGGATCCCAAGGACACCTATGGATCCTCTACAGGACGGATTACTAGTATTCTCCTTCATGAGACAAATTATCCTTCGTGGGTGACTTCTTGAAAGTGGTTCTCGCCGGTCGAAATATGCTTTCATGGCTTACTAGCGGCCCTCCTATACCCAATGCCCAAAACGACTGACAAGGATGAAAAGAAAGAGGAGTTAGTCAAGTGGTCGACCGGAAAGTACATGGTTCTTGGATGGATTCAGTGCTCGATGGAGCCCCGCATCTTCAGTTAGTTTATGCGGTTTGAGGATATCTCCGAGCTTTCGTCCGCCCTTCAGCGCACCTTTGGGCACACACGTGTTGCAGCCCAGATCTTCGGAATCTTTCAGGACATCACGTCTGCCACTCAGGAGAAGCGCTCTGTTTAGGAGTACTTCACTTACCTTCAGGACCGCTTTCTTGAGCTCAACGATCTTGAGCCTCTCAGTGATCTGGAGTCTCTTAATGATATCACTCTTATTCAGAAACAACGACAACGACGGGTGATATACCGGTTTTTGATGGGGCTTCGCCCCGAATACGAGTCTACCCGTGCTCAGATTGTGGGGATGTCACCATTACCTGATCTTCTTGAGGCCTACTCTATTGTTGCACAACATGAGAAACGTATGCAACGACAATCTAGTCTTTCCGGCGCTCATACTACCTCCTCTCTTCCTACTGAGCAGATGACTCTTGCCGCTTCTTACCGCCCTCCAACCTCTAGCTCTTGGAACCGGGGTGGTCGTTCTGGCGGTCATGGCTCTTCTGGTGGTCGTGGATCTGCGGGTCCTCTTGGCCCTTGCTCTCGCTGTGGGCGTCTGTATCATGACCGCAGTCGCTGTTATCATCCATACCCCCACCTGAGGGGCTCTGAGCGTACCACTCTTGGTGGTGTCCCCAGACACACTGTTGCCTCTGCTGAGTCTTCCGAGCCCGTCGAGCACACTTTGGGTGTCAACTCCTCTGACTTCAGTCACATGCTGACCCAATTTCAGCAGTTCCAACAGACTCAACCCTCCACTACTGCCTCTACTTTCACTGTTTCTTCTTCCTCAGGTACTCCGTTTGCTTGCTCCGTGAATATATTGACCAGGATTCGTCACCCTGGGTGATTGATTCTAGGGCAACCGATCATATGACTGGTACGCCTTCCCATCTGCTTTAGGTTGTCCCCTGTTCTCGCCGGGATGTGCGCCTTGCTGATGGCTCGGTTACCCCTGTCCTCAGCCAGGGCACAGTCCCACTCTCTTCCTCTTTCTCTCTTGACTCTGTTTTTTTTGTACCTCAGTTGACTCTCAACCTAATATTTGTTAGTAGTATTACTCGTTCTTTAAACTGCTCAGTAACTTTCTTCTCTGATCGTTGTGTTTTTCAGGACCTGAGATCCGGGAGGACTATTGGTACGGGATATGAGAAAGGTGGGATGTACTACCTGGAGCTACCTCCTCCCACTGCTGCTACCACCACCATCGACATCTTTCCACCTACCTATAATGTTGCTTCCCATGTTTTGTCGTCCAGTTCGCTTTGGCACACACGTCTCGGCCATGCTAGCCCTCAGCGGATGTTGTCTGTCCGTCCTGATGTGTCTTTTGTTTTTCCTTTTCGTTGTGATGTATGTGAGTTGTCGAAACATACACACAACACGTATGTTCCTTCTGTTAGTCGTGCTACTTCTTGTTTTGAGTTGGTGCATTATGTGTGGGGCCCTGCCCCTATTGTATCGTTTGATTGTTTCTCATATTTTGTGACTTTTATTGATGACTATTCTCGTTGCTTATGAGTTTATCTCCTAAAACATAAATCTGAGGTTCCATCTGTCGATTCTCATTTTCTCGCATGATACAGACCCAGCATGGCACGTCTGTTCATATCCTCCGCTCTGACAATGGAGGGGAATATACTTTTCGTTCTTTTGATCTCTTTCTCCGGATTGAGGGCACTCTACACCAATTTTCTTTCCCTGGTACCCCGAGCAGAATGGGGTGGCCGAACGCAAAAACCGCCACCTTTTAGACTTTGTTCGTTGTCTCTTTGTGGAATGAATGTCCCTAAGTCCTATTGGACCGCCGCTCTTCTTACAACAACTTTCCTTATTAATAGGACTCCCTCTCGTCCTCTTGGTTGCGTTATCCCCTACAGCCTCATCCATCCATCCGTCTCCGCCTTTCCCATTCCTCTCAGGGTCTTTGGTTGTGTGTGTTTTGTCCAGGATCGTCGTCCTTTTCGGACTAAACTCGACGACAAGATCATCCGCTGTCTCTTCCTCGTCTACTCTACTACCACCAAGGGTTGCTGCTATGACACTCAGTTGCGCCGTGTTATTTACTCTATGGATGTGACATTTCATGAGGAGGTTCCCTTCTTCCCTGCTCATTTACCTGCACCTGTGCTTCCTACTATTGTGCAACCTCTCCCGGTTGTTCCCCCATCACCAGCCACTGTCCCACCTGCTGATCCGCCTTTCCTGCTGACTTACTCTCGCCGCCAGCGTACACCCACTTCTCATCCAGTCCCGGATTAGCAGCTTCTTCCGGTCGCAGGTACCTCTCTTGAGCCTCTCTCCCCTACTTCTGTTGACTTACCTATTGCCCTGCGCAAGGGCAAACGTACTTGTGTTCGCTCCTCTGTTACTGAGCACCCGTTGGCCAGTGTTGTTTCCTACCAACGTTCCTCACCCTCTTACCAGGCTTTTGTGGCTGCTGCTGATTCTGTTCGCCGACCTGCTTCGACCGCTGAGGCTCTCCTTGACCCGCGGTGGGTTCAGGCCATGGACGAGGGGATGTCTGCTCTCCATCATACTGGGACATGTTCTCTGGTTCCTCTTCCTCCCGGGAAACGTAAAGTTGGGTGCAAATAGGTTTATACTGTGAAGTACTCTGCTGATAGTACCGTCGACCGCTATAAGTCTCGTTTGGTGGTCAAGGGATTTACTCAGGCTCCGGACGAGTTTGGTGCCACGTTTGCTCTCATGGCTAAGTTGACCAATGTCCGCCTTCTGCTCTTGCTTGCGGCCTCTCGGGCGTGGCCGCTTTACCAGCTCGATGTCAAAAATGCCTTCCTGCATGGGGATTTACAGAAGGAAATCTATATGGCTCCTCCTCTAGGATTTGCCCTTAAGGGGAGTATTCAGGGAGAGTATGCCGACTGCACAAATCTCTGTACAGCTTAAAGCATTCCCCGCGTGCATGGTTTGAAAGGTTCAGCTCTGTTATCCTTCAGTCCGGCTTTACTCAGTGTCGTGCAAACGGAGTACCTGAGGAAGCAAACAGAGTACCCGAGGAAGAAGAAACAGTGGAAGCAGAGGCAGTAGTGGAAGGTTGAGTCTGCTGGAACTTTTGAAACTTCTAAAACTGGGCCAGCATGGGACTGAAGTCAGAGGAGTTGGCACCCAAAGTGTGCTCGACGGGCTCGGAAGACTCGACAGAGACAACAGTGTGCCTGGGGACTCAACAGCGATAACTGATAGCAGCGACTGCGGTCATGATACAGACGCCCACAGTGAGAGCAAGGGCCAGGAGGACCCGTAGAGCCACGACCACCAGAAGAACCACGACCGCCAGATCGACCACCCCGACTCCGAGAGCTGGAGGTGGGAGGGTGGGAAGGGCCATCTGCTCAGTAAGAAGAGAGAAGGTAGTATGAGCGCCGGAAAGACTAGATTGTCGCTGCATACGTTTCTCATGCTCTGCAACAATGGAGTAGGCCTCAAGAAGATCAGGCAATGGTGACATCCCCATAATCTGAGCACGGGTAAACTCATATTCGGGGCGAAGCCCCATCAAGAACTGGTATGTCTCCCGTCGCTGTCGATGTTTCTGAATAAGAGTGATATCATTAGGAGGCTCCAGATCACTGAGAGGCTCAAGATCGTTGAGCTCAAGAAAGCGGTCCTGCAGATAAGTGAAGTACTCTTGAACAGAACGCTCCCCCTGAGTGGCGGACGTGATGTCCTAAAAGATGTCGAAGATCTGGGTATCAACACGCGTGTGCCCAAAGGTGCGCTGGAGGGCGGACCAAAGCTCAGAGATATCCTCAAAACGCATGAACTGACTGAAGATGCGGGGCTCCATTGAGCACTGAATCAATCCAAGAATCATGTACTTTTCGGTCGACCACTTGACTAACTCCTCGTTCTTGTCATCCTTGTCAATCGGTTTGGGCATAGGAGGGCCGCCAGTCAGCCATGAAAGCTTATTCCGGCCGGCGAGAGCCACTTTCATCGAAGTCGCCCACGAAGGATAATTTTTCTCATCAAGGAGAATGCTAGTAATCCGTGTCGTAGAGGATCCATAGGTGTCCTTGGAATCCATGATGCAAGGAAGCAACGAGCCACAAGATCCCTCCCGCAAAGGAGATCAGGGACCGAAGAAAGGAGGACAGAAACTTCACATACACAGCATCAAGAACGGCTCCATGGAGAAGACAAGGAGGTCATCATTTCTCCATGAAGAAGACTAGGGTGCTGCGGGATTGGGGAGAGGATCCGCTGGAGCTGCTGCGGCGGGGTCGGGGAGAGGAGCCATGGGAGAAGGCTACTGCGGGAGGCGCTGCTGATGGGAGGCGTTGCGGGAGAAGCTGTTGCGGGAGGCGCTGTTGGCGGGAGAAGCTGCGGGAAGCGCTGCTGCGGGAGGTGCTGTGGGAGGCGCTGCTGCGAGAGGCGCTGGAGATCGGCGAGGACGAGAGCGCAGGAGATCGGGAACGTGAGTCGGCGAGAATGGGAGTCGTTGGAGCTGCTGCGCCGGGGTCGGGGAGAGGAGCCGCGGGAGGCGCTGCGGGAGAAGCTGTTGCGGGAGGCGCTGCTGCCGGAAGAAGCTGCGGGAGGTGCTGTGGGAGGCGCTGCTGCGAGAGGCGCTGGAGATCGGCGAGGACGAGAGCGTAGGAGATCGTGAACGGGAATCGGCGAGAATGGGAATCGTCGAACCCTAAGCAGAGCCTATCGCTCTGATACCATGTCACAAATAATGAGAAAAGGCTGTCTCCTCAAAGGAGACCTTGGATATATAACAATATTACAATATTACAAAATTGCGCATACACCATTACACAATAATTATAATATAACTCCAATAGCGGTCTGGTGTTCTGCCTAGTGCACCAAATACTCAGAGAACTTGACGATATGAGTCCCAAACTGCGGATGTGGTTCGACATCCGTGGATCCGCGTCGCGCACTTGCCACGTCAAATGGGACATCATTGGCCTTTTTATCAACGATTCAGTTGCTTGTAGCATGCAATTCAGAATACCGAGCTATTCACTCTTGATTAATTCTCTTATTTTAGATTTAATTTTGAGGTATAAATGTATAATGCCATATTTGTTTCGGTCGTCTTTTTATATTCTAGTATAATCATTGTTCATTGCTCCTCATATTTTAAATTTTGAATTTTATTAGATCAAATATAGTGTCATGTTCATTTTAGTCCTCTGTCTATACTGGCAATCACAATCTTTTTCTCTCTATTATTTATAGAAATGAAGCACTACGAGTTGCTTTCATTCATGTTGAGGACATCCCATCACCTGATGGTAAGATAGTGAAGGAGTACTATTCAAAGCTTGTAAAGGCTGATGTCCATGGAAGGGATCAGGTAGACTTACCTTCTCGATCATTTAAAATGAGTGTGATTCTAATATTTTTTTGCTCTTCTTAATTGTATATTCACGGACTCATGCCCTTCTCAATTGTGTATTAGATATTGTGGTTGTAATTCATTACTATGCCATTCTTCATTTTTATTCAGGAAATATATTCGATTAAACTTCCTGGAGATCCCAAGCTTGGGGAAGGGAAGCCTGAAAATCAAAATCATGCCATAGTTTTTACTCGTGGTGAGGCTGTCCAAACTATTGATATGAATCAGGTAGCTCTCTGAATACAGTACGAGTATTTTCAAAGCTTATTCTTGTTTAGCTGAATGTAATCAAATGTGTGTTCACTTGTTTTATTTTTCTTGTGATTTAATTTAAGAAATATAAAGTGGTATATATTTATCACGCTAGTTATTGTTTCTATTATAGCTGTTACGCCTCCAATATAGCCTATGCCCATTACATTGGAACATTAGTAAATAATTATAAGAAATATATGAGAAAAACCACATTATTAAACTACCTTATTAGCTTATGCTGCACATCTGACATAATCGTCCAAACATAATCATACTCAACGCCACAATCATTATAAATTATGTTGTAGCACTGACCTAACAATTTGATTTGTCCAGCAAATAGCCTATGGGAATGATAGGCTTACAGACATGCTTCTCTTACCCCTTAATTGAAATATTCAAGAATATATTTATAAATATCAAGGTTGAATACATATCTATCAACAAGTTGCGATGATAATTACATATACACCTATATTACTTGGTGATAAATTCACACTTAAGTTCATAATTGTAGTTCTCCACAACATCATGACCTAGTTGTGGAGTAATTAATTGATTAATGTGAATGTAAATTGCACACGTTGGGTTTTCTGAAGGTGGTACTCTGTCAACATGTGATATGATGGAGGTTGAGGTACTTAAACTTAAATTGCCAAATGTGGTTGCAGATAAATGAGGCAGTTTTGTATAAGAAGAAATAATTTATATAGGTAATTTGACAATGGTAAGCGATTTAAAATAACCTTTATATTAACATAATAATCATAATTACAGTTTGATGTTTGAAGGAATTTATACACCTTAGAACAGAAGGAAAGTAAGAAATTACTATAAAACTAATAAAATATTATAGTTTTGTCTGATAAATAAAAACAACAGAAGTGAAGTATCTGATGCGCAAATCTCGCACACCACTATAGACGGTAGCAAGACTGCGGCACGAAACGGCAGTGTACCGATCGTTCAAGTAATAATATGAGGAAGTAAATCCCCAAGTATCGAATCTCTCAAGGAACACAGTAAGGTGGAGTTTACTATTCAGGCAGGACTTGAGATTGAAGTCCTTTAGTCGGATGGGTGCGAAAGTGGGTGATTTGGTTTGTGGAAAATAAAGAAAAACAACTACAACTACTCCTATGCAATGCCGCTATGCAATGCTTCGCTTGGCGGGATGGAGACTAGGCAGGCCTTGAGCGCGCTGCTTCACAAGGGCGGATGGACGAGTAGGCAAGCGGAATCGAACTGTGCAGGCCTTGAGCGCACTGTTTCGTTAGGCGAATGGATTACACGGGCCGCTATGCCACGCTTCACTAGGCGGATGGACGAGAAGGCTTGCGGATGGAATGGTTCGCACCGGCGGGGTCGAGGTGGATTACACGGGCCGCTATGCCACGCTTCACTTGGCGGATGGAAGAGTAGTCTTATGGAATGAGGGTCGCAAGAACCTCGTCGACAAGCACGCCACTAGCAATTGCTAGTGCGACACACGAACGTGACGGCGGGATGGAGGATGGAATGGGGCGCTCCTCACTTGCATAAACCACACATATCAATTTCACAAAGACATGAAATACTAAATATCATAACAAGGTTTAGCAAACATTATTCATACACCCAAATAATAAAGGAAAACAATACTACAGTATAAAGGGGGTTGAGATTACAACCAAAGCACGGAGACTCATCGGAGGTTCACGACCGGAATCTAGGGTTGTCAATCCTCATCCGGGCTCGGGCTCCAACTACCGTCCGGGGTCCGGAAGAGCTGTCACCTTCTTCTATTGTACCCGTCTTCTCCGTCAATCTTCTTTAGCAACGATCTCACCGGAGAACTTCACAAGTGCAGCAAGGAATCCCTCAAAATGGAGCTTTGGAGGTGCACGAACAATGGAGGAGGCCTAGAGGATACTCCGGCTCAAGATTGGCGTGAAGAATAAGCCCGGAGCACCTCCTGAAGGTGGGCGGCGATGGAGCGGCGAAACTGGTGCACTGGAGCGGGAAAACGGCGCTGGAATTGATCGTCCGACCTAATTTCGCGGGTTGTATAGTGGTGCACGACCAGTGGCCGTGCGCACTGGAAGTTAGTGATCGTGCGCACTGTGCCCGAAAACCTGCAAGACAAAACTGCAGAAAATAATAAAGCGCACGATCGAACGCACGACCGTGCGTAACAACGCACGACCAAATTCAGAAAGCAACTTTGGGCTGCGAATGAATGCGCACGATCAACGACGCACGATCAGTGGTCGTGCGCAGTATAACCAGTGATCGTGCGCAGTGTTCCTGTACAGATTTGTACCGGGAACACCTACACGACCCCTATTCCAGCATAAACACAAATCAAAACCACTGAAAGTGGCACATAACACAGCATGAAAGATAATAGGAATGAAGAACATGAAACTACACCACATCGGGCCTAGAAGTGCACTTCAAGTGAGAATTGTGAATAAATAAAATATAAGCATTAATACACAAAAAGTGAAGTGCAAGTGCGTGAAAACTATCCCAGATGAGTCCATAAAAATGTATATAATTTGGACTCATCACACCCCCAGACTTACCTGTTTGCGCGTCCCGAGCAAACAAATCCGGCGGAGTAGGAAAAACATAGCTAGCCAAAAAATTTGCAAACATGGAATAAAATGCGAAGTTGCATACAAGTGTGCATAGAAGTTCATTTTAAGAAGTTTCAACATATGCTAGCTAATTTATAAAAGTGTAAATGCGTAAAAAGAAATTTATTTTTACTCAAAAATGGAATGTTGGTGAATCTCGTGGTCATGCGTAGTTCGAAAGTAAGCAAGTCGCGAAGGTGAATGTTACCCAAGACCGGAACTCGGAATTATCTCCGTTGAAATCCATCAACGTCGAGAACCATAAGCTCGCCCGGTCACACTCTCTCCACGGCGCTTGTGAACTCACAAGACGAATTGATAGGACTTTAGGTGTACACGAGGCTTAGGTTACGGTTTGGAATGCAAAGATAAACATGATGACTAATCGCAACCCAACAGAGCTCACAAAAGTGCTAATTCAAAGCAGCCACAATAATACACGTGTAACACACCCCCAGACTTGACTTTGAAACCGGATGTGCACACGACCTACAACAATCAATACCATATAGATGTTTCAATTACAACGCTGGGGATATAAATCTATTTTTTTCTTTGCTTTTCTTTTTCTTTTCTTCTAATGTGCAAGGCCAATGCTCTGGATGCTGAATGAAGGAAGCATGGTTATGTGCACATAAATCAAAATGGATTCTAGGGTCTGCCCTCTCTGATGTCTTTGGCTTTGATTTGAGGGCATGATTCCGCAGCAAACGTGACGGTATAGGGGGCCACTATTTCAGTGGTAATCTGTGAGCAGCCACTTTGTGCATAGAGCCAAAGGTTAGGTCTGTTTCCAATCTTCCCCCGCCCATACCCCCAATGATTGGGGACTATATGGGTTATGCTGTTGTTGTTGTTGTTGTTGTTTTCTTTTTCTTTTCTTTTCATCCTCATATCTATTAGCACAATTCTCAGCACATAGACATTTTAAAACTTCCACATCAACACTGAAGTTTCGCATCACCGCACCGCATTGGAAAATTACAATTCATAAATGCTTTTAGCTTAATTTTGGTTGCGATAATAGGATTAGCTTTTAGGCCTTGGTGAAGTATGGTGGAGCTGAACCAAAAGATCGGGTAGGCACAAAATAGGCTAGCAATGGGTAGCGTATAGGAAAGGTAAAACAAAGCTCAAGCTAGCCAACTAGATGGCCTACATCATGTTTAACTTATTGAATCGCTCTCACCCATGCTTCAAGAGTCGCTTGGGGCAAGTTCTTAGCCCACGAGAAAGGTAAACCTTCCTTCCGACTCGAGCAACACACAACTAGCGCTCGCTTACACACAACATCGTGCTACCGCAAATTTTAGACACATTCACCAAATGAGTAAGATAAATCAAAAACTACGCAAAAACACTAATTGTAAATTAAAAGCATAGAGATAATCTAATTTTACTCAAATTTCTACTAGAGCATGCAGATGCGACTAGAGCACTACAAGAGTCAACATCGTACTCCGATTTGTAATTCCTAAGCTAACATCCTATTTCACATTCCAACCAAAATAAGCGTGAACGGAAACACACACACTAGTGAGTGCACGCTCAAGTGGGTGTAGTGGTGTGCGATGAAGATGAACAAATAAAATAACTGAAATAAAATACTTCTAGCATGCACTGAGATGTGCACGTGCAATGGGTACAATAAATATCTCTACCCCAGACTTAAACTAAACAAACCAGCATAAAATATCAACATGAAATTTAAATGAGGGCTAGGGGAAGAAAGTACCCAATGCTCAGCAAGTGAGCGTACCAGAAGATTAGCGTGTAAACCAAGACAAAGTTGCAGCATCCGCCATCCAGAAGAAGAACCTGCATAGGTGAGCTCCGCAAAAACAAAAGAAAATGTACAAAGCAAAATGAAATACAACTAACTAAACTGAACTAGATTAAAATAAAAAATGCAGGAAAAGGTAAGATAACTACTGGGGTTAATGTCATTTCAGCACGACTTATTCAAATTTAAAGCAGTTCTAGCTAATGGGTCTATGAAAAAGGAAATGTACAGGTAACTGTTCTAATATGCGTGTCGGTAGCGGGTACCTATACGAAGATAGAGCAGTTACTCCCCTACCTAAATAAAAATACCTGCTGAGCACAGGTAGCGGGAATAGGAAGTAAGAAGAGGAGGAGAGCTGGTCCTCACTCGTCTCACCACAAAATAAATCCTTGCCCAGCAAGGTATCATCTCCAGGGAGACAGCAGGAGGAGAAGGCAATGAGTGGGGCTTCCTCTATGGAGGAGGGATCAACCTCCTCACAAGAGAGGATACAATCATCATTGACTTGAGCAAAATGCTCCAAGTCCTCCTGAAGTACCTGTGAAGACTCAACCCACACAGGCTCAGATAAAGAAGAGGGGTCAAGGAATAAAGAAGAAGAACATGAATAAAAATCAATCGAGGGAGTGATCCCGGTCTCACCCCCGTCAGGTTGGGGAAGTAAAATAATGTTGGCATTGTCATCAATGCCGCAAGGTTCAGCGGGATCAACAGTGGTCATGCCCAAGATTTGGACTTCCTCCACTGGTGTTGAGGAAAGCTCCTCTTCACCTAGAAGGTTGTCCTCCTCCATAGGAGCAGGCATAACACATAGATCGCCAGCATCATCCTGCGACACATCCTCAACAATGTCGTCAGAGACGAATGTAGTATGCACATCAGGGGGAGGAATAGTGCTTGGATAAATGTCAAGCACCGATTCCTCACAAAGAATCAAATCAACACATGGTGATATATGCACAGGGGAGATGGGCTCAGCCATGTCAGAGCCTAGATCAGCCACACATCTGATGACTGTGTCCACATCATACCTTTCAAAACTTGAAGGTGAAATGGACACATAACCGGATGTTGAAGGTGTGCTGCCAGAAGTAGGAGTCAGGACGATCCGGATATCCGGCTCGTCATCCTCGTCCATTTAGCGAAGGAAAGCAGCACAATCCTTCAAGGCATGATCCATGCTCCGACAAAACAAGCACTGTTTTGCATTTTTCTTCGGCTCAAATTGAACCGGAGATGAATGCAAAAAGGGAATGTGCGGAGCGAACGAGTAGCCGTAGGACTTACGCACACCATATGGAGTACCAGACGAATTCGGTGCTCCATGTACTGGGCCTTGAGTGCTAGGGCTATTATCTCCCTTTGGACATCTATCACTAGCATGAGATATATCTCCACAAAAGCGGCAACGAATATTAAACGAAGCTCACATAGTATGAAGATGAAACGATTCAAAATAAACACGCTATTGTGCAAAATAATACACCTAACAATAATTTACTAAGCAACCTAAGTAAAACAAGAAAATGGAATAAAAATAACTGAAATAAAATAAAGGATGCAATACACAAATGGAAGGGCTTTAATCTCAGATTCTTCCTCTCCAGAAAACTCACACGTCTGTGTTCCCCGGCAACGGCGCCAAAAACTTGATGCGCAAATCTCGCACACCGCTATAGGCGGTAGCAAGACTGCAGCACGAAACGGCAGTGTACCGATCGTTCAAGTAATAATATGAGGAAGTAAATCCCCAAGTATCGAATCTCTCAAGGAACACAGTAAGGTGGAGTTTACTATTGAGGCAGGACTTGAGATTGAAGTCCTTTAGTCGGATGGGTGCGAAAGTGGGTGATTTGGTTTGTGAAAAATAAAGAAAAACAACTACAACTACTCCTATGCAATGCCGCTATGCAATGCTTCACTTGGCAGGATGGAGACTAGGCAGGCCTTGAGCGCGCTGCTTCGCAAGGGCGGATGGACGAGTAGGCAAGCAGAATCGAACTGTGCAGGCCTTGAGCGCACTGCTTCGTTAGGCGAATGGATTACACGGGCCGCTATGCCACGCTTCACTAGGCGGATGGACGAGAAGGCTTGCGGATGGAATGGTTCGCACCGGCGGGGTCGAGGTGGATTACACGGGCCGCTATGCCACGCTTCACTAGGAGGATGGAAGAGTAGTCTTATGGAATGAGGGTCGCAAGCACCTCGTCGACAAGCACGCCACTAGCAATTGCTAGTGCGGCACACGAACGTAACGGCGGGATGGAGGATGGAATGGGGCGCCCCTCACTTGCATAAACCACACATATCAATTTCGCAAAGACATGAAATACTAAATATCATAACAAGGTTTAGCAAACATTATTCATACACCCAAATAATAAAGGAAAAAAATACTACAGTATAAAGGGGGTTGAGATTACAACCAAAGCACGGAGACTCATCGGAGGTTCACGGCCGGAATCTACGGTTGTCAATCCTCGTCCGGGCTCGGGCTCCAACTACCGTCCGGGGTCCGGAAGAGCTGTCACCTTCTTCTATTGTACCCGTCTTCTCCGTCAATCTTCTTTAGCAACGATCTCACCGGAGAACTTCACAAGTGCAGCAAGGAATCCCTCAAAATGGAGCTTTGGAGGTGCACGAACAATGGAGGAGGCCTAGAGGATACTCCGGCTCAAGATTGGTGTGAAAAATAAGCCCGGAGCACCTCCTGAAGGTGGGCGGCGATGGAGCGGCGAAACTGGCGCACTGGAGCGGGAAAACGGCGCTGGAATTGATCGTCCGACCTAATTTCGCGGGCTGTATATTTATAGAAAACAGGGCGCACGATCAGTGGCGCACGACCAGTGGTCGTGCGCACTGGAAGTTAGTGATCGTGCGCACTGTGCCCGAAAACCTGCAAGACAAAACTGCAGAAAATAATAAAGCGCACGATCGAACGCACGACCAAATTCAGAAAGCAACTTTGGGTTGCGAATGAATGCGCACGATCAGCGGCGCACGATCAGTGGTCGTGCGCAGTATAACCAGTGATCGTGCGCAGTGTTCATGTACAGATTTGTACCGGGAACACCTGCACGACCCCTATTCCAGCATAAACACAAATCAAAACCACTGAAAGTGGCACATAACACAGCATGAAAGATAATAGGAATGAAGAACATGAAACTACACCACATCGGGCCTAGAAGTGCACTTCAAGTGAGAATTGTGAATAAATAAAATATAAGCATTAATACACAAAAAGTGAAGTGCAAGTGCGTGAAAACTAGCCCAGATGAGTCCATAAAATGTTTATAATTTGGACTCATCAGTATCCCATCCTAAGGAAAATTTTATGCTGATAAGGCTCTCTTGAAATGAAGGTCTGCCAATCAGCTTGTTGAACGTCCACATTTAACATGTAATACAAACCCCTTACGTAACTTCTATTCTTTTAGTCATGAACGGAAATCCAGAGAAGGAGATGGAGAACGAGCCGCTGATTGTTAGCCCAGACTTTTACGGATCTTTTCACGTTGGAGTCAAATTTAGGGTCATTGTTTGAATGAGCGAAGTCTGTGGTCTCGTCTGAGCGATGTTCATATATTTTTATGTAGAGTTATTTATTTTCTAGATTTGAATTTAGAGTTTTCGGCAAATACTATGGTCGGGTGATTAGAGCCATTCATTGTGTTTATCCTATGACTTGTTATTTATAAATACATGCATACGAGGTTCATTTGGAGCAATCGAAAGTTTAGAGAAATATTTCAGAGCCGCTCTAGCATTCCGTGAATCCTACGTGTCGATGACTAGGTCTTGATATTGCCATCCCTTCCCCAATTATTGGTCGCTCTTGTTAGCCGCCTCCATGTCATAAGCCCGGGCGTAGGATCGAGTCACGGGACGAGAAGAAGTGGAGTTAGAGAATGGGGAGAGTGATGTTGGTGTTTCCACCTAGATCCTCGATGTCGACCTATGTTGAATTCTGAGTATGGAGCCTTTCTGCGGCATCCGAAGTGAGGGCGCCAAAGGGACGGGAGGTCCCTCTTGTGGTAAGGCATCCTGGATAACGCGTTGAGGGCGTTGGACACATTTTGAGGTTACGCGGTATTGTGAGGAGCGGTCGCTCAGCACCTAGAAGTTCCGCGACAAACCAGGAGGGTGCGTCGGATTGTCTTGGGGCCAGCGGAGGGGCCATCCGCATGCGCTTGCGCTGGGAGAGGCGTAACTTATACGGTGTGGCTGGGAGGGAGGGGAAAGTGGAAGTGAATAGAGGGAGCCCTAGACTTCTTGATGCTCAAACGAAATTCTTATTCAAGCATGTCGTGGGTCTAACACAAACTCGGGTATAAATACAAAGTCCTCAAATAAACCAAACGTGTGCAGTTAGAACCCGTGCCAGTAAATAAATGTGAGTGAATGAAATAACAAGAATGCGACAATTAGAAATAAATGCAAATTACAACCGGATCTCAGCATTACTACATCCCGTCATCCTGCCATCTCCTACTGCATTGGTGTTTGATAAAAGTGTTTGTAACACTTCCTATCCCTACACCGCAAACATCCCTAGTGCCCTATTCCCCTCCCCCACCCCCAACCACAACCTTGCGCCTATTGCACACCTAGCCATAACTCAGTGGTAGTTGCACGCCCTAGTGCCTGCTGCACGTCGTGCTACAACTCCTGCGCCCTCTCCAGATTATGTTACTCCGCTGTCTAGAGTTTAGGGGTGTTGTTTTTTAATATATTTGTGGTTTGGTTTGTTTTTACCTTTTTGTTTATGAAGAACAATGATTAGACTTATGGTATGAAAGTTTCTATGAATATGTTTTGGTTATGAGATTGTTTAAAGCATTTGTTTCCCTCCTTGTACTACTTTTGTTAGGATTTATGTGTACCTCTTTTGTGTTTACGAGTGCTCTCTATTGTATGCTAACCACTTGTATATAAAGGAGAGGTGATTATTTGGTAATTAATCAAGTCAACTAATTTTCCTCAACGTGGTATCAAAACACAAAATATCGCTCCTTCTGCCCTAGCACCCGCTCTTTCTTCGCTCGTCTGCTCTTTCTTTGCTGCACACCCACCAATGGCTTTCACTGCGTGATTTCTCCCCTGCGCAATCCCCCGATTGATTTCTTCCTCTTTTAGTCAATCTCGCCCCGTGGTTTCGTCCCCGCATGACTCCTTCATTGCGCTCTCTTGAAAGGAGGCTTCGTGTGCCTCTTTCCTCAATAGCTCGTCAACAATTTTCACCCGCCAATAACTTCCTAGTCTTTGACTGGCACCTTTCTCTTCTACGTGGTGGGTTATTCTTTTTTCTGGCGTTGTTTTTTTCCTTTTTTTGAGGAGGTGATTTATCTTCTCCTTTTCATGATTTGTGTGACCTCTTCATGATCCATGTTTGCATCGGGGATCTTGGATGACCTAGGGTTTCCTCTTGATTCCAAAACATCCCTAGATTTTTGTGTGTGGGGTACTCTTCTAATTTCTATTCTTGAGTCACCATGTTGGGGAACGTCGATACTCCCTAGATTACTACCATTCTCTTTGATGATTGTAATTATATCTTGTGGTCTCACTCTATCACCTTGGCGTTAAAGAGTCATCGCCTATATGGTTATGTCAATGGCACCAACAGGGAACCTGTAAAGGACTTGCCAGATTGGATGCAATAGGAGTCTGAAAACTCCTTAGATGTCTTGGCTCATGAATTCCATGCAGGAATCCGTTGCTCACAACTATTTGTTTCTTGACACTTGTACTGAGATTTTGAAGAAGTCATATTCTACCTACTCTTGCAGAGGCCATGTTGCTAAGATATTCTAGTTAAGATAGAAGATATCTTTGCTTCGCCGAGGTGATCGTTCCCCCTCTGTTTATTACTTTGATTTTAGTCAACTGTACCAGGAATACCATCATTTTGACTCCTCACTCTAGTAAGTCATGATGATGAGATATTGGTTCGGGCTTGTAAAAAACGCAACATGATTTTTTAGTTCCTTCACGGGATCCATTATGATTTTAATCAAACCTATATTCAGGTATGTAGTATTGTGCAACAAGAGTTTGATTGTCAACAAACATTGCTTCTATACTCAACTCCTGAAGGATCTGCTTTAGCTACCCCTAACCATTCTTTTTAGTGATCATATGACACGATATTCTAAGATGATGTTGTCCAATAAAGACCACTTGGCTTGTGATTATTGTGGGAAGGGCCACTAAACCACATACACTTTTTTTGTACTTCATGACTTTCCACCACAAAGAGAAGGATGCACTGCCCCACGGGATGGTCATGGATATGGGAGATATCAGGGACAACATGCTCCTCCTTGTTCGGCTCTTTTCATTGATGTCGTCGAGGACACACTTCCTATCAATGTCGGATCTGACTCATCTTGCCTCCATGTTATGTTCTCTGTTGAAGAAATGCAGGGACTTCGCCGCATGATGCATGGTCTCTCTACTGAGTCTACTTCCTTATCATCGTCCTCCTATGCTCACACTACGACTCCAGGTGCTCATTCTATCACATTATTTCCCTCCACCCAGTGAATCATTGACTCAGGAGCCACTAATCATATGACTGACCTCCACCTTAGGTTTTGTATCGTGTATACCTTTGTCCCGCAGAGACAAGGTGGATGTTGATGGTTCTCTTTCCCCCATTGCTTGAAAGGGTTCCATAACTTGCTCTCTGACCTTATCCTCGTTTCTTCATGTTTCAAACTTTACTCGTAATACTCTTTCTATTAACCACTTGATAAATTCTATGAACTGCTCTATAACCTTCTTTCTCTCTTCTTGTGAATTTCAGGACCTGAAGACAGGGAAGATGATTGGCTCTGATTGTATGATCAAATGTCCTTTATGCGTTTAAGTTCTGTCTGATGCAATCTCCGCAAGTCATTCACTATAGTTCTTCCCATATTATGTATTTCAGGCATTATCACCTTAGGGCGTCCATCTATTCCTATTATGAAACCATTATTTCCTTCCATATCTACAACTATGTTTGATATGTTTGTGTGTGATGTTTGTGCTCTTAACAAACATCGGCGTGCTGCTTTTAATCACGTTTTATGCGTAGTAATACTCATTTTGCTATTATTCATTTCATACTGATGTACGAGGACCTTGCCCCGTGTCCTCAATTTTTGGTTGTGCTTGGTTTGTTACCTTCATTGGTTGTTTTTCGCATACTAGGTTATATTTGTTGAAAACAAAAATGAAATTTTCTCTAGCTTTCAATGATTTTATAAAATGATATTTCATTCAGTTGAATATCAATATTAAGATTTTGCACCGTACAATGGCTGTAAGTATATTGATTCCTAGTTCGAGAAATACTTAGGGATCTGGGCCAACTGTCACGCCCGGGGTTAAGTCCCCGGAGGATTCTAGAGAAATCTATGTCCTTGGAGAACATGTACATAGAGAACTCTGGAAGAATGTGGAAGCTCTCTAGAATGATCTCTTGGGAACGTTCTAGAGAACTCGGGAAGATTGTATATTCATGAGGGTTGGAGAATAGTCTAGAAACTTAGGCATTCTAGATCCTTCCATCCTTTGGAGGGAAATTCTTTTGGGGCCTATAAAAGGGGAAGGCCCCCTCATTTGTAAGCATCCAAGTTTGGAGAAGCAATAAGAGTTCTTTGAGTTTCCTTTGCAATTGTGTGTTTTCTTGAGTTCTACCTTGCATCCTTTTTTCATCACCACTTAGTTCTTGCAGGAGAGGCTGACTTAGCTTGGCTACGCGGAGTGGCAAGGAGGAGCTAAGGCCGCACATGAGCTTGTAAGAAGACAAGTCCGTGACAGTTGGTATCAAAGCGAGGTTGCTCAAGTTCGTGGTTGGTGTCGGAGAAGACTCGATGGCTGCTGAAGGGAACAACAACTCAAGCGTGGTGGATGAGCGCAGAAGGGAGATGCTTCCCCAGGCCGAGAAGAAGAGGCGGAGCCATAGCAAATCTCGGGATGAAGCGCACGTGAACCGCATACTAGCTGAATGGGAAGAGCGCATGACGGCGGTGGAGGAAGACCACTCATATGTTCGCGGAGAACTAGAAGCTGTCAAACAAGCGCTACCGGCTCGCGGAGAGCTGGAACTTTTGAAGGCCCAAGTCCAAGCATGTCTTGGTGCAAATGCGGAGCTTACTCAAAGGTGTGATCAGCTTGAGGATGACTAGGAGGAGCGGATTGCCAAATTAGAGGAAGAATTGGCCTTGTGCAAGAGGGCCATTGCTAATGGAGGAAATAGTGGGGTTGTGGCAAACCAAAGGATCGATGTGCCTAAGCCAAAACCCTTCTTGGGGAATAGGGCTGCCAAGGAAGTTGAACACTTCCTTTATCAAATGGAGGTCTACTTCGAAGGATGTAATCTCACTGAGGAAGTACTCAAGGTAAAGACGGCTAGCTACTATCTTTCGGATATTGCATCTCTTTGGTGGCAACGGAAGATTGCAGAGATCAAGAAGGGAACATGTAACTTGGACACATGGGATGAGTTCAAGATTGAGCTTAAGCGGCACTTCTACCCGGAGAACGTCGCAAATGAAGCAAGGAAGAAGCTAAAGGAACTCAAGCAGAAGGGGTCAATCACAGAGTACGTGAAGGAGTTCCAAACCTTAATGCTGATGGTGCCAGGTATGTCCGAAGATGATCAATTGTTCAACTTTAAGGATGGTCTTCAGAATTGGGTGAAGCAAGAAGTGCATCGACGGGATGCCAAGACACTAGATGAAGCTATTGCGGCGGCCGAAGCAATGAAGGAATTCCAAAGACCGTTGGAGGTTGCAACAAGGAAGACCTACAAGAATGACCACACCAAAGGTGTGGGAGAAAGGCAACGGTCACGAATACCAAATAGAGGAGAGCGAATTCCTACTCAGGGGAAGGAGATTGAGGGCGGCAACAAGAGCTTCACACCAAAGGGGGATGCTACTTATGCAAGGGACCGCACATGATGAGCAAGTGCCCAAAGCTTGGTTCGCTCGTGACACTGCAGGAGGATGATGCAAGTGGACCCGAAGGTGAAGAAGGTACAAACCAAATATGTTCTTTGCAACTTCTAAGTGCTTTGAAGGTGAAACCAGCTAAGAAGGTGGTCAGCAAGGGGCTGATGTATGTAGAAGCCATGATCAACAACAAGTCCACCAAAGCCTTGGTGAATACGGGTGCCACACATAACTTTATGACGGAGGAAGAAGCAAGAAGACTTGGCCTCCAAGTGACCAAGTGTGAAGGATGGCTAAAGACCGTAAATGGGAAGGCGAGGCCGCTAGCAGGAGTAGCTCGTGGCGTGGAGCTTCGCATGGGTACGTGGAAAGGAAAGGTGAACTTCTCGGTTGCAGCCATGGATGATCACAAGCTAGTGTTGGGCATGGACTTCTTCGATGCGGTGTGTGCCATTGTCATGCCAACTTACCGCTCGATGTGCATTATGGAGAAAGATGCAACATGCATGATACCTGCGGTAGAAGGGCCACCAAGCTGTGGAGCAAAACAGCCATCGGCTATGCAAATAGCCAAGGGCGTGAAGAAAGGGGAACCTACTTTCTTGGCGACTTTGAAGGAGGAAGCAGGCGAGATCATGGAGGAGGTGCCTCTACTTGTTGCGGTAGTCCTCGAGGAGAACAAGGATGTTATGCCTAGCGAACTACCAAAGAAGTTACCTCCCCGCAGAGAGGTAGACCACAAGATTGAGTTGGAGGTTGGAGCAAAAGCCCCGGCAAAGGCACCATATCGGATGGCTCCCCCCGAACTCGAGGAGCTGAGGAAGCAGCTACATGAACTGCTCGATGCTGGAATGATCAGACCGTCGAAGGCACCTTTTGGCGCACCGGTGCTCCTTCAAAAGAAGAAAGATGGAACCTTGTGGTTATGCACAGACTATCGGGCATTGAACAAGGTAACTATCAAAAACAAGTATCCCGTACCGTTGATTGCTGACTTGTTCGATCGACTTGGAGGAGCAAGGATATATTCGAAGATGGATCTGCAAACGGGCTACCACCAAGTACGGATTGTCGAAGGAGATGAGCCAAAGACAACATGTGTGACAAGGTACGGATCATTCGAGTGGTTGGTGATGTCATTCGGCCTAACCAACGCACCCGCTACATTTTGTACTTTGATGAATCAGATCTTTCATCCCTACTTGGACAAGTTTGTAGTAGTATACTTGGACGACATCGTCGTCTATAGTCATACAATGGAGGAGCATGCTGAACATCTTCGCCTAGTGTTCCAAGTACTGCGGGAGAATGAACTATATGTTAAGCGGTCAAAGTGTTCCTTTGGGCAAGAAGAAGTGCATTTTCTCGGGCATGTCATTGGACATGGCCATTTGAAGATGGACATGGACAAGGTACGGGCAATCGTCGAATGGGATCCGCCAACAAAGGTGACAGAGTTGAGATCATTCCTGGGTTTGGTGAACTACTACCGACGGTTCATCATGGGGTACTCAAAGAGAGCGGTGCCGCTTACGGATCTGCTCAAGAAGGAGAAAGCTTGGAGCTGGACGGGGGAATGCCAGCAAGCTTTTGAGGACTTGAAGAAGGCGGTAAGTACGGAGCCAGTACTTGCCCTACCAGACTTTGGGAAAAAGTTCGAGCTGCGTACAGATGCATTAGACTTTGCTATTGGAGGGGTGTTGATGCAAGAAGGACACCCGATTGCATTCGAAAGCCGCAAGTTGAATGAAGCGGAGCGGCGCTACACCGTGCAAGAGAAGGAGATGACAGCCATCATACATTGCTTACAGGTATGGAGGCATTACTTGCTGGGAGCACAGTTCATGATCAAGACCGACAATGTGGCGACTACCTACTTTCAAACTCAAAAGAAATTGTCGGCGAAGCAAGCAAGGTGGCAAGACTTCTTGGCCGAGTTTGACTTTGTCCTGGAACACAAGCCGGGCAAAGCCAACGTCGTAGCGGATGCACTTAGCCGCAAAGCGGAGCTAGCGGCGATCTCGATGGTGAAGAGCGACCTTCTCGAGCAGGTAAAAAGTGGGTTGGAAGAAGATCCGTTGGCCAAACAACTCATACAGCTAGCAAAAGAAGGTAAAGCCAAGAGATTTTGGGTAGAAGACGGGCTACTCTACACCAAAGGAAGGAGATTGTATATCCCAAAGTGGGGAAACCTGCGGATGGACTTAATCAAGGAGTGTCATGACACCAAGTGGGCTGGACATCCAGGCCAAAAGCGCACCTTGGCGTTGATGGAGGATTCCTACTATTGGCCGCGGATGAGGGACAACATTGAGCTATATGTGGACATGTCTTGTTTGCCAACAAGACAAGGTGGAGAACAAGCATCCAGCAGGACTCTTGGAGCCCCTACCCGTGCCGGAATATCCTTGGGAAACGGTGACGCTAGATAACATCAACGCTCTGCCCAAATCTGAAGGTTGCGGATCTATCTTGGTGGTAGTAGATCGCTTTTCCAAGTATGACACTTTCATACCAAGCGTGAAGGATGCAACAGCGGAAGAGACGGCGCGACTCTTCTTCAAACATATGGTGAAGTATTGGGGGTTGCCGAAGAACATTGTGAGCGATCGAGACCCTCGCTTCACCGGGAAGCTATGGACAGAGTTGTTCAAGCTACTTGGATCGAAGCTGAATTTTTCCACTAGCTTCCACCCTCAATCCGATGGGCAGACCGAGAGGGTGAATGCATTGTTGGAGTACTACTTGCGGCACTTTGTGAGTGTCAACCAGAAAGACTGGGCCAAGCTTATGGATGTTGCACAATTTTCCTACAACCTGCAGCAGAGTGAGGCCACGGGGAGGAGTCCATTCGAGCTTGCCACGGGAAGACAACCCCTCGCTCCGCAAACATTGGCGACCACGACAGATGATGGAAGGAGCCCAGGTGCCTGGAAGATGGCTAAGTCATGGGAGGAACATGCGGACTTAGCTAGGTCGTGCTTGGAGAAGGCCCGCAAGAGGATGAAGAAGTGGGCCGATGCAAAGCGGCGACATACGGAATATTCGGTAGGAGATAAAGTGATGGTGAAGCTCTTACCCCAGCAGTTCAAGGCCTTGCGTAGTGTACACAAAGGCTTGGTACGGAGATACGAAGGCCCATTCCCGGTCATGGCTAAGGTGGGTAAGGTTTCTTATCGCCTTGACTTACCAAACTCTTTGAAGATACATCCGGTGTTTCATGCGAGTATGCTCAAACCATATTACGGGGATAATGAGGATCTTCAAAGAGGAGAATCTCAAAGGGCACCTCCAGTGATGACAAAATCTTTTGACAAAGAGATCGAAGAGGTGCTAACAAAAAGAGTGGTGCGACGAAGAGGTGTGCAACCTTGCACACAATACTTGATCAAGTGGAAGGGATTGCCAGAGTCTGAAACTACTTGGGAGACATTAGAAGACTTGTGGCAGTTCAAGGACATTCTTCAGCAGTACGAGGCGACGAGGATGTCACCAGGCTAGGTGGGGGAGGATGTCACGCCCGGGGTTAAGTCCCCGGAGGATTCTAGAGAAATCTAGGTCCTTGGAGAACATGTACATAGAGAACTCTGGAAGAATGTGGAAGCTCTCTAGAATGATCTCTTGGGAACGTTCTAGAGAACTCGGGAAGATTGTATATTCATGAGGGTTGTAGAATAGTCTAGAAACTTAGGCATTCTAGATCCTTCCATCCTTTGGAGGGAAATTTTTTTGGGGCCTATAAAGGGGAAGGCCCCCTCATTTGTAAGCATCCAAGTTTGGAGAAGCAATAAGAGTTATTTGAGTTTCCTTTGCAATTGTGTGTTCTCTTGAGTTCTACCTTGCATCCTTTCTTCATCACCACCTAGTTCTTGCAGGAGAGGCTGACTTAGCTTGGCTACGCGGAGTGGCAAGGAGGAGCTAAGGCCGCACGGGAGCTTGTAAGAAGACAAGTCCGTGACACAACGAACCTATTATGTATATTCTCTCGCTCAAAATAAAGTTATTGAGCAAAATAATCATAATTGTTGGAGATTGTTAGATGTCTATTGTCGACTATGCACCTTTCAAAATACTACTATGGTGATGTTGTTCTCATTGCTACTTATCTTATTTACCATGTCTTCTCATGTTCTTGGGAACAACACCCCTCTTAGCACTCTCCATGTGTCTCCTACTCAAATTCTTCTTCTGGTGTTTGGGTGTCTCTGTTTTGTCCATGTTCATCTCCATCGTCCTACTAAACTCAACCATCGAGCCCTAAAGTGTCTTCATAGGATACTCATCCACGCAAAAGTGTATAAATTTTCCCATCCTCCTATCAAGAAGCTCTTTGTTACTATAAATGTCAATTTTCATGAATTTGAGTCCTATTATGGCCCCTCACTTCGATGGGGACTAGGGGAGTATACTTTTGGAAGTGAACTCCCTAATTATTCATCTACGTGTTCCTCTACCCTATAGCCCTCTGGTTTATGGTATTTCCCCTACCATTCCGGTTACTTCTACTACTTCTCCTACCTTGCATGTTTATACTTGGAGAAATAAGGGGACAAACATACATGGTCATTCCATGATACTAGAATAGCCATCAGATCCTACTTCAGGGCATACTGGTCATCCATTAATTTCAGGAAAAGTATTAGGTCATATATCTTAGCTTCCCCTATCTTATTTTGTTTCTTACGACCATTCCTTTGCTTCATATAAGACTCTTTGTGTCTTCCTTGTCTCCCATTTCCATACCCTCATCTTGGCAAGGATGCATTTGGAATTCTTAAGTGGTAAGAAGTGATGCTTAAGGAGAAGATAGCTCTCGAAATAAAATTGCACGTTGGATCTGGTGCATCTTCCTCGAGAAAAAAATGTTGGTGTAAGTGGGTATTCTCCGACGAACAGAACTCTTATGGGGTTATTGAAAGGTGTGAATCAAGATTGGTGGCAAGAGGTTATACTCAAACTTTTGAGATAGATTATTTAGAAACCTGTGCCCTGTGGAAAAGACGAACTCTATAAGGGTATTACTATCTTGTGTTACGTGCAAGGGTTATGACTTCAACCAGTTAGATGTGAAGGATGCGTTTCTTCTTAAGAACTTAAAAGAGGAGGTCTGCATGGCTTGCCCATAGAAGGTCTGAATGAAAAGTTTGCAAATTGAAGAAATTCTTATATGGGTGTAACAGTCTTAGAAAGCTTGGTTTTGGAGATTCCAAAAGACTATGCCATCATTTGGATACAACCAGAGCAACACAAATCATACACAGCTCATCAAGCACAAGGCTGGTAAACTTACTGCCATAATTATCTATGTTGACGACATTGTTATAACAGAGGATGATATGGAAGAGATCCAGATACTAAAACGATAATTAATGAATGAGTTTGTGGTCAAAGAGCTGGGAAAACTCAGATACTTCTTGGGCATTGAGGTCGCAAGGTGAAAGCATGGTATCTTTATTTCTCAAAGAAAATACATCATGGACCTTCTTGAGAAGACATGGATGAGTGGTGTAGTAGACCTATCGACACCCCAATTGAAGCAAACCATAAATTAGGGAGAGATGATAGGGAAACAAATGAAAATATCATTGAATTTCAAAGATTGATATGAATACTGATCTATTTGTCTCATACATGCCTTGACATCTCTTATGTGGTGGGAGTAATAAGTCAGTACATGCACTTGCCAAACACTCATGTTGAAATTGCCTGTAGAATTCTGAGGTATCTCAAGTCTTCACTGGATGCGGCATCTTATTCGTCCAAATACCAGACTGGAGATTGAAGTTTACACAGATGTAGACTGGGTTGGGTCTACTTAAGATCGAAGACCCTCTTCAGGATATTGTTGCCTTGGGGGCGATATCTTATTACCTGGAGGTAAAAGCCAACACATTGCGGCAAGATCAATCGAAGAAGCTAAGTTCAGAGTGATCTATGTCTTACTGAAGATGAACCCATCAGGTTATACTATGACAATAAGGCTCTTATCAACATCACTTACAACCCTGTCTAGTATGACCACACCAATCACATTAAAGTGGATAGACACTTCATCGAGAACATTAAGTGGGGTTGTTTGTACACCCTTTGTTCCATCCGACATACAGCTTGACGACATTCTCACGAAGAGGTTTAGTCTTAGGGCCTGTTTGGGAGAGCGGTGGCGGTTGGAAAAGGAGTGGTAGCAAAATGAGGGTAAGAAAAGGAGCTATTGGAAATGGTCTATTGCAAATGGAGATTTGTTTGGGTTAACTCCGTTTGCAGAGATTTCAGAACGGAGAAGCACATTATAAATTGTTTGGCAAAACTCCGTTGCGGTGACTGTTTTAGGAAAATATGTGAAATACTTTGTGAAGCAATTTTTTTAAATATTTATGAAAACATAGGAATAGTGCATTCATTTAGTAATAAATAATAGTTGATAGTACATCGAAAGATAGGATTTTAATAATTTAAAAACATGCAAACTACATATTAGCTTGGTACAACTGTTCTGCAATGCAATCACGCAATGCAATCATTTTATCAATACCCACTCACACGCCTCTAACACGGTATGTTGATCGAGGAATAGTGGTTGGTGTATTGTTTTCTCTTATTACATGTGCCTCAGGATATATTAAATTCTCGTCAGCATCGCAAGCCATGAAATCTGGATCAGAACGAGATGCATGCCTACAAATATAGTTATTCAAAGTCATGACAATATCACGTTGCTTTGCTAAACTATATTGAGGTATGTCTCTTAGAATGCCCCATTTTTTCTTCCAGACATCGAACATCCGTGCTATGACACTACGCAGTAATGAATGCACGTGGTTGAATATTTCATGTCTTCTTTGTATAGGTTGATTTCCCCGCGCAAAATCTGGTAAATGATATCGTGTATCTGAATATGGTTTTAAGAACCATCGTTGTAGTGGATAACCGACATCAACCAAATAATATTTTCCTAAAAAAAATTCAACGATAATTTGTATTTTGTTTGGCATACAAAAAATTGTACATTTAAAATTATACCTGGAGGCGGATACGGAAAATTTTAACCTAGTGCCTACAAATATAATTATGCATAGTCATGGTTGCTATGACAATAAATCACATTGCTTTGCCAAACTATATTGACGCATGTCTCTTAGAATACCCCATTTTTTTCTTCCAGATACCGAACATCTGTTCTATAACACTACGCAGTGATGAATGCGCGTTGTTGAATATTTCATATCTTCCTTGTATAGGCCGAGTTCCCCGCGCAAAATCTGGTAAATGATATCATGTATCTAAATATGGCTTTAAGAACTCTCATTGTAGTGGATAGCCGACATCAACCAAATAATATTTTCCTAAAAAAAATTCAAGGGCAATTAGTATTTTGTTCAGAATACAAAAAATTGTACATTTAAAATTATACTTGGAGGCGAATACAGAAAGTTATAACTTGGTTCCATGAGTGCACGCTGAAAAATACGACTATCATGGGTTGAAGTTCACCCATTATGAAAAATACGACTATCATGTTCACCCATTATGACAGCATGCAACTTCAACATGTGTTTCACCTCCAAGTTCTGTGCAACAATAGAAGTTCTCGTAAATTCTGTGCAACAATAATCATAAAACAGACATAAAGATAAAATATAAGTTTGAGTTGTTCTATATAATGATAAAATAGAAAAACCCACAAATAAAGATACAACTACATTCATGCTCCGCAGATAACTACATCCGCGTGAGCCCTACTGTGAATTTTTCGTATCGCGCCTTCAACCACTTCACTTTGAGCTTCTCTGAAATACTCATGAATGTTTCCTTGTTGCTTTTATCTTTGAGAAACATCGTGCAGTAGTCTTATAAGTCAAAGTCCTCCATAATCTTTGAATATTTTTCGAGCTCTCTGACTGCTTCAGGGATTGTAAACAATGCAGAGAAGATTTGTATTTTTGTAGGTTCCATCATAAGACGTCCTATTATACGAGATGTCTCTGCTATGTCCTACATGGTAGAACTCAATGCTCGCTTTCTTCCAACACTCATTTTCTTTCCCTTTCCCTTGTCTTTTCTCTTCTTCCTAACATCCGATGAGCTAGAGGGTCGAGTGGAGGTTGTATCCACTCCCGTGCCTGTTGCAATAGGAAATAAATCTTCAACTTCTTGAATTTCATCATCATCAGACATGTCACGCTCATCAACAGGTTCATGCCCCAGATTTCGTGAACTCGGGGCCCATCCAAGATCTCCCGTAGCAACTACTTGGCTAAACATCATGTCTAGCTTTTCCTCCAACTCTGGAGCTATACTTGAGTAGCGTAACTTTTTTGCAGCAGGGACCACCTAAAAGTATATATCAAATTAGTCATAATATAATTAAGACATTAATATTGAGAGAAACGTCAAAAGAATTATATTAACCTTCATTCTTTCGTCCTACCATTCATCAGAAGCGTCAATAATTTTACGTGATGGACTCTAACCCAAACTCGTCCCTCCCCGTTTTAACTCTCGCCATACCTTCTATTCTTTTTTTGCTTGTCCCATTTATTTTTCATTTGTTTTGGTCATAGGATTTCACCGTCCGTTCGCGAAAATTACTCATCAGACTATTCCACCCGTCTTTGCTAAAATGTGTACTTGGTCGATTCTCCAACTCAATTTCTTTGATGCACAAATCACAAAATATCATCACATCGTTCATTTCCCAAATTGCAGAGATTCCACCTTCTCTGTGTTTACCCATTCTTCAAAATTGGACAAACAAAATAAATAAATTCACCACTCATACATACACACGAACACAAATAATTTTTATGACAAACACATATTACACAAGCACACATATATGCAACGCAGCGGATGAGAAATCTATTTCCTATTCGAAGTTACATATGGTGGCAGCAAAATATATGATTGCCATCATCCCAGAGATTTTCATTACTAATGAGTATTTTACTGGATATATGCTTACAATACCCTCAATAATGTGTTGTGCATTTATTTTATTTCACATGTCAAGATACTTTACATTTTTACTGAGGGGCTTACTTACTGTGCATCAAACTATCAACCAAAATCTCATTTAACAGGAAACCATATGCAAATAACAGGAAACCAAAAAAACTGAAATCCTAATGAGATTTTTACTGAAATGCTTATCAACAAACCAAAATAATATCAAATTTCAGGCATCTATAACGATTCCTAGGAGCAAAAACGAATCAGATATGCTTATCAGGAAATGCATAGAACTATCATTCCAGAAATACTTATCAGGAAACCAAACAAATTCCTAAACAGAAATTCTAATCAACCAGGAAAACAAAAAAAAAACAAATTTCAGTTTTCTATAACCATTCCTATGTACAAAAACGAATCAGAAAAAGCATCTATAACCTAAAAAACCTAGATGAAGGAGCATTTCTGGATTGGAGAAACGAAAACGCAAAAAAAAACTAGATCTGGAATTGTAGAAACAAAAAGGCATCTATACCAATTTGAATTAGCATTTCTGGAATGGGAGAAACAAAACAACAACAACAACAACAGAACCCATATAGTCCCCAATCATTGGGGGTATGGGCGGGGGAAGATTGGAAACAGACCTAACCTTTGGCCCTATGCCCAAAGTGGCTTCTCTCAGAGGAGAAAGACCGAACCTTTGACAATAGATGCACAAAGTGGCTGCTCACAGATTACCACTGAAATAGTGGCCCCCTATACCGTCACGTTTGCTGCGGAATCATGCCCTCAAATCAAAGCCAAAGACATCAGAGAGGGCAGACTCAAGAATCCATTTTGATTTATGTGCACATAACCATGCTTCCTTCACATAAATCAAAATTGGAGAAACAAAAGCGCAAAAAAAAATTAGATCCGGAGAAAATCGAAAAAATGGAAGGAAACGGAGAAGGAGATAGCGGATTCATACCTTCGAATCGAGATCGGGAAGGGAATCGAAAAACTGGAAGATCGCCGGGAGAGGTGCGAACTCGGGAGTGCGGCGTATATGGTTTGCGGGAGGAGAGGTATATCGCGAAAATGAGAGGATCCGAAATATTACGAAAGGCAGACGGTGAGATAAGTCGGACCGCAGCAAGCTCGTGACTTTCCAAAAAGACCTTTAAAAGCCTTTTTGGGTGGTAGCGTTTCCCACCAGTAGAGAATACAAACACGAAATTAGGTGCAGTGGCGTTTCCAGAAAACGGAAAGGAGCTAAAAAAACCTCCCATACAGGTCCTTAGTGTTTTTGGAAAGATTGTTGGCAAATTGGGCATGATAAATGTCTCGCCCGCCTTGAGAGTGTTGATATTTATGTGTATTACTTGTATGTTTACAAGTCCTCTATTACATGCTCACCTCCACTATATAAAAGTGAGGTGATTATATGGTAATCAATTAAGTCATTTTATTTTCATCAACTTTTGAAGCAATTTTACTAACTTGGAGAAGTATTTGCCCTGTTATCATAAGTCTTGGAGTTTGAGTGCTTTTTTGAAAGTTTGCTCTTTTAACTAACCCGGATATTCATCAATTAAATGACAATGTGACATTTTAATTTATATCTCAAACTAATTACTTCTTCAACCTCAATAATTTAGCATCTTAATGTTTTTAACTTTGGTACTTTTCAATATTTTTTTAAGATCTTCTAATAGATCTCATTGTAATTTTATTTCATATATGCTTTGAATTAATACATTTTTTCAGTAGGCCTAGATAGGATCATTCAAATTTGTCCTACATCACTATGGCTCTACTTTTATAGTCATCTCAAGGGAACATCCAAAAATTTTATTTTCTCTGTGGATTTAATAAATTTTTATCAGTTTTTTATTTATTAAAATGATCATATTGATGAATTCAACAAGCTTATTCTAGTGAATAGATAAACAAAAAACCTTCTGAATTTTCTAGGACAACTACCTTGAGGAAGCTATGAAGATGAGGAATTTACTCGAAGAATTCAGGGGCAATCATGGCCTTAGAGCTCCTACTATTCTTGGCTTGCGGGAGCATGTTTTCACTGGAAGGTTCTATGCATTTTTCTATATTCCCTACATGCATTGTGTAATTGTATATTTATACTTTCTTCACTTGAGTATCTTATTCCTTTTTTTCAATAGTGTATCGTCATTGGCATGGTTTATGTCAAATCAAGAGACTAGCTTTGTCACTTTGGGTCAACGAGTTCTAGCATTTCCTTTGAAGTAAGTTCATTGTTCTAATATATATTATTTTAAAGCCCTTCCATTACTGAAATTTATCGATGTTTTGTCTAAACTAAATATTATGTTTAGCGCATTTTTACTTCAGAAACATTTCCAAACCTTAAATTTAGATTTTTAAGAGAATTTGTACTGTTTTAGATGGAAACTGGCAATTCCTAACATATACGTCTCAGGGAAAATGATTTGATGGTCACAGATTTAATAAACAAAGATATCTTGCCCATAATAGATTTTTTTTCAGAGTTGCACGGTATTGATTTGTTTCACTTGTTTATATCTTTAACCCATCATAGCATAGCAAAACCTAGCCTTGGTTAAATTTACAAGTTATTCATTGACCCCCTAACCTTTGTTATTTTTTCAATGTAAAGCTCAATGTACATGCAAGTACAATCTTAATATGATCCAACAATTTTGATGGCCATAATTTACTTTGCTTTTGTTTGTATTTATCCACCCTTTGAATCTCAATAGATGCCTTGCTTTTTATTCTCCTTGCTGCATTTTTTTATAATAATATTGTTGAGTGTATTACCTAAAGAAGTTATAAAACCTTTACAGGGTTCGTATGCATTATGGGCATCCTGATGTTTTCGATAGATTGTTTCATGTAACCAGAGGGGGAATAAGCAAGGCATCTCGTGTAATTAATATCAGTGAAGACATTTATGCAGGTATCTGCAGAAAATATTACATTTCTCTCTTATTCTATTGAGTGTATCGAGCTAATTCACGTTGTAAAGTGTAAGTTGAATAATTTTATGACTGTTCTCTTGGTCCTATTTTTATCTTGCTACTTGAGAATGTTTTTACCTTCCACATTGCTATGTCCAGTTGTTTTTACATGCTTTCTCTTTATTCATATACATATATATTCTATGTTGAGAAATTAGACTTCAATATCTATATCTATATATTATATAATAAAATAGTTATGCCATGAACACTTTTTTGTGATTGCGTGGCTGGAAATGAATAGGAGCCCGAGCCCCGCAGGTGGCATAGAGTGCGTGAGTTTGAGGTTTTTTACTTTAATATATGATATAATAATATATATAAAAATAATATATAAAACAGTGGAGCGGTCCACTGATCATTCGCCTACTAATACACATATATACATATATAGTGTTATTATACGAGAGACAATGCATGGGGTGCCCCCCATGTGTTCACGACAGTACCCCGACCACGGCAGTGCCTCGACACGACAGCGCTCCCGTCGCTCGTAGCCCTCGCGGGCAGTCATGTCGTGGGATTGCAATCATGCACTCGGGGGGATGCGAGCAGCTGGAGCGTCGTCGTGTCGGGGCACTGTCGGTTGGGTTCTATTGCGTCCGTACGTGTGCCCCCTCGTGCACTATATCTCGTGTTAACTAAACTAACTCTTCATCATAATTAGCTTATGCAGGTATTTGCGATGGCTTTATAGATCCTCTTCTCCAATATTTCTTTTAAGTCAACTCTCTTTATGATGTGTAAAGTAATTGATAGAATTTATTAGTTCGCTTTCATATTTTTGCATTTTAATTTAGTTCTTCTAAAACCTATTTGTATTTCAAAGTTTAGTATCTTACTCTTAAAATTGAAACCATCACAATTATTGGATTGATACTATTGGTGTCACCTCGATGAATTCTCATTTTGTCTCCATGATGAATTTTCATTTTATATATTCTAAAAGTAAAGATTAGCCCAACAAGTCGACAAGCAATGAGTCATTTATTCCAAAATAAATTTGAAGTGTATCCAAAATGAAATATTAGTAGCATGCTGCAAGTTCTATTAGTAAGCATACAAAACAAGTAAAGATTATTTTTGAAATATATTTAACAACGTGCAATAGTTTTATTTAGATAACACTATTTTATAACAAGTGAATATTTGGAAGTTAAATATCATTGATTGATAATAAGTTATCATGCTTATAAAACTATGTTAAAAGCTTAACAATAAATAACTACTAATGTGTTGAATGTTTTAATATTTTGTTTAAAACCAAGAAATATATTGTGATATTGTACAAAATTGGTTGTAAGAATAACATGCATGGAAGACAAGGTTTTAAATGTCGGATGTCGGCGACATGTCAGATTGAGTTTTTAAATGTTGAATATCGGAGACATGTCAGAGATATTTTAAAATATCAAATTTCGATATTTCATAAATAAAAGTATATATATTAGATATACTTATATGTTTTAAAAGTATAAATTAAAAGAATAAGTAGACCGGCATTGAGTCATGCGTATCCCAATAGTAAATTAGAAGAGTATCTAAAATTAAATATTAGTAATACATTACGATTACTACTATTAAGCATCCAAAACAAGCATAACTTGAAAAAAATTGTGAAGTATATTTAATATTATACATTTGTTGGCTTAGGGCAACGTAACATCATACTTAGAATAATGAGGGGTCCCCTTTATATAAGAGGGGAGAGTACATGGGTAAAATAAGATAAAAGATAAAAATAAAATCATAAACCTAACACTCCCCCTCAAGTTGGGCATGTAATATCTTTCATGCCTAACTTGCCACTGAGGGTTACAAACAGTCTTTCACACAGAGCTTTAGTAAGAACATCAGCAAGTTGTCCTTCTGAAGGAACAAAAGGGGTACAAACAATTCCCTTCATAATATTTTCTTTAATGAAATGTCGGTCAACTTCCACGTGCTTGGTGCGATCATGCTGAACCGGATTATGAGCTATGCTGATTGCAGCCTTGTTGTCACAATATAGGTTGAAAGGGCCAGATTCAAGTAAGCCCAGATCATTCATGAGTGTACGCAACCACATCCCCTCACATATACCATGAGCCATAGCTCTAAACTCAGCTTCAGCACTTGAGCGAGCTACCACATGTTGCTTTTTGCTTCTCCAAGTGACTAAGTTAGAGCCAACAAAGGAACAATAACCAGTGGTGGATCTCCTATCATCAACTGATCCAGCCCAATCCGCATCAGTATAGACTTCAATTTTTAAGTTATCACTGGGTGAGAATAAGATACCTCTACCAGGAGAGGTCTTCAAATACCTCAAAACACGGTGCGCAGCATTGAGATGTCGAATTCTGGGAGAGTGCATGTATTGGCTCAGCACTCCTACAGCATAAGAGATGTCCGGACGAGTATGTGATAGATAAATCAGCTTCCCAACAAGCTTCTGGAAACTTGAAATATCTTCTACTAGCTCCCCATCTTCTCGTCCAAGTTTGTGGTTCACTTCAATAGGAGTATCGGCGGGTTTGCACCCGCTCATTCCTGTCTGTTTTAATAAGTCAAGGACATACTTCCGTTGGGAGATATGAATCCCATGCTTTGACCTTGCTACTTCAATTCCTAGGAAATACCTCAATTTTCCTAGGTCTTTTACTTCGAACTCACTTGCCAGTCTTTGCTTTAGAGATTGAATCTCATCACTGTCATCACCTGTGACAACCATATCATCAACGTATACAATCAGAAGAGTCACCTTCATCTCTTTTCGTCTGACAAATAAAGTGTGATCGGCATGGCTTTGAGTATAGCCTAATGAGGTCATGACTTTGTGAAGTCTCCCAAACCAAGCTCTTGGAGATTGTTTTAACCCATAAAGGGCTTTCTTCAGTCTGCAGACCTTCCCTTCTGAGCCAATTGGGGCAAGTCCAGGGGGCATAGACATATATACTTCCTCTTCTAAGTCTCCATGTAGGAAGGCATTCTTCACATCCAGTTGTTGAAGATCCCATCCCTTGCATGCAGCACATGATAACAAAACACGGATAGTATTCATCTTTGCCACCGGAGCAAATGTCTCTTGGTAATCAATACCTTGAGTTTGAGTGTAGCCTCTTGCCACTAACCGAGCCTTGAACCTTTCAACAATACCATCGGAGTTTTGTTTCACGGTAAAGATCCATCGGCAACCGACGATCTTCTTTCCAGGAGGAAGATCCACAAGGTCCCACGTATGATTCTTCTCAAGGGCGTGCATTTCCTCCATCATTGCCTTTGCCCATTTTGGGTGTCCAACTGCCTCCTGCCACGTACCCGGAATCGACGCAGAGGATAGGGAAGTAACAAAAGCCTTATATGAAGAAGTTAAAGAGTCATATGAAACATAATTGGATAGAGGGTGTTTAGTGGATGAGCGAATACCTTTACGTAGAGCAATAGGTAACTCCAGGGACGCAGAGGACGAATCCGGCACTGGCTCTGATATTATGGAGAGAGGCTGAGTGTTTGGCCTTTTGTTTCTTCTAGTATATACTTGCAGCTCCTGCTCCTTCTCTTTTGGAATATCCACATTTGGCTCTTTGGGAATATGAGTAGGTGGTGAAGGAGGAACATTGTACGAAGGTGGAATAGGTAAAGGGAGGAGAGGAGTGCTCACTTCCAAGTGTGAGAGCTCCCCCTGAAGTGAGGACTCATAATATGAGGTGGTCTCATGAAAAGTGACATCCATAGAAACAATAACTTTCTTGCTAGGAGGATGATAACACTTATACCCTTTTTGTGTTGGAGAATAGCCAATGAGTACGCAACGGAGAGCACGAGGATCAAGTTTTGTGCGAGCAATGTGATGAATGTGAACAAAGCATACGCAGCCAAACACACGTGGTAGAAGGGTAGTAGGAGGTATTCCCAGTTTGTGTAGAGGTGTACGATTGTCCAGGAGACGAGAAGGCATACGATTAATGAGATATGCAGCAGTGAGAAGAGCGTCCCCCCAATAGTATTTTGGAAGGGACATGGTAAATAACAAGCATCGTGTCACCTCGAGAAGATGACGATTCTTACGTTCAGCAACGCCATTTTGAGCAGGAGAATGGACGCAACTAGTTTGATGAATAATCCCGAGATCACTCAAATAACGTTCAAAATTGGAATCTATGTATTCACGACCATTATCACTGCGGAGAATTTTAATAGTGGCACCAAATTGAGTAGAGATCATTTTATGAAATTGTTGGAAAAGAGGAAACACTTCATTCTTATTCCGCATTAGATATACCCAAGTAGTGCGAGAGTAACAATCAATAAAAGTTACAAACCAAGAACAACCAGAGATAGAGGCTACTGGGCAAGGGCCCCATACATCACTATGAATAGTATGCAAAGGTACAGAGCAAGGCGTAGAGAGATGATTAAAAGAAACACGCTTATGTTTAGCAAGTTCACAAATATCACATGTAAATGTCTTAAACACTGAAGGAGAAAAAGCAGGAAATAAGGATTGCATAGTAGTAGTAGATGGGTGGCCTAAGCGACGATGCCAAGTAGACAGCAGCGGGAGCCGATGGGCATGAAGAGCCTGGTGAACAGCGGAGTCAAACACGTACAGACCATCTCGCATACTACCAGAGCCAATCACCGCCTTCGTCTTCAGGTCCTGAAAGACACAGGAAGAGGGGAAAAAAGTGACGAAACAATTCATAGAGTTGGTAATATGACTAACAGATAAAAGGTTACGAGTGAAAGAAGGAACGTGCAGAGCTGAAGTCAAGGTAAGGGCAGAGCAATGGATGGATCCCATTCCAGCAATTGGAGAGAGGGTCCCATCAGCAATGCTCACCTTGTCTCGGCCAGACAAAGGGGAATAGGAAACAAAACCTGACGAAGATCCGGTCATATGGTTAGTAGCACCAGAGTCAATGATTCAATGTGTGGCAGGCGGTACAGTGGCAGCGTGGGCACTTGGACTCCCTGAATGAGCAAAGGATGATGATGGAGTAGGATGAGGCTCAGTAGAAAGGCCCTGCATCATGCGGCGGAGAAGCACCATCTCATCTGTAGAAAAGGACCCGGGTAACGAAGTGATCTCAGAGCTGTGGACACCAGATGTACTGTCATCAAGAACCTCAGTCAGGTGTGCAGAGCGGGGGGAAATGAAGTTGGATCGGCCACGACCACGTCCGCCGCCACGGCCACCCCGAGGAGTAGGACCACCTCGTGATTGAGGAAACCCGTGCAATTTGAAGCAAGTGTCACGAGTATGTCGACTCCGACCACAGTAGTCACACATCAGATGGTCTTTGTCAGTGGGCTTTGGCTTAAAATCCCGAGAATTGGTGATGCCTGAATGAGAAGTGAGAAGGGCTGAACCACTGGAAATGACCTCTGAGCTCCAAGACTGACGACGATCATATTCCTGCTGAACAATGCTATAGGTCTCAGCCAATGACGGGGACCGGGGAGCGGCCAAGGATCTGAACAATGATCTGATCAAACTCTCGGTGTAAACCATGGAGAAACTCGAACACCCGGTTCCGATCTTCATGAGCGCGCACAAGGAGGGCATCAGCAGAACAGACAAGTTCAAGGGACACAAAATGATCATACTCCTGATATAATTGGGTAAACTCCAAAAAATAGGCTGATGGAGGTCGATCACCCTGTCGAAGGAGAAAAATCTTCCGGCGAAGCTGAAATATCTGAGCTGTGTTTCCCTTTCTGAGAATATGTGGATTCAACCCGCTTCCAAATGTCAGCAGCAGAATCTAAAAAGAGATAATTCCGCGCAATAGACTCTTGCATGGAGTGATCAACCATGACATAACCAAGGAATTTTCTGATTCCCATTTTGCCCAGGTGGAGTCAGACTCTTCTGGTGCCGTAATGTCCCCAGTGACATAGCCATACAACCGGCGACTCTTAAGAGCCAAGGCGATAGATCGAGACCATGGTAGATAATTGGTAGCATCAAGGCGGATAGAGGTAATTTGTGAGGTCAGATGATCATGACCAACCCGGGTAGATCCAGCAGGTTGCGAGCCATCACTAGAAGTTACCACCTCCGACATGTTAACAAAACTGAGAACAAGAATCAGATGCGAAAAATCTGACCAAAAAACTGCCACCGGAAAAACGCCGGAAAGTCGCCGGAAGGGAAAAAAAATGGACACCACCAATAGGACGGCCAACTGCCCTAGAACAATAAAGTCTTCATGATGGAGGTCAGAAAATGCATAAAAATGGAGGAAGATGCATTTCCGGGAGAAGAACAAAAATGTAGGAGAAACACAAGATCCACGATCTAGGAAAAACTAGCAAAGGGATGAAGCGATCCTCATAGTAGTAGATAGAGGAGGAAAAGTCGAAACTTTATTGGAAGAAATTAGGCCGATCGAACGGTGAACGGAGCGGCGGCCATCCACCGAGCCTGATCGGCACGGACGGACCGATCGGTGGCTCTGCGTCAAAATCGGCGGGAAGGAAAGGAGAGAGAGAGAGAGAGAGACGAGAGAGAGAGAGAGAGAGATGAGAGAGAGAGAGAGAGAGGGCGGCCGGTGAAGGAGAACGGGGAAGACGCACGAAGGAGCGGCGGGACGAGGGTTTTCTCACGGCTCTGATACCATGTTGGCTTAGGGCAACGTAACATCATACTTAGAATAATGAGGGGTCCCCTTTATATAAGAGGGGAGAGTACATGGGTAAAATAAGATAAAAGATAAAAATAAAATCATAAACCTAACAACATTAATTTTATTTAGATAATACTAAGTCTTATAACAAATAATATTTAAAAGTCAAATGTCCTTGATTAATAATAATTCTTCTTTTTCTTAATAAAATCAAAAGCATTAAAATCATCAATTAATATTGTGTAGAACATCTTACTACAACACTCAAGCCTTTATCTCACTATTGTGGGGTCGGCTATATAGATCCTGTGTCGCCATTGTGCTCTATCTTTAGTCATAATCTCACTAATGCCTAAGTACATCGTGTCTTTCCTTATAGTTTTCAGTCCAAGTCTTTATTGGTCTACCCCTCCCCCTGTTTAACATGCCTACTGACTAAACTCACACAACTCCTAACTGGTGCCTCTAATGGTCTCCTTTGTATGTGTCTGAACCATCTTAGTCGAACTTCTCGCATCTTCTCTACAATTGGTGTCACTCTTGTCTTTGAGTCATGCGTATCCCAATAGTAAATTAGAAGAGTATCTAAAATTAAATATTAGTAATACATTACGATTACTACTATTAAGCATCCAAAACAAGCATAACTTGAAAAAAATTGTGAAGTATATTTAATATTATACATTAATTTTATTTAGATAATACTAAGTCTTATAACAAATAATATTTAAAAGTCAAATGTCCTTGATTAATAATAAATCTTCTTTTTCTTAATAAAATCAAAAGCATTAAAATCATCAATTAATAATGTGTAGAACATTTTACTACAACACTCAAGCCCTTATCTCACTATTGTGGGGTCGGCTATATGGATCCTGTGTCGCCATTGTGCTCTATCTTTAGTCATAATCTCACTAATGCCTAAGTACATCGTGTCTTTCCTTATAGTTTCAGTCCAAGTCTTTATTGGTCTACCCCCTCCCGGTTAACATGCCTACTGACTAAACTCACACAACTCCTAACTGGTGCCTCTAATGGTCTCCTTTGTATGTGTCCGAACCATCTTAGTCGAACTTCTCGCATCTTCTCTACAATTGGTGTCACTCTTGTCTTATCCCTGATACCTTCATTCCTAATTTTATCCAGTCTCGTGTGTCCACACATCCACCTAAGAATTCTCGTCTCCGCAACTCCCATTTTTTGCTCATGTACACAATTCACTGCCCAACACTCAGAACCGTTAGAGCATCGCTGGTCTAATTGCAATACGGTAAAACTTGCCTTTAAGTTTTAATGGTACTTTACGATCACATAAGATCCCTGACACGCCTCTCCACTTCAACCAACCTGCTTGGATTCTATGCATCACATCTTTATCTACACCTCCATCTTTTTGAACTATCGATCCCAGATATTTAAAGCACTCACTGCGTGAAATATCTTGATCACCAAACTTAATAACGGAGTCATCCTCCTTTCTTGCACTGCTAAATTAAGCTCCATATACTCCGTCTTTGCCCTGCTCAACCTAAAACTCTTCTTTTCTAAAGTGTCTCGCCAAGATTCAAGTTTTGCGTTTACACCATCGCGCGTCTCATCGACCAAAATAATCTCATCCGCAAGCAATAAACACCAAGGTATTGCTTGTTGGATATGTTTGATGAGCTCATCTAAATAAGGATAAAGAGATAGAGGCTTAAAGATGACCCTTGATGTAAGCCAACAGTGATAGGGAATACCTGTGTTAATTCTCCATATGTCCTCACCCTCGTCTCTGAATTTGTATACATATCTTTGATTATGTCAATGCGTGATACATTTACACCTTTCTTTTCTAAGACTCTCCATAAGACCTCTCTTGGAATCCTATCATAAGCTTCTCAAGGTTGATAAACAGTATATGCAAATCTTGTTTTCTTTCCCGATAGTTGTCAATGAGTCTCCTCAAGAGATGCATAGATTCCATGGTCGACCGCCCTGACATGAATCCAAATTGGTTCTCCAAGATATTAGTCTCTCGTCCTACTCCTTTCTATTACTCGTTCTCATAGTTTCATGGTATGCCTCATTAATTAAATTCTTATGTATTTGATACAATTTTGTATATCTCATTTGTTCTTATACAAAGGTACCAAGAAACTTTCTCTCCATTGGTCCAACATCTTCTTTGTCTTCAATATCTTATTGAAGGAACATGTAAGCCACAAAATTCCTTCTTTCCCTAAGCATTTTTCATACTTCGATGAGCAATTTTATACTTCTTTCCCTAAGCATTTCCTTCTTTCTCTAAGAATTTTCATACTTCGATGAGCAATTTTATATATGTCACGCTCTCCATCTTTGGTATCCAGTCGCTTATAAAATCTGCATAAGCTTGACTTCTTTTACTATTTTTAATATAAACTAACAAATGTATAGTGTGAAATGAATATATAAACTTGATTGTAATAATAATACATACGAAAGAGAACGAAATAATAAGTCTAATCGAGTTATGCATTTTATAATGCAATACATTGAGTTAGTTTAAGTATGTTTATTGCTAGCATAACATAAAATAAAATAGCGGATGATATTTTCAAATTCGTGTCAACCAATATGTTAGGAAAAAACCGGATATGTCGGCGTATATTTCACCAATGGACCACCTATTTTTTCAGAAAAAAATGTCATTTTACCTTCAAAACCTTCGTGTCGGCCGACATGTTGGACATGTCGGATGACATTTAAAACATTAATGGAAGAGAACAAAACAGTAAGTCTAATCAATTTAAGCATGCATATTGCAATATATATAAGTGATATAGTAAAGAAATTCATCGGTTGACCCTTTAAGTGAACAAATGGAGTGCAAATACTTCCTTTGTCCAAGTGATCCTTATAAAAAAAACTTTCTGCTTCTACATTCTTAGTCCTTTCATGTTTAATGGGATTGTGTGCAATGTTGATAGTACATTTGTTGTCAAATTACAAGAGACTAGGCTTATCTATAGGAGTCTAAGGTCATGGAGGATGAATCTTAACCAGAGGCCTTCGCAAAGGCCTTGTGATATAGCTCTATATTTTACTTTTGCACTAGAGCGCTGTTTGGGATGGTGGCGATATAGAAATCAGTGGTGAGAAACTAGTGTTGGCAAAGCTGTTTGAAATAATTGTAGACTGTTTGGAAAATCTCCATTTAAGTACTTTTCAAAAAGATGTTTTATGCTTAAATGTTTGGAAGGACAGCTTTTTAATAATAGATGTTCGGTTTCTTAATAATAGAAGGTGTTTTATGCTAATCATTTATCGCAGAAAATAAGTAAATACTATATATACCCTAAATAAACATGTTGCAAAAGGTAAATTATCTCCAACATCACTCACCACATTTAAAATATCAATATGTAAAGTTTTAAATAATGATTAACTTAACATGGCAGATAATCTCTAGTGTCTTTTACATCTTCGATTCGTTATAGAATTTGATACGTCGTAGACGTATCAAGAACAAGAATCAATAGCACGAACTTATAATTGCATGAAAGTAAAGATACAATCGGGACTCAAGCTCCCGCCAAACACTCGAAGGTTGGGTCCTCCAAAGCACTCCTCTCTCCAAGAGAGCTCAAGACACTAAGACTCAAAGATGCAACATAACTCCCTAAGGGGCTCCTTATATAGATGGAGGCTCCACTACAGAACAAAGACTGCATGACTAAATACCCCTCGCGTGCGTATCAATACACCATCCTCAAAAGCGACCTTGTCCTCAAGGTCTAGCCGGGAAAGGTCCCATTGGTGCATCGGCGAGACTCGGGTGGCTTCTTTGGTTGGCCGACCAGGTGAAACATCAGAAGCGTAAAGGCCTCGTGGCGGGCCAGTTCCTGCAGAGCTGTGGTACAGGTGACCGAAACAACCGTAGAACTCATCATGAAACTACCTGAGAGGTGAAACTCTGTCATGCCCGCAAAATAGCTCATCCTCAAGGACGAGCGCTGAATACGCCAGTTTGGTCAAAGTCGTGGTCGGAGGTCAGATGCTATGAAGACTGATGGGGGAAACACATCCAGGTCTTGAATGAGGTCGTTGGGCCAGACATCAAGTCGATGAGAAGTAGGTAGTGATGATTTGGAAGGATACCCGATGGGAAGGCTGGTCGAAAGTGGAGAGTAATAAGATTTGAGGGTAAGATAACAGTGGGCTCGAGAGATGTGGGAAAAGATGAGTCGGGAGATAAGAGATCGGACAGGCGGGCGGGGATCTCTATGAAACGGTGGGGAGAAGAAAAAACATGTGGCGATGTGTGAAAGGTTGGCAAGGCGCCAAGTGGAGCCTCTGTCACAGATATGTCGGAAGGCGAGCGGATGAGAGGGCCACTGGTGGGAATCGAAGGATGGGGGGAATTATGGGGGTGCGTTTCGCGGTCGGCTGCGGGAGAACGATGGGGGTGTCGAAAATGAGGATGTGGCAGTGATTCTAATGGTCAAAGACCCACTGTGGGGTGGCGGTGGGATGGATAGAGGAGGCTCGTCGGGAAGCAAAGTGGCGGGCCGGAGTTGTAAGGGGCATGTGGAAGAAGTCGATGACGCATCTAAAGCGCCATGGCGAGGAGAGTATCCAGGGCAGCTTCAACTCGATCACAACAAGCATGCACAGAGTCCGGAAGGAAAGCCATGGTGGAAAAAAGGGTGAGGGCAGCCATAATGCGGCAATAGGCACATGAGGGTTGTCGGAATGTTGCAGGCGTCGTTGAAGGGCTGCCGGATTGCTGCAGGAGCCGCAAAAGGGTTGCCTGATTGCTGCAGGAGCCGCGGAAGGGTTGTCGGGCTGTGGCCGGAGCTGAGGGAGGGTTGCAAGGGTGACGAGCGGACACTGGAAGGTTGCAGAAGCCACAGGAGGGCGGCATGTATGTTGCAGGAGTGCTGGAAGGCTGAGGGAAGTGCGACCGGGCACAGCGAGAGATGAAGAAGGGCTAGCGGGAGGCACAGGAAGTTCAAGGCTCGCTGGAATTGTTGGAATATGTGGATTCACCAGACTCAGGGTCGTTTGAAGCAACCGCTGGAATCAACTGGAGAAGAAGAGCAGATGGCTGGAATCGTCGGTCGTTGAAATCACTGGAATCGTCGGTCGCTGGAATCAACAGACTTGGACGCAATAGAAGATGCGTCGCCGAGCAATAGAAGATGCGTCGCCGAGCGCTGAAATCTTCCATCGGCTTGCCCTCAATCCGTGATCCCCCATCTAACCCCAAACCCTCTATTCTTCAGCCCCTCCCTTTTACATGCTTTTTATCCTATTTCTAAGATCAACTTATTTACTATTTTCTTTCTATATTAAAGCATATATATATGGTGTTTCACTTGTTTACATCTAAGACATTTTTTGTGGCTTTAATCACATTAACATTTCAGGGTTCAACTCTACTCTACGGCAGGGAAATATCACGCACCATGAGTATATTCAGGTTTTAGCAATTTGTCATCCATTCTATAGGTAAACTATTATTTTCTAAGCATGGTTTGTTGAAGCATTTAAAATTTTCAGGTTGGGAAAGGTAGGGACGTTGGGTTGAATCAGATTGCATTGTTTGAAGGAAAGGTGGCTGGTGGAAATGGAGAACAAATTTTAAGTAGAGATGTCTACCGTCTCGGTCAGCTTTTTGACTTCTTCAGAATGTTATCTTTCTACTTTACTACTGTTGGTTACTACGTATGCACAATGGTAGTGCTATCTTCTTCTCTTTATTTTTACATCCTACATTCCGTTCTGCTATTGAGCTTTTTCTAATCTTAAGTTTGTTCCTGCATTCAGATGACTGTTCTAACTGTCTACATCTTCTTATATGGACGAGTTTACCTTGTAAGTTCATTATACTGTCCTTTCCATTCAAGTACTCTAACAAAATTAAACCTAATTGTTAACATACTTAGAAAAGCTTTATTCCTGAGTGTGAGTGCAACAAGGCTCCTGTCGAGTGAGAGGACTGAGGGTCTCAGTGTTGATAATGGCTATCCCTCTTATATCTTTTAGGGCTTTCTTTTTTGTCTTTGCATATAAAGCCTCATTCTTTCAAGTTGGTCACATGGGTTAATATCCCCTTATGTGAATGTTATCTGCCCCAATATTCTCTTAAATTCTTGAGTATGAAAGATTACCTTGAGCAAATTGATTTTTAACATGCCCCGTGAGCTAATCTCATAGATGTCAAGGAGACAATACTTGCTCCCGTGTAAAAAAAAATTCCGGTAATGCCTTAATAAATATTTACATCAATTGTTCTTAAGAAGAAACAAGAGATAATTTTAACTTGCTCTTTCTTTCAGAAAATGGCAATCAACTTCAGTCTGTTTTGTCGGTCCATGAAATATCTAATTAGAAGTTATATGAATGACATATTGGTTATCATGATATTGGGGCATAAGTCCCTTCGCAAAAACCACTTACAAAAGTAAAAACGGAATGATCTTATGTGCTCTTACAAAAGTAATTTTTTGTTGGGAGATGAAAATCTCCTCCTACACAAGCCACTTCCATACCCAGAAAACAACAAAGCAATCCACAATCCTTAATGATATCAGAATCAGATGCTTTCTACTGACAGTTCCCCTCTTTTTTATTGGAATATAGGCTAGTATCATTCATTATAATTGGAATATTACTTTCTACTGACAGTTCCCCTCTTTTTTGCTTATAAAGTCTTGTTCTTTTTAGATGGATCTCATAGGTTAAAATCTGTGCATGAATAATATTTGACCCTATGGCCTCTTGACTGCTTAAATATAAATAAATTAGCTTGAGTCACTTAATTTATAACACTAACAACATAAAACTTGTAGAAGATCATTCTGTAAATAACATCATCATAGTAACTGATTTTTGTATGATTTGCTTTAAGCCTAATCATAGTTGTCGTGTTTATGGTTTTTTTACTTTGCTTGGGTATTTCTAGGCGCTCTCTGGGCTTGATTCAGCTATCTCCCTCAAAGCTAAGTTGTTGGGAAACACTGCACTTGATGCTGCTTTAAATGCTCAATTCTTAGTTCAAATTGGTATTTTCACTGCCGTTCCAATGGTAATGGGCTTCATTTTGGAGTTGGGACTACTAAAGGTTAGATATTTTTTACTTTCACTGTAAGAAAACTGTTCTCTATATCATTTTTCCATGTACAATTGAATTGTTAATAATTTTTCTTTTTATCTCTGATATCCATTCACTTAAGTTTTAGTCTGTGCTAACAGCCCATTGATGATTAATTAGCCATTTGCCTATCTTAATACATCTTTTTCTTCTCCTTCGTTTCCTTTTTAACTTAGACAAAGGAGGATGGAGAGAAGAGAGGGCAACAGTTGGTGAGTACACTATCCACCGTGACACCTACAATTTTTTAGTAGTAGGAACTGTAATCCTTCGTGAGTTGTTATGTGTAGTAATCAATCGACCTATTTTTAATTAATCGAATATTTATTCTATTTTTGTAATTAATCAAATATTAAATGGGGGAGGGGTAGACCAATAAAGACTTGGAATGAGACTATAAGGAAATACATGATGTACTTAGGCATTAGTGAGATTATGACTAAAGATAGGGCACAATGGCGACAAAGGATCCATATAGCCGACCCCACTATAGTGGGATAAAGGCTTGAGTGTTGTTGTTGTAATTAATCGAATATTTATTCTTCGACAAAGTGGCTCTTCCATATTAATACCTATACTATATATAAGGGAAGCCCCTGGTAAAAAAACATTGGGGATTCACTTAGGAATTTTTACTTTTTTTTTTCCTTTTAACCAAGAAAGAAGGGGAAGTTGAGAGAGGAGAGAATAATATGATGGAATTGTAATACTTCAGTCACTCCCTTTCGTTGAAGTTAAAAAAAATCAATAACTGAGTTTAGTTTATTATTAAAAATATGGACTCAACATATAAGTGAGTATTTTCGCAGCTAATCAAAAATTTCTTGTACATGAAGATGGTAGTTCCACTTTGATCGGCTTAACAAGGATTTATTAATTATTTTATTAATATTTATAAGTGATAAAATTATGCACTTTTAATCTTGACGAGAATTGATAATTTAACCAATATTTTCTATAACATATATTTTTTATTATATTCACAATGTTATACATGTATCTTTTCACGAGCGGCGTACTGTCGCTGGATTTTTCGTTTCATCCATGGGGAAGCGCAAGCACCTTCTTTAGTATCATTAATGGTGTAACACCTTCATAGTCTACATGTCATGGCAAAAGTCCGGCCAAAACTCAAGCCTTCATAAGAGACTAACATCCAAAATAAATAAATATTTTCTAAGCTAAACATTCATGCAGTCTAAGACAAAATAGGACAAAAACGTGTGGATAATCCAAGCATTGAACTAAGTACAGAGCCAAACTTAAGTGTTTATTTAACTGAAGTAGTCTAATGACTTATTACATTTCTTCCAAAAAAAACTAACTGCCCATATGGCCCGAATTGAAAGTAAACTAATGAAATCTAACTGAACATGTCCACAACAGATACTATTTCCTGAATCAACACTTCATACATCTTTTCTTGTGTCAAATATCATCACAATAAAGTTGTATCAAATAATCATGACAATAAAGAAGGATCATTCAAACGACTTAGTGAAACTACCTACCCTCAAGCATCCTATGCTTTTAAGGAAGGATATCAATATGCTTGAATACATGCAAGTTGGTATCTAATCTTAAAATAGCGTTATTTGACAGTTGAAGTTGAATATGCAAGAATATAGGGCATATCTATAAACTGCTGGAAATGCATAGACATCAACTCTATCATACCACTGAATTCTCAACTAATATGTGGACCATGAGAACCATCTGGCATGAAGTGTTGTAGGGAGGGATTGACTTGGTTCTAGAAAATAAATTTTAAAGAGGACTTGTATACTCATTTTTCTTCAAAACCTAAAACTGGCTTGTCAAACTAGTCATATGATCTCTCTAATTTCGAATAAACAGTTCTAAATAAAAAGGGGCTTAACTTATTTTGCAAGCTAAATTTAATAAATATAAAAATGGATGTTACAAAAGTTTGAGATTTGATTTTTAAAGTATCTTAGATTGATTATTCAAAAGAATGAGGATATGAATGTGGATACTAACTCTAAAGTTAGGTTAAGGTTGGGTTGTTAAAATGGAGAAGTTTCTTGGGAGTAATGTGGTAAGAGGATACCTTGGAGATTTAAAGGTAATTTTGTAAAAAACAGGTGTTATGTTGTTGAAAATATTGTATGAATCCAATTGTTGAGCAGTAAATTCATTGATATCTAAGTTGAGTTTGGTAGAAAAGAAAATATTAAGATGGATCTGGGGAAATTTGAAGAGATAGATTAAGAAAAATGATTATATGATGGGAAATAGACATGCATTGTTTAAGCATGTACACCGTATGATAAAAAATATACCAGTAAGACGAGTTGATGGCATTAGTGTTGAAGGATTAGATAGGGGAAGGGGTAGACTAAGTTAACATGGAAAAAGATTGTTAGAGTTGATTTATGTAGTTTAGATTTCACACCTTGAGAAACACTTGACGTGAATGGAGGAAAATTCTGGTTCATAAATCCAACCTCAAATAATTTGGATAAGTTTTTTGATGATGATGATGACCCTGAGTCTTCCTGCTCTAGCAAGCCAATGACTTAACTTCACATTTCAACTGCCAAGAATTTCTTTCCCGTATATCTATTATGGTCTTCAGATTGCGAGTGAGTGTGCGGTCTTGAAAGAGAGAATTCTCGGAGAGGATTGTTTCGACCCATCCTTGTCCTAGCCTTTCCAATGGAGGAAGATACAACAAAAGCCAAACTTGACCGAGAGAGGAGGGTAGGGAGTCTTGCTCAACCCTAGCCCTATTTTGAGAGGGATAAGTTCAAAAATATTTTCATTATGCCCCTCACCTGGGCTACATGCTGTGTGAATAAATTAAAGTGCGCAAAAAGATAAAAATGCTAGAAATAAAGGTAAAAAAGAAAAGGCGTGCCGTTTGCGGTCTCACATCGTCACCCCCTACGGAGCCCACAACATTACCTCCCCAGTGCATATCAAGCTTGTCTTCAAGCCTGGGGTGCAGGGTTCTCATCATCCGAGCATCCTTGTTATTGTCTAGGGGAATGTCAACTTCTAGCCAAAAACAATGTTTGCACCTGTGTCTGACTGTCTATGGGTCATCACAGTTGAAACAAAATCCTTTTTTGTCATTAAGCTATCTTCACTTGTGACAAGCGTTTGATGGCTGGAGGGCCGATGAATTCCTTGCACTTGCTCAATCCTTTTGGCGGTTGCTCATCGATGCTTGGCTTCTGGTCGATGTTGTGCTGCCATTGGGGCTTGCTTATTTGGGTTGATTCAAAACCGTTTGCGGCATATGAGTTGCATTCAACAATGCTCACTTTGATCGGTGTGCTGGAAAAGGTACTGGGATGAGGAGGGGTGTCCTCCCGTCGAATACAACTGGAGTCGAACTCGACCGAGAGAGGAGAGCCTTGATTAACCCTAGCCCTAGCTTGAGAAGAAGGGAGGAGGAAGAGTTGATTAAAAGGAGAGATTTAGGATTTCCTTCATGCTACTATCAAGGCCCCACTCACTCATATATATAGTGAGAGGGACAAGTTCCAAAATATTTCCATTATGCCCCTCAACCGGGCGCCATGCTATGTGAGTAAATTAAGGTGAAAATGCGAGAAATAAAAATACAATACAAAAAAGTGAAAAGTGAGATCATCCACGGTTGCCTGTAGTCACCCCTGACGTGGGCCCATAACAATATCACTCAAGCATGATATACTTAAGAGTCCACTCCAAAAGCAACTCTTAGCTGGAATGCAAGAGATGGGGGCTTCATGAGCATTAAGATTTCTGAATTCACTAAGGTGGTTCAAGGCTGATATGATCTCTCCCTCTCCTTTCAAAGCATGTATGTGTGGTTATATTAAGTCATGATTTTGAGGATTTGACAGGAAAAAATGGCATCAACAATTTGATATTTACGTAGTTATGGTCTAGATCTTGCATAGGTTGCTTAAGACTATTGTAGAGTCTGTTTTAATATACAATTTGGAATAGAAAAGAGGGAATATTAGTAGCTAGAGAGAAACTGTTCTCTAAGTCCAAAACTCATATAAACTAAGAAATTTCTATTGAATTTATCTTCTTTAGTTTTCCTGCTAAAAGCTATATACTTCAAGACATAATTGAAGTTTTGCCCTCAAGCTAGTTGACTTATTGAATTTCTTTTCTTGCAGGCTGTGTTTAGTTTTGTCATCATGCAACTTCAGTTATGTTCAGTTTTCTTTACGTTTTCTCTTGGAACCAAAACACACTATTTTGGCCGAACAATTCTTCACGGGGGTGCCAAAGTATGCAACTACAGTTAATTCATGTACTAATATGGGTTTCTAGAACTATTGGTTTATTAATTCACTTATCCACAGTATCGAGCAACCGGAAGAGGTTTCGTTGTACGTCACATCAAATTTGCTGAGAATTATAGGCTTTACTCGCGAAGCCATTTTGTCAAGGCGTGAGTAATTCTGAAATTGATTGATTCGTTATTATATTGCTTTCTTTTAAATTTTGTGACTTGTCCTTTTTAACTTAAAGTCTATCTCGCAGGCTTGAGGTTGCTTTGCTTCTTATTGTTTATATAGCATATGGTTACACAGACGGTGGTGCATCTTCGTTCATACTCCTCACTGTCAGCAGCTGGTTCCTTGTTCTTTCATGGCTCTTTGCCCCATATATATTCAATCCTTCTGGCTTTGAATGGCAAAAGTATGATCCGGCATGTTTTTAAGTTCTTTCATCTAGATTTTCAATTGGTCATTAGTTTCACTGCCTTTTCTTGTCACAAACCTTGTCTCTATTTAATTCGTTCCGTGGTTTAACTGTTTCTTGGCTGATTTAACAGGACTGTTGTGGATTTTGATGATTGGACAAGCTGGCTTCTATATAAAGGTGGAGTTGGTGTGAAAGGGGAATACAGTTGGGAATCTTGGTGGGATGAAGAACAGGCATGTCACAATGTTAACCAGATCATGATTAACTCTCTAATATTTTTTAACTTTCTTTCAACCTTTTAAAATTATGCATGATAGACTCCACATAGTTGGGATAAGTCCAATGATAATAGTGATGTCATGTCTTGGTAGATACCTTTTAAAGAATGTTTTTTGGTAGTTGATATGGAATAGATACGATTGCATAATACTACCATATCACTATCTCAAATTATATTGGAAACATGGTGCAGACCACTATTTAGAACTATTAGTATATTTAGGTTTATAGCTTAGCATGGAGATTAAGGTTTTCAGGGGGGGAATGAATTATATGTAAGGTGAGAGATGATCCATGACAGATTTGGGCTTGCAGCTACTGGATAGAGAGAGAATATTGGAATTATTAGTAATTGGATTATTACATATCAAAGCTAAGGACTCAATCCTAGGTGCATGCTCTTTATAGGGAACTCTAGGAAATAAAGTAATAAAAATAATCTCCTGTTATCCTCTTTGATTGGTTGTTGAATATTGTTATCAGTAGGTTGAGCTTAGAACTCTTCTGATATGTAGTGAGTCTGTAATTAGGGTCAAGGTGATCCACCACCCATTTATATTTGGACATTTATGGCTTTTGTTAGATATACGGTAACAAATAATGTGGGATCATTCTGCGATATTAATAATGCCCCAATCAACAACCCTCTCGTTCTTCGACTAATACGAAATAATCTCCTGTTATCCTCTTTGATTGGTTGTTGAATATTGTTATCAGTAGGTTGTGCTGAGAACCTTTCTGATATGTAGTGAGTCTATAATTAGGGTCAAGGTGATCCGCCACCCATTTCTATTTGGACATTTATGGCTTTTGTTAGATATACGATGACAAATAATGTGAGACTATTCTGCGATATTAATAAAACCCCAATCAACAACCCTCTTGTTCTTTGACTACACGCTGTTTTGGGTGTCTTGGATCCACATTGGATAGTTCAGGGGGGCTCGCCTATCGTCGACGCACTGAATAGTTCTATTTATCGCATTGTTGCATTTTTATTATGTCGCACACTTTTCTTTGGTGTTAGCTCCCTTGTTTTATGACCCAAGTGACGGGCTTCAACCTATTTGGTTGGATGGGTTTATGTTTTGGAGTAATCAGAAATTATTATCTCAATCTCTCTCTCTCATCTTTTCCCTCTTTCTCCGTCTCTCTCTCTAACCCTTCTATTCCCCACGGTTCTGCCCTAACTCGTTCCGCCTAGGGGAAGCCCACAACCGCGGGATTCAGAAAAATAGTGCCCGCCTCCCTCATCGCGATAGCGCTCGCTGCTCCTCACGGGAGTTTGTGAGCCTCTCCTCTTCTCCGTTCTTCTTCCTCGCAGCCATTGCTCCACCGGGATCTAGGAAGGGAGACTCCAATCCCTCGAGGGACTTCTCCCTCACTCGCCGACGTCGTCGACGACGGTACCTTCCCGCCTCTTCCGTTGTCGCCGCGACCGACCGCAGCCCCGACGCCGGAACCAGATGATTTTCACGCCTCTACCCATCCAGACAACCTCTTCTGCAGCGCCTCGGGCCTCTTGCCTCTTCCTCCCACTCTTCCACCGTTGCATGCCACCATGGACGAAGGCGGTATGACCATGACCAAATTGATGGATATGTTCCAATCGATGGTGGTCTCCCTCCAAGGCCAGATCGACACTATCCAACATCCTCCACGCGGTTCGAGCTCTTCACACAGAATCCCCGACACCGGACGCCGCCCCGAGCATAGCTACCCTTGCTCTGAAGGTAGCGGCGTCACTTGCTATGTGAAAATGGATTTTTCTCATTTTCAAAGGTCGCGAGGACCACCTATCGTGGATTAACCACTGCGAGCTTTTCTTCAACAACCAATGGACGTCGTTGGAAGATCGCACATGCTAAGGGCCTCAGACAGACATGCACATATAAGATACAAGAGGGAAAAGCGAGCATGGAGTCGCGGGAAGAGAATAGAATTGATAAGCCATCCAGGATGATGGACAGAGAACCAGAGGAGAGTGAGGCTGCATCCGGTGAGTGAAAGACTTGAAAGTCTGATGAAGACAAGGGTCAGTGTCTAAAGGACCTGCCTGGGCCCTAGGAAGAAAAATGAGGTCTAGGGAGGCATGAGGCAACAAAAAACTGCAGCTTACAAGCCTGCACCTAAAGGGATCATTGAAATAGGAGCATATGACCAACCAATAGGTTGTAGTAATCTATCTTGTACGGATACTTAAAAATGTTCTGCGTATCGGCTCGAACGCGTATCGGATACGGGAAACGTCCGGAAATGCTCGGAAACGCGTTTTCGATACTCTAGGATACGTTTTTCAATTATTAAAAATAAATAAATAGGAATCGCGTATCCCGTTTGGCGGGATGCGCGATTCCGCCCGCTCGCCTCTTTTACTTAGGTTTAGGCTACTCGCTCCTATTCTTCTTACGCTCGCCGCTCGCTCGCTGCTATTCTTCTGCCGCTCCTTCTACCGCTGCTATTCTTCTGCCGCTCCTGCTGCTCCCCGCCGCGCGCTGCTCCTTCTTCTGCCGCTCTTGCTATTCTTCTACTCGCCGGTAACTTCTTCTTCTTCTTCTTCTACAACTTCTTCTTCTTCTACAGCAACTTCTTCTTCTTCTATAGCAACTTCTTCTTCTTCTTCTTCTTCTTCTACAGCAACTTCTTCTTTCTCTTCTACAGCAACTTCTTCTTCTACAGCAAATTCTTCTTCTTCTTCTACAGCAACTTCTTTTTCTACAACAACTTCTTCTTCTTCTTCTTTTGCTGCTGCATTGCTGTGATATTTAGGTCTTCTGTATTGCTGTATTTCTTCTTCTGTGTTGCTGTGATTTAGGTGTATTGCTGTGATTTAGGTGTTGATTTAGGCTTATTGCTGTGATTTAGGTGTATTGTTGTGATTTAGGTGTATTGCTGTGATTTAGGTGTATTTCTTCTTCATGTTTTCTGTTTCTCAATCTCCATGCATTTTGGTTTGACAGATGCATATACAAACATTGAGAGGAAGAATCCTGGAGACTATTCTGAGCCTCAGATTTTTCATATTTCAGTACGGAATTGTGTACAAATTGAACCTCACCGGAAATGATACCTCACTCGCTGTAAGTTAAATTTTCTCTTTACCTTTCGGCGAGTTTGATGATTCTTGTAACTCGGAAAATGTTTATTTTTTCATGTTTCAAAAGTTTGCAGTGTCCTATAAGTAGTATGAGCCCATTGGAAGTGAATTAAGATTAATTCATATTATCATAGAATTTGGATTATTTTAGGATGAGATTAATGTAACCCTTAGAAACAATAATAAACTGGATTAGGCCCCATTCGGTTGTATGAAATTGAGGTTCAATTCCGACAAAATGGACCTCCAATTCTAATTCCAGGCCTCAATTCCGTCCAAACAAATGTACCCTTATTGATTTATGTGCTTTGCAGAAAAAGTAGGTTGTAAAATTTGGCCAACATATTTTCTTCCAGCTGTTATACTACTACTTGGCTTTACATTTCTGCTTATACCTCCTGCCTAAATTATATATCTGAAAATTTTGCACAAAAAAAAAATTACTACCTTCATGACCTAACATGTAAAAAATATCTAAATTTATTAAATACTATTATTTGATTGTGTGTCCAGGTATATGGCTTCTCTTGGGTTGTGCTATTTGGCTTTGTATTGATCTTCAAGGTTATAATGACATCACAGTTTTATCTACTAATATAGTTCTTGAATGGATTTAGGTTTGATGTTTTCTTCTTACTAGCTTGGTAACTGTTCTCGGCATTTTGGCAGGTTTTCACATTCAGTATAAAGAAGTCGTCCAATTACCAGCTTCTGATACGTTTCGTGCAAGGTGTTACGGCCATTGGACTTATTGTGGCGCTTATTTTAATTGTTGCGTTCACCGACTTATCAGTCACCGATCTTTTTGCGAGCGTGTTGGCATTTGTACCAACTGGATGGGCAATCTTATCTGTAAGTTTTTTTTTATAAGCACCGTGATTTTTGAATCTTTATTTATTAAGTCAACGCACGCACAGCTATGCACGGGATCCCCCGTGCGCAATGTGCGGCGGCGGCGGTGTTTGACCAGTGACGACCAAATACGTACACATAGTTACAAGGACCTCTCCATCCGAGTTTACATTGTTAATTCTGGTACTATAAACCTCCTCTTGTGAGGGGTGCGCTCATAATATATGCTAGTTGAGCTGGGGCTTCTTATTCAGAGGGAGGTTTTTGTAATTTCAAAAAGTAAATGGGAGATATCTATGTGTGAACACACGCGCGCACACACAGCTGTCTACTTGAAGCGATTTTCTTGTCATTTCAACTTACTATCGTCGCATTCTCAGCTTGCAATCGCATGGAGAGGGCTGGTGAGGAGCCTGGGTTTGTGGGACTCGGTGCGAGAAATTTCTCGGATGTATGACGCCGGGATGGGCATTCTGATTTTCGCTCCCATTGCGTTCCTCTCGTGGTTCCCGTTCATCTCAACTTTCCAGTCGCGCCTCCTTTTCAACCAGGCTTTCAGCCGAGGACTGGAGATCTCCCTCATCCTAGCAGGCAACAAAGCTAATGTTCAAGCCTAGCCTGCATTTGTCAGTTTAAAACCATAATGGAAAGTTTAATCTGCTTGCTTACGATGTTTTTGCGTAGTAAGCAAGCAGATTACGATGTTTTTGCTTACTATGTTTTTGCTCCCTTTCTTTTTTGTGCTCTAGGGTTGCTATTTCTGCAGATCCTTCTGCTTAGTTGATTGGGATTTGTTTTACCCTCTTTTGTTAGTAAAGTTGCATATTTCTAAGGAGGAGAGATGACGAAGGAGAAGGCTGGTATTTTCGTCGGGTTTCTATAATGAGATCTTACCTCGATTTCTACGGGTCGGAGAAGCGGGCAAGAATTGTTAATGATTTTGTCGGAGAGCGAAATAAATGTGGCTGCTTGGTATATAATGATGATGAATAAGATGCTTTTTTTCATTATGGTTAAAGGAATATTCTCTATGGTTGACCCGACAACCCCGCACTGATTGAGTTGACCAAGATGGTCGAAAAAAATCTTGTATTTCAGAAATTCATTAGGTGATATTTCTTTAGTTTAATAAAGATTTTATAGATTGATCCATAGATAAACTTTTTCCTTGAAAGATATACTATAATATTTATAGTTTCAATTTTTGTGGCCGCCTGCAAAAATGCAGGCTAAGGTTTGCCTACATTTCACTCTTGTGGTGGGACCCTTTCCCGGACCATCGTTCTGCAGGGATGCTTTGTGCACTGGGGTACCCTAGTAAAAAAATTTATAGGTTGATCCATAGATAAACTTTTTTCCTTTAAAGATTTTCTATAAAACATGAATTAAATGCACATGAAATTGGGAATATTTACTGAATTGCCATGGTTGGCCGTCTTGATGATTGGGCATATAATGTTTTTGCTCTATAATTTTTAAATTCACTGATTCAGATAATCATAATAGGCCTAATAAAAATTAGTGATACATTCAAATATTCTAAATTGTCCAAGACTTTATAAAAATTAGTGATACATTCAAATTTTCTGCATTATATTTGAGAAAAAAATACCTTCAGTTTTGGACCGGGCTCAGACTTTTATGGGTCAGACCAAGCATTTTGATAGGCCAAGACTTTATGGGCCATGCCCAGCATTTTGATAGTTCATGCCAGCACTTTATTGGCCAGGCCCAGCATTTTTGATAGGGCAGGCTTTTAATGGGCCAGGAACAGATCTTAATTAGGCCTTAGCATCCCTTTAATGGGCCGGTAACAAGCCTTCAATGGGCCAGTAGCAGGCCTTCAATGGGCCGAAAACGGGCCTTTGATGGGCCGGTAACAGGCCTTTGATGGGCCAGATGCAGGCCTTTAATGGGCTGGATACAGGCCTTCGCTGGGCTGGAAACAGGCCTTTAATTGGCCATGTCTACGTCGGAAACAGCCCTAATGTGGGCCTTTAATGGGCCTTATCCGGAACTTTGATGGGCCTGATAAATGGCTACTCATTTCACCTAGGGGTGTTGTGCATCCCTTATTTGTAGGGCTACCCCACGACCCGATGGTTACATGGTATGAAAGAAAGAAGGGCGATAACAGATAGATTAGCGAAAAAGAAAGAAATAATGAAAAATGATTTCTGTAATTAAGTTTTTATTGAGAACATTGTTGTGATAACTAAATATTTAGTAATGAAAGGAGAAACCAAAGAAATGAGCAGCAAAACAGAAAACATTTGCCTCCTGATGCTAGCAGCAGAATTTGTTTAAAAAAACCTGCAAACTTCGCCATTTACAAACTTACCATTTTACCCTTTGGTTTGCTCTATACTGGCATCGAAAACAAGGGCTAGTTAGTAAATTGCATAATCATCGGAAACACCCGTGATGATTTCTCGAGAAAGCGCATTGCTACTCACACTTTGACTGGAGTAATGTCACTTTGTCCGAAAAATTACTAACAGCAGTCGACAAAATTTACCATATTACCCTTGATTTACTGTATAATGGCGTCAAAATCTAAGGGTAAATTGATAAATTACGTGATTTTCGGACAAGGCACATTGCTACTCAGAAATGAACTATCAACAATTACAGAAGAAAAAGAAACAAATATGTGATGTTCCAGGAAAGAACAAAGCATGTGAATCTGGAGGACCGGAAATTTTGATCTTGATGACCATTTTCGCTCTGGCTCGGCCGTCTACTCGTGCAGACTAACACGATTATTATCTACGGTTTTTGGTTATTTTGAGCTCCGGATGGACTCGGGAGATTGCGAGACCCCATGCTTGCGGTTCGCAGGAGTCGGCGGAATTCCGACAGGCTGATCTTCCCGTCCTTATCGATGTCGGCCTCTTCCAACAGCGGGTCAATAGATCCTTTGAGCCCAGTATGCTGCAGAGATGCATAAGTAAATGAGGTCAATTATCAAATCGTATTTATATTTCTTAAAATAATTCGCATATAAAAATAAATAGTGTATAAATACTATATTAAAAAGAAATACTGCGGCCTACGAATAGCCCGAAATAAAAATTCATTGAAAAAATCTACACCGTCAATTATGGTGTGATAAATAGGGACCGCTCGATCAAAACTCCCACCTCCCTCATTCTCTCTCCTCATTCCATATTCTAGACAAGGAAAAAAATGGTACTGTCGCGCGGGGCACGGGGGACCCCCGTGCACTGTCACTCGTATATATATATATATATATATATATATATATATATATATATATATATATATAGAGAGAGAGAGAGAGAGAGAGAGAGATATTAAAAGAAAAACTTTTTTTGAGATGTTCATGGTCCTCATATAAGACCATCAAACAAATCTTGGTCATTCAATCTCAAGTATTATTAATTTGTGTTTTGTTACTTTCAAAATGTGTTATCCTCTTAATTTCTTTTAAAATTTATATTTGGCTAAAAAAAATTCACAAAGATGGTGTGCTGTACTGTCCGCTGGGGCACGGAGGAACCTCGTGCATGACTGTCGGAGCCAGTGTACTGTCGCGGCCGCGCAGGGTGCCCCCATGCACTGTCACTCGTGTGTGTATATATCCTAATAAATTTTAAAATATACATTATTTATATATATATATACACACAGCCCATGCAGCCCACTGCTTTGGCCTGCCCGTGTTCCTGAACAGAAACGGGCACCGTTTTTTGGGTCTGACCGCCCAGATCAGCGGTTTTATCCCGGGTTTCAATTGGAGGGGGTTTATAAGCATGTCCAAACTGGCTAGCCCGCCGGTTCGTGGTCGGGCAGGCCAGTCCTTAAATTTTTGAGATTATATAAGATTCAAGAGTATGGTTATGAAGCATATAGAAGAGAAGATACCATTCTGAGTTCCTCAGGAGTAATAAATCCATCTCTGTCCACATCAAATCTTTCAAAGGCGGCTTTAGAGCGCATATTCCATCTCTCAGAGTCGTGTTCCTGCAGCTGATGCACGTGCAAAGCTGCTGCGACAAATTCGGTAAAATCCACAAGTCCATCTGTATTACTGTCAATCTGTTCAAAAATTATACCCTTCTTAGAAAGAAATTTCATATGAAATATGATCAGATGAGAGAAAGATACCAGCTTGAAATTAGAAATTATCTTGTTAGAATCCGAGCATCTAATTTATAATCAATTGGTTGTAAGTAGAGGGGGGTCAGCATCTATATTTAAGTGCAAGGCTGCACTAGTTCCTGGTGTGGGATTATAGGCTCTGTTTGGGACGGTGGTGGCAGTGGGAGTTGTTCTAGTCTCACCGTCACTGCTGTTTTGGAGGCGTTTGGTTTCACAGTGGTAGGAAAAGTGTTTGTGTCAAAATGGTGTTTTCAGAACTTTTCGGAATGCAGTAAACCTTCCCACTTCCAGACAAAACTAAAAGGAGCTTTCCGCATTTTTCATGCTTCTGTTCTCATAGGTCCACGTATCCTTTACATTCCTACTACTTTTCTGATAGCTCTAATCCACCACTAGTTTCCCAACATTGCTTTTCGTACCGCCAAAGCCATCCCAAACAGAACCTATATTCTCAACAAGCTCCCACATGGTGTAGAGTAAACTTTTTTTATATGGCACGAGAGTGGGCTTTTGGGTTTATCTTGTACTGATATCATGTTGAAACCTAAGCATCACGTCTAAAACCAATTGGTTGTAAGTGAAACAAAATGGTATGAGTTTCTCAAGAATGAATCAATCAAAAACATGGAGAATGCCAACTTACAGCTTGAAGAATCTCTAAAACGCGTGAATCTTTCATTCTCCATGGTAGATCTTTTGCAAGAGCCTGCGCAAAGGTTAGCAGAGCTTAGGGAGTGGGGAAGTTAAAAAAAAGAATAATTATGAAAAATCCCCTCTAACTTTGCATTGTGAACATGTATAAACTATACTGTATTTTTGTACATGTATGTTAATTGTTAACAATGTAAACTTAGATGAGAGGTTTGGGTAATTTTGAAAGATGGAGGGGAGGTCCCTGCCATTATACAAAGATAGAGAGGGAGCCCCGGTAAATGACCCGAAAAAATATGCATGTAGGATATCTGTAATACACAGAGTTGCTTTATTTTAATTTTTTAGAAAAATATGCAATAAAATAAGCTAAGAAATATCGTAGCCACAAGTCCCAATACTCGAGTACATGCAACATATTCAAACGGCTCAAATGACTACGAGACCATACGATGAATCAATTCCTAATCCACAAAGATAAAAGTTTCTCGAAGTTTATAGTGAAGACATCTAAAAGATACTGTAGAATTATGGTTTTGTTTGTTTCGGTGTTTTAACTCCATTCTAGCGCTACCGGAGAAACTAGTGTGTTTGGTAAACCTCCATTTTGGAGCTCCGGTGCGGTGGGAAAGGCTATAGACTTCATTTTGAGCTTCATTTCTCATCGGAGCTATATTTTTCACTTGAGCCACTGGCACTACTCTCCCAAATGGAGCCTAAGAGAGCAAAGAGAAATATCATTTTTTTAAAGCTATAGACTTCATTTTGAGCCACAAGGCTTACTTGTCTCATTTCTTCAAGACTAATTGCACCATTTTTATCAACATCAATTGCATCAAACTGGTCTCGAAGATCAGCTAATTCATCGTCATTCAGCGTGCTTGCTAGAGCCTGCTTAATTCATGGATCAAAACTCCTCAGAATCTAATGGCAAACAGAACTCGATGTATGCAATCATGGAGATAAACTTACCCTGAGGGCGAACTGCTTCAAACGACTGTATTTCACAAACTGGCGCATATTAGCTAAAACGGATATGTCCAAGGGGATCTCCTTCGCGTCTCCACCTTCTCTCACCCAAGGGTGTGCTGGGAAAGTAAGAAACCTGTCAGAATAACCCAGAAAGCTATTTTGCAGGGGAGATTTGAACCATTGATAGTAGAAAGTTACATGTGAACAAAATAAAAATTCAAATCAGAGCAGAATATAGTAGTTAGAAAATCTCAACAAAGATCTTCTGATATAAACTAATGAAAGCACTATCTTATAAACCCTAAACACGCCCTAAAGCATCAAAATTTCCAATTAGAAACGTACATAAAGCTTGAGCAGCTGTCAGTCTTGCACGAGGATCTTTTACTAGTAACTTCTGAACAAAATCTTTGGCACTGCTGCTTATGTTTGGCCAGGGCTTCCTCTTAAAGTCAGGTTTGTGTTTTTAAAACCTACAACAAAGATTATCGAAAAGAATCATCAATACTCATAATTAACAAAATAGAACATGCATGCAAGTTTCAAAGCATAACCCCAAACGATACAAAATAAAGATCAGTAGCAGGATTCAAACAAAATTCTAAGATACATACTCCATCTCCATCTTCAAGGTCATAAAAGTAGCAGATTATGAATGATAAACGGGAGAACAAGAAGGCAGAATTTTAGTAAAACATGGAAATTGAACAAGGTAGCATGCCAAATCAAGGCCAAGATTTCTGTGAGTATATGTTTTGGTGTTAAACAATGTAGAAAAGCATGGACATAATTGGATTGTGTGTAACTTAACCAGCTTCAAGAGAATTGCAAAACTAATACATATTAAAGTCAGATATTTGGTCAAAGCAGATGAGCTGTGATGCGATCAGATTGGTTAACAGAACTGGGCATTTGTGCAAAATCTGTCCTTTAACTAATTGTGAAAACTGAAGTTCAGTCCACCACACTAGCTGATTATTGCCAAGAACAGACACTATCAAGTCCTAACATCAGCTCAGTCAGTTATCAATCACAAAAACTCACTTCAATCAATAATGGATTTCCAAGATCAAAACTGCCCAAAACAGCCCAAACAGTATCTAAACAGCCCAAACAGAATCTAAATAGCCCAAACAGCATCTAAACAGCCCAAACAGCATCTAAAGAGCAATAAGGGAGTTCCCAAACAACATTACTTCAATAGAATTCTCAAGAACTCACTTAACTTGATTAAACCGAGTAAGAAACACAAGCAATGCATGAAAACTTCCACAAATTAACCAAAAAGAACAATAAATTTGTGGAAAGTAACCAGAGAGGAAGAACCAAGGATGGAGTGGGATACTTGCTCGCCGCGTCCACAGAGCAGAGGCTTGCACAGATGTCAAAGCAGCATTCTTCACCCATCCCTCAGGACTCTGGCAGAATAAGCAGTGATGTTCTGGCTTTTTTCTAAAAGCCCCTCCTACAAATTATTATTGCACAGCAAACGCTGAGAGGAATTTATATCTAAAAGTGAACTTATAACATAAAAATAGTTTTTAACATTTTATGAACCAAAAAAGACTGCTAGAAAGTGCTGATTTCATGCCCGGAATTGAGCACCTGTGCTCCGCTGCCCTGCTTTCTTGACCGAAACGTGCTGCTTCTGCTCCCTCCATGGTCACCCTACTCAACTTCGATGTCTTTGGCAAGTCTAGATGTATCAAGCTGCCTACAACATGTGTCTATCATCATCATGTCCATCATAAAATATGGGCTGGCTAAATCGTGACAACGCCAAAAAATGGTTAATTACGCATCAATAGGTGTCCAGCTACGTGAAGAGGGAGAGATTTGGTGTATGATGTGGGATCATCAAGAAAATTTAACTTTTATGTCACTTGAAAGTTGAAACTTCAGTATTTGCTTCAAGGATGTATAATCACATTTTTTCTCTTGTTTTGCCCATATGGTTAAAGTTGAACGCCTTTTTTTCAATCCCTCCTGATATATCAGAGGATCATGGTGTATTATGTTAATAGATTTTGCTAAAAGGGGAAACCTAGCTTGCTGGGCAGCTAGGCGCTGAACTTCTTCCTGCCTTTTTATATTGTGCGCTGGCTTCTCTCTCCCATCAAAAACCCTTCCATCATCTACTCCCTTGGTAAAAAAACTCGTGTTCGACTTATCCCTCATGTTTGACTTATCCCTTGCATTCGACCTAATCTCTAGTGTGTGGGTTCTGTCTTCTCTCCCTCTGCCACCACCGACGAACTCCTCTCTCAAGCAGCCTCTGGCTTATCTTTCACTTTGCCATCAACAATATTGCTCTCTATCGTCTGCAATCTTCCTCTCAACCTCTATGTTCTCTATGTCTCTCTGCCTTCTTCTCTCTACTTCTCTGCAGAGGAATTGTCTTACGACGATGAATTCCTCGCATTTTTTCCTCTCTGCTTCTCTGCTTTGATGAATTGTGACTACTATTTACTTTAATGCTTTATTTTACTGGTTGGGGCTCCTCTAGTGGTGGCTCCTATGGATGTCTCATCTCTTCCTGTTTGCCCTAGATTGTTGTCGCCTGCCTATTTCTGAAAGTCTATTTGGCTACGTTCTTATTTCTTTCTGTCTTACATCATTATTTTGTCTTTGTAGTTGTTCCTATTTAGAATTTTTTTCTTTCAATAAATTGTTGCTGCTTGGGGTTTTCTATCTTTTGGATAGTCATTATTGTTTTATTGCATTGATTACTGTTCTGTTCCTTCGCTGTCCTAGTTTTGTAACTTAATTGTCTTGTTTTATTAGTTGTTATCCTATTACTATCTTATTTTGTTTCATATCGAAAGTTGTGTCTTCGCTACCTTGCTGATAAGTGGAATGGGAGGTAACAAAGATATATCAGGCTCAATATTAATGTTGGGTCTTCACCTTGTTGTCTTGTTAGTTGTTAGTCTGATACTGTTGGTTTATTTTATATCCAAAAAGTTGTGTTTTTGCTGCCTTAGTTTTGTTCCTTGCAATTGAGACCACCTCTTTAGCAATTCCTGCCACATTTTTTCAGCAAGTGTATGTTGGTTTTATTTTATAATCAATTATTATAATTCATGCTTCGTATTCTTAAATTTGTTAGCTGCCCTAACCTATAAAGCACGGATACATAAAAATGCCTCGTGTATCAGCTCAAACGCGTATCGAATACATGGAACACCCGGAAACGTGGGAACGTCAATTTTAAATTAAAATTAAAAAAGGCGGAATCGCGTATCCTGCGCGATTCACGCATTTAATCTGACGCGGGCCTGTCAAAAGAGGTTCTATCTTCCTAGTGAGTTGAGCCTTTGAAACTCGTGAAGATCAAACTAGCAATCAACTAGGCCAGCTGTAGTTATGCCCTTCCCTGTCCTGACAATCCAGTCAGAGACGAAGGGCATAACTTTCTATACCCTAAACCCGTGGGAGAGATAGATAGCCTGCCTCTTTAATTCCACCTTGATATACCCTAAACCCGTGGGATTAAGCAGAGTTCAACCTGGCGTCTGTTCGCTCTTTTATCAGTGATTCGCCGGCCACTAGATCTATGAAGAATCTCTCTAAAATCCGCTTTTTGATCAGTGATTCACCAGCCACTACATTCATTCAAGGGTGGCCCTCAGTCACGCTCGCTTTTTCGGGGAGAACCGCATTTCTTCAAAGGAAATGGCATGCACGAGCCTGAATTCCCTACTTAGCCATTTTCGAAGGTGGAAGAGTTCCAACTCAGCGTTGGGGGGGGGGGGGGGGGGGGGGGGGGGGGGGGGGGGGGGTTATGAACTGTAAGAAAAGTAGACGCCCCTGTAAAAAGTCTCGCTTAAAGAACCAGACCCGGCAAGATAGAATCTTCTGTGACTTCTTCAAAAGCAAAGACCTCGATACAGTCGTTCCCATTGCACGGTCTACTGCCGGATGGATGTTACATCGCTCAAGAAGAAGTCATGGAAAAGCAAAACCTCAGAATCACATCCTGTTCGTATTCATTTCAGAATCATTCTATATACGAGATATGAGATCAGAAGATTTTCTTTCTCATTATCTACGAGAAAGATGGAAAGATGATAGCTCAGAATCACATCATGTTCGCATTCGTTTCTTTCTCTATGAACTACGAAAGATGTCATCAACGCGAAGTCCATTTTTCGTCTGCGGCATATCTTTTCTTCTGCTATCTACCATGTGTAAGGCTACGAAGCAAAGCTTAGATTCCTGAATGAAGGACTTGATCAGGCCCCAACATCACGAGCATTCAAAATGAACACTAATTTAGGTTAAAGTTATCCTCGCGTCTGCACACTGAACGGCACTACTACAGCTCTTCTCCTTCTTTCGCGTCGCCCCTGCCTTTGCGCCGCCTCGTCCAGGCAGTCGCCAGCGTGGGATAGGGTGTTGGGCGCCATCGATGAGGAGACGGACGGCAGGGGCGACGACAGCACTAGAGAGGGGCTTCCGTCGGTGATGTCATCCGGCGGTAACGAGCGAAGGAGAGGGGAGAGGCACGGGAGAAGAGATAGAGAAAGAGGAAGAGGGGGAGGGAATTAGGGTTGAGAGAAAAGAAAGGGAGCAGCCCCACTTGATTCAATTGATCCAAAAGATGGTTCCTACCACAAAGGTGATCCCCTTTATAGGAGGGATCCACCCAAAACAACAAACAACAAAATCATAACATTAAAATAAAGATACAAGGCTCAAGGCCACTTGCCCACACCCCAATGCCTGACCCGCTCGGTCACCAACATCTCGCGGTGTCCGCCCCGGTTTGCACCCCCGCGCTCGTGTTGCCGCGCGTCCTTCTCGAATTAACCTGCCATGGCGGCTCTTCTGTGTGTATGTCGGTAACAATACCGCCGTCTGGGAAATTGGCCTTGTCCTCAAGGCAGTAATCGGGAAACTGGCGCCGGAAGTCATCCCGTAGTAGCCAAGTCGCGGTGGCTAAGGGGCGGTTGCGCCACGCAACCCGGATCTCCTCCGGGGTCGGGTTCCCCGGTGTGTAGTGTCGTCGATCAACGATGGCCTCTGGATAAACTAAGTCGGAGCTGGAAATGTCGAGGTCGGGCGGAATGTGGTCGGTGACGGGGTGATCGCCGATCACGCGTCGGAGTTGAGACACATGAAAGACCGGGTGAATGCGGCTACCGTCCGGAAGGCGCAGCCGGTAAGCTACGACGCCAATGCGACTGAGAATTTCAAATGGGCTAAAGAAACGAGGGGCCAACTTGGGGCAAGGGCGGCGGGCGGCCGTGAGCTGGCGGTACGGCTGCAACTTGAGGAACACACGCTCCCCCACTTGGAAGGACAGGTCCTGACGCTTCCTATTGGCGAAGGAGAGCATTTTGGCTTGGGCACGCCGGAGGTGATGCTTCAGACTGTCCAAGATGACATCTCGATCGTATAAATGGTCGGCTAAGCTAGCCACAGGACATTCCCCTGGGAGATGGCGGAGCACCGAGGGTGGAGGTCGGCCGTACACTGTCTCGAAGGGGGAGGTGTTTGCGGCGTGGTGGTATGCCGTATTATAGGAGTATTCTGCCCAACATAACCATTTCGCCCATGATCCGGGTCTCTCGCCAATGAAGCACCTCAAATAAGTTTCCAAACATCTATTCAACACTTCAGACTGTCCATCTGATTGTGGATGATATGTCGTGCTCATGCATAGTTGTGTGCCTTGGAGACGGAACAAAGACGTCCAAAAACTACTGAGAAATAGCGGGTCGCGGTCGCTGACGATGGAGCGGGGAAACCCATGAAGCCGCACGACCTCGGTGATGAAACTGTCGGCCACAGTTGCTGCCGTATAAGGATGACGAAGAGGAACGAAGTGGGCGTACTTCGTGAGGCGGTCAACCACTACCAGAATACAATCAAACTCATTCGAACGCGGCAGTCGGGTGATGAAGTCCATGGCGATGTCCTCCCGGACTCGCTCGGGAATCGGCAGAGGCTGCAGTAAGCCGCTAGGAAACATCGTCTCATATTTGGCTTTCTGACAAGGCAAGCAAGCCGCCACATAAGTCTTCACCTGGCTGAGCATGTGTGGCCAATACAGCGATGCGGCCAAACGTCGGTATGTGCGGAACGCCTCGGCGTGACCTCCGGAAGGCGTGGAGTGGAACTCCGCTAAAAGTTGAGGGATCCGGGCGGAGGTGGCCGAGAGTACCAGGCGGCCCCGATGGAAGAGCCGGCCTCCAATGAGGGCGTAGGGTGGGCGTGCTGGCGGGTCGGCGAGTAAAGCTGCTCGGATGTCCGTCAACTGAGGGTCGCGATCTACCTCTTGCTGGATAACGGACGCATCCTCCCACACCGGTCATGATATTGCGGTCAATTCCGTAGCTTGGGGGCGGCGAGAGAGAGCATCCGCCGCCCGATTAGTTTTACCCGGCCGGAACTCGATCGTGAAGTCATACCCAAGAAGCTTTGCCACCCAAAGTTGTTGCGTTGGTGTGGCGATCTTCTGTTGGAGCAGATAACGGAGACTATGATGATCGGTGCGGATGACGAAGGGGCGGCCCAAGAGGTATGACCGCCAATGTTGTACCGCCAGCACGAGGCCATGAGTTCGTTCTCATAGGCCGAACGGCTACGCACCGCCGATGAAAACGCCCGGCTGTAATACGCAATAGGCCGACCGGCCTGCATCAATACGGCGCCCACGCCGGAGCCCGAAGCATCACACTCCACGATAAACGGTTGCTGGAAGTCCAACATGGCCAGGACCGGCCCTTGTACCAATGTCGCCTGTAGGGCGGCGAACGCCGCCATTGCCGATGTCGGCCACACGAAGGGGCCCTCCTCCGAGGCCTTCAGCAATTGGGTGAGAGAGCGGGCCAACCCGTCGTAGTCCTTGATGAAGCGCCGATAATATCCGGTGAGGCCGAGGAACGCTCGCACGTCCCGAAGGGAGGAGGGGGTCGGCCACAGAAGGACCGCCTGTATTTTGTCCGCGTCCATTGCCACGCCGTCGGCAGAGATGGTATGCCCCAAGTAGCTCACGATGGTAGCGCCAAACGTGCACTTCTTCCGATTGACTGTGAGATGATGGCGCCGAAGGGTGGTGAATGTTTCCCGCACGTGGCGGAGGTGGTCCTGCCAAGACCCACTAAACACGAGAATGTCATCAAAAAATACAAGGATATGCTTACGGAGAACGGGCCGGAAGATGTCAATCATGGTTGCTTGGAATGTGGTCGGGGCGTTGATGAGCCCAAACGGCATGACCAAGAACTCGAAATGGCCGTCATGCGTGCGGAAGGCCGTCTTTGGCACGTCCTCTGGTCGGACCCGGATTTGGTGATATCCGGCGCGGAGATCCAACTTTGTAAAGAATGCGGCGCCATGAAGCTCATCCAAGAGTTCCTGAATAACCGGAATCGGATATTTGTCGGGCACCGTGGCTTTGTTGAGCTCCCGGTAGTCCACACAAAATCGCCAACTCCCGTCCTTCTTTCTGACTAAGAGAACCGTGCTGGAGAACGGGCTAGCGCTAGGCCGGATGAGACCGCCCAATAACATTTCCCGCACAAGGCGCTCTATCTCATCCTTTTGGGCATGTCCATAGCGGTAAGGCCGGACGGAGACCGCCGCCGCCCCCGGTTGAAGGACAATCGCATGGTCAGTTGGCCGAGTAGGCGGAAGGCACGGTGGGGTGGCGAAGATGTCCGCAAATTCCTCAAGCACGTCTTGCAATCCGGCCCCCAAGGGGGCGGGCGTGTCCGGTGGGGCCATCTGGAGAGGCCACAGCCAGGCCGAAAACTCCACTTCAGTGACGCGTTGCATCGCGCGGAAGGACACCGGCGAACGGAGAAGGGCGGAGTCACCCACTAAACGGCACGGTTGGCCTTGGTGCTGAAAGGACATCGTCATGGAGGCCCAGTTCACCCGTACATCCCCCAACGTCTGTAGCCATGCCACGCCCAGAATTGCGTCTAGGCCACCCAACTCGAACAGGTAGAAATCCGTCGTGACCGTGCAAGGGCCGAAAGAGAGGGTGACATCCACACATTGCCCCAAAGTGGGCCGTCGGCGACCATCTCCGAGACAGACGGAGAAATCCGGGGAAACAGAATATGGCAGATCAATGTCGCGGGCGAGTTGGGCCGACAAGAAGTTATGACTCGCGTCGCTGTCAATCATCACAATCACCGGGTGGTTGTTGATCACGGCCGCGAGTTTCATCGTGCGCGGGCCGGTAAGGCCTCCGACCGAGTAGAAAGGCAACTCCAAGACATTGAGGGGTGCCCCCTCCGGCTCCGAAGGTGAAAGATCCGGCGGCACTCCCGCGAGTGCCGAATCCTCAGCGGGAGGGTCGTCGTCAGTATCGCCAATAATAGCGTGAAACTCTTTGACGGGGCAGACATGCTGCGGCGAGTATGGTTGGCAACACCGGAAGCATAACCCGCGACGACGGAGATCATTGTAGTCGTTATTGGAGACGCGGTGTGGGGGGTCCGAACGGTTGGTGGGGCGGCCGGCCCCCATCGGGGGCGGTCGTGGGCCGCCATCGCGCGGTGGAGGTAGGCGGTTAGAGGGAGGTCCGCCAGCACGGTGTCCGATATCAGCTTCGACCGCACGAGCCAGTTCCAGGGCTTCCGACACCGTGCGGGGGTGGTGGGTCCGGATGCGGGAGCGGATGTTTGGAAGAAGGCCCTGGAGAAAAAAACCCAAGTAGTGGTCGGGTGGCAGACCCGGCACTTGTGTAACGAGCGCAACAAACTCATCGATATAAGCGTCCACAGTAGACGTCTGGCGGGCCAAGCAGAGACGCTCTATGGCGGAACCGGTGTAACGAGAATCGTAACGACTAATCATCTCCTGCTTGAACTCGTGCCAGGAGATGCAGGGTTGGATTTGGCGAAGCCAACGTGCCCAATGAAGGGCCGAGCCCTCGAGCCCGACCACGGCCGTACCCACCTTGTCCGGCTGTGGAGTATTGTGAAGGTCAAAAAATTGCTCCGCACGGGCGATCCAGCCCATAGGATCCACGCCCGAAAATGATGGAACATCTAGAGCCAGAGGTTGTCGACGGTCGGGCGGAGTCGGAGGTGCAGCCGCAGCGGCGATCGGCTGGATGTGCGGGGCCACAGCGGCGGCCGCGGCGACGGGTGCGGTGAGGCCGGGTACAAGTGGCGGCAGCACCCCAAGGATGGAGGCGACCTCGTTGGAAGAGGCGGAGCCTGCCGGTGCGGTGAAACCGGCGATTTGACTGCTGAGGCGGGCTTGGCCTGCGATTAACACGTCGATGGCGGATTGCAAGCCGTCGAGACGTTCGTCCTGGCGGTCGAGGCGCAGGCGGGTGGAGTCGACCTCGTCCAGGCCGTCGCCAGCGTGGGATCGGGTGTTGGGCGCCATCGATGAGGAGACGGACGGGGAGGAGACCGGCGGCGCAAAGGCAGGCGGAAAGGGCAGGTCGGACCAATGATACCACTTAGGTATCGGCGGACGGCAGGGGCGACGACAGCGCTAGAGAGGGGCTTCCGTCAGTGATGTCGTCCGGCGGTAACGAGCGAAGGAGAGGGGAGAGGCACGGGAGAAGAGATAGAGAGAGAGGAAGAGGGGGAGGGAATTAGGGTTGAGAGAAAAGAAGGGGAGCAGCCCCACTTGATTCAATTGATTCAAAAGATGGTTCCTACCACAAAGGTGATCCCCTTTATAGGAGGGATCCACCCAAAACAACAAACAACAAAATCATAACATTAAAATAAAGATACAAGGCCCAAGGCCACTTGCCCACACCCCAATGCCTGACCCGCTCGGTCACCATCATCCCGCGGTGTCCGCCCCGGTTTGCACCCCCGCGCTCGTGTTGCCGCACGTCCTTCTCGAATAAACCTGCCATGGCGGCTCTTCTGTGTGTATGTCGGTAACAAAGGACTTGATCAGGCCCCAACATCACGAGCATTCAAAATGAACACTAATTTAGGTTAAAGTTATCCTCGCGTCTGCACACTGAACGGCACTACTACAGCTCTTCTCCTTCTTTCACTGCCTTGCTTCGCATCTCCGCGTCAATATTCTCCATAAGTGTTTTTCCTGCAGCTCTGAACACTCTATATCTTGGATAGATGAGAAAGTTGCATATTGGTTATCAGACAGCATCTCTTATAGTAACAGAGATCGAACCTGCAAGCGCTAACCTCAAAGAAAAACCTCCTCTAGGGAAATGGACCAGCACTAGCACTAATGGAAACCCCGATTTAGAGTATAGTCAGAGTATACTTCCCTCCTCCTATATTAGATTCTACCTTTTTCTCTCTTATAGTAAGAGAAGAAGAGGCAAGCACCACACTAACCGAGAAGTCGGATGGCAGCAGTCGAGTTCTTTCTTGGTTTTCATTTACGTGTGCTAACACTTCTAAACAAACTTATCGAACCAGGAAGCTCTAAAAAAGGGAAGCGCACTAACATCCAATTTTTTCACGACTGGACTGGGAGCTTAGCCGCCCTTACGTAGGCCTTCTCTCATTCATTAGCGAAGAAAGCGCACTTGTGTCTTTTTTCTTCTCTTTAGAAAAGAACTACCCTTACTGTATGAAAGTAAAGAAGAGATCCTCAGTCCAATATCCATCAAGACCCATTCATACCTAAAAAGTGGTCAGAGCATACTTGAAACCAAAGGTAAAGAGAGTAGTTCAACCAGTGGACTGAAGAGAGAAAGGAAGGCATGAAGATCCAATCAGTTTGATTCCAGGAGCACAGTAGAAATCTCTTTCATCGAATTCCATGAAGCATCTAGCATTGAAAGATATAGAAATTGGAAAGAAAAGGGGAAGGAGGCACCAAATCCTTGTTTGATGTAACTTGATCAAGAGATGGAATGAAAGAGGATTTCTTAACACACTGATCACGGGCTCATTGGTGGGGCGTTGACTTTCCAATGAGAACCGCATGTTCCTGCAGCGTGGCGTTGCACGAAACAAACCCCGACCAATTAAGTACCTGTTGTTTCGCTGGTAGGCCCACATAGGTTAGGGGGCATTGTCCCTCAGTTCTGACAAACCTCAGATGTGTAATCGACATAACGTTGATTCTCGGTGTCACGCGGGGCTTTTAGGTTACGATCGTTTTTCTTTCGGGCGCCGTCAAGAGTTCCTCTACCCCAAAGCCCTCACTGTCGAAAGTTCTCATCTCTTGCAGCAGGTCTTGGCCGATTGACGCTTAGCAGGTCTTGGCCGATCGACGCCTAGCCGGTCTTGGACGATAGTTTTTCTCCTCTTCTTGCTCTAACAGGTCTTGGCCGATCGACGCCTGTGTCTCTCTCTCTCTCTCACGATGGCAGTGGTGCCCTAATCCAGCGCCGATTTTGCTGATTTGCTGAATTTTGGAGGGGATCAAGCTTCATCTTCTTCTTCCAGTTCATCACCGTAAGCAAAATTTCTTCCTCTTTCTACTAAGTTAAAATTATGGCCGATCGACTGCATATAGCTGACTGTTTTGTTGACTAGCCAACTTGTTTTCCTTCTTTCTACCGATTTGTGTTGTTTTTTCTCTCTTCTGGAAGCCTTTGTGCTCGGTGCTAAGAATGAACAAATCTAAAGAATCTGTTTGGTTCATTTATCGACATATGAATTGATTCCAATGCTTTGGAAAGACATTTAGAAAGTGTTATTTAGACATGTAGAAACATAGACTGAAGGCAGCCAAAGTATTGATATTTCATGCTTATGGAGAATGGTGTCCATTAAACACAAGATGTTGTCCAAGGGTATTGAATATTTAGCATTTGCCTTTAAGAAGAGGGTCCATTAAACACAGAATGGTGTCCAAAGGTATTGATATTTCATGCTTATGGAGATTTGGGTGGAGGAAAATTGGGAAGTGGAATAAAAGCTAATAGACTGCTAGTTTCAGCATTGTACTTCAACATAATCAAGTTTAGATAATCTAATAAAATACCTTACAATTTAGTAGTCACCTTACAGTTTAGTAGTCACAGTATATATATTTGATATTTGGTAGTCTATTAGCCTTATAGCTTAGTAGTCCTAGTTAGACTTTATGCTTTGTTGAACTTTGAACTCTCTTATTTATTTTACTAATTATTGGTTGTGTGATTCCGATTTTATCAAAATAGTTGCAATGAAAATTCTTTTTGCAAAGTCAACTTATTTTTTTCAATTGGTTGGGTAAATGTAATATAATATAGAAAGTATAATATATATTGAAATATAATATATATGTGGTAGTCTTATAAAATTCTCTCTTTATAATTCAAGATATGTACACTTATAATAATTATATTTAAATAAAAAAATTTAACATTTCCCGTGTCCTAGTTTTTTGAAAAATCACGTTTCTTGTTAGGAATCTACTAGGAAGAGAGGGAGAAAGCTAGATCTAGAGAGCTATGAGAGGAATTAGGGTTTGAAGAATACCTGATAGTTCTTGCATCCCCCTCCACAAGAGGATCCGGGTATATTTATACCCGGACCAAGGCCGGCCGGCCCCAATTGGGGCTGAACCGGGTGGGTTCAGCCCCCCCCCCCCCCCCCCCGAGGGCCGTCAATAGAAAGTGGGGGCTGAACCAGTTGGTTCAGCCCCGTTGTCGTCTTCGGATCCGTCCGAGGGCGTAACATTCCCCACCCCTTCAAGATCCAGCTTGTCCGCAAGGTGGGAATCTGGTGGCTCCATCCGTTCCTTCAGACCGATCCAAGCCCTGTCACGCCCTTGTCCCCACAGCCGCTCCAAACAATAAAGAGAGCCCCCTGGCACCGGCGAGATTCTGACTCCATGCAGGCAATAGTCTGTCCCATTCTGAGAAAACTCCATAGTCAGCTTGTCCCAATCCAGAGTGACCTGACCCAGATGTCGCAACCAGTGGGCCCCCAGAATCACATCGGACCCCCTGAGAGGTAATAAATAGATATTCATCCTGTCGGCATAGCCCTGCACACGAAGCTCCACGTCCTGAAGCACTCCTTCACACGGCAACTCATGTCCACTTGCCACCATAACCTGGGAAGTGGCATCCTGGATGATCTCGCGCCCCAGCTTATGTGCTACCGCCGGGCTGATGAAGTTATGTGTACTCCCACTGTCAATCAAAATGGTCACTGGTCGTGGGCCAATCCACCCCGTAATAGTCATAGTGGCCGGTGCGGGGTCTCCTGCCATGGTCAAGGTAGATACCCCGAACTCGATCGTATCCAGAACGTGCTCCTGTTCCCCTCCTTCTAGATCCGGCACCTGATCTTCCTGCAACATGTAAACCTGGATCATCTGACATTTGTGACCTGGGGTGAATTTCTCGTAGCAGTTGAAGCACAATCCTTGTGCCTTTCTGGCTTGTAACTCGGTCCATGTCAACTTTTTTACCGTCGCCCGTTCAGTAACTGTGTGATCCCTCTTTGTGTCAAGAGGGGGAGTGGCGTTCCGCTTAGTGTCCCCCCTGGATTTCTGTCGATTGAGCCGCTCTTCCTGAATTCGGGCCAAACTGATAGCGTGAGTCAAACTGCGCGGCATATAAGAATGCACCTCATCCTTGATGTCGTATGTCAAGCCGGAAATAAAACAACTCGTTAATGTCCGCTCGTTCCACTGGACCCTGTTGGACAACCGTTCAAACTCTGTGCGGTACTCCATTACGGTCCCTTTCTGGTGCAGTTTTTGAAGAAGAGCCTCGAAGTCCTCATATGCAAGTGGACCAAAGCGGGCAGTGAATCCGTCGACAAACTCATGTCACGGCGCGTGATCCCGTCCCCGCAGAAACCACTGGGTCCACTGGTATGCGTCCTCCTCAGGGTGGAAGGATGCTAACTTAACCCACTGTGCTTCGGGTATCTCCTGATAATTGTAAAACAATTCTGCCTTTTGGACCCATTCGAGTGCATCGCCTCCTTTGAACTGGGGGTAGTTCATGCGTGTGATCTTTGGCGGCATATAGGCTCGTGGTAGTTGTTGCGCGGGTCCTCCGTACTTTTGCCCATGTCCAAGCGGTCGTCGTCGATCAGCGGCCACTTGCGGATACCCCCAATCCCCGCCATAGGGGTTTCCCAAGACTGGCGGCCTAAACTCCCATTTGCCCCCTCCTCTGCCCCCTTCGGCGGCGTGTCCTGGCGCTCTTGGAATGGGAAGGAGTCCATCCCGAGGTGGGTACCTCATCCCTCCAAGTCGTTGGTCGTCTTGGCGGTCTTCTCGGTAAGGGGGAAAATCAAAAGCGGCCGCGGCGATTCCGCCCATCTGGGTTGCCTCGGACCAAACTTGTGGTTGTCGTGAGCCTCCTACCCTTCCACTGTCAATTCCGAGCCCCCCATTGAAGCTGGAGGACCGATCTTCGTGCCCCGGTGCTGGAGGAGGGGGGGCTAGACTGCATTGGTCTCTTCCACGACCGCTTTTCCTTTAAGGTGTTGAATTAACATTTGTTTAATCTCGTCCATGTGCGCCTCCAACTTGTCTTCTAATCGTGTTTCAGATGCCTGTAACTTTTCTTCAAGGGCGGTAACGGCGTCGGCTAGCCCCGTGTAGTTCTCTTCGAGAGCTGCTAGCCGACTGGACTCTTCCTGGGTGCGAGTCACCATGGTGGAAAACTGGAGGCAGGAAACCCGAAGGCGTGCGTGCAAGCAACAGAAACTGGAGGCGGCGGTCTCTGGAGCAATCGACCGCAGGAGCGGAAGCCGGAGTCGGATCGACGACGAAGCAGTCCGCCAAGACGGATCGACGACGAAGCAGCAAACCGTCGGCTGCTGGACGGATCGGCGAAGAAGCGCAGTCGTCGTGCGGACGAAACGACGGGATCGGAGCAGTTCGTCAAGGACGGCGAGGAAAAAAATTATACGGGAGGGAGGAGGGAACCTCTGATACCAAGTGTTAGGAATCTACTAGGAAGAGAGGGAGAAAGCTAGATCTAGAGAGCTATGAGAGGAATTAGGGTTTGAAGAATACCTGATAGTTCTTGCATCCCCCTCCACAAGAGGATCCGGGTATATTTATACCCGGACCAAGGCCGGCCGGCCAAGGGGGCCGGCCGGCCCCAATTGGGGCTGAACCGGGTGGGTTCAGCCCCCCAGAGGGCCGTCAATAGAAAGTGGGGGCTGAACCAGTTGGTTCAGCCCCGTTGTCGCCTTCGGATCCGTCCGAGGGCGTAACATTTCTCATATCCGTTTCGTACCGTATCGTATCCCGTCCCCGTACTACATAGGCCCTAACTTCTTGTGGATGTGATTTTATGGTTCCTTTGATGCCTAAACATTGATATATATATTTTTAAAATATGTTGTTTTTAATATATCGAATGTGCCAAGCTTTATCCCCAGTTTTGTCTCCCTTATGTTAGTTTTTTTTTTCAATATATGGTGTAACTTTAGTACACAAGTAATTAAAGTATCAAATATAATTTGCAACATATGATATCTATGATGTTTCTTTGTGTGAGATTGATAAGTGACGAATGATGTTGAGTTGTTCTCAGCATATCTCCTTGAATGGAATCATGAATTGATAATAGCGTGATAGGCGCACTATCTTTGTTTCTCAAGTTGAGTAAGACTGATGATTGATGAATGATTAATGATGATATTAGGTTTCTCTAAGCATTATATCTCTTCAAATGAAATCATGAATTGATGATGGTCTAATGAATGTTCTATCTTTATTCATTTTCTTATGTGATGAATTTAAGTTATTATGATTCATGTTGCAAAATTGATGAAGGGAATTCAAGATTAGTTTATTAACTTTTAAAAACTGAAAATGTTGGAATTAGAATTATGCATATAATATCTGTACAACCCTGTATTCGCCGAGTGGGCCCCCGAGGCCCAAGGTATTTTTAGGCCCAATATTTCCAAAGGGCGCGACCCCGGGAGGAGGAGGGGTGAGCGTTTGGAGGGAGTCGAGTCTGAGGGACGCATCCCAGGACTGTTCCCTTGTGAGGGCGAGCTGGGGAGGGCCGGGAGGCCTCCGGCTCGCCCAGAACCTTGTGGGGGCGAGCTGGGAGGGCCGGGAGGCCTCTGGCTCGCCCAGAGACTTGTGGGGGCGAGCTGGGAGGGCCGGGAGGGCTCCGGCTCGCCCAGAGCCTTGTGGGGGCGAGCTGGGAGGGCCGGGAGGCCTCCGGCTCGCCCAGAGACTTGTGGGGGCGAGCTGGGAGGGCTGGGAGGGCCGGGAGGCCTCCGGCTCGCCCAGAGACTTGTGGGGGCGAGCTGGTTGGGCCGGGAGGCCTCCGGCTCGCCCAGAGCCTTGTGGGGGCGAGCTGGGAGGGCCGGGAGGCCTCCGGCTCGCCCAGAGACTTGTGGGGGCGAGCTGGGAGGGCCGGGAGGCCTCCGGCTCGCCCAGAGACTTGTGGGGGCGAGCTGGGAGGGCCGGGAGGCCTCCGGCTCGCCCAGAGCCTTGTGGGGGCGAGCTGGGAGGGCCGGGAGGCCTCCGGCTCGCCCAGAGCCTTGTGGGGGCGAGCTGGGAGGGCCGGGAGGCCTCCGGCTCGCCCAGAGCCTTGTGGGGGCGAGCTGGGAGGGCCGGGAGGCCTCCGGCTCGCCCAGAGCCTTGTGGGGGCGAGCTGGGAGGGCCGGGAGGCCTCCGGCTCGTCCAGAGACTTGTGGGGGCGAGCTGGGAGGGCCGGGAGGCCTCCGGCTCGCCCAGAGCCTTGTGGGGGCGAGCTGGGAGGGCCGGGAGGCCTCCGGCTCGCCCAGAGCCTTGTGGGGGCGAGCTGGGAGGGCCGGGAGGCCTCCGGCTCGCCTAGAGACTTGTGGGGGCGAGCTGGGAGGGCCGGGAGGCCTCCGGCTCGCCCAGAGCCTTGTGGGGGCGAGCTGGGAGGGCCGGGAGGCCTCCGGCTCGCCCAGAGCCTTGTGGGGGCGAGCCGGGGAGGCCGGGAGGCCTCCGGCTCGCCCAGAGCCTTGTGGGGGCGAGCCGGGGAGGCCGGGAGGCCTCCGGCTCGCCCAACTCCAAGTCGGGTAGGCGGTCTGCGTTTAGCGCCCAAGAGTAGCGGGATTTGGCTATTCGCAATCCAGTTTTGGTTATTCGCAGTCCAAGAGCAGCGGGATTTGGCTATCTGCAGCCCAGTTCAAGGGTATTTTGGTAATCTGGCAGACCAGTTTTCGGCTATTTGCAGCCCAACTTCAGAAATCCTATAAATAGGACCAAGGGGGCACCATTTGAGGAGAGCTGATTCTAGGCTAGCTCTCTTCCTCTCTCTCCCTCCCCAAGTCTCTCTAGTGGGTGAGGAGAGCCTCCAGTGGTGCCCAAGCTTAGTAGTGGCTTGGGAGAGGAAGTTCCTTGGGAACTTCTGGGTATGTGGCGGGACCTCCCCACTAAGCCCTTGGTCCAGTTCCTAGTTCCAACACCTTCAACCAAGAGCTCTCCCTTGGGAGGAGTAAGGATTGGTCGCCCCTCGGCTAGCTGAGGGCCCCGAACTCCACAGAGACTAAGTCTTGTTCGCAAGTCTCGGTTTCAACACATGGTGCGGTGAGCGTGGAGTGTGACCGATTCGAGAAACTCTCAAGATGAGCTCCATGGACGGAGGTGGTGGAAGTTCCGACCCAGGTCACTCGCAGCCCCCGGTGGCCGGGGTGACGTTGGAGATGTTCGAAAACTTCAAGCAGGAGGTCCTGCAGACCTTCGAGGTTGCTTTCGCCATGATAGTCGGAGGCAGAAGAGGAAGTGGTCCGGAGGTCTCGCCTCAGCGGCTGAGCGAGGGCACTCCCGGCCAGTCATCCAGGAAGGAGGTGCAAGCAGGGGGGAGTGGGGAGGCATTCAGCCCCCACTCGCCCGTATCCCAAGGAGGGGTCACGTGGGGAGGCGCTAAGCCCCCACTCGCCCCGCCCCTTCAGGGGGGTGAGCTCAGGAGGGGGTCGCCCTCCCAGCTCGCCCCGCCCCTTCAAGGGGGCGAGCTCAGGAGGGGGTCGCCCTCCCAGCTCGCCCCGCCCCTTCAGGGGGGTGAGCTCAGGAGGGGGTCGCCCTCCCAGCTCGCCCCACCCCTTCAGGGGGGTGAGCTCAAGAGGGGGGTGCCCTCCCAGCTCGCCCCGTCCCTTCAAGGGGGCGAGCTCAGGAGGGGGGCGCCCTCCCAGCTCGCCCCGCCCCTAGCCCAGCCCCGAAGGGGGGTGAGCGGGGAGGCATTCGGCCCCCACTCGCCCCACCCCGAAAGGAGTCAGCATGTTGGTGGGCGAGGCCACCCCAAGGGGCGGCTACTCAATAGCCCGGCGAGCACGGAGGTTACCAATTCGACTCCGCGAGAGCAAGGAGGGAGGGATTTCAAAAGGAAAAGATCCAACCGCCTGAGGTGGAGGCAGGGGCAGATGACACCTCCTCCACCGCCCCAGCAGGCTAGGGCGATAGGCCAAGGAAGAAGAAAGAACCGCACGGGAGGAAGAAAGGGCATCCGAGCGGAGTTGCCTTACTGTGACTTCCACGATGAGGAGGGTCACGCGACGTCCGCCTGCCCTGAGTTCTTAGAGCTAAAGAAGGCAAGGGGTCCAAGGCATCAACATCAACAACCAGAGGAGGGCGAGAAAAACCAGACCCGAGAGTAGGAGACCAAGTTAGGTCCCCATACTTAGTTTTTTTTCTTCTACCCTTGAGCCCATGAAAGGTAATGTTTCATTTCCAGGCCTAATGTTCTCATATGTACTCAGATTATCAATATGATGAAAGTTTTTCAAAAAAAAAATACTTAAGGCCCCGAGCAGAGACCGCTGACCAGGCTCACATCTAGCTGGCAGGACAGGAGATTCACTCGACGAGGCAGGAGATTCATGTTGGTTAAGGCCTCGAGCAGAGACCGCTGACCAAGCTCCCATCTAGCTGGCAGGACAGGAGATTCACTCGGCGAGGCAGGAGATTCATGTTGGTTAAGGCCCCGAGCAGAGACCGCTGACCAGGCTCACATCTAGCTGGCAGGACAGGAGATTCACTCGGCGAGGCAGGAGATTCATGTTGGTTAAGGCCTCGAGCAGAGACCGCTGACCAGGCTCCCATCTAGCTGGCAGGACAGAAGATTCACTCGGCGAGGCAGGAGATTCATGTTGGTTAAGGCCCCGAGCAGAGACCGCTGACCAGGCTCACATCTAGCTGGCAGGACAGGAGATTCACTCGGCGAGGCAGGAGATTCATGTTGGTTAAGGCCCCGAGCAGAGACCGCTGACCAGGCTCCCATCTAGCTGGCAGGACAGGAGATTCACTCGGCGAGGCAGGAGATTCATGTTGGTTAAAGCCCCGATGCTGGCCCGCTGACCAGGCTCCCATCAAGCTGGCAGGTCCGAGGATCGCTCGGTGGCAGGAAAGTCTCAAGGTACTTAGCCCCGATGCTGGCCCGCTGACCAGGCTCCCATCAAGCTGGCAGGTCCGAGGATCGCTCGGTGGCAGGAAAGTCTCAAGTACTTAGTCCCGATGCTGGCCCGCTGACCAGGCTCCCATCAAGCTGGCAGGTCCGAGGATCGCTCGGTGGCAGGAAAGTCCCAAGTACTTAGTCCCGATGCTGGCCCGCTGACCAGGCTTCCATCAAGCTGGCAGGTCCGAGGATCGCTCGGTGGCAGGAAAGTCTCAAGTACTTAGTCCCGATGCTGGCCCGCTGACCAGGCTCCCATCAAGCTGGCAGGTCCGAGGATCGCTCGGTGGCAGGAAAGTCCCAAGTACTTAGTCCCGATGCTGGCCCGCTGACCAGGCTCCCATCAAGCTGGCAGGTCCGAGGATCGCTCGGTGGCAGGAGAGTCTCAGAGTACTTAGTCCCGATGCTGGCCCGCTGACCAGGCTCCCATCAAGCTGGCAGGTCCGAGGATCGCTCGGTGGCAGGAAAGTCTCAAGTACTTAGTCCCGATGCTGGCCCGCTGACCAGGCTCCCATCAAGCTGGCAGGTCCGAGGATCGCTCGGTGGCAGGAAAGTCCCAAGTACTTAGTCCCGATGCTGGCCCGCTGACCAGGCTCCCATCAAGCTGGCAGGTCCGAGGATCGCTCGGTGGCAGGAAAGTCCCAAGTACTTAGTCCCGATGCTGGCCCGCTGACCAGGCTCCCATCAAGCTAGCAGGTCCGAGGATCGCTCAGTGGCAGGAAAGTCCCAAGTACTTAGTCCCCATGCTGACCTGCTGACCAGGCTCCCACCTAGCTGGCAGGGTCAGGAACCGCTCAGTGGCCGAAAATTCTCTTAAGTATCTTTCCCCCCGAGGTGGTTCCACTAGCCGGGCTCTCACTAGCCGGCAGGGTAGGAAGGCCTCTCGGGGAGGCTAAGTGTTTTTCCCCCGAGGTGGCTCCACTAGTCGGGCTCTCACTAGCCGACAGGGTAGGAAGGCCTCTCGGGGAGGCTGTGTTTTTCCCCGAGGTGGCTCAGCTAGCCGGGCTCTCGCTAACCGGCAAGGTTGGGGGACCTCTCGGGGAGGCGCTGTGGCTTTTCCAAGATATCATCAATAACCGGATTCCCAGCGACACTCGTCGAATATGCAGGGTTGGACATTTCTTTCCGAGCGTGAGCCACGCTCGAAAAGAGCGGGGATTGTGTACAACCATGAATTCGCCGAGTGGGCCCCCGAGGCCCAAGGTATTTTTAGGACCAATATTTCCAAAGGGCGCGACCCCGGGAGGAGGAGGGGTGAGCGTTTGGAGGGAGTCGAGTCTGAGGGGCGCATCCCAGGACTGTTCCCTTGTGAGGGCGAGCTGGGGAGGGCCGGGAGGCCTCCGGCTCACCCAGAACCTTGTGGGGGCGAGCTGGGAGGGCCGGGAGGCCTCCGGCTCGCCCAGAGACTTGTGGGGGCGAGCTGGGAGGGCCGGGAGGCCTCCGGCTCGCCCAGAGCCTTGTGGGGGCGAGCTGGGAGGGCCGGGAGGCCTCCGGCTCGCCCAGAGACTTGTGGGGGCGAGCTGGGTGGGCCGGGAGGCCTCCGGCTCGCCCAGAGACTTGTGGGGGCGAGCTGGGAGGGCCGGGAGGCCTCCGGCTCGCCCAGAGCCTTGTGGGGGCGAGCTGGGAGGGCCGGGAGGCCTCCGGCTCGCCCAGAGCCTTGTGGGGGCGAGCTGGGAGGGTCGGGAGGCCTCCGGCTCGTCCAGAGACTTGTGGGGGCGAGCTGGGAGGGTCGGGAGGCCTCCGGCTCGCCCAGAGACTTGTGGGGGCGAGCTGGGAGGGCCGGGAGGCCTCCGGCTCGCCCAGAGACTTGTGGGGGCAAGCTGGGAGGGCCGGGAGGCCTCCGGCTCGCCCAGAGCCTTGTGGGGGCGAGCTGGGAGGGCCGGGAGGCCTCCGGCTCGTCCAGAGACTTGTGGGGGCGAGCTGGGAGGGCCGGGAGGCCTCCGGCTCGCCCAGAGCCTTGTGGGGGCGAGCTGGGAGGGCTGGGAGGGCCGGGAGGCCTCCGGCTCGCCCAGAGCCTTGTGGGGGCGAGCTGGGAGGGCCGGGAGGCCTCCGGCTCGCCCAGAGCCTTGTGGGGGCGAGCTGGGAGGGCCGGGAGGCCTCCGGCTCGCCCAGAGACTTGTGGGGGCGAGCTGGGAGGGCCGGGAGGCCTCCGGCTCGCCCAGAGCCTTGTGGGGGCGAGCTGGGAGGGCCGGGAGGCCTCTGGCTCGCCCAGAGCCTTGTGGGGGCGAGCTGGGAGGGCCGGGAGGCCTCCGGCTCGCCCAGAGCCTTGTGGGGGCGAGCCGGGGAGGCCGGGAGGCCTCCGGCTCGCCCAACTCCAAGCCGGGTAGGCGGTCTGCGTTTAGCTCCCAAGAGTAGCGGGATTTGGCTATTCGCAGTCCAGTTTTGGTTATTCGCAGTCCAAGAGCAGCGGGATTTGGCTATCTGCAGCCCAGTTCAAGGGTATTTTGGTAATCTGGCAGACCAGTTTTCGGCTATTTGCAGCCCAACTTCAGAAATCCTATAAATAGGACCAAGGGGGCACCATTTGAGGAGAGCTGATTCTATGCTAGCTCTCTCCCTCTCTCTCCCTCCCCAAGTCTCTCTAGTGGGTGAGGAGAGCCTTCAGTGGTGCCCAAGCTTAGTAGTGGCTTGGGAGGGGAAGTTCCTTGGGAACTTCTGGGTATGTGGCGGGACCTCCCCACTAAGCCCTTGGTCCAGTTCCTAGTTCCAACACCTTCAACCTAGAGCTCTCCCTTGGGAGGAGTAAGGATTGGTCGCCCCTCGGCTAGCTGAGGGCCCCGAACTCCACAGAGACTAAGTCTTGTTCGCAAGTCTCGGTTTCAACAATATCATGTGTATCAATATATATATACATAATATATTATATATAAAATAAATGTGTATATACATCTAATATATATATAAATATTAAAATGCTGAAAACCGATATTTTAAAATGTCCCGGATATAATCCTTGTAATCCAATATTTCAAGCCCGAACAGAAGTGAACCCGACATCAAACATTTGCAACCTTGAGTATCCAAGCTTCTGTTTACTACTTCAGTTTGTCTATTTATTTTTAGATGATATGTGCTACTAAATTGAAGTATAATTTCTAATTTTATATATAATATTCTTCAAAATAATTTAAAACAACTTCCTTAGAGTACAATAAATCAAAGTGAGTAATTAATGACCAATAAGAGTCTTTCTACTTATGGTGTCGAAAATAAGTTGCTGAAAAGAAAACATATTTAGATCAAAGTTTTTATGAAGGACGTGTTCAATAAATCAATATAAGCCTGACTTTCTTAGCAACAACTTATATCCATAGCCATTTGAAAGAGAAAGGTAGTAAATTCAGGCATAAAAGCTATTTACCGTAGCTCTTAATTAACAATGCTGCCACAAGAACTTGAAAAGTTACTAAAAAGGCTAAGCATTACCTCTTTAAAAATCCCATCTTCAGTTTTATCCCAGAATGGGCGCTTCCCACATAACAAAATATAAGTGATTACTCCTATACTCCAGACATCCGACTCGGGTCCAGATTTGCGTTTCAATACCTCTGGAGCGACATAATAAGCACTGCCGACGATGTCACGAAATCTCTTCCCTACACGACGGCGGTATCTGAGTTCAAATAGTCTATAATCTTCTAGCATCTCGGTGGTCAAATCATACAAATATTTTTTTAGTAATGCATGCACATACCTGGTTTTATAAAATCGGAGAGGCCAAAATCTGTGGCCTTAAGAGAAGACTCGTCTTTGTTTGATTTGAAAAGGAAATTCTGATAGAAAAAATGTACCATGAGTGAAAAGAAGGTAAAGTATGGTTCATTCCCAACCCTAATATAACGGCTACTGTACTAGTATTTTACCTCAGGTTTCATATCTCGATGTACAAGACCATGGAGATGACATTCTGCTGCAACTTTGAGCATCTGCCTTACTACAATAGCAGCATCTTTCTCAGAATATCTACTATCCTTTCTGGACATAATGGTCATTTTTATTACTTCAAATAACCAAATATGAAGTTATACTTCAAGTGCTTCAAAGAGATTAGATGACTGAAATAGGATATAGAATGCAAGTAAAATCCCTACTTGGCTAATATCCGGTCAAGTAGTTCACCTCCCTCGCACAATCTGTAAAAGAAAATAAAATCTGTTATAGGAACGGTTAATCCCATCAGTAAGGTAAAAGCATTGGAGTTTCTGAACTCAGAGGAACTTTTGACACAAAAATTTACTAGTCTAACTACTTTTTATACATGAAAGTTATTTTTTGAAACACAATCACCAAGGTAAACCCAAAGCACAATTAATGATGAAATGTAACGTCTTAATTAAAGTACTACAAACTTACTCAATCAAATAATATCGGAATTTAAGAAATGTATTCTCATTAATTTCAAAACCTTTTCCCAAGAAAACACATCTTAAACTGACCGTCAATTTTAAAATAGAAAAAAATTCAAACACAAAAACTAGAGAACAGAGCTCCCGCTGATGCGCGGTCTCTGGAGGAGTGTGCAGTCTTATCCTAGGACCTATAGATTGTACTAGAGACAACTTAACCAAAACCTCTAGGTCTACCCTCTTAAAATAGTGATAAATGGATATTTCATTTATTAAGTACTTATGAATGGGTTGCTTGCTTCAAAAAATATTTGTTTTGCTTCTAAAAGTAAATATTAAAAATTAGTGTTATGTTTAGTTTCCATTAGGATTAAGAATTGCATTAAGAATCAAGTAATTACCCTGAGCCTGTCAAATAATTAAATAGAGATGTACTTCCCAATGACTTAATGTAAGGACAGATAAGCTAATGAAGATGCTGATTATGACAGGTCCTTTCTGATCTAATTGATGATATTTTACTACAAAAAGATATTACGTATATCACATATGAAAAGAGTTCAGCGGCAGAAATATCTGGGGAATCTTAATTAACAATCAACTAAGCAAAAAGGGAAAAATGTGTTAATAACTTTTAAATGCCAAAGAAATTACTTTTTTCATCAGAACCTTGAGACAAAATACTTACTCCATAACTATATACACATGATTATCATCTTCAAATGCATTGTAGAAATGAACAACATTTTCATGGCCTTTAAGGGCTTGGAGTATCTTTACTTCCCGCTTTACATCCTCAACAGCAATTGGAAGGATCATCTGTCGCAAGAACCAAACTTCATATGCGTTAATTTTTTTTCTCAAAGAAATAATGCATTTATTCATGAGAACAATGACGATATTCTATAATCAGGGGTAGTTAATGAAGGTTTAGTGTGTAATTATATACACATATAACAAACTCAAGGTTTATTAATTACCGCTGATTATAAAACATCCTCATTTTTCTTCATTCATGACACATATATGTATAAATAGGCATATATGTGATAACTTATATGCGGAGCATTACTAATTGCGAAGCATAAATTTTCATCGCTCCGCAATTTACATGTATATGGGAAGCTAATTTTAATAATTACAAAATTAAAAATAACTACACGGCGCCCTAACCATATAAAAATTACTCGAATATAATATAAAAGTAGATAAAAGGGCAGCCCGGTGCACAAAGCATCCCCGCGCAGCGAGGGTCCGGGGAAGGGTCCCACCACAAGAGTGAAATGTAGGCAAACCTTACCTTGCATTTTTGCAAGAGGCTGCTTCCAGGACTCGAACCCGTGACCTCACGGTCATACGGCAACACGTCAACCGGTGCGCCAAGGCTCCCCTTCAATATAAAAGTAGATAAAACAATAAAAAGACAACATGGTTAAATACACGAGATATTAAATTGATTAAATAGTTCGAGAGAAATAACTTATAAAACTCGGACGAATGTCATGAATTCCGTCTCCACTTTCCTACAGATTTTTTTTCTCTACAAATCTCTCAAAAATTCTCACTAACTAAAACCCTCCCAAAAAATAAAGAAATAAAACTAAAAAAAAGGAAAGTCAGCCTCCTACCCCCACATAGCTTGCAAATCTAGCTAGTGTTTCAACGCCAGCTATTACTAGCATGAAATGCCATCAGTAAATCATGGTGTTTCAGGCCAGCCTTTTGTTAGATTAAGGCCAACAATAATTGTTGGCATTGACGCCAGCAAGGCTGGAATCAAAGCCATCCGAACGCTGACGCCAGTGTCGGGCTAGCTCCTTTCAAGGGTTTTCAGCTACGTGATGTGTTGTCTTTTGAAATTGGACTTTTCACTCAGACTTCTATCGTTTTCACGTTTATTTCCTTCTTGTTTTTTTGTTTTTTTAATCTACATATGCACATATTAAATACAGTGAAAACATCATTTTAAATAAATCTAAGCATAACACATTAAATATAAGCATGACCTTTCCAATTTCCCGTCAAATTATATATTAAATCTAACTATAAGTCTATAACATCTTTACTTCTCCATTGAAATATGCATTGAACCTAAAATAACCTCTCAACTTCCACACTATCTGGCATTTCTAAGCTCTATAAAAAAAATTGAGTCCAAATTGTAATAGGTGTTTGAAGATATATGAGTTTGGCTTTGCCTTTTTTGTGTCTTATGCATTTCATGTGTTCACCTTTCCACCCAAGTGATAGACTTCCTGAATGCGAGTGGCTCAAGAGAATGGAAGACGGGGAAAGAGAAAGAACATCACAATGATGAATTTTTCGTGATGCGTCGACTCAAGAGAATGGACGACGAGGCAACAAACTTATGAAGAACCAACTCAGTTAGCTTTGCTTCGCCTCATCTTGGTTAGATCACTTTGACGAGATCTTTTCAAGCTCTTGTTATTTCTTTAATCGTGTATTGTTCGTTGATTGTCGTTGTCAGCGTAGATTTTGAATCATATGAATTTCAATACCTTTTTATTTTGCATCTATGAATTTGTTATGGGTAAGGCTTCACCCGTACCGGTAGGCAATACCAGCCGCTCAAATACCGCACCACGCGAAGCAGTCCACGGCAATGATCCATAGTGGCCCCCAATCCAGAGCCCATAACAGGGCCGCGGCCCCCACACCCCAACCCGTCTCCTCAACCAGTTTAATTGAGGCGGAGATTCGATCCCCCGCCCCCTTGATGAGAACCTTTCAACACAGGCCTCATCACCAACTGAGTCGCGACTCAGTTGGTGATGAGGCCTGTGTTGAAAGGTTCTCATCAAGGGGGCGGGGGATCGAATCCCCGCCTCAACAACCCGCCTCAATTAAACTGGTTGAGGAGACGGGTTGGGGTGTGGGGGCCACGGCCCTGTTATGGGCTCTGGATTGGGGGCCACTATGGATCATTGTCGTGGACTGCTTTGCGTGGTGCGGTATTTGAGCAGCTGGTATTGCCCACCGGTACGGGTGAAGCCTTACCCATAACATAAAAGTGTATGTTATGGGTAAGGCTTCACTCGTGCAGGTGGGCAATACCAGCTGCTCAAATACCGCACCACGCGAAGCAGTCCACGGCAATGATCCATAGTGACCCCCAATCCGGAGCCCATAATAGGGCCGCGGCCCCCACACCCCAACCCGTCTCCTCAACCAGTTTAATTGAGGTGGGTTGTTGAGGCGGGGATTCGATCCCCCGCCCCCTTGATGAGAACCTTTCAACACAGGACTCATCACCAACTGAGCCGCGTGTCACGGACTAGTCCCCTTGACTATGTCGCGCGCGGCCTTAGCTCCTCTTGCCACCCCTCGCAGCTAGCTAAGTAAGCCTCACTCTAAGAAAACTGTGGTGGAAATAGGAACGAGAACAAGAACACAAGTGCACAAGAGAAGAAGTAAGCAAGAGAACTCGAATGCTTTATCCACACTTGGATAGATACAAATGAGGGGGCATTCCCCTTTTATAGGCCCAAAGAGGTTTCCCCTCCAAATCAAAGAATATTCTAGATTCATACAATTCTAGAGTATTCTATACAATTCTAGTATATACAAGAGTCATGTACTCTCTAGAATATTCCGTCATCTTCTTATGTACAAGATTCCGGATTTCTCTGGAATCTTCCTTTCCCTTAACCCCCAAAATGAGGAGATCGTGACACGCGGCTCAGTTGTAGTGCATGTAAATGGTCAAGTTACTTTTCATCGTATAACATTGAATCATCTCTAGTGCATTATTGTAGCCATTCTCATCCTGCATCAGGAACTGGAGCATTTTTTCCTTAGGGAACACTTGTGCTAAGAGTCATTTTCTGCTTGTTGTTTTGCATTATATATCCAACTATTTAATTTTTTTAATAGTAAATCAACTCAAATTGCTATGAAATTTTTTTAAGCTCTCATAAACATTTTTCAAGTTATTTAAAATCCATTTGATTTACCAATAAAATTGATTCATTCTTCATTAATTTTGAAATTTCTGCACTCATACGAGCCTAGTAAGCAAATAACTTTTCATTAAGCAGATTATGGTAAATTTTGAGCCTAAAAATTTCGATAGTTAGAAATTCACCTCTATCCAATCTACACTTTTTTGCTCTTATAAAATTTTGATCCATGTCAACCTATAAAAGGTTTAATATTGAAAATCAATATTATAGAGTTATGCAAATTTAAGCAAGGGTCACTATTAGCATTTGAGTACTCAAATCAAATTTTAGATCTAGTTATTCATGGAAAATTTTTAGATCTAGTTATTTCGACTTGAGTTAAGTATTGACAAATGTAAGAGGAGGTCAAGTTGTGAGTATGATTGCTTTATTGATGAAGAGCAATTTATTCGCCGAATCGAAGTATACTCAAAGACAAGTTGGACGAGGAAATTAAATTATTTACCCGTGTGAGAATAAAAGTAGCAATTGATGACGATTCATTAGATGAAACTGAAACTTTTAAGAACTTAACTCTGATAAATCTGAATACTTTATAATTCCCACCCTGATAACTCTAAATCTCCTATATCCCCCACCAGTAATAGCACTACATAAGAGGTTTACTCAAAACCAATCCCTGAAGAGCTTTCCACCCAACTATCTGTCTTGTTCTTTTAGTCAGTTCATCGCATATTAATGTTAAGTTGCATGCATTATATAGTATTAATGCATTGCATTATCATTTGCATTTCATAAGCATTTTGTATCCCAAGAAATTCAACACAATATTGCTTTAAAATCTAATAAATATAAAGATAGTACTGAAATATATAAGCAACCTAATTCACGTCATAAAAATGTTAGAGGTTCAAAGAAAAATGCAAACTGCAATTGATGTAGACCGAGCGGCCAAAACTGAGTTTTGCGCACGAAATCACACTCGTCATTACGAACTTTTAAAGAGTCGTTAATTTTCGTTCGAGGGTAAGTCCTCAAGTGTGTTACGAGTTGAACCGCTACGAGAAATCTACACAACCACAAGCAGTTTCACAATAAATAATTATGGCTAACAGTAATATTAAATAGCGAGAACGCAAAGACAAGCTCAAAGTTCTTTAATTAGAATGCATAAATTTAAACTAATCAAGGGAGCAAGGATACGACAAGCATACAGGGAGGAGTGGCCCGTTCCGAAGTTCTTCGCGCAAAGGAGGTTCAACACCTGTTGACAGGTGGCTGGAATGATAAGTCGAGGTCGACGGCAGCCTACAAGCAGAGCAGTCTCGGATGGGTCGCCGGAAGAAGAGGCGGAGTCGACGGCACCCGGTTGAGGGTCGGCGGATGGAGGTACACAGATTCGACGAAGGGGTCGTTAGTCCTCACAGTGCTCGATGGAGAAATGGTCTCTGGTCTTGGACGGCGAACTGTTCCTGGAAGTAGGGTGGGCTCGTAATGAAGAGGTACAACAAGCGGTACAGAGAAACGAATAGTCTGTTCTCTGTCTTATGATTCTCCCCTCTTTTTATTTTAACTGGCTCATATAGAAGGCAAATTCCATCCTTTATTTTCCAAATACTAACTTCCAAAAAGAATAATTCCAAAGATGGATTTCCGATTGATTGATTTCTGAATATTTCTTTCTTCAGCTGGGTCTTTGAATATGAAGGCCAAATTTGGCTCTTTTGATTTTATCTTTTCAAATATTGTTCTTTTAAATCTCTTTGTAAAGATATCTAAACCTCTCTTTCTCCAATTTAAATTTATACGTCCTTAAATAAATTTAAGCTTGCCTTTTTTGTCCTAGCTACCTAAAATTATCAGACCTTTTATTCATGGTCTCATCGGGTGGTCAAACTGATGAGCCGAAAAACTCAAACGAAACTGGTGTGTGGGAAAAGTAAAAAGTACATGACATAAAATAAATAACAAACAGAAATATAATTGGCGCGTGATGATATCGTGCATCCTCGGATGTGGCGACGGTTGCAACAGAAATGGAAGGAAAATAACACATAGTAAATAACAATATCTCGGGATTATAATATCATGAAGTCTCTCTAGCAACTACGTAGAAAATTAAAATCGGGTAAGAAAGGATCCCACCAAATACTAAGTAGGAAATAGCAAGTGCACTCGTAGACCCGGTAAATATGAGAAAGCTCCTCAATCAAATGCGCAAAAATAGCAGTGAGGAAATCGGTGAAAAAAATGTATACAAGCCATGATGAAAAACATGGACAACAACCTCTAAAGTTTCTATTTTAAGTATTGATTCTCTGTGAGCTATATGCAAGAAGATTATAAGCTACCTAGCCTCAAAAAGCGCCAAGCAGGCCCATTGAACCGGTTAAAGGAAACTAGGGATGAGAAAAATAATCATTCACTTTCAATAACTAAGCTAATAGGCAAAAAAACCACTTGTATTTTTTACTCTTTTTTCATTTTACATTTTTTAACTCAAACTAGCACCCATAAAAAATAAACAAAAGGCTGAACCAAGAAATAAACCCAACCTCTCAGGGATCAACAGGTATGAATATAGGATTGAATAAATAGATTAAATCAAGCTGAATACAAGTAAACAAGCTTATGTCTAATCTAAAACATTCATATGATCATAAGGCTCCGTTTGGCGCGGCGTTTTTGCTCAGGTGAGTTTGGACAAAAATGCCACAATTATAGAATGCAAGTTTGGCATGACAATGATTATGACCGACACCAAGAAAAAAAATAGTTTTGAACATAAAAGTGGATGAAGTTCCTTAGGTGAGGTCGGGCGGTCACGACGACAGTTCATAACCACCGCGTTCACGACCGCCACTACTGCGCCAAACAGAGCCTAAATGTCACATCATAGGGAATACACCACTACTTCTGCACTTTAAAAAAATACAAAATAATCTAAAATTAATGTTGATTACAATAAATAGAAAAACAAGCATAAAAATAAAACTACCATCATTTCACTCCCTGTCTACTTCATATATTCAACAATTTATTAGCTTCAAAACTATTCATCTTAAGTTCACATGGAATCTAAAAGTATCAGCAGTTAATATCCTTCCCTATAAACAGTTGAAAAGTAATTAAATTACTGGAATTTAAAGTCAACAGTTTTAGGACAAATTCACATCTGCAGCCCCAGAATTGACTTTGAAGACTATATCAAGGCAAAGCTACCTTCTAGGAAGCACAAATTGTTTAGGTTTCTAAGTCAACTGAACCTCATGAAACAAGTCAAAACCTACACTTAGTGGTACTACTAGTGATTATAAGAAAATTGCAGGTTCCCTGCTTTCTTGGAACTTAAAGTCAACAGTTTTAGAATCTAAATGTATCAAGCTGTTAATATCTTCCCTTATAAACAATTGAAAAGTAATTAAATTACTAGAATTTAAAGTCAACAGTTTTAGGACAAATTGACATCTGCAGCCCCATAATTGACTTTGAAGACTATCTCAAGGCAAAGCTAGCTTCTAGGAAGCACAAATTGTTTAGGTTTCTAAGTCAACTGGACCTCATGAAACAAGCCAAAACCTAAACTTACTGGTGATAGTAAGAAAATTGCAGGTTCCATTATTAAGCTTTCCTGCTTTCTTGAAACTTCCTAGAAGAAAGTCAGACAACAGATAATACAGATCATCACTAATGAAGCCCATAACCAGATCAAAATCCTTCAAATTCAAACCAGTTCTCTGCCGAGCCAACACCAATTCAATGGATCGGGAACAAACAGCACAAAAAGGTCAACAATGATCAAATCACTGGAAGAGAAGGATGAATCGACACACACAAATTACCTTAGCCTTCTCGATCCTCTTGACAGCCACTCTATCTCCATTAACCCGATCGACAGCAACAAATGTGTAACCAAATTGCCCATGACCTAGTAGTTTGCCGACCACGTACCGGCTGTCAAAATCCTTGTCGAATCCGAAGTCCGTTCTCTTCCCGCAAGGAACAGCCCCACTAGGTCTCCTGTTATGCCTAGCCACAGCCGCCGCCCCCTTCTCCTTCTCCGCTCTCTCCCTCTCCATCACATCCTTCTGCTGCTTCTTATTACCAACAGACTCCCTCGGATTCTCCGCGTGCTGACTTCCCCGGGCGCTCCCCGGGCCGACCGCCGCGCCGCAATTGCCGTCCCCGGCGCCACCCGTGACCTTCCCTGCGGTCGAGAAGCAAGAACCCATTCTCTCCCTCGCCGGAACCCGGGTTTCCAAGAGACGAACATCAATCAATATATCCTATGAAGATCGAAACAAACGCGCTGCCAAAATCGAATCAAGAAGGTCTGTCGAAGGAGGGGATGACGCATCGCAGTCAACGGGAGGAGGGTTCTCTGAAAACGGGAGCGGGGGTGGGAGAGGTCCGAAGGAAACTCCTCCTTTAACCCTCTCTCCCTCATCAAATCGAAAGAAATTTACAGCGGGGAGAAGACGATTGAAAGAGAAATTTTTAGAGTGAAGAATCGTTCATCGTTTTCGGTTCTGCCTTTTTTCTGGTTGGTTGAAACCTAAACCTAATTAGTTATTTATTTATTTTCATAATTATCATTGTTTTAATATTAATTTTACTAATCTGTTAATTGATTTTTTTTTTTGTCTCACTCTCAGTTTTACTCCATATTTTCTCACCCACCGCTTCATCTAGTTGCAAGAGTGAAGAATCGTTCAGCGGGAAGAGCGGGAAGAAGAGGATCCAGAATCGTGCGCTGCGGAGCGGCTTGTTTTTGCGGCCAGACGTGAAAAAAAGTTGCGGACGGGGGTATAAGAAAACGGCGGATGTAATTAAACGCTTTTTGAAGATAAGCTGTGCCAAACGCTGCTTCCTCTCTAAAATACGGTGCATTTCCACCGCACAGCAATCAATAAGCAGCACCAAACGCCACCTAAGACATCGAATGAGCGGAAAATATATCCGCAACGGGCGAAATTTTTGGAACCAGGTCTGTTGATGGCCCGAGTGATCTTCACGGAGACACTTTTAATCACTGGGGAGATCACGGCGATCTCCGTAGAGATCACGATGATCTCCGCGAAGACCAAAAGTGATCTCCGCAAAGATCGCCCAAACCATCCGGACCCGGACGGAATAATCTCTCCCATAAGAGAGAGAGAGAGAGAGAGAGAGAGAGAGAGAGAGAGAGAGAGAGACATATGTACTACTTCTATAAAAGTACTAACTTAGGCTATGAAAAATAGGTATGGTCTAGGTTAAACTAACTTAGGCTATGTTTGGCGGAGCTTTTTTGCACCGGTGAGTTTCGAGAAAAACGTCACTGTCATAGAATGTATGTTTGGCATGACACTGGTTATGACCGTCGCCAAGAAAATAAAACTAGTTTTGAACATAAAAGTGAATGAAGTTCCTTAGATAAGGGCTCAGTTTGGGGGGACTTATTTTCACCGGTCAAGCGGTCAAGATCGCATGAACCGGAGGGCGTTCACGAACGACGGTTCATAACAACCGTGTTCACGACCGCCACCGCAGTGCCAAACAGAGACTTGATGATCAACCAATTTTTGAGTTGGTTGAACCAATTTGGTCCAATTCTAGCGCTAAATTATGAGAAATTGTTACACTTGTTGGTTCCTCTGAGTTCATGGCAAATTCGTACATTTTGGACTTAAATTGTGAAGAATTTTTCATTTGTCGGGCGAAAGTATTAGTTCAAGCTCAATCCGCGCAAGTATCATGTGAAGTTATGTTCCCATCATGAGCGTCTGCGCTCATTGTCCACCAAAATGCTTCATTGGCCGCAACAGTCGCGAAGATGCGTCCGACATTATGTAAGCCTTTCAATCACACTTGTAGAACACATTTTGAAAATGATACGAAACTAATTCAATAACCCCCCTTCACGTCACATCTTAAGCTCGAGGTCGACGACTTGAGTTCCCATGAACTATACGCCAGAAATGTTAAATACGACGTTTAATAGAGGTACTATTGAGTCCGAACGACCCTAAAAATCAGCTCGTATTCCGAGGACATCACACTTACAAGTATATAAAGGGCTACTTTGGCTCGGCGAATCTCACGTAGAGCAAATCCACGTGGAGGCCTCTGCGTGGTCAATTTCCGCGAGAGGTTCGTGAAAACATAAGGGACACGCAAAATCCCGCCACGTGGACGAGGCCCAATCAAACAAGCGGTGGTCATGACCGCGCGGATCTCGGCGCCCAAGCACAGCCTAAAAGATACAATATCAATATCGGGTGATATTGATGATTCTAAACGCAAAAAAGCTACCTCAAAAGGTGAAACCTCCCCTCAAACGCATAAACAAACACTAAGCCCCTTCCACAAATGATATGATAAGACTAACGAAGGTTATAAGCAAACAAAAAAACTAATTTTCTATAAACTATTATACATAGATGCAAAACCATGAGCTAGATTAAAAAGACTTTCCTTCACACTTATAAGCAAGCATCCAACCCCTTCCACAACCTAATTTAGCACGAACTATTAAGCAGAGATGCAAAACCATCAGGCTGCAACTCGCCTGCATGAAGACGAAATCGCTAGTAATCGCCGATCAATCATACGACGGTGAATTCGTTCCCTGGCTCAAATACAAAAAGCTAAATAAAAGAGTGAAACTTTCCTTCGGTTATAAGCCCGCAGAGATGCAAAACCTTGAGCTCTAATATCAATGTGGGGTACTATCTGTTGGAGTTGAGAAACACTTCCGGCTCTCTTGTTTCTCACATCGGGTTAGCCCACGTGAGCTTAAAGACGTCGGAGTGTGACTCTCTCCGATGATCAAAGTACCAGCGAACGCGGGGTCCGAGGGCGGCGAGCCCCCGGCGGCGGTCCTGCGGCCTGTTTAAAGGCGTGTAACCCGAATCTAGGGTTAAGGGTTTTTTCTTAGCAGTTTCGGCTGAGGAGTTTTGGAGGCGTCTACGAGGAGATTCTGTGGAGAGGCGTTTCCGGTGGTGGTTCCTTCGTTTCTTGTCCAAAGATAGGGGTGCGAGGTAGGATCGATTTTGATCCTTGTAACCTTGTGTGCTTTGTAATCTCTATGGGTGAATACAAGAAGGTGAAGCGGAGGCGGGATAGGAGGCGTTGCCCAGTTTTGGGTGAACCTCTTAAATTTGTGTGTTTTCTGTGATTTTCTCTTTATTTTTCGTTCGAATATCTCTTCTCGGCACCCCACATTTTTCCACACTATCAACTCTTCTCGACCCTAAACCCAGATTAGAAAGTGAGACTTTCCTTCGCACTTATAAAAAAAACCTTCGTGTCTTCCCAATCCCAAAAAAGCTAGATTAAAATCCAGCTAAACGAATCTAAATGACTGCAACAGTGAAATCACATAATTCGTGCCCGTTTGGTGCGCCGGTGGAGCTCCGGCACGGGAGCAACCGCCACCAGACGACGGAAAAAACAAACTGCGGAAGCAAGCTCCGGCAGCGTTTGCTCCCGCTAGCGACTGTAAAATGTGGTGAAACGCTCCGTCTCCCCACCTCCGATCACAACCTAGGGTCGTTCTGCCTCGCTGGAGCGCCGCCGCCGCCCCAAACGGACCGTTAGTTATACAAGAATCGACATTTACAAAAATCGAACAAAAAAGGATGAATATTTTATGCCTCAACTCGGATATCTAAAGGCCCAGATGGCACATACATATATCAGCATCTATTTTGAACATATTTCCTCTATATTATCCAACTTCACTAAGAAAAACAAACAAAAACCTGGATAAGAAGAGAATTTGGATAGAGAATTGTTAGATGCAGCCCCCTGCCGAATAAGGATTCATGTAAAGTACATATTTTTGAACCATTATATATATATATATATATTTCTCAAAATGACTGAAATTGCAATTAAATGTAGGATTCTTAAAAAAAAATTTAATTTTGAGTCATAATTTATTCAAATTAATTCATATTTTTAATAAAATTGTATGTCTAAATATAGAAAAATGTCTAAATTTTTAATGATTTTCGTGTGCAATGTCTATATATAGCAAAATATCTACATTTTTAAATATTTTTTAACCATTTTTTTTTTTGCAAAATTATGATATCAGGAAAAATTGAACTCATGACCACCACACCGCTCCTATTTTAGTGAAAAATCAATAAATAGTTACAATAATATATAAATATATATATACAACAACAAAACATAATTTTAATTTTAATTAGTGAATTTTTAAAAAAAAATTAAGGGTGCGCGGCCACCCACACTAGATCCCATGTAGGTCCTCCCCTAATTTGGACCACATTTTTTTTGGCAAAATACCCAAATCAGTCACTTAAGTTTATGGCTCATTTCAAATTGATCCATTAAATTTAGTTTGATTCAAATTGGTCCCTCAACTATTATTCCTATTTCAAGTCTTTAAACCTATTTTCCGTTACTTTATTTGACTGCATGTTATTTCCTCCGTCCAAAAACATCGCACCTAAAATCTGCGCTAATCCCCGACCTCGGCGTGGCTTTGCATGTTCTTCATCCCGTCGAGGACTTTGCGTCTTCTTCCTCACTCCCGAGCAACCCGTCTAGGGCTCCAGCGGCATAGGAGGTAAAATCCCACCGCTTCTTCATCGCTCTATGCGTCTTCTTCATCCCGCTGCTTCTTCCTCCCTCCCGAGCAAGTTGTTGAGGGCTCCAGCGGCATAGCAGGTAACATCCCGCTGCTTCTTCCTCGCTCGGTGCGGCGTTGCTTCTTCCTCATCTCCGAGAAACCGTTTATGGTTGCCAGTAAGTACAATATTTGTAACTTTAATACTTCAACTAGCTAGTAATTACTAATCTATTTTTCTCTAAACAAAAATTCTACAACATGAAGGTGAAGTCGAGATTGAATATTGTTCAAGATGATATGAAGAATGAATATTATGTCACGTTTTGTTAGTCTGTTTTTTGGACTACATGTATGACAACAATATTTTTGTACATATGACAGCAATCTAAGTTTTGTTAGTTGATGGGTGCATCCTCAGGAATTACTTATGTAATGATTTATGTAAGTTAAGCTCAAAAAATTACTTCCTGAATATCAAAAAGTTATAATAAAGATAGTTAATAAGGGACCAATTTGAATCATATTCAATTTGAAGGGCTTATTTGAAATAAAACATAAAGATATGGAACCTATTTGAAAACTTTGCAAATGTTTGCCGTTACATGTCTAACGGAAAAGAAAAAAAAAGGGACTTACTTGAAATAGGAATGATAGTTGAGGGACCAATTTGAATCAAACTAAACTTAAGGGACCAATTTGAAATAAACTCTAAACTTAAGGGACTGATTTGAGTATTTTGCCATATTTTTTTGTATGAAAGTACAAACTAAAAAACCCCATAAAAGAGTCCAAATTACTCTTTTTTTTATCAATTTTCCCTTTTTTAATTATTAAAAACTAATTTAAAACACTAAATATATTTTTGATAAATAGAAAGCAACTACCTTAGATCCCCCCTATACCAAAAAATATCTTAGATAGAAAAAAAAGGCAAAAGAAAATTGTTCAAGATAATTTAGTTTAGAATAAATCAGTTGTCAGCTTTCCTGTCAACTAGTACTCCATCATCCCAAACTTCTGTCCACCTGTGCAATTAAAATAATCATTAAAAAGATAATAAAATATAATATCAAGACATTTTTTTTCTATGATTATCAAGTGTTTTCAATATAAACAGAGAAGAAAAAGTGAAGGCATGTGATTAAATTTTTTTTCTTTTTTCATTTAGAGAAAATAACCCTTATTTATACATAATAATAGCAGTATACATCTAAATCATGGGAATAAAAAAAATCAATCTGTGGCCCAGGATGGATGGATGATCAGTGAGAAAAATGCTAGCACACTCCCTCAAGCTGGTAAGTGGATATCTTCGTCCCAAGAATGCCGTATATTTCTCAGAATCTTCGTCTCGACGAACTTTTAATGAGAACATCGTGCCCGATCTTCCGTTCCGCATATATGGAGTGCAAAAAAAAAATCATTCTGGATATTTTTCTTTAAAACGTATTAGTGAGTATTAGTCAACTTCAATATGTTTTGTAATCACGTGGACAAGATTATGTGCGTCAACTAACTTATTATCACAAACATAATTTCCTCTTCTCGAATTTGAAATCTCGGCAAGAAGTCTCTATTTATAGGAAAAGGAGTAAATAGGAACAATAGAGGCGCAATACGCTTAATAGGTATTCTAACACACCCTCAATTTGGGTAATGGGTAACAACCAGACACAACTTGTTACATAAACAATTCACTCTAGGACGAATAATTACCCTAGAGTGCCAGCGACTTGATCTCCAATTTTAACATGACTAGGAGAGATGAGATCTTCGTACTTCTCTCTAACAAAGTGACAGCCAACTTCAATATGTCTCGTGGGTCGATAGAATATCGGATTAGTAGCATTATGTATCGCGACTTGATTGTGGCACCACAATTGAGTGGAATCTTGAACAGGAAAGCCTATCTCATGAAGCGTCTATCGGGTCCACATTTTCTCACCAACAGTGTGAGACATAGCACGATACTCAACTTATGCACGAGATCTCGCAACCGTAATCCGCTTCTTACACTTCCAGGAGATCGGGTCTCCACCCATAAAAATAGTGAATCATGTAGTAGACTTCCGCGCAGCTAAGCGATCTACCTAATCAGACTCAGAGAGGGACTCTATGTTGGTGTGTCCCGAGAGAGACCACAATCACTGAGAGAGACCGTGTGGAATCGACGGGGATGAAGATGTGCGTCGACAGCAGAGAGAGAGAGAGGGGATAGGAGGATCGAGGAAGAGAGTTGTGTGGAACCGACGAGCCCTATCGGGGAGCTCTGATACCATGTTGTTATTAGGGTTAGAGAAAACCTAGTTAGTTACCAAACAAGAAGCATAAGTCTTCATTTACGGAAAAAATAAAAAAGGTCCAATAGAGGCGCATACACATAACATAACATGAACATAAACGAAACAAGATTTTTAATAGACCTAGTATGCCATAGCCTTGAATTATGTTTGGTATAGGGTGTGGCAACCACATTTTATAAGTTTTTTAGAGTAAAGGTTTTAGTCCTTTGAATCAATATTCTCTTAGCATATTGACACATGACGAATTTACAGGTGACGGGCACGCAGAGAGTGCCCTAACCCAAGATGAATGCGAGCAAACACGTAGATGCAAATGGAACCACCGAAAACCCTAAAATAAAGATGTCGAAGAATGAACAAGTCACAACATAAACTCTAACTCGGAGGCAAATGTAAATAATTCAATCATGCATGAACGTTTTCCGGCCTTCAATTAAACTAATAACATTAATTTAAAATCTCGTATGAATGTCACAGTTGATCACAAACATTCCAAATTAAGCTACATGTAATAACTGCAGATTAACTGAAAGTGCTAAGATTCAATATATGGGCGAATAGGGCACACATACTGAAATTAAAAGAGTCAAATTAAACTAAAGTAAGAATTCGTTATACAATGTGGGAAATGAAACTAAAGTAAGAACTCACCAAATGATTGAATCTGATGTGGGAGGATGTTGGAGGCCGGGTAGGTTGCGGGAGGCTAGAGCATGCGGTGGAGGAGCACTGGAGGGGCTCGGGAGGATGCTGGAAGGGAAGGAGTGAACACCGTAGGACCTCTGGTAGTTGTAGGTGGTCGTTGGAGGATCCGGCGAAGTCGCCATAGGTGGTTAATGGCGGAGGCGAGAGGCTGGGTGGACTTGAGGATAGAGTGCATAAAAACCGAAACCGACGAAACTTGTCCAAACTGATCCAACCGAACCGATATTCAGACCGAATAGATATTCGGACCGAACCGATATTCGGACCGAACCGATTTTTGAACCGAACTGAGGAGTTTTGTGGGTGTGAAAACCGGCCTCATTTTGGTTCAGTTTATAGGGTGGGTAAACCGAAAAAAACAAACCGAATCGGTCTTCATTATATATTATATCCCATGCAATTAGCCGACTCTGCCTGATTGCCTCGAACCAGGCCCGCGTGTGCCTACTCCTTCCTATGAGTGACAATAGCTTATGTCTTGTCCCTCCGGTGACTTTCTCTTTATTTTTTGCTTCTCCTAAACCCTAGCACGGTATACACAGTTCCATAGTCACAAGCCCACAACCAACTTTTTGCCGATTATTATTTATGATATTATTATTGTGTAATGGTATTATTGTTGAAGTTGATTTTTTTTTCAAAAAACCAAGCATTACTATTGATGAGAATAAAATCTACTAAGTATATCAGAAAATCGAACCGATGTTTAAAAACTGAACCAAACTGAGCCGTGTTGATTCTGAAAGGTAGGGTGAACTATTATGATTTACTCTAGATGGGGGTGAATAGAATATTTAAATTTCTTTTTAACTTTAATCAATCACAACATAATCACAATATAGTTTATTTGTTGAGATAAGCGCAGCTGAAATAAGTAATAAACACAGCCACAAAAAAATTGTAATTCGGAAGACACAAGAATTTATAGAGGTTCCCCAAATTTGGGTACGCCCACTCTTCTACCTCTTGGTAGGCTATCCACTATAGAGTGTTGAGTCTTTTGATAAGGAGACTCTTAAACCAATACAACTGAATCTTTTGTTAAGGAGATTCTCAGAACCACAAAAAATTTTGATAAAGTATCTCAAACCAACCAACCTTTTGATAAGGTGACTGAACTAACAATGATTCTTTTGATAAGGAGGATCAACCACACAAAGAGCCTTTTGATAAGGTTGACTCAAAACCACCCAGAGAGCCTTTTAACAAGGTCGACTTAAAACCACTCAAAGAGCATTTTGATAAGGTCGACTCAAAACCACTTTCATCCTTTTGATAAGGAGGATCTAAACCACCACAGAATCTTTTGGAGAGAGATTCAAGAACTCTTTCAGAAGGTTAGAGTAGAAAGTCATGTAATAGAGAGAGATGTTATCGATTCCTCTTGAAAGACCAGATTCAATAGAGAGAAGAAATGAATCTGTTTAATAAGAATATCAGATGAAGCCCTTGCGTTTTCTTCCTTATGATCAGTTTGTGGATCGAGAGAAGATGATCCTTTTTGACTGAGATTCTTCTTTCAATTCCTCGAGAGAAGAGAGATGAGGAAGAAGGAAGACCAGAGAGAGCCCTTTGTATGATTTCAGATGGCTTTATGTACAAAATTGTGTATCTAATATTCCATGATGAATAGGAATGTGGATCCTTATATAACTCCAATTCTGCCTTTGCCGATTATGATTCGATAATAATATTAACTTTCCTTTCTTGAATCTTAACGACTATAATCATTCCATTTTTGTTGTCTTCAACCGCGTTGAATCAATTTGAATTTGATTTGTATATAAGTCGATGCACAACTTTTTGAACTCTGACTTAGAAGTGGGAGTACACTGAGATGAAATAAAGAGAAAGAATGTCTCAATGTTTATTTATGCTCTGACTTCTGTAGTTCCTGGACTTACTGTGTTATCCAGAATTGATGTTGTTCTAAGGTTGAAGCATAGAGTTGAGCTTCTCAGAGTACGTTGGCATCTGCCTGCATGCTTGTCGACGTAAGTTGACATCTCCACAAAGTAAGCCCGGTTTACTTAGTCAAACTAAACTTCAGATATAATGGAATGCATTAATCTATTTATGAAGACTTTTGCTCATATCACTTTAATAACCAGATATATCAAATCATACAGAGATTTTTCCCAACATATTCAGTTTGGTTTCGATTGGTGGTGTGTGAAAATTGAGGGTATTCAGTTCGGTTTCAGTTTATATAATCGAACTGAACCGCTTACATGCCTACTCAAGAGCTGGCAGATGGATGGAGAGTTTCTGAATAGGGCGGGAGGCGGTAGCCGAGTCGAACGGGATCGCAAGGGGGTTTCACTGAGGCCGTCGAAGGCACCTGTGGGTGGAGGTGGAGGTGTGGGTGGCTAGGAAGAGTCAGACAACAAGATGGAGGAAAACTGTCGAGTGGTTGTTGGGAACGCGCAGGAGAAGGACGCGCGATTTATTGGTGGAGGCGGTAGTGGAGGCTCCTGGAGTCGGCACCAGGAGAGGAAAGGACGACATCCCACAAAGTCAACACTGGGGGTCTCGGCTTCATGCCAACGGGGTCGGGCGGTTTATTACGTGATAGCCAATATCTCGATCCATTGCTTGTGTGTGTGTGTGTGTCTATGAAGGAGCTTTGGGTTAAGTGTATCTGACGGCCTTGACCGTCGAACGAATAACTTAACCTAACTCTAAAAAAACTCAAAAGAAAATACATAAAAAAGGAAAAATTGATTCGGTCACAATCGCTGACTTCGACCATCCGTCAGACGATCCAAAAAATTTCAATATTGAAAAATCGCTCAAATGAGATGTGATCAATCCCCATCACATATGTAGCCTTAATGTAAGGGGACAAATTTTGACTGTCGTGTGCACGTTTTTTTCTATGATCAAGAATGAAGTTGCTTACTAGTGTGAGATAGATCAATCACAAACTAATTCATGATATATTCCTTTGTCAACTAATAGCAGAAATGCGTAGCAACTAAAGACTTGGACTCGGCGTAGTCTAATATGAGGGACATAAATTTCCCCTTTCTAAATATACTAACAGAAATGCGTAGCAGCATATAACAATTTATTTACTAAAATAATCCCAAGCTTATAAACTTTTAATAAGGACTAGAAGTTAGTAAGTTCAATGGAAAAACAAGACAGCAAACCAAATTCATGGTACAGAAAATATCTCTTGACAGAAAGTTAAGCTAATCGTTAGAGATATAATATATGTAGCTGGAACAAAATGTGCACTAAAATTGAACTATTGCTTATGTTGATTGAAATGTTTAAGGCAGGTAGCAGACTAACATGATTCTTTAAAAGCTAAGAAACAGACTAAGCATCAACAAAAACAGTAAAATCATAACCAAAATATATATTTAAAAAACAAGAATTTTTGCAGCCGAGTTTGGTAATGCTTTTCAGATTGTTTGCATTTTGAAATCTAGATATATCATGATTTTGATGTACGGGAACCAAAAGCAATGATTTTGTACGGAATAACACAATCACAACATGGCACGGCATTACCGAACAAAAGCCAAAATATTGTATTATACATAACCAAGTAGTTGTTAATACCTTGATCCATCGGCATCTATGCATACACTCTGGCCATGACGCCAGCCATCACGAAAGATACCAAAGAAGACACTTCCATTCTTCGAAAATAATCTTCCCTCTCCATTTGCCTTGCCTCTCCAGAAGTTCGCGAACCACCGATCACCTGTATGAAAATAGAACCAGCCCTGCACAAGAACAACTATGTGCTTAACATTTGCAGGGAAATAATCAATAATAGCATATTGCCAAAAACAATTGTTAAAAGTATCCAAAAAAATTCTCATTTGTGAACATTAGCTATATTAGGCTGTAAAAGAGAAGTTTAGACTATCATAAATAGAAGAAAAATAACTTCAGGTTTTTAACTTCCGTTTTTCCATGAAATTTGGCATGAAGGATTCTAACATTTTCAAAAAGATAAATGTTGAAACATGTTAAAGACTAAACAAGCATCCATGTAGCATAGACACATCCATATGTCAAAGACAGTCACGAACAACACGTGTCAAATGCTAACACAACAAATGTACAATAATTAAAAGACTGCTGTGAACAACAGTTGTGAGATACTGACACACCATGAACCTGTCGAGGACACATCTGAGTCATGTAATAAAATTATGGGCGCGCACCAAAAATGGAACTCCTCAGTAGTTGATTGTTTAAACTTCATCTATTAGATTAATGATTGTGTTTGTCTTTTCATTTAGTTTTGAGTGAATATTTTTTAACTTGTGTTCTGTTAAGGCTTTATGTCAAACTTCTTTTTTTTAATATTTATAATAGTGCATCTTATGTCAGATATCTAATTACAAGATATGAAAATAGATTACTAGCAGAATAAACCAAGCAACCTGCATCACATAACATCTAAAATAATGAAGTCAACATAACAGGGATTTTTTTAAAACAATTACCTATAAAATTGGATCCCTCGAATCACTACTATGAAATTGGATGGTTCAAACTACCTTCCTTGGGCACGCTCTATTATTCTTTCCTTCAAAAGTCGCCGGTTGTTTGGCTATGTCAGCGGCACGACGAAGGATCCGTCTCCTGCTTCTCCAGAGTGGCCTTAGTGGGAGTCTGAGAACTCTCTTGTGATGTCCTGGTTGGTTAACTCTATGATGGAGCCCATCGCTCGGAATTATCTCTTCTTGGATATGGCTATGGATATCTGGAAGTGCACGGAGACCACCTACTCATGCCGAGGAAATGCGGCTCAGATCTACCAACTTCGACGCCGAATATTCCTCTTGTGTCAGGGCGATCGACCTCCATCTGCCAACTACTCGGAGTTCACCCAACTCTATTAGGATCACTTTTATTCTTTGACCCTCATGTCTCCTGAACATGAGGTGTTGGTGAGAGCAAGGGAAGAACGGAATCACATCTTCGAATTTCTTCAAGGCTTACATCGGAATTTTGACCTGATTAGCATTCAGATTCTGGGACGCTCTCTTCTTCCTTCTTTACCTGAAGTATACAACCGTGTTCAGCAGGAATTTGACCGCCGACAGACTCTCCTTCCCGATTCTACCACCGAGGACTCTGGCTCGTCAAACCAGATCGAAGCCTATGGAGAAAGATTACCTCGTGTGTGATTATTGCGGGAAGCCTCTCCATACCAGAGATACTTGCTTCAAGCTCCATGATTTTCCTTCTCCTAGGGGTGGTCTTGCTCCTCGTGGTGGCCGAGGCTCCGGTCGCTCCCAGAATAGATCAACCATGTCCCGATCTGCTCACTTATCTGATGATGTGGAAGATACCTCTGTTCCTCTCCCTCTAAATTCCAACATGACACCTCCCGCTCTGTCAGCTGAAGAAATTCTAGCTTTCCACCGGTTGATGCATGAAGCTCCTGCTGGGCTGACCAGTTCCTCTTCCTATGCTCATCAGGGATCCGCAGGTGCTCATTCTGCCTCCACCCACCAGTCCTCACAGTGGATCATTGACTCCGGCGCCACTGAACACATGACTGGGTCAACCACAGGTTTTGTGTCCTACACCCTCTGTCCGGCAGAGATAAAGTGAGCATTGCAGATGGCTCCTTATCTCCCATTGTTGGGAAAGGATCCATTCCACGCTCCTCTCTGACGCTCTCCTCTGTTCTTCATGTTCCTTCTTTCACTCAAAATCTTCTGTCTATTAGTCATTTGACTAATTCTATGGACTGTTCAGTGACTTTTTTCCTACCTTTTGTGTTTTTCAGAACTTGAAGAAGGAGACGGTGATTGGCTCTGGTAGACTGTGCAACGGTCTTTATGTGTTCGACCCCTCTTCCTCCACTTCCTCCAGCCTCACTCCGCCTCTGAAAACTCTTCATGCAGATCGGGCTTTTGATTTGGATTCCTGGCATTGTTGCCTTGGACATCCCTCTATCTCTGCTATGAAGCTTCTGCTTCCTGCTATTTCTCCTACTTTGTTCAGTGTTTTTCATTGTGATGTATGTGAACTTGTTACACACCATCGTAGTACTCTCCCTCTTATGTCTCCTCGCAACTCAGTTCTGTTTGCCCTTATTCATACTGATGTTTGTGGCTCCAGCCCTACTACGTCTATTTCTGGTTGCTCCTGGTTTGTTTCTTTTATTGATTGTTACTCTCGTTGTACTTTGGTATATTTGATGAAACATAAATGCGACGTGTTTTCCTTCTTTAAACGCTTCCACAACATGGACACCACTCAATTTGGTGCTACCATTAAGATCTTGCGCAGTGACAATGGTCGGGAGTTTATTGACTCCAGCTTTGAAAAATACTTGAGTGATCTCGGCATCATACATCAATCCTCGTGTTTACACACCAGCTCAGAATGGGGTTGCTGAGCGCAAGAACCGGCACCTCCTTGAGGTTGCCCGATGTCTCCTTCTCCGCATGAACCTCCCCAAATATTATTGGGGTGATGCAGTTCTCACCGTTGCCTATCTCATCAATCATCTCCCTACTCGTGTCCTTGGATTTCTTTCTCCCCTGACCACTCCGGGTGTTCGCCCCTCGTCTCTCTCGCCTTGTATCTTTGGATGTGTGTGTTTTATGCACATCCATCCCAAGACCAAACTTGATCCCCGCGCGCTGAAGTGTGTCTTCATTGGATACTCTCCTACCCAAAAAGGCTATAAGTGCTTCCATCTCATTACCAAGGTGTTAGCACGGAGATCGCCGGAGGATCGACGGAGGGGTGGCGCCGACGGAGGCCTTCGTCGTTCGCTCCTTGTCGCAGGCGGAACGGGGGAATGCGGCGCGAGAGAGAGGGGGGGGGGGGGGGGGGGGGCGCGTTAGGGCAAGGGGAGACCGCTGGGTCGGTTCTCCTCTCCAATTCAAATTCACGATAAAATCAAGCATGGGTCCAACCGGATACAACCTCTCCTATATATAGGAAGAGGCACACTAGGCCATACGGCCGCACACAATTGTTCGAGCTACCAAAATAAACATACAAAATTCAGCGATGAAAAGTAACTAAAACTATGCCCCGTTGTTGCCGCGCATGCGCCTCGTGTAAACGCGCGCGAATCGCCTTCCTTCGACCGGGTCCCCCATGTCCGTATCAACTACCCCGGGTTCTCAACGACCTTGTCCTCAAGGTTGAAATCTGGATACTGGGTCTTCACCTCTTCCGCCAATGTCCAAGTCGCCTCTTCCTTGGATTGTCCCTTCCACTGAACGAGGACCTGTCTCACCGGTTGGCCTTGCACCTGCTCTGTGCGATCGCCTAGCACTGCCTCAGGTTCGTAGCGGGGAACGGTATCGCTGCTCAGATCCTCGGGCATGGCCTCCTGGAGGGGATGGTTCCCCAGTGCTCGCTTCAGCTGTGATACGTGAAACACCGGATGGATGCGGCTGTCGGGAGGAAGTCGTAGGCGGTATGCCACCTCGCCTATCCTTTCCACTATCTGAAAGGGTCCATAGTACCGGACCGAGAGCTTGGGGTGAAGGCGGCCGGCCAGCGAGCTCTGACGATGTGGCCTTAGCTTGACGAACACGTGTTCTCCCGGGGAGAATAGAACGTCACGGCGGTGGCGGTTGGCTTGCTGTGTCATCCTCACTTGGGCGCGCTGGAGGTGATGCTTCAACTGTCTCAGGGCCTCATCCCTATCCTGAAGTTCCTCTGCTAGCGTTTGAACTTGACATTCCCCGGCAAGGTCGGTGGTTAAAGTTGGGGGCGCCCGCCCATAAACCGCCTGGAAGGGTGTAACGCCCGCCGCCGATTGGTAAGAGGTGTTGTACCACAGTTCCGCCCAGGCCACCCACTGAATCCATCGCCGTGGCTGCTCGGTCGCAAAGCAGCGGAGGTAGGTGCCCACGCAGCGGTTGAGGACCTCCGTCTGCCCGTCCGTCTGGGGATGGTATGCCGTGCTGAAACGGAGCTTCGTGCCCTGCAAGCGGAACAACTCCTGCCAGAATGTACTCATGAAGACCGGGTCGCGGTCGCTAACGATGGAGCGGGGAAATCCGTGCAAGCGGACAATCTCGCCAATGAAGACGCGGGCCACCGAGCTCGCCGTGTAGGGATGCTTGACGGGGATGAAGTGCCCATACTTGGAGAGGCGGTCTACCACCACCAACAAACAATCGTACCCCTGAGAGCGTGGCAGGCGAGTGATGAAGTCCATTCCGATGTCCTCCCATACCCGATCCGGCACCGGCAGGGGCTGCAACAATCCAGCAAGTGCGAGGGTCTGATATTTGGCCCGTTGGCATACCAAACAGGCCGCCACGTATTCCTGTACCATCTTCATCATACCCTTCCAGTAAAGGGTCGCTGCTAACCTCCGATAAGTCGGATAAGCTCCCGAGTGCCCCGCCGATGGTGTGGAATGAAACTCCTGAAGTAGGTGCGGTATCCAAGGGGAGGATGCCGTGAGGACCAGTCGACCACTGTAGTAGATTCTGCCGCCCGCTAGTCGAAATGGCGGATGCGCATCCGGCGCACTCCGAAGCTCCTCTATCATGCGGCCATACTGGGGATCTGCCCGTACCTCCTCTTGGACAGCCGCCGCGTCCCGCCATTGACATAGGGAGACTGCCGCCAAGGTGCCACTCTGCTCGCTGCGGGATAGTGCGTCTGCGGCCGAATTCGTGCGCCCGGGCTTGTACTCGATCGAGAACTGATAGCCCAGAAGCTTGGCCACCCAAAGTTGTTGCGCCGGCGTGAAGACCTTTTGGCTCCATAAGTGTTTCAAACTGCGATGATCGGTACGGACGGTGAAGGGTCGCCCAAGTAAGTACGGGCGCCAATGTTGGACGGCAAGAACCAAGGCACGTAACTCGCTGTCGTAGGCGGAGGCTACCTTCCGCCGGTCGGTGAAGGCTTTGTTGTAATATGCAATGGGGCGACCCTCCTGCATGAGAACGGCCCCTACCCCCTTCCCGGAGGCGTCGCACTCCACGACGAATGGCTGGGAAAAATCTGGCATGCTCAGGACCGGTGCCGCCACAAGGGCACGCTGAAGGCTGTGGAAGGCCTCCTGGGTAGATGCGTCCCAACGGAAGGGCACCTCCTTCTTAAAGAGATCCGTCAAAGGCCGAGCTAAAGTCCCATAGCCGCGAATGAAGCGACGGTAGTAGCCCGTGAGGCCTAAGAATCCCCGCACTGCCCGCCGGCTGGTTGGTGTTGGCCAGTTCAAGACCGCCTCGACCTTGTGCGGGTCCATGGCAAGGCCTTCGGCTGAGATGATGTGACCGAGGTACTCGACCTGAGATTGGCCGAAAGTACACTTCTTCCGGTGGGCGACGAGCTGATGCGCGGCCAGAAGTCCGAGGACGATGTCGAGATGGTCCAGGTGGAGCTGCCAGGAAGCACTGTAAACCAAGATGTCATCAAAAAAAACCAGCACGAACCTTCTTAAGTGTGGCCGGAACACGTCGTTCATGGTGGACTGGAAGGTGGCCGGAGCGTTCGTAAGGCCGAATGGCATCACGAGAAACTCGTAGTGTCCGTCGTGCGTCCTGAAAGCTGTCTTGGGCACGTCCTCCGCTCGCACCCGGATCTGATGATAGCCTGAGCGTAAGTCCAGCTTGGAAAAGAAACGGGCACCCCGCAGTTCATCCAATAGCTCCTGGATGATGGGTATGGGGTACTTGTCCGGTACTGTGAGCTTGTTCAGCTCCCTGTAGTCGACGCAAAGGCGCCAGCTGCTATCCTTCTTCCGGACGAGGAGCAACAGGCTGGAGAACGGGCTGGCACTCGGCTGAATGATCCCAGCGCGCAGCATCTCGGCGACCATGGCCTCCATGGCGTTTTTCTGCTCATGTCCGTAGCGGTAGGGGCGTACCGAAACAGACGCCACGCCCGGCTGCAAAGGGATGATGTGGTCGGACGCCCGCGGGGGCGGAAGCCCTTGCGGCACTGAAAAGACTGTCGGGTAGCCATCGAGGAGGCGCTGCATGTCGGGGTGGACGGGAGGCGGTGAGGGCTCAGATCCCAACTCCACCTGCCAAAGAAGAACACTGAAATCCGGGTCAGAAGTACGTAGTATGGAGCGGAGGCCGGCTGGGGAGCATGCCAGGGAGGGGTCCCCCTGGAGGTGATGCGTCTCGCCCGCTGCTGCAAAGTCCATCGTTAGTTGGCCCCAGTTGTGCTTGCAATCCCCAAGCGTGCGTAGCCAGGCAACGCCGAGGATGGCATCGAGGCCGCCCAGGCTGAAGACGTAGAAATCGGTGGAGCCCGAGTAGGTGCCGATGGAGAACGGAAGGGCGACGCACCGTCCGGCGGTGCGGCTGCGGCGACCGTCGCCGAGAGAGACATGGAAGCCAGGCGCCGGGGTCACTCGCAGGCGGAGGGCCTGCACCAAGTCCTGCGAAATGAAGTTGTGGCTGGCGCCGCTGTCGATCATCAGAACCACCGCTGTCTGCTGCAGGGTGGCAACCAACTTCATGGTGCACGGCCCGGTGATGTCGCGGACCGAGCAGCAAGACACCTCCAGGCGCTTGAAAGTAGGTCCGGGCTCGGCTGAAACGGGCTCATCATCCTCAAGTTCGAGGGCCTCAAAATCGGCCATGACAATCTCATCCTCCTCCGCCCCGAGGAGTAGGCGCAGGTCCCGGTTGGGGCACTCGTGGGTCGGCGAGTAAGGCCCCTTGCAACGGAAACAGAGGCCCTTGCTGCGAAGGTCCAAGTACTCTTGATGGGAAATGCGGTTGGGTGGCGGCAGACGGGGACGAGGCGGTGGTGGCTGGGGTTGTGGCGGAGGACGGCCCGCGGCGACCAGGGGCTCAGGGAGTGGCCGGGCAGGTGGAGGCGCTCGAGCAGCGGGTGCCCGGAAGGGGGGCGGATGAGAAGCAGGCGCCCGTGCGAGGGCGGTCACCGCAACGGTGGCGAAATCGGCCTCCACAAAACGCGCTTGTTCCATTGCGCGGGATAATGTAGTGGGGTCGTGGATCCGAAGACGGTTGCGGATGTGGGGACGCAGCCCAGCAAGGAACGTCCCCAAGTAGTGGTCCGGCGAGAGGCCGGGAACGTGCGTGGCCACTTCGACGAAGTCGTCGATGTAGGCGTCCACGGAGTCGGCTTGGCGAACATTGCTCAAGCGCTCGTAGGGATTGCCGGCGTGACGAGTGTCGTAGCGGCGGATCAACTCGTCCTTCAGAAGTGTGCAAGAGAGGCCCGGGGAGGACTGACGAAGCCAACGCACCCAATGAAGGGCCGACCCCTCCATGTATATCGTGGCGAGAGGGACCATTTGGGCTGCCGGCGTGCCCTGTATGTCGAAGTAGTGTTCCGCCCGTGCGAGCCAACCCAAAGGATCGGTCCCGTCGAAGACCGGGAGTTCGAGGCGGCGGAGGGAGCTGGAGGAGAGGTCCGGAAATGGGGTGTCGCCGACTGGAAGAGTGTCGGGGCTGCTGGCCGAGGCGGTTGCGGCTGCGGGCTGGGAGGGTTGGGCGGCCGGAGATGGGGGACGAGCTGCGAGGAGGGCGTGGATGTCGCGGACTGCTACCTGGAGGTCGGAGAGGGTGGTGTCGACGCGATCCAAGCGGCCCGAGAAGGCGGCAGTGGCCTCTGCCGAGTCGTTGTCGCGAGCCATGCGGCGAGTATTGGGCATAAGCTGGCCGGCGGAAAGATCGGCGGAGCGGAAGATGGCCGAGCGCTATTCGGGAGGAGATGCTGCGATGCGGCGGCCGAGCGGAAATCGGCTGTGCACGGCACAGCGGGGTGCGCGCGGGAAGCGGCGCGAGCGGACCAGGTCGGACCAGGTGTTAGCACGGAGATCGCCGGAGGATCGACGGAGGGGTGGCGCCGACGGAGGCCTTCGTCGTTCGCTCCTTGTCGCAGGCGGAACGGGGGAATGCGGCGCGAGAGAGAGGGGGGGACGCGTTAGGGCAAGGGGAGACCGCTGGGTCGGTTCTCCTCTCCAATTCAAATTCACGATAAAATCAAGCATGGGTCCAACCGGATACAACCTCTCCTATATATAGGAAGAGGCACACTAGGCCATACGGTCGCACACAATTGTTCGAGCTACCAAAATAAACATACAAAATTCAGCGATGAAAAGTAACTAAAACTATGCCCCGCTGTTGCCGCGCGCGCGCCTCGTGTAAACGCGCACGAATCGCCTTCCTTCGACTGGGTCCGCCATGTCCGTATCACAAGGTTGTCAGGATCGAGATCATAGGTGAGATCGTTTCGAGGTTGGATTGGATCGGATCGGATCAAGGATCGCAAGATCCTACAACATTCATAAATTAAGACTGAAAATATAAAATTGAATTTTTTATCATCCAATTACATGCTCAATTAACAAAAAATCAATTGAGCAGTATGTGAATAATTATATTAAAAAAATTTGAATAACTAAATCAAAAAGATAATATCATACTAAGTTCACATTCAGTTTTAGGTAGGTCATCCAATGTCTACTAACAATAAAAACAAATCTGGACTGATGAATTGGTGGAATCCTAGAAGCAGGAAGACGAACCCAGACTGCTGGATTGCTCGTACGCTGGAAGCAGGAAGCTTGAATTGCGCGTATACTGGATTTCTAACCGCTAGATTACTCGTACGCTAGAAAGGAAGAGAAGACGTCAGCTTGAAAGTAAGAAGCAGGAAGCCACTGGATTACCAACCACTGGATTGATCATACCCAAAAACATAAGATAAGACACTAACACCGCTTGAAATGGAACCTGGTAAGTTAGGAAAAGGAAGACATTGTCTAGACTGGAAGCGACCGAAGACGTCGCTCTTGGCCTGTATTTGCAGCCGACAATCGACGTTTGGCATACCGTAAAGCAGCATGATATGATTCTGCGATGGGGTATGGGGGCAGGATTTGGATCAGGTTAAGCAATAGGTTATGGGCGTCGGACCAGTTGAATGGGGTCGGGATAGGGTTGGACATGTTTCTAGTTCCCTTTGGCCGGACCGGTAGAACCGGGTAGGGATCGCGATTCTAAAGATCCTAAGATTCAGATCGCGATCTCAGCTGTAGATGTGCCGATTTAGATCCTAGGTAAGATCTTGATCGATTTACAATATCTGGATCGTAAGATCATAAGATCTTATGATCCGGATCGCGATCCTGATAACTAAGCGAACATTTGTTACGATGGATGTCACCTTCGGGGAATCTGAAGTCTATTATGGGACCTCTCTTCAAGGGGAGACAAGTACTACGAAAGTGAGTTCCCCTCCTTCTGTTCCTTTGCATATTACTCTGTCATTTCCTCCTGTACCTAGAGATCCGGCTCCTTTGCCTATTTCTCTGCCATTACCACTTGTCCCTAGTGATCTGGTTGGCCCTCCTATCCCTGTGAACCCAGTGCTGCCTCCTCCATTGCAGGTTTACAGTCGTCGTAAAAGGGACACGAACACACAAGCCTTGTCCAACTCTACTTGGGTTACCACTTGATCCATCTTCAGGTACTGACAGAGGTAATTCTACCCTGCATTCTCTTTCTCACTTTGTGACCTATGACTCTTTGTCTCCGTCACATAGAGCATTTGTCATTTCCTTATCTTCCACATCTATTCTTCGTTCTTGGCAGGAAGCTCTTGAGCACAGTGAATGGAAGGCAGCCATGTTGGAGGAAATGGTGGCCCTTGATAAGAATCATACTTGGGATCTTGTCCATCTGCCTAAAGGGAAAACTAGAGTGGGATGTAAGTGGGTCTTCTCCGTGAAACAAAACTTCCAAGGCCTTGTTGAACGATACAAAGCCAGACTGGTTGCTAGAGGATATACACAAGCTGCCGGTATTGATTATCAAGAGACATTTGCTCCGGTTGCTAAAATGACTTCAATCCGGATCTTCCTTTCATGTGTCGTGTAAAAGATGGAGTCTCAGTCAGTTGGATGTGAAGAACGCATTTCTTCACGGTGATCTTGAGGAAGAAGTCTACATGTCCCTGCCTCCTAGTGTTCTTCCAAAAGTGTCAGTAGGAAAGTTTGCAAGTTGAAGAAAGTCATGTATGGCTTGAAGCAGTCTGCAGTCTCCACGTGCTTGGTTTGGGAGATTTCACCGGGCAATGATGTCATTCGATGCTCTTATTGTCTATGTAGATGATATAGTGATAACTGGTGATGACACAGAGGAGATTGAACACCTAAAGTCTAGGTTGGCTAAGAAATTTGAAGTGAAGGACCTTGGACCTCTCAAGTACTTTCTTGGCATAGAGGTGGCCAGGTCCAGACATGGGATCTTTATATCGTAGAGAAAGTGCATCCTAGATTTGCTTGAGACAACTGGAATGATTGGATGCAAACCCGCTGGCACTCTAGTTGAGGCCAATCACAAACTTGGTAGAGATGGTGGAGAAGTGGTGGATGACATACCAGGTTTCCAACGACTAGTGGGGAAACTTTATCTATCTATCTCATACCTGTCCGGACATCTCGTATGCAGTGGGTGTCCTTAGCCAGTACATGCACTCACCAAGATCACATCACCTCGAGGCTGCATACAGAGTTCTGAGGTACCTCAAATCCACTCCTGGCAAGGGCATTCTGTTCTCACCCAACGAGGCATTAACAGTAGAAGTCTATACTAATGCGGACTGGGCAGGTTCTATTAAAGACCGAATATCTACTTCAGGATATTGCTCTCTTGTTGGGGGTAATTTGGTGACCTGGAGAAGCAAGAAGCAACACGTGGTCGCTAGATCCAGTGCTGAGGCCGAGTTCCGAGCAATGACACAATCCAGTACAACATGATGAGGGACCTGGGTATGGAATGTGCTGGTCCAATCAGGATCTATTGTGATAATAAAGTTGCTGTCAGTATTGCCCACAATCCATTACAACATGATCGTACTAAACACGTGGAGATCGACAGGCACTTCATAAAGGAAAACATAGTTAGGGGGATTGTAAGTACTCCCTTTGTTCCATCGAAGAAGCAGCTCGCAGATGTGCTTACTAAGGGTCTGAGTCAGTGCTCCTTTGACAAGATATTAGGCAAGTTGGGCATGACAGACATTACACGCCCAACTTGAGGGGGAGTGTTGGAGAAACATATTTTATGTATTTTATTATGTGAGTGGGTTTAGGCCCACACCGTGAGTCTAAAGTTATGTGTCTATGTATTCACCTATATAAAGCCCCCTATTTGGATGAATGAAACAACTCTTTTTTCTTTTCTCTCCTAATTAGTTTCGACACCTTCTAACCCCTCATTTGACGCATCTGCAACCTACCTCCACTGAACCTCCAGCCACCTCCTCCGCCAGTCAGTACCTCAGCCACTCCAATGCTTGTCTCATCAAGAGTACAAGAGCATCTTCCTTTTAATGAAATCATGTAAAATATATGTACATGATTAAAGGAAGATTATTCAAGTAATTAAAATCAATATTGATCCAAGTCATGAAAGATTTATACCTTTCCATGCATGACATCATCCCTCCATGGTCCCCGGAAAAGGTCTCCATTACTATAGCAAAAAGTACCAAGACCTGACCTCTTACCACATTTCCAAAAGCCTTCATAAAAGCTTCCATCCATGGAGGTTAACCGACCCTAAAATTTTAATGCATCAATTATCAGAATATAATGCCATTAATGCGCTGCTTATATTCTAACATCAACTTCATGATGTCAAGTTTCTGAGTTTTCAGCAAAATTATACCTTCCCATCAGGAAGGCCCCCTTGACATCTGCCCCTGTAGATTCCTCCTCTATATGGAATTTCCACAATAGAATTCCAACCTTTTGGAGATCCCCTTTCTGCTTCCTGGATAATTTTTTAAACAAATTTCAAAAAGAATAATTAGTCATGCAATAAGTTTCCAAAAAACATTAGAAAATTATGCCGAAAGGATCTTCGGCCTGCTAGATGCAACTAAACTACAGACGAGATAAAGTATTTGTCAAAAAAAAATCATGCCGTAATACGTTTCGGACTTCTAGAAACAACTAAATGAAAAACAAGAAAAATTATCTTATAATGCAATTCTCATGGACTATGATGATGATAATGCAGTAAAATCCAAAGCAGAGTGGATAAAAATTAAACAAGATCCATTAGGTAGACCATTGTCTATCACAAAGAATAAGTTACTTTGAAGTAATATAGCAAAACAATGATGGGGGGTGGGGCAAATTAATGAAGCCAACATTCGATACAGAAGCCACAAAAGATGACACTATAAAAATATATCAAACTATCAAACTAGGATACGGTTCACAAACCCACATATGTATGGAAATAAAAAAGGCCAATCACACAAACTAAACCATGAACTCATAATAAAGAAAAGGGATACAGACAAGAGAAATGTGATCCATAAGGCCCTCAAAAAAAATTTGGCCATTCAACCATGACCAAGTTATTTGGGTCGTCTAAATCTGAATTTGCTACTTTGGTGTAACTGAACAATCAGATGAAGGTACTATGGAAAAAAACAACCTTTGGATTAAGCTATTAAGACCAAAGCCAAACATGCTGGCTATGTCATGAAAAGAGACTTCATAGAAGGCTACATTGATAATCTATAGGAAGGTAACTATTATAGCTTCTCTGTGGGAGCATACATACAGGAGGAAGCAACCACGACAACTCGGGAGAGGATCAAGGACCCACTGCTAGTATCAGGAGCCCGATAAATCCATTGGGCAACTGATAGATTTTCCATGCTTCTTGCTTTTGTTCTTTGTGCAGAACAGGAGCTCAATAGACCTATTGAACTCAATATCTAATTAATTTAAAATGTGTCTGAGTTCTTTGTTTGAATCGGGAGCCCGATTCAGCCTGAGATTGCTTTGTCATAAGGGTTTGATGTGTAATTTCCTTTATCTAATAAATGTCTTATTGTTATATTCGGGAATCTTTTTGGTTTGCACGGGTTCTTCTCCCTCCGGCATCGCTCCCCTTCTGTGGTGAGAGCTCTACTATCGTCCTGCTATTCTTCTTCTCTTCACTTCAAGATTTGGGAACCCTATGAGGACCTAAGGGAAAGAAGAAGATCTCATCCTTCAAACCGACCGTTCATTGACTTTGGACTAGTTTTCATACAAGAGCCCATAATAGCAACATAAAAGGTTACAAGGTGATTATAAAAGAATCAAAAGGACACATAACTATGCCATGACACCCTTAAAACCAAACGAAGAGGCCGACCACCCCTTCTTCCACATGATGATATCCCGATCAGTCTCTCACTGGTTTTGGCTTATGTTAAACACTGAAACTATATGGATGATTCAATTGACTGTTTTCTGTTGAATGAAATTATAATCTCTAGTTTGACATAGTTAAAACCATACGATTGCTTCCAGAGAAGATCCTGTCAGCCAGGTGCACTGAAATATCAAATGCGAACAAAAAAAACTGTAGAGATAAATTCCTGTGAACTCCAAAAGCATAAGCAAGAGGAAAACTACAAGGATTCATAACTAAAGATGATAAGGTAAATGCCACCACTCAGTCACCGTCCTTGGAGAACAAGCGATAAGAGGACAAGACCTGACTGAGCTCAGCATTGTCAAGCAGCAGTTCTGTGCCAAAACCATTCGTGCTGGCCCTAGAGAAGGAGAGCCTATACAAATGCAATTGGAAAAATAAACTAAGTGGCACAACCAATAAATAAAGACAAGAAATAAAACTATGCCTAACCCATTTATGAAAAATAAAGTTGAATCCAATAGTTTCTTCTAGCAAAGACACTCAGTTGAGCAACAGCGCGCTGGGGCCCATATGCATATCAACCTCTGAGAAAATAGTGAAGGCGCATGCTTATTGATACTGTTGGAAACCCTCTCATCTCGGAATGCATCATTATTGAAAGCTATTTATCCTCCAATTATAAATAAAAGAATGATGTAAGCTTAAAAACCATACGTGCAATCATTCATATGTTGCCAATCTTATGACTAGGCAGAAAACTATATTGCAACCATTTCTCTCACCTAAACGACAGTGTCTCTACTCTCTAGCATATTTGTCTCTAGTACTTCTCCAAGTTTCTTTCCAAATAAGAAAAACTCTCGAGCACCATTGGACCTAAGGATACAGTAGAACTATTAAATTGGGTTTTAAAAAAGATCAATTATGTCATCCTAGAATAGTCATCGATAAATTTAATAAAATTATGAAACCAAACTTTGGCACAAACATACTACGACCGCACACATCTAAATTGACAAAATAAAATGGTGAAGACATGCTTATTGACTTTGTTAGTGACGCATCTCAAATGGCATTCCTTCTTCCCCAATTAATATCCTGGTCCAACACATTTTTCTTGTCAAAAAGGACTCTTCCCAACACCCTTTATAAGCTTCATTGTCAGAATCCCTTTTTCTCGTGGTCAGAATTCCCTCCCTGCAGCGTACAGGCATTCATCATTGACGAAAATGAAGCGCACTGTTTTTGTTTTGTCTAACCTAGGAATACATCCCGTGCAATTTCTGCACGCTGGATCACGGAGTTCAGTGTTTATTCTAGTGTATTGGGTTTATTTATATTTACACATTTCAATTGCTATTATATGGGACTTTTCTATTGATATTAATTGTGATACGTATTTGCATTGGGGAACATGTCTCATGCATACGCTCGGATGTTCGGCCTCACCTCCTGGGAGTCACTCAACGGCTTGTTTCTTTATTGTATTATTTAAGTGTTTTGTCTTATAGTGATGGGCTTCATCTATATAAAAAGACCCAGGGGTGGAGTCTTGCTTATCTTTAGAGTCTTAGTGTTTGAGATCTCTTAGAGAATGGAGTGTCAAGGAGGACCCAGCCTCTGGATGCTTAGCAACAGTTATCTCCTGATTGTATCTTTTTTTCGCTTTCATGTTCTCATTTTTGATACGACTGCAGCGTATCAATTGGTCTGACCTGCCGCCCAATTAGGGTTTCGGACGGAAATCTAATTGAATCTTCCTCTCTGCCGGACGTTTTCTTTGCCCTCCCACACGTGTCACCAGCAATCTGATATCTACATTGTTCCCGCACGCAACCGATCGCCCCCAATACAACGTCTTCGCCCCTGCATCTCGCCCGACTGCATGTGATCCAGCGTCGACGTCGCGCGCTCGACGCTACCGCCGCTCCCTTCCCTAGCGACGACATGCCCTGGACGACAGTGACGCTTTGCCGACTCCAGCGCTCAGCTACTTCGCCTGACTCCCCCCTCCAGCAACCGTTTACAGATTTGACTGATCTCCCTGTGCCCGGCCCCTCTTCCAACGGCCCTCCAGCTCTCTCTCACCCGCATTTCGGAGGCCCTCCTGCAGATTCTGCAGTGTTCCAGCGACCGCTCCTCATCCTCGCCGCCCTCCTGCGACACTTGCAGCATTCTGGCAGCCCTCATGCGGCTCCGACAACATTCCATCAGCCTTCCGGCGGCTCCTACAGCAAACCGGCAGCCTTCCGGCAGCTCCTACAGCAATCCAGCGGCCCTCCAACGGCGACTGCAGCATTCTGGCAACCCTCCTAGGTCTCCTGCCGCATTTTGGCGGCCCCCGCCCCTTTTTTCCACCATGTCTGCGATCGAGTTGAAGCTGCCAATGCATACTCTCCTCGTCATGGCGCTTGAGATTAGTCATCGACTTCTTCCACATGCCCCCTTACAGCCCCGGACCGCCACTTTGCTTCCTGAAGAATCTCCTCCTCCATCCATCCCACCGCTACCCCTCAATGGGTCTTCGATCACTAGAACCGCTGACACTTCCTCCTTTGCCGACACCCCCTTCGTTCTTCCGCTCTCGACCTCGACACGCACCCCATAATTCCCCCTCATCATTTGATCCCCACCAGTTGCCCTCCCATCCGCTCCCCTGCCGACATATCTGTGACAGAGGCTCCACCAGGCGCCTTGCCAGCCTTTCACAAGTTGCCACAGGATTTTTTCCCCCTCTGTTTCATGGAGACCCTCGCCTGTCTGTCAACTCTCTTATCTCCCGACTCATCTTTCCTTACATCTCTCAAGCTCATTGCAACCCTACCCTCGCATCTTGTCACTCACTTCGACCATCCTTCTCATCGGGTCTCCTTCCAAATCATCATTACCTACTCATCATCGACCTAATGTCTGGCCCTACGACCCTCATTCAGGACCTGGATGGGTTTCCTCCATCAGTCTTCATAGCATATGGACTCCAACCAAGGCCCTGGCCCAACTGGCGTGCATCTAGCTCGACCTTGAGGATGAGATATTTTGCCGGCACGAAATTGTGTCTCCTCTCGGGTAGTCTCATGCATTCTAGGTCTCCTGCCGCATTCTGGCGGCCCCCGCCCCTTTTTTCCACCATGTCTGCGATCGAGTTGAAGCTGCCATGCATACTCTCCTCGTCATGGCGCTTGAGATTAGTCATCGACTTCTTCCACATGCCCCCTTACAGCCCCGGCCCGCCACTTTGCTTCCCGAAGAATCTCCTCCTCCATCCATCCCACCGCTACCCCTCAATGGGTCTTCGATCACTAGAACCGCTGACACTTCCTCCTTTGCCGACACCCCCTTCGTTCTTCCGCTATCGACCTCGACACGCACCCCATAATTCCCCCTCATCATTCGATCCCCACCAGTTGCCCTCCCATCCGCTCCCCTGCCGACATATCTGTGACAGAGGCTCCACCAGGCGCCTTGCCAGCCTTTCACAAGTTGCCACAGGATTTTTTTCCCCCTCTGTTTCATGGAGACCCTCGCCTGCCTGTCAACTCTCTTATCTCCCGACTCATCTTTCCTTACATCTCTCGAGCTCATTGCAACCCTACCCTCGCATCTTGTCACTCACTTCGACCATCCTTCTCATCGGGTCTCCTTCCAAATCATCATTACCTACTCATCATCGACCTAATGTCTGGCCCTACGACCCTCATTCAGGACCTGGATGGGTTTCCTCCATCAGTCTTCATAGCATATGGACTCCAACCAAGGCCCTAGCCCAACTGGCGTGCATCTAGCTCGACCTTGAGGATGAGATATTTTGTCGGCACGAAATTGTGTCTCCTCTCGGGTAGTCTCATGTCAGATCTGCAGCATCTAGCCCGTCGCTATGCCTCTCAGCTTCTAATGTTTCACCAGAACCGCCCACCAGAGGATCCGTCCGAGTCTCCACGTCGCGCTCATGGGATCCTTACAGCCCCGACCTTGAGGACAAGGTCAATTTTCAAGCCGGGGGTGTTGATGTGTATTTGCATTGGGGAACACGTCTCACGCATACGCTCGGATGTTCGGCCTGACCTTGCGGGAGTCACTCAACGGCTTGTTTTTTTAATGTATTATTTAAGTGTCTTATCTTGTAGTGAGGGACTCCATCTATATAAGAATCCCTAGGTGTGGAGTCTTGCTTATCTTTGAAGTCTTAGTGTTTGAGCTCTCTTGGAGAGTGGAGTGTCAAGGAGGACACGGCCTCTGGATGCTTGGCATGAGTTACCTCCTGATTGTATCTTTCTTGTCGCTTAATGCAATGCAAATGTCTTGTTCTCATTTTTATATGACTACATCGTATCAAAGTGTGGTACAATACCCACCGTGAGCTATAGCTATCAAGATCAAAGAACTTATGCCAAGATGGACGTCTTCGGCTCACCTGTCGTTAATATCACCTCTCTAGAATCCCTTCTCTAACACTTGAGCTTCTCAAGTGTGGTGAGTATCTCGTTTCTTATCGTTCAAACCTTCGAGCATGGTGAGAAAATGGCTCTTATCCAAGGAGTTGCATTTGTAGGTTCATCTCTACAAGTGGAGAACCTAGTATTTTTTTCTCCCTTCTTTTCCTCTTTTTTGTTGTTGTTTTTGTACTAGTTTATGCAGCCTTAGGAGCTTCAATGACAATTTTGTGGGCCTATGATCTTGCATGATGCTATTATACATCCATTGTAATGTTTACGTGATTGTGAAGAAGTTTGAATGACCTAATGCGTTGATTTGTTGGGCTACAAGGTTGTTTGGCACTCTTGTTTATGTGGGTATATTTTGTGGTTAATCTTTCCCTTGGATGAAATGGATTATTCTATGTTAGCTTGTGATGTCATGTTTTGACCAAATTTGTGAATCTTTTTTTAAACTTATTAGTTGTTATTGGAGTGATTATTTTTGGTGGGAACTTTTTGTAACTCAGTTGTTACTTCTCTTGCCCTAATCATGAAAAGATATGCATTGTTGGCGACCTGTGATGATTATATGAGTAATGATATGCGGTCATATTCATTTAGATGACAAGACTCGCACTCTAGATTCCTAGAATAAGATAAATAAGACACCATTTTTTACAAGCTCGGTAAGTTGGGATGTGTTACGGAAGGTAACAGGATGTCTCAAATGACTGTATCTACATCCATGAATTGATGGAAGTAAGAGTGGAAATTGAAAGAGAGCATCCACAAGATTGTAGACACTTGGAATCCATGACTTTTACCAATCACGCATCTGATATACGAACCATGAATGCATACACAATCAGTAAAGGTAACAAGAATGTTTTCGTTTTTACTCTAGAATATGCATATGCTTCCTACACTTATCCAAGCATAACCTCTACGTACGTTCGTTAAACATAAAGCTAAATCTTAACAGGAAAATAGGAATTTTCATGGGTCATGAAAGTCACTTAGGTTCAAGGCATTCGCCTCACATGAGTATTTTTGTTGTTTTTCCATGATTTCACTAACAGGACAGTAATGATTAAGTTTGATTAAGTGTATTGAGCATAATGGACAAAAATAAAATTTGTTGTTAACAAAATGAAAATTCCATGGGATTATGATCAATTTCTCAATATACACATTGATGCTTCTTGATGATTGAGAAAACATATTAAACATAAATAATTACCAGCATCATTGCTGCACGAACAGAGAGCACGCTGTTTTTCTTGGACATATCAGCTGTGATCTCACCTGAAAATGGTACTGGAATAATTAAAACCATTAACCATGGAACTGAAGAAGTCAATGCTGTTAAACTTTATATACATACTGGATATCTCCTGATTAATGTAATCAGAATTTTCTGATATTTTGTGATCAGAGTAAGAGCTACAGTCTGGGGATAATTTAGATGCTCTTACGCCAAGTGGAAGGCTAGATATATCATTTACTTTTGCTCTACTCTGAAAACATTTCTTGGCCCACAGCGCAGCAACGTGGAAGGCAGGACCAATATGATGGCTACTATGGATCGTTCCCACAATATTCAGTTTTTCTGATTAAGACCAAGACATGATAACAAATAAACTTTCTTTAACATTCAGTTATTCAAGCTAACAAAAACTGAGTTTTGTCTAAAGAAATGCATAGTGTTTCGGGAAATTTCCAAACGAACAATTTCAACGAAATTTTTCATTTCTTATTTTACTAGCCTTTCTCTGAGGGAGTGATAGCTTTCTTTGTGAGAGAATCTTCTCTTTTTGTCTATTGTTTTAGTGCAATAAGCTCTAAAGTTAAGTTCAAGATTGCTATTTTATTAGTTAGATTCTATTTTATTAGAACTAATCCATAGATGTCCTCCTGCTTTGAGATGTATAATATAGATGGATTGCTGCCTCATCGGCACGGTATAAGTTCGGTGACTTGTGCCATGTCGGATGAGCAAGATATACATACCTCCATAATTCTGGTCATCATAGTTGTTATTAGACACAAGGTTGGTTTCCACCGGATCAGTGGCACCTTTAGTAGGATCATGACATGACTCCCTACAATAACAGAAAGTAAATCAGGCACCTTTTTCACTACACATTACATTTTAGTAGTACAAAATAAATGCACTTAAGATATTTTGAATAACATTACTTTCTTAACAGCAGATTTTTCAGCATATCCGGAAATTCATCCTCCGGAATAAGTTCCAACGGATAAGTTACTGTATTCAAATCCAAATCTAATGTGCTCCCACTGCCTGACGAGAGAACTGTATCACCAAGAGAGCTATTTGATGAAGTGTTGGCAGCTTCGGTAGAATCTACTTGAAATATGTGAAAGAAGGATGGAAGGTTTTGGAGTAGACCGGAGAAGAAACCTTTATTCTGAGTAATCACTTTTTCATCATGCCTGCTGATTGTAGTAATTTTCAAAGGAAAAAAAATTGGTAGATTAATAGTTTCAAAGTTCTATAAGATAATAAAGTCGAAAGCTAAAATACTGGCTTTAAACTAAAATGCATTGAACTTCCATGTTTATAATTTAACTAGAAGAGGTGCATGCTGATGTAGGGTATGGTCCTGCAGGATATAGAACAAGTACGAAAATGCATAAATAGAATAGGAACAACAGCTGATGAGTGACGACTAAACTTGCAATAAAGAAATTTATAAATAGATTCACAGAACCATAGCGAGTAGAACTTTTAAGCAAGAAAACAAGTCCTGCAAATCACAAGATAATTGGAATGAATGCTACTTAGGAAAATATCTATTAAAACTAAGAACTAATACGAGATTCAACAAAAAAATTATATCCACAAAATTAACTTACAAACAGATAGAAAGCATAGGGGAAAGAGGAGCTTGGAGAATGTAGAGTGGGACGTCTGGTGGTAGAATCCTCTGATGAACATCGCCGGTGATGCGAGATGAGAACCCAGGGAAGAGATAATGGACTGGATTTGGGTTGGGGAGGGAGTAGAGTGGTTATAGTGGGCTGCTTGAATTGTGGGGACTGTTTCTGGCCTTGGGGAAGAATTAGAATTCCTCAGGAAGGCAGGAAGGAGGGCTGGGATGGGTTCCCGGTGGACTGGAAGGGGGATGGGGCAGTTGGAAGGGGGCTGAAAGGGCTTTGAATGGTGTCTGGGAGGAGTAGTTGGTTGCAGGGGACTGGTGGTTGGGCTGTGAGAAATTCCAGAGGCTGGAATTGGGTTCCTGGACTGGTTCTGAACAGGAACAGGGGTGGAGAGGGGAACCAGCAGCTTGCAGTAGAGTTCTGGAGCAGGGAGGGGCTCAGCTGGGGGAAATAGAGTGGGGAATGGCCCGCAGCTTGGTTGGACAGTGGATTAATCCCTGCAGTTGGGACTAATTGGGTGGGAAGAGCAGTGGAGGGTGGTTTTGGTGGTTGGAGGGAGTTGCTAATGTGTTGAACTAGTTAATTGGTGGTTAATGGGTGTGGCTTGCTATGGGGCTGGTGGAGAAAGGTGGTTGTGATGCAGGACGCCGGGGCCCCGACCGCACCCCGTGGCATCACACCAGCTAGCGGACGACGGTCAAGCACGTCTGCCAGAAGGACTGCAGTCCAGGCACCCCAACCCGTCTCCGCGCCTGTTCTCAGCGCGGCGGGTTGTTGAGGCTGGGGCTCGATCCCCAGACCTCCTTGATAAGAACCACTCCTAACTGATCAAAGAGATCGTGATCATAATCATTAGACTTTTGGTAATCTAACTTGAACATAAAAGTTGGCAATTGTGTTGACAGTTGAGATTAAAGAACAAATCAAAATAGCACAAATCTGAAGAAGCATCGTCAATCAAATGACGGAGTAAGATCATAAAACATATATTTTAGACTGCAGAGTAACACCTTTTAGGTGGTCAGCTAGCCCGGGGAAACACTAGTTGCATACCGCATTAAGGTTAATTTTATATTTATTCATGCATTACATGAGACTTTAGCGTTTGAATAAATCTTGATCAAATCCTCCTGAGGAGGTAGTTAGTATTATTCTCTCCCCGTCTAGACATCCGCGTATCCTCCATCCGAATGCCACCAAAGATGTGCAACCCTTGGCTAACCTCCTACACCCACTAGTGGCGTCTATCCATTTGCCAGTCACCTTTGACAGATATCAATAGTGTTAGTTACAAGCCTACAGTTGAGGCCTTAAAGTAGAAGAGAGGTGACCCAAACTTGCTCTTCACAACAATCCAGTCACGAAAGGTGCACATTCTCGTGTACTCTAGCAAGGAAAAATTAGAAATCCATCGTCTTATATAATTATTAGATGATATGGAACCACAAACTAAAAGTTAATGCCCTACCTAATAAAGTATAGCCTTTTCATTGTGGACTATTGTATCATGATGAGGGGTTACATCGAATAAAATTGGTATGAGAGCTCTGATCTTTGATGCATGATACAAAAAGAGATGGTATCAAGATTTAGCATAACCAATTTTTGTCTGGGGTCTTATCGAAAACCTTAGGAAGAAGGAAGAGCAAGTAATTGGGAATAAAATGGTTAAAAGTGATGATCTGCCTAATCTAATTTGAGAAAGTGATGATGTTTAAGAAATAAATGGATGTCGAGATGGAGTAGATGAAGATGAATCTCACTATATCAGGCTCGAGTAACCAAATCTACAACCTCACTTCTCCTTTGATGAACATACAAGTAAATGATCAGTAAGAAAATATTGGAGATGATGAGGATTATGAGGATGATGTGATTGTTACCACAGAATGAGAATAGAGCTAGACCATCAAGATGGGAGCAAAGCTGGAAATATTCAATTATATTGGAAAAATTGATGTGGAGACGCCAAAAGCCTGGATTGACAAACTAGACACATTTACTATAAGAGTAAGATACTATTGATAGAATTCCTTTTGCCCGACTAAAGCCAAGTCATCATGTATCGGCACATCAGAAAACTCACCTCAAAGGGATAAGTCATCAAGAAGTAACCTAGAGGTCATTTAAACAGATAATTAGGTGTGCATTCTATCTCATAGGTTATGTAAAGAAACAATGGAAGGAATGACATAGTCTGAGGCAACACCAAAGACAGATTGTACATAAGTATATCACAAAGTTATGTAGATAGGCAGTTACATGTAGAGTAACATTTGGGGATGCATACACTTTGACGAAGTACACCTAAGACTACTTGCAAAATGTTAATGAACTTTGCTTGTTCCCAATAACTAATCGTTGAGGCCAATGTGATGGCACAAGAAAGAGAAATTATGATACTAGGAATAAAACTGAAGACCTTCTGAAAAAACATCTTCCTCCAAAAACAAGAAGGTGAGAAAGCCATGGCGTGTCCCAAAGCCTGTCTCTATTTTAAAAACCAATACCTCTGGTAAGTTATGTGGTCATTGGCAAACTGTTGGCCATACAAAAAAAGTTAGAAATTACATAATTAACACTTGCTCGAAAGTGGGAAAATGATGGGAAAAGTAAAACAAATGATGTTGTACTTGAGAGCATCCTTCTTGAGTCCAAGATTGCAGATCGGGGGAACGTTGGTTTGGGTTTTTCATGTCAGTTTTAATATGTCAGAGGATATATTTGGGATATTTCATATATCGTATTTCAATATTTAATTATTCATATCCATAGTTATATATAAATATAACCATTTTTTATTTATATATATTGATATATTAACAATTTAACATTTAATGAACTTCTAAATCTATCAAACTAGTATAAATATTTTATGTTACACAACTAATAATGGCATAACGTATGAAAGAAAGTCAGAGAAATCCAGAGAGTCGTTAACGACAATGGAAGATAAGGAACCATAAGTCCAAAGGCCTGACAAAACCGACGTTGACAACGGATGGGCGTGGGGAAGAAAGTCAGAGGACACATGAAGAGAGTCGAGAGCTAGGGCACAAAACAACTCAAACAATGAAACAATCTTGTTTGATTGTCTATTAAACCAGACAACAAAAGTCAGAAGAAACATGCAGACATTCGAGAACTAGGGTAAAAAAATAACTCAGACAACGAAACGATTTTGTTTCGTTGTCTATTAAACCATAGACGTTAAATAAAATAAATTAGAAAAAGACCATCCAATATATCGCCAAGATATATCGGCCGAGAGCTGATAGATTAATATATTCCAAAATGATATTTTGCAAAAACCATTATCAATCATGTCATTTTGTCCATGAATCATTTACGCCAGCCGACATGACGGTCATGTCGATCGATATCCACAACACTGCCTGAGTCATAAATGTAGAAATCCAAAATACAAAAAGAAAAAAAGATTTATATCTTTCTACTTAATTAATCGATACAAGGATTTGTACATAAATATATAGGAAGGAGTGAAATCTCAACCTCAAACCAAGGTGTGAGACTAAACTTCATGCCAATAGCAGGCCTTTACATGGGCTAAGTCAAGTTTTCTACACTCCCCAGCAAGCTTGGAGGATACATATTGTAGGTGCCAAGCTTGGAAATGAACTGCCGGTATAGTGGGTGTGGTAAAGCCTTGGTGAGAACATCAGAAATCTACTCAATAGCTAGCACATGTTCTAAATCATGTTTGCATAGCTGAAACTTTTCTCTGATGAAATACAATCAACTTCGATATGTTTGGTACATTCATGAAAAACGGGAATCTCGACGATATGGATAGCATTCTGACTAACGCAACAGAGAACTGTCAGAAATGGGAGTTTCACACTAAGATCAGTAAGAAGACTTTCCACCCACGTGAGTTCAGAAACAGCATATGTCTTTGAACGATACTCAACTTCTGCAGACAAGCGTGCCACAACCATTTTCTTCTTGCTTTGCTAGGTGTCTTCCAAAGTATGTGTAGTAGACGCTTGTAGACCTACGATCATTAAGAAAACCGACAAGTTTGCATCAGAGTAGGCAACCAAGAATAGAGAAGATGAGGGCTTATGCACAAGTTATGCACAAGCCTTTCTCCTGGGGCATTCTTCGAATACCGAAGAATTCGCTCGACGGCCTGGAGGTGGGACATCCGAGGAGCATGCATGAACCGGCTGACCACCCCAACAACAAAGGATATATCGGGCCGTGTGACAGTTAAATAAATAAGCTTGCAAACCAGGCGACAAGAATACTCCGGATTAGGGAGAAGCAAATCTGAGTTGTACGTATGAGCACAGAGTTTGTGGTTGACATAAATTGGTGTGTTTGCAGGTTTGCATCCCGAGTAGCCTGCATCGTGAAGAAGGTCTAGACAGTACTTCCGTTGAGACAGGAGGAGTTCATCGGGTCGACGAGCAACCTCGATGCCCAAGAAATATCGGAGGTTGCCCAAATCTTTGATTTGAAAATGTGAGTTCAAGTGCTTCTTGATCATAGAGATACTATTCAGATCATCTCCTGTGATGAGAATATCATCAACATATACCAGAAGTATCACCGTGCCTGCTGGGCAGTGACGAGTAAACAGGGAGAAGTCCTCCGAGCTCCGAGTGAAGCCAAAATCCTGAACGAATCGACTGAATTTCTCAAACCAAGCCCGAGGAGACTACTCGAGGCCATAAAGATATTTCTTGAGGTGGCAGACAAGGGACTCCCCCGTGGTTTCATAACCAGGAGGCTGATGCATGTAGACAACTTAGCGAGAACACCATTAAGGAAGACATTTTTGATGTTGAGTTGCTGCAACGGCCAATGATGATGGGCGACCAAGGAGATCAAGACCCGAATAGTATTCAACTTAGCGACCGGGGAGAATGTCTCTTCATATTCGAGTCCATATTGTTGAGTGCACCCGCGAGCCACAAGAAGAGCTTTGAGGTGCTCAACGGTCCCATCAGGATGATGTTTCACAGTGAAGACTCGTTTACATCCAACACGGAATTGACCAGGAGGAAGGGGACAAGGTCCCAGGTCTGATTTGCCCAGAGGGCATCCATTTATTCAGTCATCGATTCCTGTCAACCCGGATGCTGAGGAGCCTCTTGCACAGAAGAGGGGGTGGAAATAGAAGATAGAGAAGTTGCAAACCTGTGAAGTTCGGGAGACAAGCTGTGTAAGGAGACATAATGGGAGAAAGGGTGAGCAGTAGACGTCGTAAGAGGATCAGTTGGCCGTGGAGTGACATCAGTATGGGGTAATTGTCTCAAGGCATCAGATGAGGTATGACGTCGAGTGTAAACATGAAGAGGAGGAGGAGGTGATTGTTTTTGTACAGGAGGTGGTGTTGGAAGCAGAGGAGGGGTGTTTTGTTGATAGGTATATTAGGTCGTGGGATAGCAGGGAAGAAGGTATAATTAGAAGTCGAGGAGTAGAATGGTTGATCCTCAAGGAATGTAACGTCCTCAGATGTAACAAGTTTTCGAGTAGTGAGAGAGTAACACACTTAGCCCTTATGTGTGCAAGAGTAGCCAAAAAACATATACTTAGTAGTACGTGGTGCCAATTTGTCCATGACAGGGCCCAGATGATGGACAAAGCAAACACTGTTGAAGACACGAGGAGTCAATGGGAAGAGTGATTGTGAAGGAAAGAGATGGAGAAAGGTGTCGCGAAGTTAAGAATGGAAGAGGGCATGCGATTAATTAGATAGCATGCGGTGGAAATTGCGAAGTGTCAATAGATCTTGGGGACCTACATTTGAAATATAATAGAGCGAGCAACCTCGAGGAGGTGGCGGTTCTTCCGTTCGGTTACACAATTTTGTTGTGGGGGTATAGGCGCAGGAGGTTTGGTAGATAATACCAAATGTAGCACAAGTTTCCTGGAAATCGTGACTGGTATATTCGAGTGCATTATCAATTCGGAGAATTTTTATTGAGCGTGAGAATTGAGTAGGGATTTCAACGATAATGGAAGGAAAACATGTAGTAGTTCAGAGCGATCGCGCAACAAATACAACCATGTCATGCGAGAATGATCATCAGTAAATGCAAGAAAATAACGAAATCTAGATAGCCTAGCAGTTTTATACAGGTCTCAGATATCTAAGTGCACTAAATCAAAAGGAGCAAAGCTCTAAGTATAGTGAGAGAAGAAGGTAGAGCGATGTTGTTTCCCGTAGATACAGGATTCAAATGTAAAATCAAAAAGGAAAAATCAGGAAGAGCTTTCAGCAGAATAAAAAGATGAGCATGGACAAGACGTTGGTGCCAATCCACGGAGCTAACAGAGGATAGAACTGAGGTGTGAGGGTCCAAAGTGCAGAGCTAATTTGACAGTCGTCCTCTACCAATGATATTTCGCGTCCGTCAATCATGCACGACAAAGGAAGAAGAGAAAAAGGTGATAGAATAGTCATGATCATTAGTAAGACAACTAACAGAGAGAATTGAATTGAGAGTCAGGAACATGAAGCACAGAGCGGAGAGAGAGGGACAGAGTGATGGGAGCAACGCTAGAGTTGTAGATCAGGGTAGTGTCGTCATTGTCCACCATGATAAACTTCGAACAAGCAGAGTCGTATGCTGAGAAGGCTTCTACGGGGTAATATGATTTGTCGCCCCAGAGTCCACCATCCAAGAGGGACTATGGGAAAAGCACAATACACCTTCATTTGGAGATAGAGGCAACGAAGCCGAACGTCTGAGTAAACAGCCCCCGAAGATGTTGTAGTTCTTCTCGCAAGGTGTCAATGTCGGAGTGAGGAGGTATGACCATCCACCACATTAGAAGCGTGGTGCTCAGAGGTGGAGGGATGCGGTGGGAACCCATTATTGCGATAACATGTGGCCTCAGTATGACTCGTTCGCCCAAAATGGGTATAAAGACAAGTGGTTTGCATCTTGGAGCGATTGCGTCCATCGCGCCCACCGCCCTGAGATCCATGACGACTTCCACGGTTCCCGGGCGGTGGAGGATGAGCGTCAGGAGAGTGTTGGAGTAGGGCAGAAGAGAGATGCATTGCGATATCGATAGGCGGAGTCACCTTCAAGATCATGGAGCACACATCTGAGAGGGGCGAAATAGTAGGAGAGGATAAGATGGTCGCACGGACACTATGAAGATATGAGGTGGTAGTCGTGCCATCATAAGATCTATGCCGACAGCCTCCTTCTGAGCACGTTGGGTAGCAAGATCCAACGTCGGAGGCTGGTGTTGAACACAGGCCTCGATAAGTATCTTGTATTAAGCCACAAAGGATGTCAGATCACCGTCAGAACCAGGTTCAATGGCCTGGAGATCCCGAAAGATATCTAACAGATGATGTAGGTTGTCTTTCCCAAAGTACAGCGTCTTCAGTTCATCCCGCATAGCTTTAGTGGTCTCGTGGTGCATATTCATGTGATATGGCTCACTATCCATGGAGTTGAGGATCCATGACTGCATGCGCCCATCATCCCGGAACCATTGCTCGGTAGGCTCGGTAGGCTCAGCAGGGGTATCGCGAGTGACATGATGAAGGAGACCATTGGTCTGGAGGACGTGGCGCACAGAGTGTACCCACTAAACAAAGTTTTTTCTTCTCGGTGAGAGAGATTGGTGTAATGGGGAGTTCGCCCGGATGTCATGCAGAGGGGGCGGAGCAAGTGTGGGGAGGGTGGAGTAGCATTCGTTCCCGCGTGATGAGACATTTTCGGGAGAGGAGAGGAAATAAAGGTCTCGCGAGCGCTGGAGGAAACAACCGAGAAAGAGTTGCGGCGAGCTCTGGAGAAAACAGGGTTCGGTGAGCTCAAGAGAAATAGGAGGTCCTGCGATCTCAGAAATTCATTGCCAAGAAAGAGCGGTAGGGATGTTTGATGGAGAAAGTCGCTGATCAAGATACTGCGAGATCAATGGAAGAAGAGAAATCATCGAACGAGGCGCGCTCCAGTACTGAGTGTCGGCGAGTCCTGAGTGTAAGCTACAGGAGTAGCGGGCACGCTGTCGGTGTGAGCTTCGGGTTGTATGAAGAAGATGCGAACTCTTGGCGCGATCGTTTGCGATTGACTGAGGAGCGACGATCAACGAGTTTTTTTATACAAACGACAAGATCGAGAACGTATACGAGCGGCAAGATCGAATGACTCCATTGTTGCGAGGAGAAGTCAATCATCAAGAGTCCTCCGATTCGGATCGTGTAGCTCTGGTACCATGTAGAAATTCAAAATACAAAAAAAAGATTTATTTCTTTCTACTTCATCAATCAATACAAGGATTTGTACATAAATATATAGGAAAGAGGAGTGAAATTTCAACCCCAAACCAAGGTGTGGGACTAAACTGCATGCCAATAACGGGCCTTTACATGGGTTTTTATGTGAGCTAAGTCAAGTTTTCTACAATAACGATATGACTAACCATGCTTTATCTATGACGACATTGCTAAAGGATTTAGCATCGGGGTCACCTTGGATACACTAGAGATGAGTTCATTTACATGATACAAGTAAAACATAAGTTGATATATGCAATCATTGACACGTCAACCAACAGAACTTCATTTCTTCCAATATGCAAAAATTTGGGTTTCCATCCAAACCCTCGTCATTTGAGTTGGATCTGAAAGGGTTCAGAAATGAAGGTTAACCATTAGTACTGCCTCAAGTTTTTCCTCACGAAGGACTATATCGACAAGATGTTGTGTGAGGTGGTTCCACAAGACATCTGCGAAATTATTTTTGTCAGCCAATACCTTCATAATATTGTCATGTACTCATGTTGCATTGAATAGTTTACCAAATAAGAAGGAACTTGTGGGTGTTTCCATGGCTCATCTAGAAATAGCAGCAGAAGCAAGACAATTTTATCAATGCTGGCCATAAGTTCCTCTTATTTCTTGACTGTCAAATAGAAAAAGAAAAACTTTACCATCTTTGTGGGAAAGATGGAGATATTTAGATGCAGAACTCAAGTGGAATTTTTAGCAATATTTAATGAGGTTTGTTATGGGTCTAGTTGGAGGGAGGGCCGGAGGTGAAGATGATGACAGCGTAGGAGGATACCGTGGAGCCGGAACCGCGGGTGCCTATGCGGGGCTTGTTCGTTAGAGAAGAGAGCTACCAATATCTCGCAAACAAGAGAAAGGAAAACAGATTAATTCTTGCATACCAATACATGACCTAAGCGGTCCTTTAAATAGACGTACAACTGACTCTTAATGAAAATAAAACAACGGACTTAAAAATGCAAATAAATAGGAAATCAACGACAGACTTGGAATGTGACTAAATTGGAAGACGACCTAAAGGCAATAAACAATAACATAATAATAATAATAATAATAAATAACATCATAATAAGGCCCATAACATCTCTCCCGCCTTGCAAAAAGAGCTTGACCTCAAGCTCGGGGGAGATCAATGGTGTTCGTTTTATCTGACACCTTCATCATCAGAGTCTTCGACGTGCAGATAGAAAAGTCGTTTGCACCTGTGGCCGCGGGTGTACTGTTCATCGCAGTTATAACATAAGCTCTGTGCGCGTTGTTCCATCATATCGGCCCAAGATAAGTCTATGGACTGGTGGGGATGGATGACCCTCTGGACAGCCCTGCTGAATGCCTGTGTCGGTGGGCAAATAAGCCTCCTGTGCTAGTTGGAAGCGACGATCACACAGCCTGGCCAGACTCACAACAGTCACTAAGTCTGGAAGGGCCTCAAATTCGACATCAAGTTGCAAGTGGTCGTGAAGTCCGGCGGTGAAGATGGCGACAAGTATCTCTGGAGAAAGCGTGACATGCGCCAGAAGACGCTGAAACTAGTCCAGAAAATCATCCACGGATCCCGTCTAACGTAGTATCGTAAGGACACCAAGAGAATTGTTGCGGACGGCAAGGCCGAAGCGTAGGTTGCTTAAGCGCTTGAAATCTTCCCACATCAATCCTGGCTGATCGATGAGGAGACGAGTGGCCCAAAGTAGAGCGGAGTTGAGAAGATGGAAGGAAGCCAGGGGAAGTCGCTCCGCGGCAGGAATGTGTTGGTGGCCAAAGAATTGCTCGCACCTGATGAGTCAACCAAGAGGGTCCGTCTTCCCATCATAAGTTGGGAAATCCAACCGAGTGTAGCGTGGTGGGGGAGCGACCTTAGGGCGTGCGGGCGCCGTTGGTAGTGGTGGTGTCTGACTGCTGCAAACGTGCTCGTGTGCTGGAGCAATGGAGAGATCATCAAGGCGCTTGGAGAGCGCAGTAATGGCCTCTTGATGACGCTCCGCAATGGCAGTTTGTTGCACCATGGAGGCCTGTACCATGGTCATAAGCTGGTTGAGTTGATCCGACGACTCACCCATGTTGTGTTGGACGGATGATAATGAGCGGGTTATGGGTCAATTTGAGACCGACTGGGTGAGCGGAGTAGACGAGCGTGAATTTGGTGTGCCTTGTGACCCGTGTCGCTTCCTAACGCTGTTGTGGTCCGAGAATTAATAACTCCCAAGGAATCTATTAATTTTAAAGCTGCCCCCCCCCCCCCCTTGAGTTTTGTAACTGTCGGCTGGGCAAAAAAAAGAATTGAAGGTGTCGGTTTCTCAAGAATTATTTAATTTCAAAGCTGGTCGCTTGATTTACGGCTCGAAACAGGAACGGAGTGGGCGCAGTAGCGGGTTTCCTTCCGCAAAGACGCGGCGCACGAGAATGACGCGGACGCACGTGGTTTCCTTTGGCGATGTTGTGGGTGACGGTTGTGGAGTCGATCAAGAGAGAGACGGTTGCTGGGGCTCGACAAAGTAGAGGAGAGACTTAGGGGCACTGGTTTGTTGAATGGCGAAGAAGAAGCGAGTGGATGGCGCGGTTGACGGGGCAGAAGGGGCAGAAGGGCTCGTCGTGCGTGACGGAGAAGAACGACGCAGGAGGAGGGAGAGACGAGAAACAAGGGTTCGGCAAGCGTGGAAGAAGCAGCGGTACCAGACATGACAGAGGTCGATCCCTCAGGCAACGAGGGTTCGGCTTCAAACTGCCAATCTCTTGGCTTGACGGAATCGCAGCAGGAGGCAGCGGCTTCAGCAGAAGATGAGGAGGTAGCTCTGATACCAATTTGTTATAGGTCTAGTCTGAGGAAGGGCCTGAGGCAAAGATGACGACAGTGTAGGAGGATACCGTGGAGCCGGAACCGTGGTTGCCTAAGCGGGGCTTGCACGTTAGAGGAGAGAGCTACCAATATCTCACAAACAAGAGAAACGAAAACAGATTAATTCCTGCATTCCAATACAAGATCTAAGGGGTCCCTTAAATAGACGTACAACTGACTCTTAATGGAAATAAAATGAGAGACTTGAAAATGCAAATAAATAGGAAACCAACGACAGAATAGAAATGCGACTAAATTGGAAGACGACCTAAAGGCAATACACAACATAATAATAATAATAAATAACATTATAATAAGGCCCATAACAAAGTCCAATGGGGTAAGGTTTGCCTACATTTCACCCTTGTGGTGGGACCCATCCCCGGACCCTCCCTGCGCAGGGATGCTTTGTGCACCGGGTTGCCCGTTATTCAATGAGGTCAAATTGCTACCTCCAGAAGGGTCCAATGGGCACAACGTTGAGCGAATTTCAGACGAACAACTAATAAATCTCCCTATGCACTAGATTCTTGTCCTAGAAAATGACGATATTAAAAAGAAAGTTAATGAATTGCTCGAGAATGAAGTTATCCGGCCAAAGATTTCGCCTTGTAGATCACTAATTTCCTATGTTGCACGGGGATGTGGGCAGGATATGAGATACGATATGATACAGATACAGAAACATTTTTGAATTTTTAATTATTTAAATACAACAACAACACTCAAGCCTTCATCCCACTATAGTGGGGTCGGTTATATGGATCCTTTGTCGCCATTGTGCCCTATCTTTAATCATAATCTCACGGATGCCTAAGTACGCCTTATAGTTTCATTCCAAATCTTTTTTGGTCTACCCCTCCCCCGTTTAACATGTCTAGTGACTAAACTCTCACAACGCCTAACAGGTGCCTCTGATGGTCTCCTTTGTACGTGTCCAAACCATCTTATCACTAATTATTTAAATATAAGTACAAATTAACACAGACATGTGAATTTCACATTTGTTTTTCATTTTTAAATTAGTATATCTCACATATCATATATTAAATGAATATAAGGTTTATATATCACAAAAAAAGTATCATATCCTAAATGGGAGCTATGAATAAAAGTATGAAATCAACTGAATCCCACCATTTATCATTTAATACTTCCTCTTTCATATATTTTTCTCCATGTTTCCATGTATCCAAGACTATCTGAAAGTACCTGTGAGCATATGAAACTTTTTTTATTTAAAATTAAAAAAAATTCAAGAGTTCCGGAGTCTCCCGACACATAAATATTTCAGATTTTATATGTAAGGTCGTTGCAAGTATATGTTCTTCCTACCTAATTGCATGGTCTCCAAAAATGATAGGATATGAAACCTATGTGTAGAAATAGTTCACCTTGCTAGAAATGAAGGTTAATTGTGATATTGTCCCCATTGTATGATCACTCGTAATATTATGAAGTGCCTAAATGTGATAACTTGAGGAACACTAATTTTTAAAGATAACATACATTTGTAGCATGTGATAAGATATAAGATAAAATTTCATTATGTAGACTCAAACTTCTTCTGAAGTAGTTCTATCACTCACCCCATAATCAATATTGTAGTTGCAACAACTTTTTGCTCTGGATTCGGTTCACACATTTTTGAAAATATAATGTCTCCTGTATAGCCCGTGATCTGGCGAAAGCTAGGAATGATTTGAGGTAAATCACTATCACCAATATTGCAAGCACATGTGAGAGTCACGATAGCCAACTCATTGAAATCCTATGCATAAAGTCATTGATGCCATTAGTAAGATTACAAGTAAGGTATAAAGACAATTTATAACAAGTTAGAATAGGCTGATAAAATAATGAATAAATATTAAAACAAAAATAATGCTCCTAAAAGAAATCTGAACAGCATTCACAGTTTACATCACCACGTGGGGGGCACCTATCATCACACCATATCTTTCTACTTTTGCTCTTCTACCTGACAAGCATACCTCAAAATATCTATTTCTAGTGAATATAAGATTTTCCTTAATAGTACAATGGAACAAACATAAGAAATCATTGTGTGAATGTCTATATATCTATATATAGTCACTTAACCTATTATTTGAACAATAGGATCACTTTGATGGGAGATGTTGTAAGAATATAAGCTAATGATCGTCAGAGTTACCGAATCCATGGTGTGCCGTACCCATGACTCCATGATGGAAGGAGACAAACACCTGGGCTCCTAGCATGAAGTTATCATTTCAAAAAGCGTGAAGGTCACCTAAGCCAAGAGCTCTAGTTATAAAAAAAGGCTGAGCTTAGGGAAAAAACCAGTAAAAGAAAAAAATGAAATTATAAATAAATGTGAAAAATACAAATAAGTGTGGAAGTATGAGGACGGAGGATCCAATACGATGGTAGAGATGTAGGGACATAGACAGAAAGGCACAGGAGGGGTGGGTGGGAGTAGGGAACTGAAGGGGACACAATAAAGAAACAGACTGCATGAAAAAAGTAGTACCTTTAGACCAACATCAAAGAAAAAAGTAGTACCTTTAGACCAACATCAAAGAAAGGGCAGTGCAAGATAGCCTGCATGATAGCTGCATTAACATTGTAACCGACTCCATGATAAATTTTCACTTCTCGATATTTTTCCAGGGCCTGTTGAATGATTTTTAATATAAACACATGTTTATGTTATCCATAATATATCCTTAAGAAGATAATAGTCACAAGGCGCTGTCTTGCATTTAGAAAATATCATATGACAGCAACCTACCTTTACAACTTCTGATGGCTCGATATCCTTAAATTTACCCTCAGATGTATTTAAAATCTTTGAATGCGCTTTCTGCTGAATTCGAAGCATATAAATGGTTGGAAAGCAAATTAAAAGAAAAAAATGGGTTGCATAGCCAGGCGGAAGATAACGTACAGAAATCATACTTGAGATGGTGTTTACAGCTAGAAGAACAGTATTATTGGCACTTTCTAAAGCCTCAGCAAGAGTCCCCGCTTCCACTTTAAAGAAAGAATCAGGTTCCACTACTGAGAAAATGAAAATAGAACCAGCATTAGTGCATGAAATCTGCAACACAATTGCTCATGGTTATGAGGATTAATTAATCTTACTGAAGCACCAAATTTTGTATTAATTTATTAGCAAATATTGGCAAACAGACCGGGTGATCGCCGATCGCCGACCGGGTGATCGTGGTTCGCTGACCGGGCAATCGCCGACGGGCGATCGCCGGCCGAGCGATTGCCAATCGCCGACCGGGCGATCGTTGTTCACCGACCGCTCTCTATTGTCGTTAGCCGACCACGCATTTTCATCGACGCTCGGTGTTCGCCGACCGCACGATCGTTGATCGCACATACGATCGACGTTTGCCGAACGCGTTTCCAAATTGCCGACCGGGCGCGGGCGTAATTAAATTATGTGGTTACTTCACGATCCTTATTAGTAGGGGTGTGCACAGAAAATCAAAACTGCCCGAACCGGGCCAACTGAACAGACCGGTTCAGTTTCTGGGGGCTAAAAACCAAACCGGTTCGGCTCAGTTTCAAATATGCATGCACTCATTTGGTCTTTCTTTAATCTTGCAATGTAGATGACAAAATTTGATATAGTGACAGTAGTGGATGAAAGTAATGATCAAACCATTGAAGGAAAAGAAATCATGCGCAACAAAAATACAAATAGCATTTGTAAAATTTGCTTGTATTTGTAATTTAGTATGTTGGAAATTGAACTGCTGTTTAAAAACCAAACCGATCAATTTCGGTTCGGTTTCGATTTTGGGTGTAAAAACCGAGGCTATTCGGTTCGGGTTCGGTTTCGCCTAAAAATCAAACTGATCTGAACCGTTTACTGGCCTACTTATTAGTCGAATTGCAATTCGACGTTCGTTGATTTGCATTCGAAGAACGCGTACCATTATTTCACGCATTCTTTGTGCGACGTTTTTAGTAACCGTCATTAATTTTATATTCGTTGGGATTACTCTCATGGCTATTACAACTAACATTTTTAACGTTGGAAATATAAGTTTCGTTATACGGCATGTAAACTAATTGCACGATTAATTTCTTGCGGTTTTACGAGACTCCTATATAGGAGGTTTTTTCTGAGAACAAAAAATACAGGTTTATGTATTCTCTTTTTCTGAGACCTTACTCTCTGAATTTTCTTCTTCTTGACTCCTTGCGAATTTTCTCTGCTCATTGTGTTTGCTTCATCAAGTGAAAGTTCGGTGCTTTGTGCTTCTTCGATGTTCGAGCACATCGGAGTTTTCGGCATTTAGTCAGGTGTTGTACCTTGTAGAAGTGAGCATCGGTTGAAAGCTCAGCAGGAGGATGGTGCAACTTTTTTAGGGCAGTGACCACACATCTTACCTAGACTCGATTTCTTACTATTTAATTATTGCATTTTTTATAATTTTTTATTTCATAGATAAGATATTATAATATTTTTAAAAGCGAAAAAATATATATTATTTTTTGTGAATATATTATAAACATACTAACAATATATTACTTCTAATTATGAGCTGATTTAGAGCGAGCTCTATTCGATCCAAGTTCAACTTGAAATTAAGACTGAGATGAGTTTTGGCTAATGGTGGATTGCTTAGGTTGGATCCGAGCTCAATCCAAGTTGTAGAAGAACAGATTGAGAAACTACTATTTGGAATATTCAACCAATAATATTATGTTTTTCACCCTTAATACGAGAAGAATAAGTCCTTAAATAGGACAAGGGAGAAAGGAAGAAAAGAGAATAGGCAATGTGGGACTAAAGGAGACTAAGGAGGAAAGGGTCAAAAGGGCCTTTTTATACATGGGCTTTTATATGTTCTAACACTCCCCCGCAAGCTGGAGCATACAAGTCGTAGGCACCAAGCTTGGAAAAGCACTTTTGGTGCAGAGAGTGAGGTAGAGCTTTTGTAAGAACATCAGAGACTTGATCAGCAACAGGAACATGACGAAGACAAACTTTCCGAAGTCGAACCTTTTCCCGGGCAAAGTGGCAGTCAACCTCGATATGTTTGGTGCGTTCGTGAAACACAGCAATTTCAGCAATATGCATAGCAACTTGACTATCACAAAAGAGAGTTGTCAGAGCCGGAAGCTGGACTCCTAAATCAATGAGACTCTCAAGCTAGGTGAGTTCAGAGACAGCGGCTATGGAATGATACTCAGCTTCAGCAGAGGAGCGAGCAACCACCGTTTGCTTCTTGCTTCGCCAGGTGACCAGATTTCCACCAAAGTATGTGCAGTAGCCGCTGGTTGAGCGACGGTCATCGAGAGACCCAGCATAATCAGCATCACAGTATGACACAAGAGATAGAGAGGTGGAAGGCTTGTATACTAGGGCTTGTCCAGGAGCATTCTTTAAGTATCTAAGAATTCGTTCGACGGACTGAAGGTGGGAAGTTTGGGGAGCATGCATGAAGCGGCTGACCACACCAACCACAAAGGAGATATCTGGACGTGTGACAGTCAGATAGATAAGCTTGCCCACGAGGCGTCGATAATATTCTGGATTAGGAAGGAGCATATCTGAGTCGGATCCATGAGAACTCAGTTGATGGTTTGTATCCATGGGTGTGTTCACAGGTTTACACCCAAAGTAGACAGCATTATGGAGGAGATCAAGACAATATTTTCGCTGAGAGAGAACCAAACCATCCGATCGTCGAGCGATCTCAATCCCTAGGAAGTACCGTAGCCGACCTAGGTCCTTGGTGTGAAATTGGGAGGCAAGATGCTTCTTGATGTGAACAATCCCAGCAAGGTCATCTCCCGTGACAAGAATGTCATCAACATAGACCAAGAGAATAACAGTTTCGGAGGGACGTCGACGGGTAAACAATGAGAAATCTGTTCAGCTTTTGGTAAAGCCACGCTCACGAACCATTTGACTAAATTTCTCAAACTGTGCCCGGGGAGACTGTTTGAGACCGTATAAGGATTTCTTCAGGTGATAAACTAGGGACTTCCCTGTGGTTGCATAACCAGAAGGTTGTTCCATATAAACCGTTTCCATCATATCGTCATTGAGGAAGGCATTCTTGATGTCAAGCTGGTGTAGCGGCCAATGTCGATGGACCGCAAGAGATATGAGCGGGTAAACAGTGTTGAGTTTGGCAACCGTAGAGAAGGTTTCCTCATAATCAAGATCATGTTGTTGAGTGAATCCACGTGCGACAAGACGAGCGTTAAGGCGATCAACTCGCCCATCGGGATGATATTTAACAGTGAAGATCCACTTACAGGGGGAACAAGTTCCATGTGTTGTTTGCCCATAGAACCGTCATTTCTTCGTCCATGGCGGCCCGCCACCCGGGATGTTGAAGAGCTTCCTGCACAGAAGAGGGAAGGGAAATAGAAGACAAAGAAGCCGCAAACCTCTTCAAATCAGGAGACAGCCGATGTAAGGACACAGTTGGAAAGAGGATGCGCGGTGGAAGGTGTGGGTGGATCAGCAGGCAGCGGAGCATCCGTGGTCGGCAGGAGCTGTTGCGAGGCACTAGTTCGAGGGGAGCGGCGAGAATAGACACGAAGAGGAGGAGGTGTTGGGAGAAGAGGTAGTAACGGGGATGTGGTAGGAACAACAGCACGTGGAAAAGCACGAGGGGAAGACGGTGTCATGAAAAGATTGTTGTTCAAGGAAAGTAACGTCCGCAGACGTAATCAGCTTTCGGGTAGAGGGAGAATAACAAACGTATCCTTTTTGAGCCCGGGAGTACCCAACGAACATGGAGCAAGTTGCACGTGGGGCTAATTTGTCAACTGGAGGTCCAAGATGATGGACGAAGCATGCGCAGCCAAAGACCCGTGGAGTTAAGGGAAATGGTTCGCACTCAGGGAATAAGAGAGAGAAGGGGGAGGAGAAGTTGAGGACCGAGGAGGGCATGCGGTTGATAAGGTAGCATGCAGTGGAGATAGCAAAATTCCAGTAGTAAGTAGAGGCGTGCATTTGAAAGAGGAGAGATCGGGTCACTTCGAGAAGGTGGCGATTCTTTCGTTCAGCGATGTCATTTTGTTGCGGCGTATAAGAACAGGAGGTTTGGTGAATAGTCCCCAAGGACCTGCAGAACTGTTTGAAGTCATGACTAGTGTATTCACGGGCATTGTCAGTGCGAAGTATTTTAATGTTGTGAGAAAATTGGGTGGTGGTTTCAGGGGCAAAGGAACGAAAAATAGACAGGAGTTCAGAGCGATCATGCATCATATATAATCATGTCATGCGGGAGTAATCATAAATAAAAGTAACGAAGTAGAGATAACCAAAAAGACTTGGAGTTTTGTAAGGTCCCCAAATATCAGAATGCATTAAATCAAACGGGGCAATACTTCGAGTACAACTAGGAGGAAAAACAGAGCAATGTTTTCCATAGATACAAGATTCACAATTGAAAGAAGAGAAATGATAGTCGGGCAGAGCCTTCTGAAGGATTGGAAGAGGAGCATGACCAAGACGACGATGTCAGTCAACAGAACTAATGGAAAATAGAGCGGGAGCAGGTGGATCCAAGATATAGAGCACGTTAGACAGCCGCCCGCTACCAATGATATTCCGAGTCTACCGATCCTGCATAAGAAAAGTAGAAGAAGAAAAAGTAATAAGACAATCTTGATCATTGGTGAGACGACTGACAACAAGCAGATTAAAGTGAGAGCCCGGAACATGAAAAACATATTTCAACGGGATAGTTGGAGTAAGCATCATATCGCCACAACCAGTAACAGGAATAGTGTCGTCATTTGCCACGGTAATAAACTTTGGACATGGAGAGTCCAAATACAAAGCCGGCTTCTGAGGAGTGATGTGGTTGGTTGCACCGGAATCCAAAATCCAGGAGGGGCTATGGGAGAAACAGGAGATACCTGTATGGGAGACAGAAAGACCAGAGGAAGATGGCAGGGACATCAGACAACGCAGCTGCTGCAGTTCTCCCCTTAAGGCATCAATGTCAGGATGAGGAGAGGCAGTCTCACAAGCAGTGGAAGCATGGGATAGGAAAGAACCATGTTGTGGTGGAAACCCATGTTATCTATAACATACTACTTCAGTGTGACCATCCCGGCCACAAAAGGTGCAAAGACGGGTGTTCGGACCTTTAGGGCGATCACGGTTGTCACGACCACTCCCTCGTGTATTAGAGCGGCCACCCCGAGAGGGAAAAGGAGGGGGTTTGTGATCTGAACCGTGATGAAGGAGCACAGGAGAAGGGGTCGGAAGGGCAGTGGGTGGCATCACCTTGAGCAACATGGAGCAAACATTAGAGAGAGAGGGTATAGTAGGAGAGGAGAGGATGTTTGCTCGAACACTGTGGAGATGAGGAGGAACGTGAGCCATCATTAAGGCAATACCAGCAGTTTCCTTCTGAGCCCGTTGAGTTGCAAGATCCGGAGTAGAGGGCTGATGTTGTATCCAGACCTCTACAAGAGTCTTAGATTGGGCAACATAAAAGGTGAGATCCTCATCAATCCTGGGGTCAAGCTGTTGTAGAGCAAGAAAGATGTCTAACAGGTGTTGGAGACTATCTTTTCCAGAGCATAGGGAATGAAGCTCATCCCACATAGCTTTGGCAGTGTCATGATACATAGCCATCCGGTACGGTTCACCCTCCATGGAATTCAGAAGCCAAGATTGGGTGCGGCCATCATCGCGAAGCCAAGTCTCGGTAGGGTCAGTAGAAGGGGTGTTGGTAAGATGGTGAAGGAGACCTTTAGTCTGAAGGACCCGGCGAACGGAATGAACCCATTCCACAAAGTTCTTCCCGGCAAAGGAGATGGTAGTGATCCTGAGTTCATCCCGAGGATCAGAAACGGAGGCGGTAGCAAGAGCCGGAAGAGTGGAAGAAATGGGGGCAGCAGCAGTTCCCATTGCCGAGTAGGAGCTGGCTAGAGGGAGCGTTAGCGAGTGGGAAGGGGGCCTGGAGGTTGGCGAGTGGGGCTGGAGGTTGGTGAGTGGGGTGCTGTTGGTTGGCGAGCAGGAGGTTGGCGAGTAGGGGGCTGGAGGTTGGCGAGTGGGGCTAGAGGTTGGCGAGCAGGAGGTTTGATTGGAGGTTGGCGAGTGGGACTGGGAGAGGAGAGCCGGGAGCAAAGCATCAACCGGAAATAACAGTCGGGAGCAAAGCATCAACCGGAAATGACAGAGTCGGAACCTAGCTCTGATACCATGTAGAAGAACAGATTTGGAAACTACTATTTGGAATATTGAACCAATAATATTATGTTTTTCACCCTTAATACAAGAAGAATAAGTCCTTAAATAGGACAAGGGAGAAAGGAAGAAAAGAGAATAGACAATGTGGGACTAAAGGAGCCTAAGGAAGAAAGGGTCAAAAGGGCATTTTTATACATGGGCTTTTATATGTTCTAACACAAGCCAAAACTTAAAAGCGATCTTCGATCTTTGAGTCACCATAATAGTGTTATTTGCAATGAAATAACCAAAAATTCATTACTATAATGAAGGATTCGATTAAGTTCCAACTACTTGTTCCCTAGAAGGAATCCATCTGGGAATGCATATCCTATGTCAACCAGCTAGGCTGAAGTTATGGTACAAGTACAGTAGAAAACATCGAAAAATTAACTTTATCATCAACCATATTCCATACAGAAATGCGAAAATAACTCTATAAATAATGACTCTTCATAAGTAAATTCTAATTAGCTTACTCAAGAAAAGTAGTTCAAAATTTTAAATGCTTGTATAGCAACTATTCCATGACACCATACGCATCCTATGTTAAACTTCTAATTACTGATTACCGATCAAATAAAATAATTACAATGTACAAGCAAGAGAAGTTCAAAAAGTGGAAATACATATAAGAAATATCAAGAGAGATCAAGCCTTTATAAAATCCATCAAAAGAAAAGGAAGGCATGAAAATTTTAACATGAGTTGTTTGAGGAATAATATCAAATTTTCAAAGAGTTTCAAATGCATTCCAGAAATCCCACTGCATAGAAAAGCAAATAAGATCTTCACTATAGATTTTTCTTGGAAATAGGATCAGTACGTGCTTTGAGGTCATTACAGAGGGTAGTTAGCTAATATGTGATATTTAAATTATGTTTAATCCCAGAAATGTAGCCGTCCCCCTTGACCAATCCCTACTAATTAAACTAAGTTTATCTTCTGACATGGATGACTTCATGCTTTTTCTTTCAATTATGACGGCATAACAAAAATATAGGTACACATGCAAGCAGTAAATTGTGGTTACGTGACAGACACATAAGTATGCATGTATATATGTATGCATATAATTACATATATATATATACAAGTGATAGGCATGGGGCTCTTCCCCTATGGCCAACCGCGACAGTATTCCGGTCACAACATTGCCCCTGTGCAACGGCGCTCCCGCCGCTCACAAACCCACGCCGCGCCCGCCGCTCGTAAATTTATATCTATTATATCTATAAGAAAAAATATACTCTATATATATATAACCACGGTGGGAAAGAGAGAGAGGGGGGGACCTTGAGAGAGAGAGAGAGAGGAGAGTAATTTTATATAAAAAAACATATTAAATATATATAACCACGGCGGGAGAGAGAGAGAGAGAGAGAGACAGAGAGAGTGGAGAGAGAGGAGAGAGAGAGGACTTTGAGAGAGAGAGGAGAGTAATATGGTTTAAACTGAAAGGTAATTTGGGCATTATGAATGTTGCACCAAAGGCATGTTTTCCTTTATATAATAGTATAGATACATCTTTATTTATAATATATAATATCTGCACACACGTGTCTATATATACACACGTGTGTGTGTGTTTATATGAATAATTACCAAAACTACCCCTGGAAGTTAGCATAATTACAAGTTGCACTCATCTTACTTTTGAAATTACATAAACCTTCCCTGAAATTTACATTTCATAACATCCATGCACAAAAATACTCCCTTGGAGTAAATTTTCAGGGGTATTTTTGTAACGCCCCGGTCTATTGTGGGTGTGCTACGGGTCTGCAGACCAGTGACCCCAACCCATCTCCGCGGAAATAATTACCCACAACCGCCAATTCCAATGGTGGGTTGTTGAGGCTGGGGCTTGAACCCCAGACCTCCTAAATAAGGGAGCTCTAAACTGGTCATCATCACCAATTAAGATGCAACCTTATCAATTGGTGATGAGGACCAGTTTAGAGCTCCCTTATCTAGGAGGTTTGGGGTTCAAGCCTCAGCCTCAACAACACGTCATTGGAATTAGCGGTTGCGGCCAATCAGATCCGTGGAGATGGGTTGTGGTCACTGGTCTGCATACCTGTAGCGCACCCACAATAGAACAGGGCGTTACAATTTGTGTGCATGGATGTTATGAAATGTAAACTTCATGGGAGGTCAATATTATGAAATGTAAACTTTAGGGGAGGTTTTTGTAATTTCATAATTAAGAGGGGTGCAACCTGTAATTTAGCAAACGTAGAGGGGGAGTGATGTGGAGCATAGACGAGGACTTGCAGTGGATGACGAGTTTTGGGCCCATTCGAGGCTGATTTGGTAACTTTCCATATATGGCATGCCCGGATCGACGATCGGACTCCGCAGATGTGTTCAGATTCGCGATGTGAATCAATTCGATATATTAGTTTATTATTTTTGCATTTGTTTTGAAGTATTTGGGTGGCCCCACCTCCGGCCAATCATAGTCGTCGATGGTGGGATGCCCTAGCCTCCTTTTATTATAAATAGATCACATAGGGGCTGATTATTGGCATTGCAGAATTTGATGAAAAGTATTCCCGGATTCCCGCGATCCCGCCATGGTGACGACTCTGTGGAACCCTAGGTGATGACTCCTAGGTTTGTATCTCCCTCCCCAAGATTTGCCCTAACCCTAGGCTCCTTCTTCCCCCTCCCACGCCACCTCTCTCAGCCTCCACAGAACCCAAACAGCAGTCGTTTTCCCCCCAATTCCATCCACTACTCCTTCTGCCCAGAAGAAATTCATATCTCTATATATCTATTGTGGATTAATGAAATTTACTGTTCATTGGCTATAGTTTTTATTCTGGTGACCTGGCGGCCTGAAAACCTCCAGGAGATCCCTCGTTGTCTACTTCTTCCCCCTGCCCTCCGTCTCCCCCTCAGCTTGATTCCCCTCACAAACTGACCACTCCTTCGTCCTAACCCATAGCCGCCACTTCCTCCCTCCAGGTCTACAACCCCATCTCCCTCTCAGCCTCCCTCCCAAGCCTCCAGTCCACCCCCTCCCGTGGATCCACCCGTGCAGCCCCTCCCGCACCCTAGCAGCCATCCACCATTCCCTAACCCGGATCCATTATCAAATCATCGGATCTATCCACCTCCATCCGGATCTCTACCCACGTGGCCGGATCCATCCATTTCCGGTACGTTTTCATCTCGCATCGCCGAGGACAGCCACCGCCATCATTTTCACTCCTTCGGTTACACCTCGGATTGTCGTTCACGCATCTCCGGCTCCGAATTCTTCAGTGTCTTGGCCAGCCCACTACTTGGCGAGTTCTCGTTGTATTGGATTATTTTCAACATATTTATATTGGATTGGATCTTGTACTTGTTTGAATATCTTGCATGATAGTTGTTTGTTAGATTATTATTGTGATTTGCAGGATTTATTCACCGCGCACTCGTGATTTGGCTCTCCACGCGGAGGAAAGCCTAAGCTTGTTTTGCCCTAATAAATTATTCTGCATTGCATGTGAATTTATTTTCGCGTGGGGTGTTGATGTTTATTATCTAATTTGTGACTAATCCTTCGTGTTTTGCATAGCATGTGTAACGACCCAATTTCCAATACGAATAAAAATAATTATGAAGTTGGTGTGCAAATAGTCTTAATAGTCTTAAATGTTAATTATGAAGTTGGTGTGCAAATAGTCTTAATAGTCTTAAATGTTAATTATGAAGTTGGTGTGCCAATAATATTAAGAGTTGAGTATGAATTTGAGTGCTAATAGGTGACATTGGTGTGCGTATAGTGAGATTTAAGAAATTTGGTGTGCCGATAGAGAAATGGGTGTGTCAATAGGGCTGTTTTGTTGTGGCTGTCTAAGGTAATGAGTTGGGCAAGAATTGGTGTGCATATCAGAGTAAAGAAGGAATGGTGTGCGAATAGAAAAGATTATCTGTACGAGGGTTTAGGCGTGGAGTTTTAAGCGGTGGAGTGGCGTGGATTAAAAGAACCGATCCTCTGGAATTCCCAAAACCCGCACCTGGCACTTCCCCGCAACTCGCCGCTCACGCCGATAGATATCAGGAGCCGCACGACGGCTGTCTTCCTCCTCGCTAGGGCTTGCCGCCGCTGCCTGCTCCTGTCGTTGCCTGCTTCTGTCGCCGCTGCCTACTCATGCTGTATGCTAGGACCGACGATTCCCTTTATTCCAGCCGGTTATATCAATGATTTTCTCCTCTTCCCTCTTATATTCTGACGCAGAAGTTCTTGGAAGAGCTCGAGCGTCTGCTGTGTCGTTTGGTAGTGATCGATCGAGGGGTTGTGCTTCTATGTGTACTGATTTCCGACTGTAAGCCAGCTTCCTTCTCCTCTCCCTCTCTAGTTCTTTTATTTGTTCCGAAATAGGATTTTAATAAGGTTCGGCTGTTAACCTAAGGGGGAAATAGAAGGTTATGTGTGTTTGTTGTTGAGTTGAAGTGAGATTTAAAGAACCTGAATAACTACCTAGAAATTGAAGGATTTTGAGGATACATATATGAGCTTTACCTTTCTTGAAGCCGACTGCTGTTTGGATGATGGGGATCTATTGGTGATGGTCGTCTGTTATTGATATCAACTGTTTATAAGTATAAGGGGTTTTATAATTGGTTGATGATGATAATTTTAGGGTTTGCTGTAGCTTTAATTGGGATGATAATTTGGAGAAATATGTGTATACTAAACGTTTAGTGGGTGTTTTTGATTTTGGGAAGTTATGTTCAACCAACTATTATGGTTAGGGTTTTATGTTATGAGAAAATTGGTCGGCTGTCCTTTTAGTGGAGTTGTTGAATCTTAATCTTATGTTTTGTAAAGTATTGTGGTTAGAGTTGGTTGAAATCTAATGTTTGGTAGCGACTGCAAATCACTAGAATTTTGATTTTGTTTAATAACAGATATCATAAAAGAAAAGATGACTGCAAAAGATAATATGACGAGAATTCAAAGAACGACAAAAAGAAGAGAAAAGCAAGGTGAGTACTTATTTCTTTAATTATGCATAGCTTCGAATTATTTTGATACACACCTGATTAACTTTCATACTGAAAGTATTTTAGTGAATGTGCATTGATATGAAATTGAAATTTTTTGCATTTATGAAGCACGGATAATTATGAAAATTGCTAGAACCTGTTGAATCGGAAATAATAAGAATTAAGTGATGATCTTAAAAATGTTTGAATATAACCAATGATACTTGATACGAAGATTAAATATGAATATTGACTATGAATACGTGAATAAGAACAGAACGAAAAGAAAATAAGCATCGATGCATCGGAAATGATAAGGGTTAACCCAGTAGCCGTAGTGGGGGTGTGAATACGCTACGGCGGAATGTGTTTTTGAACTTTACTTGAGGCCGCTGAAGGCCAGAGGCCGTTGAAGGCCAAGAGGTCGTTGAAGACCAAGAAGGGATGAATCTAGAGCAACCCTTATGATTTCCTAATTTAATAAAGCGAAAGATAAACGAGGAATCTGATTTAGAAACTGATTATGAGAACATCTGATGATTGACGATGGAAAATGAATTGACTGAACTACAGTTGAAAGAATCTGAAATTGATGAACAGATTTCGAATAAAAGAAATGAAACGACCGTGAACGAATAAAGACTGAATGTGAATAGAAGTTACGAAGAAACGAAATGAATACAAGAATTTGAAAAGTAAACGTATCGTTATTGATATGTCATTTCCTATTTAATGCATTTATATGATAATTGAAAGTGACTCATAAGAGATATGAACTGAAATGAGTAAGAAGAAATATAAGAATGAACGAATATGAACGTGAATGAATAAGACTAGAACATTCGATGAAATGAACTTGAAGGAATATAAGATGATAAAGAACCTGAAGAATCTAAAGAACTGTATGCATATTGATACTGATATTTTTTGTTTGCATGTACAGCAGTTAAAGAAGTCTGTTATTCACTTAGTCATATTCGTTATGACTAAGCCCGTTGACTTCATTTTTTTTAGGAAGAAGCACGTTTCCTGAAGACTCTTAAGAAATCAAGTGGTTCAGAGAGGAAAAGAAAATTAAAGATCAGGCTAAGGTATGAGTAGAATTTTAAGAAAAGTTTTTATTATGTGTTTTATTTTGTATTCACTATGCTTACTTCTAGAACATCCTGGCATGAATAATATGAAAATAAGTTTTGATACAGATTCATGTGGGGTCTGAATAGGGGCCTCACAGCATGTAGGGTTAGGTCGCCGATTATCTTGCCGCTTATAGATTCGTCCAGCGTCAATTGGTATCATAGCTAGGTTACGCGCTCTTTTTGATACGCAATCGTAGAGTCTATAGGTTTTTCATTATGTCTAGGTATCACAATTATTCCTCCCCTCACTTTGGAGGTCTCGAGTCCACTTGCACCCGCCCTCATAGATCCCCTTCAGGGAGACCCTCACGACACTACGATGATTATTCGCAAACGCAATACACCACTTCCAGAGATCGTGTTGACCCACCGACACAACCCCACTATGCTAGAGACGATCAGTATGATGATTGTCATCGTTCTTATCCGTACACGCGAGCGGATCGTGTTGATCCTTCGACACGACTCGGTTACCTTAGGGATGATTATTATGAGGATCGTCGTTCCGATAGAGATCTTGAGAGTCAGTTTCGTACTGCTGCCCCTTCCTTTGACGACTCATCGAGTCCCGAGTCTTTCAGTTATTGGCTTGTGGATATGGAGTATTATTTTGATCATTTTGAGGTATTCGGTGAGCGTCGCTTCAAGTTTGCGAAACTTAGACTTTAGATCAGGTGAGGGCATATTGGTCTAGCGTTGAAAGGACCCGCGAGCGAGACCGTCTACATCGCATCACAAGTTGGGTGGACATGAAGCATACATTATGTCAGAGGTAACTGCCTTCGTCGTATCGGAGTCGCTTGCTCGGCCAATTATTTCCTCATCAGCAAGGATCCATGTCTGTTGTTGAGTACAGAGATCGCTTTGACGAGTTAGTTGTGGGGAGTGATATCCGAGAGGACCCAGTCATGACCACTTCCCGATTTCGATCTGGACTTCGATTTGACGTGCGTACAGCGATGGTTTATCATAGCTCGAAGTCCCTCGAGCAGACGTATCAGCTTGCCCTTCGTTACGAACAGTCTTTGAGATCCGCAATAGCTGGTCGGTTGGATCCTCACTTTGACCTCTACAGTACGAGCTCCTCCCACACCGAGGACACCACTCTGCCTACCATTGTTCCGTCAGACATGGTAGAAGTGATACCTGATACGGATTGCTCTCAACCAGTGAGGTGCTTAGCCCAGTGAGCGACCTATCTCTTGTTTTTGACCCGTCTTTTGTGACCCCGGCTGAGAGCGAGCCTGAGCGACCTATTGAGTCTGTAGTGTTGTGTCCCTCAAACACACCTCTTCCGCTGCCATCCACCAGGTTAGTTAGAACCCCAACCACAGACCCATTTCTTGACACCGCACCCACAGAACCATTCTTGAGTGTAGGTCTATGTCACTCTCTCATTGTCATTACCCTGAGTCCCATCACGACCGAGAGACCAGAGTTTGGTGTTGATCTCGTAGTGGCTATGTCATCCATTCACGGGGACACTACCCCTCACGAGGGTACTCATACAGAGGATCATGACCCTAGTGACGAGCTCTATGACGACCCCCCTGTTGAGCCTCCAGATGAGCCACTACATCCTGGTGAGGATGCAATTCAGGTGAGTTGTTTGTTTACGAGTTTCGAGTTATTGGCGCCTCTTCCATTATCGTCCCTGACCTTGCCCAAGAGGATGGATATTGTGTGGAGCATCAAGTGTCTAGGGCACCACCTGTTGACGCACCGCATTCTCGACGAGTTTTGGGACGCACCACCTGCTGACTCACCAGACGAGTTATTTACCTTCAGGGACACGCACCACACTCGAGAGTCACGCCTTCTAGTCGGCATACACGATTCTCATTCAGATGGTCGTCGCATTCACGAATCACGATGACTTTTCTTACACACCTCCTGGTGAGCCTCCTGATGTGTCATGTTCCCTGAGAAACACTTGGATCTTTACGAGCTCGTATTTGAGTATAGATGTCTCACGCGATCATCTGAACACTCGTCGTACACGGGATGAGTTTTTCTACACTCCCCCGAGAGAATCTCCTGATAAGCCGTCTCCTGATAGGCCGCCTCCTGCGATAGATTTTCAGGTTATTATTAGATTTTCCCATAGAGAGCATGTTGTGTCTGTCATGTTTCATTTGCGTCATTTGTATGAGTCGTTTTGTCATCATTTGCATAAGTCTGTTGTGTTGTATGTTCATCATTTGTCTGTGTGTCATGAGTCGGCCTGACGAAGAATCCATAATGATAATAAATTTTGTAAAGCACATGTGGGTGTTCACTGGCAAGTGCAGGTAATGCATGAAGGCGAGCAGGTGATGGTGAGAATCTGCGTTGTGAGGCTCCGTGCGAGGCTTGCTAAAAGCTTGAGCGTTAGGCGAATGGATCCATATATAATCATGAGACGGATCGAAACAAACACCTATGATCTTGATATCCCTGCAGGTATGGTACCCACCTGGTATTTAGTGTTGAAGATGACTCCGTACTACAAGCCACGTGAGTATGTTGGACCCAAGCAATGGGGACTTCCAGCCGCCCACACCTCCACTCTCGTTGACTTACCACCCTCATAGCCCACCCACGTTTGATGCACCACTACTCACCCACTTCTGACACCCACTCACCTGGGGACTCGTCTTCTTTGGTTATACCCACGACGTCGCCGATCGCACAGGGATCCACCACTCGTGAGTTGAGCGTTGAGAGCATCACAGAGACCATTCCACCGGTACATTCCTAGTATAGACGCTGATGACATCTGGGTACTTGCAGCAGAGCTTGATCGATTCGCCCCTGGACATCGACTTCAGTATGGCCATCTCCATTCACCAGAGATGACGGCTTTTCAGTCAGGGGGAGTTGATTGGGAAGGACACTTTCCCAACGTCGACACTTGGGCAACCTCTGGTGGATCTCTTCGAGTTTTACCTGGCATACAATGAGAGAATTCAGATCCCTATTCATCGTAAAATAAATTCTTTTAAGTCGGGGAGATTGATGCGGAGCATAGACGAGAACTTGCAGTGGATGACGAGTTTTGGGTCCATTCGGGGCTGATTTTGTAACTTTCCATATATGGCGTGGCCGGATCGACGATCGGACTCCGCAGATGTGTTCGGATTCGCGTTGCGAATCAATTTGATATATTAGTTTATTATTTTTGCATTTGTTTTGATGTATTTGGGTGGCCCCACCTCCGACCAATCATAGCCGTCGATGGTGGGATGCCCTAGCCTCCTTTTATTATAAATAGATCACATAGAGGCTGATTATTGGCATTGCAAAATTTGGTGAAAAGTATTCACAGATTCCCGCGATCCCGCCACGGTGCCGACTCTGTGGAACTCCAGGTGACGACTCCTAGGCTTGTATCTCCCTCCCCAAGGTTTGCCCTAACCCTAGGCTCCTTCCCCCTCCCACGCCATCTCTCTCAGCCTCCACAACCCCCAAACAGCAGTCGTTTTCCCCCCAATTCCAGCCACTACTTCTGCCCAGAAGAAATTCCTATCTATTTATATTTAAAGTGGATTAATGAAATTTACTGTTCATTGGCTATAGTCTTTATTCCGGTGAACTGGCGGCCTAAAAACCTCCAGGAGATCCTCTGTTGCCTACTCCTTCCTCCCCTGCCCTCCGTCTCCCCCTCAGCCTGATTCCCCTCACAAACCGACCACTCCTTGGTCCTAACCCATAGCCGCCACTTCCTCCCTCCAGGTCTACAACCCCATCTCCCTCTACAGCCTCCCTCCCAAGCCTCCAGTCCACCCCCTCCGGGGGATCCACCCGTGCAGCCCCTCCCGCACCCTAGTAGCCCGGATCTAGGAAAATCCAGCCCGGATCCGGCTTTCTCCCCATCGATCCACCATACCCTAACCCGGATCTGTTATCAAATCATCGGATCTATCCACCCCCGTCCGGATCTCTACCCACGTGGCCGGATCCATCCATTTCCGGTCCGTTTTCATCTCCCATCGCCGAGGACAGCCACCGCCATCATTTCCACGCCTTCGGTTACACCTCAGATCGTCGTCCACGCATCTCCAGCTCCGAATTCTTCAGCGCCTTGGTCAGCCCACTACTTGGTGAGTTCTCGTTGTATTGGATTATTTTCAACATATTTATATTGGATTGGATCTAGTACTTGTTTGAATATCTTGCACGATAGTTGTTTGTTATATTATTATTGTGATTTGCAGGGTTTATTCGCCGCGCGCTCGTGCTTGGCCCTCCACGCGGAGGAAAGCCTAAGCTTATTTTGCCCTAATAAATTATTAAGCCTTGCATGTGAATTTATTTTTGCGTGGGGTGTTAATGTTTATTATCTAATTTGTGACTAATCCGTCGGGATTTACATAGCATGTAGGGTTAGGTCGTCGATAATCTCGAGTGATATAGATTCATTCTGCGTCAGGAAGTCCCGATAAATGGCTATATATATATAGTTGCCTTTGGTGAAACATTCAAAATTGACAAATATAGCTTTATTGTTTTCATCTAATAACTTAAAATATATTATAATCTATTTCAAAAAAAAATGCCCATTTAAGCAATTACACCCTTATCCCCAAATTAAAAGCAGCGATGAAAATCCATAAAATTGAAAAAGGTTTTAGTAGAGCTCATATACCTATTATGGTGGGTTGTCATTAGGCATGTCAACTTTATTAAAGTAATGATGGAAACCCATCATTTTGATTTGGAAAAGTTATGATAGAAAATTAATGATATATGAATCATGATGAGGATTTTTTTTAACAAAAAATCGAAATATTGTGTATAACTATTTTTCACATTGATTAATTAATAGTGTGTTTATTTTAAACTACATTAATTAATTGATAAGGGCGGAGCCCCGTGCCTATCGAAGTCGAGGTATGGTCACGGTCGAGGTACTGTCGCGGTTGGCCGTAAGGGCTAAGCCTCGTGCATGCCACTCGTGTGTGTGTGTGTGTATATATACACACACACACGCGCACACAAGTATATATAGATGGATGGACGAATGTGAATATGTTCCAGAAGAAACATACCAATGTAGAAGTTTAAACAAGATTTTAGGTTGTTCACCAAGTCATTTACCTGCAAATAGAATCTCTTAAAACTAGTGTTATAGAAATATAAAAAAAACGCATGCAAAAGATGGATTATTTGCAATAATTGAGATTTACAAATATTAGCACGCAACAATCACGTTAAAGTAGAGCTCTAATGAGGAGTAAATTTAGGTGTACACAAGTAAGAGTGTGAGAAAACAAATGCATAAGCAAAATAGGCTCGGCAAGTAACGTGATACCTTGACACAGATTACAACACAATAATCCACTAAACTGAGAATAACCACGAAATTCAACACTAAAATTTCACAACCATAAACAAACTCACATTGATTATAGGATAGAAGGATCGGACGATTAAGGATGTGTGGTTGGTGACAGGGGCGCGGTGGATAGAATCTAGAAGGAGTAGGATTGCTGGCCAGCAGACTTTAGTCGAGTGGAGGGCTGTTGGCAGAGGCTGGAACTGGGTTGGAGGCCGGAAAGAACTTGAGTTTAGGCCTCTGTTGCTGTACTGGCAAGAAAAGGAGAAAGGAAGGCAGTTGGATAGGATCTGGACAAGGGGACGGGTGCTGGATGAAGGGGGAGATGGGGATGGCTGCCTCCAGTGGCTGAAACAGAGCTCCGATTGAAGAAAGGATTAATGGCAGAGAGGGCGGCGGGATGGGATATTGGTGTTTGGGAGTGCTGAGGGGGATAACTGCCTCCTCGAGGATTCTGAGTACAGTAAAGAGTTGGAAGAGATATGGAGAGGGAGGAGGGATGCTGGAAGTTAAGGGAAGACTATAGTGATGGGATGGGTGGTTATGAGTTAGTGGAGAGTGGTAAATGGTAATATGTAGTTAATAGGCAGTTATTGTGGTTTTCCGGGGTATTGGGGTTGTAATTAGGTGGCTATAGAAAGTGGAGTGGAGGTGGAGGAGGTGTTAGCCGGATAAGGGGATGGCCAGTGGCTTGGGTGGTCGCCGGAAGTGGTAGTGGAGGAGAGAGGTGGACAGAAATGATTGTGAAGGGGAAAGGAAGGAAGGTCAGCCAATGCAAGGAGCAGCAAGAAGTTTCTAGGCGTCGCACCAAGTTCCAGCTTCGGCACAGGGTGATCAAATGTTGATTTTCTTCCTTCAACTTTCAATCTGTAAAATGAACTATCTATCCCTATTTATAGATTTAGGAGCCGCCATGGACATTCATGATTCTCCAATCACGACGGAATCCAAAACATACTAAAAGAAAATCAGAAAATACAAAATAAAATAAAATTCCTATATCAGCGATCCGCTTGAAATAAAGTCACAATCATCATCATCACTTCCTAGTCCAACACATATAAACAGGGTACTTTAACCATTAAAGAAAAATGTAAGACATGATACTATAGTAATTGTATTACCAAAACATCCACTAGAAAACATAAGAAGCATAATATTTCAATAGTTAACGGTAAATGACAAAAGGTATAGCCTATCATTCATTCAGTCCCTCAAACAGCTGCAATACATAATTCAATATGTTTCTCGAAGAGATAAAATTTGTCAACCGCGCATTATTTATTAGATTACATATTGTTTATACAATTAAATTATCCATTAATCCTACTCACTATGAAAATTGAAAAGTATTAAAAAAATCATTAAAAGACACATTAGCTGATTAAATATCTATTGTATTGTGATTATTGCCAGTAATAGGTGTTATCTAGGTGTTATAAGAGATCTATATATATAGATATTGTAAGAAAGAAACTAATAATAATATTTCTCTATTTGCTTTCACCCACTAGGTATCAGAGTGACTTCTCCCTCGCCAAGCCTCTGCAGCCCCTTCCGCAGCCTCGCCAAGCCTCTGCAGCCCCTTCCAAGCCTCGCCGGTCTTTTGCCATCCTTCTGTAATCACATCGAATCCTGTCGAGCCTTGCCAGCCACCTATAGAGCTTCCGCTGCTCCTCATAGTCATTCGCATAGGTTCGTATCCGCCTCCAACTAAATGCAGAGCTTCGTTGAGGCCTCCAGCTCTGTCCAACTGTTCAGTGGTTGTTGAAGCAGCCTGATGAGATCACCACATGCTACCCTCTCCGGTGAGTGATACTCTATGGTAGCTTAGGATGATGTGTTGATCAAGATCTTGCTCCTTTTTTGGGATTCGTTAGTGGGGTTTTTGTTCTATAACATTCATGGGGAATTTTTCGAGATCGTCAACCTGCATTCATATGCCTGATATTGCTCCGTTGAGTGTACCCTCTTAGACTCGTGGTCATTCCAGTTCACTGAGGAATACCAATATGTCATTGGATGTCACCAATTACCTCGAATGGTTACAAACAACCCAACATGCAAATTGAAATCATCAGTTGTGTGGGTATATTAATGGGACAATAGTTGAGTCACCACAAACTGATCCCTCGTGGAGAAATTGGGATTCAGACAATTCGATGGTGGTATTATGTTTACTTCACTCAATGTCACATATTATCTACTACAGTTATATGCGTATAGAGTTCGCATATAAGATCTAGACTCAAGCATATGAGAGTCTGAGACATACTCACAGATTGGGAGCTCGACTCAGATATATGAGCTTACATGTCGGGTTCTTTTGAAGCAAGGATACATGAGTGTCTGCAAACTTCTCTAAGTTTGAAATGCCTTAGAAGGATTATTTTGAGGATTTTAACCCTGAATGTAATGCAAATGCCATCAAACTGAGGAAAAAAGAGGATCGCTTTGGGTGCATGTATTCTACATAGGATTAAACATAGAGTTCCATATTGTGTGAACCCATGTCTTCCACCACCATACTCTTTCTTTTCTCCAAGAAGCATGAAGTATGCTCTTGGAAGATAAGGACCGTCGCAAATCTCCGAGTTCCACAAGAATTGAACCCTTTGATCTGGCTGGATATGGTCGTGGTTAACCTTCCTCGGGTGCTCAAGTACTTTCTTATGACCATTGTGGGAAAAGAGGTCATGCTCGTGAGTATTTCTACCGCCTGTAACCCCCCCCCCCCCCCCCATCTTGCCTTACCTTGTAGGGATATTGATGGTTGTGGTCGCGTACGTGGTGATAGCAGGCACTCAGGCCCATGTTCAAAGATTGCACTCCATACTACTGAGTTCCATGAGGACTATGCTCCTGCTTCTGGCTTCTTGTCTACTGACGATCTCAATGCTCTTCGACATCTCTTACCCTCTTAGGATGATTCCCCATTAGTTGTCTCCTTCATTACCTTTCCCACTTCGAGTATACCAAGTGCAAATATTGTCTCCACCTCTCACTCTAAATCGATCGCTGACTTTGGGGATACAGATCATATGTCGGGATCATCCTCAGATTTTATCTCATAAACTCCTTTATATGGTCATATCAAATTAGATTTGTGTGCCCTAAAGTGCATCTCTATTGGTTATTCATCCACTATAAGAAAAAGATATTGTTGTTGCTACCTTCAATTCAGACGTTTCTTCGTGAAGGGATTCTTACTTTAACCAAAACTCATGTTATTCGCTAACAGGATAAGTGTGCTGATGAAACTGATAGAGAAGAATGTTGACAAAACCTATCAATAGAGAAGAAATCAAGGATAGTAACATTCTTTTTTCCTATTCCTAATATTCACCATATACAGGAACCTCAACCTCTGATTGCTGATACTCCATCCACGTATATACCACCTCTGATAATCTCTCTACTAAAAAAAATCTAATATCTCCTCTTCCTAAACCTTTTCACCACAAAAATGCAAGTACAAAGAACGAACAAATTCCTATGGTTTAGACTCCTCCAATGCATGTTTCATATTTGTGTAAAGACAATCTTCACCTTCCAATCGTCCTTTCTAAAGATAAAAAAGGTTTATCAGTCATGCTACCTTAAAATTTCAAAAACTTATTTTTCCCAAATAACAGAACGATAGCTTGCATCAGTTGTATCAAGAACGAAGAACAGAACGATAGCTTGCATTTCATGAAAATAAGAAGATACAACTCGGGAGACGAGCTCCCGTCAAGCACCGGAGGTTGGGTCCTCCAAAACACTCATCTCTCCAAAGAGATCTCAAGACACTAAGACTCCAAAGATGAGATCTCACCACCTAAGGGGCTCCTTATATAGATGGAGACACCACTACAGAACAAGGACACTACATGACAAAATACATAAAGGACAATTATATAATTAATTATGAAATGTAAGATAATCCATAAAGGTTGCAGCATCTACAGAAGAACTCTCATGTAGTGAGGGCGGGTGTCCGAACGCGCGTGTCCCAGGCGTATACGTATCAACACCCCTAGCTTGAAAATTGACCTTGTCCTCAGGATTGAGCGAGGCGGCGTGGATGTACAGGCTGCCACAGTGGCTGGAACACGTCAGTTGGGCCACAATCTCAGGCGGAGTCGGAACGAGCTAAAAATAAGCGGAGCGAATTTGTTGGCACCATTGGTGAAGATATGCATGAGAAGAACTGTCATAAAAGAAAATGGAGGAGTGAATGTTAATTTGTGCGGGCGCAAAGCCGAAAAAGACACATGTAGTGGAAAGCAGTCGATATCGGGAATTAAAAAGGAGGTATGCATTGGGGAGGTGGAGTGGGCCCCGCAGAGAGGAGTAATTAAGTGATTGAGGAAATGAGAAGGAGGTGGGGACGAAAAACAGGAGGATTCCACGACTTGGGACGTGGACCGGAGGGGTGTGGGAAGGCACGGGTAGGCAGCGAAATCGAGAAAGAAGGCGTGCGACGCGAGAGCAAGGGGAGCACCAGTAAAGTGGGGCAAAGTGACGGACGGCAGGCTGTCATTAAAGCATGCGCTGAGACAACAGCGCAAGGCTCAAGGGACTGGCAGGAAAAGAGAAAAGGGGGAAACATAGAGGGAACAACGCATCGCACCGGACGGGTAACCAGCGGGGAGAAGCGGAAGCGCAAGCTCGGCAGGGAAGGGCAATGATCAACCACGCAGGAGAAGGGTGGCAGGGACGACACCAAGGCAGGTGGAACTATGGAAAGCATTGGATCGACTACCAACTGAGGTGAGTTGAGGATGGACGATGCCCATCGGCGAGGGAGGGAGCGTCGATTGCGCTCGGGAACTGGACGTGGCGAGCAGGGTTGGGGTGGGCAGCGACCACCAATACGGATGTCTGGTTGTCTAAGATGAAAGCCCGCGGACGAGGAGGCTGGAACGGAACTCCAGTGGGCAGGGTGTGGCCCGGCAGCGTGCAGGGCGTCCGTGGAATGCCATGGAGCGAACCTTCAGAGTCGGGAGTAGATCAAGTTGTGTGCGGAGGAAGCGGAAGAAGCCGACGACGTAACTCGTGTGCGACAACGGGGATGTCATCCATGGCCATGTCGAGCCGATCGCAGGGCTTGCAACGAGGCCGCAAAGAGGTCCATGGCCAACGGTTGTTGGACGGAATGAAGGAGATTCACGTAGGGTTCCGATGGAAACCCTATGATGGGGAATCGGAACAGTTCATTTTATGCAGATCGACGATCGTAGTAATTTTTGTTCCTGACATTTTTTATTTCGAGTTGTAATCTATAAATAGAGGGTGAGGGCTCTCATTTTGGGCATTGAAGATTGGAGTTTAGAAGTCCAATCCTTGATCACATAGGTGTCGAAGCCGACTCCGGGTGCGAAGCCCGGGCTTGCTTTTCCTTCCCTACTCCTTGGCCGGCCAATCCATTCCTCCCCTTCTAGTGGCCGGCCAACCCACCATTCCCCCTTCTCCACCTTCAAGTAACAGCCAACCCCCCCCCCCCCTCCATAACAGCATCCTTCTAATCCCCCTGAAAACAACCGGCAACATCTTCCCTACAACCAATCCCCTGCCCATTCCCACATCATCTTCCCATCAGGTGACAGCCGGCCAACCCATGTAATCCTCCTCCTGTAGCAGCGCCGGCTATCAGGCTAAACTTCCCCATTGCCTCCCTTTTAGGTTGTTGTCAGCATACCAACAGCCGGCCAAAGGGGCCCCTCTCCTTGTTCAAGAGGCCGGCAACTTCCTTCCCCCCCCCCCCCCCCCCCCTTGTCGTAGAGCCACCTCCGCCATCATTTCCTCCCTCCATAACAGCCCCAATATACCCCATAAAACATCTTCGGCGATTACTGGAGTTGGTCTCCGGCCACACCCGGTGGTCCTCCTGCACCTCCTCTACATATTTCCTACATTTAGAGTTTTCCGGCGATCACCGGAAAACGTCTCCGGTGACCACCACCACCGGCAACAACCTCTAGCCACCACCATCCACCACTCACCTCCACCACCACTCATAACTACCATAACCACCTTCATAACCACCCATTTCCCCCACCTCCTTTTATTTAGAAAGCACTTCCTAAAATTTAGTGTAACCTACCCTCACCCCCATAACCGAACCACCCACATGCTCCTATTAACGCTCTCAGACAGCCTTTCTCCCCCACTCCCCTTCATGCTCACGTGAACCAAGTTCCCCCCAAAAAACAGTCCACTACTATCCCACTTCTCTGCTAAGCGAGCCCCTCCCCTAGCCAGCTCCTCTCAACCCATATCTCCCAACCGGCCACTTCAATTTCCCCTCCCATAATCTCAAGTGGAGCCACTCTACAGCTGCTTCCCTCCCAGCCACAATTAGTCATTCCCCCAGCCATTAAACTTCACGTGAAAACCACCCTGCAGCAGCTGTCCCTCCCTGCCACAAGCAGCCCTCCCCTACCAATATAAACTCCTCAACTATCCATCCCCCTCCCTGCTGCAGAATTGCAAATCCTGCTGCCCAGAACAGTAACCATTGAGGACTACTTCCCTGCTTCACCCTACTTGCTGTCCCAGTTTTGGGACAGCCACCTACAGCATTAGAGCGCTGAAAACCTGTCCCAGGAGCCCTCTAAAGGCACCTTCAGCGCTCCCACCGCCTTCCTTTGCAAAGTTTAAGGTTTGCGTGTTGATTTCTTTACCGTTTGATCGTGTGTTTGTTCTCTACTTGTAGAGATAGTGGTTTGTAAGTTTTGTTTCAGTCGTTTTCGTCTTTGTGATTTCCTATTTAAATAGTATTTGATTTTCTGGCACTCTTGCAATTATACGACTTCTCGTGTCTCCTTATTTGAGAGTTTTAACTATTGCGACATAAGTTTATTTTGATTTATAAAACTAATTATTATTGCAAGCAAAATCCGTCGGATATGCGTGGTTGTATGTAGGAGTTTTACCCATATTTTCCCCATCATATAGGGTCGTCCTACGTCAGATTGGTATCAGAGGCCCAGGATCGGGCTTAGTTTAGAATACGCAAGACTAGAACCTATATGTTTCACCATGTCATATCATAGTAGCAATTGCTACTTTAATCTTCTATTTGATGAGCACGAGTCCACCCATTTCGTTAATTCTCTATTTGAGGAACCAGATTCCACCACTAATCATGCACATAGAGTTCCCTCTGGAGGACCCTCATACTATCATGATTATCCTCGTCCCCGACCTGTCACTCGTAGAAATCGTGCTAACCCTTTATCACACTTTGATTCTTTTAGAGGTAATTACCATGAAGAATATCAAGAGCCCAATAGAGGTCACCGCCATCAAGATAACATCACGTGTAGTGGCTTCCTAGTGTTCCAAAAACGGATATGTTGGTAGCCGAATTTCAATGATGGGTTAGTGATCAATTTGATCGGTTGGAAGTTCATTTTGATGACATAAAGAATGCCTCAAAGAGAGCCCGTAGGAAAAAACTTAAGGATCCATTTATCACACTTTGAATCTTCTAGAGGTAATTACCTTGAAGAATATCAAGAGCCCTATAGAGGTCACCACCATCAAGATAACATCACGTGTAGTGGCCTTCCTAGTGTTCCGAAAACGGATATGTCGGTAGCCGAATTCTCACGATGGGTTAGTGATCAATTTGATCGCTTGGATGTTCATTTTGATGACATAAAGAATGCCTCAACGAGAACCCGTAGGAAAAAACTAAAGGATTTAGGTCAAGAAACCGATGTTTCTAGTAGTGCTCTCACTGACATGAGAGACACGGCGCTAGATTTTGATCCCTCTCATCTTGAGGAGATTCAGTGTCAACTTGATTTTGGAGTCGAATCTGATCCTGATCATGTGATACCAGTGGAGAGCGACACTAGAATGATTAGTGAACATGGTCACGAGAGTGAGGACAAACGACCCAGTGACATAGTGATGGTATATCCATTCTCCACACCTCAATTAGGCCTAGTGTCCCCTACGGCTAGAAAGTCGGTCCTCTACATTACTACTGGGAGCCGAGAGCCTGGTATTGACTTCGTGGTGACCATCCCACCCCACGTTGGGATCACAGCCCCTTGTAGTGGTTTGCATCTAGAGGACCATCACCCTGTTGACAGGTTCTTTGGAAACCCCTTTATTGAGCCTCCTGTTGAACCACCATGCCCTTGTGAGGATGAGATTCGGATGAGTGACTCATTTCTAAGTACAAGATTCTTAACACCTTTTCTAGTCATATCTCCAAGTCACCTCATCTATGAGGTTCACGAATCTAGTGTTGTGTACTCAGTGATGGATCCTCTTACATTTAAGGTCACTCCTGATATTTCAGGAACCTATGTTGGTACTCATCGCATTTGCGACGAATTTTATTATACCCGTCCCGGTGAGCCATCTTATGAGTTTCTACTTTATTGAGGCATTCTACACATCATGGAGTGGTATCTCAATGCCAAAGTCTCGCATAGCCTTCTGGGTGTTTATCTCACACTCGACGAGTATTTCTACACTCCACCAAAAGAGACTCCAGATAAGCCACCACTCTTTAGGTACGTGTCCACCGTCTATGGTTCAGTCGAGAGGGAGAGTGCTCTCAATAGCCTGGGAATAGATTTCATCATCATTTGTGTTGACATATCGGGTGATTATTTAAATGATCATCGCACTCGCGATGAATTTTTTTACACCCCACCCACTGACCCCCCTGATCATGTGCCCCGCTGGAATGAAATCTGGAGGGCTCTAGAGCCTTTGCATAGGAGATCTGTTATGTCTATCGGCCATCATTCATTGTCATTGTGTAGCATGCATGAATCTATCCGACGTAGAAGTACATGCAATAAAATTATTTATAAATCTTATGATGATAGCCGCAGGAAATTGTAAAGCTTCAAAAAATGAGAACATGTGTTGATTTGTACATGTGCTGAGAGATTCCCAATAGAAACTGCTCGAAAATTAAATGTTAAGCGAATGAGTTCTTGCTGAAACGAATTGGAGCAAATGCTTATGAGCTGGGTATCTGGCTGAGTATGGGGATTTCACCTGTATTCAATGTTGAAGATTTGACTTCATACTTTGAGCCGCATGACTACATGTGCCCTTCATCCTCTACCTCCACATCCTCTCAGCCTCCGTCTGACCATCACTCCACCACATCCTCAGTTACCACCATTGTCTCCTTCCACCTCGTCGCATCAGCAGCAGCCTTCACCTACCACCTAGCTTCCTCCTCAGCCCGAGTCCTTGGCACCGGCTGCCATCCGGCTTCTCCAGTTCCTGCATCTCGTTCGTCGCCAGCAGTTCCACCGTCTTCAGCAGTACCACATTCTCCGGCACAGGCATGATCTAGGCTTCTTCCACAGCAGTACCATACAGTGTTCGACGTCAACGACAGTAGCAATACCTTCTTCAGCATTGATGTCCAGTACTCCGTCCCCGACATCTTCGACATCAGCTCTTTAGCAGCAGCACTAGTTACAGTACCATCGTTATCTTCAGCAGTACCATCATCGGTTCCATCGTCATCATCAGCTTCAGCGAACTACGAATTCAAAGCTACGGAGTTTCTCCTTGCCTTCAGACGAGGCGCGCTCATCTTCATTCACGGAGAAGAATGATTTCAAGGCGGGGGGAATTGATGGGGAATCGGAACCGTTCATTTTATGCGGATCGACGATCGTAGTATTTTTTCTTCTTGTCATTTTTTATTTCGAGTTGTAATTTTATGTATTTTTGAGTCGGGACGTTCGGCCAATTATAGTCATCTGTTTCCCCTGGGAATTTAAAAATAGAGGGTGAAGGCTCTCATTTTGGGCATAGAAGGGGAGGAATGGCTTGGCCGACCAAGGAGTAGGGAAGGAAGAGCAAGCCCGGGCTTCGCACCCGGAGTCGGCTTCGCCACCGAAATGATCGGATTGGGTCCACCTTCAAGTAACAGCCAACCCCCCCCCCCCCCTCCATAACAACAGCCTTCTGATCCCCCTGAAAACAGTCGGCAACATCTTCCCCACAACCAATCCCCTGCCCGTTCCCACATCATCTTCCCACCAGGTGACAGCCGGCCAACCCCTGTTATCCTCCTCCTGTAGCAGCGCCGGCCATCAGGCTATACTTCCCCGTTGCCTCCCTTTTAGGCTGCTACCAGCATTCCAACAGCGGGCCAAAGGGGTCCCTCTCCTTGTTCAAGAGGTCGACAACTTCCTCCCCCCCCCCCCCCCCCCCCTCCCTTGTCGTGGAGCCACCACCGCCATCACTTCCTCCCTCCATAACAGCCTCAATATACCCCATAAAACATCTCTGGAGTTCATCTCCGGCCACCCCTGATGGTCCTCCTACACCTCCTCTACATATTTCCTACATTTAGAGTTTTCCGGCGATCGCCGGAAAAAGTTTCCCGTGATCGCTGGAAAACATCTCCGGCGATCGCCGGAAAACGTCTCCGCCGATCGCCGGAAAACGTCTCAGGCGACCACCACCACCACCGGCCACCACCAGCCACGACCCACCTCCACCACCACTCATAACTACCATAACCACCTTCATAACCACCCATTTCCCCCAACTTTTATTTGGGAAGCACTTCCTAAAATTTAGCCTAACCTCCACTCACCCCCATAATCGAACCACCCACATCCTCCTATTAACCCTCTCAGAGAGCCTTTCACCCCCACTCCCCTTCATGCTCACGTGAACCAAATTTCACCCCAAAAAACAGTCCACTACTATCCCACTTCTCTGCTAACCGAGCCCCTCGCCTAGCCAGCTCCTCTCAACCCATATCTCCCAACGGGCCACTTCAATTTCCCCTTCCATAATCTCACGTGGAGCCACTCTACAGTTGCTGCCCTCCCAGCCACAATTAGCCATTCCCCCAGCCATTAAACTTCACGTGAAAACCACCCTACAGCAGCTCTCCCTCCCTGCCACAAGCAGCCATCCCCTGCCATATAAACTCCTCAACTATCCATCCCCCTCCCTGCTGCAGAATTGCAAATCCTGCTGCCCAGAACAGTAACCATTGAGGACTACTTCCATGCTTCACCCTAGTTGCTATCCCAGTTTTGGGACAGCTACCTACAGCATTAGAGCACTGAAAACCTGTCCCGGGAGCCCTCTAAAGGACCTTCAGCCCTCCCATTGCCTTCGTTTGCAAAGTTTAAGGTTTGCAAAGTTGATTTCTTTACCATTGGATCATGTGTTTGTTCTCTACTAGTAGAGATAGTGGTTTGTAAGTTTTGTTTCAGTCGTTTTCGTCTTTGTGATTTCCTATTTAAATAATAATTGATTTTTTGGCACTTGCAATTATACGACTTCTCGTGTCTCCTTATTTGAGAGTTTTAACTATTGTGGCATAAGTTTATTTTGATTTATAAAATCAACTATTATTGCAAGTAAAATCCGTCGGATATGTGTGGCTGTATGTAGGAGTTTTACCCATATTTTCCCAATCATATAGGACCATCTTACGTCATCCTAGGGGAGCGGCAGGTCGGGTCAATTGATACGCAGTAGCCATATCAAGAACGAAGAACAAAACGATAGCTTGCATTGCACGAAAATAAAAAGATACAACTCGGGAGCTCCCCTCCAAGTATCGGAGGCTGGGTCCTCCAAATCACTTCACTCTCCAAAGAAATCCCAAGACATTAAGACTCCAAAGATGAGATCTCACCACCTAAAGGGCTCCTTATATAGATGGAGACCTCACTATAGCACATGGATACTACAGGATGAAATACATAAGATAATCCATAATGGTCGGCGCATCTCCAGTTGAACTCTCATGTAGTGAGGACGGGCGTCCGAGCGCGCATGTGCCAAGCGTATAAGTATCATTCTGTTAATATCTTATGTGAAGCTTGCTGAGAAAGATAAACCATATAGAACAATTTATTCTCACAGTTTAATAGAACAAAATGGAAGTTTTAATATTATACATTATGACTTATGGACTATCTGTAAGCAATGTTTTAAATGTCGGCCGACATGTCCGACATGTCGGCCGACATGTCCGACATGTCGGCCGACATGTCTTGTTTGAGGACAAAACGACTTGCATAATAGAATTATATAGGTTCTGTCGTTTTTAAATATGCCGGCCGTTATAACGGATTAAATCCGTTATAACGGCAGACAGCGTTTCATTAAAAAATCACGCTTTTTTTACGGTGCACTGATTATATATGAACGTATTTTCTCGAGCCAGCCGAGCGTGACCTAAGTTTTTGTCTTCGACAATAGCGAGACCGAAGAAACCCCAACAACCGCGATCGAAGCTTTCCTCGCGACTGAAGTTCTCTCGTCGTCATCGACTCCTCGTCACTCGTGAGTTCCTCTCCTCTGAGTCCTACTCCAACTCTCGCATTTATCCTCTCCTCTCTCATGGCGACTTGTTCTTCTCCAGAGAGTTTGGAGACGCCGAGGCTTCTTCTTGCCTTATTTTCTCCTCTTTGTCATCTGAGTTCTTGGCTTCTTCTTGGCTTCTTGGCTTTTTCTTGGCTTCTTCTTGCCGTTTTTTACTTGTTCTTCTCCTCTGAGTCCTCTCTCGCCTGTACAGGTTCTTCTTGCCTGCTCTTATTACAGATATTACAGGTTCTTCACTTCTTCTTACCTGCTACAGGTTTATTACAGTTATTACAGGTTTATTACAGGTTCTTCTTACAGTTCGAGTTCTTCTTGCCAAATCTAAGTTATTACAGGCTTATTACAGGTTTATTACAGGCTCTTATTTTAGTTACTCACAGTTGAAATTTTTGCAACCTAAAGCACAATACAACTTAAACCTATCCCAATTCTCCCAAAAGTCTGAGCCAAATCTAAGTTGAATGAAGAGGATAACTTGATCAGATGTATTTTTTAATCTATAAACTGCTTTAAGTCACTTGGATTTTTTGGGCAAACATAATAGTTTCCTATTGGCATAGACTCTAAACGGTTTATTTGATTCATGTTAAATCAGTGATAATGATTCAATATGATTGTTTCCTACCAAGGCTACCATGCTCTTTACTCTTGTTAATTTTACAAATTAGTTAGATATCAGTTGCACAATGATTCAATATTGTATTATTGCTAGATATCACTTAATATATTATTTGCAATTTTGCAGTAATTAAGATTCAATGTCTTCTCAAGGCTCGAGCAAAATTGTAAGTGGAGGCAGAGATCCGTTTTGGGCACATGCGGAGAAAGTAGAAGAGAAAGATACCAATCGAATCCGATGTCGCTATTGTGCACAAATTATTAGTCGCATTAATTTTGCAGGAATTAACATGATGCTGATTGTTGAAATGGTTGGTCAAATGAAATTCCTCGGAAGGTAACATTCCCTTCTTCTTCATTTGTATTCCAAATTAAATGGGTACTCTGCTTTTTAAGGATAATAACCGAAAATGCTTCACTTGATGTTGCTCTTCAAAGGTCAAGTACAGTGGAGCCTGATCTCAGACCTTATTGGATGGAGTGCTTGAGTTTATCTTTATTCCTTCATATTCAACATGTAAGATAACTTGTCATATATTTTCATATTTTTTATTGTACATATTGTCTAGGGGTATGTTTGAAATTGGAACTTGGAAACATTTTTGAATAGGTGGAAAGATTCACAACATCGTCATTGACAAGATCATTTATCCCGATTGGAAGGTATTCACTGCACTTAAGTTTCTTATTAGTTACTTAGTTTGCTCATTGTCAACATCATATTTGAAACAACAACAGCAACAGCAGAACCCATATAGTCCCCAATCATTGGGGGTATGGGCGGGGGAAGATTGGAAACAGACCTAACCTTTGGCCCTATGCCCAAAGTGGCTTCTCTCAGAGGAGAAAGACCGAACCTTTGACAATAGATGCACAAAGTGGCTGCTCACAGATTACCACTGAAATAGTGGCCCCCTATACCGTCACGTTTGCTGCGGAATCATGCCCTCAAATCAAAGCCAAAGACATCAGAGAGGGCAGACTCAAGAATCCATTTTGATTTATGTGCACATAACCATGCTTCCTTCATTCAGCATCCAGAGCATTGGTCTTGCACAATTTCAACATCATATTTGAAAACGCACATAAAAACCCTGCAAAAAAGCAAAAACAAAATTAAATGGAGATATACATTATTAGTTTATTACATATAATGAAAAATGAAAATAGATGAATGGTTAATGTAGTTGATAGAGTTAACCTAAGATAATATGTTATAATTTATAATATAAGTAGGAATCCGTCATTTTAAAATGTCTCCGACATGTCTCCGACATCCGACATCTAAAAACCCAATCCGACATGTCCCCGACATCCGACATTTAAAACCTTGTATGTAAGACCCGAACTTGATTTTGTATCGTATATGTTTTATATATTGTGAGAAATTAGAAAAAGAAAAATTAATTCCCCTATGATGAAAATAAGAAATTCAATGCCGATTCGACATCGCACGTTTATTTTTGATGTTCGAGATTTTCCGATTGAGTTTGAGACGTTCGTTTCGTCTCCGATAAAAATAATTTGAAATATGATATCTGAATGTTGGGGAGAATGAGTTTGGGCTGGCTATGTTTGGCTGAAATGCAGCAATGGAACAGGACTTCCATGTGGGCTGGTTGGTGGTTGGTTTGGCCGGTTAATGCTTATTCTTGCTGTCTTTGACCGGTCCAAGCTAATAATTTATAATTATGAGGAGGGGAGAAAGGCGGTGAACTTTAAATCCTTTAGATTCAGCCCGATGTATCTCCTCATGTCCGCCTACAAGAGCTCTCCCGACTGCTGTTTTGCCTAGGGCTGCTCCGATTTTTCTTCTCCCCTTCTTGTGCGTGTCGCTGCTGCATGCTTGTGCCGCTGCTGGTTTGCTCGTGTGCTGCTGCTGCTACTCTCCTGCAGCTTTGGTGCTAGATTTGGCCGGCAGACTGTGCTAAAGCACCTCTTTGTGAGCTCTTCCACCTCTTCCACCTCTTCTCCTTCTTAACAGATGGCTGTCTTGTTCTTGCTAGTTGCTGAAATTAGAAAGGATTGGAGTTACACTATCCCTAATGCATCAATGAACATTTAGATGAGGAACAATTTAATAAATAAACTATGCATGCAACTCCTTGAGCCCACAATCTACCGAGCATTCATTTGGCCTTTCACAAGCTCCTTACCGACTTCATAATAGTTCTATTTTTTCTTTGCGCAAATGTTGTTGGGGTGTGTACCGTAAGTTGATTTAGGACATCATTCTCCTTTAAAAAATTCTAAATCATAAGAGAGGGCAAGGCAGGGAAACGGCGAGGGTGGAAGAGCGAATGAGAGAAGGGTAGGGCACAGGAACAAGAGGTCGCGGGCTGAGGAGAGCGGGTGCTCTCGCAAACGCGCGTCTGGGAAGTAAACGTGGGATAGCACTCCACTTTTCGAAAGGAACTAAAAACCGCTTTTTATATAAATCTCTGATCACAAAGTTGTTGAAACAAACGGTCCCAAAATTGCGTTTGCGGTTCAAAAGGAGCTTTCTCGTCAGCGTAAGCTGTCCCAAACAGAGCCTAAGTAGTCGCGACATATCTTGCAGAGATCGTGGTAAAAGTAGATGATCGTGATCGAAAAGGAGGGTTGTAGTGTTAGCTCTTATAGGTTGTGATCGGAACAAAGGGGTGTGATCAGGCTTGTAGAGAGAAGAGAGGTGTAATTGGTTATCCCAAATCCCTAACATGTAAGCACATGATACGAGCACGGGCGATCCCACCCTAGTCAGCAATATGGGATGGTTTTCTCATGCCGTGCACGGGCGTCCGCTATGGTGCCAGAATGAAGGCGTTACTAGATCTTTATTGTTATCATGTTATGCCGCAGTTTTTCTATGTATTAAAGATATGCCCTCCTAGTATATATAAGAGGAGTCCAAGTCTCGTAAGCACTCTTTATATATCTTATTATTGGAATGAAATAGGGAAGGAACGGACGACCCAGCGTCCCTCTCGTGCCCTAGCCTTCCGCAACTTACAACAGGTGTTGGTCTCCGCCCCTGTGCTCAGCATGCCTGATTTCACCAAGCCCTTCGTCGTTGAGTGTGATGCTTCCGGGACGGGAGTGGGCGTCGTCCTCATGAAAGAGGACCGCCCCATCATCACTTCAACAAATCCTTCACGGATCGTCGATATGCAACATCGGGTTACAATGGCGGGCTGCGAGCACTGGTTTGGCCGTCTAGCACAGAAAATCGTATTTGCCCGGTCGTCTTTTTGAGGTACGCACTAATCACTACAGTCTGCGTCACCTCTTGTGTCCAAAAGTGACAAGCCCAACCCAATAATTGTGGATCGCCAAGCTATTGGGTTGCAACTTCTCCATCGAGTATAAAGCAGGGTCAGGAACGTCGCTGCGGATGCCCTCTCCCGCAAGGAATTCAGTGATACCTTGTTAGCCTTCTCCCACTCACGATGGCTTGACATTGATGCCATCCCGGCTGAGATATGATGAGACCCCCACTACACCTACAATAATCCAGGACCTCAAGCGAGACCCCACATCTCATCTTCGCTTCCGCCTCGTGGGCGAGCAACTACATTACCGCGATCAACAGGTGGTCGACGATTCATTTCTGTGTATTATGTGCCTCCTCCATGAGTTTCATGCTACCTCCACGGCGGGGCACTTTAGCGTGTACCCTACCTATCATCGCTTAACCGCCACCCTCTACTGGCGTGGCATGATGCGGGTGGTTCAGCAGTTCATAGCACTGTATGGCCTGTCAGAAGGCCAAGTATCAGACCCTCACACCAGCCGAATTGCTACAACCCCTACAGTAGTACCCAACACAGTTTGGGAGGACATAATCATGGACTTCATCACACGGCTAGCTCGCTCTCAGGGTACGATTTCCTCCTGGTCGTCATGGATAGCCTCTCCCAATACAGGCACTTCATACATATCAAGCATCCATACATGACCAACTCTATCGCCCATGTTTTCATCGGGGAAGTGGTTCGCCTGCACGATTTTCCTCGTTCCATCGTCAATGAAGGTGTTTATGAGTTCCTTTTGGCGGGAGATGTTTCGCCAACAGAGCACCAAGCTTTGTTTCAGCACGTCTTACCACCCACAGACCGGCAGGCAGATCGAGGTCCTCAACCGTTGTGTTGGAACTTGCGTTGTTTCTGCTACCGAGCAGTCCCGCTAGTAGTCTCAGTGGATAGCTTGGGCAGAGTTGTGGTACAACACATCCTACCAATCCACCACCGGCTCGACTCCCTTTCAGGTGGTCCACGAGCGACCGCCCCCGAAGCTTCCATATAGCCTACCTGGCAAGTGACAAGTGCAAGCCTTAGACCACGATGAGGCTCTCCACCAACTGAAGCGACATCTCCTCTGGGCTCAACAGCACAGTTCAGCAAGCTAATCGATGGGACGTGGTTTTCTAGCCCGACGAGACAATGTTTATCAAGTTGAGGCCCCACCGTCAAAGTTCGTTCGTCATTCGATTGCAACCTGAGTTATCCGCCCGTTATTTCGACCCTTTTCCTGATTCTGGAGAAGATAAGACACGTGGGCTAACAGCTACAACTGCTCCCCGCCAGTCGCATACACCCAATCTTTCATGTCTCCAGGCTCAATAGGGCTTTGGGAAATCAACCCCTCCAAGCCACCCTGCCAAAGGGGTAGATGGTCGACTCTATCCCTCGTATTGAGCATGATGCAGTGTTGGGGTCACGTATCGAGGATATTCAGGGTCAGTCGGTACAACAGGGTCTCATTCAGTGAAGGGGGCTGCCCTTGGAGGAAGCCACATGGATCATGACGGAGGAGATCAAGGCCCAGTTCCCAAATTTCGACCTTGAGGACAAGGTCATTGTGAAACCCCGGGGTGATACGAGCGCGGCAATCCCACCCCCCAGTCAGAGATACTCAGTGTCAGAATAAAGGTGTTACTAGATCTTTATTTTTATGTCGCGGTTTATTTTCTATGTATTAATGGTAGGCCTAGTGGATGAAGGAAGAGTCCAAGTCTTGTAAGCACTCTTGATCTACCTTATTATTGGAATGAAATAGAGAAGGAGCGGACGACTCAACGCCCCTCTCATAGCCTAGCCCCCAATCGGTAGTCGCGTCTACCAGCACTCTATTTCAATCATGATAACTTATTGTCTACATGAGCTCTGCAGGTTCTAATGCTACTTAGATGGGAAGGACGATGGCAAACAGCAAAAGTTTTTCTATTACTCCATTTAAAATTTTCAAAACAGTCATCCTATTTATAACCACAAGGCACCTAAAGGATCATTCAAAAGACAATACAAACCCTTTCTACACGGAGGCATCTTTAACAAGCATCTCTTAATGTTTACATACATTAATAAGCACCTATTGATGCTTACAACCCTTCAGAAAAGGAAATAAAGTTTTAGGTTTACATTTGTTTAACCAAACAATGCAAGTATTTTTACAACTTCATGCAAATTTAACAAGATTGCAAGCTAAATAGAAAGAATAACACCAAAATAAACATAACACTTCAAAAAGCACTCAATAAGAATGTGTGGAGGACTAATAATGTTGGCCCAAAATAATTGGATGAGGTTACAATGATAATTATGATAAATTAGTTAAATAAAAAGAATGTGTGAACAAAGAACAAAAAAATGCTTCTTCTAAAAGACTTAAATTAATGCCCAAAAACAAGAGATAACACACCCATCAGAAATGTATCTAATTGTTTCCTTCAATATCCCGTAAGAAGATTGTGCATTATCCAATCATAAGTGGACTTTAATTCTCTCCTAAAGATGTACTGATAAAGGTCTCTAGATAATTACTCACCTTAACTTTTAAACCTATCTTGCATCTATATCAAGTTAAACAATTTAACTCAAAATCACAGATCATAAAAGTTGACAAACAAATGACAAAAGCATTAAAAATTAAGGTTTTGCAAACTCATCAAAGATTACATTCCAGCTAAGCTAACCATGAAAAACATTGTATAAGCATGCATTAATGTACAACTTATGCTTTTACAAAAAAAGCAGATTATAAGAATAAAAATTACAAAACATAAACAATAGGAATTCAAGTTAAAGGGTATGGAGCTACCTCTTTCTGCCTTCTATGTCCCTCAAAACTAAAAGGTTTCAGTACAATCGCAATGGCTAATCCACCCACTGATTTGACATTATTTAGAAGATCCATTGCTGCAATGTGGTCCAAACCATATCCAGTGCTGGCCAACTGAGAAGAAAACAACAATAAGTATTGAAGAGTAGCTATCTAAAAGACCATGGCATCTACACTATATAAAAGGGAATTTAGATATTTTGATGTAAATAATTACTAATTTCAAAAAAAATAAAAAATACCAATCATCTGATCCTATTTCAAAAAATGTATTAACTATTTGAAATATATATATATTACTATTAATAAGGAAAACCTTTATTAAACCAACAACTTAATCATGCCTATTAAATAAATTTAATATTTAATTACATAGGAACCATCAGATTAATATATAATTTGAGATAAAATGAAATATTTGCACGGTTGGAGTACTAACACCGTGACCAAATATTTGCACGGGGGATCTCATTCAAATATTTGCACGGTTGGAGAAACCATAATTTACTTTTTGTGCCAGCCAATGCTTCTCCTGGGCGCGCGGGCGGGCGGGGATAAACCAAATATTTGCACCGTGGCCAAATATTTGCACGGGGGATCTCGTTCAAATATTTGCACGGTTGGAGAAACCATAATTTACTTTTTGTGCCAGCCAATGCTTCTCCTGGGCGGGCAGGCGTGTGTGTGTGTGGGGGGGGGGGGGGGGGATCCTTCTGCGTTACAAAGCAACAACAATTAGGGAGAAAAGAAATGTACGAACAAGAATGATGGTTGGCTTGTGTGAATGTAGTGATAGAGGGAATTCAACATTTCTGATAACCACATCTGAAACAGAGACACCAAACAATGAATTAGAAGTTTATCGAAATAGCACGAAGCAGAAACAATCGAGAAAAACTAAAATGAATTTGCACAAGTTATGCGTGAATTAGCATAAATGAAACAACCAAATCATGCAAAGAAATTGAAGCATCATGAAGCACATTTTATGCACTCCCTAATTACCTAAGAGGCTTTGATACCAATTGATGCAACTTAGATACATTCGTGTATGGTCTAATACCACTTGATGTGATCTTAGGTGTCCTTGTCACTTTCGTGTATGGTCTAATACCACTTGATGTGATCTTAGGTGTCCTTGTCACTTTCGAGAACTATTAAAGGAGAGGAATTAAGAACTAAAAAATACAAATTAGTGCATAAATCACCACAAGTGATGAAAAAAACTATAAACTGGTAAATTAACCTCTCGAGTAGGCATGCAAGGGGAGAAAAGACAACACTAATGAAGCAGTACTTGTAAGAAATATGTAAGATAACTGACGACTTTGCTTGCAATAAAAATAGTTTACATATTGAATTACAAAGATCAGAAGAGACTAGAATTTTACAGAGGGAAACCAAAGTAAGGTGTGCACATTCCAGAGTAAAAATTATAAATGCTTTGGCGATATAAGCTCTACAAATCATAAAATAAATTGTCACAAATGTCACTGGAAATATCCATGAGAAGTGAGAATTAATACAAGATTCAACAAAGAAATTCGCATCCACAAATTGAACTTACAACGTATACAAGGCTTAAGGAAAGAGAGATTTGGAGGATGTAATTTTGGATGTCCGATGGTGGTATCCTCTGATGTGAAATGAGATCTGAGATGGCAGTAGTGAAGTGGATTTGGGTTGTGCAGGGTGTATAGGGGTTGTAGTGGGTTGTTTGGACAGGTAGAGTGGTTTTCAGGGTGGGTGGAGATGGTTGGGGACTAAGCGAAGTATTTTACGGCCTTGGAAGAGGGTTGGAAGTAAACCGAATCTTCTATCCAAATCTTTTAAACATAAATGTCAATTCTACTTGGATCATAACCCGAATCTTCTATCCAATTTCAAAACTATTAGACTATGGGGTTTTAGATTTCGGCGTATGCTTGGACATGAGATATCTTATAGCTTCTTTCCTTCTTGTTTTAGGTTAAATAGATTCTTATACGCATTCTAACGATCTAAGTCCCTACTAACGAACACAGGTGTTCTAATGTCTTATGGTCATGGACACGGACTCACATCTACTAATTTTTATATGGGGTGTCGTATCCCCAACTTGAGTCGCATAGGGTCTACGACCTATGAGTAAGATAGTGTGTCTCTATCTATCACGCGAGGGAGCCTCAATCGTGCCTCCTAATTATTTTCTATTAGACTTTAGATTTGCGTACATATACATTCTTATGTCTTAAATCGTGTCTCCTACTAATTAACTGTCTCGTATACATATTCTAATGGTCTAGTACTTACATACATGTCTAAAGAAAAACGTGATTTCATATACTGTACAGTTTCACAAGATTCGTAAGAGTGTATAGTTTCTTATCATGATCTACAATCAAATCTTGAAGCATATGGTCTCATATTATTACGTGTATTCTGCTAACTATACGAGAATAATTCATGCAATAAACTATGTGGTATGTCTAGCCAAAAGGAATAGAATTTCTTATATTGGTGTTGCGGCGCTCATAAACACAACGCGACGGCATAGTTGACTGGGTTACTTAATGAACACGTAGGAATCTCCTCTGATTAACCATGAAGCTCTCTTTCCCCAATTCTCCTCGCGTACCATCATGGGGGAAACATTAACATTCATTTAATTCTCCTAAAATTTCAAGAATACTATATCATAACGAAGGAAAGGACAAGTGAAGGAAATTTTACCATGTCTCTATTAGTGGTGGGTTGCAATTTCTGAAATGAAGCTAGTAGCACTTAAACTGAAAAATAGTCGACCCAACCACGACTGACACATAAAATTCACGGATTAAAATAGGATTTAATTGGAACTTCTGAATGGTACTAATATAAGGGAAAAACTAAAAATTTAAGAAGGGATCGATGGTACCTGTAAGGGTTTGCTGGAGGAAGTCGATCGTGACCAGAAAAATCAGCCTCAATAAGGGTTGTCGAGGAAAGAAAAGGGATCCTCGACTTCTAGATCTGAGGAAGGAGGGAAAAAGAAATCGCTATTATCTGAAATTGGTCAAAGGAAGGAGGAGAAATGAGAATCACGCAAGAAGATTTCACAGGAACACCACCTGGAGGTTACCTGGTCAAGCCAGAAGAAGAAGAAAGAGCAGGTGAGAACCAGAACACGCAAGTACTGGTTGACGGGCCTCCACGAATAGCCGAGGGATGGCGTCCAGGGCTTTCAGGGAGGAAGGAGAGTATGGTGCCTGTTTTCGTCGACGCACGGGAAGGTAAAGCCACGCGCGCTGCCGGCTGACTGGAACGAGAAGAGGAGTGCCCAAGATTTCTCTCACTCGGGTCGTGGAAAAGTTGTAATTTTAAAACCGAGAGGGGTTGCCGTAAGCCTTAACGACGCAGGACGAATCTATAGGCGGCGGATAAACCGTGACCTAACCCTACATGTTATGCAAATCCGACGGTCCAGCCACAGTTAGATAATAATTAAAATATCCCACACAGATAAATTCACAGCAAGATACAAATAATTTATTATGGCAAACAGGCTTAGGCTTTCCTCCACGTGGAGGGCCAGAGCTAGAGCGTGCGGCGAATAAAATCCTGCAAATCACAATAATGATCTAAAAGCAAATAACTATCATACAAGATATCCAAACGAGTATAAGACCAAATCAAGTAAAATATGCTGAAAATTATAATCCAGTACAACGAAGGCTCGCCAAAGTAGCGGGCTGATCTGAGACAATGAAGAATTCGGGTCCGTGTATGAAGATCGGCGACCGAAGGTGAAACCGGAGGCGTGACGGAGTGGTGATGGCTGTCCACAGTGGAAAATAAGGAGATCGGGCCGGAAATGGGTAGATCCGGCCACTAGGGAATAGATCCGGGAGGTGGTGGATGGATGGATCCGGTGTATGATAGCGGATCCGGGGTGTGGAATGGCGTATGGTGGCGGGAACAACGGATCGGGATGTGAAAATCCAAGATCTGGACTGATCTAGGGTTTAGGGTGAAAGAGAGGTGGATCCACGAGAGAGGAGGAAGGGGGTGTGGTCGGATAGGGTAGGGGAGAGGCGGCTGAGGGCTGGCGGCAAGGAGGAGGGCGGCTGGAGGTGGAGTTGCTGGTGGCTGTAGGCCGGCAGCAGGAAGGAGGTGGATGTTGAAGGCTGGCGACAGAGAGGGGCTGCTGGCAGGAGGGCCTGGAGGCTGACGGTGAATAGGCAGGGAAGTGGGGAGAAAAAAACTATAGAATTGAATAGTAAATTTCATTAATCAACAGTAGAGATAAGGAGAGGAATTTCTTCTGGGCATATTGAGCAGTGGCTGGACTTTGTGGGGGAGGGAGGGAAATGGCTGTTGTTTTGGGGGCTGTGGAGGCTGAGAGAGGAGGCGTGTGAGGGGGAAGAAGGAGCCTAGGGTTAGGGCAAAACTTGGGGAGGGAGATACAAGCCTAGGAGTCGTCACCTAGGGTTCCACGGAGTCGGCACCGTGGGATGATCGTTGGAATCCAGGAATGAGTGTTCTCCAAATTCTGCAATGCCTCCAATCAGCTCACTACTCTCTTATTTATAATAAAAACAAAGTTAGGGCATCCCAATCAACGGCTATGATTGGCCGGGGGAAAATCCACTTAAATACAACAATAATAAACCAAAATATATAAAGTAATATATGAAATCGACTCGCAACACGAATCCGAACGCATCCACGGAGTCGGATCGTCGATCCGGGCACGCCATATATGGTAAGTCGCCAAATCAGCCCCGAATGGGCCCAAAGCTCGTCCTCGCCTCTACTCCGCATCAATCTCCCCGGCTTGAAAGAATTCATCTCCCGATGAATATGGGTCAGAATTCTCTCGCCGAATGCCAGGTAAAACTCGAAGATGCCCGCCAGAGGTCGTCCAAATGTCGTCGCTGAAAAGTGGCCTCGCCAATCAACTCCTCCGTACTTACTGAAGTCGAAGTCCGGGGGCGAATCGATCATGCTCTGCTGCAAGTTCCTAAATGTCATCAACGTCTGTAGTAGGAATGTACCGGCGGAATATGGTCTCCATGATGCTCTCAACGCTCAACTCACGAGTGGTGGATCCCGGTGCAATCGACGGCGCCGTAGGTAGAACCAAAGAAGATGAGTCCCCAGGTGGGTGGGTGTCAAAAGTGGGTGAGTAGTGGTGGCCATCAAACGTGGGTGGGCTATGAAGGTGGTAAGGCAACGGAAGTGGAGGTGTGGGTGGCTAGAAGTCCCCACTGCTTGGGTCCACATACTCGCGAGGCTCGTGGTACGGCGTCATATCTTCAACACTAAATACGAGGTGGATACTCATACTTGCAGGGATATCAAGATTGTAGGTGTTTGCTTCGATCCGTCTCATGATTATATAGGGATCCAATCGCCTAACGCTCAAGCTTTTAGCAAGCCTCGCACGGAACCTCACAACGCAGATTCTCAACATCACATGCTCGCCTTCATGAAGTACCTGCACTTGCCAGTGAACATCCGCATGTGATTTACAAGATTTATTACCAACATGGATTATTTGTCGGACCGACTCATGACACACATGCAAACGATGAACAGCCAACACAACAGACTCATGCAAATGATGACGAAACGACTCAACAGACTCATGCAAATGATGTAAATGAGACACGGCGGATACAACATACTCGCTATGGGAAAGACTAATAACCACTTGAAAATCTACCAAAGGAGGTGGCCTATCAGGAGGCTCTCTCGGAGGAGTGTAGAAAAACTCATCTCGTGTGAGACGAGTACTTAGATGATCAAGAGAGACAGCTATACTCAAATACGAGCTCGTAAAGATCCAAGTGTCTCTCAGGGAACGTAACACATCAGGGGGCTCACCAGGAGGTGTGTAAGAAAAGTCATTACGAATGCGACGGCCATCTGAATGAAGAGCGTGTCCACCGACTAGAAGACGTGACTCTATAGTGTGGTGAGTGTCCCCGAAAAGAAAGGTCTCGTCTGGTGGGTCAGCAGGTGATGCATCCCAAAACTCAGCGAGAGCGCGATGTGTCGGCAGGTGGTGCCCTAAATATTGGATGCTCCTCACAATATCCATCCTCTGGGGCGGGGTCAGGGACGATAATGGAAGAGGCTTCCACAAATCGATACTCATACAAGTGGGGCTCACCTGAATCCCATGCTCATCAGGATGTGGCGGATCATCCGGAGGCTCAACTGGGGGCTCGTCGTAGAACTCGTCACTAGGGTCATGGTCCTCAAGATGAGTACCATCGGAAGGAGTAGTGTCCCTGTGAATGGATGAAACAGCCACTACGAGATCAACACCAGTCTCTGGTCTCTTAGTCGTGATGTGACTCAGGGTAACGACAATGGGAGAGCGACATAGATCTACGCTCAAGAATGGGTCTGTGGGTGCGGTGTCAAGACATAAGTCAAGGGTAGGGGTGCTAATCAACTCATGGCATGCCATAGGTGGTGGTGTGGGTGAGGGGCACGACACTATAAGCTCAATCGGTCGCTCAGGCTCACTCTCAGTCCAGGTCACGAGAGACGGGTCAAAAACAAGGGATAGGTCACTCACTGGGCTAAGCACCTCACTGGGGTGAGAGCAATCTGTATCATGTATCACTTCAGTCATGTCTGACGGAACAATGATAGGCGTCGTGGACCTCGTGGTGACCTCAGTATGGGAGGGACTCGTACCGCGAAGATCAATGTGAGAATCCAATTGACTAGCTCTTGTGGTTCTCAAAGACTGCTCATAACGAAGGGCAAGTTGATATGTCTGCTCGAGGGACTTCGAGTTATGATAAATCACCTTAGTACGAATGTCAGATAGAAGCCAAGACCGAAATCGGGAAGTGGTCATGGCTGGGTCCTCTCTGATATCACTCCTCACAACTAACTCATCGAAGCAATCCCTGCACTCAGCGACAGACATGGATCCTTGCTGAAGGGAAAATAATTGGCCGAGCAAGCGACTCCGATACGACGAAGGCAGATACCTCTGACACAATGTACGCTTCATGTCCACCCAACTAGTGATGCGACGAAGATGGTCTCGCTCGCGGGTCCTCTTAACGCTAGCCCAATATGTCATTGCCTAATCTAAAAGTCTAAGTTTCGCAAACTTGACGCGACATTCACCGAATACCTCAAAATGGTCAAGATAATACTCCATATCCACGAGCCAATAACTGAAAGACTCGTGACTCGATGAGCCGTCAAAGGAAGGGGTAGCAGTACGAAACTGACTCTCAAGATCTCTCTCGGAACAACGATCCTCATAATAATCATCCCTAAGATAACCGAGTCGTGTCGAAGGATCAACACGATCCGCTTGCGTGTACGGATAAGAACGACTACAATCATCATACTGATCGTCTCTAGCATAGTGGGGTCGTGTCGGTGGGTCAACACGATCTCTAGAAGTGAGGGAACCTATAGACTCTACGACTGCGTATCGAAAAGTGCGCACAACCTAGCTCTGATACCAATTGACGCAGGACGAATTTATAGGCGGCGGATAAACCGTGACCTAACCCTACATGTTATGCAAATCCGACGGTTCAGCCACAGTTAGATAATAATTAAAATATCCCACACAGATAAATTTACAGCAAGATACAAATAATTTATTATGGCAAACAAGCTTAGGCTTTCCTCCGCGTGGAGGGCCAGAGCTAGAGCGTGCGACGAATAAAATCCTGCAAATCACAATAATGATCTAAAAGCAAATAACTATCATACAAGATATCCAAACGAGTATAAGACCCAATCAAGTATAAATATGCTGAAAATTATAATCCAGTACAACGAAGGCTCACCAAAGTAACGGGCTGATCCGAGACAATGAAGAATTCGGGTCCGGGTATGTAGATCGGCGACCGAAGGTGGAACCGGAGGCGTGACGGAGTGGTGATGGCTGTCCACAGTGGAAAATAAGGAGATCAGGCCGGAAATGGGTAGATCCGGCCACTAGGGAATAGATCCGGGTGGTGGATGGATGGATCCGGTGTATGATAGCGGATTCGGGGTGTGGGATGGCGTATGGTGGCGGGAACAACGGATCGGGATGTGAAAATCCAAGATCTGGACTGATCTAGGGTTTAGGGTGAAAGAGAGGTGGATCCACGAGAGAGGAGGAAGGGGGTGTGGTCGGATAGGGCAGGGGAGAGGCGGCTGAGGGCTGGAGGAAAGGAGGAGGGCGGCTGGAGGTGGAGTTGCTGGTGGCTGTAGGCCGGCAGCAGGAAGGAGGTGGTTGTTGAAGGCTGGCGGCAGGGAGGGGATGCTGGCAGGAGGGCCTGGAGGCTGGCGGTGAACAGGCAAGGAAGTGGGGAGAAAAAAAACTATAGAATTGAATAGTAAATTTCATTCATCAATAGTAGAGATAAGGAGAGGAATTTCTTCTGGGCATAGTGAGCAGTGGCTGGACTTTGTGGGGGAGGGAGGGGAAAGGTTGTTGTTTTGGAGGTTGTGGAGGCTGAGAGAGGGGGCGTGTGAGGGGGAAGAAGGAGCCTAGGGTTAGGGCAAACCTTGGGGATGGAGATACAAGCCTAGGAGTCGTCACCTAAGGTTCCACGGAGTCGGCACCGTGGGATGATCGCTGGAATCCGGGAATGAGTGTTCTCCAAATTCTGCGATGCCTCCAATCAGCCCACTACTCTCTTATTTATAATAAAAACAAAGCTAGGGCATCCCAATCAACGGCTATGATTGGTCAGCGGAAAATCCACTTAAATACAACAATAAAAAATCAAAATATATAAAGTAATATATGAAATCGACTCGCAACACGAATCCGAAAGCATCCACGGAGTCGGATCGTCGATCCGGGCACGCCATATATGGTAAGTCGCCAAATCAGCCCCGAATGGGCCAAAAGCTCGTCCTCGCCTCTGCTCCGCATCACTTAACAGGAAGCAGAAGGCAGCAGTTACCTAATGGGATCGTGAGAGGGGGAAATAAAATATGTGGCTTGGCTTTTATTAAGAGAGGAATTAAACATTCCAATCTTATTACAATTTTTTGCCGTTGCACTTAAACACTTGTTACAGAGTATTTCACTCTTGCACTTTAGAAATTGTGTCGAAAGAAAAATATTTAAGTAATCGCTTGACGCGTAAAAAAAACATACATGGGATAGATACCTTGATTTGAAGCTACCGCCGATCAAAAACCTTCACGATTGGATCCTGCAATCACGAGAGGCGGCACGCAAAATTATTTTCGGGAATTACAGTAGGGATATGATGGTTTGTGCGTGGAGGTGTGATGGGTGGGTGAGGTAGAGGTGGTGTTGGAGGTTTAGGAGTATGCACAAAGTATGGTTAATAGGGGGCTTGTAGGAAGGGTAGGGAGAATGAGGGTCCGCATAGGTCACAAGGAATTCAGCCTCCACGAGGGAGAGGTCCAGGGCATAGTTAGCAGTGGAGGGATGGAGGGTGCAGAGGCGAGCTCGAATAAGCGGTTGTATGTCATGCATAAAATAGCCCAAGTAATGATCGGGAGGAAGACCTGGAACATGTGTGACCAACTCGATAAATTCAACCACATAAGAGTCGATGGAGCCTGTCTGGCGAACCCCGCCAAGGCGTTCAATCACGTTGTCGAGTAGCGGTGATCGTGGCGTTGAATAAGTGCCTCTGTGAGAGCTGCCCAAATGAGGTCGGGAGAGGACGGGCGGAGCCAGTGGACCAAGTGGAGTGTGAACCCTTCCATACCAATAAGGGTTGTGGAGATCTTTTGTGCCTAAGAGGTTTGGTGAATGTCAAAATACTTCTTAACACGGGCTATCCAACTCAGGGGTCTGTCTCATTAAAGGTCATGGGATGTCGAAGTGGGGAAAAAGGTGGAGGGTGCAATCATGCTAGAGCAGGTTCGTCTGGGGACAATTCGCTTGGGGATCCCAAGGCAGATGCGGCGTGAGTCCGGATTGTTGTTGGGTTGCATGTTGCGGAGCATTGCCATAATCAACGAGAATTGCTCGACTTGGGCCTCGAGGCGAGTGTTGATGGTGGTGAGGGAATGTTCCAGGGCCTCTACACAGTTCTCCATCGGGCATTGGGCATAGCGGAAGATGGCGTACACAGTAAACAGTAGGGTCGGTGGTGCTGCGAAGGGAGAGGCCGGAATTAGGGCTTTCGACAGAGAGGTGGGCAGCACCTCAAGTTGGGGCAGAATGCAGCTCGCGGGCCACTACAGCAGATTAGAATAGCTGGAGAGAAGACCGGGTCGATGCGGGAGAAGGGGAGCAGCGACTAGAGATTGGAGCAGTTGCGGGCACCCTAAGTTGGGTGTGCGGCAGATTTGTGGTTGCGACTGGCGCAGTAGGGAGATCGGAAGAACGTCGGGTTGCGGTGTTACCGGGCATCGAATAAGGTGTTGCGCGGAGGGAATGAGTGATCCGCAGCAGGACCGCACGGGATAGATCGATTGGGACCACAACAGAAGCGGGGATGGCAGACACGCGGGATCGCACAAAGCGGGCTGAGGCGAGGGAGCTTAATACCTAATGATCCCTCTCAATCAAAGATCCCAAAACCATAATTATCACAAATGCATAATACTTACAAGTCTCCTCCTTATATAGGGAGAGGGGACTCACTTACAAATTACCCTAAAACCCCTACAAAATAAATTACATAATGATCAAAACAAAATAAATGCTTCATTTCATTGTCGTCGTGTGTGCGTAATAATTATGGAAGAGTTTTTGGTAGTTGGAAGGAGGTGGTTATGTTGGAGGTAGCAGAGGAGTAGGTGGTGTGGAAGTTAAAGGTAGTTATATAGTAGTAGGGGATAGCTATGGTAGTTACGGGATGGGAGTAGTTGTAGTTGGATGGAAGTGGGGGTAGTGGTAGGGGTAGGATATGGTGGAGGGTACCCGGCCAAGGATGAGGGGGTCTAAGCTTTCAACTTCGACACCGGGTAACCAAAAGGAAGACTTTATCTCAAACTTTCAATCTCTCTAAATGAAGTCTTATATCCCTATTTATAGAACACTGGAGGACGGTCATAATCTTTCAATCATAACAGTGATAAAAACTTGTCCAAAATAAAATCAAATAAAATAACTAAAATTCCTAATCTGTTTATCGGCGCGAAATGAACAACTATCGACACTTTCTTGTCCGTCGAGTGTAGACCCTTATGGGTTGAGTGGCATGATCTCCATCACCTTGTCAGTTACTTATTGGCATCCAAAGGGTGTACGGGTTCCTTAAAAGCCAAATCGAGAAGTTCAGTGGACATTCTTTGTTGTGTTTGCATATTTCAAAGGGTATATTGAAATCCACAAAGTGAAAATAGTAGCATTGGAGCTTAGCAACATGATGATAGAATTTTTATGGTGTCTAGCTCCTAAACTCCTATAAGTTGAGGCCCTTCGATTGTAGACAGATTAAGGTGGTGTTTGGTTGAGCTGCTGGACTCCATTGCGAAAGGCAAAAAACACTATTTTGATTAAATGCACTGTTTGGTTCTGCTTAGCTGGTAAACGGAGGTTATTAGCAACGCTGTTTTTAGGCTTTTACCAACCGCGACGTGGAGCTCCAGTCCATCCGCGACTTTCCGCGTCTCCTCCCTTCCATTTCCTTGCGAGCGAAGTACCCGAAACCAGGGCCTCCCGATCTCAATTCGTCGGCCACATCGTTGTCGTCAACGGCGATATTCTGCCGGTAGAAGCTCCAATCGACTCCTCGCCAACGACCAGGCCCCTTCGTGGTTCATCTCTAGGTATTTTCTCCCTCCTGCTCTACTATGATCCCAACAGCCTCCTCCTCTGCTGGTGGTACCCGATTCCGATGGCTTCTTCCTCCTATGCCTTCGATTCTGACACCTTCCTCCTACGCCTTCGATTCTGACGCATTCCTCCTACATTGTCAGAGCTAGGACCTCCCGATAGATCTCCCTGCACGACATTTCTTGTGGAATAGTGCATTTTCCTACTTCTCCTGTCAATTTCAGCATGTTATTCATACATCACATTAGCTTTTTCAAACTGATTATGCATCTTACACGCAATTAATTTCATTTATAGTAAGAGAATATTGTGTGTGTATGTACATTTTTGTGTGTGTGTAAATTTATGTGTGTATGTCTACTTGAATCTAATTTATCTGTGTTCATTCATGTAGGTGAAACACCTAACTAAGCACGGAAGCGATGGATCTTTCATTATGCCATTGTTATCGTCAATATTTTATTTATTTTGTCAGGTGCCCGATGTTGTTGGTGGATCTTATGGAACTTGTGGAAGATTTTTGAAATAGGATTTCTTTTGAATGACGCTCAAAATTTCAAATCAACATATAATGATGTCTTGTGTTGGTTATCATATTATGAAAAAAGAAAAACCAAAACTCTATTTTGTTTCCAAACAATTTTTCCAAAACTCCATCTGCATCAGCTCTGCAAACTCCATTTCACCCAAACAGTTTTTAACAAAACTCTGTTTTACAAAAAGAGCACTTTTCTCAAACTCTATTTTATATCAACAACTTTACATCAGCAACAGCCCAACCAAACAGAGCCTAAGTTTGAAATTATCAAAATTTTCTATGTTTTATATCCACAGATCCCCCCTTTAATTCGTCTCTCACCCCTTCTTCTCTTACACCCTTCATTCACATACCATCTTACAAGTCAGCATCATTTCTAAGGGATCACAACAAGGAAAAAGAAACGAGCATACAACTTGCATGCTGAAATTTGGAAAACATATTAATATTGTTGAACCAGAATCGAAGATTACTCGATCTTATTTCTCATGGGTAACTCGTCGCATCTCTACACTGTTGGGTTTTCTGTACCCCTTCATAAGGGATGACATATCGAATATGCGCAGCGGAAATGAACAAGAACAACCCAAAAAGAGATCAATGGATCTTGCGGTTTTCATGATTCAAGAGAATAAGAAAGCAAATACAAAATATACCTTCGCGGGATTGAGTCAATACTCAACCAAGGTGCTCCAAAAGAAATCCAAAATCTGCTTTGAGTTTTCCAAGGATCGAAATAGATCGATCCCTCTACAGAAGTCCACACAAGCTCTGAAGAACCCTAGCTTCTTGTCGCACAAGAACTAGGTCGGAGAAGGATGCTCTCAACGTCCCCACGGACTGCTAGATCCGATCCAGGGGAGGCGGCGACTGACGGCGGCGACTAGCAGCGGCGGAACGACGATCGGCGGACGGAACGAGAATGATCGGAACACTTCCGTCGTTTCTCTCTCGCGAAAAGGCTCGATCTGATAACCCGTCTTATTCGAAGCCCTAAACACGTTCCTTTTATAAGCAAGGCATAAAAACGGCTATCCGCAGACCAGGGGGAAAAACAGAAAATCTGTCCAGATTTACATTCGCCGAATTCGACTAATCACATTAACCGAATTCGACTAATCACAATAACCGAATTCGGCGAAATCATTTCGACGAATTCGACTATATATAAATTCGGCTATATAAATTCGGCGAAACCCTTTAGCCGAATTTGCCATTAGCCGAATTCGTCTAAACCCTTTAGCCGAATTCGGTTAATGTCATTAGCCGAATTACCTAGTGTAAATCCGTTCGTTTAAACACTTTAAACGATTTCCCTTTTGAGACATTCTCAACTTGATTCCAAACAGTCACAGGATTGGTCCTTCACTCATATCCAATATGAGTAAGACCAACACAATCCTTTCTCCAATTTCTCCAAACGCTTTTATGTGCGACCCTATAGGCTCATATTGCGTTGGCAGCAAGACTAACTGTTGATTGCTTTGAGATCATCTCAGAAACTCCAACATACACAATAAGTATTGACCAAAATTAGATCAATCTAATCCCACTGATCAAGGAACATTAAACAGAAAACAACTACACATGAATAAGATCAATGTGCATACATGCAATTCTAATAAAGAATGAAATGGTGAAAACCAAAACCAGACCATACTTGGAAGAGAAGCACGATTCAGGGATAGCCCCACGGATTCAGAAAGACTGATTAGTAAAAAAAGGGCAATGTTATAGGCAGTCCTATAACAGCTAAACGCAATCCATTCATATTCGCAGTCCAATGAACTTAAGTGTTTTTGAACTGCGAATAGCCGTTTTAGATATTTTTAGGACTGCGAACAGCCATCGTAGGACTGCTAATAACATCGCCCTAAAAAAGGGCAGCCCGGTGCACAAAGCATCCCTGCGCAGCGAGGGTCCGGGGAAGTGTCCCACCACAAGGGTGAAATGTAGGCAAACCTTACCCTGCATTTTTGCAAGGGGCTGCTTCCAGGACTCAAACTCGTGACCTCAAGGTCATACAGCAACACCTCAACCGGTGAGTCAAGGCTCCCCTTCATAGAGATTGATTAGTAAACAAGAAAATTTTGAAGTGCTCGGGGTTAATGGTAGAGAACCTTTACACCGGAATCTTTCCAGTAACTGCACCTTCTTTTGATCTCTGGAATAAATAGTCCTGAAGAAAACAACGGTTCATTAAGATACATACATAACATCTGAAACTGTGAATTGATAAAAAAAATCTATGATTTCAAAAAATTGAAGATGCAATCAGCACTACATATGAATAGTAGAACAAAATAATTACAGCATATAAAAAAATCCATTTGCTCAAAAAAACCCAAAAAAAATCACCGACAAGTAACAACTGAGGGTTCGCCCGGGTGGATTACCAGAATCTGAAGCGAGAGGTGTAGACGGAGGGGGAAGCTAAGCAGAAATCAATGACTGAGTACTTCCTGCTTCCGATTCCTATGACGTCCACGAGTTCATCGCCGCCGTGTGCATCTAGAGTACAGGCAGCAGATAGTGGAGGACGACGAGTTCTCCCATGACGGCGCCACAAGCCGGAAGCTCCGGCGGTGAGGCTCGCCGGAGGAACGCGGCATTGAGGCCTGGAGGAAGAGGAGAAGACAATCCCACTCACGACCTCCATGGATGGGACAGGAAGGTACGAAACCATCTCCGGGATGAAACCCCGAACTCCGAAGTGATGAAGTTCAAAGCCATGTAGATGTAGCTCCAGTATTGCCCCGTCTTTTATATCTCAGGTCAGCTATTTATTTTCTTTTTTAGTTTATTAATACGATTAATCCATGTATCAATTAATTAATATAATTTAAATAAGTACATTATTAATTAATATAGAAAATACTAAAATAGTTATACATTAATTTTCTTACTTTTTTTGTTAAAAAAATATCTTCATGATGTATATATCATCATGCATGTCAAATTAAATTTAATAAAGCTGATGAGCTTAATGATAATTCCTCAAAAATACCGCTGACATTTCTAATGACAGCTTTCTCAAAAATATCGATGGCATGCCTAGTGAAAGTTTATCATTATAAGTATATCAGTTCTGCTAAAAACTTTTCCAATTTTATGAATTTTCATTATTACTTTTGATTTAGGAATATGGCGTAATTACTTGAATAACATTGTATTTTTTTATGTGACAATTTTGAATTTTTCACCTAACGTAAGTTTTTCGTTTTAATATTGTAACGATAATAAGCTTTAAAAATATAAAGCATTGTTAATAGCACACCTCATCTCGCTATTAGCATACTTAAAAATAAGAATTAAACCTCTATTTTACAAGTATAGTAGCACTCCCTCATTTATTTCCCGTGAAAGCACATTTCTCTAGGTCTTCCGTTTTTCCATTTTTCCCGAACCTCATTCTCGCATTCAGGAACCAATGCTCGAGTATGGCGCGCCTACTCGCCTGACCTTTCCTCGGTGCGGCTTCGACTGCCGCTCCGGCGCGAGTGCGAAGCAAGGAGTTGCCGGAATCGCATTGGTTCCTGAATGCGCATGACGACGACGAAGAGCAGTTGTGAGGCATTGCACTACAAGAAAAATCGGTTTTAGTGACCAAAATTTAGTGACGAAATATATTTCGTCACTACATGCATGCTTCTAATGACGAAATAAATTTCGGTCACTAAAGATACGTCTACAGTGACGAAATAATTGTCAGTCACTAAAGAGACGTCTTTAGTGACCAAACTTAAGGCCGGTCACTAAAGATATGGCTATTGTGACAAAATAAAAGTTTGGTCACTAAATATACGTCTTCAGTGACAGATATTTGTGACACAATATATTTTGTCACTAAAGACGTATTTTTTGTGACGCAATATAAATTCGTCACTAAAACTCATTTTTGTGACTGTAATTATTTTGGTCACCAAGTATGTATAATTAGTGACGAAAATCTTTTTGTTCACTAATTATATTTAGTGGCGGGGCATTTGTGACCGCCTTGTGACAGACTGAATTTGGTCACTAATTATCTTTAGTGACCAAAATCTAATCTTTAGTGACGAAAATTTTCGTCACTAAAAATCGAATTTCTAGTAGTGTTGGCTTTTGTGATTTTTTTTTTTTTTTGAGAAATCAAGATGATTTCACTCTTTGATTCAAACTCGATTAACTTAATTAAATGCGAAGATTAGTAATGTTGAAGATTCTGTACTCTTTTTTTGAGAATGCAAATGTTTAATTTCAGGAGCTTAAAAACTATGTTTAATCAAAAATTTTTTTTTTTTTGTGGTGTGCTAATAGCTAGCAGGTGTGAAAACAGAATTTTGGGAGGTGCTACTATTCAAGGGTGGCTATTAGCGAGATAAGGTGTGCTATTAACAATGCTCAAAATATATATATCATTAATTTAGAGCTCTTAATTTAAAGTATTGTTATTAGCACATTAATTTTGACTATTCTATTCCCTAAATTTCAAATTACATCATTATTCGCATTTATTCTAAACATTAAAATTGATATTCACGTCCCACCGGCCGCGATGTTTGGAACCGACGAAAATGAAAAGAAAGGGTGATGGGAGATCAAGGGGGGAGCAGGATTAGTATAGAGTCTCCTCGTGCACTTGCTTTGTCGCTCTTCCTCCACCTAGGGTTTCATAAAATAGTAATATTTGGTGTGTTAATAACAACACTCTTAATTTATTATGCATTAAGAGCACCTTTGTGATTATGTATCATCTTTTTATTCTATATAATTTGATAGATGATGCAACTCAATAATGATGGTCGAATTACGAACTATGATAATTTTATATTGTCTGTGGCAAAAACAACTATGATAAAAAATGGGATTGTGATTGAAAATTGCAAACACGTGATGTTTAATTATCAAAGATCGAAGATGATGTTGAATTGGAGCGTAATCCTTAGATGAGTGGAATTCGAAATTGTATACATGATTTGTATGAGGATTATGTGGATAGCCATGAGATTACTATATTAGAAGTCATGTTCATTATTATTAGTTATTACTAAAGTGAAGCCCTGTTAAGTGTCAAATAGATAATATTCGATGTAACATATCATTTACTTATACGCTGCCTTTCGAGCATGGGTGTTAGGTTAGTTGTGGATACATATACACTGACATTCGAGTCGAGTGATGGGGTTAGCTTGTGGATACTTATACATAACCTTGAGTCTAGGGTGATGGGGGTTAGCTTGTGGATACTTATACACTACCCCTTTGAGCCATGGAGGTTGGGGTTGGGTTTTGTATGCTTTGGTGCGACCTTGTGAGTCGTGGGTTGGGGTTGTCATGTGGGTGTTTACCATTGGATGCACGTGAATATACTGTTATGATAAGATGTGAAATGATGATGTGTGATGCGTGATTGTAACGGTCTTCTGGCTCTAGGGGTTGTATACCCTCGAGAGTTGAACAATTGACTTTTGGCCATGGGTCGATGTGTACTTCCCTTCCTAATAAGGGAAGATTCATTGCCACCAATTGGTCATGATGTGTGGTGCATGTGGGGCTAGCTACCTCGCGAATAAGAGGTGTCAAGATGTATCCTGATTAGATATTTTATGATGTAACCTCTGCTTGCTCGGCAGGTCACCTCGACGTGCTCGGCAGGTCAGCTTGACAACCTCAACAATGCACCTTTGCGACCTCAACAACGTACTTCGACGAGCTCGACAGTTCACCTCGGTGAGCTTCGCAAGTCACCTAGGCGAGCATAGTAGGTCAATTGCCTCATGCAATGAAGTAAGAAAACATACGTGCCGCCTGGGAGAGAGATAAGAGAGTGATAATGAACATATTTGTCAAGAAAATTATTCTACACCCCACAAATAGTACTCCTATAGCTGGAGTCACTAATGTTTTCATCCCAATATTTTGGGCAAAAAACGCCACCACGATCATCCAGATGCGATCAAACATTAGCACTCGTGAATGCCAATGCCCGAAGAAATAAAATCATAAAATTTTCAAACACATAAACTATCACCGGTAGAAGAGCAAGTTGAGTCGAGCCGGCTCGAAAAAAGTTCGACTCGAGCCAGTTGAGCTCGAGTTCGAGCTTTTCATGAGCTCGCGACCTATATATATATATATGTATATATATAGCATTGTTAATAGCACACCTCATCTCGCTAATAGCAACCCTGCGATAGTAGCACCTCACAAAATTCAATTCCACACCTATTGACTATTAGCACACCACCCAAAAATTAAAAAAAAATTGACATACTTTTCAAAACACTATAAAAACACATCCACACATTAAATAGTATGGAGAAAAGTTACATCATACTATATCTCCTACAATTTGATCGAAAGTGTAGATCAAAACTCCACAAAATGATCAAAAATCCATGTTGAAGCAACCTACAAAAAAATAAATATATTATTAGCCTCTCCAAATATATTATGTATACTAGTAAGCCAAAGCTAAATGGAAATTAAACAAGTATACCTTTTTTCAGTCATTGTTGTGCATTACCTTTCATAACATTCTTGGTATTCATGGATTAGATACATTGATAATTTGCTTCATAACATTCTTGGTAGCGGGAACTCTAATACATGAGATATATGACAAGTCTCATGTCTCGGCTATAGCACTATGATATCTTCTCCATACAGAATAAACAGGGGGAAGCGGACAATCCTCGCGCATAAGCAAGCGAATGAAATGATTCCCATCAACAAACCCAATGAAAACAATCTTATGGTCATCCATGCGTCAGAATGCAAAGGAAGAAATGTAATTGACTGATATTTTGAATAATGAACCACAACAATGTTATAGCATGATGTGATGACTAAGCCCATGTCTGGCATCGACATCCATTTGTCCAATGGCGCAAGAGCTACCTTACAATCCAGAGAATACAATAACTCTTGTAGTCTCGATTTTCCATAAATGTGTGTATATCTATTCTCATTACATGTCATTTCTTTTGTAAGGTCAAGGCGCACATGCAACCAATTTTCACCCATATGCATAGCATCACTAATAACTCGATAACCACAATGGCCATCCCCCGACACGTTGATAACATCAACTATGTGACTTGCAAGACATTTGTTTACGAATTGAGGTAACAAATCTATTAACTGATTGAACTTTATGTGCTAATGTCTTATGTTGCTTCTCTAACTTGTTCTGTTCACCAATAAGAACATGTTCAAAATGAGATGAGTCTCTTTTCGTTGATTTGTAGTCCTCTTTGCATTTATTTGAACTACCTTTAGGCCGACCTTTTAATCTCTTAGGCATTACCGGTTCCAATGTTTGGCTTGTCGTTGGATCCAATATCTCACGCAGCTTCTTCTTCATTTCTTGCCGTTGTAAATCAGAAATATTTTCACATTTGTGAAGTATGTCATCCAACTCAAGGTGTATATCAGACGCTTGTTTACTCTCTTTCTTGACATGCACAATTTTTGCAGCCGCGCTAGTTTGATTCAATGTGAGTTGTTTCCAATGTTTATGGATCATCCATAAGGGAAATGCAGTTGATTGCTTCATGTAATTCAACAACTCATGAGAACAAGGTAAACCCATAATAGATCTGACCTTATGTAAACATTCTTTTGTATCAACACAACCACTTTTAGCTACTTCTTCCTCCTTTTTAATTATCTCTAATGCAAAAATAGAAATAGAACCAAGCAACTCAAAGTAAAGTGATCCTCTATAACCTGTGTTGGCTTGCATCGCACTTTGACAAAAAGACCTTTTAATTTCCGTATGTTGTACTTCAAGCATTTGGTCAAATGATTTCCAAACTGAAGTTAAGTTGCAAATCGATACTTCTAGAAATCTTTTAAGCTGGATATGACCACTCTCCACACGATTAGTTGTGGAATTTCCCAAATGCAAATATTTATCTATCCATGCAGAAATGAAATACTCCTTGTAAGGCTCTATCCACGCAGTAACAACATACTTGATAACATTTGGATACTTTTCCGAATAAATACTTAACATTGAGTTAAATCTCTCTTGAAATACATGCAATGTTGGAGAGTTAACTAATTGGTGCCAAATAATTAAGAACCCTTCACACTCATTGTCTTGCTTAAAATACTTTTTGCAATGTGCTAATATATTCCTGCTTATATGCACCAGACATAATATGATTGCAGAAGTTGGAAACACTACCTTGATAGCATTTATCAATGTTATTTCACGATCAACTACCAGTACACCCGGTAGAGTACCTTGTTTTAAATTGCTCTTAAAACACTGCAGTGCCCAAACATAACTCGCTTCTGTTTCGTTAGACATAAATGCAAAAGCACAGAAAAAACTCAAACTTGTAGCAGTGACCCCAACAATGGAAAGTAATGGTAGTCGATATCGATTTGTCTTGTACGTACAGTCCATGATAAATACATCCGTGAACATATTACTTAGTTGCACAGATGTAGGATGAGCAAAGTACAAGCTTTCTAAGTTACTATTGAAGTTAACTTTATTGTAACTTATATATCCAGATTCATTGATAGCTTTGTATAAAAACTGGATAGGGGTACTTCCAGCTAGCTCTTTCTTATACAACTTAAACTTTTCATTATAAATAGTTCGCATCACGGTGGAGTTGGTGGCATCTCTTTTCTTGATAATACTTAAGATTTTTCTAGGTTTAACACCCGTGGCATACATCTCTTCTACAATCTTTTGCTCACCTTCATTTAATCGTCCGGCATACAAATGCGCCTCTAAATGAACAAACTCATGATTATGAAACTCATTTTTAAGTTTAACTTTTCAATCATCTGAACAAGGTTCTTTTTGACCAAGAATTGAGAATGGACAACCACACCTCTTTGTGCTACTCTTTCTTAAATTCCTCTTAACCCATCCTTTCCTCTGATTGTCAAGTTGAAAACCGACCCTATCACAACCAAGAAATACTCTAGGCCTTGATCTATATGTTATTTTTATCGGCTCTTTGAATTGTCACTACAAACCCCAAACCTCTCCCAGTATTGCGGGTCCATTCAATTAAGTTGTCTTTACTTGGAAATAACAAATCTGTTACAAAATGAGCTGACACATCTAATTGGACCGTTTTAGGTTGCTCACCCATAGTGAGCAACTTGGGAGATTCCATCATTTCAAATCAATATACCTATGATAAATCACACCCTGAATAAATTGCTATAAGAACAAACAAACACAAGTAATGGAGAAATCAGAGGAGATCCAAACACAAGCATACCTTAGAAGGCCAAATGGAGGAGAATCAGAGGAGATCCAGATGCTGTCAGCATTTTGGAGTCCAAATAATGGACATCGCGCAGGAAAATTGAAATTAGGGCAACAACACTAGGGTTAATTAGGAAGAAATAACAAGTGAAACATACCGGAGGAAATAACAAGTGAAACATACTGGAGGAAGGGAACTAATCACGGAAGGAAGGAGAAGCACATCAGCGAGAAAACCAGGCGCCGTCGGGTGCAAAATCTGGAAAAAAGGGGGAAGAAATACTCCAGATCTGCGAGAGAAACGGGGAATAAGACCGGTGTGAAATGTTGAGGGCGCCGCCGAACTGTGTGAGAGAAGCGGGGAAGAAGATCGCACATTGAAGAGCGACGGGGAATAAGATGACCGAACCCTATCACAGACCTGCGCGCGATTTGCTATGCCGGTGAGATATCTGGAGCGCGTGCCGCCGACCTGCGTGAGAGAAACGGGGAAGAAGATCGCCCTCTGAAGAGCGACGGGGAGGAAGATGTCCGAACCCTATCGTTGTATCGCACGATCGCCTGTATTGCAAACCTGCACGAGAATAGCTTCGGGAAAATAATAGAGGGGTGCGACAATACCTAGCCCTGTGCAAAAGGAACCGAAGAACCGAGAACCGAACCGAAACCGGACCGAATTGGTCGGTTCGGGTCGGTTCCCGTGTTGATCGGTTCGGGTCTGGATCCAAGAATATGAGAACAATTTATTTGGGTCGGTTCTCGGTTCCTACAGTCGGGTACCCGAGAACCGACCCGCATAAGTAATTAAAAAAAAATAAAATGACCAGTGAGCAGTGAGCTGAGCACCCCCGTTAAAAAATAAAATGATCTTTGGTCTTTGCCTATTTGGTCCAGCGCTGACCCCGTTCTGCCGAGCCAGAGCCCTAGCTTTCCCCGCTCCCGACTGGCGACCTCGACCTTCCCCGACTTCGACCTTCCCCGACGACCCCCCGCACTGATTCTGACCGCTCCTCCTCCGGCGGCCGGCGAGAGTCCGAGAGGCAAGAATCAAATCCTCCTCCAGCCTTCCTCGCCGGATTGCTCCAGCCTTCCTAACCGATTACGAGAGGCGAGAGGTAAGAATCAAACCCTCCTCCGCTTATTCTGATCTCTCTCCCTCTCTCTCTCTCTCTCTCTCTCTCTCCAAGTGCTTTACCACTCAGATCTCGAGCCCTAGATGATTCTGAATCTCTAATCTCTCTCCAGTCTCCATATACACACTATAGATCCAAGTTTTCTGGGGTTTTCAGAGTTTTTTCGAGAGGTAAGAAACTAATAATCAAACCCTCGTCCATTCAATCTTTAGTTTTGAGAGAATGGAAAAGGCAGTAGATGTTATGAGAGATTTATTCGAAAATTTAAAAAAAATTGATTCTACACCTTCAACGTTGAACTTCTCTAAGAATGACATCATGGAAGTGGATACACCACATATTTCTCATAAGACTCCATTAAATGAGATGAAACAGTTAAGAGCTATATTTGATAAGAAAAAGAAGGCCCTTCAAGTTTCTTCAAACCATTCGGAGTTGGATAAATACTTGAAAGATGATTGCGACTTGGATGAACATTCTGAGCAGTTTGACATATTAAACTGGTGGAAAGTGAACTCCAGCAAATATAAGGTTCTTTCTTTGCTCGCTAGAGATATTTTGGCAATACCGGTATCTACGGTTGCATCTGAGTCAGCATTCAGTACATGTGGCCGTATTCTTGATCGATTTCGTAGTTCTCTTTCGCCAAAGAATGTCGAGGGGTTGGTATGCACTCAAGATTGATTGAGAGTCAGTCCATTACCGATGCAAATTGAAGAGGACTTACATCAAATTGAAGAACTTGAGAGTGGTAATTTCTTTTAATATTTATCAATGCCATTTTTGTGAATGATATATTTTTATTAGCGCTAACTCTTTATTTTGTTTTGTTTTTACCCTTTATTTGTAGTGAACAAGAGGCTTATGAAAAAGAATGTTGAATGTAATGCAATATAATAGATTGGTTGAGAGCAAGTTAACTATCAATTCATAACATAGTCAGGTTTCGATGTTTTTGTTCCTATTCTGTTATTTTGGTTATGAATTATACATGAATTTTATAGTTAAGTCATGTGGTAATGTTGTTTTTACATGAATTTTGGGTTATGAATTACGAAATATTGAAACAGATAAGTTTTATAACTTGTATTGTTGGGAAACAGTTAACTTAAATATGTGAAAAAGTTAACTTTTTTGATGTTATTTCATTATTTGTCAATTTTTTGCTATATTGTCATTCATAACAGCCGCCCACCTCCTCCAACATCAGCCCATCTTCTCCAATAACTACGAACAGTTAAGGCTTTATTTGGCGCGGCGGTGGCGTTTCTTCCGGCGGGTGCAAACGGAGCTTTCGAACTGGAGGGCGGAGGCGGGGGATCGAAACGGAGTTTTTTGCTCCGTTTCTCATGGCGCGGCGGGTGCAAACGCGGCAAACGCCGCCGCCCGCCATTTGGTTACGCGCCTTGCGGCGGCGTTTGCCGCAAACGCCGCACTCCACCGCCGCGCCAAATGAAGCCTAAGTCAATCTCAATTTAATGTTGTTATTTCTAGAAAACAATTGTGATTCTATTTATATTAGAGTACAATTTACTTCTTTTGTGATTAAATTTGTTGATATATATAAATGTTGTACAATTAAATCGTTATTCAAATAATTATGAAACATGGGTAGAACCGAGAACCGAACCGAACCGAATTGGGCGGATCCGGTTCCATAATTTAGAACCATGGGTCGGTTCTGGTTCCAAAATTTTGGAACCGGACCTAGATGGGTCGGTTCTTGGTTTTTGGTAGAACCGCACCGAACCGATCCGAGTTGCACCCCTAGTGCCTGCCACTCGTATATATATAAATAAAAATAGGCTCATAAGCAAAAAGCTCGCGAGCAGCTCGAGCTCGCGAGCTCGAAAGATCGAGCTCGAGCTCAATATACTGGTCTCGAGCTTGAGCCAAGCAAGATGAGCTCGACGAGCTCAAGCTCAAAATATTTAGCTCAAGCTCGAGTTTGGGATTTTTGCCAAGCTCGACTCGTTTACATCCCTAATCACCGGTGTGCTTGCTACCATAATTCCACACTTCTAAGAAAATATTTTTCCAAATATATCTACTAAGGATTGGTTCACTATTCTTCTACGATCATCAGAGCCGCACATTTTATTGCTAAATGCCTCATTTTGTCAATCTAGTGCATTTGCCTATTTATTTTGTTCCAACGGATAAATGCTCTGTTTGGCGCGGCGGCGACGGTCATAAACACGATGGCGCCCGACCTCATGTTAGTAACTTCATCTACTTTTATGTTCAAAACTAGTTTTCTTTTCTCGGTGATGGTAATAACAACGATATTTTTGTTCAAATTCACTGGAGCAAAAAGGCCGCGTCAAACGGAGCCAAAATCATTGCAAAATATTAAATATTGTTGCGGCTTCTCAACGCCCTCGGTAGACCGGTTTCAATTCGGTCCGTCTTAGCCCGGGCGGTCGAGTGCGCACACAGTCAGAATGTTGCAGAGAGAAAATGCTGAAAATGGTACACACAGATCTTTAGCGTGGAAAACCCTCCAAAGGGTGAAAAACCACGTGGTCGGGACGGTGCTGGCCGAAATTCACTATGTTGTGCTGTTACAGGGCTTTCTTGGAGAATGCGAGGACGACAGACCGCGCCTCGTTACAATTGTGAGAGAGCGAGAGAAAGAACTCCGTGGGTGACAGGCCACCACTTAGGAGTTGATTGCCTTGCTGCGCGTCCGGTGCGGCTGCGCGCTTGCTGGGTGAGCACTTCACGGAGCGCCTTGACTTTGTTGCTTGGGTTCCGGGCGCTCGTCTTGAACGGCGTAGCAATTCTTCCTTCGTAAGAGGCGTTCGCAGGAAGAACCTATCAGTTAGTAAAAATGAAGTGGTCGAGTGGCGGAATGTAGAGAGAGAAGCTCTGAAGAGGAAAATGAAGAGAGAGAGAGAGAGAGAGTCTGGGAGAGAATGAGAGATCGGATCCAAATGAAGACCCTTGAGGGTCTATTTATAGGCTTGGGAAGTGGAAGTTACGGTGGTTACGGTGGTTATCGCGGATAACCACCAAATGGAGGGCCGAGATCGTTGGCGACGATCGAAGGGTCGTGATCGCGCGAGACGATCGGAAGGCCGCGAGGGCCTTGGAGAGATCCGACGGTGGAGGGTGAAGGGCGGCGACGGCGGTGGCCGGCCATGGGTGGCCGGCCACGGCCGCCGGCCACGAAGGGGGCGACGGCCAGCGGTAGGCGGCGGCCGGCCGGCGGCGGGGGCCGGCCGGTGGCGGGCGGTCGGCGGCGGCGGCCGGCCGGCGGTGGCCGGCCGGTGGTTGGCGGCGGTCGGCCGACGGCGGTTGGCGGTGGTTGCGATCCCGCGCAGGGCGGTTGGGATCCCGCGCGAGGTGGTTTGGATCGGTGCGTGGTGGTTTGGATCCGCCGCGCGGGAGTGGGATCCGGTGTGCGAAGGTGGGATTCGGTGTGCGGTGGTTTTCGGGATCCGGTGTGTGGTAATGGGATTTGACGTGCGGGAATGGGATCCGGTGTGCGGTGGTTACGGTATTTTCCATAAGTAGAGGGGGAACTCATCATTTGCCCCCCAAATCCATTTGTTTGGAGCGCACGGAGAGCAATTGGATTTTCCCCTGCGACTTGTACCTGTGAGCGATGGCTGGGGCGAATACTGGCGCGGAGGTGGGCGGTGACGATGGCGGTGCCAAGGTGAGCATGAGGTCCAAAGGTTTAATTTCCAAAAAGGCGGGCGAACGGCGTGCTAGAGGCGCGGGGAGTCGCTTGGAGGGGAAGGGCGGCACTCACGTGCGTGGGGTCGCCGCGTGGGCGCGCGGGTCACACCCGCGCGGGCTCGTGCGGCCGGGCGTGCGCCTGCGCCGCAGGGCGCGCGCGCGGCAGGGCGCGCGCCCGCGCGTGCTCGCGCGCGCGCGTGCTCGCGCGCGCGCGTGCTCGCGCGCGCGCCCGCGCGTGCTCGCGCGCGCGCGGCAGGGCGCGCGCCCGCGCGTGCTCGCGCTGCGCGCGGCAGGGCGCGCGCCCGCGCGTGCTCGCGCGGCTCGCGCACGCGCGGCAGGGCGCGCGCCCGCGCGTGCTCGCGCGGCTCGCGCGCGCGCGGCAGGGCGCGCGCCCGCGCGTGCTCGCAGGGCGCGCGCGCGGCAGGGCGCGCGCCTGTGCGCGCTCGCGCGCGGCAGGGCGCGCGCCTGTGCGCGCTCGCGCGCGGCAGGGCGCGCGCCTGTGCGCGCTCGCGCGCGGCAGGGCGCGCGCCTGTGCGCGCTCGCGCGCGCCTGTGCGCGCTCGCGCGCGACAGGGCGCGCGCGTGCTCGCGCGCGCTCGCGCGCGCTCGCGCGCGCTCGCGCGCGGCAAGGCGCGTGCGTGCTCGCGCTCACGCGGCCGGGTGCGCATGCCCACGCGTGCTCGCGCGCGCTCGCGCGCGGCGGGGCGCGCGCGCGGCGGGGCGCGCGCGTGCTCGCGCGGCAGGGCGCGCGCGTGCTCGCGCGGCAGGGCGCGCGCGTGCTCGCGCGGCAGGGCGCGCGCGTGCTCACGCGCGCTCGCGCGCGGCAGGGCGCGCGCTTGCGCGCGCTCGCGCGGCAGGGTGCGCATGCCCTCGCGTGCTCGCTCGCGGCCGGGCGTGCGCACCCGCGCGTGCTTGCGCGCGGTAGGGCGCGCGCGCCTGCGCGCGCTCGCGCGGCAGCGTGGGGGCAGTCGTGCGGGCTGCTCCGCGGGGTCTGCTGCGCGTGTGTTCTTGGGGCTTACCTGTGTGCGAGGTTTGCGCGGCGGTTAGTCTCTTATATTTGTCTGTGGTTTGTACTGACGCTTTTTCCTTTTCTTTCAGGCTTCTCGGCGCGGTGGGCAAAGTCGCCCAATGCGACTGGGCTCGAGTCTTACTCTCGATCATGTTGCCATATGGAGGAGGCGCTTCAACTTGCCCCCCGAATTGGAGATTCGAATCCCAGGTCCTGAGGAGCGAGTACAGAATCCGCCTCGGGGTTGGATGACCCTTTGCGAGTCGTCACTTCGGAGTGGCTTTCGCCTCCCGGTGTGCGAGGAGTTGATCCAGATCCTGAAATTTTGCGGCGTCCCCGTGTCACTGTTTACTCCTCAGGGGATGGTGCGGATCATGGGGCTGATTGCCTTCTTCCGAGAGCATGGTGCGAAGTTCTCCCTGGGCCTTTTCAAGGAGTGGTGTGAGGTGCAGGTTGATGCCGGAGGTCGTATTGAAGTTTTTAGCAACAAGAGATGGCTGGAGTTCGAGACCCGGGTGGACCGCCGTCACGGGAATACTTTATTTGGCTATGTCAGGAACCCGGAGGGACTACCGGAGGTGTGGAACTCTTTACCCGATCGTTGCCGGCGCCTCAAAGGGCGTGAGCGGGAGTTTTCTCCTGTTCTCGGATTTTCAGATGCTCGAGAGCTGGGGAATATTCTGCACAGTATTTCCCTGTTCGTAGACGAGAAGCGCCTGCTTTTATGCGGGCTGTCCGTTGATGCTGGTCGTGCCGCTGCTGTTCCTCTTGTTCGAGACAGAAAGAGGAAGTTGGTTTTTAAAGGTCTGGAGGAGCCAGGTCCTGCTCCTTCACCTGTACAGGATGCTCCTCAGGAAGAGGCGGCTCCTTGTGTATCTGGAGCTGATGGCGAGCCGGCGGATGAGGAGGTCGAGGTCCTGGGATCTACTGCCCCCCAGGCTTCTCCGGAGCGAGGCACAACTCGAAAGGTGCCGGAAGGAAAGAGGGTCTCTTCCTCTCTGGAGGCCATGAGCCAAGCGGTAAGCAGGATTTCTTACTTCCTCTTGTATAGCGTCATTCTGTGGTTGCGGCTCTGACTTATAACCCCCCCCCCCCACCCCCCTTTTTTGCATATGGAGACTCAGGCATCGATAGCGCACGTATGGAACAATCATTACGCGAGCTTGAAGGACGGGTTTATGACCATTCAGGGTGAGCTTCGGGAGGCGAGGAGCGCCCTTGTGGAGGCGGAGAGACGGCGAGATCGCGACATCTCGCGCTTCAGGCGGATTGGCTCAGAGATGCAGGAAGAGCTGGGGAGGACCAGGTCCGGTCTCGGTGCGGAGAAGGCGGCGTTGGAGGAGGCCTCGCGATCCTTAGAGGCAGCCCGTGGTGACGTGGTGTGTCGGGATGCAGAGCTGGAGCAGTGCCGGGCTGAGGTAGCGCGTCTTTCTTCCGGGGAGCGGGAGACTGAGCTGAAGGCGGCTGGCTTGGCTGAGTATCTGGAGTCGGTTGATTACCTGCGGGACCGCTGCTTGATTGCCGAGGAGGTCCGAGACACGATCTGGACTCAGGAGGTGGAGCCTCATCTGGAGGATTCACGAGAGCTGGCTCTTCGCTAGGGAGTGTCGAAGGCTCTTAGGATGGTATCCCGGAAGCGGGGCTATGATGTTAGTGGCCTCGGGTTTGATGACCTGTCAGAGGAGGAGGACCCTAGCCCTGATGAGGAGTGATTTCTTTAGCTGCTTGTAGCCGTGTTTGCCGGATATGGCTGTATCTCTTTGATTGTATTTATCGTACTTGTCTTCTGCACGATCTTGTTAGTCTGGTTGTTAGCATCTGCATAGTTTGATTATTTTCAAAGTTACAGATGAGTTTGCGCGGGCTTGAGCTCGCGGTTTTTATAGAATGAGTGCGCGGATCTGGCACGCTGTTTTTTTGCACGAGTCTGTCTCGCGGCTAAAATAGGTGTACGAGCCTGGCTCGCGGCTTTTATAAAATAGGTGCATGGGTCTGGCCCGCGGCTTTTTTGCTCGAGTCTGGCTCGCGGCTTGGCCGGTGAATGTTTATATTCGAACCGGGGGTAAACGTAAGGGGGGCAGGCCCCTACGGTGCACGAGTCTGGCTCGCGGATTTTTGCACGAGTCTGGCTCGCGGCTTGGCCGGTGAATGTTTATATTCGAACCGGGGGTAAACGTAAGGGGGGCAGGCCCCTACGGTGCACGAGTCTGGCTCGCGGCTTTGCCGTAAGGGGGGCAGACCCCTACAGTGCCCAAGCAACGTTGAGGCAATGTGCCCAAGCAACGCTGAGGCGGGGTGCCCAAGCAACGTTGAGGCAATGTGCCCAAGCAACGCTGAGGCGAGGTGCCCAAGCAATGTTGAGGCAATGTGCCCAAGCAACGCTGAGGCGAGGTGCCCAAGCAACGTTGAGGCAATGTGCCCAAGCAACGCTGAGGCGGGGTGCCCAAGCAACGTTGAGGCAATGTCCCAAGCAACGCTGAGGCGGGGTGCCCAAGCAACGTTGAGGCAATGTGCCCAAGCAACGCTGAGGCGAGGCGCCCAAGCAACGTTGAGGCAATGTGCTCAAGCAACGCTGAGGCGAGGCGCCCAAGCAACGTTGAGGCAATGTGCTCAAGCAACGCTGAGGCGAGGTGCCCAAGCAACGTTGAGGCAATGTGCCCAAGCAACGCTGAGGCGAGGTGCCCAAGCAACGTTGAGGCAATGTGCCCAAGCAACGCTGAGGCGAGGCGCCCAAGCAACGTTGAGGCAATGTGCCCAAGCAACGCTGAGGCGAGGCGCCCAAGCAACGTTGAGGCAATGTGCCCAAGCAACGCTGAGGCGAGGCGCCCAAGCAACGTTGAGGCAATGTGCCCAAGCAACGCTGAGGCGAGGCGCCCAAGCAACGTTGAGGCAATGTGCCCAAGCAACGCTGAGGCGAGGCGCCCAAGCAACGTTGAGGCAATGTGCCCAAGCAACGCTGAGGCGAGGCGCCCAAGCAACGTTGAGGCAATGTGCCCAAGCAACGCTGAGGCGAGGCGCCCAAGCAACGTTGAGGCAATGTGCCCAAGCAACGCTGAGGCGAGGCGCCCAAGCAACGGTGAGGCAATGTGCCCAAGCAACGCTGAGGCGAGGTGCCCAAGCAACATTGAGGCAATGTGCCCAAGCAACGCTGAGGCGGGGTGCCCAAGCAACGGTGAGGCAATGTGCCCAAGCAACGCTGAGGCGAGGTGCCCAAGCAACGCTGAGGCGATGTGGTCTTTTGAGCTGCAACGATTGATGAGAAGCGATTTGCATGAATCGAGATTCGCTGCTTGCACATAAAATTGTAGTCAAATGGTTCGTGCCAGTCTTGTACATAAGATGGTAGTAAGATAGTTTGCGCGACTCAAGGCTCGCGACTTTTACATGACAAGATGAAATAAAATCATTGATAAAAGCGGCGCAGATTCTGCGCGTTCCAGGTGCGTGGGAGTGTCTTTCCTTCCGCCGTTCTGAGCTTGAAGGTTCCTGGTTTCACTGTTGCGGTGACCACATAAGGTCCTTCCCATGCTGGTGGGAGTTTGTCTTTCTGCGGGCCTTTCCCGGCTGCTTCAACGCTGCGTAAGACGAGATCTCCGACGTTGATTGGTCTGGGCTTCACTCTTCTGTCGTAGAGCCGGGCTACACGCCTCTGATAGATGGCAACGCGCTGGGTGGCGCGGTCTCGAGTTTCGGAGATTAAGTCGAGATTTTGGCGGAGTAGTTCGTCATTTTTGCTGGGATCGAAAGTCAGCACCCGGATGCTTGGTACTCCGATGTCGACGGGAATGACGGCTTCGGTCCCGTAGCAGAGATTGTACGGGGTCTCTCCTGTTGGAGTCCTTTCCGTCGTGCGGTATGCCCATAGTACATTTGGGAGCGCATCCACCCATTGCCCCCCAGCTTCTTCAAGGCGCGTCTTTAGCCCTTTGAGGATGGTGCGGTTGGTGACTTCTACCTGCCCATTTGTCTGTGGGTGCGCTACGGCGGTGTGGCGGAGATTGATCTTTAGGTCATCGCACATTTTGGTGAAAGATTTCCCAGTAAACTGGGTGCCATTGTCGGCGATGATTGATGCTGGGATTCCGAAGCGGCAGATGATGTTCTTCCAGACGAACTGTTTAGCATTATCTTCCGTGATCTTCGCCAGGGGCTCAGCCTCCACCCACTTGGTGAAATAATCAATTGCCAGGATGATGAATTTTCTCTGCCCTGATGCCAGTGGTAGGGGGCCGAGGAGATCAATCCCCCACTGTGCGAAGGGCCATGCACTCTGGAGCGCGGTGAGCGCAACTGGGGGCTGGTGAGGTACGCTTGCGTGAAGCTGACAGCTCCTGCACTTCTGAACGAGCTCTGCCGCATCTTTCTTCATTGTTGGCCAATAGAAACCTTGGCGCAAGATTTTCTGGGCTAGCGCCTTTCCTCCCAGGTTCTCCCCGCAGACTCCTCCGTGTACTTCTCTTAAGGCGTAGTCCGCTTCGCTGGCTGGTAAGCACTTTAGGTAGGGCCCTGAGAATGCCCGCCTGTAGAGTTCCCCATCTATGATGGTGAACGATGCTGCTCGCATTCGTAATTTGCGTGCCTCCAGGCGATCCTCGGGGAGGTGCCCCTGCTCGAGGTAAGCTCGCAGAGGGGTTATCCAGGATGGTTCTTCTTCATTGATGGCTGCAATCTCCCATGGCCCTGGGATACTCGGGGCCATGATCTCTTCCACTCGGCGTCTTCGTGACTGATAACTGGAGGGTGAAGTTGCCAACTTAGAGAGCGCGTCCGCCCTAGAATTCTGCTCCCGGGGCACGTGCAGGATTTGGTACGACGGGATCCTTTGAAGGAGCGACTTTACGCATGTGAGATAATGCGCCATCTGGTCACTCTTGGCCTCATAATCTCCCTCCACTTGCGAGACTACAAGCTGGGAGTCGGCGTGAATTGTCAAGCTCTCTACCTTACAATCGATGGCGAGCCGGAGGCCGGCGATCAGGGCCTCGTACTCCGCGACGTTGTTGGTTGCTGGGAACTTCAGCCTGAGGCCATATTCCAGAGTGATCTCGTCGGGGCTTATGAGGAGCAGTCCTGCTCCAGCTCCCTCAGCTCCTGAAGCGCCGTCGAGGTAGAGAATCCAACGGGGTGTGGTAACATCTTTGACGGGAGCTGCTTCTGATGGGATGGTATTTTCTACAACAAAGTCAGCGAGCACCTGTGACTTGATGTCCGGTCGGGGCAAGAATTGGATGTCGAATTCGCCGAGTTCTACTGCCCACTTTACAAGTCTCCCCGAGACTTCTGGCTTTTGGAGGATTGCTCGCAGCGGGAGCTGAGTTAGTACTTTCACTGTGTGTGCTTGGAAATAGGGTCGAAGCTTTCGCGCCGAGAAGACGAGTGCCAAGGCCGTTTTTTCTGCCGCCGGATACCTGGTTTCAGTATCGGTGAGGACCTTGCTAAGGTAGTAGATCGGCCTTTGCACCCCTCCTTCATCCTTCACAAGAACTGAACTGAGGGCCGTATGCGAAACTGCGAGGTACAAGAACAGGGTCTCCCCGGGGATTGGCTTTGAGAGAAGCGGCGGCGAGGCCAGGTACTGTTTGAGGAGTTCGAAAGCTGTCTGGCACTCGTCCGTCCACTGGAACCCAGTGTGGCGCGCTCCCCGGAGAACTTTGAAGAAAGGGAGGTACTTGTCCCCCGTCCTTGACAGGAAGCGGGACAGTGCGACGATCCTCCCATTCAGGCGTTGCACTTCCTTGATTGAACGAAGCGACGACATGTCCTCCAACGCCTTGATCTTCTCAGGGTTGGCCTCGATTCCCCGATGGGTTACCATGAAACCCAAGAACTTCCCCGCCGTCACACCAAACGCGCATTTGCTGGGGTTGAGCCGCATCTGGAAGCGACGAAGAAGCTGAAAGCACTTTCCCAAGTCTTTCAAATGGTCGCGACGGTGGATGATCTTCACTAGCATGTCATCCACATATACCTCCATCGTCTCCCCGATGAGGTCTTTGAAGACTTTATTCATCAGTCTTTGGTATGTTGCTCCGGCGTTTTTAAGGCCGAACGGCATCACCTTGTAGCAGTAGACTCCTTTATCGGTGCGGAAGGCGGTGTGCTCCTCGTCCGCGGGATTCATTCTTATTTGGTTGTAGCCTGAGTATGCATCCATGAAGCTGAGCAGCTCGTGGTCGGTCGTTGCGTCGACAAGCTGGTCAATCCTCGGAAGAGGAAAACTGTCTTTCGGGCACGCCTGGTTCAGGTTGCTGTAGTCAACGCACATCCGCCACTTTCCGGATGCCTTTTTTACCATTACCACGTTTGCGAGCCATGTGGGATAATCCGCCTCGCGGATGAACCGCGCCTCCAGGAGCTTTGTTACTTCTTCTTCGATTGCCTTTACTCGCTCAGGGGAGAAGTTCCTCTTCTTTTGGATTACGGACCTGCAGGCGGGCTTAATGTTTAATGAGTGAAAAATGATTTCAGGATCTACCCCAGGCATGTCCTCCGGGCTCCAAGCGAAAATGTCCTCGTTCTCTTGCAGGAAGGTTGTAATCCTTTCTCGTTCTTCTGGCGTCAAAAGGGACCCGACCTGGACAGTCCGGGTTTGATCCTGCTGGGAGAGCGGTACTCTCACTACTCCTTCAACGGGTGCTCCTCGCTGAAGAGTGGCTTCATCTCGTAGGTCGAAGTTGTCGATGTTGAGAGCCATCGCCCTTGCCGGTTGAGCTTGCCTCAGGTAACAGGTCCTGGCTGCCTCCTGGTTTCCACGAACGACCCCGATCCCGGCGGCGGTCGGAAACTTCATGGCTAAATGCGGGATTGATGGGATGGCTCCGAAGATGGACTGGAGCGGTCTCCCGAAAATCGCGTTGTAGGCGGAACTTGACTCCACGACCACGAACTGGATGTTGTGGGTTACCTGTCTCGGGAACTCGCCAAGCGTTACCGGAAGGGTGATCATGCCCTGGACCGGGACGGGGCGGTTGTCAAAACCATAGACGGGCCCCGCTGCTGGGCTGAGGTGCTCCTTGGTGAGGTTCATGTTTTGCAGAGTGGAGAGGAACAGGACGTCAACTGAGCTTCCGTTGTCGACCAGTACCCTTTTGACGTTGAAACAGGGATCCCTGATCCCGCCGCTGATCACGAGCGGGTCTTGGTGTGGTAGCCGTAACCCCTCGAGGTCTTCATCTCCGAAGACGAAGGCGGCGTCTTGCTTTAACTTCTTATCTTCATGGCCTTTCTCTGGCCTAGCGATAGAGAGAATTTGCGCGGCGAGGTTAGGAGACCCGGCTATGGTCTCGACTTGCCCTACCATCGGCATTCCAGCCGCTGGGCCGAGAGGTGCAGGAGGCTAATCTCTGGGCTGCCTGGGTTGCTGTGGTTGATTCGGTAGCTGGCCTTGTAGGAACCTTCCAAGGAGTCCTTGCCTGACGAGGCGTTCAATTTCCTCCTTTAACCTCGCGCATTCTTCGGTCGTGTGTCCAGCTCCTCTATGGAACTCACAATACTTTGAGTGGTCGGTTCTTTCATTCTGGTTTAGTGGCCTCGGCCTACGGAATGCCGGATTTTCTTGAATGGCGTAAAGCACGTTGGTTCGCGACGTGTTGAGGGGAGTGTAATTCAGCGGTGGTCGGGGACCCTGGTCCCTTCGGAGATCCCGACCGCGATTAGGGTTCCGGCGCTCTTCTGTACGCCGTTCTTCCTGCCTTCTGGGAGCTTGCTCCGATCCTTTCTTCCTCTTCAGACTTCCCTCGAACTGCTGGCGATGCGCCTCGATGGCTTCATCCGCTGCTATCTGTGCCTCCACTCGATGCACGAGGTCCGGGTAATTTGGAACTGTCTCCCTCATTAGAGCGGAATAGAAGCCGCCCGAGCGGAGCCCTCCCAGGAAAACACCGCGCAGAAGCTCGGGGTCGACCCCTGGTATTTGCCGCGCCTCAGTGGTGAAGCGACGGAAGAATTCTTTAAGGGTCTCGCCCTCGTTCTGGCGGATCCCCGAGAGATGAGAGGGATCTCGGACGATTCTTCGGTTGGCGACGAACTGATCTGTGAACCGTCGGGCTAGCTCGGTGAAGTTGTTGATGGATCCTTCTCGCAGGGAATGAAACCAGGTGCGTGCTTGCCCCTTGAGTGTTGCTGGGAACACTTGACAAAGGAGCTGATCGGCAGCATTGTAGATCCTCATGATGGTGGTGAAATGATTGATGTGCTCCAGCGGATCCTCCGTTCCGTCAAACGACTCGATGCTAGGAAGCTTGAAGTCGTGCGGAACCGGATGGGCTAGGAGTTGCTGCGCCAAGGGGGAGCCGTGATGTAGAGGGCGGCGGGCGAAGATGCCCCGGTGTCCGACTTGTCCATACTCTTCAGCGATTACATCGCGGATCTCCTCGCGGGTGGGCCCTCTTATGGCTTGGTTGATCCCTGCTCCTTGCTGATGGTACAGGGGTTCTTCCCTAGTTCCTCTGCCAGGACGGGCTGGATGCGCAGAGCTGGCCGCATCTGAGTAGTCTTCTTCGTACATTTCTTCTTCGCGAGCGGCTTCCCCAAGGGGGGCGCGATTAGGGACCAAGGGAGGTGGGATGACCGGAGCGGCAGGTGGAGCAGGTGCTTCAAGGTTTCTGAGAAGAGCCAGCATTTCGGCTTGCTGTTCCTCTATTTGACGCATGCGTCCTTCTAGTGTGATGACAGGTGCCAAAGGGACCTCTTCGACAAGAGGTGCGTTGATGAGTGAATGGGATGGAGCAGGCTCAACACGTCCTTCAGGAATGGAGCCATTAGTGGTGCGATCACTTCTCGCCATTGTTGTCGGTCACGAGTATTGCCGCGAGGCGAATACTGTCTTCAGAGAACTTTTGCAGAGCTTGGGGAACACGTTTCCCACAGACGGCGCCAAACTGTTGCGGCTTCTCAACGCCCTCGGTAGACCGGTTTCAATTCGGTCCGTCTTAGCCCGGGCGGTCGAGTGCGCACACAGTCAGAATGTTGCAGAGAGAAAATGCTGAAAATGGTACACACAGATCTTTAGCGTGGAAAACCCTCCAAAGGGTGAAAAACCACGTGGCCGGGACGGTGCTGGCCGAAATTCACTATGTTGTGCTGTTACAGGGCTTTCTTGGAGAATGCGAGGGCGACAGGCCGCGCCTCGTTACAATTGTGAGAGAGAGAGAGAAAGAACTCCGTGGGTGACAGGCCACCACTTAGGAGTTGATTGCCTTGCTGCGCGTCTGGTGCGGCTGCGCGCTTGCTGGGTGAGCACTTCACGGAGCGCCTTGACTTTGCTGCTTGGGTTCCGGGCGCTCGTCTTGAACGGCGTAGCAATTCTTCCTTCGTAAGAGGCGTTCGCAGGAAGAACCTGTCAGTTAGTAAAAATGAAGTGGCGGAGTGGCGGAATGTAGAGAGAGAAGCTCTGAAGAGGAAAATGAAGAGAGAGAGAGAGTCTGTGAGAGAATGAGAGATCGGATCCAAATGAATACCTTGAGGGTCTATTTATAGGCTTGGGAAGTGGAAGTTACGGTGGTTACGGTGGTTATCGCGGATAACCACCAAATGGAGGGCCGAGATCGTTGGCGACGATCGAAGGGTCGTGATCGCGCGAGACGATCAGAAGGCCGCGAGGGCCTTGGAGAGATCCGACGGTGGAGGGTGAAGGGCGGCGACGGCGGTGGCCGGCCATGGGTGGCCGGCCACGGCCGCCGGCCACGAAGGGGGCGGCGGCCGGCGGCGGACGGGCTGCGGCCAGTCGGCGGCGGGCGGCGGGCGGCGGGCGGCGGGCGGCGGGCGGCGGGCGGCGGGCGGCGGGCGGCGGCGGTGCCCGGCCTGCCGGTGGCGGGCGGCCGGCCGGCCGGCGGTGGCCGGCCGGTGGTTGGCGGCGGCGGCCGACGACGATTGGCGGTGGTTGCGATCCCGCGCGGGGCGGTTGGGATCCCGCGCGAGGTGGTTTGGATCGGTGCGTGGTGGTTTGGATCCGCCGCGCGGGAGTGGGATCCGTTGTGCGTAGGTGGGATTCAGTGTGCGGTGGTTTTCGGGATCCGGTGTGTGATAATGAGATTTGACGTGCGGGAATGAGATCCGGTGTGCGGTGGTTACGGTATTTTCCATAAGTAGAGGGGAACCCATCAAATATATATCTTATAAACATGAACATAAATATACTAATATGCCTAACTAAAGAGAATTTTGCTTTAATACACAGTGAAAAAATACATATAAGACTATAAGAGCACAATATGCCCCAATTTATTACAAATAAATAAATTCATAAATAAATATTTGCTGGATTTTAATGATGTAAATAATTACACGAGAAAAAACAAATAAATTTTTTATGCATAAATATTAGTATTTTCACCCTGTATTATTATTAGCCTGGTAAATAATACTGAGGGAAAAAAACTAATAAAATGAATAAAAAAATATTAATTTCCGCTCACATAAAAGAAATAAATAAATAATAAAATAACTCCGCCCTTTCTTTCATCTCAACGCTTCCGGGCGTTCCGCTGGTTCCTCAGATCTTCGAAGCTCCAGTCCCGGCGCATGCCGCCGCTCCGCACAAGCCGCGGCTCGCCGGAGGCCGCCGACGGCAGAGGCTGCTTGACGAACTTGTTCGATAAGCCGCTCGGAGCTGCCTTGCCCTGGCCATTTCGCCAGCTAGATTCAACGGAGCTGGTCCGCCGCAGATTGGCGTACGGCGGGGGAGAGAGTTTGCCGGAGAGGGAGCGCTCGACGCCGCAGCAATGGCAGCTCCGGTGGGGCTGGCGAAGCTCGCCGTCGACCTCGGGGCTGCCGCCCTGCTCGCAGAGGAGGCAATTGAAGTTCATCGGAGAAATTGGGCCGCAGATCGCGGTTTTGGAGGAAACGGGGCTGAAGATGAGATTTGGGAGGAGGGGAAAAAAAGCTTTATTTGGGCGTCGCCGTGATTAATTGGCAGCCATTTATTTTGAGAAAAAGTGGAAGGTTTTGAGGCTCATGTTCTCTGACCTAATTTTGGGAGGAGAGGATGGCTCTCCTTCACCATTCTTTTTTCTTCCTATATTTATTTATTTATTATGGATCGTAATTACAATTTAATTATTTATTTATTTATTATGACAATATCCCGATCATGACATTGCACGGGCGACAGTGCTCCCGCCGCTCGTAAACCCCATGAGCGCATGACAAAATCGAGCGACTGGCGGAGCACATCGCCCGGGGGTTTGCGAGCGGCGGGAGCTCCGTCGCCCTGATCAATAGGTGACCGGGTACTGTCGCGCGTGGCACGGGAACCCCCGTGTACTTTCACTCGTGTGTGTGTGCATGTGTGTGTCTGTGTGTGTAGCTTTCTATAATAAGGGGAGGGAAGAAGACATATTGTATTAATCATCATCATCATAAGACAGGACCGTCGCGCATGAAGACATGTCCTTTTGTTTTTCACTCGCATTTTTGTCGACAACACTTTTCGAAATTAATTTTTTTCTCCACATAAATACATGAAATATTTTTGTGTATATTTCACTAAAATTGTAGTTAGGAACAATAAGAAGGCCCACGATATAAGAAGGCCCATGAAAGTGCCATGAATAAACTAGAAGTTTCTCGGGTATTCTCGTGAGAATATTCTAGAAAAAGAAGATTGTTGTAAATAGTGAAAAGTGATATAACGCTCTAGAGATGTAGGAATTTAGATTATTCCGTTCTTTGGAGGGAAAACCCCATATGGGGCCTATATATAAAAGCGGATGGAGTCTCTTAGGTGAGGTCGGACGTTACGAACGACGGTTCATAACCACTGCGTGAACACGACCGCCACCGCCACGCCAAACAAAGCCTCAAAAAAGTCAATAACACTTTGCAAGAAGAGGAAAGTGTCGTCTCAATCTCTAGGAATCCTCCGTGAATCGCGCGATAGAGGATTCAAATTAGGGCATGCACACAGTTAACTAGGGTAACCTTCAGATTCAGATTAGGGCAAAAAACATGTTGCAAAAACCTACTGATGGATTGCAGATTGATTAGAACATTTCGAACACATCGTGCATCAGCGGAGGGCAGAAGACAACTTCACGAAAGGAGCCGAAGAGAGAACAACGTCGATTCATTTCCCCGTGTCACCGGTTAAACGCGTTCTTAGTAAGACATTTCGGATTAAACTTTGATCATCAATTCATCATGTAGTTGATTTTTTACCCACTTTTAAAATTATTAAATAAAAGGGTGTGAATCCTACGCGATTTTTTTTTGGAACCGAGCTCCGTTTTCAAAATTCTGTCCGGGTAGGAGATCAAAATGATCTCCCAGGAGATCGTTGCGATCTCATTTGCTCACACACAAAAAAGGTGAAGTGAGCAAATGAGAAGATCGAAACGAACTCCTAGGACTAGGAGATCATTTCGATCTCCTACCCGGACGGTCCGGAGCCCGGTTCCAAAAATTCCGCACTGGGCCCCGCAATGCACTACAAACAAGCGCACTACGCTCCGCGGCCCCCCAGCTTTTTCTGCGCTCCAATTGGTCCCGGACGGCGCCTGGGACTCGGTGGAGGTCGCCGGCCGCCTTCTCAAACAAAGTGGTACAGACCTGCAGCAGGTAACTTCTCATCTATGTTTGTGCAGCTATTAATCATGAGGGCATAACTTTCTCATTTGAAAGCAGTTATAACTTTCACTGATCACTCTAAATAAATTTGCATTAAACAAAAAATACACCGTTTTGCGGATAATACACGCGTCACAAAACACCGACATCTAAATGACATCGAACCAAACAGCCTCTTGCTCGCGTCACTAGCTCATGCTTGAAGAACTCTGCCGCGAGATCTCGCTCTTCAGTTTCGAAGCAGAACTCGCTCGACGCCATGGCATGCTCCTGAAAACACAGCGAAAAGTTTCTATTTTATATAAACTTCAAAACCCAAGATCACACTTTCCATAATTCCATTGTGGAATTAAAAACATGAGATTTACGTTTGGATCGAGTTTCGCGTGTTCTCATGGTGACTTAACCATTCATCAAACATGCAAAAATACAAGGGCGCGATCGGACGTTCTAAAACATAAGAATTAAGTGCGGAATGAGTTTTTGTGTGTTCTCGGGGCGTGATCTAACCTTTCCTCAAGCGTGCGAAAGAAAAACAAGGATGGTCGAACGTTCTAAAACATGATAATCCCGAACAAATAATCTATTTCGGGTTCTGTAAGCTTCTGTCCGTTAGCATTTTCTAGCCGGAAAAGTTGATCGGCCGCAAGATTTTCTACTCTTTTCTTCAAAGCTGCGGAGAATGTAAGGGGAGAGAAAGAAGGAGAGCCGTGGTCAACCCTAATCCTAGAAATGGGGAAGAAGAGAGAACTAGAGAGAGACAGAACTTAGAGAGAGAGAGAGAGAGAGAGAGAGAGAGTTGGATTAATTCATTTCACGCCCTTCTCATGACCCAAAGGAATCTATACATAATATTACAAACGACTCGACTCATAATGACTCGTGATGACTCGACTGGATAACAATAACTCTACTCGATAAAAATGACTCGACTCGATAACAATGACTCGACGCATACAACTCGAAATAACATACTTAAAGACTCGTAATAAAATATGTGCAGCCTAATCAACGACGGATAGTGGGGACCCACGACACATTCATGTTATGAAAAGCAAACTCACAGGGAGGTTTTTGAAATTTAAAATGATAAGGGGGTCCAACTTGTAATTTGCAACAAACCATAAATATAACAACAATACTCATAGTAATTATAGTATTATTTAATTTAGTAAACTTTAAAGTGTAAAACTATAAAACAAACAATATAATCATTAGAGCAAAATTTGTGTCATATTGTCAAAGCACATTACTTAGATAATATTGTTTTGTGACATTGTATCAAAATTTGATTGTCTCAAATTATTATTATATTTAATTATTTATCGTCAATTCAAATCATAGCTTAATGAGTCAAATCCTCTACCATCAAAATTCGCAATACGCCCATCTCCAAAAATTCTCCAAGTCGGTGTGCTCAACAAATGGTTCAGTAATACCAATTTGTTCATCATCTGCATGATCAATATATATAATTAAATTATTAAACAACACTAAGGCTATGTTTAGGAAAGTTTTTAGAGTGGTGGGGTGTAAATCCAGTTATAAAAAAATGTATAGGTTTGGGTAGGTGCAGCGGCGCTATTTTGTCGAAACGAGCATCACTACAATCAAGCATGTGTGGTCAAGAAAGTAGAAAGTAGAATTTGTGCCAAAAAAGTTGTCAAGAAAGTTCAAAATGCAGGTAAACTACCACCACCGCGGCTGCTACCACCACAATTTCACTAAGTGCAGCTTGGTTTTAACTTTGCTAGCAAGGATCTTTATAAAGACTAAAATCTAAGTTGGGCGCCTTAGAAAAATCACAAAAGGTGGCAGAGACCGGAATGAGGTTTTAAAAACCGTGGATCTACATGAAGCTCCGCCCAAATCTCAGAGACACAAGTGATACATGCCCTACAATATTTTAAGAGACCTAAGTGATATGAGCCTTACAACATTTTAATAGACCCAAGTGAAATGGTAAGTTTCAAAATTTAAGGGACTTCGCCGGTCGATTTGGGTACCTATGCTCATACACTTAATTTTATGTGTTTTAAGTGATAGAATTATTTCATCTAGTGAGAAATTTTACAGTTTTAATTTAGCCACAATTTGGAGGTTTTGCGAGTATTTCATGACACAGTTACATGCAATTCTTAGGTAAGTCGCAGTTTTGTAATTAAGGTGACCTGACACCTATTAACTCAAAATCCTATTATTTAGTAATGAGAGGAGGGTTTTGAAACAGTAGGGTAGCACCTCCTCCCAGTTCACACTGCTCACCTATTTGCCTTTCCATAACCGACATTTCCGTCTTGGAGGAATAAAAACCGCAGGCGGATATGGCTTTTCTTTTTCATCCATCGGAACGCATGCATGAGCCTGTTGCTAGTCATTGACAACTCCTCTCTTTCTTCCCCACTTGCCGATGACACCTCTTTGGACGCAACATTCAGTTGGCCCCTCTTCGTCGTTTTCGGTAAGCATTTGATGACTCCTCTACAGTCTTTGCGCCCAATCAACGACTCTTCTCCGACGATTTCCAATAAGAACCTGACGATCTCCTCTGCTTTGATCGACAATTATTGATCTTTTCCTTTTTGACTGAGCTCTCAGATTAGGGCAAGGTTCGACCTTGTCTTTCTTTCCTATTTTCCACTGTAAGTTATAGTTCTCATTTTCCTCCTCTCATATGAAGATTTCAACAATGGTTTCAGAGAAAATAGAGGAAGAAAGAGGGGATTTTGGCATAACTTGGAGAAGTGTATAAAGGATTTGGGAGTAAATTGGATAAACTAACGTTGTGTAAGTTTCAGAATATCCTAGAGAAGTCATACCGCAGAGGATGTCTTAATGTCGAAGTAAGACATTATTTTCCTCTTGGTTATATATATCACAAAATTCGTATTAATGCAACTCCATTTATGATAATGAACCTCATATAAATCACAAAGTGTATGCCTATGTAGAAAACCTTATTAGATAAGTACGTAGAGAACAAAAAAACTATCATTAGTTTTTATAAACTTTGATTAATGTATGCAGCGATATGACATAAAATGCAAGAACGAAATAACTAATTCTTTCTTAGACTAGTGGCTTTATGCAGACGACATAATAGAATGACCAGGCCGACCACTATGAGCTATCTTAGAGGGCATGTGATGTGTTTTCTCTCATGATTGATGGACACACACCATCATACTCATAGAGCATAGTAGACCATATGAGCCTCAAATAGGGGTCGATGATGTTTTCTCTCATGATTGATGGACACACACCATTATACTCATAGAGCATAGTAGACCATATGTCCATAGCCTCAAATAGGGGTCAATGACCTATTCTTCCAAGGGCTTCATGCAGACTTAGTTTACGTCATGTTTTTACTTTCAAACATGTACCTGATTTGGTTGACTATTTAGTACATATGGACTTGGTTATGTATCAAATATTGTTCTAATTCAAGTATACCGTTTAGTTAAGTTTTCCATTTAGTTGGCTTTGTGATTCAGAAACTGAAATATTCCTTTTAACCCCAACTCCAGTCTTTCAATTACGTTGTATGCTTCTGCTATTTTTACTGTCTTTATGTTACCATAACAATTTTTATATTATTGTGTACAACCCTCATTCTCCGAGGGTGGACCCCCCCAAGGCCACGTAGACAGAAGTCAAGGTCAAATGGTCAACACAGAGACCAGCAGTCCAAGACAGAAGCAGAAGAGAGACTGGCGAGTATGCAGGCAATACTCGCCAGGTAGGCGAGTATCAACCAGAAGAGCTCGTCGCGCACAGAAGACAGCAGAAGCCCTGGGCGAGTATTGGCCCGGCGTGTGCGAGCAACACCCAATACTCGCCAGATGGGCGACTATGGCACGATACTCGCCGAGTAACCCATAGTCGCCGGGTTGGGGGCCGGGCTATAAAAGGCCCCCCCTACCCTTTGGTTTTCCAATAAATAGGACCCCATGGGTACTTGGATTGGCACCTGGACTTGAGCTTTTGGACCCCGATTCCCGAACTCTCGAGCCCGTCACCCTTGCTTTCAGCCAAGTCGGTGCCTTCCCTGTACCAAGCTCGACCACTTTGGTTTCGGAGGGGAAGACTCTCTTGAGCTTCTGGGTACGTGGTGGGACCTCCCTGCCACAGCACCTGGGGTCCTGTTCGTTGCTCTTCTAGCTTCGTCGTCGCCAGCCAAGTCATCTCGTTGGACTGCTGGGCGAGTAGCCTCCGGCTGCATCGGTCCGAATCTTGAGGTCAGGATTTTCCTGGCGTCAACACTTTGGTGCGGTGAGCGTGGACCGTAGTCGTTGGAAGAAAGTTCATTAAGAAGGCGAGATGGTCGCAGTTTGCGACAATGAGGAGGTAGTCGGCAACTCGTCCGCGAGTGGCGAGTTCGTGACGCTAGCAGTTTTCGAAGCCTTCGCGCAGCGCATGGAGGGGATTTTGCGAGCAGCGCTTCAGCCGCGCGCCGAGGTCACGGCGACCTCGCCGCATCGCCCGGTTCTGACCAAGGGAAGGAGTCCCCCTCGACGAGCGGGAAAGGAGCATGTGGAGGATGAGACCGAGCGACCAAGGAGGTCGCAGTTCTACCAGCAGACCTCGCAAGGGATCCGCTTCCGCAAGCCGGGCGAGCAGGCGAGGTATCAGGATACTCGCCCATATGGCGAGTATAGTTGTGATAGTCGCCAGGTGGAAGATCGTCGCCAGATTGGGGGTAGGAGCCCATTCTGCGAGGAGATCGTCGCCGCGCCAGTGCCGGAGGGGTCCAGGGATTCCTCGAAGAATTACTACTCGGGGAGGAATCGTGTTAGGCGAGAAGTGCGTGAGGAAGGATGCATGGAGTCAATGGTTGCTGTCCGTCAGGGGAACAGACGTAACCGGAAGGGTAACCGGAGGAGGAATAGGGATCGGGTCAGCCAATGATGTCAATGAAGTATCAAGGCCGGGGAGGTAGGAGTGAATTTTGGAGAAGCGTAGCTCGGATCTTTCCGCAAAGCGAATTTCCACCAGGCCTACCGCCAGAATGTCGCTCCGACCTCTAAAACACCACCCCCGCTAGAGGAAATCACCTTCTCGGAGGAGGGCATGTTAAGGGATGAGAATCCCTTCCATGAGGCCCGTGTGATTGATGCGATCGTCGAAGACTTCACCGTCAACCGAATCCTGGAGTGCAACGGGGGATCTGTCTGTGTCATCTTTACGTCGTTCTCACGAACACGTTTGACAACCTGGAGGTCGAGACAATCAGGATGATGATCCTGGACAGTTCCCTTTTTTTATTTCTTAGGTAAGCAAAAGGTGGACGCGGCAGGAAGATCAGCCACCGTCGGGAAGCTTAATCCAAGACAGGAAGAACCCTTCATCGTGAAGGGGAGCTGTTGGAAAACACCTGGAACGGCGACAACTTGAAAGGGTTTGGCTCCTGAACGGGAGTATGTACACATCCCACCCCTGTAAATTTGTTATCCATAAATAAAACCATCACCTCCCTGAAACATGAGAAATGGTGAGTCTTTTGTCTCCTTCGGCTATGTGTTTTCCAGTAAAAAAAAAGAAAGCGAGCGAAGCCGATCTCCGCGTCAGGTTGAGAAACTGGCCTCCAACTTGATTCTCATAAAAACCCAGAACGAATTATCATGAAGAAGTCTGTACGCCGACCTCCCAATCCGACGAAGGAATAATCGACTTCGACAAGGCGGTGCTCGCCCTTATCTGCTTCATCAAAAATGTGTTTTCCAGTAAAAGAAGGGAAGTAGGTGAAGTTGATCTCCACGGCAGGTTGGGAAACTGGCCTCCGACTTGATTCTCGTAAAACCCAGAACGGATGATGGGACAATTCCCCGGTTGAGCGTTCCCCTAAGTCCAAGCCTCTGCAATGACGGCCGAGATCAGCTCCCCCCTTGCACGTTGGGCGCGGTTCTCACCGACTGCATTTCTCATCCGACTGGGGAGATTATCAGGAAGAAGTCTGGACGCCGACCTCCCAACTCGACGAAGAGATGATCGACTTAAACCGATCAGGGGACCCTTGGATAAAGGTGTCGTGTACCCTCGAGAGCTGAAAGCTCGCAGCGAAGCAAGCCGTTTTTTTCTTTAAAATATTGTGTCCGATCATGTGAGTTGGTGTGCTTAAGTGTGCTTAACTCCCTGCTAATTTGTTGAGCGACAGGAAGCAGGTTTGATCCACATCCAGCATCCAAGTAGGGTGGAGGCCTCGGGATGGTGTGTCCCCTTGGGCCTCCCCGACTACCATTCCCTGCTTGACGTCATCCTGCATCAACATTCGACACCGCAAGTTGGAAGACGAGCCTCCAACTTGGCCCTCGTAAAATCTCAGAATGGATGATGGGACAGTGCCTCGGGTGTGTGTTCCCTTAAGTCCAAGCCTCTGCAATGACGGCCGAGATCAACTCCCCCCTTGCACGTTGGCCGCGGTTCCCACCGACCGCACTTCTCGTCCGACTGGAGAGCTTACCAGGGAAAAAGTCTGGAAGCCGACATTCCAACTTGAGAAAGGGCAAGACCGATTCGACCGACCAAAGAATGGAGACATTCTGGCATCCAAGTAGGATGGAGGCCTCGGGATGGTGTATCCCCTTGGACCTCCCCGACCGCCGTTCCCTACTTGACGTCATTCTTCGTCGGCATCCGCATCCAAGTAGGATGAAGGCCTCGGGATGATGTGACCCTCCAAACCTTCCCGACCGCCATTCCCTATCTCTTTCCCCTTAAAAAGTTCATTATTATTAAGTGATTCTAATGAACTCTTCACCAGGTGCAGGGCAAGGCCTTGAGTTGAGCATGTGTCCCTTGGGACCCTCCAAGTGCCCCTCACGACTCGACTCAATCAGAAGGTACCATTGAGAAGGCGAGTATGTAGGTAATACTCGCCGGATAGGCGAGTATACACGTGCGAGTATACACATGCGAGTATACACGTGCGAGTATACAGGCGCGAGCACTCAACCTCGCATCGAGCCTAAGAGCCTAGCGAGCATTCAATCTCGCCTCGAGCCTAAGAGCCTAGCGAGCACTCAACCTCGCCTCGAGCCTAAGAGCCTAAGCGACATTCAAGACAGGAAGTAAGGCAGAAGAAATAGGCGAGCAAAATCTTGTCCCTTTATATACTTGGTATAAGTTACAAAAGAATCTTTCAAAGGTTTATAAAAGGTCGCCGGGCGAGCAAAAAGGGGTGCCCGGGCGACTAGGCGTCATCCTCGCCATCAATGTCAGCATCTGGTTCATCGCCGCCATCGTCATCATCCTCGTCCTCAGAATCATCATCCTCGGAGTCACCAGACAGCTGGGAAGATGCTCGCAAGGGAGAGGTGGACTCCTCGGCGAGCAACGCCGGGATGAGGTCCACCACTGTCAGCTCCATCGCCGCCGGCTTCAGAAGGTCGTCCGCCTTCAGTTAGCTCAGGATGACAGTCCCCGTTGCTCGCGCGATCTCCCGACGAATGCGAGGCATATCATCGCCAAGAATCCTGATCTGCTTGCCGACCCTGGAGGGGCCCGCCACCGCTGGCTGTTGCTCGGCAGGCCGAGTTTCCAGCTCAGCGATGCGAACTTGGGCGGCCTCCAGGGCCAGCCGGGTGTCCTCCAGCTCCTTCTCCAGCTGGGAGGTCTTCTTCGCCATCTCCACCTCGGCGGCCTGCAAAAAACGGGGAAACACAGACGGTAAAGCAAACTATTCGGCAAAGTGACGAGTATCCCAGGAGCGAGTATAGAAGTGAGGCGAGTACCTCATGCTCCTTCTCTTTGAGCCCCATGACGATCATCTTCTTGCTTTGGGTCTTGATCACCCCTTCATACTCGAGCAATCGAACTCTTCCAGCCGAGATACTCGCACCTCCAGCTCGGTCAAGCGACGATGAGCGTCAGTGCTCGCCAGGCGCTCAACCCGCAACTCCATGTCAGTCAGGCGGCGATGGGGCTCGCTGAAGGCCAAGCGCTCTAGCTTCGCCTCCAGATCCAAGATCGCGCGAGTGGCCTTCTCTTGATACTCGCGAGAAGGAAGCCCGACGACGTCAATCAAGGCTCCTATGGGAGTGCGAGCGCGAGCTGCAAAAAAGGGTAAAAATATCAGAGCTTTGACGACTAAAGGAACCGAGTGAAGATAATGGCGACTATCACAAATGACGACCAAGTACCTGGCCGAGGACTGCAAGAATGACGGCGAGGAGAGCCCCTACCTCGCTGAGGAGACGTACTGTGATGATGATCGCCTCGCCGAGCAGGATGGGACCCAGCGGTCTGATCCCGGCTAGGAGGCGCGTTCCCACGACCACGACTATCGGATGGTCGCCCTCCCCCCCTCGGAGGAAAGAAGCCCGAAGGGCCCTCAGTCCCGCCACGGCGCGAGGATTCGCCTTGGTGAGTAGAGGGACCGGTCGAAATCGAAGGGCGTTGATCGCCCTGAGTCGTGACGAGAGGAGGAAAAGGAGGAGGTGGCGGAAGCCCACCCACGGGCAGCTGCGAGCTGCTCGCCAACCCCGAAGAATCAAGAGGCGGTGGTGGCGGAAGCACGCTACCCGCCAGAGGAGCCCGTTGCTCGCTCATCAGCCTCTTCTCTAGCAAGGAGCTGTGGAGAACTCGCGTCGAGCGCCCACCACCCCTAGGCGAGACCATGGACGACGATCTCAGAGGAGGCACGGCCAGAGGCTCCTCCTGAGCACCGATGGTGGACGAATCTGCGAGCATAGAAGAAACATTCAGCAACTCGGTCCAAGTCGAGGTCAATCAAAGAAGGTGGCGAGTAGGTAGCTCCCACCTCGCGCAGGAGCGGGATTCTCCGGTTGATTCTGGGTCGAGGACCCAGGCATGCTCGCCTCCTCGGCGACATTTGGAGCAGGAGGATCGGCGGCCGGCGAGTTGCCCTCATTAGAAAGCCCCAACTCGTCCAGCAGCTGCTGGTGTTGGTCGCCCAAAGGGGCGGCGATCTCCTCTTCAGCGACCTTCTTCTTCGCAAGCCTCTTCCTCTTCTTAGAAGCGAGGAAGTCCTCAACCTCGGGAGCCAGGTGCGGAGGGAGCGAAGAACCGTCGAACAGGCCAACAAGACCAGCCATGGCCGCCTTAGCCTCTGCAGCATAGTCGCGCGCCATCTTGAGCGAGTTCAGAAAAGACGTGCCATCAGAGACCCCTGCCCCTCTATTTATAGAGCTCGAGCGTCGGCCAGCGAGATGGCGAGTATAGGCCAATAGTCGCCAGTGGGCAAGCTCGTCGAATGAAGGTTGGATGATTCTTTCCGAGCAACTACGTTACTCGCAAAGAGCGGGGATTGTGTACAACCCTCATTCTCCGAGGGTGGACCCCGCCCCCCCCCCCCCCCCCCCAAGGCCACGTAGACAGAAGTCAAGGTCAAAGGGTCAACACAGAGACCAGCAGTCCAATACAGAAGCAGAAGAGACCCTGGCGAGTATGCAGGCAATACTCGCCAGGTAGGCGAGTATCAACCAGAAGAGCTCGCCGCGCACAGAAGACAGCAGAAGCCCTGGGCGAGTATTGGCCCGGCGTGTGCGAGCAACACCCAATACTCGCCAGATGGGCGACTATGGCATGATACTCGCCGAGTAACCCATAGTCGCCGGGTTGGGGGCCGGGCTATAAAAGGCCCCCCTACCCTTTGGTTTTCCTATAAATAGGACCCCAGGGGTACTTGGATTGACACCTGGACTTGAGCTTTTGGACCCCGATTCCCGAACTCTCGAGCCCGTCACCCTTGCTTTCAGCCAAGTCGGTGCCTTCCTTGTACCAAGCTCGACCACTTTGGTTTCGGAGGGGAAGACTCTCTTGAGCTTCTGGGTACGTGGTGGGACCTCCCTGCCGCAGCACCTGGGGTCCTGTTCGTTGCTCATCTAGCTTCGTCGTAGTCGTCAGCCAAGTCATCTCGTTGGACTGCTGGGCGAGTAGCCTCCGGCTGCATCGGTCCGAATTTCGCCTGAGGATCCGGAGGCTGAGGATGTCGCCCGACCCAGCCCAAGCTGCGAGCTCGCTTGAAGTGCTCGAAGGCTACGGACATCGCGTCCTCGCCCTGCCGCAGCTGGTCTTAAATCCTCGCCAGCCGACCGACCGAGCCCATGCTCGCGCGCATCCCCACCATCTCGTCATGATGCAGCTGCTGGCGATGCTCGAGCCTCGCAACTCGGCGCTCTAGGTCGCTGACGGTGTGAAGGCGAGATTCTGCACCAGCCAGGCGAGTATCGAACTCTTCCAGCCGAGATACTCGCACCTCCAGCTCGGTCAAGCGACGATGAGCGTCAGTGCTCGCCAGGCGCTCAATCCGCGACTCCATGTCAGTCAGGCGGTGATGGGGCTCGCTGACCGCCAAGCGCTCTAACTTCGCCTCCAGATCCAGGATCGCGCGAGTAGCCCTCTCCTGGTACTCGCGAGAAGGAAGCCCGACGACGTCAATCAATGCTCCTACGGGAGTGCGAGCGCGAGCTGCAAAAAAGGGTAAAAATATTAGAGCTTTGACGACTAAAGGAACCGAGTGAAGATAATGGCGACTATCACAAATAACGACCAAGTACCTGGACGAGGACTGCGAGAATGACGGCGAGGAGAGCCCCTGCCTCGCTGAGGAGACGTACTGTGATGATGATCGCCTCGCCGAGCAGGATGAGACCCAGCGGTCTGATCCCGGCTAGGAGGCGCGTTCCCACGACCACGACTATCAGATGGACGCCCTCACCCCCTCGGAGGAAAGAAGCCCGAAGGGCCCTCAGTCCCGCCACGGCGCGAGGATTCGCCTTGGTGAGTAGAGGGAGCGGTCGAAGTCGAAGGGCGCTGCTCGCCCTGAGTCGTGACGGGAGGAGGAAAAGGAGGAGGTGGCGGAAGCCCACCCACGGGCAGCTGCGAGCTTCTCGCCAACCCCGAAGAATCAAGAGGCGGTGGTTGCGGAAGCACGCTGCCCGCCTGAGGAGCCCGTTGCTCGCTCATCGGCCTCTTCTCCAGCAAGGAGCTGTGGAGAACTCGCGTCGAGCGCCCACCACTCCTAGGCGAGACCATGGACGACGATCTCAGAGGAGGCACGGCCAGAGGCTCCTCCTGAGCACCAATGGTGGACGAATCTGCGAGCATAGAAGAAACATTCAGCAACTCGGACCAAGTCGAGGTCAATCAAAGAGGGTGGCGAGTAGGTAGCTCCCACCTCGAGCAGGAACGGGATTCTCTGGTTGATTCTGGGTCGAGGTCCCAGGCATGCTCGCCTCCTCGGCGACATTTGGAGCAGGAGGATCAACGGCCGGCGAGTTGCCCTCGTTAGAAAGCCCCAACTCGTCCAGCAGCTGCTGGTGTTGGTCGCCCAAAGGGGCGGCGACCTCCTCTTCAGCGACCTTCTTCTTCCCTTTCTTCGTCTTCTTCGCAAGCCTCTTCCTCTTCTTAGAAGCGAGGAAGTCCTCAACCTCGGGACCTAGGCGCGGAGGGAGCGAAGGACTGTCGAACAGGCCAACAAGACCAGCCATGGCCGCCTTAGCCTCTGCAGCATAGTCGCGCGCCATCTTGAGCGAGTTCAGAAAAGACGTGTCATCAGAGACCCCTGCCCCTCTATTTATAGAGCTCGAGCGTCGGCCAGCGAGATGGCGAGTATAGGCCAATAGTCGCCAGTAGGCAAGCTCGTCGAATGAAGGTTGGATGTTTCTTTCCGAGCAACTACGTTACTCGCAAAGAGCGGGGATTGTGTACAACCCTCATTCTCCGAGGGTGGACCCCCCCAAGGCCACGTAGACAGAAGTCAAGGTCAAAGGGTCAACACAGAGACCAGCAGTCCAAGGCAGAAGCAGAAGAGACCCTGGCGAGTATGCAGGCAATACTCGCCAGGTAGGCGAGTATCAACCAGAAGAGCTCGACACGCGCAGGAAGCAGCAGAAGCCCTGGGCGAGTATTGGCCCGGCGTGTGCGAGCAGCACCCAATGCTCGCCAGATGGGCGACTATGGCATGATACTCGCCGAGTAACCCATAGTCGCCGGGTTGGGGGCTGGCCTATAAAAGGCCCCCCTACCCTTTGGTTTTCCTATAAATAGGACCCCAGGGGTACTTGGATTGGCACCTGGACTTGAGCTTTTGGACCCCGATTCCCGAACTCTCGAGCCCGTCACCCTTGCTTTCAGCCAAGTCGGTGCCTTCCCTGTACCAAGCTCGGCCACTTTGGTTTCGGAGGGGAAGACTCTCTTGAGCTTCTGGGTACGTGGTGGGACCTCCCTGCCGCAGCACCTGGGGTCCTGTTCGTTGCTCTTCTAGCTTCGTCGTCGTCGCCAGCCAAGTCATCTCGTTGGACTGCTGGGCGAGTAGCCTCCGGCTGCATCGGTCCGAATCTTGAGGTCAGGATTTTCCTGGCGTCAACATATTGCTTAGTTTACTTCATATCACGAGTGTCAGATAGGTTCTGAAATGTTACTGAGCTAGATAGGAGCATTACATATATCCCATGCAATATTTTACAACATTATTTGTTCACATGACAGCACATACCAGACATGCTCTTTGCATTGGCAAGATGTAAAAGGAGAACTCATAAAAGAATAGCAGTGCAGATAAACCATACCCCAGATGCTTTTCTCTTGGTAGAAATATTCTCAAAAATATCTTCCGCTGTCTAAAATAGCTGGATGGGGCTGGTGTTTGTTCCATTGAGCTCAGCAGCTGTTTCATTGCAAGTTTGGTTTAGAGGTTCATCCAAATTTTCTACCATGGACAAAAACAACTTAATTAGTTTATGGCCCAAATATAGTTTACTACAGAAATCTAAAGAGGGTAATTAAACCTATGAACAACATTGTTAAGGTGCACTAATGCAGACAAATAAAACTTGATCTGGAGAAGATATATTTTAATTTCTTGAGCATTATTGAGAAATATATAAAAATTACGTTCAAAGTGATAAAGATGTGCGAGAGGGGGGTGGGGGGTGGGGGGGGGGGGGGGGGGGGGGGGGGGGGGTTGACTAGAAGTATAAGTTGCAGAATAAGTGTATATGTTTAATTACGCCACATATCTTTTATATAGGGAAACAACCAAAAATTACAATAATGCTCCAATGGAATAGAAATATAAACAAGAATAAGAATACAAATGAAATAAATTTTTGAACAACAAATACAGTCCAACTACCCCTAAAGCTAACATTAGATGTCTCGTGTAATTTCAAGTTCACATGGAGAGTAAACATAAGAAATACCAAGCCTTCTAAAGAGTTTCGCAACGTGGTAGGCGCAACGGTATGATGAGGAGATCGATGAGTTGGTGTGCATATGAAACAAAAAAGTGTACAATTAGAGAAACATCCAAAACTTTCTCACAAACAGAGTGAATTTTCATCTCAATATGTTTTGTCCTCTTATCAAAGATAAAATTATCGGTCATCTAACTAGTGGCGTAATTGTCACAGGAAAGTGACAATGATAAAGCCACAGTAAAGCCTAACCTAGTGATAAGAGATGGTTATGTGCTTCTTTGCATGGTGGAGATTCATCAGATGGAGGACCACAGATGGTGAGGACATTGGGGATGCAAGGGAGTCGTGCTCACCTGAAGGGGGATCACTAATTAATCAAAATCTTAATCAATTAATTAATAATTGAAAAACTATTCAAGTAGGGTGCCGGGCAGGATGCTGCTCCTCAAAGACAGGCTAGTGTGGTTGGAGGTGTTGTGCTCAATTGGATGCTAGCTCGATGGGATGCTCGATTAGGTTGGAGAATGCGTTGAGCTCAAAATTGAAAAGGAGACACGAAAGCGATTGCAGGCTGGAGAAGGAAGGACGATGGTGCAAAGAGATGGAAGGTGTCCTGCTCGAAGCTATGGCTGGACATGCCTGGACAAGCAGACTAAGTTGTTGGATGGAAAGAGCGCCAACTGTCACGGACTAGTCCCCTTGACTATGTCGCGCACGGCCTTAGCTCCTCTTGCCACCCCTCGTGGCTAGCTAAGTCAGCCTCACTCTAAGAAAATTGTGGTGGAAATGGGAACGAGAACAAGAACACAGGAGCACAATGGAAGAAGTAAGCAAGAGAACTCAAAAGCTTATTCCAAACTTGGATGATTACAAATGAGGGGGCCTCCGCTTTTATAGGTCCCAAAGAGGTTTCCCTCCAAAGCAAAGAATATTCAAGATCCCTACAATTCTAGAGTATTCTATACAATTCTAGTATATACAAGAATCATGTACTCTCTAGAATATTCCGCCATCTTCTTATGTACAAGATTCCGGATTTCTTTGGAATCTTCCTTTCTCTTAACCCCAAAATGAGGAGATCGTGACATTCTCCCCCACCTATTCTGGCGTCGTCCTCGTCGCCTCATACTGCTGAATGAAGTCCTTGAACTTCCACAAGTCTTCTAATGTCTCCCAAGTAGCCTCGGACTCTGGCAATCTCTTCCACCTGACTAAGTATTGAGTACTTGGCGGGACTCCGCGTCGCCGTACCACCCTTTGAGATAGCACCCGATCAATCTCCTTCTCGAATGATTTGGTCATGATCGGAGGTGCTCTATGTGATTCTCCCCGCCTTGGGTCTTCCTGGTCTTCATGATAAGGCTTCAACATACTTACATGGAAGACCGGATGAATCTTCAACGAGTTGGGTAGCTCAAGGCGATATGACACCTTTCCTACCTTGCCGATCACCTCGAACGGCCCTTCATACCTCCTTATCAACCCCTTATGCATGCTTCGCATTACTTTGAACTGTTGGGGTAGGAGTTTTACCATCACTTTGTCTCCTAGGCCAAACTCCTGTGGCCTTCTCTTCGTGTCTGCCCATTTCTTCATGCGCTTCCTTGCTTTCTCTAGACAGACTTTGGTCGAGTCATTTTGCTCCTCCCAAGACTTAGCCATCTGAAGTGCCCCTGGGCTCTTTCCTTCTCCTGGGTTGATGGCTAGTGCATGCGGTGTGAGTGGTTGACGTCCGGTCGCCAGCTCGAAGGGACTCCTTCCCGTAGACTCGCTCCTCTGCAAGTTGTAGGAAAACTGAGCAACATCCAAGATCTTTGCCCAGTCCCGCTGGTTAGCACTCACAAAGTGCTGCAAGTAGCACTCCAATAAGCCATTTACCCTCTCGATCTGCCCATCAGACTGCGGGTGGAAACTTGTGGAGAAGTTTAGTTGTGATCCCATCATTCTGAACAACTCCGTCCAAAGTTTCCCAGTGAAGCGAGGATCCCGATCGCTCACAATATTTTGTGGAAGCCCCCAATGCTTTACCACTTGTTTGAAGAATGCTTGGGCCGCTTCCTCTGTTGTGCAGTCCTTCGTACATGGGATGAACGTCCCATATTTGGAGAATTTGTCCACGACCACCATAATCGATCCAAATCCCTCTGATTTGGGAAGAGCGCTGATGAAGTCCAACGTCACGGTGTGCCATGGATGATCTGGAACTGGAAGAGGCTCTAGCAATCCCGCTGGTTGCCGATTCTCCACTTTGTCTTGTTGGCACACAAGACATGTCTTCACGTACAAGTCCACGCTTTCCTTCATGTTCGGCCAATAGTACAAGATCTCCACTAGCGCCATGGTCCTCTTTTGTCCAGGATGACCCGCCCATCGAGTGTCATGACACTCCTTGATCAACTCCCACCGTAGGTTGTCTCACTTTGGGATGTATAGTCTCTTCCCCTTGGTGTAAAGGAGTTCATCCTCTACCCAAAATGGTTTGGTCTTCCCTTCCCTTGCCGCCTTCATCAGCTCAATCGCCAACGGATCTTGTTGCAACCCTTCCTTGATCCTGGTTAGCAACTCCCCTTTCACTGTGGATATAGCGGCAAGTTCAGTCTTGCAGCTCAAGGCATCCGCAACAACGTTCGCCTTCCCGGGCCTGTACTCCATCGAATAGTCGAACTCTGCTAGAAAATCTTGCCACCTTGCTTGTTTGGAAGACAACTTCTTTTGTGTCTGGAAGTAACTTGTGGCCACATTGTCCGTCTTGACCACGAACATCGCCCCGAGCAAGTAGTGTCTCCACACCAGTAAGCAATGTATGATAGCAGTCATTTCCTTCTCCTGGACGGTGTATCGCCGCTCCGTTTCATTCAGCTTTCGACTTTCATAGGCAATGGGATGCCCATCCTGCATCAAGACTCCACCAATGGCAAAGTCGGAAGCATCCGTTTGGACTTCAAACTCCTTTCCAAAGTCCGGCAAGGATAAAACCATCTCGGTACTTACTGCTTGCTTTAGATCTTCGAAGGCTTGTTGGCATCCCTCATCCCAAGCCCACGATCTATCCTTCTTCAGCAAATCCGTCAATGGGGCAGTTCTCCTTGAATAGCCCTAGATAAACCTTCGATAGTAATTTGCAAGTCCAAGAAAAGATCTTAGCTCGGTTACCTTAGTAAGTGGCTCCCAATCTACAATCGCTTGGAACTTGGCTGCATCCATCTTTAGCTGGCCATGCCCAATGACATGTCCAAGAAATGAGACCTCTGTGCCGAATGTACACTTTGACTTCTTCACATATAACTCGTTCTCCCGCAAGACTCGAAAGATAGTGCGGAGATGTTCCACATGCTCCTCCATTGAGTTGCTGTAGATCACGATGTCATCCAGATAAACCACCACAAATTGATCCAGGTAGGGATGGAATATCCTGTTCATCAAAGTGCAGAATGTGGCCGGTGCATTAGTCAAGCCAAATGGCATGACCAACCACTCGTAAGACCCGTAACGAGTGATGCACGTTGTCTTCGGCTCATCTCCTTCAGCAATTCGGACTTGATAATAGCCCTTCTGCAAGTCCATCTTGGTGTAGACCTTGGCTTTCCTCATCCTATCGAACAAGTCAGCGATCAAAGGAATAGGATACTTATTCTTGACCGTTACCTTGTTGAGTGCTCGATAGTCCACACACATCCGCAAAGATCCGTCTTTCTTCTTTTGAAAGAGCACCGGTGCGCCATATGGTGCCTTCGATGGACGAATCTTTCCCGTATCAAGTAGCTCCTTCAGCTGCTTGCAGAGTTCCTCCAATTCGGGCGGAGCCATGCGATATGCCGCCATTGCAGGTGGTTTCGCCCCTTGTTCCAGCTCAATCTCATGGTCCACCTCCCTCCGAGGTGGTAGCCTGTTCGGAAGCTCGGTTGGCATAACGTCTTGATTCTCCTCCAAGACTTGCTTAATGAAAGGATGTACCTCCTCATCCTTCGCCGCAGCTTCTTCCTTCAAGGTGGCTAAGTAAGTCACCTCTCCTTTCTTGACGCCTTTGGCTATTTGCATAGCCGATAGCTGTTTTCCCTTTGTTGGTGGCCCTTCCACCGCTGGGATCATGCATGGAGACCCTTTCTCCATAATGCACATGGATCTACAAAAAGGCATAGTGATAGCTCGTACCTTCTCGAAGAAATCCATCTCAAGCACAACTTGAAAATCATCCATTGGTGCAATGGAGAAGTTTACTTGGCCCTTCCAAGTTCCCAACTGCAACTCCACTCCGCGTGAAACTCCTTGCAACGGTCTCGCCTTCCCATTCACCGTCTTCAACCATCCTTCCCCCTTAGAGACTTGTAGTCCAAGTCTCTTGGCTTCCTCCTCGGTCATGAAGTTATGCGTTGCTCCTGTGTCAAGCAAGGCCTTGGTGGCCTTCTCATTCGCATACGCGGTACGCCTCCACGAACATCAATCCTTTTGGTGATGCGGCTGGAGCAGGTCTAATATTCAAAGCATTAAGTAGTTGTAATGATCCCATTTGAGCAGAAGTACCTTCTCCAGAATTTCCCGCATCATTGCTTTCCATGATCGCCGAAAGCGAACCCATCTTTGGACAGCTGCTCATTGCATGTGGTCCCTTGCATAAGAAGCATCCCCCTTTCGGAATGAAGGCCTTCTTCTTCTCTTCATATTCCTTCCGAGTATCATTCCGCTGGAAGAAGGGCTTCTTTCCATCCCGCTTCTCTCCCCCACCTTTCCCATAATCACCCTTATCTTTCTTTGGCTTTGCTGCATCTGGGTATCGTTGGTACTCAATAAGGGACTCAGCTGTGGCAATAACTTCATCCAACGACTTGACATCTCGTCTTTGTAACTCCTGTTTAGCCCAATGCTGAAGACCATCCACGAAGAAGAATCGCAAGTCTTCATCCGACATGCTAGGAATTTGCAGCATCAAGGTGGTAAATTCTTTAACATACTCCGCAATGCTCCCCTTGTGCTTCAACTCCCTAAGCTTCTTCTTAGCTTCATAAACGACATTTTCTGGATAGAAATGTCGTTTGAGTTCACGCCGGAACTCCTCCCATGTATCAATACGATACAAGCCTTTCTCGATGTCGGTCTGCTTTCTTCGCCACCAAAGAGAAGCAACGTCCGATAAGTAATAAGAGGCTTGTCGTACCTTAGCAGCTTCGTCGATGAGGTTGCACCCCTCGAAGAATTGCTCCATCTGCCAAATGAAGTTCTCTACCTCCTTTGCATCTCGCTTGCCCAAAAATGGCTTGGGCTTAGGAACCTCCATCCTTGGATTGTCCATTGCCATGTTGCCTCCACCATTAGCCACGGCTCGGCGACATAAGGTGATTTCCTCCTTCATATCATCAAAGCCGATCTGCATCGCTTGAATGGTATCTTCCAACCTAGCAAGGCATTCCTCCAACGCCGGGTGAGCATCAAGACAAGTCTGGGTAGACTCCTTGATGGACTCGAATTCTTTTAGCACATGGGCCTCAAGAGCTTCGAAGTTACCTTCCACCTTCTCAACTCGGTCGGCCAGCATCATGACAGCCTGATCCACGTGAGTTCCTTCATGCGTCTTGCTATGATCTCTCTTCTTCCTGCCTTGTTGATCTACGACCTCCCTGCCGCGCTCGTCAACAACGCTTGAGTTGTTTGCCTCATTCGCCATAGCAGCACCACAAATTGAACCTCGCTTTGATACCAACTGTCACGGACTAGTCCCCTTGACTATGTCGCGCACGGCCTTAGCTCCTCTTGCCACCCCTCGTGGATAGCTAAGTCAGCCTCACTCTAAGAAAATTGTGGTGGAAATGGGAACGAGAACAAAAACACAAGAGCACAATGAAAGAAGTAAGCAAGAGAACTCAAAAGCTTATTCCAAACTTGGATGATTACAAATGAGGGGGCCTCCCCTTTTATAAGTCCTAAAGAGGTTTCCCTCCAAACCAAAGAATATTCTAGATCCCTACAATTCTAGAGTATTCTATACAATTCTAGTATATACAAGAGTCATGTACTCTCTAGAATATTCCGCCATCTTCTTATGTACAAGATTCCGGATTTCTCTGGAATCTTCCTTTCTCTTAACCCCAAAATGAGGAGATCGTGACAGCCAGCTGGAAGGGTCGCGGGCTAGGGACGAGACAATCTGGCTGTTCATGAGCTGGGATGGAAGTAGAGATCAATGTCAAGGAGATGATTGCAAAACGTGCTAACTGTGGAGATGATGCAGAAGATCGACGAAGACTCAGTGAGATTCGACAATGTTGAACGACAATGGACAATGATGAGGGTTATGCTGGATTTGTCGGCTTGGAGCAGTCGGAACGAGATCAACGTTGGATCTGTCGTGTGATAAGCGGCCTGACGGGGAGGATGAGGGTTAGGCATGCAAGCATCTTCAAACCAAAGAAAGAGGCAATGTCTTCGATCCAAAGAAAGGGTAAGGATAGGATCGTAAATCTTTGTCGACGAGCGTGTTGAAGATGGAGGAGCGCTAAGCTCTGATAGCAAGTTTGTTATGCGCTTCTTTGAATGGTGGAGGTTCGTCAGATGGAGGGACGGAGATGGCTAGGGCGTCGGGGATGCAAGGGAGTCATGCTCACTCAGGGGGGGAGAAGAAGGGGGAGGCTTGCTCAACCTTAACCCTAATAGTAGGAGAGAAAGAATAGGAGAGAACTAAGATAGAGAGAAACTAATAGAGAAATAAAGATACATTCATTACTTTCTTCTTCATGACCCAAGGAAGTTTACATATAACATTGCACGATAACATGGACTAAAAATAAGACCAACGTAAAAGTGTAAAACTACCCAAAATATTAAAAAAAAAACACCAATAAATGACTACTCGAAATGAAGATGTACATAATACTGAGCCATAACTTTGCCATCTAACATAGAGACATAACGATGTTAAATAACAATATGCACAAAAAACTGATAATGGATAACTGGTCGTGTGAGACCATACCAGAAATCTAAGCAATAAAATCTCATGTGCTCCATGAATGAGAGATCAATATTCAGCTTCAGTACTACAAAAGACTAAGTTTTTGACAACAAACACATAATATCCAAACATAGACCGTATATCAAAAGATGATCACCATAACTTACAAAGATATTTTTATCATCCAAATGATGGAGATGCCCACTGAAAAAAGTATCGGGCGCAGTAATCGCAATAATAAAAGTGAGCTTTGCTACCAGAGCAAACGCTTACATGATAAATGTTAGAACTTGTGCATCCAACCAAACACCCATTAGTTGTAGGTACAGGGTTTAAAGATCTATATTAAATGTACAAAGCTATATGAGCTTTCTGACGTGGGATTATAGTTTAAGCACGCCCCTTACGTATAGGATCTTTGACATCTAAAATATAAATTCCTTTTGGTTAATTGGATGAAGTGAGAGCAGGACTTTGGACATAGCTTGCTACGATACCATGTTAAAGTTTACGCATCCAACCAAAAATTAATTGCCTCCAACCGTATGAGAGACAGGAAAATATTCCTTTCAATTTCAATTTCGTTTGGAATGTTGTGCTACTAAATCTTTCGACCAGACTCGATTTAACTTCGAGTTGGCTAAAAGTATTTCAATTTCGATTCGGGTTGAGCATAGATTTCGAGTCGTTTTGAGTTGAGATCCAAAGTCCAAATTTTCTAGTCCAAGGCGAGCCCAACTTGCTCGAACTCGTCTCGATATCATCTTTAATGGGCTTTATAACTTGTAATGCAACTCAATGGGATATCACCTTTATTCATGAGGGTGATGACACAGGTTCTGCGGCCCTACATGGGCAAATTTGTGGTAGTGTATTTTGACGATATATTGATATACAGCCAGGGCCACACTGAGCACTTGCACCACATCCGCCTCGTATTTGAGCTCCTGTGAAAGGAGCATCCCTACATCAACTTGAAAAAGTGCTCGTTCCTGTCTACGTCTGTTCACTTCTTAGGTTATATAGTTTCAGCGTCTGGTATCTTTGTTGACCATGACAAAGTCAAATCTATACGCGAGTGGCCTATCCCATCGAACATCCACGAGGCCCGTAGTTTTCACAGACTCGCCACCTTCTATAGGAGGTTTGTTCGCGCCTTCAGCTCGATTATGGCCCCCATTACAAGCTGCCTCCGTAACGGTGATTTTATATGGACAAAGGCCGCCACGCGAGCCTTCGAGGAAATTAAGGAGAGAATGTCTACTTCTGTTGTCCTACGCTTACCTGATTTCTCCAAGGCCTTCGAAGTAGCATGTGATTCATCGGGAGTTGGCATCGGCGCGGTACTTTGTCAGGAAGGTCATCCAGTTGCCTACTTCAGCGTGAAGCTGAATGATGCCCGACAGAAGTATTCGAATTATGATCGGGAGTTCTATGCAATTGTGCAGGCACTGCGTTACCGGCGTCATTATCTCCTACACAAGGAGTTTGTTTTGTACTCTGACCATCAGGCACTGAGGTACCTCGACTCATAGAAGAAATTGGGTCACCGTCATGCGAAATGGGTGGAGTATATGCATGAGTTTCATTATGTTCTCAAGCACCGAGCGGGTGTTAAGAACAAACCGGCTGACGCCTTGAGTCGCCGAGTCAGCATTCTCCACACCATGAGCACTCGAGCGGTGGGCTTTGAGCGACTAGCTTACGATTATCCAGAGTGCCCTATTTTCAGTGACATTTACTCCGCGCTATCTAGGGACCCTCCTGACCTTCGTGAGGTTTATGCGATTACAGACGGGTACTTATTCATGGGCTTGTGCCATTGCGTTCCTCAGACGGAGCAGTTGTCCCTCCGAGATTTTCTTGTCTGGGAGCTATACACAGCGGAGCAGCGGGGCACTTCGGGCGAGACAAGATGATTGCGTTAGTCGAGGACCGCTCCTTCTGACCTAGCCTGAAGAAGGTCGTTACTAGGGTTGTCAGGCATTGTCGAGTCTGTCAGACCACGAAGGGATCTTGTCAGTCCACTGGATTATACACTCCACTACCCGTCCCCCAGAGGCCATGGACTGATATTAGTATGGAATTTATACTCGGGCTCCCTCGCACTTTGAGGAAGCTCGATTCGATCTTTGTAGTGGTGAACCGTTTTTCTAAAATGACTCATTTTATCCCTTGTCGAAAGACCACTAACGCCTCTCATGTGGCTATGCTATTCTTTAGGGAGGTATTTAAGTATCATGGATTAGCCACTTCCATAGTTTCTGACCACGACGTTCGTTTCACGAGTTATTTTTGGAAGACGTTATGGAAGAAGACTGGTACAACCCTGAAGTTTTCCTCGGCCTACCACCCACAGACGGATGAACAAACTGAGGTTGTCAATCGTAGTCTCGGGACACTACTACGTTGTCTTGTTGCGGATAGTCCTTCCACCTGGGATTTTATTCTACCTATAGCTGAATTCACATATAACAGTTCCGTCAATAGGACCACAGGTTTGAGTCCATTCCATATCATATTAGGGTATGAGCCTAGGAAACCTATTAACTTGATGGATATTCCTCTCGAGTCCAGACCCAGTGAGTCAGCAGAGTCCTTTACCCAGCACGTGCATGCACTTCATGAGCCGGTCCATAAAAAAATTGCATCTAGTAATGATTATTATAACGATCGAGCAGACCAGCACAGACGAACAAATCTTTGAGGCAGGAGACCAAGTGTTGATTCACATTCGACCTGAGAGAGGGTCCCGCAAAGATCATCAAAGAAATTAAGCGCTCGCCGAATGGGCCCCTATACAGTCGTGCGGCGGATTAGTACGAACACATATGAAATTGACATCCCTCATGGTATGGACATCAACCTAGTATTCAACGTAGAGGATCTGACTCCTTATTACGAGGAGAGCACGTATGTGAACCCTTTCTCCACGCCCCTACTTGAGCCTTCGCCTCCTACTTCCCCTACCAGTCCCTCCATATTTCCACCTGAGGAGTCGCTCCATGAGGATCGCAATGCACCATCGATGGTCCCACCGATCCTGCAGTCAGACGGAGATACATTACAACCAGAGTCATTCACTTCTACCGACGACATACTTCAGATCATCAATCATGACTTCTACACCGCGGGCAGGCGAGATATTGTGCGTTATCTTGTCCGTTGGAGCGGTCGCCTGCTACACGATGCTACATTTCTTTAGGGGAACTCGAGAGACTCGCCCCACGACTACACAACGAGTACGACCATCTTCACTGACCGGAGATGAGTGCTTTAAAGTCGGGCGGAGTTGATGGCGCGCAACGCCCGACACAGGTATATTCTCGCAGGAGACGGTGATCTGCTACCCAGTTGAACGATCTGAGTCTGTGGTTGCGTCCGGATGTTCAATTCGAGTCGATTTGATATATTACTTTTTATGTTTCGAGATGTATTTGACGCCCGATCGGCATGGATATTATGAGTCGTCTGATTCGGGTGCTTAAGTTGGTTTTAGGTTTATACATTGTGCAGGTAGCGGTTTTGGGGGGCATCGAAGGCTTGCGGCTGCGAACCGCCGGTCTCCATCCTCTGGTGCGATGCCAGAAGCGATCTCGTTTCCCCTCCTTGATGCGACTCCAAGGTAAAACCCCTTCTTCCTTCCTCTCCTTCCTCTACCCACAACCAAGCCACTGTAAGTCACGTGCCATATATCCTGTCGATCCCTCTTCTTGACTCCCCAACGCCGCCGTCAGACTTCGCTGCCCAGCCACCGCCAGATCGTGTTTCCCCTCGTTTTCCGTCCTCCATGCCCTTCCCCGGCCTTCTTCCCTCTTCCCCTTCCTTACCCAAGGCCACCCCCTACTTCTCCATCCCTAAACCATCACCAGGGCCATTTCTCCCACTCCCGATCAGGACTTCACTTGATCGAAACCCACGCTACAGCCAGCCACTCCTCCAAATCACTTTCAAAACCACTGCCCTCCCTCTTACCTCATCCACGTTGCACCCCAACACCTTCCAATGCCCGACCCTCACCCATATCCGACCCAACTCATCCTCCACTCCTTGCTGAGTCCCTCCCCACCGCTGTCCAGTAAACAGTCACCCAGACGAAGCCTCCCTCGAGTGGACCACCTTCGTTCTCTACCCCTCCGCCACCTGCATGTGTAAGTTGTTGTTTGGAGTTTTTATTTTCTATTGTTGTTTATTATGGCACCCTACCTGCAGTGGAAGTTTATTTTATATGTTATTAGTATCAACGGTCGTATGATTTGCAAGACCTATTTTGCACGTTCTTAAAATTATTTGCATTTCGGTCGCTTTGCGATCAAAGTTTGTTTACTCCTATATTAACGTTTGTGAATGCTTGCACCTCTGCTAGTCTAGTAGTAGTTAATTACTGTTTCAATTTTAATACGGACCTTCTCTTGCAATTAAAACATTTTCCATTGCATATAGGGTTGCATTTAGAGCTTCCACCCCGAGTCGACCTACCACTGCATTAGGATATCTTCTAGATGTGGTCTAAGCCTTGTCGACTGGACAGATCCATGTCGACTAGACAAGTGCATGTAGACTTGATAAGTGCATATCGACTTGAAAACTCCTTGTCGTCTAGAATCCTGATGTCGACTAGAAGCTCTCAGTGTTATGAACAGTGATATCGGCTAGACAAAGTCCATATCGACTGGAAGAGCTCGTATCGGTGTGACAGACGCTAATTCTTAGAATTTCAATTTCTATCTGCCGCTGATTGCGCCAATCAGATGTGGTGATTAATGATTCGAATCTTTGCAATTAATGATTTCGAAATTGACCGTTCGTCCCATCACTCACATAAATATTGAAAAGACTTGTCGGTCCAACCCTAATTGTTCACGTGAAACCTAAAACCGAGAATTTCTAAGTCCAGAGAACTCAAGATCGTAAAGGAGCCGTTGACCAAGATGATTATTTCTTCTGCTCCAGTTTTGCCCAAGGTGTTCAATCAAATCATTTCTCTTGGAGAAAAGAAGGTTTTTTGGAAGGATCAAGATCAGATCTACATCTCTACAAGTAAAAGACTCTCCTCTCTCTGTTCAAGAAGCTGATCCTTCGGAGGAGAAATTTTCCAGATCTGATATTTTTGATCAAGAAGAAATTTTTCGCAATAAGCTTCAAGAATACTCAATCATCAAGTTATTTATTTCTTGAGTCTATAAAAGTTGTACAAACAATATTGTAAAAACAATCTTGCAGGATTTCTTTGAAATCTGAGGTAGGGTTCTACTGTGAACCTGAGGTAGGATTTCTACTGTGAAATCTGAGGCAGGATCCTGTGCTAGCGGATCTGAGGTAGGGAACCAGTTAGTGTTCCTGAGGTAAGAGAACTGTCTCCGAGAGTAAGATCATTTATTGATTCGAGTTTGGTTGGAGTTGTCGAGGCTAGCACACTGCTAAATAGGTGAATGAGGAAAGTGGAGTACCCATATTGGGGAACCATTATAAATCTCTGTGTTTGTGCTGTGTTTTGTTTATTTCTGCACTCGCTTTTATTATTCCGCTGCGAAAAGAAAAAGGAGGGCATCACTTATTCACCCCCACCCCCTCTAGGTGTAATTTAGACATTCCCAAACTTACAAAACTCCTAAGCAACCTTCAAGGTCTCATCATGAGGGATCATAAACAAAACATTCATCAGAAAGATTGATTGCAAGCCACGTGCATCACTTACATCACAATCAGCATAGTTGCGAGATGTAGGATCAGGAGTATCGGTGAGATGATATCTCGTGCGTTGAGATCACACAAGAAAGGTGAAGGTGACACTCCAATCAGCGTAGTTGGAGTCGATTAACTTATATGATGTGCCGAAATTTTCGGAGGCACTAGAAAAGGACATGAAAGTGGGAGCATGAGCAACTATGGTGACAACAGAAGTGTGCATCGATGTTCCCATTTTTCTACACGTGCACACCACTCACAAAGAGTCTCTACGACACGAGAGGGCTCGGGAACTGTCGGTGGGCAAGATCGGGAGGCATGGGAGTTTTGGATTCTGTGAGCTAGAACAAGGCTTGAGCGAGTCTTCACGCTTTTATCGACAACCTTTAGAAGATCAGACATTGTCCTTTAAATGCAAGATGGTAGGGCAGGTGAGAACTCTGGAAGCTACTTTTGGTGAGTTGAAAGGTAAGATCTTCGACTTTCGAAGCAAGTTCAAGAGTCCTGGCAGCGAGAATTTTACTTCGAATGTGTGCATGCTCGCGATTATGAAAGCTCGATGATAGTTTAGACTTCTTGCTCGAACAGTTCGCAAGAGCTAGAAAGTGATGCAAGAGCTAGAGCTAGTGGGTGTTGGGTTCTAGTTCCCGCGCGAGAGTTGGAGTTCGGTGAGCTTACAGAAGATCACGTGAGGACATCACAACGAAGTTCAAGCTAAGAGCACACACGGGAGCTCATGGGAACAGGAAATTCACACACGCGGTCGCAATAAGGGAGATTTGCATACGAGAAGCTCAGATGAGCTCGACCGGTCGTGGCTTTGCAGAAGACTTGAGAAGCAACATGCAATTGGGCAGGGAGCTCTCATGTAAGGTCGAGAGTGTTCACGCAAAATTGGAGAGGTTCGTGCGAGACCGAGTATTCACATGATAGGAGTAAGCGAGCGTCGAAAAATTCTTCATGCGTTGATACCATGTGAGAACATGAAATATAAAATGTATTATTATAAAAAAAACAAAAATATAACACAAGAACTCCCTTTTATATTGAGAGGAGGAGGAAGAATCTCTATTGGGAGATGTAGAACTAAATACAAGACAAAGAAGAATCTACAATGACCCCCTTCTGGGCTTTTACAAATGGACTTTAGCACTTCCAAAGCTCCAAGCAGTCAGCTACGGTTGCTTTCCTGAATTTACACCCTTCGATCAAGGAAGTGATTGATATGTATGTAGAGAATCTAAACTTAAGCCTGGATGATTACATGTTCAAGCAAGCTAATAAAATCCTTGATTGTTTCATGGTTAATCATAAAATAGGCTACACTACGTGGGACACAACCAATTAATTTAACGACCATGAAGTTCACTTATTACAGAACATCTTAAAGTTTTCACTTTATAAATTAGAAGTAAAAAATATATATTTAAGGGATTGTAAACCTCTACCAAACTCCATATCCTATTGTTGTAACATGAACTATATATCCCAAGTAAATAATTTCCAATGCAATTTCGTGTCCTTAGCTATTGCTAAAGGTTGAAACAATGTTCAGCAGGAATTTCATATTCAAACTCCTAACAGCTATTGTCTCTTACATATTTAAAACACTAGACAAATAAAAAAGAATAAAGCATTTCTGCACAACAGAGAATTTAATGACAACAAAATAACTTAATTCACGGATTATGATATTATTTTTTATGAAATAAAATACAAATATTCAAATTTTAAAAGAAGCTCACAAACAACATAATGTAGAAAAGCTTCAGACGAGGTTTTGTAGACAATGTAACCAAACCTTGTTTGCTTTCTCCAAAATAATCTACTGAAGTGCGTCGACTTTCCTCTGCAACAAATGTATCTGCCGTGATCTTTGGTAACTCCTTTATAAGTCGTGCTACCTCATCTGGTTTGCTTAATAGTTTTTTTCTGTCCATATATTCAAATAGAGTAAGATCACATCAGGTTAAGGTTAAAATCCATAGAGAAGGGATCAATTTATGATGAAAAACATAAATTGATAATATAAAAAAGCAAGAAAGTGATCACATGAAGTAAAAGAACTACTAGTCTACTTCTAATAAAAAGGATATTCTTTGCGCCATCCTTTCTCATTTGCTCGTTCAATCAGTTTATCTAACTTTAAAAGCTCTTTCTTGATCGCCTGGGAAATAAGAGATTTCATCATATTAGCTATTCAGGAAAAATAAACCAGCACTGTTAATTTGAAAATGAAAAAGATGACTAAGTATAAAGAAACATACATGCTTCACTATATCTTCATGCACAATACTTATCTTCTTCTCTAGTTCAACCTGCCGGAGAGCGATGAAGATTAGACTTCAGTATGAAGCCAAAATAAATAAATAAAAATATGTATATATATACATATTAGTAGTGTTGATTGTATTCAAATTAAAATGTGAAGCACAGAAGGAATTTTCTACTTTTAAGCGTGGAGCAAAAACAAAGCATGTATTTAGTCGCTGAACACAGAATACATGTGTGCTTTAGGCACTGAACACAAACAAAAAATTGCTTCGTTCATTGAACATATATCAACAAATGTTAAACAAACTAAAACAAAAAACACATCAATAAATGGTAGACATCCTAAAACATAAAACCAAGAAAACATTCCAAAACACAAAGTACAATAATATTCTTCGATAAACTAAGAAAATAGTATCACATCCCAAAAACAATTGTAGTTCTACAACACGGAGAGGCTCCAAATAGACTGAATCATCAAATAATAATAAAAATTAAGACTTACATATAATTCCAACAAAGATAGTTCACTCATCAACAAATGTTGCCTAGTTCATGTAGGAAGGTGATGCCGGGTAGGCTATGAAGGTGCCTAACTTTAATGCAATCCTACGTTTGAGGTACCTAACTTTAATGCAATCCTACGTTTGAGGTGCCTAACTTTAATGCAATCCTACTTTTGAGGTGCCTAACTTTAATGCAATCCTACGTTTGAGGTGCCTAACTTTAATGCAATCCTACGTTTGAGGCGCCTGGAAGACTCACTAAGGATTACCCTATGTTAGCATTATTAGCGTGTTTTATTTCTTTTCTTGTTTCTAGTGTGCTATTAGCATGTATGTATCTCTTAATCCTCCTCTTTATATAGAGGAGCCTCTTATTGAATGAAATATGTTTTTTCTCCTGTAACTATCAACATGGTATCAGAGCACGGACATTCCGTAACCTAACTCTATCGCTTCCGCCTCGCCCGACTGCTCCTCGCTTCCGTCTCGCCCGACAGCGCCGCCGCGTCCCTCTCGCCTCACGCCAGCGCTACTCCAGCGTCCGGCGAGTCCCGTTCTTCTCCGTCGTCCAGCGCTCCTCCGCCAGCGCCTCTCTCCAGCGCTACTCCAGCGCTCTCCGTCCAGCGCTACTCCAGCGCTCCTCTTCTGCCTTCCCCCTCCTTAATGGCGCCAACATAAGTTCTTCTTTCCGGTGCCACCTTTCTTGTGATGCTTGAATGGCTGAAACCATCCACCTCTTGATGCCCTAATTTTTTCTTTTGGGGGCTTTCCTCCTATCCGGATTTCTATTCCGGTTCTGTTTTTTCCCGTATTTCTATTCCGGTTTGCCATGGGATCTAGTGGAATGGATTCTCCCACTCTTTCTACCGGTGTTACCCCGGATCCTCTCTCTACCGGTGTTGCCCCGGCTCTATCTAGTGGTCCTTCTTCTTCTTCGGTTTTTTACCGTGGCACCACCGATCACAATACCTCTCAGATCACTATTATCCGCCTCGATGAATCCAATTACCTCTCATGGTCCCGTTCCATCACCCTGGCGCTGAAAAGTCGGCGTCTCTTTGGCTATGTCTCCGGCCACATGAAGGAACCTGACAGGACTTCTCCTGAATGGCAGCAGTGGGAGTCCGAGAATTCCTTGGTTATGTCCTGGCTCACCAACTCCATGCAAGAGTCCATTGCCCGCAACAACCTCTTTCTCGATAGTGCTGCTGATATTTGGCGTCGTGCGGAGTCAACCTACTCCCGTCGTGGCAATGCGACTCAGATCTTTCAGCTACGCCGCCGGATTAGCTTACTCCGACAGGGTGACCGACCTCCGTCAGCGTATTACTTAGAGTTCACGCAACTTTACCAGGAGTATGATCACTTTGATCCCCTTGTATTCGTTAGTCCTATTGATGAGGCGATGGTTCGGGTCAGAGATGATCGCAATCGCATATTTGAGTTCCTTCATGGATTGCATCGCGACTTCGATCAGATCAGTGTTCAGATTCTCGGGCGACCGTTGATTCCTTCCCTTTCTGAGGTCTACAGCATAGTGCAGCAGGAGTTTGATCATCGTCAGACTCTCCTACCTGACCCTGTACCAGAGAGCTCTGCTCTGGCTGCGTCTACCCCCTCTCTTCTTGGCACTCGTCCATTCCGTGATCTCAAGTTGAGGAGCTCAGATAAGGATCATCTTGTATGTGATTATTGTGGCAAGAATCGTCATACACGGGATACCTGCTTCAAGCTTCATGGGTTCCCTACTCCAAGAGGGGGTGCTTCGCTTCGTGGCGGTCGTGGTACTGGACGCCCCCCGGGTCGTCATGTTGCTCCCCGTGCGGCCCATCTTACTGATGCTACTGCTGATGCTTCTCATGGATACTCTGGTACTGATGCCTGTGCTACACCTGGTGGCTTCACGGCGGATGAGATGCTCGCTCTGCGACGCATGATGCAGGGTCTTTCTACGGAGCCTTCTGCCTCTTCCTCCTACGCTCATATAGGACTGCCAGGTGCTCATTCTGCTGTTTCTTCTTCATCCACCCAATGGGTTATTGACTCTGGGGCCACAGATCATATGACCGGGTCCTCTACAGGCTTTGTTTCCTATACTCCTCTTTCTGGGCGTGATAAGGTGAGTATTGTTGATGGTTCTCTTTCCTCCATTGCTGGAAAGGGAACCATCCCCTGCTCCTCCCTCACCTTGTCCTTTGTTCTTCACGTGCCTACCTTTACTCGTAATCTACTTTCCATTAGTCATTTGACCAACTCCATGCATTGCTCTGTGACCTTTCTTCCGTCTTCTTGTGTGTTTCAGGACCTGACGACGGGGAAGGTGATTGGCTCTGGTAGCATGGTGATTGGCTCTATGTGCTTGACTCTGGCGGCGCTGATTCTTCCCCTCTAGCTCTTCATTCCAGCACTATTCATCCTCTGTACTCCTGGCATTGTCGCCTGGGACACCCCTCTCTTTCTGTTATGAAACTGTTATTTCCTGCTCTTTCTGCTACTATTTTAGAGTCTTTTGTGTGTGATGTCTGTAGTGTCAACAAACATCATCGTACTTCATTTAAACATGTATCTTTGCCAAGTTCTATTCCATTTGCTGTTATTCATACTGATATATGGGGCCCATGCTTGCTCCCTTCTATTTCTGGTTGTACGTGGTTTATTACTTTCATTGATTGCTTCTCACGCACCACATGGTTATATTTGCTACGTCGCAAGAGTGATGCGTTCTCCGTTTTTCGACAGTTCCATGCCATGATCGCCACCCAATTTCAGTCCAAAATTCAAATTCTTCGCAGTGACAATGGCCGGGAATACATGGACTCTCAGTTTGAGCGCTACCTGGCTGACCACGGTATTTTACACCAGACTACCTGTGCGTATTCCCCTGCTCAAAATGGCGTTGCTGAGCGGAAAAATCGCAATTTGTTGGAGGTTGCTCGATGCCTCTTGTCCACAATGCATCTCCCAAAATTCTATTGGGGAGATGCGGTTCTCACTGCTGCTTACCTCATCAATCGTATGCCCACACGTGTCCTCGGGAACTCTACCCCCTTTGGACACGCTGGGGGTGACACCCACCCACCTTCCTCCTAAAGTGTTTGGCTGTGTTTGATTTGTCCACATCCATCACCCTCGTCCATCAAAACTTGATCCGCGTGCCCTCAAGTGTGTATTTATTGGGTACTCTCCTACGCAGAAGGGTTACAAGTGTTTTCACCCACCTACAAGAAAGGTGTTTGTTAGCATGGATGTTACTTTCCGTGAATCTGAATCATATTACCCTTTGTCCTCTTCCTCACCATCGGGTGTTCCCTCCGTTTCTTTGCCCATTCCTCCACCATATCCCTCACTTCAGGGGGAGACTTTACCAAAGGAAGTGAGTCCTGCTATTCCAATGAAGGTGGGCTCTTTTCCTATGTCTCCTCCTGTCTCTCTGGATTCTTCCTCCGCTATGCCTCCACCTCCGACTCTGCAGGTCTATACTCGGCGTGCAAAGGGGACAAGCACTCAGGAGCCTGCTATGTTACCAGAACAGTCAGTGGATCCTGACTCAGGGCCTTCTGATTTACCGATTGCCCTTCGAAAAGGTATCCGGTCTTGTACCCGCCATCCTCTCTCTAATTATGTATCGTATGATTCTCTATCTACCTCCTATAAGGCCTTTGTCTCCTCTCTTGCTACTTCTTCTATACCTGTGTCATGGCAACAGGCTCTTGAGGTTCCTGTGTGGCGTGAGGCGATGGCTGAGGAAATGACGGCTCTGGAGAAGAACCATACGTGGGATCTTGTCTCTCTTCCCTATGGAAAAAAACCTGTTGGGTGCAAGTGGGTGTTCTCTGTGAAACAGAATCCACAAGGGATTGTTGAGAGATGCAAGGCACGGTTGGTTGCGAGGGGTTATACCCAAACCCAGGGCATTGATTATCAGGAGACATTTGCCCCCGTTGCTAAAATGAATACCATCAGGGTATTGGTTTCTGTTGCTGCTTGCAAAGATTGGGATCTTCTGCAGCTTGATGTGAAGAATGCCTTTCTCCATGGCGACTTGGAGGAGGAGGTCTATATGTCTATTCCTCCAGGTCTCACTTCGGCTGGTGCTTCAGGGAAAGTTTGTAGATTGTTGAAGGCTCTATACGGACTGAAGCAGTCCCCAAGAGCATGGTTTGGCCGGTTCCACAAGGCGATGGTGTCGTTTTGATACTCTCAGAGCAATGCTGACCATACGTTGTTCATCAAATGTAGGCTTGGGAAAATCACTGTTCTTATTGTGTATGTTGATGACATTGTCATAACTGGTGATGATCATGAAGAAATTCAGAATCTGAAGCTGAAGCTTGCCAAAGAGTTTGAGGTCAAAGATCTAGGAAAACTCAAGTACTTCTTGGGAATTGAAGTTGCTAGATCAAAGCAGGGGATCTTTCTCTCTCAGCAGAAATACACGTTAGATCTTCTTGAGAAGATGGGGATGAGTGGATGCAGACCGGCTGATACTCCGATTGAGGCAAATCACTGATTGGGTCGTGATGATGGAGTGGCGATTGAGGATATTTCAGGGTTCCAGAGGTTAGTGGGGAGGCTGATATATCTTTCTCATACTCGTCCGGATATTTCCTATGCAGTGAGTGTTGTGAGTCAGTACATGCATGCTCCTAAGACACGGCACATGGATGCAGCATGCAGGATTCTTCGGTACCTCAAGTCCTCACCAGGAAGGGGAATCCTGTTTTCCCCGAGTACTGATCTCAAGATTGAAGTTTATACTGATGCTGATTGGGCCGGGTCAGTGGATGATAGGCGATCCACGTCTGGATACTGCTCGTTTGTTGGAGGTAACCTTGTCACTTGGAGGAGCAAGAAGCAACAGGTTGTGGCACGGTCTAGTGCCGAGGCTGAGTTTAGAGCTATGGCTCATGGGGTCTGTGAAGGCTTATGGCTTCGGGCCTTATTGAGCGACCTTGGACTTGTTGAAGAAGGACCCATCCGTCTCTATTGTGACAATAAGTCTGTCATTAGTATCGCTCATAACCCGGTTCAACATGACCGGACAAAACACATTGAGGTGGATCGACACTTTATCAAGGAAAATATTGAAAAAGGAATCATTTGTACTCATTTTGTGCCCTCCAACGGGCAACTTGCCGACATTCTCACCAAAGGGTTGAGTGTGAATTCCTTTGACCAGATAGTGAACAAGTTGGGCATGTTTAATATCACTCGCCCAACTTGAGGGGGAGTGTTAGCATTATTAGCGTGTTTTATTTCTTTTCTTGTTTCTGGTGTGCTATTAGCATGTATGTATCTCTTAATCCTCCTCTTTATATAGAGGAGCCTCTTATTGAATGAAATATGTTTTTTCTCCCGTAACTATCAACACCATATATGATGTGATGCGTGAAATTAAATAAGTCTGGGTTTGAATTGAGCAGTAATGAAGAATTAAGCACGGATAGAGTCACAAACGTTTGAAACAATTTTAGGTAAAGTAAACAAGCATGGCATCCTTCGCATGGACTGTAAGTGAAATCTTCATGTTAGGGCTTAAGAGAATAGGAAAACTGCATAAAATACTAGCAAACTACAATCCCACATAAACATGAAAATGCATACCATACACAACAATGAAAAGTAGCAACAGTACTAGGACTTACAAGAAAGGAATCCGGCGGAGAGAAATGATGGCGGGCGACTGTCACTTGTATGGGGGATGCGGCGGGGATGACTGGACGCAGGGAAGGGTGGTGTCTTAAGACTGGATGCAAGGAGGAGCGACGGTTTTGCAGGAGGATGCAAGGAGGAGGCATGGCTCTGTCGCGGGAAGCAGGGGGCGCAGCTTTATCGCAGGAAGCAAGGGGAGGCGTAGCACTGTCGCAGGAAGCAGGGAGGGCGAGGTTTTGCTGCTAGAGACAGGAAATGGGTGACTTGGTGGCAGTAGGCAGGGGTGAGTGGCGTCTCTGTGAAAGGAAGCAGAGAGGGGTGTGGTGTGGTGTCAGAGTACGCTGGAGGAGTCGCATGTTGCGGGTTGGGGAAGAAATAGGATACGGGCGAGTAACTAGGGTTACGAGAGGAAGAGTATGAGGTGGAAACAAAAACAAACCAGGACGTCGCACCCCGAAGTCTTGCAGCGTTGCACCATGATATGATTGTCAGCTCTGGATTTCTTCCTACAGAAGAAATATGTATGTAAAAGACCATTGTAAATGTCTACTTCCTTGGCTCATTCGGAGATCCGTCTTTTGTATAGAATAATCCCACAGCGTGGTTTAGAGTTAATGTGTCACTCCTCCCACCTATATATATGTGCACATGTATTGATACATTTAATGTGAAGTAAAAAAATTATCGCGCTTTGTATTCCGCTCTTCTACATGGTATCAGGGTCATACAACTCCTAAAATAAAACTCTCGGCGATTGACCTCCCGCTCTCGCCAATTAAGATCTCTTCTGCGCCCGCCATCTGGATTTCAGGATTAAGCCCAGAGCTCACTAACAGGTCTTACAAACACTCCCCCAGAGCTATCCAGTAAATAGGCTTCTGCGTCGTCCCAAGAAACCCCCTAGCTTTTATACACTCCCGGCAAGCCCGACTCCTCAGCTCAGGCCTCGCCGACGCCTGCTCTCCAATACCGAACTCATTGTCGCCTTCAGTGCCATGCTCACCCCAACACGCACAAACTTGTCCCACCCCCATACCAGAGCTCGCGTATACCTTCTTTCTAGAACCCGATGCTACCAGATATCGTCGACTATTGTGCAGAGCCCGTCGGTATCAGAACTCGCTGACTCCTGTCTAGCGCTCGCTAATACCTGGACTTGCCGAACTCGAGGAAGGTGCTTGATTATGTTGTTGAGCTTGCCCTTGTTGCTGGATCATGCCGCTGCATAAGTGAACTAGTTTACCCCTTTAGTACTAGAGCTCGACATCCCTCCTTCCAGAACTTGCTGCTACCGGTGCTCGCCGAATCCTTAATCCAAAGCTCATCGACTCGCTGATTCCTGCGGTCGCCGAAATCTAGGCATGAGCTTGCTCGTTGCTTGAGCTTATCGAATCCCAGCGTCTAGAGCTCGTCGATCCCCGTTCCAGAACTCATCGATCCCTCTTACTGAAGAGCTCACAAATCCTCAATCCAGCTCTCTGCGACTCCTTCTAATCAGAACTCACTGAACTTTTGGATTGAGCTCACAAGTGTTTCTTGAGCTCTCCTGTGTTGCTGGAGCTCTCTAGGACTACTGCTTGAGTTCGCCTTTTTCGCCACACTCGTTGTTTGGACTCACATCTTCATTTCTTTAACATGAGGATGAATATTGCATCTGTCTATCCACCGTGCCGACCACCCTCCTATCCCCTACCTCCTTGGTCGGCCACCTTTTCCGCCTTCCACCACCCTTGGCCGGCCCCCTTCCTCCCCACCTCCACTAGCCGACCACCACTACCTCAAACTCCCCTCCAAAAATCCCTCCACCACCACTTCCTCCCAATTCCATCCACTTTAAGTTTTTGGAGATCACCGGAAAATACCTCCGGCCACCTCCATCAACCCTCCATCAACAACACAAAAAATCCCCTCCATTTCCCGTTTTCCAGTAATCGACGGAAACTACCTCCGGCTAACACCATCATCTCCGGTGTTCTCCTCCAACCACCTACGGTTGACCACCACTCTCCCTCCACCATCCCCACCTCCTAGTCAAATCACCACAACTCCACCTCCCCACTACCTCCACTTCCTCAATTTTAGAGCACAACTCCTAAAATTTATCTCCTTCACCCAATTCTCCACTACCCTACTTCCCACCTCTCCCACACGCCGAAGCAACTCTCGGAGCCCAGCTGAACCTCTCCCACTTCCCCCCTCACCCAACCAAGCATCCCTCAACTCCTGATGCATCCTGCGACGCATCGTAGCTTCTCTTACTATGCATTTATTTATTTCGTTTCAACGTAGTTTGTTACGCGAGCGGCGACGGGATCGGGACGGGCGGTGACTCGCAGCAGAAGGCGACAGGCGCGCTAGACACGCAACAGGCGACGGAGCGGGACGCGTAGCAGGGACGGAAGCGGGATGCGACGAAATCGGGATGCGACGAAATCGGGATGCACTGGACAAGAGCGGCGACGGGATCGGGACGCGAGGCAGGCCATGTTCTAAATGTCGTCCGACATGTCCGACATGTCTGATTTCAGCATAAAGCGATATGGATTTTTAAATCTACTAAATAAAATCGTTTTGCATTTAATCGGCCGATAAATCGGAAAATTTCTGAATTATCGGCCGATCTGATAAAGACTGGAGTCGGCCGATTTGATCGCACGTGACAAACTTCATTCCTCTTATAAGAATACCGTATTCTATTATTTCTTTCTGCCCTAACTTCATTACCGTGACTCCACGACTGCAAATCGCTCAACCGCGCGTTACGTCTTCTCACTGCGCTCGTCTCCTGCGCTCGTCTCCCCGCGCTCGTCTCCCATCCGTAACCCGTTTTCTCCTCCCAGGAAACCATCCTGAACTCTCCCCGGCGAGCTCTCACATCTACAGGCCGACGGCTCCCCGAACAACTTTCCTGAGCAGGTAAAACTCTTCTTTGTTGCGGTTTTTACTCTCTCTCCATCTACTGGATTCCAGAGGTCTTGGCCTCAACGCCACCAAAGCACGTCGTTCCATATATTCTGTGTTTACTCTCGCAGCTGTTTCGATAACTGGAGTTTTGTTGAGCTAGATAGTTCCATATATTTGCAAATCTTGCTGTTAGAGTTTCTGGTACAGTCCACTACTTTACTTGATGACTTATTGTTTGTAAAATTTATTTAATTTCTAGCAATTTATTGATGACTTCTTTGGAACTGCAGGAAAGACTTCCGGGTCACGACAACCACCAGGTTCAGACCAACTTGAAACAGGAAGGCTTACGACTGCATCTATTGCAAGTAATTTAAGCTCTATTTCTTTCAATTTGTTATGCTATGCTATGTTATTTTAAAATATTACGTTTATACTTGCATTTTGTTTGTAAATTTAGTTTATTTAGAATATTCGTGATGTCGTCTGAAGCGTCAACAAAAAATAATGATGCATATTTACATTTTAGATGCATAATATTTATATTTATATTTTTTATTTTTAAACCCGACATTTTCAAATGTCTCCGACATGTCTCCGACATGTCTCCGAAATCCGACATCCGACATTTAAAAACCCAATCCGATATATGCCCGACATCCGACATTTAGAACATTGGAGGCAGGCGACGATGCACGATAATGAACACTGGCGGCTTGCTTGCGGGCGGTGAGGCAGGTCAGACCAAATATTACGATACCGGGGAGGAATCTGGCGAGGGGGAGGGCCGGCGGAGGAGAGGAGAGAAAGAGGAGGAGAAGGGGTTGAGAGAGAGAATAAGGAGCAACCCTAAAATACATTCATCCAAAAGATAATCCCAAAGGGTACAACATCACCCCTTATAGGCGCGGGGTGCGAATAGTGAAAGCAATTAAAATGACAGAATGCGAATAACAATAAAATAATCAAGTCGTCGTCACGTCTTCGGCCTCTCCTCCTCCAGACGGAGTCGTCGTCGTCTTCCTTTGTGTGTAGACCCGCCGCGGCGTCTCGCCGACGTGCACGTCCGTAACAATACCACCGTCTGGAAAATGTGTCTTTTCCTCAAGGAAGTAGTCAGCGAACTAGCGGCGGAAGTCATTCCGAGGGAGCAATGTAGCATCTAAGTCTGGGTGGTTAGCCCAGGCGACCAGAATTTACTCCGCGGTGGGGTCTCCCGGCAAAAGGCAGCGGCGGTCGAGTATCTTGGCCGGGTAATACGGTGCCTCGCCGGCGAGATCGACGTTGGTCGGAATGTGATCTGTGGCGGCGTGGTTGCCCATCACACGGCGTAGCTGAGAAACGTGGAAGACCGGGTGTATGCGGCTCTCGGCGGGGAGGCGGTAGACAACCGCACTGATACATGCCAGTATCTCAAATGGGCCAAAAAAAAGGGTGGGGGTGGCTAGCTTCGGGCAGGACCTGCGAGCCGCCGAAAGCTGTCGATATGGGTGCAATTTGATGAACACCTTCTCCCACACCTGAAAGGAGAGGTCGCACCGCTTCCTGTTCGCAAAGGAAGACATCTTCTGTTGGGCCCGTAAGAGGTGGTGCTTCCGGTTGTCCAGGATGGTGTCACGGTCCTGTAGGGCGGTGGTCAAACTCTCGACTTGGCATTCTCCCGGCAGATGGCGGAGAATGGTTGGCGGCGGCCAGCCATAGACAGCCTAGAACTGGGTGGTACCTGTTACGTGGTGGTAGGCGGTGTTGTAGGAGTACTCGGCCCAACAGAGCCACTTGGCCCATCCGCGGGGCTGTTCCCCCACAAAACAACGAAGGTACGTCTCCAAGCAGCGGTTGAGGACCTCGGACTGGCCATCCGTCTGCGAGTGATAAGCAGTGCCCATACGGAGGCAAGTGCCCTGTAGCCGAAAAAGTGTGGTCCAGAAGGTGCTCAAGAAAAGCGGGTCATGATCGCTCACGATCGCTCACGATCGACCGAGGAAACCCATGAAGGCACACGACGCCGCTGATGAAGCTGTCCGCGACTGTGACGACGGTGTAGGGGTGACGAAGAGGAATAAAATGACCGAATTTGGACAGTTTGTCCACCACACCCAAGATGCAGTCGAATCCCTGGGAGCGCGGTAGCCGAGTAATGAAGTCCATGGCCACGTCCTCCCAAACGCGATCCGGAATGGGAAGAGGCTGAAGGAGGCCGGCTGGAAACGCTGCCTCGTATTTGGCCTTCTGGCAGACCAGACAGGCGGCCACGAATGTCGTGACCTGTCGGAACATGTGGGGCCAGTAGAGGGAGGCCGCTAAAAGGCAGTAGGTACGGAAGGCCCCTGCGTTCCCTCCGAAAGGCGATGCGTGAAACTCGGCGAGGAGGCGGGGAATGGTCGGTGACGACGACGCTAGAGCAAGGTGGCCCTTGAAGAACAGGCGCCCACTACAAGCGAGTATGGTGGATGGGCGGTGGCGTCCGCGATGAGCGCCGTCCGAATTCCGGATAAAATGGGGTCGGCCTCAACCTCGTGTTGGATGGTCGGCGCGTCTTCCCACACCGGCTGAGAAATAGCCGTGAGCTCTGGCGGCTGGCTCAGACGAGAGAGGGCTTCGGCCGCTCGGTTCGTCCTCCCTGGACGGAACTCGATGGTGAAATCATAGCCCAGGAGTTTGGTCACCCACACTTGCTGGGCGGGCGTTGCGATCTTCTGCTGGAGGAGGTAGGAGAGGCTGTGATGATCGGTGCGGACCACGAAGGGGAAGCCCAGCAGATATGGCGCCAATGCTGAACGGCGAGAACGAGGCCCATGAGCTCGTTCTCATATGCGGAGCGGCTGCGGATGGTGTTGGAGAAGGCACGACTGAAATAGTCTATCGGCCTGCATGAGGACGGCTCCCACTCCGAAGCCCGATGCATCACACTCCACTGGGAACGGCAAAGAAAAGTCGGGCACGGCTAGCACCGACCCGCGGACTAAGGCCTGCTGAAGAGTGGCAAAGGCGGCAGCTTCCGCGGCCGTCCACTGAAAAAGGCCCTCCTCCGACTTCTTCAGGAGCTGCGTGAGTGGCCGAGTTAGAGCCCCGTACCCTTGGATGAAGCAGCGATAGTATCTCGTCAAGCCGAGGAATCCTCGGACGTCCCGCAGGGATGTAGGACTCGGACAATGAAGGACCGCCACACTCATCTTCTCATCCATGGCGATCCCCCTGGCCGAGACGGTGTGGTCGAGGTAGCTCACTTCTGACGCACCAAAGGAACACTTCTTCGGGTGGAGCTTGAGGTGATGGCAACGGATGGTAGTCAGAGTGAGGAAAACGTGTTGAAGGTGATCCTGCCAGGAAGAACTGTATACCAAAATATCATAAAAAAACTAGAACGTGTTGACGAAGTACCGCTCAGAAAATGTCGTTCATCGTCGCCTGGAAGGTGGCTGGTGCATTGGTCAGGCCGAAGGGCATGACCAAGAACTCGTAGTGGCTGTCGTGTGTCCGAAAGGCGGTCTTGGCAATGTCCTCGAGCCGTACCCGGATCTGGTGATAGCCTGCTCTGAGGTCCAGCTTGGTAAAGAATTTGGCGCCGTGGAGCTCATCCAGGAGCTCCTGAATAACTGGGATCGGGTACCTGTCCGGAATGGTGGCCTTGTTGAGCTCCTGGTAGTGCACGCAAAACCGCAAGCTACCGCCCTTCTTCTAGACCAGGAGGACAGGGCTGAAGAAGGGGCTCGCACTGGGACGGATGAGGCCCCACATCAACATCTCACGGATTAGGCGCTCGATCTCGTCCTTCTGCACATGGCCGTAGTGGTAGGGCGTACCGATACCGCCGCAGCACCGGGCAGGAGTGGAATGTCGTGATCCGCCGGGCTTAGCGTGATCCGTCGGGCAAGCTGGAGGGAGGCGGGTCGTGGCCGCAAAGATGTCGTCGAACTCGGCGAGTAATGCCTGAAGGTCGGTCGGGTGTGACGGATGCGCCGGTGTCGAAGCAAAGAGCGGCCAAAGCCATGCGGAAAAGTCGATGTCGACATCCCGCTGAATCGCAAGGGCGGAGACCGGGGAGCGAAGCAGAGCGGAGTCTCCCACCAGGCGGCACGTCTGACCCTCCTAGAGGAACTACATAGTCTTACTCTCCCAGTGGACCCGCACTTCGCCCAGCGTGCGGAGCCAAGCCACTCCCAGAATGACGTCAATACCGCTGAGGCCAAAGGTGTAGAAGTCTGCGGTCACCGGGCAGGACCCCGCCGTTGGGGAGAGAGCAGTGCAACACCCGTGGGTCGGCCGACGACGCCCATCGCCCAGACAGACTATAAAGTCAAGAGAGGGAACCAAGTAAGGTGAAGCTGGTGCGCCAATTGGGCCGAGAGGAAGTTGTGGCGCGCACCACTGTCCACCATGCCCACAATGGAAAGATCACGCAACGTGCCTGCCAGCTTCATGGTCTGATGTCCCGAAATGCCGCCCATCGAGAAACAGGGCAGCTCCAAGCGGTGAAAAATAGGCGAGGCGGTGTCCACAACGCCGTCACCCTCGGATAGCTCGAGGGTCTCGAAGTCCTCCAAGGTGACCTCCGGGTCGAAGTCACCGATGATGGCGTGGAACTCCTTGATGGAGCACACATATGTAGGAGAGTAGGGCTGGCAGCACCGGAAACATAGACCCCTGTTACGGCATTCGTTGTAGGTACTGTTGGAGATGAGTTGGGGAACCACCGGTCGGCCAGGTCGGTCTCCCCCAGGGGGTGGCCGCTGCGGGGCCGTCGAAGGAGGCGGCCTCCAAGGCGGCCGAGGCGGGTGGTGATTGGCTGCAGGCGCAGGCGCCCTGGGGGCGAGGTCGTCCTCCACCAGATGCGTCATGTCAAGGGCGTCTGAGACCGTGCGAGGATGGTGCGTGCGGAGCCGGGGGCGGATATGGGGCAATAGCCCCTGCATGAAGAAGCACAGGTAATGGTCGGGTGGCAAGTCGGGGACATGGGTGACCAAGGCTATGAACTCGTCAATGTAGTCGTCCAGGCCGGCTTTCTAGTGAACGATGCATAGTCGCTCAATAGCGGAAGAGCCAGAGTAGCGGTTGTCGTACCGCCGAATCATCTCCTGTTTGAGCTCGGACCAGGAGAGGCACGAGTTGGATTGGCGGAGCCACCGAGCCCAGTGGAGGGCCGAGCCGTCTAGGCCAACTACAGTCGTAGACACCTTGTTGTGTTTCGGTGTGTAGTTGAGGTCGAAATATTGCTCCGCCTTGGCGATCCACCCCATCGGGTCAACACCGGCGAAAGAGGGAATGTCGAGGGAGAGGGTGAACCAGCCCGGAATGGGCGGAGGAGTGGCCCCGACGGAAATGGGCAGCGGCCCGGCGCCGAGGAGAGAGACGTCGTCCGCGGGTGAACCGGAGCCGGACGCGGTGGAAACGGCGGCGACGGACGCCTGGATGGAGTCAATCTTGGAGTGGATGGCGAGGAGGGAGGTGTGCATGGAGGCGACGAGCTGTTCCTGAGCCTCCACGCGGCGGCTCAAGGCATCGCCGGCGGCATCAGAAGCGGGATCTACGGAGGAGCGGAGATTTGGAGCCATGGAAGCTGGTCGGCGGACAGGAAGGGCGGAATCTGGACGGGCGGTGACTCGCAACAGCAGGCGACAGGCGCGTTGGACGCGCATCAGACGACGGAGCGGGACGCGCAGCAGGGATGGAAGCGCTGGACGCGACGGAATCGGGATGCCCTGGACGCGATGGAATCGGGATGCACTGGACGTGAGTGGCGACGGGATCGGGACGCGAGGCAGACGACGATGCACGATAATGAACACCGGCGGCTTGCTTACGGGCGGTGAGGCAGGTCAGTCCAAATATTACGATACTGGGGAGGAATTCGGCGAGGGGGAGGGCCGGCGGAGAGGAGAGAAAGAGGAGAAAGGGTTGAGAGAGAGACTAGGGAGCAACCCTAAAATGTATTCATCCAAAAGATAATCCCAAAGGGTACAACACCACCCCTTATAGGCGCGGGGTGCGGATAACGAAAGCAATTAAAATGATAGAATGTGAATAGCAATAAAATAATCAATCCGTCGTCGCGTCTTCGGCCTCTCCTCCTCCAGATGGACCCGTCGTCGTCTTCCTTCGCGTGTAGACCCGCCACGGCGTCTCGTCGACATGAACGTACGTAACATAGCTTCTCTCACCTTTTAGGTAATTAGGACGGAAAAGGGCAAGTTTAAATTATTTATGGGCGCATAAATTTAAATCAGAAATGTAATTAAAAATCCAACAAATCATCATAAAGAAAGATCGCAGATATGGAAAAGCTTCAAATCAAGATATTAGTATTTGGAAGCAATCCTTTGGAAATAAAATAAGGAAATAACCCCAAAGCAACCCCCCCCCCCCCCTCCTAATTAAAGAGAGCACATACAGATAAGAAAAAAGAAGTCGGGTATACAGGAGAACGAAATCACGTTTACCCTGTAGTACCGGCAATACCTCCTCCACTCTACCCTGCCCTAGTTCTTTCCCCCCATCGGACGACACAGCCGGCCACCACTCCTCTCTCGGCGACGCTCCAGAAGACAGGGTCGACGAACGCACGGTCCATCACCACCTCCTTCTTCGCCAGCATTCCACGACAGGGCCGCCGTCGACATCACCGCTCTCTTCCGGCGCTCGACCACTCCTGCTTGCGTGAGGTGTGCCGTCAACTACAGATTCCTATTCTGGCACCCTCTAGCGAGAGCTAATTCTGAAGATTGGAGGTTATCAAGACCCGAGCACCTATTGTACTCTCCTCTGCCGGACGGATTTGGACTGGATCAACTTTCCTCGGCGGTATCTGCTCGTATCCTTACTCCAATTGATTAGTTTATTTTTATGTGCTCCGCTAAATAATCAAAGCTTGCCCCAAACGTTCAAATTGCTTATTATTACCGTTATTCATAAATTATTGATAGGATTTTGCTTGTGGCCGTAATAGTCTCGTGGAGGGTTCGACTTGTAAACACTTGAGAACTCAACCCAAACAAAATTAACGAATTTCTTAAAACTCATAGCAACGAGTTTGATTTTTGCGTGTAAATTTGATTGTGGGCACTCTCGGTCTACATCAACTCCCCACACCTAAAGCGAGCCTCCACTACCCCCACATCCAAACCGAGCCCTCCTTTTCTCCCAGCAGATGGCAACCTCCAGCAGTCCCCCTTAACCACTTCCCTACCTCCCACTGAGCCCTATTCAGAACCTTCACCCGGCCACTACCCCCCCCCCCCCCCCCCCCTCCTCCCCTCTACTGAGCTCACTCCATCTTTCGGCCTCTCCCCAGGAAACCCCAAAACAGCTGGCAGCTGCTGGAATTTCGTCCCAAGTAGCCCAGTCAGCTCCAGGAATTGATATTTTAGGCGGCCTTTGGCTTCTCCCAGCCCCTACCCATGCTATCCACCTCCCAACTCCTTGCTGGAGCTCCAACAGCCAGCCTACACCCCTGTCCAGCAACCCTCCAGGGTTCGTACACAGTAAGCAGTCCCACCACCCCCCCCCCCCTGCTATTCGCCCCCGGCCACCTCTAGACAGCCCCACCCCCCCCCAACTCTGCCAGTTAATGTCCTTCGTTGTCCATCCCAACAACAGTCCTATTACAACAAACGCAGTTTTCCCGGGGGATCTAACTCAATCCATTGCCTCCTATCCAGCAATCTGAAGTTTGTCGGAGACCCACGAAATCCTCTACTACTTTATTATGTAAGTTTTATAGTTTGAGGTCAATTATTTTATATTGAATTAGTGATTGTTTTCTTACTTTGCGTTATCTCTCTTTGTAAACTTTGTTTCCACCTATTGTGACTAGTGTGGTATTCATTTGCTTGTTTGTTTGAGATTCTTGCACTCTCACATTAATACTACATCATGTGCTAACTTTAGAGAAGTTTTCTTTTTTGTGGTTATCTTGCGGTTGCTTTATAAATTATAATTATTGCATGTCAAAATTCATTGGGTTCGTATTGTTGCATTTATGGTTCATCCATTATCATCCATCATAGGTCCGTCTTGCGTCATAGACTATCCCAGTTGGATCTCTAATCAAACAAATTAGAAGTTATTCTGTTTTGGGTCCACACGATCCGCTATCCGTTATTTTTGTGTATGATTAAATAATGTCGTATCAGTGTCGTTGCTTAGAGATTGTTATGCACGTCGTGTATTTTATTTTCATGTAAGAGTATTTTGGAAAGTAGTCTGATAATGGTCCTTGTAAGGTTATGTACAAACCCAGGAGCATTCAAATCAAAATTAGTTAGTTAGAGTGGAGAGGCCCTTAAGCTCAATAATGACAAGGAGGGGAACTTAGGATTCAAGATGTGAGACTGATATTGTCAACCAACCATCAATATAGCTCAACCACACACGGACCACATAATGGAGGGCCCCACTAGGATAAAATCCAACGGTATAGGATCAACGCCGATGAGTCCCGTAGGAACGCCAACACGCCTCCCTCACGTGGATAGCCATGTGGACACTATAGGAGTGGGCCTTGGGACTTGCTCTGATACCATGTAGAAACCCGTGGCTTCCATCTCAAAACCCTGAGGTGAAAGGAGGGATCTGGGACTTATAATCACATGCGGGTGATGCGTGGTATGCGATGTAAGATTAATACATAGACCAAGCCATGTCAGGGATATCCAAAATACTAGGCCCCACGACACAATGGACATGCCAGAACCTCGTTTGCAGCAGGTCAAATCAGCTCTCTGATACCATGTAGAAACTCCTGGCTTCCAGCCCAAAACCCCGAGGTCAAAGGAGGGGCTTGAGACTTATAAGCGCAAGTGGGTAATGCGCGGTAAGCGATGTAGGACTAATACACATATCAGGACATGTCGGGGATAATCCAACACAGTGGTACACAACACTGTGGACCTGTTGTAATCAAGTCAACCAACAAGCCCCAACAGCGGGTCAAACCAACTCTCTGATACCATGTAGAAACTCGTGACTTCCATCCCAAAACTTCGAGATTAAAGGAGGATGGGCCTAGGAGTTATAAGCACATACATGTGATACACGGTAGGCAATGTGGGGCTAATACACAAACCGAACCACCTGGGGATAAGCCAACATAGTGGTCCCACACACACAGTGGACCCGCTGGAACCATGTCAACCAACAATCTATTTAAATGCCCCTTGGATCTAGGGATTGACAAGCGAGAAATATTATATTTTCTTCTCCTTAGTTTCCCATCTCCCGTCTCTCTCTCTCTCTCCTTCCCCTAATCAGTACCCCCATGTAGGACATAGTGAGGTTAAGCTCAACTCCCTCGTCACATCTCATAGGTTAAACCTGGCTCTATGGACTGACAAGCAAGAAATATTTTCTTTTTCATCTCCATAGTATCCCATCTCCCCTCTCTCCCTCTCCTTCCCCTAATCAATACTCCATGTAGGGTATCGTGAGGCTGAGCTCGGCTCCCACGTCACATCTCATAGGTTGAGCTCAACTCCCTTTGAACGACTTTCTTGTATCTCAGACACACCCGCCACCCTTGGAATATCCGGCCACCTCTCCGGGAAGCAACCGACCCATTACGGGTTGGCTCGTAACATACTCTTTAGACAGAAGAAAGTTTATTAAGATCAATTGTCATTCCCCTGCCCATTTACACCTCATAGGATTTTCATATCATCCACTAGTATATAACCACTTTAAGGTAAGACAATTGCAATCCAAATTCTCTTAAATGGAAAGACCAGTTTGTTCAGCTCTTATCATCAGCTTATATTTAAATATACATCTGTCTTGTATTGAAATACTGCTAGCATGCTGAATATTTCCACTAAACAATGAACATAACGATAGCTTAAAATTATTTACACAACTAGGGTGAAATACAATGCAAGCCAAGTTAAGAAATCAGATTCTTTGAACTTAATATGTTTTTAATGCAAACTTAAAATGTTTTTAAACTTCTCCAGATAATTTTCATATTTCTACAAAACAGTGACCAAGAAAAACAAGAAATAACTTACAATAGAAGGCCTCTGAAAGAGACCTGTCACCGCAAGTTGATGAAGATCGGTGCATTCTTCCTAAAATCAAAATAAACAGAGCATGTAGATGGTGCAAAGAATTTGTGAGAACACATATAGGTAGGTACGCTTTGTAGATCTCAAGAGTTAACTAAAATTATGTACACAAATAAAAAATAGGCATATCAAAATAACATATCTGAAGCATAACTGAAATTCAAACAATCATCAAAAACATAATGTTTGCTCTACAATTATAAGTTTCTTATTTTTACTAATATAATGATTGGTTTAAATTTGAATATTTACATGTTTCAAAGCCTACATTTTCTAGCCTAAGATTATCCAATAACATCAAAAATGTAAGGAAATGTAGTTGATATCTTTGGTTCAGTTTCCTTTAGAAATTCCTTTGTTCCAGTTCTATTAGGGCTGGTACATGTGGTTTCTTGTAGCAACAGTATAACATATGCAATTTCTCTTCTCTTCTAGGGTGCAGTATTTGTTGCTCATTGCGGGTTTCTGATGTTCCTATTGGGACTTTAGCATAAGGCAATGGACAACTTTCTACTGGTGATTTTTAAATGCCTTCTGTGACTTTTGAGGCATCTACAACTTTTGTTTAAGATTCAATTGTGTACAAACCTCAAGGCAAGAGCATGTACAAATCTCATCGAATGCAGAATACTTTTTTTTTGAATGTACAAACCTTTCTTATAGGATTCTACTAATTGGTCAAGTACAAAAAGTCAAAATTTTCGAAAGAGGCTTTGTTAGATTTGTTAAATAGGAATTTTGTCAATTGCCAGAAAATGCAATGCATCTTTCAGACTTTTTGTTACCCCTTAGAGTTTCACCGCTCTAGATCAGGAAGAATGAAGAGGGGACGAGAGAGAATCCAAGGAAAATCTCTTAGCCAGCCCCTAGGCTCCAACTTTTCATCAGAATCCCAAGCATACCAAAATACAAGAGGGTTGGGGTATTAGAATCCCCACCCCCACCCCGTAGCCATAAGCGTAAATATCTGAAAGTAAAATACAACTTAATAAATAAGATAACTTATAAGATAACACCCATCATGAGTCTTCATAAATCAAGTCGGTGTCTCTGCCGCAGGTCTCTTCCTCCTGGAGTAGACTCGCCACATTGTCGATGCCCCTTCGAGCTCTGTGTTGTCGTCCGCGTCTGTAAAAATACCCCCATCTGGAAATTTGTCTTGTCTTCAAGGCAATACTAAGGTAACTGACTGAAGAAGTCGTCGTGATCCCACCAAGTCGCGTCAGAATGAGAGCGTTGCCACCACGCCACCAGCTCTCGAACTCGATTGTCTACTGTGACAATTTTATGGTCCAAAGGGCTTCTGAAAGGTAGATGGTGGATCCGTCTGATGCGATATTCGACGGCAAGGTCTTCTCGAAGGGGTGATCACCCACCACCCGTTTAAGCTGGGAGACATGGAAGACCGGATAAATCCGACTGTGGAAAGCAAGGAGAAGGCAGTAGGCCACTTCGTCGATGCGAGCAATCACCGTAAATGGGCAGTAGAAGCGGGCAGACGGCTTGGGATGGGGACGATTCACCATTGAAGTAAAACAATGCAAGTAGGTCTTCAACTATCGGTTCAGGACCTCAGATTGCCCGTCCGTCTAGGGATGGTAGGCAGAGCTCATTCATAATTGCATCCCTTGGATTTTGAACAACTCCTGCCAGAAGGTACTCATAAAAACTGGGTCTCGATGGTTGACGATCGAACGGGGGAACCATGCAGTCGGACCACGTCGGAGATGAATGCCTCAGCCACCACCAAGACGTGAAGGGATGTCGCAAGGGAATACAATGGCCATACTTGGACATGCGGTCCACCACTACGAAGATGCAGTTTTACCCAGAAGAGCATGGAAGGAGTGTAATAAAATTCATCGTCAGATCATCCTAAATGAGATCGAGTACGGGTAAGGGCTGCAGAAGACCCCCGGAATAGTGGCCTCATATTTAGAACGTCGGCAGACCAGGCAGATTGCGACAAATTCCTCCATATGACGCATCATCCCTCACCAACAATGGTGTAGGGGGTGCATGAGATGGCAAACACTCGCAAGCTGTCCATGATAGTTCGGAGAGTCGGGTTGGCCTCCACCTCACTCTGTAGGGTGCCCTCCTCCTGGCAAAACCGAGCGGGAGATCGTCATCAGTTCGGCCGAAGTCGTTTTCCTGAACGGAACGCGACGGAAAATTCATAGCCCAACAGTTTCGCCACCCAAACATGCTAGGATGGGGTGGTCATCTTCTGGCTGAGTAGGTATCGTAAGTTGTGATGCTCCATACACACGATGAAGTGCCGCCCCAATAAGCGGCAGTGTTGAACTCATTTTCGTAGGCGGAGTGGGATCGGATGGTCATAGAGAAGGGCCGGCTGAAGTAAGCTATGCGTCGCTCGGTCTGCATGAGCACGACGTCGATGCCTGTCCCCGAGGCGTTGCACTCAATGATGAAAGGCGGTGAAAATCGGGCATGTCCGGAACCAAAGTCATCACCAAGGCTCGTTGGGGCGCTGTGAATGCGGTGGTCGCTTCGGGGGACCATCAGAGGGTAGTATTGGTCATCTTGCGCAAAAGGATCATGAGTGGTCGTGTCAGTGTGCCGTAGTCACGAATGAAACAACAATAGCAGCCGTCAAACTAAGGAAGCCTCGTACCCTACGTAAGGAGCGCAAAAGCGGTCATTGCAGCAACGTCGCGACCTTGTCGGGGTCCATATCCACCTTCTGCACTGAGAGAGTGTGACCCAAGTAAGAGATCTCGTGCTAAGCAAAGCCACATTTCTTTAGGCTTGCGATCAAGGAGTGGTGTCGCAGTGTCTCCGAGGTGGTTTCTGAATTGTGTAAGTGATCTTGCCACGTCAGGATGTAAACTAATATGTCGTTAAAGAAAACCAGAACATACTTACGAAGCACCGGCCGAAAGATGTTGTTCATCGTGTCTTGGAAAGTAGTTGGGCGTTGGTGAGGCTGACCGGCATAACCAAGAACTCGTAGTTGTCGTCGTGAGTGCAGAAGGAGGTCTTCGGGATGTCCTCGACACACACTTGTATCTGATGGTAGCCTGAGCGGAGGTCGGTCTTGGAGAAGTAGGTGGCCCACACAGCTCGTCCAAGAGCTCCTGGATGACGAGGATAGGATACTTGTCTGCCACGTTGACTTTGTTAAGCGTACGATAATCGACGCAGAAGCGCCAACTGCCGTCCTTTTTTTGCACGAGGACCGGGCTCGAGAACGGACTAGCACTAGGTCGTATCAGTCCGGCGGATAATATGTCGGACACCAATCACTCGATCTCATCCTTTTGAATATGGTCGCAATGATATGGACAAAACAAAATCGCATGGACTCTATCCCGGAGAGGAATGCGGTGGTGCGGGGCGGTGGGAGGCCCGGAGTAAGCATGAACGCGAACGAGAAAGCCTCCAGAAGACGAGACGGACGAGAAAGCCACTAGTCAGGGAGCAATGGTCGTCACCAAGGTAAACCAAGAACTATGTCATTGGGTCGGTGGGTAGCTGCAAGCGAGTCACCAAGTTGTGGGAAACGAAGTTGTGTCTTGCGTCACTATCAATCATAAACACCATGGAGATCCCCTGCAGAAGTCCCTGCAACTTCATGGTGCATGTTCTCGAAATACCCCCGTCAGAAAAACACGAGAGCTCCAAACGTTGGAAGGAACCCGTCTCAAGGTCGGCCAGAGGGGCATCATCAAGGATAAGGGCGTCAAAGTCGGCGGTCATGACTTCATCCCCATTGTCACACATGAGAACCCGTAGCTCCTTGAGCGGGCAGTCATGCGTCGAAGAGTAGAGTTACCTGCAACGGAAGAACAAACCCTTCTGCGCAGATCATTATATTCTTGTATCGAAAGGCGGTTGTGGTCGGCGTCCATGGGGGCCGAGGAAAGAGGGTCGGCTTGGGGGGAGGTTGGCAGTAGGTGGCAAATGCCCCGAGGGACCGTGGCGGTACAAGATGAATGAACGTGGAGCAAGTAGAGGAGTTGGGTGTTGCCGGCGAAAAACAAAGCCGATCTACCGACTTGACCGAGAAATCCGCCTCCACAAAGTGGGCGACCTCTATAGCGTCTGTAATATCCCAGGGATGATGAGCACACAACCGCGAGTGAATGTGGGGTTGGAGACCCTGAAGGAAGAAGCCCATATAGTGATCGGGACAAAGATCGGGAATGTGGTTGTCGAGTTCGATGAACTCGTCGATATACTGGTCCACCGAAAAAGTATGACGGAGGGTACATAGGCTTTCCACGACATTGCCAGAGTAGCAATGATCGTAGCGCTTAACTAAGGCATGATTGAGGTCGGTCCACAAGAGGAGCGGGGAGGAGTGTTGGAGCCAACGAACCCAGTGTAAAGCGGAGCCCACCATGGCAAGGAGCATCAAGGAGACCTGCGTGTCCAGAGTGCCCTGGATGTCAAAGAATTGTACGTCCTTGGCGTTCCACACAAAAGGATCGTTCCCGTTGAAATGAGGAAATTCGAGAGCGAGCGACATTGTGATGCGGCAAGTGCGGGGAGCAAAGGAGGCATCGTGGGGCTGGATGGCAGGCCACTGAAAGAGGACATGTCATCCAAAGGCAATGGCAGAATGGAGTGGCTGCCCAAGCGGGCATCGCGAGCCTCGAGATGCTGGAGACTTGCCCGGATCGAAGCGAGGAGGCTGGCTTGGTCGTCGAGGCAACGGTTGACGGCGTCGAAGAGGGCATACATCATAGCGTTGGTGCTGGGTCATCTCGGCGGCGGCGCCAGGAGCTGGAGGGGCGCACGAGAAGCCCGTGCAGGAGAGAGAGGGGAGACCGTGTGCGGTAGAATAGGGCACGACAAGGGGGTGCGGCGTTTTGGACGCAAGCAGGCCGATCGTAGCGGGGCAGGCTTGGCGGGACAGAAGCACGACAACAGTTCGCAGTGGATGGCGCGGCAGAGCGAGCGGAAGGGATCCATGTGGCTTTGGAACAAGCGGACGGGGTCGGCAGGTCGAACCAATGTTGCCCCTTAGGGCTTCACCGCTCTAGATCGGGAAGAATGAAGGGGTAAGAGAGAAACTCCAAGGAAAACCTATTGGTCAGCCCTAGGCTCCAACTTTTCATCAAAATCCCAAGCATACCGAAATACAAGAGGGTTGCAGTATTAGACCCCCCCCCCCCCCCCACGTAAGCGTAAATATCTAACTGAAATTAAAATACAATTTAATAAATAAGATAACACCCATCCTGGGTCATCATAAATCACGTCGGTGTCTCCGCCGCAGGCCTCTTCCTCCTGGAATGGACTGGCCATGCTGTCGATGCTTCTTCAAGTTCCGTGTCGCTGTCCGCATCTGTAACACTTTTACTATCCTTAATTTTATTCACTAATTTCTTAAGAAATGTCCTTTCTTTTTCCCAATCATGATTTTCATTTACATCAACTGTAGCCAAGCTTGCAGATGTCGGAAGTCGGGGACATGCCAGTTTGGGTTTTCATGTCAGTTTTTTATATATCAGGGATATTTCATATATCGGATTTTAATATTAAATTAATTATATATGTAATTAAATGTTATATTTGTATACATGCCACAATACTAACTATTTCACAACATATTGAACATACAATACTTTAATGATTAAAAATTTGTAAAACTAGTAATTTTAAGAAACTTGCAATTATATATTATTTCTATGACATCAAAATTTTAAAAATTAAATTTCCAACATACCTTATTCTTCATCACTTACAGACTCATCTATAGTCGGAAGAGCAGATAGAATATGATCATCATCTAATGAACCCTCTAGATATGCCCCGTCCACCTCAGATAATTTTCTCTCTTTTTTGATAACTAATTGTCACTTCTTTGCTTGTAGCTAGTCTAGGAGGCCTCCTTTCATCATGATCAGCGTCGACTATATTGCCAATTTGCGCTCATGTCAACCCCTCTCAAGGAAAGACTTCATCATCGCCATCTTCATTTTCATCCTCCTCAGGATCAACATTTACCATCCACTCTTGTACCTTCCCAGAATCTAAACTTTTAGCTGTCACTGGATCTCGAGATGTGTCTGAATATTTCAACTTCAACAAAACATTGAACTTTACAAATACTAGATCGTTCAATCTTTTGCAGTCGAGTTTATTCCTCTTCTTAGTATGTATCTACAAAATTTTAAAAAAATGTAAAATAATGCATACAATCATATAATAAGATATTTATGTTTAACTAAATAACTAAATTAATGCATATCATCTCAAAAGTGCTCCAGTTCCTCTCACAGTCAGAGGATGAAGTAGTTAAAAATTAAAGTTAATAAAAAAATATAATAAAATGTACCTGAATTTAAGTTGGGATTTTGTAGCTGTCTCTTTGCCATGTCTTTACCAAATAACTCTTGTTTGTATTGGTAAAGATCAAGCTCAGCACTGATGTGATCCCGTGTAGAAGGATCTTCCATATATATCCTTCAGAGACACTCAACAAAACCACTCGTAAAACTTCCGCCAGCCTAATTCTCCACTCGACGGTAATAATAAAAATATGGGTTTAAGTAATAACTTGCAAGGTGCAGAGGGCTGCTCATTTTCTTCTCTCATCTGCTATCAATCAACTTCCATATAAGAAGATATTTGTTTTCTTGGTGATCGAGAACAGTAGCAACCTCTTCCCTATCTTTTTTTGTATCCCCATACAACCACCCCATGGAAGGTGTATCCCCGCCGACTCTTCTCAAAACCTTCACAAATTGTGTAAATATACCAACAACCAACTCGATATTCGCCCAAAATCTAGCGCTCATCACTATCATTGCAACATACCATATGCAAGATAAATAAGTAAGAAAATATTATAAACCGTCAGTTGCAAACATATATTTTAAATGAAATGAATAAATATGTATTAGTTTTACCTGCTTTCCCCTGACACTACTGGCCAACTTTGTTGCAGCCCACTTTGCAGATGTGAATAGGCCCCTCGACTGATTCTTCTTCTCTAAGATATTATCTAAAGAGAAACGTTGTAGCGAATCTAGTCATACCTGGTCGAATAAGCTCATGAGAGTCCAATTCCTTCGTCGACTCTCTAAACATGTCGAGAGAGATGGTGTGACCATAGATGAAGACAGAGAGTTGGCGGCCCAAGGAGATAGCACTATTTATTGGCTTAAATTTTCTTATATCTTGTAACAGTAGATTAATTGTGTGAGCTGCACAACTAGTCCAAAAAAGCTTAGGTCTTTTCAAAGTCATAAGCTTTGTTGCAGTAATATTATTGGACGCGCTATCCGTCATAATCTGCAAGATATTGTCCTCTAATGGGCTCTCAGGGCTATCAATCGCCTCATCCAAGAAGTCAAAGATGAACTTTCCATCATGTGTGGAGGAGGAGACATTCTTCGAAAGCCAAAATGTCATTCTGAAACTACAATGTATCATGATGTTCATCACGCTTCTACCCTTCCGAAGAAGTGGAATATGCGCGAGTTTTAAATAACGTTATTACCGAAGAAGTGGAAAATCGAGCAAACTGTCTTGGAATTTACCAAAATCAGTTTCGTTAGACTCATAGTAATATTATGAGTCCAACAGAGTCATTCGTTCACAATTCCGACGTCATTGGGGGCAGTTTTGACGTTCAAGTCAAATTAGTCCGCAAACGCTCCGGAGAGCGTAAAATGAGCAAACGAACTCGAAACTGACCGTGACTCATTTCGATGGGTGTGTATCGACGAGATGCTCGCAACGAGCCCTTCCAAGATAATTTTGAGCCCTCCAGAGCGATATACGAGCGTTTAAATGTAAATAATAATAGCATTATTATTATTACTATTATATATCTTTAACTACTATATGCAAGAAGTTGCCTTTGGTGAAACAATGAAAATTGCCAAATATAACCTCATTCTTTTACTCTAATGACTTAAATATATATTATGAAAAAATGGAAATTCATAAAATATAATGGCTATTTGTGTAATTACACTATATCCTTATAATAAAAATAATGATGGAAATTCATTAAATTCAAAAGTTTTTAGTAGGCCTCCTACACCTAATATGGTAGGTTATCATTAGACCTCCTAGACTACTTTAAAATAATTTTTTATTAAAATATAAATGTTTTTGAAAAAAACAATTATAAAATATTAATTAAAATTTTTGTACGGTCATTTTGAGTACGCATATGTATATGTTTCGCCCGCCCGACCGCGCGAAGCCTACCGGGGGCGGGCAAAGCCCGCCGTCGCCAGGCGGGTACTGTCGTGCTTGGCAATAGGGGCGTATCCCCGTGCCTGTCACTCGTTTATATATATAGCGTAAAGATTAGGTTAGAAACAACTTACCTGATGCCCTCCTGCACCTTGACGGCGGAAACGAAGCTCTCCTCTCCCTCTCTCTACAGCCATGGCCGATCGAAGCTCCAACCACCTCCCTCCTCCAAGCCGTCAGCCGACCGCCCTGCTCCGACGAGCTCTTCTCCAGCGAGCTCCTCTCCACCATGGCTGAGCTTCCTCCCGTCAGCCCCGACCTCATCTCCCTTCCAGATCTCTCTCTCTCTCTCTCTCTCTCTCTCTCTCTCTCTCTCTCTCTCTCTCTCTCTCTCTCTCTCTCTCTCTCTCTCTCGGCAACACCAAACCGAGTTGCCTCCACGATCTCCCAGTCTATCCGGCGAGCTACAACTATTTTCTTCCAGCGAGCCTCCAGGCCGAAAATAGCTAGCCGAAACCAGCTTTCTTCTCTCCTGTTGTAGCTCCAAAACTAGCCGAAACCAGCTTTCCTCTTCAACATTTGGAGAGTCGATCTCCTCCATTTCAGATCCGTAAACCAGAAGCTCCGACGACGCTCCAACCAAGAGCTTCATAGCTCTCAAATCAGCGGTTCATCGTCTCTCCAAGGAAGCTCTGAAACAACGGATCTCTCCAAAACAGCCCCTCTTCAAGGATCGCCCGACCACCACATCCGACGAGATCCGTTCAACGAGATCCGGCTATGTCCGGGAACGACGGGCAAATGCCGCATATGCGGCTATTTGGTAGCATGCATTGACACCTGGTGAGTTCTTCCTCGACTCCTCCCTCCGCATAGATCTTAGGTTTTTAATTGTAGAAACCTTCTCGCAAAGGGCCCGTTTTTCCGGCGACCCGCGAACACACGAGCGTAGTCGTGCTCGGCGTGGTTGCGGATCATTTTGAGTGGGTCCTTGCGACCCCTCTCCACGAGTCTTAGGGTGCGAGGTGCGACACAACGATAAATAAATATTATTGCGCGCGGTCGAAACAACGGCAATCGCACGACGACAAATAATATTGATGTGCGCGCGGTGGAAATAACGACGATCACGCGGCGGTAAATAAATATTAATACGCGCGCGGTCGAAGCAACGACGATCGCGCGGCGACAAATAATATTTTGATGCGCGCGCGGTCGAAATAACGACGATCGCGCAGCGGTAAATAAATATTAATGCTCGCGCGGTCGAAACAACGACGATCGCGCGGTGGAAAATAATACTGATGCGGGCGCGGTCGAAATAACGACGATCGCGCGGTGGTAAATATCCTAGAAGTGGCCAAATAATATTGACAGTCGTACGTCAGGCCTAGGGATGATTGTGCTTAAATACCCTAGAAGTGGTCAGGACGTGCCACTGCCACCGTTGGCCACGACGGTGGTGCCTGTAGGTTTAGCTACCCCATGAATAAGTGTCTCAGTCGTTAGTTTGTACTTGATTTTGAACGAGTGCTTGCGTCTCGACACTGTGTATTTGTTAAGTCTATGTCGACATAGAAATCAAGTGTACTTGTGATGATGTTGTGAAGTGTTTGGTTGCGCAACTACTTATTACTAGTGTTGTTTCTTTATTGTATTAGCATTTCTTTATTGTATTTGCAATTCTTTATTATTTTAGCTTAGCCATCGTTGGGTGTGTGGGTGTGAACACCGCTAGGTTCGAAACAGTAGAACTTATACCTTCATTTTCTTACTATACACTGTTTAGTTTATTTGCTCATATATGATAGCTTGCTAGTTGTACTTATCTTATTGTTATATTTATACTCGTCTACTATACTTGCATAGTATATCGTCTGTCACCTCCTACATCATGGTATTTCCCTCCCTTGAGCGTTAAGGGCTTTGGGGGGAGTCGGAAGTAACCACTCAGTCTAATTTGACTGACGCATTCGCGCTTATCATTTTAGGCGGAGACTTCGCCGATGGCGACGCAACAGAAACCGTGGGTGTTTCCAGAGCTATGACTTGGACTTGACGTGAACTCGACGTAGACTTCGCGTGGAGATAGAAGGCATGATGATGATCGTTGCTACCCTTAACAACATCATAAATCATATAGTTAACTCATTAGATTTACATATTTACTGCACTTATATATCATCTTTCATCCGGCTTGACATGTTACTTGTGAGCCCCCAGATTTTCTATAGACTGTTGTATTTGGACTGTGGGGTCATCGTGCCGTTGTTGTGGCTAAATCTGTCTTATTTTATATACTCATATATTTCTGTGCTCTACTACGTGGTTACTAGTCTTCCGCTAGTACTTCTTCCGTTGCTGCTTATAGCGTATCCTGGTTGGGGTGTGATGATTGTTCTCTTAGCACCATCATCGGTTCATAGCTTGGAAGAGAATGATGGGAGAGGGTTGAGACGTTCATACCTCTACTCTTCCGTTATTCCCTTCTTTCTTGTGGATTGGTGATGGTGTGCGATAAGATCCCCTAGTCGTGCTAGTTCCGAAGGTAGAGTCTTACACCCAACATCTCCTTCGTCCTCTCCACTTCCATTCGCAAATTTTCTCTCTCAACTCATAAAATGAGGGATCTTCATCCCAGGTCCGCATAACCCAATGACATGAGCCATCTGTTGGAAGGAGGAATTACATATGGCATTAAACGGGATCCCGTTTTCATATGCCCATCTACCTATGTACACGGCAGCAACATCCCTGGATTTTTTTTGTACTTGCTCTCTACTGTTAATGTGCTTTCACCAATGCTCTGGATGCTGAATGAAGGAAGCATGATTATGTGCACATAAATCAAAATGGATTCTTGGGTTTGACCTCTCTGATGTCTTTGGCTTTGATTTGAGGGCATGATTCCGCAGCAAACGCGACGGTATAGGGGGCCACTATTTCAGTGGTACTCTGTGAGCAGCCACTTTGTGCATTTATTGTCAAAGGTTAGGTCTTTCTCCTCTAAGAGAAGCCACTTTGTGCATAGTGCCATAGGTTAGGTCTGTTTCCAATCTTCCCCCGCCCATACCCCCAATGATTGGAAACAGGCCTAACCTTTGACACTATGCACAAAGTGGCTTTTCTCAGAGGAGAAAGACCTAACCTTTGACAATAAATGCACAAAGTGGCTGCTCACAGAGTACCACTGAAATAGTGGCCCCATATACCGTCGCGTTTGCTGCGGAATCATGCCCTCAAATCAAAGCCAAAGACATCAGAGAGGGCAGACCCAAGAATCCATTTTGATTTACGGAAGACCCAAGAATCCATTCTTCTTGTATCTTTAAAACATAAAAATCCTTTTATATAAATATTTCTACAGATATTAAGAGGAATATAGTGCATGGGACTCAGGTTGCGTAGAATTCTGCAGATCCCAAATGTAGTTCATAGCAAAACAATAAAGAATGATTGCAGGTTCAATATTTTCCATTCTGGGGGCCTTTAAGGTGCAATAACTTAATGTGTTCCTCAGGAAATTGCTCCCAGAGATAATGCAATAAATTCTGGATGATGATAATTTTGATTTTTATAAACTCTTTTAAATTTTAATGTAGCCTTGTCGGGTACATTTGATCGGTGAATGCTCGAGCTACTAAATATGTAATTGACAAGATATTTTTAAAAATATATTATTTAACTCTAAAATTTGTAATAATTAAATTTTTACTAAAAAAATAATTAATTTCGAACCGACTTAAAATTGATTCGAGTCGGCGATTTCGAGTCGAGCTGGCTCGACTCAAAATTGATTTCGGTTTTGGGCATTAATAATAAAATGGAAAAGATAAATAAAAAGACAATCATACTAGTTCAAAATGAAAATAGCACTTTGGCCATTAATAATAAATTAAATATATTGCACGATGATGACATGTAAAGTCAAATAATACTCTAATGAATAGCATAGCATCAAGAAGGCCATGGATCTTTCATCTAAATTGATCTTTAAAAGTTTTTCAGTTTTCATTATCGTTAACAGTTACATAAGTTTCATAGATTGTGTCCCACAAAATTTGTGTTTTTATTGCACTGTTTCACAAGGTAAATTTGCATTAGAAATCCTAGAGACCAAGACATCTTATGTTAACATTCACAACTAATGGTAAGACTTCATGATGGAAAAGAAAAGAGCTAGTTACCTCCTCGAAATCATCATCGGATAGCATTGATATCTTAATATCCACTATCATGTTGGAAATGCAAAGGACTACATCTGTAGTCGTCTCCTTCAGCGTATACTCTTGTGGAACCTTTTTCACGGCTGCAACGATCATAAGAATAATATTATTTCATGATAAGAAAGTGAGTAATAATAAAATGAAAACATATAAAAAACAAATGACTTTTAATAACCTGTAATTCGGCCTAGCTGGTATAGCTTTCCAGGGGTACCCTGGAAGCCTTTTGGATCAACTTTTATGCGTACAAAGCAGCCAATAACTTTAGTTTCAAAAATTGTAGGGTCTTCCATTAATTCCGCGACTAAAGATCGTTTTAAATAAACTGTTTTTATATTATTTCCAGTAATTGCTGCAAAAGAACTTTTAGGAGGTTCCAATACCAGCTCTTTGCGGTGATGTCTCTCTTGTTTAACTTTGGAATCAAATCCAGGTGTTCTTTTCCTTTTTCTTGAACAGATAAAGGCACCTTCCTCGGCACTTGATAATTCATCTAAAGAACAATCACTAGATGCAAAGTGTCTTTCCAACAATGTATATAACCTGCTAAGCTTGAATTTCCTTCTCCTCACCAGACAGTACAAAGCTGAATCAGAAGTGGCATACTTTCTACCCCTCTTATCGAGAAGAAGAAGATTGTTGGAGAGGATATAATTCCTAACAATCTCATAAACATCATATTTTTCAAGAGGTTCGTTCGTTTTCTCGCCCAGAACAGAAAGAAATTTGAGAAGGTCTACCGAGCCCCAGCCAACAAACTTTTTCTTACTTAACTTCAATTTTTTTTTCGTTGTACCATTTGTATCGCTTTTCCACTTCAAAGCCATCAAAGGATGGCCTTCAGAGTCACAGTTATCATCTGATTCAGAAACCTCCTCTAATTGCTCCGAAGATGCATCTGGGTCTGACCGGTCCTTGCACTTATCAACCTTGTTAAGAAGGGCATCCGCGTATCGTACATTCTCCAGCGTTAGCCCTTCTTGCCGCTTTACTATTGGCCAATAGTCCTTAAACAGGAATTCCCAGGTGTTTCTGTCATCAAAATCTACCTTTTCCTGAAAAAGGACAGAAATGACAAACACCTAACCAACTTAAGACGAAACACAATCTAGTGCTTTCATGAAAGCCATTTTATCGATCAACATGTATTTGATTAAACGAAAATTAAGATCCTTGATAACATTTCGTTGACGGGTATGAATAACAAGAAAAGTTGAACTTAAAAATTCCATATTCAAAACTCGCACCTGTATAAGGAAAACTGCACTGAAAAAGACTAAATTGTCAAATGGATGCCAGAATCTACCTCATCAGAATCAATATCTGCACAATCTTCTACTAATTTTGCTAATCTTAGGCATTCCCCACAAAAGCCTTTTGTCTCTTTCACTTGGCCAAACTCAGCTTTTCTAACACACTTTTGGCAAAATGACGTTGGGCAACAGAAACATTTGAAAGTTGATGTTTTGTGGCAAATACAGCATGAATGCCAACCTATCCATTTTACCATGCGTTAGTCGCATTCATCAACAACACTGAATAATAGATCAAAACAAGAAAAATTAACAGGATGTTTAAGAAAATATGAAAATTATAGGTGGCCAGAGTTCTGCAGTATCATATGTTATGTATCTTTAGTTAATGGTTATTGTTATGTATCTTTAGTTGTATCTTTTTTACGTGTCTATACTTGGTTAATTATGTGTCTTGTTCAGTTGTCTGTTAAATATGGTTATTTAAGATATTTATGCAAATCATCTTTTTTTATTTATGTTGGTTATTTTTGCAATTAGACTACATGCTTGTACTTTTTTGCAAAAATGTACGCGTGAGTTGTATTTAACACCCCTCGGGGCATCATGAAAGGAAGCTGCTATGGGCGCACGCTGGGGGTGACGACACGTATTGGAACGACATGTATCTTCTTTTGAATTGTATCTTTCATTTTCCGCACTGTTATCTTTCGCACATTTTATTTATTCACGCATCATGTAGCCTAGGTGAGGGGCATTTTGTAATTTTGTAGTAACTTTCCCTCTCACTATATATATGTGAGGAGGGTGGGCTTTGTGGGACATGATAAATGAAACATAATTTCTCTCCTCTTGAATCTTCTCTTTCTCTTCTCATCTTCCTAAGCTAGGGTTAGGGTTGATCAAGGCTTCCTTCTCTCCTTCACTCTCGGTCGAGCTCGGCTCCCTTTGTATCTTCCTCCATTGGGTAGACTGGGTCAAGGAAGGGTCGAGACGATCCTCTCCAAAACTTCTCCCTCTCAAGATCACACACTGAGTCACTGACACATCCGCTCTCAATCAGAAGTCCGTAACATATTGGTATCAACCATCAGGGTATCCTTCCTTCTCCAACTACGGCATCTGAATCTATCCCTCGGGTACAGCAGAATCTCGGCAGACCGAGACCTCATTTCCGCCGATTTTCACTTCCAGCAACGATGTTCAACAACATGCGGCACCTCCCGCAACGACGACGCCAGCTACGACATTCGCCAACCCCGAGCGGCCCTCGACTGCCCGCGACAAGCCCCGTAGGCCAAGGACTCCAGCACCTCTCATCTCCGCCCACGCAGAGCCGAATCCGCCATCCGATCGGTCGACGACCCCAATAACTCCTCCCTGCCCGACTCCAACGGTCGTCTACCCTTCTCCAGCCAACCAACCAACCCACCCACACCTACCTTCGTTGAGCCTTCCATCCCTCCCACGTCGCTGCCCCACGGCTCCCACGACCACCCGAGTACCCAGACGTCAACATCGGGTCTTCCAGTACTCTACCCCCACCTCCACCACCTCCGACCAGCCCTCACGCACCTTCTGCGGCCATGGAAGAGAGTGGTATTACCCTCGCTCACATTATGGAGGTCATGCAAAAGCTGATGTCAATTTAGGTTCAACAACAAGCCTCGCTCGCGACTAACTGCTGCATAGATGGCTTGCCTCTGCCAGGTCCCTCCCAACCATCACACCACCCCGCGATGAGTTCTAATCAGGGAGAACCACCATTCGTCATGCCATCCAATTCCCATGTACCTCGGTACACAAGAGGCAGTGTCCCACATTACATGAAGTTGGATTTCCCTTGTTTGACGACAAGAGTGATCCCCTGGCCTGGCTTGCACGTTGTGAGCACTTCTTCTCCAACCAACACACACCAATGGAGGATTGGATCAGGTTAGCTTCCTTCCACCTCCTGGGCTCGGCACAGCTATGGTATGGTCAACTGGCTCAGGAGACCTCTAATTTAACTTGGAGAGCTTCCATATGTTACTTGCATGTGTTCCCTCTATCTTGCCAAAATATCAGGTACTTATCTTCATTGTTAGCCCGCACAATCAGTTGCGCCTCGATGTCGAATTCCAAGCCCTGTGGGATCTTAGCACAGTCATGAGCCTCGCCTGTATCTGTGAGAATTGTTTCCTCATGGACAACCTGTATGGTAGTCGCTAAGGTGGGAATGGGGATAGTCAGCGAGAGGACACCCCCACTCCACGTTCGGCACTCTGTCTGTTCCACTTACGGGTCATGAATCCAGTGGCAACCTAGCCATCAAGCGAGTATCCTAAGCAGATATTAGAACGTCGTGCACAAGGACATTGTTTCAAGAAATACAAATAACACTCATATATTGACGAAAAATGAAGTTGAAGTGCAAGAAATTTAAAGGCTGTAAAGATGGTTGTCGGGCTGGTGGAGAGTGTCGTAGGCGGTTGTGGGAGGCCAAGGAGGTGAGGAAGGTCGTGGGTAGTGTCTGTCTGGCTGGTGGGAGTATAGAAGATGGTGGTGGAGGTCCCCGTGGCTGAGAGGGGCGGTGAATGGTTATGGTAGTGAAGGGGGAAGGCTTTCAATGACTGTAGGGGCTGCATGGAGAAGCGGCGGCGGTTGAGAACTGTGGGAGGGCTAGCTGCGGCAGGGAGGGGTCTCAAGGGCGAGGAGGATGGTCAGAGGTGGATCCAAAGAGGAAAATGGTGGCTAGACTGAATCCCATGGACGAGATTGGCAGCACACGACATCGAGAAGCACGGGGGAGGCGGAGGAAGGCTCGAACCAAGGCTCTGGAGGCAGGGGAGGAGGAAGAGGGTGGCGACACCCCCTGGAGGCAGAAGCAAAGTCAGCATCGCACCGAGCGTAGGAGATTGAGGGGCTCAAACCTAATTTCTCGATGCCTCCTTCGGTCAGCTGCTAGTCAAAAGGGGGGAGAAATAAGGTTAAATGTATCTGTTAGCCACGATCGTCCGACGAATAATTTAACCTAAATCTCAAAATACATGTCCAAGAGAAAAAAAATAACAACACTCAAGCCTTTATCCCACTATAGTGGGGGTCGGCTATATGGATCCTTTGGCTCCATTGTGCCCTATCTTTAGTCATAATCTCACTAATGCCTAAGTACATCTTGTCTTTCCTTATAGTTTCATTCCAAGTCTTTATTGGTCTACCCCTCCCCTGTTTAAAGGAAAAAAAATACATTAAAAAATATGAAAAATTGAGTTAGTCGCAATCACGGTCTCTGATCGTCCATCTGACGATCCAAAAAATGTCAAACCCACAAATATTTGAACAAACGTGTAATCAATCTCCACCAGAAGGTTTATAGTTTCACATTTTTCTTCACATCTTATCTTGGATTTAAATAGACTTTAAAGGTAAAAGTAGATAAGCAATGAGCCACATGTTGGACAAAAATTTTGTTCGACAAACTAGATATGCATGCACAAAGACATTTTAAGTGTGTGAGTAATGATAGAAGGAATTTGTGCACATGCGCAATATTTACATATATAAGTCGGATTACTTGAGAGTTGAGAGTCCTTTGTGCATATAAGTGTGATTAATATATATGTACACAAAGACTGACCAAAGAGCATTATGGAGTCTTTACACCAAAGAGACTCTTGAAATTTGTAGACAATCATGGAAAAAAGAGAAATAAATTGAAATATTTTGTATTAATTTTTCATACATTAACATACAAGTATTTGTACACTTATATAGAAAGAGTGGAAGGAGCTATAATCTCATTCTAAGATGTGGGAATAAATCCAAAGGAGGCAATGGACTCTAGGTGGGTCTTGCTATGGGCCTTTGTACATATTTTATTCAACACTCACCCGCAAGCTGGAGCATACAGATCGTAAGCACCAAGCTTGGACAAGAACTGATAATATAGCAGACATGGTAAGGCTCTAGTGAGAATGACAACTTGCCCAACAGCAAGAACATGTTTAATTCCAGTTTCTTCAGTTGAACCTTCACCTGAACGAAGTCACAGTCAACTTGGATGTGTTTAGTACGTTCATGAAATACAGGATTCTTGGCAATATGTATAGATGCTTGACTGTCGCAAAAGAGAGTGGCTGGTGAGGAAAATTTGACTCCCAGGTCACTTAGGAGGCTTTCCAACCATGTAAGCTCTGACACAACAACGGTCATTGAACGATACTTGGCTTCGGCAGATGAGCGAGCAACCGCAGTCAGGTGATAAGGTGTCCACCAAAGTAAGTACAATATCCACTTGTGGAACGACGATCATCAAGAGAGACAGCGTAGTCAGCATCAGAGTAGACAATAAGAGATAAGGAAGAAGAAGGCTTGTATACAAGCCCTTGTCCAGGAGCAGTTTTCAAATATCGAAGGATGCGCTCGACGACCTGGAGGTGAGAGATACGCAGAGTATGCACGAATCGGCTGACAACTCCAACAGCAAATGATATATCAGGTCTTGTAACTGTAAGATAAATCAGCTTCCTTATAAGACGACGATAATACTCTGGGTTCGGAAGGAGTAGACCGGAGTCGGAGGCATGAGCGCAGAGCTTATGATTGACATCCATGGGAGTATCAGCAGGTTTGCATCCAGAATAGCCAGCATCATTAAGAAGGTCAAGGCAGTACTTCCGTTGAGATAGTACAAGGCCATCAAGACGTCTTGCTACCTCGAGACCAAGGAAGTACCGAAAATTTCTCAGGTCTTTAGTTTGAAAAGCATAGGTCAAGTGTTGCTTGATCATGTGCATTCCTTTGAAATCATCACCCGTAATCATTTTATCATCAGCATAAACCAAGAGAATCACTGTGTCTGTCGGACGATGACGAGTAAAGAGAGAGAAGTCGGTTTAGCTTAGAGTGAACCCAACATCATGAACAACCTTACTAAACTTGTCAAGCCATGCTTGAGGAGACTGTTTGAGACCATAAAGAGATTTTTTGACATGACAGACAAAGGACTCCCCCGTGGTCTCAAACCCGGGAGGTTGGTGCATGTAGATAGTCTCGACTAGATCGTCATTGAGAAAAAACATTCTTGACATCCAATTGATGCAATGACCACTGTCGATGAACAACTAAGGAGATCAAGACACTGACAGTATTCAGTTTTGCGACAGGTGAGAATGTCTCGCCATAATCGAGGTTGTGTTGCTAAGTAAACCCACGAGCAACAAGTCGAGCTTTTAGGCGTTCAACCGTCCCGTCCGGACCATGTTTAATCGCAAAGACACACTTACATCCCACACAGGTCTGTCCAGGAGAAAGAGGGACAATATCTCAAGTCTGATTTACCCAAAGAGCAGACATTTCCTCATCCATGGTCGCCCGCTACCCCGGAAGTTAAAGAGCCTCCTGCAGAGAGTTAGAGGTGGAAATGGAGGATAAAGAAGTTGCGAATTTATGGAGTACCGGGGAGAGGCGATGCAAGGACACATAATTGGCCTGGAGGTGAGCGGTAGATACTGGCGTCGGATCTTCAGGCCGAGAGGTATCATTAGTAGAGGGCAACTGTTGTAGAGCAACAGATCGAGGAGGGCGACGAGTATACACACGAAGAAGAGGTGGTTTTGTGGTTATGGTGGTCAGTGTTGGGAGTGGTGATAGGTGAGAAGTAACAGGAACAGTAGGACGCGGAAGTGTAGGAGGTGTTGGAGGAGCAATATGTAAATAATGATAAGGCTGATCTTCGAGAAAGGTCACATCAGCAGATGTAACAACCTTTCGATCGATTGGAGAGTAGAAGACATAACCTTTCTGAGTGCGAGAGTAACCAATGAACATATATTTGGTAGCACGAGGAGCAAGCTTGTTGGTGGAGGGACCAAGATAGTGAACATAGCAGGTGCAACCGAAGATGCGAGGCGTGACTGGAAAGGGAGGTGTGGAGAGAAAAAGAAGACTAAAGGGAGTCTCAAAGTGGAGAATAGAGGAGAGCATGCAATTGATGAGGTGCCAAGCTGTAGAAATTGTGAAATGCCAATAAAGCTTGGGAACCTGCATTTGAAACATAAGTGAGCGAGCGACATCAAGAAGGTGACGATTCTTGCGCTCAACTACACCATTTTGGGTCTGTTTGGGAGAGCTGCTGCGGATTGAGAAGCTGCTGATTGAACAGAGCTCTTTAGACAGAGCTCTTTGAGGAGCTGTTTTGAAAAGTTGCAGTCTGTTTGGATGGTCTGTGGATAAGCGCTGATTGAACAGAGCTCTTTCAAATAAAACTATTTGGTAGAACAGCTTATTGAGAGCTGTTTTTTTTTAACGAAAATATTAATATATATTGTTCTCAAACATTAAAACATATCAATAAAAATAAATATTGTTCTCAAATATAACATCAAATGGTAGGTTCTCCGGTGCGTTCGTTCCACTTTATTCAATCATTCTTCGTCACCTGCACAATAAAAAAATTTGATATTACTCATACATTTGTTTAATATGATTTCAAGAGTTTGTTAAAAATATGATCTGAAATTTTACCTGCGGGTGTTGTACACTTCTTCAGCAATACTATCTTGTACAGCAGACATATAATCAGATCCCCCGTCATCAAACATATCAGTATCTCCATGTTTAAGTTCTTTCCACAACTTCCAGTCTTTCTTGAGAGTCCCGCTTATTCTTCATTTGCATTCGATCGTAGTTTTTTCCAGTCCGCTGTTTAAAAGATCCAATCAAATTTTTCCAACCATCCTTGCTGAAGTGGGTGGTAGGCCGATTTCCCAACCCTATCTCTATAATGCAAAGATCGCAAAAGATCAAAACATCATTTGACTCCCATGTTGTCGTGCTTCCTCCGGCCTTTGGGTTTCCCATTAAACTGTATACCCAAAACACAAACAATCATTCAAACATACACAAACATATACATTCAAAACAAAACAAATCCAATACAAAACAAATCGAAAACAAAACAAATGCAAAACAAAACAAATCCAAACACACACACACATTTTCAAACATACACAAACATACACAAACACATACACACACACAAACATACAAACAAATACACACACACATTTTCAAACACACACACACATACAAACACAAATAAACACACACACAAACACAAACATACAAACACAAATATATACACACACACACATTTTCAAACATACACACACCTATTCAAACATACACATACAAACACACACAAACACACACACATTTTCAAACACACACACAATATACACACACACACAAACATACACATACAAACACACACAAACACACACAAACACACACAAACATACACAAACACAAACATATACAAACACACACAAACACAAATATATACAAACACACACAAAAATACACACACACACAAACATACACAAACACAAACATATATACACACACACACATTTTCAAACACACACACAAACATACACACACAAACACACACATACAAACACACAAACACACACACACAAACACACACACACACACAAACATACACAAACACAAACATTACACACACACATTTTCAACACACTGTTACGCCCCCGGACGAGGTGAGGCTATTTGGGCAACATTACAAGCGACGGCCAAGGCGTATTAAAGGCGACAACAGGGCTGAACCAATTAGTTCAGCCCCCTCTTCTTAAAAGCTCGGCCCAAGGGGGTTGAACCACATTTGGTTCAACCCCATAGAGGCCGGCCGGCCCCCTTGGTTGACCGGCCTTGGGTCCGGGGTTATATATAACCCGGACCCCTCTCTATTATGGTTATGCAAGAATTATTCCAAGGTATTTTCCCCTCTCCCTCTTCTCTTTCAAACCCTAGCCGTCTACCTTCTTCTTCTTCTTCTTCTAGATTTCTCTCGTTCTCTAGTTCGTTCTTAACATTTGGTATCAGAGGATTCCTTCCTCCATCATGGTGACTACACGCTTGCAAGACGAGAATGGCCGTTTGAAAACCCTATAGGAGAATGTGGTGGGGCTTACCGATTCGGTGGCCGCCATCGAAGAAAATGTCAAAACCTCCGCTCAAAGGTTGGAAGAGCGAATCGATGGCCGCTTGAACGATATCATGGCCCTATTGGCGCAAAATTTGAAGGGGAAGGCGGTGGAGGATCCGGGCGGATCTACGGGAATGAGGCCAAAAATGCCCTGGAACGGCGGATCGGGTGCGTGTAACGCCGGATTGGGCGCTGGAGGGGTCGGATCGGCCAGTGACGGCTGCGGCTTGGCCGGATCGGGGGCGGCGAACACCGTGAGGGCTGGATCGGCCACTGGCGGCGGCGGCTGGGCCGGATCAGGGGCGGCGAACAGCGGAGGAGCCGGATCTGGCGCGGAAGGCTACGGAGCGGGCGGATCCTTCCCAGACGGCTACGGCGGGGTCGGAATGGGAGCAGCGGCCTCCGTGGGGCCCGGACCTGGTGCGGCGAGCCACGGGGTGGCCGGATTTGGCACGGGTGGCTTCGGCATGGTCGGGGGTGGCGTCGGAATGGCGGAACCTCTTCCGGCAAGCATGGTGAGGGCTGGATTTGTGCCGGCAAGTATGGGGATGACCGGTAATGGTGGCTTTGCGGGAATTGGCGTAATGGGTGTTGATGGAAGGGGTGGATTTGGTGTTGATGGAAGGGGTGGGGCTTTTACTGAGCACGTTCCTTGGAGGCAAGGTCGGGATGGGTTGTTACCTCCACCGATAGGACGAGGGCAGCCACCGGGCTTGGGGAGAGGGGTGCAGTGGGGAGAAAGGGTACCTCTCCACCACGGTGCTCCGATGGCGGAACAGTTCCAACAGTTCCCAGGCGTAGCGGGGAAACGCGCTGATCCATGAAGACAAGAGGCCGGGTGGCGTGGACAGGCCGGCTACAGGCCGTACATTCCTCCAAAATTGACTCGAATGAATTTCCCTCGGTACAATGGGGGTGACGCCTTGGAATGGGTACAAAAAGCTGAGTTGTTTTTCAGTTATCAGGAGTTGTCGGACGCTCAATGGGTGCAGCTCGCATCCTTCCATCTGGAGGATGACGCTTTTCAGTGGACACAGTGGTTCCTGCGGGGACGGGATTATGTGTTGTGGGAGGAGTTTGTTGAAGGGTTCACGGCCCGGTTCGGGCCTCTGGAATTTGAGGACTTTGAGGCTCTTTTGCAGAAGCTACGTCAAAGAGGTACGGTGATGGAGTACAGGACGGAATTTGAGAAGTTGGCAAACCGGGTGCAGTGGGAAGAGAAGACACTCCTCAGCTGTTTTGTATCAGGACTGAAGGAACACTTACGCGATGAGGTTCATGCCTACATGCCTACATGCCCCGTAGTCTGAACCACGCGATCAGTTTGGCGCGCATCCAAGAAGAACGGTTTAACAGGCAACGAGCCCGCAGTACAGCGAAGCATATTACGACACCGGCTGCTCCCAGGAGGGACCCTCCAGTGGCCGGCCGACCGACGGTGACACGGTTGTCTTGGAACGAGTTACAAGCAAGGAAGGAGAAGGGCCTTTGCTTTAATTGTGACGAGAAATTCACGCCAGGTCACAAGTGCCAAAAGGTTCAAGTCTTTATGTTGCACCAGGAGGATCAGCTTGAGGGGGACGTGCGTCTGGAGGAGGAGTTGGAGTCTGAGGGGGACTTAGATTTGACGGAGTTGGGTGTGTCCATACATGTCATGGAAGGGTGCAATCCCCCTCCGCTTACTATGCGGCTGGCGGGACGGATTCGGCAGGAGAGGGTGACTATTCTGGTAGACAGCGGGAGTACTCACAATTTTATTCATCCAGATGTGGCACAGAAGGTGGGGCACGTGATTGATACAGGAGTTGCGTTCCAGGTTATGGTCGCGGACGGCAGCAAATTACAGTGCCAGGGCGTGCTGAAGGCGGTGGAGCTTCGGGTGCAGGGCTATGTGGGGTGCACGGATGTCTATCTCTTACCGATCCGGGGCTCAGATATGGTGTTGGGAATGCAGTGGTTGCAGCAGTTGAGGAGGGTGACTTTTGATTGGGACCAGATGACGATGGAGTTCTTGCAGGGGGAGCGACACTTCTGTTTGAAAGGGCTCCGATCTTCTCCGGTCAAAGAGATTTCCCTTCGCAGCTTACAGCAGCTGGAGGAGTCCAGTAGTCTGATGGCAGTTCTGTTGGGAGCGAGGTCTGATGAGGAAGGACCGACTGAGGTCCCTGTCCAGATGCGTGCGTTGGTCGAGGAGTATGACGACATCTTTCAGGAGCCGAGTACACTTCCACTGTCACGATTCCGTGATCATCAGATTGTGCTAAAGACCGGGGTGGAACCGCCCAATATTCGTCCCTACAGATATCCCCACATGCAGAAGGCGGAGATCAAGCGCAGTGTGAAGGAGATGCTTGATGCGGGTATCATACGCCCTAGTACCAGTTCCTTTTCGACACCGATTATTCTAGTTAAAAAGAAGGACGGATCCTGGCGATTTTGTGTGGATTACCGTGCCTTAAACAACGTTACCGTGAAGGACAAGTTTCCGATTCCCGTGATTGAGGAGCTGTTGGACGAGTTGAATGGGGCGACTCGGTTCACGAAGCTGGATTTGCGATCTGGCTATTATCAGATTCTTATGAAGGGGGAGGACGTTCATAAGACAGCTTTCAGGACTCATGACAGCCACTACGAGTTCTTAGTGATGGCGAATGGCTTGACGGGTGGACCGTCTACTTTTCAGGCCAACATGAACGAGATCTTTCGCCCACTTCTACGGCACTTCGTCTTGATCTTCTTTGATGACATTCTGATCTACAGCGCCACGTGGGAGGATCATTTACGGCATGTGTCTCAGGTCTTTTCTATTCTTCAACACCACAAGCTATGTGCTAAGAGGTCCAAGTGTTCTTTTGGACAACAGGAAGGGGAGTACTTGGGGCATCTGGTTTCAGCTGAAGGGGTGAAGGCCGACCCCCGGAAGATCGAGAGCATGATTTCTTGGCCACGGCCTCAGACCATTCGGGCGCTGCGGGGGTTCTTGGGCCTCACTGGTTACTACCGGCGCTTTGTACGGGATTATGGGAAGATTGCTCGGCCACTTACACAGCTGCTACAGAAGGATGCTTTCTCGTGGCAGGATGAGGCAGAGACCGCTTTTCAGGCGCTGAAGCGAGCGATGACGACGACTCCAGTGTTGGCACTTCCGGATTTCTCTAAGGAGTTTGTGGTGGAGACGGATGCCTCGGGAGTGGGATTGGGTGCGGTCTTGATGCAGGACGGACGTCTGATCGCCTTCTACAGTAAGGCTTTGGCCTCACGGACGCTAGGGCTTTCGGTGTATGAAAAGGAAATGCTGGCTGTTGTTCATGCGGTGGCTTTATGGCGCCCATACCTGCTGGGACGTCATTTTAAAATACGGACAGATCATCAAAGCTTGAAACATTTGTTGGAGCAGCGGATCTCTTCTCCCGTTCAACAGAAGTGGGTCACAAAGTTGTTGGGATATGATTATGAGATTGTGTATCGTCCTGGGAAGGACAATCGGGTGGCTGACGCCCTCTCCCGCTTATCTGAGGGTGCCTTGGCGCATATTTCTATGCCACAGTTGGAGTCGTTGGATGAGATTCAGGACGAGGTGCAGCGAGATCCCGAGTTACAGGCTATTGTGGAGGACCTGCGGCAGGCTCATGAGGCAGCCCCAGGTTATCACTTACAAAATGACCGGCTATATTATCAAGGACGCGTGGTCATTCCTGTTCAGTCAGCTTGGAGGACAGTGATGATGCATGAGTTCCATTCGTCGCCGACGGGAGGTCACGCCGGCATTCTTCGCACTCTCCAGCGGGCCCGGGCAAATGTATTTTGGAAGGGGATGCGTCGCGACATTCAGGACTTTGTGCAGAAATGTGATGAGTGCCAGAGGCAGAAATATGAGACTACTTCTCCAGCCGGGCTACTCACCCCCTTGGAGATTCCGCATCAGATCTGGGATACGGTTTCTATGGACTTCATCGATGGGTTGCCAAAGTCGAAGGGTAAAACAGTTATCATGGTAGTGGTGGACAAGTTGTCCAAGTATGGGCACTTTCTTGCTCTGAGCTACCCTTACACCGGCGAGTCTGTGGCGGCTTTGTTTGTTCGGGAGATTGTTCGATTACATGGGATTCCCCGGGCGATCATTTCCGATCGGGACCCTACATTTGTTGGTAGATTTTGGAAGGAACTCTTTCGATTGCAAGGGACTTCCTTACGTTTCAGCACGCCTCACCATCCTCAGACCGATGGACAGACGGAGGTCTTAAATCGAGGCGTGGAAACTTACCTGCGTTGCTTTGTCATGGATGAGCTGAGGACGTGGACCAGCTGGCTACATTGGGCGGAGTACTGCTTCAACACTTCGTATCACTCAGCTAGCAAGCTCACTCCTTTTGAGGTCGTGTATGGTCGGCCACCTCCTTCATTGAGCAGTTATGAACCAGGCAGCACCGCGGTGGCAGCCGTGGATAGAGCACTCCGTGATCGTGACCGGACCCTCGCCACCTTGCACGAGAATCTTCGAGCGGCACAGGATCGTATGAAGGCACAGGCAGATCGGCATAGGACTGGGAGAGAGTTTCAGGTGGGGGAGGAGGTTTTCCTCAAACTTCGCCCTTATCGGCAGTTGTCTGTGGCGCAGAGGACCAATCAGAAGCTGGCACCCCGCTACTATGGGCCATTTCGGATCACGCGGCGGGTCGGGTCAGTTGCTTATACTTTGGCGTTACCCGAGGGTTCACGGATTCATCCTACCTTTCATGTCTCTTTGTTAAAGCAGAAGCTTGGCGATGTTGTTCAAGTCTTTCCCGTTCTGCCCGAGGCTACTAGTGGAGGCGAACTGCGCCCTATTCCGGAAGATATACTGTTGATCAAGTGGAAACGTCGGGGCACGGCGTACTGTCCAGAGCTGTTGGTCAAATGGAAGGATCTCTCCGCGGAGCACAATACTTGGGTGGATTTGCTGGAGTTTCGGGAGCTTTACTCCGATTACCACCTTGAGGGCAAGCTGGCTTTTGATGGGGAAGGGAATGTTACGCCCCCGGACGAGGCGAGGCTATTTGGGCAACATTATAAGCGACGGCCAAGGCGTATTAAAGGCGACAACGGGGCTGAACCAATTGGTTCAGCCCCCTCTTCTTAAAAGCTCGGCCCAAGGGGGTTGAACCACATTTGGTTCAACCCCATAGGGGCCGGCCGGCCCCCTTGGTTGACCGGCCTTGGGTCCGGGGTTATATATAACCCGGACCCCTCTTTATTATGGTTATGCAAGAATTATTCCAAGGTATTTTCCCCTCTCCCTCTTCTCTTTCAAACCCTAGTCGTCTACCTTCTTCTTCTTCTTCTAGATTTCTCTCGTTCTCTAGTTCGTTCTTAACACACACACAAACATACACACACACACACACAAACATACACACACACAAACACAAACATATACACATACACGCACAAACAAACACACACACACCTATTCAAACATACACACACAAACAAACACAAACATATACAAACACACACAAACACAAATATATACAAACACACACACAAACATACACACACACAAACATACACAAACACAAACACAAACACAAACATATACACACACACACACATTTTCAAACACACACACAAACATACACACACAAACACACACACACACACAAACATACACAAACACAAACATATACACACACACATTTTCAAACACACACAAACATACACACACACACAAACACAAACATATACACACACACACACATACACACACAAACAAACACACACACACCTATTCAAACACACATACACACACAAACAAACACACCCAAACAAACACACACACACCCAAACACACACACAAACATACACACACACAAACATACACAAACACAAACATATACACACACACACATTTTCAAACACACACACAAACACAAACATATACACACACATACACAAACACAAACATACACAAATCAACACACACACATCCAACAACACAATCACATCCAACACACACAAATCACACATCCAAACACACACATCCAAACAACACAATCACACATCCACACACACAAATCACACATCAAAACACACACACACACACACACACACATCCACATCCACATAACACACACAAATCACACATCCAAACAACACAATCACACATCCACACACACACAAATCAACAAACCAAAAAAATACACACATCCACACATGAACAAACAAAAAAAAAATATTTTGATTCAAGTTCTGAACAAACAAATACAAACACATACCTTAATCAATGAGATATGAGGAACAAATCTCGGAATCGCCGGAGAAGAAGATCTGAAATCGCCGGAGAAGCAAATCTGGAACCAGATCTGGACGTGGAAGATGAGCAGCGAGCTCTGAATCGCCGGAGTTGCAGATCTGGGCGCCGAATCGCCGGAGGAAGAGGTGAAGAGGCGAGCTCGGTCGAGGAGAAAGCCGTCGGAGATAGGAGGATGGCGAAGAAACCTGTTGTCGAGGCGGATAGAGAAGAACCCTCAGTGTCGAGGCGGGCGATGTCGCCTGAGATCGGGAAAGGGAAAAACGAGGCGGATCGGGGAGAACTCACGCACGCGGGATCTGGGAGAGGCGGATCGGGGAGAGCGATTTTTTAGGGCGCGATTTTGAGAGCGTTAAACGTGGGAGCTCGACAGATTCGGGAAGAGGGCCTAAAACGCAATATTACGTTCCGCGATTTTCGAAACGGGGAACATCCAAACGGATAAAAAACAGCTCTGGCGGCTGGAGTAGAGCTTCTCCAGCCGCCAGAGCTGTCCCAAACAGACCCTTTGTTGAGGGGTATATGCACATGAGGTTTCATGGATGATCTCAAACTCAGTACATAGATTAGTAAATGCGTGACTCGTGTATTCACGCGCATTGTCGGTTCGAAACATTTTAATAGAGCTGGAAAACTGTGTACAAGTCTCAGTAATAAAGGCACGAAACACACGAGTTAGTTCAGAACGATCGTGAAGTAAATACAACCATATCATGCGAGAGTAATCATCAATAAATGTAAGAAAATAATGGTAATTAGAAACACTAGCTGTTTTATAAGATCCCCAAATATAAGAATGTACTAAAACAAAAGGATCACTGCTCCTAATACAATGAGGAAAGGAAGAACGATGTTGTTTTCCGAAGATACAAGATTCTCAAGTAAAGTCAGTGGGGAATATATTGGGAAGAGCTTTCTTCAGAATTTGTAGAGGAGCATGCCCAAGACGCCGATGCTAATCAACTGAATTGACGGATGAAAGAACTGTGGGAAGAATGTCTAGAGCATAGAGGTCGTTGGACAGCCGTCATTTACCAATGATATTTTGTGTCCATCGATCCTGCACAACAAGAGAAGAGGTATAATACAGGTCTCGACAAGAGTTTTGAATCGCGCAACAAAGGATGTTAAGTCTCCAGCCACCCCTGATTAAAGAGATTGAAGGTCTGTGAGGATGTCAAACAGGTGTTGCAGGCTGTCCTTGCCAGAATAGAGGGAGTGAAGTTACTCCCACATAGCCTTGGCCATTTCATGATACATGGTCATGTGATATGGTTCACTGTCCATAGAGTTTAAGATCCATGATTGGACACGACCGTCATCACGGATTCATTCCTGGATGGGCTCAGTAGGAGTAGCCTTAGTCAGATGATGAAGGAGACCTTTGGTCTGAAGAACACGGCGAACGGAGTGCACCAACTCAACAAAGTTCTTCCCATTAAGAGAGACAGTGGTGATCCGAAGCTCATCACGAACTTCAGGAAGGGGAGTCGCAGCATGGGCCGGAAGAGACGAGGCATCATTCAGGTCCATTGATTGGGACGGAAGACGCGGAAAAAACACGAAATGTTTGCGGACAGGAACTTGGCGAGGAGTGCGGCAAACACGAACAGGGTTCTGGCGGGTAACGGGAGCAAGACAGCAACAACGACCAAGAGCTTGACAATCAGGCGAGCAGCGCAGGAGCGAACAGGCGAACTGGCGAGTAGTGCAAAAGCTTGGCGAACAGGCGAGCCGCGGGAAGAGCTTGGCGAGCAGCTCAGGAGCTTTGGCAAACCAGGCGAGCAACTTAAAGAGCTCGGCGAACAGGAGAGCTCGCAGGAAAGAGCTCGGGAAGGTTGCGGCCAAGAGCTTGACGAACAGGAGCTCGACGATCAGGAATTCTGGCGGGCATGTGGTCTGAGAGGGCAGACAAGGAGAACGCGCGAACAGGGAGTTTGGCAGAGGCGAGCAGCTGCGGCCAAGAGCGCGGCGAGCAGGAGAGTCTTGCGAGGAAGAGCTCGGGAAGGTTGCGGCCATGATCTTGGCGAACAGGAGCTCGGCGAGCAGAAGTTCTAGCGGGCAGGCGAGCTGAGTGATCAAAACAGGAGAGCGCGCGGGGAAGCCAACCAGGTGGGCCCCGGAAGGAAGCAGAGGCGAACTATAAAACCAGCAGAGAGGAGGGGAGGAGGAGCGGGGAATGGCGTCGAGAAGCTCACAGGCAAAGATGCAGACAGAGAGAAGAGTTCGCCTAACCACGCGATCAAGAGGGAGATGGCGTTGTACGAAACCGAGCAGAAAAAAAAACTTTAGGATCTGTTATGCTCTGATTCCATGTTAATCATGGAAAAGAGAGAAATAAATTGAAAAAAAAATCTCAATTTCTCATACACAAACATACAAGTATTTGTACACTTATATAAGAAGAGAGGAAGGAGCTATAATCCCATTCTAAGATGTGGGACTAAATCCTAAGGAGGTAATGGGCTCTAGATGGGCCTTGCTATGAATCTTTGTACATATTTTATTCAACAAAGTTCATAGTGATTTCAAAGTTTGCACCAAAGGTGTGTCAGCACGTTCAAGAGTTTTGCATTATAATTCCCACACTCAAGGAACTAGCATTCACATTAGTAACCTTAAATATTTTCCGGAATTCTTCACCAAGAAGATAGAATTTTAAAGATAACTTCTACAAGTCTAAGCCTTTGTCAGTATTTTGGGCCAATTAATTCAATAGGTGGCTCTGATGGCCTAGCACTTTGTCTTGCAAACTTAGTTTGCATCCTCTAATAAGCTTATTACTATGATAATTTTTGTAACAGCTTAAACTCACGACAACAGAAATGGTCAGTTTTGTCCTAAAATACCTTACGACGGGTGCAAATTCCTCGTCCTAGGAGTGCTCTACTATGAACATTTTTGGAGTTGCCGGCAAAACATCAATCATTACACCACATGGTTCCTCGATGTTTAAGAGTTCAATTTTACTCTACTTAATGATCTTACAGTTTGAAGTTCCTAACTTAGATATGAAAGGTGTCTGCATTCCTATACCCAATATATTTCAAAGATAACTTACCTGGTTTTGTTTGACCTTCTTGTTGTGAATCAAATTACGGAAGAAAAAAATTAAATTAATTATGAAACAATCTCCTGCAGGATGATTTCAAAGGACCTGCATACACATACTTCTTGGGCAGAATAGTTAAAACCTTATAATATGAGTAACATGCATTCAGAATGCAATTAATACTCTGGTAAGCATTAAAAATCTTAAAGAACAAGAAAGAAGGAACAGAAATTCAAAAAAGTATATAGCAACATACCCAAGGAAAACAAACAAAAGAAGAAAAGTTTCATATAATTACCGCAAGTCCATGTTTCATCAGCATCTAAAAAAGTAGGATCCTTGTTCACACAGTCTGGATGATAAGATTTTGTACAATCTCTGTGAAAAGTCACCGAAAACAATGATAATTAGTCCAAAATAAGAAGATAGATTTGGTTACATTTAACTCTCATCATCATTACCCTTACCCATCTATTATGTGCTTGAGGAATTATAATATGATGAAATTGTAAATATTGGTAGTATAAGCGCATCACAGGTAGACTACCTCTTCCCTTGAAGTAATGAGTAAGAAGGCTGGCTTCAAGTGAAGCATAAGAACAAATGAAGAAACTAATAGATGATAACATTAAGTATTAGAAATATGGAGTAGTGCCACGCTCCCAAAATAGGAGTACACTTGACATAGGCCCACATCAATCGAAATTTAATGCTATAAAAAGATGTGTATGCGAAGGTTTTATCGAATCACATATTCTTTTTCGCAACTTGTTGATCATCTGGTGTTATGTTAATTCAATGCCAAAATTAGGGGAAAATATTGTGGAGTTAACCTGTCGGGAATGATAAGAAGTCCCTTATTATGTGTAGTATCTTACCCGGGGGCGGACCCAGACGGCGGCACACCCGGGCACGTGCCCGGGTCGAATTCTTCGCGAAATAGACTAAAGCCCGCTCTTTCCTCATCTTTTCGGCTTCCGCTTCGGCGATTCGAGCAGGCCTAATTCCTAAAGCCCCTAGCAGGCCAGTGGATAGCAGAGCAGCTCTCGCCATTGCCATTTTCCTCGCTAGGCCTTTCGTTTCTTCGCCAGAGCTTCGCTAGTCCAAACAATAGGTATTTTCTCCAGATCGTGCCCTAATAAGCTCCTCTACATGGACAACTCGAGGAGTTGAGCGGCCTCCTACTCTCCTCCCCTGAAATTTCTTTCGATTAATTGATTGCAGCTGCCAGTAGGTTTGCCGAAGACCACAATGTTTTATTCTTTGGTCTGTCCGCCTACCATCTCCTCCCCTGAAATTTCTCCATGTGTTTACTCATTTGCTTATATTTTCTACTCACGAATGATTTAATCTCTATCAATCTAGATTCCTCCATTTTTCTTGCTTGAAAATTTCTGCAATGGAAGCTACTATTTGTTTAAAATGCCTAAATCAATTTCTCAATGTTTACCTTATTTAAATATACAGTTCTTGCTCTTCTCAAATAGTGGTGCTGAATTTATTGTGAGTGGGTGTTATTTATCTGTTTTACTCTCCTAATGTTTGTAAAATTAGCATGCTGAAATCTTTGTAAGAGTTTCAATGGTGCAAAGAGGCCTTATGGCTTAAGATTTAACTTGCAATAATATTTTTAATTTTTTAAATTTAAAATATTATCAATAATCTAAATCTTTTATTTGGTGCCCGGGTCGGATGAAAATCCTGGATCCGATTCTTACCCTAAGGTATTTTATCGGATATATGGATTTTAAATCTGCAATAAGTCTTTAATAGGAGTAGAATTTCATCGTCCTTCTTGGCTAGATATATGATCTTTTAGCAGAAATGGATCTGCAAAGGTCATCAACCTAACACACCTTGTTATAACAATAACTTTGTGAACATTATCAAAAATAACATCATCCGAACTATTTGGGGGTCTTCATGAATCTTCATTTCATTTTTTTGTAGAATACTTCCGGAGGTGTTAAGCCTAAACCATATAAATCATCTTGAATAACTTTCATCCATGTTATATACTCCTTCAAAAGTAAACATTTCTACAATTTCATATCGAGGAAGTGCTTTAAAGCCCCAAGTCTTTGAATTCAAACTCTTGTGCAAGTCTTTCATTAAGTTCTTCAATTCCAGTACTATCATCACACATCATTATCTCATAAGGGTACAAAATCAAAATGAAATTTTTACCTATTTTTTAGTGTTTGAAGAATATCGTGTGAACAACTTGACTCTCAATAAAACTACAGCTTTTTTCTCATCAAACCCTCGATGCAGGATCATGACAATTATTTGAGATCGTGCATGGAAAACTTTTTAGTTTGCATATCTTATTGGTCCCAAATTTCTTGTTGGAACGAGGTGTAAGGTCCATAAACACCTCCTCCTTCAAGTCGCAGTTTAACTGGGGTAACTATTTTCTTTAGATTGTCATAGAAAGGAAACTATTAATGTGAACAGTGCTTATGCGCCACAAATAGGATTAAGTGAACCTATTAAAGTGCAATTTTGGGAAGACTTGGATAATTTGGTAAGGGAAATCCCACAAAGAGAGAAGAGTTTTATAGGAGGAAACTTAAATGGACATATAGGGAAGGAAAATACAGATTACACAGTCGTTTATGGAGGATTTGGGTATGGAGAAAGAAATGAAGAAGGAAGAACAATTTTAGACTTTGTCATAGCACATGAGCTAATTGTGACAAATACGTTTTTCATGAAGAGGGAAGATCATTTAATTACGTTTAAAAGCGGACCAAATAAGTCACAAATTGATTATTTTATGACTCACAACATGGATAAAATGATTTGTAAGAATTGCAAAGTCATACGAGAAGAAAATTTGACAACACAACATAGGTTAGTGGTGTTGGACGTGCAAATTAAATATATAAATTTAAGGCAAAGACAAAAGTGTTGCCAAAAATTCAGTGGTGGAACTTGAAGATGGAAAAATAGTTTGCTATCAAGACAGCAGTTATGGAATAACTAGTTGATGATCCTTATGTCGATCCTAGTGTCTCATGGGAAGTTATGTCTTCACATTTAAGGATAAGTGGAAAGAACGTACTTGAAGAATCAAAAGGGCGTGCGCCCCCAAATAAAGAATCTTGGTGGTGGAAAGAGGAAATGCAAGACAAAGTGAGGGCAAAGAGGATCAGCTATAAAACACTTTACGCTTATAGGAATGATAAAAATTTGACAAGGTATAAAGTCGTCAAGAAAGAAGCTAAACATGCAGTAAGTAAAGCAAGAAGTCAAGCTTATGAATAATTTAATAAGCGGCTAGATACCAAAGATGGAGAGCATGGCATATATAAATTTGCTCGAGCTAGAGAGAGAAAGACAAGATATTTAAGCCAAGTTAAATGCATAAAAGATGAAACAGATATAGTTTTGACGGATGATGTGGCTTTAAAATTTAAAGAGCGATGGAAAAGATATTTGTACATAATGAAACAAAAGACAATGAACTGAACTTGGAAGAGTTAAGTAAATCAGAGGAGTATATGAACATAACGTTTTATCGTAAAATTCAAGTATTGGAGGTAAATGATGCTCTAAAGAAGATGAAAAATGGAAAAGGGGTTGGGCCAGACGATATACTCTGTTACGCCCGGCGTCATTACGAGGTTATTCGGCTATTGGGCACGTCGACCAAAGGAGAAGGCGGAGGAAGACCGGGCTGAACCATCTGGTTCAGCCCGCCAATATTAATATAAGGAGCACCGGGGCTGAACCGCACCGGTTCAGCCCCTATGGGGGCCGGTCGGCCCTAGGGGTTGGGTGGGCATAAATACCCAACCCCTCCTCTTTAGTTGGTAGGCAAGAACTATCAGGTATTCCTCAAACCCTAATTTCTCTCATAGCTCCCTAGATCTAGCTTTCTCCTTCTCTTCCTAGTAGATTCATAACAATTGGTATCAGAGGATTCGTCCTCCAATTTTTTTTTCCGCCGCATTGCTCCGATCCATCGGCGATATCGTCCCGATCCAGCAGTGATTCCGCACGCCAGCCAGCGGAATCGTCCCGCACGCCAGCGAAATCGACTGCCGACTCCAGCGACATCGCGTCCAGCGCAGCCCTCCAGCCACCGCTCGACGTCGTCCTATCCAGCGCCGCCTTCCGCCGCTCCTGCTACCTGCTCCTTCGTCCGACTGTTTGCTGCGGCCTGCTTCCGCCGATCGACTGTTTCCTCCTTCGTCCGACTGTTTCCTCCTTCGTCCGGCTATCGGGCACCAGAGCCGATCGACTGTCCAGTCGCTGCCTGCTGCTCCAGAGGCCGTCGCCTGCTGCTCCGGGGCCGCCGTCGCCGCCTGCCTCTTGCCTGCTCCTCAGGCTTCTGTTGCTCCAGCGCTCCCGGCGTCTGGTTCCGCTGACCATGGTGACACGCACCGAAGCCGAGAATGCCCGATTGGCCACCATCGAAGAGAACTACGTGGTGTTGTCGAACACGGTGGCGGCATTCGAAGAACAAGTGAAATCCTCCCATAAAAATCTAGAGGATCGCTTGGACGCGCGCATGGAGGAGATCAAGAACTTACTCGTGCAAAATCTGAAAGGAAAATCCCACGCGGCAGAGGGATCCGAACCCGAAGCATCCTACCATCCCCCGGCGCAGAACGACACAGGAATCGGAAGTGGAACGCAACACGGGGCCGGATCCGGGTCTACGGGAGGCAGCATCCACGTATCGGGATCGGCGGCACCGAATGGGCCGTTCGGCGCCCAGTACGCTTGGAACGGACCGGGAATGCAGCCGGGTTCCTCGTGGCGGGGTCCAAGGAAGGGAGCAGCCCCTTTTCGACCTACTGGAGTGAATGTGATCCCACTCCGGGGGTGTGGCGGGCATCCTACCGATGCCACCGCCATATGGAGGATCGGCGGACTATGGAAATGGCAACCCATGGGGTGGAGGGCAACAAGGAGGCTACGGTCTGGACCGGGGACGGCCTGGGCCCGCAGTGACTCCAGCGCACCCTTACCAACCAGCACAGGCAGAACCACGGCCGTACATGCAGCCCAAACTGACACGTATGAACTTCCCTAAGTTCAAAGGCGGCGACGCCTTAGAGTGGATCCAGAAGGCGGAACTTTTTTTCAAGTACCAAGAGATCCCGGCAGGGCAGTGGGTCCAGTTGGCGTCTTTTCACCTGGAAGATGACGCTTTCCAGTGGACAAAGTGGTTTATGGGGGGACGCACTTACGCAGCCTGGGAGGAATTTGTGGAGTCCTTCTCGGCTCGCTTCGGGCCTCTGGAGTACGAAGACGTAGAGGCTATGTTACAGAAGCTGCGACAAAAAGGCTCAGTCACAGAGTACCGGACAGAGTTCGAACGGTTGGCCAACCGGGTCAATTGGGAGGAGAGTACGATGCTGAGCTGTTTCATATCCGGATTGACAGACCATTTAAGAGATGAGGTCCACGCCTACATGCCACGCAGTTTGAGTCATGCCATCAGCCTGGCCAGGATACAGGAGGAGCGGTACAATCGGCAGAGGACTCGGACGACAAGTCGGGCACCTACGGGTGCAGATGTACCCAAGCACGAACCACCTACCGGGGGCCGCCCTACGATGATGAGGTTGACGTGGCAGGAGCTTCAGGCCAGAAAGGACAAAGGGTTATGCTTCAACTGCGATGAGAAGTATACCCGCGGGCACGCTTGCCAGAAGGTCCAGGTATTCATGCTACAGGAGGAAGCGGACGATGTTACTCGCACTGCAGAGGAGGGAGAGTTGGTTTTTGACGACTTTGTCGTATCCCTCCAGGCCCTGGAGGGGGGTACCCCATCTCCGACCTTACACTTGACTGGGAGGGTCGGCAGGGAGACGGTGACGATCTTGATGGACAGCGGGAGCACTCACAACTTCATCCAACCCGGTGTGGCCCGGAAGACGGCGGGTGTCATAGATCGCAGCGCAGCGTTCCACGTCAAGGTGGCGGATGGACGTACACTGCAATGCGAGGGAGTGATGAAAGGGGTGGAGCTCCAGATACAGGGATACACCGGGCATATTGATGTTTACTTATTGCCAATCCGGGGTTCTGACATGGTGTTGGGCGCACCGTGGCTGCAGCAACTTAAGCGGGTGACCTTCGATTGGGTCCAGATGATTATGGAGTTCAACCAGCACGGTAAGGGGTACTGCTTGGAAGGCCTCCAATCATCTCAGGTCAAGGATACCTCCCTCCGCAGTGTGGCACCGGTTAGTACGATGGGTGGAGCAGCGCCTGCGGCTCCAACAGAGGTCTCGTCTCAGATGCATGCCAGAGCCGGCTTGTTCCGGGAGCCTCACACTCCCCGCCTCCAGCTTGAGGACAAGCTGGTCCTTGATGGGGGAGGGAATGTTACGCCCGGTGTCATTACGAGGTTATTCGGCTATTGGGCACGTCGACCAAAGGAGAAGGCGGAGGAAGACCGGGCTGAACCATCTGGTTCAGCCCGCCAATATTAATATAAGGAGCACCGGGGCTGAACCGCACCGGTTCAGCCCCTATGGGGGCCGGCCGGCCCTAGGGGTTGGGTGGGCATAAATACCCAACCCCTCCTCCTTAGTTGGTAGGCAAGAACTATCAGGTATTCCTCAAACCCTAATTTCTCTCATAGCTCTCTAGATCTAGCTTTCTCCTTCTCTTCCTAGTAGATTCATAACATACTCATCGAAGTATGGAAATGTCTGGGAAAGAAGAAATTTTTTGACTTAAATGTTTCTTCAATAAGATACTGAAGTCAAAAAGGATGTCGGACCAATGGAGAAAAAGTATTTTGGTACATTTGTATATGAACAAAGGTTATACAAAATTGTGTTAATTACATGGGAATTAAATTAATGAGTCATACCATGAAACTATGAGAACGAGTAATAGAAAGAAGAGTAAGACGGGAGACTAGCATCTCAGAGAATCAATTTGGATTCATGTCAGGGTGGTCTACCATGAAAGTTATACATCTTTTAAGGAGACTCATTGACAACTATCGAGAAAGAAAACAAGATTTACATATGTTGTTTATCGATCTTGAGAAGACCTATGATATGTTCCAAGAGAGAACTTATGGAAAGTCTTAAAAAAGAAAGGTGTAAATGTATCATATATTGACATAATCAAAGATATGTATACAAATTCAGTGACGAGGGTGAGGACATCTGGAGGATTAACACAGGAATTCCCTATCATTGTTGGATTACATCAAGGTTCAGCTTTAAGCCATTATCTCTTTACCCTTATCTTAGATGAGATCACCGGACATATCCAACAAGCAGTACCTTGGTGTTTATTGTTTGTGGATGATAACGTTTTGGTCGATGAGACGCGTGAGGGTGTAAACGCAAACTTGAATCTTGGCGAGACACTTTAGAAAATAAGGGTTTTAGGTTTAGCATGGACGGAGTATATGAAGCTTAAATTTAGCAGTGCAAGAAGGACGGATGACTTCGTTATTAAGTTGGGTGATCAAGATATTTCCCGCAGTGAGTGTTTTAAATATCTTGGATTGATAGTTCAAAAAGATGGAGGTGTTGATAAAGATGTGATACATAAAAACCAAGCAGGTTGGTTGAATTGGAGAGGCGCGTCAGGGATCTTATGTGATCGTAAAGTACCATTAAAACTTAAAGGCAAGTTTTATCGTACTGCAATTAGACCAACGATGCTCTATGGTTATGAGTGTTGGGCAGTGAATTGTGTACATGAGCAAAAAATGGGAGTTGCGGAGATGATAATGCTTAGGTGGATGTGTGGACACACGAGACTGGATAAAATTAGGAATGAATGTATCAGGGATAAGACAGGAGTGACACCAATTGCAGAGAAGATGCGAGAAGCTCGACTAAGATGGTTTGGACACGTACAAAGGAGACCATTAGAGGCACCCGTTAGGCGTTGTGAGAGTTTAGTCACTAGGGATGTTAAACGGGGGAGGGGTAGACCAATAAAGACTTGGAATGAGACTATAAAGAAAGACATGATGTACTTAGGCATTAGTGAGATTATGACTAAAGATAGGGCACAATGGAGACAAAGGATCCATATAGTCGACCCCACTAAAGTGGGATAAAGCCTTGAGTGTCGTTGTTGTTGAGCCGGGGTAAAAATCTCTTGGCAATCAACGTCGCAGGTCTGAATGAACCCTTTGACACTATCATGTTTTGTACTTTTGCTCCCATCACCCATAAATTTCAAGTGAATTCCTACTTACATCCTATGGTAACTTTAGCTCTTTTTAGTTCCACAATTTGTCATGTATCCTTTTTTTAAAACTAACAATTTCCTCTTTCACTGCTAATTCCTGATCTGACTCACTTAAATTATGAATAAATCCAGGAAAATAAGGTTAAAAAAATTTAGAAAGAAACATTTGGTGGTTATTGAACAATTTTTATATGATAAACATTTGGCAATGAGATGATTGTTACAATATCTAGTTCATTTGTACCAGCAATAGGAACATCAAGGTTAGAAATCAAGATTCGATGTTTTATTAGAGAAAACAAAAGGAATGAGTTTAAATTATCCTGGGTATAAGAAGTGCATCAATCGCAGACTCTCATTGAATAAATACTAAAGAGATATTTCTATCAATAATAGTTCTTCGAGACTTTACACTGGTAAACATTTTATTTAATAAGAAAAAAGTCACTAAAACAACATCCTCTAAAATATTGAGGAATTTTCATAAAGAACATGAGGAGACTAGCAACTTCAAACATGTCTCAGTTTTCAGTGTTTTGACATACTATTCATATTTGTTATAGTACATACAAAGAGGAGTTAGTATAGGGGTACTCTTGTTTTTTTGAGAGAGAAAATGACATTTTACATCAATCGACATTGCAAAGTATTTTCCTCTTTTTTATAAGGTTTATGATGATGTGCACTAGAGGATGATGTTGTGAAGTTGATGTTTGTGTATGTGTGCATGTGTGTATATTCAATTGTGGGTGCCTTAAAAAAATTCTATGTTTTTGTTCGTAATGTGTCTGAGTGTATCAGTGTATGTGTGTGTGTGTGCAATTGAATGCTCACTAATTGTTTTAAGTGTGTGTAGGCATTTTGTAGGTATGTGAATGTATATGTTCCTTTTTAGGGTTGTGCAATTAGATGTGCCATGCAACAGCTGGCTTCGAAACAATAAATGGCATCGAAGTGGAATAGGTTGATGAAGAAGATGTTGTGGTAGAGTGTAGACAACAGCCAAAGAAGAAGAGAACAACTGCAGTTGATATGATTGTGGACATTGTCAGTCACATTGCCAAAAATATGAATCCACCTGCTGAAAGTAACACGGTTGTTCATACTCCACTAAAGACGAGAGTTGAAAAAACTTTACAAAGCACTTGCAAGAATGCGGGAACTTTCAGAATACGAGCTCACATTTGCAACTGAAATGCTTAGCGCGGATGAGAGAAAGTGTGACTATTCTTGTTTTTGCACAGCATATTACGCTTGCAATTGGAGGATTAGTTTATTATTTTGCATATTTTATTTAATTGATATTAATTATGAGGACATTGAGACTTATCATATCTTGTTTAGTGATTGATGTAGTAGTTATGTTTAATTGACAATTTCATTTACTGAAATTTATAAATTATGCTTAACTTAATCTGTTTATTTATTTTTTTATTCAAAATCCATTTTTCGTGATTGATTTCTATCATGAAGCCAAACAAAATAATTGTCAAATCTAATTCCATAATTGGAATTCATTGGAATTCTGACCAATTCAAATGAATTGGTCATAATTCATTTGAACAAGATAAATCTTCTCGCACAATAGCCAGGTTGGCACATCAATTAGTAACATTGTTCACAATGTGAAATTCATGCTCAATCTTACACCCCAATAGCCCATAATATCTTCTACCTGACCCATCCTGCTGTCCAAGCAAACCGAGGAACCCTGAAGTCATTGAATCGCAGTCATAAAGTCACCTTGGATGACCAGACGAAGGATGCCCAACAAAAAGATGGAAAAGGCACAAACCCTCCCAAGCCGCACGGAGCTCGGTGGTCGGAACAGACAAGCAACGAAAGTAAATGCCTCATGCCAGGAGGACACACCCACGATGATCTCGAATGACCCAACCAGCTCCCGCACAACCGGATGCCCGTTTGAACAGCACCATCGAAGTTAAGTTTCACTCATTCATCTTGTGGAGGTTCCCAGAACAGAGGTGTAAAGATGGGCCGACGAAAAAGAGTTAGGATGAATGGCAAGCACAGCCCCAAGGTTGCTGCCTCTAGCCTCGAAAAGCTGCATTGTCGCCATCCATCCTTTGCGACATGCGAGGATAATGGGGGTCGATTTGCCCTCGAACACATGGATGTTCCTAAGAATTCCAAATTTCCCAGAGCCAAAATCTCATTACCAATTGGATGAAACGAACAAGAGAGTTAGCTTTGTAGTTGCAGGTGCAAAGGACATTAAGCAAGTGAGCACGATCCTGCTACATAGTGTCACGGTTGATCAACGGGAGAGAGTGGAGCTAGAAAAATCTGGTCCAAGAGCACGAGATGAAGATAAGTCGTGGAGATCAGCAACTACATCAAAGACAAGTCGTGGAGATCAACATCCCCCGACCAACAAGAAGTGAGCGGGAAGGAAGACAACTAAGACATAACTTCCAAACAAAGCAGCGAATCTGAGGTGGAAATGAAGACTTCAAATCCAAGCAAACCACCCAGGGCCAGGAGCTTGCGTAGCACAAAGAATGGCATAGGCCAGACGAGGCTGAACAGACAGTGACCCAGCCTCACCTCAGCCGAGGCGATCATGAGTGTCACCTAAAGAGTGGAATAGAGAAAATATGCAGCACAAGATCTTCCCCACACTATTTCTGAATATCAGCCTGATTCCAATCCCTGAATGGTCTAATGAGATCAAGCACTTTCGAGATTGACTCCACGACGGTCATCTTCACCAAGTACGTAGAACGTGCAATGGGGGTAGGGAAGCACCCAAGCTTGAAATAACAAATCAATAGATTTTTCATCGCCAAAAACCCACCGCACCTGCGGCAAAAACATAGGCAAATGCTTGGATATCTCCCTCCAAATATGAGAGTAGCGATTAGGGGCCTTGTAACCCTGAAGGTCATTTTGAATACTGTACTTGTTGCGCATAAGACGAGTCCAAAAATGTCAGAACCAAGGGCAATGGCCCCCAAAGACTTTGATAGAAGGGAGTCCTGCTTAAACGTGAGGTTCTGAATGCCCAATCCCCCCGCACTAGTAGTCAGACAGACTTGCTTCCAACACACCAAGTGAAAGCCTCGACGTTCTACACGCCCACTCCAAAGAAACCCTCCAATAAGCTGCTCGAGCTTGCGGAGAATGCCAATGGGCAGGTAAACCGTAGAACTATAGTAAACAGGAATAGAGCACAACATTGATTTAATGAGAATAAGACGCCCAACGAAGGAAAGAGCCTCAGTGCATCATCCAGTAATCTAGTTCTCGACTTTCTGAATCACAAAATCAAAAGCTAAAGGTTTAAGCCTCTTACCCGCAAAAGGCACCCCAAGATAACGCCATTCACCGTTGGATCACGACACCCCAAGCCCATTCTCAAGATCAACGAACAAGGTCTCAGAGATACGAGGACTAAACTGAATGTCAGATTTAAGGAGGTTGACCGCATGTCCCGACACATTGCAAAATTTGGTCATAACCTCCTGAATATCCAAACCATTCCTCAAATCAACTTTAGTAATGATTAGACTGTCGTCAATAAAGAAAAGGTGAGAGATAGGACGGTGGGTCGGCGAGAAGAGAAAACCCTCAATCTGGCCTAGCATTTCTCTCTCCTTCAACCGACGAGAAAGCATCTTGGAGCAAAGAATAAACAAGGGGATAAGGGGCAGCCTGGTCTAAGACCCGCTGATGTCCGAAAGAAAGAGAATTGAGATCCATTAGCAAAGATGGTGAATAAAGGATCAATAATGCACCTCATCACCCAAGAGATCCAGCGATCAGAGAATCCAAACTTGTAAAGAACCCGACTAAAATAATCTCATTGCAATCTATCGTCGGCCCTCTCGAAGTCAACCTTTAACATCATAAGGCCCTTCGAGCGACGGGCAAATTCCATGGAGTGACGAAGCTCTTGAGCAATGAGCAGATTATCAGAGATATTCCGGACGCCAATGAAGGATAGCTGCTCTTCCGAGATCAGTTTGGGCAGGATATGCTTCAGTCTATTCACCATATCGCGGGTGATCAATTTATAAAGAATGTTGCATAAACTGATAGGACGAAATAGCTCGGACTTGGAAGGATGAGAGACTTTCGGGATAAGCATCACACATGCCTTCTTCCATTCGGTAGACATATTACCAGTGGCGAAGAACTGTTGGATAGCGTCAGATACCTCTTGTTTGATTGTATCCCAATAGCACCTATAGAAACAATCATTAAACCCATAGACACCGGGTGTTTTATGTTTAAGGAGATCCATAACACAACTCTCTATCTCCAGAGAGGTAACCTCCCTGGTCAACCACTCATTTTCATCCCCGATGACTTGGTGATGATTGTCAGGCAACGCTCCCTCAACACTCGGAATATTAGGATTACACCTATCATGTAAGAATGAGGACAAACGGGACATGATCACATATGGATCAGAAATACTGGCACCGTCATCATCTTCAAGCTCCAGAATCTTATTCCTGCAACGGCGAAGAAGAGTCGTTCTATGAAAAAAGGTAGTGTTGGTATCGCCCTTAAGAAGCCAACGTAATATCGTTTTTTTGTTTCCTAAGCGTCTCATGACACCGAAGCGTAGCGGAAAATTCACGCACCTCCCTATGTAGAACCCAGAGGAGCTCAGCAGAGAGACCAACGTCAGAAGCCTCCAGCTGCTGCAACTAAAAAATTTCCTGCTCCAAAAGTTCTGCTTTGGAGAATAAATTCTCCACGCTAAATTTGTTCCACTTAGACAAAGCAGTCCTAGTCTTAGCCAAGAGTTGGTTGAGATTGTAAGCATCAGAACCAGTGTCCCCAAAGCACCAAGCCCCACGATTAATGCGATGATAATCCACAAACTCCATCCAAAAATCTTCAAAGCGGAAGGGTTTATAAACAAACGGAGGAGAAATCTCTGAAGCAAGGAAGAGAGGACAGTGGTCTAAGTCTATACGAGCAAAATAAAACAACTGCGTTGAAGACAAGCACTAGTCACCAGAGCACGGTCAAGCCTGGAGAGCACTCGGCTTTCCACATTCAGGTTGTTACAATAAGTGTAGATGGGGCCTTGAAAGCCAAGGTCCACCAGCTGGTTCTGATTGATGAAATTCCATAATTCCTGAATTGCGGATTGACGGAGAACCGAGCTCGCCAGCATCACTCCTCCGGGCTGGTAATAACATTGAAATCACCAATCACCACAGTGGGAAGAGCAGATTCCAGCAAAGAGAAGATAGAATCTCATAGGGGTCGTCGTTCCACACAATTGAATTTCACATAAACCACACAGATACACCACGAAGCTTGATTTCAATGTTGGATTGTGCCCACAATTAATTAATCACCCTCGGTCCTGAAATCAACGCATATCTCTCCTCGACAAAAAGCCCTAATGCCACCTAACAAATAACAATCCATCAGAAGGTACACATAACTTATCACAGGAGTCCCCAAAAGCACGTTGAAGTCGAACACCCACTTCCTCCACAGCTCTGGTTTCCAAAAGGATGACGATATCAATCTTCTTAGCATGAAAAATTTGCAGTAACCGATCCTAAGGGGCGGCCTTACGGGCCCGCGACAATTCCAGATGATACAATTCATTGGTCCATCGAGAGGAGAGGCCCTTCGCGCCCAACAGCCTGGTCTGGTCTCAGATTTGGTCTTACCTCTGCAATAAGGCTCCATTTCTATCATATTGGATTCAAGGTCCTCCTTCAATATTTTCTTGGGATTAGCACCAGTAGAGAGAGTCCTATCAAAGGGATCCCTGGAGGGCCCCCGAACCACCAGTCGTATGTGGCCCAAGGGGGCAGTCTGCCTGCCCCCAGAGACAGGGGTCGCTTTAGATCTGGGCCAAGCAATAGAGCTCGAGAAAACAAGAGGATCCTAAGGATGGGTTGGAGCTGAGGATGGAGACGTTGGGACATTCCCCGCCTCCGGATGCGAGACACTAGCGGCAGAAAGAGATTTGGATGGGTGATGTTTGGACCCATACATTAGTTATTAAAGGCGCAAGGCGCACCAAGGCGTAAAGGGGTCTTGGATCCTAGGCGCAGGCGCGCGCCTGACGAAGGCAAGGCGCAACCACATCCATTTTAAATAATCAGCATCAAATATCATTTCATCTTCTCGATCAAATTCTTCATCTATTCTACTAATTAATCATTCATTACTATCGTTTATGTCTCTTAAAAAATAAAATCAATGTGGTCACTTGCATCATATATAAGTCCCAACGCACAATTATCTTTAAGAAACACTAAATCAATAAAAAATTATTGAGTTCTTACATTATTTTTTTCTTTATTTAAAAAAAATTACAACAAAAATCTCACTCAGGCGCACCTTTTTATGTTCCAAAGGCGCAAATAAGGCGCGCGAAGGCGCAAACCTCTGAGCCTGGTGAGCATTGAGCCTTAGGCGCGCCTGAGGCGTGCCTTTAACAACATATACACTTTGCTAGAATAATTCCTGGCTGGAGCGTCGATACATATCTCATTGCGTCCTCCCCCCTTAAGATAGTCTCAGCCAAACAACTTTCCCTTTACCACGAGTTTGTAGCCTGACTCTCTCCTTTGTGGGAACGACATGGGCCTTCCTGGAGTGTCTGCCGGTGATTTCATCCATATGAGGGCCTACCGAAGTGACCCTTTTATCTCCCTTCATGGCCACGACGAGAAATCGTAGTCCACTCCTCTTCGGGTGCTCTATCCGGACCTCCACCGGCCAACCTACTAGACTCCAGATTCGAGGTCTCCTTCACTAAGTGCGGCGATGTCCATGGCATTGTGGTCTGCTTGCTGGTAGGCCCATTAGCACTCCCCCAACGAGAGTTACCGACCTCCTGAAAATCTGAAATATATCTTTGGGCCTAATAACTGTAATATTTGCAGTGTGTTGACAGTGATCTTGCAAGTGTCCAATCTGTCTGCAGTGAAAACAAACAGGAATGTTCTCATAAACGAAGCTCTACCAAAATTTATCCTTAGATATCCACCTGAGTTGCCAATTGTCACCTTCAGGACTAGGGGTTTGCTCAAGTCAATTCGCACACAAACGTGTGCATAACTCCTACGCTCCAATCCCGAAGTAGTGGCATCCACCTGCACAGGTGTACCAAAACGTTAGCAATCGACATTAAGGTGGAGCGCGCCCATAGCTCCATAGGAAGTTGAGGCATTCACACCAACATGAGCAAAGAAGAGCAAAAAATGGGGGAGGGACGAAAGAAGGGACGTCAATCATCCAGAGGAAGCAGCTCAACGGCAACCACCCAAGGCCCTCCAACTTCTACCCGCTCTATGTCTTTCTTATCATCGAAGGTGAACACAAAAACGCCTTCGGCCATGTCAGTGACTTGAAATAGATGGGCAGTCCGCCACTGAAAACCAAGGGAGCGGCGCACCATCGAGGACAACACTCGTTTCCCAAAGAAAAGTCCAACCGGAGCCTTCTCCCAAGGCCTATTGACCTCTGCAAGCGCCTTGGGAGAAAACAGAAGTTCACTATTGAAGGATTGTTGGAGTTGCGCAACCTCAATTCCGTAGAAATCAGCAAGTGCATCCAACCGTGATAGTTGATGATTTACAATTCGAGCCCACGAATGGGGGACCTGGTACCCCACGTCCACAGCCGGGGAAGGAGGTCCAGGGATACCAGGCCTAGAGGAAGAAACAAGCGCAACATGAGGAGCTAACGCCTCCACCCCGCACTCCTCCATCAAGACCGCCTTTGATGTACCCGCCTCACCCACACCATTCCCCAAAGCGGCTTCCTCGACGTGACCAGCTTCTGCCATAGTTGCGTCCACCGAACCCCCATCCAGAGAGGGACAGCAATCAGGAAACCCTGGAGAGCTCAGCCCCTCAACCACTTCCTCTACCTCCATATGGCACTCCCACTAAGCGAAGGCAGTAGGGTGAAGAAACGGACAAGGAAAGAACGGAGAAAACAATCAAACCTTCTGCCACCACGTCATGCCCAAAGAGTTCATGCAGCGGTATAGGAACGCCGGAGACATCCCCCCACGTTGAGATATTCGGCGCCGCAGAACCCCTAAACATTTTCTTCGGCTTTCGTCTGTCCCGCCAAAACCCACCGGAGAGATTAGGGTTTCTGATTAGAAACAGCGCACTGGAACCTTTTTCCGTTCTCTCGCAGCCTTTCCCCCCGCTGTCTTTCCGACGTCTGTCGCTTCTCCGGGAAACAAAGTCGCAGTTCCAATCCTTCTCTACCGAAAAGGATTTCTCGTCCCTGGGGTTTTCCTTTCTTTGGTAGGGAGCGGTAGAGGGAAGTTTCCGTTTTACTGAGCCCTCCCCAGTATCTTCGACAGTGTCAACTCGAGTCTCTTTCACTCTTCTTCCATTTCAGGAAAAGAGTTTCACATTGATATAAAAAATCAGCAACGGAGTGATCAATTCATGACCTGAGCAATTTGCATCTAAAAAGTACTAGATGGAAGAAGAAAACATTCTTGGTTGATGCGAGAGAAGAGGCAAATTCACGCCAGAGAAGGAGAACTATCTCCGCTCTCTCCTCTCGATGCTATTATGAAATCCAACTACCATGAAAACCAAACGATCGATTCTGAATATAAATTGTGGCATCGCGCATCGAGAACAATGGACAAGGAAAGGGAGAAACACAGTCGACCGAACTCACTTGTGATCGCAGAGGCGGAGATGGCCTCCGTCCTTGCAAACGAAGCAATAATCCTCGGATAGCTCATCCTTGTTCTCCGGCTCTGTACTCATCCTCTCGAGTATCCTAACTCCGCCCGCCCTTTTCACGATCGACGGCGGCGGCGATGTTACAGCGGCGATCCGTAAATAAAGATTATATATTTGGTCACATTTATTTGGCAGCCAAAACTTTGTACTTTATCTATGCTATATTAAGGAGAAATTTTCTATAAGGTGCGAGCATAAATAGTTAAATACCCTATTTTATGCCCGGGGCTCACGCATTCGCCTTCTTCCCGAAAGAGAATCAGCTCGTAATGTTTCGCTTAGCCCTTTGAGACAACGAAACCACTCTGAGCTTCCTCCTTCCGCCTGCAGCTTCCTCTTCGATTTGACTATCTTCTACTTTCGTATGCTCGTCTAAGCTTCTACATCGACAAGCTTCCTAAGCTGCAATACCCTAGCTTCTACGTCCACGAGCTTCGTCGGAACGGAATCAACGTCCGAGCTAGGTCTGAAGTTCCTCCCAGCCTTTGTGCCACTGGAGCGAGCTTCCTCCAGCTCCTAGAACTTCTTCCCAGCTTTCTCCAGCCTACGGTAGAATCTTGTGTTTATTTACACTCTTTTTCCCCAGTTTTTACCCATCTCACCTTGTCCCCTCGGTTGCTTCCTCCAGCTCCTCGAAGATTATTCAACCACTATCGTTGTCGTCCGAGAAAGTTGATGAAAATGTTGTTAATGTAAGTAAATCCGATTGGAAATTATAATTAATATCCAACTGTAATTTTTCTACCTCATTACAGTCGTATTTTCGTAATATATTACGACTGTATTATTTCCCGAATTTCCAGTTGGATCATGTTCTCTAATTCTAGTTGTGTTACATCATTTAACAGCAGACCCTGAAGGACCATGTTGTTTTCCCCATTGTGCACTCGGAGGATAAGGCTTGGGCAATGTATTGTAATTATGCCCACACAACAGGATTTAGTGTTCGTAAACAACATCTGACATACTGGACTCATACAAGAATTATCAAAATGCGAGAATATACCTGCGCAAAAGCGGGTGTTAAGACAGCAAGGCCTTCGCCAAAGAAGTATCGCAAATTAGAAACGCGCACTGGATGCCTTGCCTGCATTGTGTTTCACACTGATAAAGATGACAAGAATTGGGCAGTAACGAAGTTCGTCGAGCAGCATAACCATCCACTAGCAACCGAGAACAGACAATCCATCCACCTTATTTTTACCCGAAGATTTTGGCCTGGATATGTCATTTAATTTTTCTGATGTATCAGATGTATTTAAACGTTGAAGGGAAGCGATTGAGTTTTTCAGTTTTGCAGTTCTAAGTAACCAGCCAGAACATTATTAAAAGGTTTTAAAACGTTAAGTTATACTTCATCAAACACCACATTATAAAAGTATATCTGCATAAATGTTTACTAATCATTTATACATCATCAATCAGCTAAACAGATAAATGTTTACTAATCATTTAGCTAACATAAAAACATTTACTCATCATTCACTGTCATCCATTAGCTAAGAAAAGTGTTAAGAAAAGTTAGCACAAATTAACGGAGAGAATGTTTTCAAAATTGCAGCTGCAATTTCAGCCCTGAATTTCGGCATTTCATCCTGCCACCTCTGGAAACAATCCCAAGAGATCGTATTTGTAGATAGAACAGTCTCCATGAACTTGATTACGAAAACACCACAGTCATTCCCATTCTCCTGCATTGGTATACCCGGGACGTCAGTTATTGGCCAGCTTGGGAAATCAGGTGGCATTGCATCACTGATATCCTCATATAATATTGATACCTACAAGAACGGAAGAACAACAACAACATATTAGAGTGGCAGGACATTATATCTTGATAAATTTTAAAAAATAACCCAATGCAAACCTACATATCAATGCGGGCAATGCTGCACGATGTCGGCTAGTCAGGAGAGAGTCGTAGTACTCCCACCGACCCTCTCTGATATGACATACAAGCAAAGCCCAGTGACACTCGAAGTGGCAGGGCATTAATATTATCTCCGACGACTGAACACTTGCGGCTGTTATATGACTAAGAAGAGTTTTAGAATTTTGAAAATTGCATCTCTTACAGTTCTGCATTTGAATAGGTAAACGCGGTTTAAATCAATACGAATAAATTGTTTTACATGTGCAAAAAGTGCTTACAGCGTAGTCCGAAGACACGTATAAAAATGACTTCATTTTTGACAATGCCCGCTTCCTTTTTGCGCAAAGAATGAGTGCATAAGCATTCAAATGCGTATTGTAACAACCCGCCCCGACCACCACACTGATGGGCTGGCAACCCGGCTCACAGGCCGGTGCATCTCCACACCAGTGGGCCGACTAAACGCGGTTGGACAAGGACTGCAGTCCGGTGCACCCCACCCATGGCTGAGCCTGTTTCTCAGCTACAGTGGGATGTTGATGGCGGGTCTCGATCCCCCGCCACCCTTGATAAGGCACCTTCAACAGTCCTCATCACCAACTGCGGGTTGTTACAAAAAAGTTGGTGATGTGGACTGTTGAAGTTGCCTTATCAAGGGTGGCGGGGGATCGAGACCCGCTATCAACATCCCACTGTAGCTGAGAAACAGGCTCAGCCATAGGTGGGGTGCACCGGACTGCAGTCTTTGTCCAACCGTGTTTAATCGACCCATCAGAGGTGGTGGCCTATATGGTATACCTCTGTTGTGGTGGTCGGGGCGGGTCGTTACAAAAAAGTGCACTTTTTTGTAACAACCCGCCCCGACCACCACACTGATGGGCTGGCAACCCAGCTCACAGGCCGGTCCATAGTTGGTGATGAGGACTGTTGAAGGTGCCTTATCAAGGGTGGCGGGGGATCGAGACCCGCCATCAACATCCCACTGTAGCTGAGAAACAGCCTCAGTCATGGGTGGGTGCACCGGACTGCAGTCCTTATCCAACCGCGTTTAGTCGGCCCACTAGTGTGGATATGGACCGGCCTGTGAGCCGGGTTGCCAGCCCATCAGTGTGGTGGTCGGGGCAGGTTGTTACACGTATCCTCTAGTCATCCATCAGTCAATAGCTCATTGACTAATCGTCTAGTTATTAAAATGTTCCCACTTTGGAAAATTGTACTATTACTGTAATTTCAACATTATAAAAAGTTAGTGAGAACAAATAAGCATCAACAAAAATAAGGCCACCACAAACCATAATTACCTATCCAAAAAATTAGTGAGAACAAATTCTATAACTTCACGTAGTCGATCATTTATCAAAAATTTACCTGGGTAGTCCTTTATTTTCTTGACAGGGGTACCTAATGTCTTCTTATTGCGACCTTCTCTTTTCTTTACATTCCTAATTAGACTACTGAGCTTTTCTTCACTCTGGAACCCTAATACCTTTGACAGACTTTTCTGCATAAAACTGCTTTTTGGACCAATGGTAGGCTCCACCACTATGTACTCAACTTCTGATTTGCTTTGGGTGGAGTGAGTTTGTAGAACACAAGTGTCATGGGGTGAAGCGGGACTGGACCCGGAAGGGTGTTGGCCTTGCAGGGATTTAAACCCTAACTTAATTGACCTTCTCATTGAGTCTAAATTTCTAATAACATCCTTTCTTAGGGAGTCAACCTGACACGTTACTTGATCCTTAATAAATCCCTTGAGCCTACTCTCCATCCCTCTCCACCCTTCATCTGACTGCAGATATGCACACTTCTCTACTTCCAACTTCCTCTTTTCCTTCCTCAACTTTCTCAACTTAACCTTCTCACTTTTTTTAACCGGTATCTTGTCCTTCTCTTCCAAATCTTCACTACCTCTTCTACCCTCAAAATCAGAATCTTCTTCCTCTGGCCTGAGTAGTGCCCTCTCACACCCTCCAATCTTCTGGAATTTGGTATACACCTTAAAACAAACAATTTTGGCGGTTAGCTTTGTCAAATTTCAAAAATATTTAATTTTACCATACAATTGTTGAACTTACTTGTGGTGTGATCCTAAGCTTTCCTTGAAAGGTGAGGCAATACTTTGCACTATAACTGACCTTGGGAGACCAACGAAAGATTCTAGGCCTTGCAGCCTCATCAACAGTTAACTGAACCCTTGTATGCTCGTAGAACCACACATACACATAAGAATTATTTAGGCATTTAACTCTGAAATAAGGTTTTTTAAAATTTGCATTCTCTGACCAATAACACCATTGTGCAACCTTCAAAGTACCCCAAATTGGCACCTGCTTCTCTTAAAACACTCATTCTACTTAAATCAACCAACTGCAAATGCAAGAAATTGTGGACGGCCTTCGTCCAGTTGTACTCTTTAAAAACACTGAGCTTGACGGCCTTGTTAAGAGAGACCGGAGTCTTTAGACCCTTCAAAGGAAAAAGAAAAACAACTACAAGATATTTAACTAATGCATCAATTCTCCTACTCTCCAATGTAGGAGAAAACTCCTCAACAGCAAGCCGTTGTAGTTCATCAGTTATGTTCTTGTGAGTTAGGTCCAATAATGGTAGTCTAACGAACTTCAGAACACGAGCTCTGTTAGGTAGCCCCAATATCATTGCCACCTCATTCACGGTCAACTGTGGGTAGTAATTTCCTAATAAGAATGCTTGCTTATCTCTATTGTAGCATCGAACAAGAAAATATAATAACGAGATATTTTGGGGAAGACTTGGCATTTAAAAAAAAAGTAGCACTTTAGCATCGGCAAGTGTAGACTTTAACTCGGCTGTTATGACATCCAACAATGGTCGGGCATTGCTTTTGAAGGTGGACACAGCACACCGAGAACTCAAATATTGGATCCCAGTCATTCTCAGGTCTGCAATGAGTACTATTCAAAGCAGTAAAATGACTGAAAAATAAGAGAATTACAATAGAATTTTAAGAGGGCTGTGGTAAAATACAACTGTAAAGGGACTGTAAAACATAATAAAAATATAGCTGTAAAAGGACAAAAACACTAAAACAACACAACTAACAATGCAGTTGTTAAACAACAGTTCAACACAAAAACAACACAGCAGTAAAACGACAGTAAGAAATTTTTAAAAGGGCTGTGGTAAAATGCAACTGTAAAAGGACTGTAAAACCTAATAACAATACATCTATAAAAGGACCGTAACATTAAAACAACACAACTCTGAGCCTATTATTAATGAAGCAGTTGTTATACAACAGTTCAACACTACAACAGAACAAAAACACAGCAGTAAAATGACTGTAAGAGAACTTCAAAAGGGCTGTGGTAAAACACAACTGTAAAAGGACTATTAAACATAATAACAATACAACTGTAAAAGGACCGTAACACTAAAACAACATAATTTTCAACCTATTAACATTGCAGTTGTTAAACAACAGTAAATAGAAGCTAACAAAACAGATGTAAAAGGACCGTAAGACTAAAAATACTCCATGAGTACATAACACACCAACCATGACTACACAACCACAATACATCAGTAAAAAGACTAACATAACGTTCAAACGACTGTGGTAACATACTCCATGACTAGAAAACCATGACTCCACAACTATAGCTTCAATAACATACTCCATGACATCAGTAACATACCATTTACGGCCTAAAATATGAGAAGAAGAGGGTCAGTAAATATCATACCTGGGGAACGAGGATTTAAGAACGGTAAACGAGAAAGGTACAGTAACTACTAAGCTTCGCCCCTAGCTTCCGCGGTGAACATCGCGTAAGAGACGATCGGGACGGATTTGTCCAAGATCGGGAAGGGATTGAGAAGATCGGGAGGGGTTTGAGAAGAGATCGGGAGGGATTTCACCTTTTGCCGGAGGGGGGAGGGAATTTGCGATTTTTTGGGGCGAGTTGTGTGGGCCCCAAACATAAAATAGGGTATTTATGCTCGCACGATTGCATCGTGCGAGCCCTTATAGAAAATTTTCCCTATATTAAAGGGTGGTGTTAAAGGCAAGCCAGAATTGGCTATTGACAAACCAATTTCTATGAGTTATTACGCGTCTTTTGAAAATACGCTTTGTACAAGCATTTTTAGGAAAAGTGTTCAACACGAAAATTGTAGATCTCGTCAAGATCTACAACTTTCGTGTTGAACACTTTTCCTAAAAATGCACGCACAAGGCGTATTGTTGCCTTGATCGTAACTATAGTGATTTTTTTGAAAATACGTCTTGTACATGCATTTTTAGGAAAAGTGTTCAACACGAAAGTTGTAAATCTCGACGAGATCTACAAATTTTGTGTTGAACATTTTTCCTAAAAATGCATGTAAAAAGAGTATTTTCAAAAGGAGGCGTAATAACTCATAGAAATTGGTTTGCCAATAGCCAATTCTGGTTTGCCTTTAACACCACCCATATTAAAAAGAAACGTGGAATTAGGTTTGATGCCAAGGTATACGAGACACCAAATCTATCACAATCGTTCATCTACATCTATCAACACGCGCCACCCCTGAATAAATTAAACCTAAAACTGGACTAAGCCCTAAATTCGCGATCTCCGGCAAACACTCTCCACGCCGCTGCTCCTCGCACTCTCCTTCTCGCCATTTCCGCCAGAACGGTTACTCTACGAAACAAAGGATCTCGATCGCACCTCCTCCAACCTCCCCTCAGCCTTTCGGAACCCTGAATAGAGGTACACAATCTTCACCTCCCTACTCTCGCATCTTCTTCGACCGACAACCTTTCAGATCGACAGCATTTGGGATTTAGTTATCCTGATTTTCCTTCTCCTTGCATTTCTGCTTCTCACCATTCCTTCTCAATATAGATCTGATGCTCTGAGATCAAACTTTCCTGATTTTGATTACCATTACCATTCCACATTCGGCATGTGTACGATCCTCGACATTCTTTTGATCCAGGGTCTTTGTCCAAGTTTTGATGTTTTTTCAGTCTTAGGATTTATTCCATCCTTGGAGTTTGTGTGAACAATGCAATGCTCAGAATGATTGCACGTACACACATCGACTAGTTTTTAGCATTTGTACAACCCTCAATGTCGTAGCAGAATGTTGACATTTTGCTCTTTTGTAGTCATCTCGGTCTATTCTGCAACTCTAGGTTTCAGTTTCGGCAATTTAAGTGGTGCATGACCTGGAACACGATCATGTACGCGGCATAAACTATTTTTCTGGCTCCGTTTCGAGTCATTGATTTTAGGGATTGGTGGTCGACAACCCAAATCATATTTTTGAAGGGTTTAGGTCGTGCTCTTTATTTTCTCCATTCACTGTTATTTTCGTGGTTTTTAAGAGAGGAGAAGGAACATAGGGTTTTGGGTAGAAAACCTTAGGGCTCGTTCGGTTTGAAGGAAATGTGATGGGGATCCATCAGAGCTATTGATGTTGCCTCGCAGCAAAGCGAGACTCACATTCGGTTATTCTCATAGGAAGACTTGATCAGATCGGCGATCCGACTCCACGGATGCGTCCGACTCGCCATTTACAGTCGATTTCATATACAACTTTATTGTTTTTTGAGTTGTTTTATTGTAATCGGGCCCTCCGCATCCACGACTAATCATAACCGTTAATGTTTGGTGGCATAAGTCTGTTTTATTATAAATATGAGGTTATGGGGCTGCCAACCTCATTGCAGAATTTGGAAATTAAAAATCTCGGATTCCAACGATCCCTCCACTGTGACGACTCCGTGGAACCCTATGTAACGACTCCTGCGCCCTCACCCGCTCCTCATTGGTATCCCCCATTCATAGTCCCCTTTTCCACCCTCAAAGCCCTCCAACGTCACCCATACAACCCTCCAAACAAACAACCGCCGCCCCTCCCTGCTGTCCAGCAACAGCCGCCAATTCCACTACATACAGCCGCCCGTCCAGCCACCTCCCTGCTTGCCGTCATTCCTTCCAGTCACCCTGCCTTCCACCGCACCACTCTAGGCCTCCGACAGCCCGCCATATCCCCTCAACCCCCTCTCATCTGCAGCTTGATACCCTCATCCTTCTGCCGACCTCCTAGAGCTCCTACAAGCCACCAACCTCCCCGATCTACCCTCCCACAGTCTGATCCCGCTCCATACAACCAGATCCAGACCAACCAACCCATGTTTCCCTTCTAGATCGTCTCCATAGTGTTTTGCTTCACTGGATCTCCACATCTCGGGAATCCCCAATGTCTTGTGAGTATTTTGTTATACAAACTCTGGTTCCTTAATATTATTTCACTTTGTTTGGGTCTCATCTTTGCTAGATAGTTTGTGTTGTGGAATATTGTTTGGAAGCACTTGTGATTCGCATGACGGAACTATTCACATCGCGCTTAGCTTTAGCCCACCTTGCGGAGGAAAGACAGACTATTTGCCCTAAAGAAATATTAATCTCTTTTGCTCGTTACATTTTACTGTGTGGATTATTATTCTTGCTAAAATCATTAATTATTGTCGCCAACACTTGCATGGTTGCATCATACTAGGATAAGAGCAGTTGATCGAAACCTAACTCACTAGTAGTCGTGCATCGTAGGTCCTCACCGCACAACATACCCTACATCAAAATGAACCTATATAATTGGTTTTGGGTTTAAATAAAACCTTTTGTGGCTGTTCGGATGAAAGGAATGTGAAATTTTTCGAATATTTATGAAGTGAGCAGGAGTTAGTCAACTTAGAGTTACAAGCCAAACAACCAGAAGCAAGTGGAGGCAAACAACTGATCGTTATTGAAAACAACTTCAAATTACAAGGCAATGCATGCTTGGCGAGACATGATTTCGCCAGCACAAACACCAAAGAGAAAAAAAACAAAGTTGAAGATAACACGAGACCGCGCGGTCTCCCCTTGCGACCTCAGCAACTCGCCAACCCGCAGACCGCAACCGACCTTAGAACAACACCAGACCACTGATCAGTCCGCACCCTTCCTTTCGAACTCCTGATTCTCCCGAACTCCAGCACCACAACTCCAAGCCGCAGACCGCCCGAACACTTTCAGAGGAAGAGGTGAACGCTGCTGCCCGTTGTTGGAAATTGTATTCACAATTACCTTGATTTGTGAGAAGTCACCCTTAAACTAAGATTGAATTGCTTTTGTATTTGATATGCTTTTCTAGTATTGTCTTGCAGAGTATCATTGCTAAGTGTAAATCAATGTCAGGTCACAATGGGTCTGCAAACACAGTTTCATACAATGTAATTCCTCATTATATGAAACATGGTGATGACTCATGTGTGATCTCTCTATTGGGGTACACTTCATTTTCAAGACTATTGAAGACTTTGGAGTGCGGTTGCAGCAAGTGTTCAAGAGAAGAAAAGAAAATTTCTGAAAACAATTTCTCTAAGGATATGTCTCGAGAGATCATGCATGTCTCGAGAGTTCTGGCATGTCTCGAGAGGCAAGTTCTTTTGATCTCGGTATTTCTGTTCTTGATGACTCGAGAGATCAAGCTTGTCTCGAGAGTCCTTAAGACCGAAATCTTTGTAATGTCTCGAGAGATCATCGAGTTCTCGAGACATCCCTTTCCTGCTCTCTTTGTTTCATATCTCGAGAGATCCGTTAGTTCTCGAGAGATCCCTTATGTCTCGAGAATTCTGTCCGTTTTTCTCTAATTTGTTTCCTCTGTTCTTGACGGATCGCAAACGCTCCTTCCCGATCCTAACGGCAATATTGAGTGCGTGTAAGGTCGATTTAGCCCTTAATCATTGCCCTCTATATATAGGATTGCTCTTGGGTTGTTTACAACAAGTTTTCGAATCATTCTAAACCCTAATTTCTCTCCCGATCAAAAAGAACGAGAAAAGCGCCGCCTCGCCGTCGCCTACGATTGAAGATCGATCTACTCATTTGAGTTGCTGATTTCTATCAAAGAAGGATTCGATCGATCCGTGTTTTGATTCTACAACCTCTATTGGATCGTTTCGGATTGCCAAAGACAAATTTGAAGGATCGTTGTTCTTCCTCATCGTTCTCAAAAGCCATTCAAGAAGAAGGAAGAAAACGTCTCTTTTATTCAGATCTGGTATCTTATTGTTCAAAACCTTTTATCATCTATTGTAGGAGTTGTTATCTCCGAGCTGTAGGAGAGGTTGTTCTCCGAGTTGTAGGAGAAGTTTTTCTCCGAGTTGTAAGAGAGGTTCTCTCTGAGATTGTAGGAGTTTGACTCCGAGTTTGTAGGATCATTCTGATCCGAGATTTAGTGAGTAGTCAAGTCTAGCTGTGGTGCTAGATTGGCGAGGCCGGCAGTGGAGTACCCAAGTACGGGGAACCACTATAAATTCCTGGTGTTATCTGTGGCTGTGATCTATTTTGTGTGCTGTGCTTTACGTTTAATTCTTAATTCTGCAAAAGACGTAGAGATCACCTATTCACCCCCTCTAGGTGATTTAGGTAGGCAACTAGATACTTCAATTGGTATCAGAGGGAGGTTGTTCGTTGCTAGGTTAACACCTTGAACAGGGTCCATCCTTTTAGTTGCTAACAAGTCATGGATAGAGTCAAGGAATCCTCTCTGAAACTGCCCATCTGCACTAAGGCCAACTTTCCTATGTGGAAGGAAAGAGTCCGTTTTTATATGGAAGCTGCAGATCCCAGAATCTTCCAAGTCGTGGAAGAAGGTCCCCATGTGCCAATGACCGCTTCGTCAACAAATCCTACTGTTCAGATACCTAAGAAAATGATGGATTTGAATAAGGATGAGATAGCTCTTGTTGCTCTTGACAAGAAGGCTAAGAACATAATTGCTAGTGCAGTGGACGATTCCATGTTGCAAAACTTAATCCACTGCAAATCAGCCAAAGAGATGTGGACATCCTTAATTGTTCTAATGGAAGGTACTGACGAGGTAAGAGAAGATAGAAGGTCTCTACTTAATCAAGAGTACGAGGCATTTAAGCAGAATAAGAAGGAGTGCATTGCTGATGCGTACGAAAGATTCTTCAAGATAGTCAATGGTTTGAGGAACTACGACAGGGAGTTCACAAATGGTAAACTAAATGACAAATTCTTGCGTTCCCTAACGAAAGACTGGGATAGCAAGATTGTTGCTATTAGAGAGTTTGGAAAACTGCCAAGTCTAGAACCTCAAAATCTATTCGGGAAGCTGTTGTCTCATGAACTGCAAATGAACATCCGAAAGTCTGAAGAGGATGTAAATCGAGCTTCAAGCAAAGAAAGAACCTTAGCCTTGAAGGCAGAGAGTTCAAAGAAGAGCAAAGCCATGATACCGATCAGAGAAAAAGAATCTGATAATGAAGAAGAATCAGAAGCCAGCTCCTCCTGTTCCGAACTGTCTGATGGGGAGTTCTCTTTGATTTCCCGTCAGTTTAAGAAACTGCTGAACAAACGAAGGCACATGAACAACAAGTCGTCTTCCTCGGATCATAAACATTCTCGTCGTGATGGCGACTATCACAGGAAGGGCTCAAGCAATAATGACAGGTACAAATCGAAACAGAACAAACATTTTTCTTCTGACATTATTTGCTACTGTTGTAATAAGCCAGGGCCATAATTGCTGAGTGTCCCTACAAGAAGAAAGAAGGTGGAAGAAAAGAAGACAAGAAATCCACTCACGGAAAGAAGAAATCAGATAGAAGTTTCGTCGCTAAGAAAGCCAAAACTCTGATCGACAGTGACTCCGATGAGTCGAGTGATGAAGAAGAAGCTTACTTCGGCCTGATGGCCATGTCTGATGATGAAGAAGCACCCCCGTACACCGGAAAGGTAAATGATCACACTATCCTATCTGATTCTGATTATGCTTCGGCTGAACAAAAGGATAACCCCACAGACGATAAATCTGAGCTCATGTCTCAATATACCAAAATGCTCCAAAGCTTTGACAAGTGCCGAAAGATTGTCAAAACTCAGGGTAAGGAGTTCATGGCTCTTAAGGAGGTGGAATCCAACTTGAGAAAAGAAGTTGAAGAACTTTCTTCTCTCAAAGAGGAAGTCCAAGCCTTGAAAGACAAGATCAAAAGCTCGGAAGAAACTCTTGCCCTGAGAGATCATTCGATAAAAGTCTTGGAGGAACAGCTTGCGGCTGAGAAGAAGTTGGTTGAAGCATTCTCTCAACCTAAAACTGTTCTGCTAATTATTGGTACTTTTACCACTAAGGCAAAAGGAAGCGGTATAGGGCATGAAGCTAGTACTAACAATTCTTCTAAAAACACAATTGCTAAGAAGAATGGTTTGGTTGCTAAGAAAGCTACCACCAAAGAAAAAGGGAAAGCTCATCAAGAGCCTGTAGCATTCAAGAGAGTTATATTCCCTATGAATGCTTATGATATGGAGAGTTCCTATGGTCATTTCACACGACCAATTCCTTTTACGCCTGTGAATGATCATAAGGAATGGGCTCCTCCCCGAAACTTTGGTGATAGTGCTTTTCAAGTACCTTATCAAGAGATTAATCGGAAAGGGTACGGTCCATTTGTTCATGGTCCGAGCGCTAAGAAAGCACCAAAAGTGAAGGCTGTTGCACCAAAGCCGAAGAAGACAGTACCACCTTGTGTGTGCTGCCCCCATGAGGCATCCTCATCTAGAAGGACTGCTCCTGCAAGAGCCAACGTTCAAAAAGTTAAGCAGGAGAGTGTAAAAAGAAGGTACAACAGATTCGACTGTTGGTGCTGCGGCAAAATTGGTCAATTTGCCGTTGATTGTTGGTTCAACACAACGTATACTAGGAGACCCCAAGTGAACATTGCAAGGCAGACCACTCGCAATGTTAACATTCATCGTGGTGCTCAACTGACAAGGGACCAAGGACCCAAATCTGTTTGGGCTCCTAAGGCAAAATAATCTGTTTTTGCAGGTATGTCCAAAGGCCAATAAAAATCCTATCTGGTACTTGGACAGTGGATGCTCTCGGCATATGACCGGGACAAGAAGCCTTTTGCAAAACTATATTCCAGTTGCGAACGGTCCAAAAGTTATTTTTGGCGGTTCAGACAGAGGAATAACTAAAGGCTATGGTATGATTTCTAATGGTAATGTATCGTTTTCCGATGTAGCTTATGTGGAAGGATTACAACATAATCTGATAAGCATAAGTCAACTTTGTGATAAAGGATACATTGTTGATTTTCATAAAGATAAGTGTTTGATAAAGTCGGCTGAAAATCATGAAACGATTTTATCAGGCATTCGCTGTAGAAACATATTTTGTTTAAATTTTCTTTGTATATCATCTTCTACACCTGTGTGTCTTTTAGCCAAAGATAGTGCATCTCTTGTTGACCAATGGCATAAGAGATTAGCACATATAAATCTCAAAACTATTAATAAATTGTTTTCTCAAAACTTAGTGCGCGATGCACCAGATGTTAAGTGCGTTAAAGATAGACCTTGTCATGCATGTGTAAAAGGCAAGCAAACAAGGGCTACCTTTAAGAGCATTATTGGCAAAGATTCAACCAGGTGTTTGTACCTGCTCCATATGGATTTGTTTGGTCCTTTGCAAATTAGGAGTTTAGGAGGAAAGTCTTACACATTGGTTATTGTAGATGATTACTCTCGTTTTGCCTGAGTATTCTTTCTGAAACACAAGTCAGATACCTTTGACACTTTTACTAGCTTTGTTAGGCAAGTCCAGAATGAATTTAACTGTTCGGTGGTCAAAATCAGAAGTGACCATGGTACAGAATTTGAATCTGGAGCCATGACAGAATTCTATGAAAGCCTTGGTATCTCTCATGAGTTTTCCTCTCCTCGAACTCCACAACAAAATGGAGTAGCTGAGAGAAAGAATAGAACACTTATTGAGGCTTGCAGAACCATGTTGAGTGACTCTTCACTACCTGAATATTTCTGGGCTGAAGCTGTCAATACTGCATGCCATGTGCAAAACAGAGCACTCATAAACAAAAACCATGAAAAGACTCCTTATGAACTTCTAAAGGGCAAGAAACCGACCATTTCTTATTTTCGAATCTTTGGTAGTAAATGCTTTGTGCTAAACAATGGAAAGCATTACAAAACTAAGTTTAGTGAAAAGAGTTTTGAAGGTACTTTTGTAGGTTATTGTAGCCATAGTAGGGCATATAGAGTTTTTAATAAGAAAACCCTAGTGGTAGAAGAATCTATTAATGTTGTATTTGATGAGACGAGCATGCTACAAGGCAGCTCCTCTAGCATTTCTTCTGTAGACACAGGTTCAAAGCTGCATGACTTAAGCTTGGATCAGCCAGTTGAAGAAAATTCTCAACACTTCATCAAGATTCCCCCAATAACTACCTATGAAGAAGATCATGCTGATGAAGAGTCAATCCAAGTGGAGGAAGATACTCCAACAGTAGAAGAAACTCCTATTGGTCCAAATCATGCAAGGAACCTCGGGCTACGACACATGAGGGATCATCCAGTTGATCAAATCATATGAGATCCTCATGAAGGAATAAGAACAAGACGAGGTACCATTAACGAGAATATGCATTTGAGTTTTCTTTCGCAGGTCGAACCAAAGAAATTCCAAGAGGCAAATGAAGATCCATCTTGGATAATTGCTATGGAAGAAGAATTAAATCAATTCAAACGCTGTAAGGTATGGAAACTTGTTCCAAAACCCAAAGACAAAAATGTCATTGGAACAAAGTGGGTGTATAGAAACAAGCTGGATGAAGAAGGAACAATCATAAAGAACAAAGCCAGACTTGTAGCTAAAGGATACAGACAAGAGGAAGGTATCGACTTCGATCAGACGTACGCTCCAGTAGCAAGGCTCGAAGCGATCAGACTCTTCCTTGCTTATGCTGCTTTCAAGGGTTTCACCGTATATCAAATGGATGTCAAATCCGCGTTCCTAAACGGAGACATTAAAGAGGAAGTATACGTTGAACAACCCCCAGGTTTTGTTAATCCTGATCATCCCAATCATGTTTATTTATTACAAAAAGCTTTATATGGTTTGAAACAAGCTCCTCGAGCTTGGTATGAGACGCTATCTAACTTTCTTCTTGAGAACAAGTTCACAAGAGGAAAGATAGATAAAACATTATTTCTTAGGGAAGTAAAAGGCAAGATTTTGCTAGTGCAAATCTATGTCGATGATATCATATTTGGTTCTACGGACAATAACTTCTGCAAAAAGTTCTCTAAACTTATGCAAGGGAAATTTGAAATGAGCAGTATGGGTGAGCTGAAATATTTCTTAGGACTTCAAGTGAAACAGTCTGAAGATGGAATCTTCATTTCTCAGACAAAGTTCACTAAGGAGTTGATTAAGAAATTTGGAATGGAGAATGCAACCTCTATGAGGACTCCAATGAGCTCAGCTACGTCTCTGGACAAGGATGAGAAAGGGAAACCTTTTGATGAAACCAAGTACAGAAGCATAATTGGCTCTTTGCTCTACCTTACTGCCAGTAGACCTGATATAATGCTCTCTACATGTGTATGTGCTAGATATCAGGTGAACTCTAAGGAATCTCATTACACTGCTGCAAAGCGAATTTTGAGATACCTTAAAGGCACACCAAATCTTGGCTTATGGTACCCAAGAAGTAATGATAGCGAACTAATTGGTTTTTCAGATGCAGACTTTGCAGGTAGCAAAGACGACAGAAAAAGCACTTCCGGGACGTGCCAATTCCTCGGAAGGAGACTTATTTCCTGGAGTAGCAAGAAGCAGAATTGTGTTGCAATATCAACCGCCGAGTCGGAATACATTTCTGCTGGCAGTTGTTGCGCACAACTTCTATGGATAAAGAATCAACTTCAAGACTACAACATGAAGATCAAATACATTCCTATGTTTTGCGACTCTTCCAGTGCAATTGCTATCGCAAATAATCCAGTCTCTCACAGTCGGACAAAGCACATCGAGCTACGATATCACTTTATCCGAGAGCATGTGGAGATGGGTGACATAAAACATCTATGTTCATTTGTGATGAAACAGATAAACAGCTGATATGGCTTGAAGCAGATAGTTCACAGTTCTCATTATACAGTGACATAAGAAGAAGAGTAGGCACAGCGAGAACCTTTGCCTGACAAACTAGAAAAGAGTAATTCAATCCATTTTCTTCTTAGCCAGTCAGAAGCTAGTGAGATTTCATTCTCATAAAGATGCTGGCTTATCAGCCGCCTAGCTTGTAGAAGGTACGTTCACCGGTAGGTTGACAAGGCCAGTCTCTTCGGATAGCAGTCAAGGGTCGATTCTTTTTTGCATCTCATCTGAGTTATGTTCCCACGGACAAGCAAGTTGCAGACATATTCACGAAGCCACTGGATGAGACTAAGTTCTCCTTCTTCAAGACGGAACTTGGAATGCTCAACATGGAGTAATGATCAAATCAAGCAAAACCATGAAGACATGAAGATTACAAAAATTCAGAACTTTTCCTGAAAACTTCAGGCTTATATCTCGAGAACTACATGTTGTCTCGGGAACTTTCTTTTTTCTCGAAACATAAATCACTTTAAGTCTCGACAACATCCAAAGAACTTCTGGGATTTCTCGAGACAGGCTGGTTTTCTCGAGACAAGTTCAAGATCTCGAGATATGGTGATGTCTCGAGATACGGTTTATCACTCGAGACATCAATGAAGGAAATAACTTGCTGAAACTCCTGAGTTCTCGAGACATAACCGATGTCTCGAGACATAGTTTTTTTTAAGAACTCCAAACGTCAGGTACGCGCTGTTCATTCGTCTAATTTTCTTCAAAATGCCACTTTAACGTCAAATTAAAATTATATATATATAAGAAATCGAAAACTTGATGTTCACGAAATCCATTTCCGAGACTTCCCCGACCTTTCGACTTTCTCTCGAGCGGCGACAGTCTGCGACAGGTCTCTGTGCTTCGGTGGTTCTCGGTGGTTCTCGATTCTTCATCTTCTTCGTTCGACAGTTCTCTACCTCTTGCTTCAATGACGCCTTCTCCTCATCCAAAGATTGGCGTCGGCAATGAAGTCGTTCGCTCAGGTATCGCCGGTTTATCCGATGACTTCAAGAACCTATTTTGCTTGCTTGATGCCGTCGGTCTTGCTTTCGTTCTTGAGCATCCTTGCCGGGTGCTGTTTGATGAGGTTGAAGAGTTCTTTATCAATGTGAAGCCTATCAAGGAAGGGAGAATGTTGGTTTCATTCGTCAAGGGCATTAAGATAAAAATCTCACCTAAGACCCTCGTGAAGTACTTGCATTTATCTGAGCTTGATACTGAAGAGGTGCTAGATGACAATGACTGGTTGAGAACAGCAAGGTACTGTGGTCTGGATTCAGATTTTTCTGCAGTTAAGAGGCATAAGATGAATGATGCGGGAAAGCTCCTGGTGGACATTATCTTAAAGGTTCTATTCTGCAAGACAGGCACACAAGGGCATGTGTCTGAAGAGACTTTTTTGTTGATGGTTGGAATTGTGTCAGGGAAAAAGAGAGATTGGGGCACAATCTTATTCTCCAATATTAAGGCTTGCATTAATTCTCCAAAATTTTCCCGGATCATCTCATTGTTCCTGAATCAGTTCAACCCAGCTATCTTTGACATGTCCAAAGGTACAGTTATCCATCATCTCAAGAAGATCGATGTCCTCTCCATGCAGAGATGGGACATTCGAATCAAGAAGCCGGGAGTGGCTAGTGCTACTTCTGAGGGGGAGACTCATCAGTCTGCAGTTGCAAGTGAAGCAGAAATTCCAATTCCATCTTCTGAAGGTCAGGTACCCAAAGTTACATCATCTCCTCCTCCTCCACGGATTCGCTCTAAAGCTTCAGGTCGAGCCAAGCTACCAATCCGTTCCAAAGCCAAAGGTCAGCCCTCATCAGCTCCAACAGAACTCATTTCATCAGTGACACAGTCAGATCCTTCAGATTCTATTCCATCACCCTCTCATGTTCACATTCCAGATTCAGTTCCATCACCACCACCTCCTTCTCCATCAGTTATTGAAGCAGAAACTTCTTTAGCAAATGAGATAGTTTCAGCTGTCCTAAAGAATATTCAACAAGAAATATCTGAAGTGCACAGTCCCAGTGGCCAAAAGGCAGGGTCTGGTGCTGATTTTGTTTTTGAAGACGATGATGATGTTTCCGTTCATGAATTATCACCTCCCCTAGTACATGTTGAGGGGGAGTCAGAGTTAGATACAACCAAGAATGCTCCAGATGAGCTAGGTTGTGAAGAAGACAATGTGGTTCACTCTCTTGAGATTGAAGAGCTCCCTGATGTTGTTCCTGCTGCTGCCCCTGCTGTTACTCTTCCTTCTTCTCATCCTTCCCCTCCAATCCTTGATGCAGATTCTCTTATGGGAAAGATTGAAGCTATGCTCAAGAAGCAGAGTGAACAGTTTGAGAACTCTTTGACAACTGTTCACAGGAAGATTGCCTCAGTTGAAAGTGATCTTGGTAGGGAGTTAGCTAAAATCAAATCAAATTATGAAAATCTCTCTGAATTGATGAGCCTAGGGAGCAAGCAAATTGAACATGCAACTGAAGGTATAGGCACAGTGTTGGCTCAGACTGTTACAATGACAAAGCTTCAAGACTCATTGTCTGACAAGGCTGAAGCACATACATTCCGGATTGTTGATGAAGTCGGAAATTTCAAAGATGATACTCTCCAAACCCTATCTGTAGAAGTCAGAAAGGGGGAGGACATTTTAATGGAAAGAATGACAGATTTAGTGGAAAGCTCTGTGTCAGCTATTCAAAGCTCATGGAAATCACAGTTTGATCAGTTCTCTTCCAGGGTGCTGAAGCAAATTGCTGATATTAATGCTTATTCCTTCAAAACAGCAACGTGGCTTCATAATCAAATTTTTCCTGAGTTAGAAGTTGATCCAGATGTTCCTGTTCCTCAGTTTTCTCCAAGGCCAGAAGAACTACTTGGGAAGGGTCCTTTAGTTGAAGATCAATCAGATAGGGCTGGGACCAAAAGAAAAAGAAAACATGGTGAAGGTCCCTCTGCGAGTAGATCTGTTCCGAGTTCTAGCTCTGCAGGCCATAGCAAAGCTCAGGTTGAGAAGGCTCTACCAGAAATCTGGAGCCCAGTCTCAAAAGACATAATTCTTGAATCCTATAAGTTAGTCCATGAAGGCAAAATGAATAGATCTGAATGCTACAGCTCACTTGAATGGGAAAAACATGAGATAGCTCAAAGGAAGAGAAGAATTCATTTCAGGGCATTTGGTTATAATAATTCTGATGCTCCGGATCCACCTCCGTTTTACCATCCCAAGCCTTATGCTTATTTCTCCAGACAAGAAGAAAAGAGGAAAAGGAGTTCTTGAAGGATAATGCTGATGCTGACAAGACATATTTTGCTTTGGTTCTGATTTTGTGAACATCAAGTCTTCTTAACAATTCAATTTAGACATATATATATAATTGTTGATTTGATGTTCTCTACTTGTTCATTTTCATATCATTGTGTAGTGTAGCATATTTATTCTATATTGCTGTAATTCAACTTAGTATATAGGGTTCTGACTTCTACAAATAGGGGGAGATTGTTGGAAATTGTATTCACAATTACCTTGATTTGTGAGAAGTCACCCTTAAACTAAGATTGAATTGCTTTTGTATTTGATATGCTTTTCTAGTATTGTCTTGCAGATTATCATTGCTAAGTGTAAATCAATGTCAGGTCACAATGGGTCTGCAAACACAGTTTCATACAATGTAATTCCTCATTATATGAAACATGGTGATGACTCATGTGTGATCTCTCTATTGGGGTACACTTCATTTTCAAGACTATTGAAGATTTTGAAGTGCGGTTGCAGCAAGTGTTCAAGAGAAGAAAAGAAAATTTCTGAAAACAATTTCTCTAAGGATATGTCTCGAGAGATCATGCATGTCTCGAGAGTTCTGGCATGTCTCGAGAGGCAAGTTCTTTTGATCTCGGTATTTCTGTTCTTGATGACTCGAGAGATCAAGCTTGTCTCGAGAGTCCTTAAGACCGAAATCTTTGTAATGTCTCGAGAGATCATCGAGTTCTCGAAACATCCCTTTCCTGCTCTCTTTGTTTCATATCTCGAGAGATCCGTTAGTTCTCGAGAGATCCCTTATGCCTCGAGAATTCTGTCCGTTTTTCTCTAATTTGTTTCCTCTGTTCTTGACGGATCGTAAACGCTCCTTCCCGATCCTAACGGCTATATTGAGTGCGTGTAAGGTCGATTTAGCCCTTAATCATTGCCCTCTATATATAGGATTGCTCTTGGGTTGTTTACAACAAGTTTTCGAATCATTCTAAACCCTAATTTCTCTCCCGATCAAAAAGAACGAGAAAAGCGCCGCCTCGCCGTCGCCTACGATTGAAGATCGATCTATTCATTTGAGTTGCTGATTTCTATCAAAGAAGGATTCGATCGATCCGTGTTCTGATTCTACAACCTCTATTGGATCGTTTCGGATTGCTAAAGACAGATTTGAAGGATCGTTGTTCTTCCTCATCGTTCTCAAAAGCCATTCAAGAAGAAGGAAGAAAACGCCTCTGTTATTCAGATCTGGTATCTTATTGTTCAAAACCTTTTATCATCTATTGTAGGAGTTGTTATCTCCGAGCTGTAGGAGAGGTTGTTCTCCGAGTTGTAGGAGAAGTTTTTCTCCGAGTTGTAAGAGAGGTTCTCTCTGAGATTGTAGGAGTTTGACTCCGAGTTTGTAGGATCATTCTGATCCGAGATTTAGTGAGTAGTCAAGTCTAGCTGTGGTGCTAGATTGGCGAGGCCGGCAGTGGAGTACCCAAGTACGGGGAACCACTATAAATTCCTGGTGTTATCTGTGGCTGTGATCTATTTTGTGTGCTGTGCTTTACGTTTAATTCTTAATTCCGCAAAAGACGTAGAGATCACCTATTCACCCCCCTCTAGGTGATTTAGGTAGGCAACTAGATACTTCACCCGCACTATCCGCAGAAGCTGCACAAGAAGAGTTCAATCAGCAGACCGCTCGGTCAGATAATCTCAGAACGCAGGAAAGAAGAAAGTTCAGCTTACACTTGGTGTGTCACTTATTGCTGCCGATGGGTCCTATTTATAGGCGTGAGACCTGATCCAGTCACCACCCTATGAGATAGGATCACCACCCTCCAGACCGCGCGACCTGACCGGTCACACCGCGCGATCAGCAACAGTACTCCTGCTTCATTTTGGTGAACACGCCAGCTTCAACATCGACTATGAGAGACCGCCACTCTCACAGCAGATCGCGACTCCAAAAGAAGATCGCCAGACCGCCCGAAGCTGTTCACCCCCTGTGTTCGCCATAGACCGCGAACACAGCCAATTTGCCATCAGACCGCGAACTCCTGTCCGCATGCCGGTCTCCACCTGAGACCGCGAACAGCGACCAGCTCGCATACCAGCCTCCTCCTGAGACCGCGAACTGAGACCGCGTGACTAAGACCCTTAGTCCGCGACTACCACCAGAAAGCCCGGTCAGCCACCAGACCGCCTTTTGGAGAAAAACTTGGATCAAGCTATGCGGTCACACCAGACCCCCACAGCCTTGAAGAGGACAGCACGACACGCGGTCACGCACAGACCGCGCACACCTGAAGACGAACAACCCGCCACGCGATCAGAGACAGACCGCGCGGCCTTCACCTTCAGCCGCCTTGGACCAGAAACCAGCGGCCATACCAGAGGACCGCAGCTAGGCTTAGACAAGCCAGACCGCAGAGATAGACCTCCAAGTCGTGCGGTCACGCCAGACCGCCCGACCTCCTCCCAGACCGCCCAGGTCCAAAAGCCCTCCAAACTTCCACTTCAACAATTTCAACACTCCCCCTTGAAGTGGGAAGTTGAAACTAGCCCCAGTAAGCTCCTTAGCCGTGTGAACGACCCCTTTGCCAGCGCCTTTGTGAAGATGTCTGCGACATTGTCTGCACTCCGCACATGCCCGACCGAAAGAGATCCCTCCAGCACCTTCTCCCGTATGAAGTGGTGCTCGATCTCGATATGCTTGGTCCTCGCGTGACAAACTGGATTGGTAACCAGTTTGAGAGCACTCTCATTATCGCCGCGCAGCAGAGTCGGCTCTCGAACCTCCTTGTGGACGTCTCCCACCAACGTCCTAAGCCAGATGGCTTCCTGAGCTGCCAAGGCCGAAGCCTTGTATTCCGCTTCCGTGGTGGAGACTGACACAGAATCCTGCTTCTTGCTGCACCATGATATAGCTGTAGGGCCCGCCATGAAGACGAATCCAGATGTCGACTTCCGATCATCCGAATCTCCCCCATAATCAGCATCCATGTACCCGTGCACCTCGAGGCCCGCATCCCTCCTATATAGGAGACCCATATCCGAGGTCGCCTTGACATACTTTAGAATGTTCTTGGCCGCTAGCAGATGAGGTACCCGTGGCTCCGCCATATATCGACTCACTCTGCCAACTGCATATGCAATATCTGGCCTCGTGATCGTCAGATAGATCAAGCTCTCAACCAGAGCTCGGAACACCAACGGATCTTGCATAATCCTCCCCTCATCCTTCCGAAGCTTCATAGCCTTCTCCAGAGGCGTGGAAGTGCATTTCCCTTCCTTCATGCCGAATTGCTCCACGATCCGCTCCGCATATCCGGCCTGGGTCACCAACACTCCACCTTCCTTCCTCTGCACCTCGAGTCCAAGGAAATGGTGAAGCTCACCTAAGTCCTTCATCTTGAACCTGATGGACAGCTCTGCCCGAAGCTGTGCTACTTCCTTCTTCGAGTTCCCCGTCACGATCATATCGTCGACGTATAGCAGCACAATGACTTGAAGCTCCCCGCTCTTCTTGACGAACAAGCTTGAGTCTGAGTCTGAAGCACAAAATCCACAGAATATGAGATATTCTACGATCTTCCCGTACCACGCCCTCGGCGCTTGCTTCAACCCATACAGGGCCTTCTTCAGCTTGCAGACATGCTCCGGAAAATCTTCAGACACAAAGCCTGGTGGCTGGACCATGAAGATGTCCTTGTCAATCTCTCCGTACAAAAAAGCGTTCTTGACGTCGAGCTGCCAAATCTCTCATCCACTGAACGCCGCCAAAGCAATGATGAATCGAACTGAAGTCATTTTTGCCACCGGACTGAAAGTCTCCTCGTAGTCTTCACCGTACTGCTGCGAGAACCCCCGAGCTACAAGGCGAGCCTTGTACCGCTCGATACTACCGTCAGCTTTCTTCTTGAGCTTGTAGACCCACTTGCATGTCACAGGAGTGGTGCCCTTGGGCTTGGGCACAAGAGACCAGGTCTCATTCTTCTCGAGAGCTGTCATCTCTTCTTGCATTGCAACGTCCCACTCCTTCACGCCTCTGGCCTTCTCAAAGCTCGACGGCTCCCTCTCATCCAAGGGACCAACGAAGAAACATGAGACGAAGCTCACTGCGTTTCCTCCTGTATAGCAATCAGGGGCGACGATCGCTCGCTTCGACCTCCTCAGCTCCTTCCCCTGAACCGCATTATCTCCAGCTGCTTCTTCCCTAGCTCCTCTTCCAAACGTGCTAGGAGCATCGCTCCCCCTGCTCCCTGAACCAGAAGCCCTCGTCTCGGAACTAGAGGGAGATGGTCCACCTGGTGACACGGGTAGCTCCACCTGAAGATCCTCCACAGCTTTCTCTGGCACTTCCATCCTGCTTTCTTGTAGCTCCACATCAGAAGACCCCTTGTAAGATGTCACCTCATCGAACACGACGTCGCGAGATACCACAAACCTTCGCGTCTCCGGGTCCATGCACTTCCATCCTTTCTTCCGCTCATCGTATCCCACGAAGACTAGCTTCCTTTCTTTCGCATCTAGCTTCGTCCGAAAAGCATCGGGAACATGCACGTAGCAGGTGGAACCAAACACCCTAAGTTGTGCCACGCTTGGCTTCTCCTTGAACATCATCTCATGTGGAGTCAACATGTTGATGGGACTCAGAGGCATCCTGTTGATGATGTAGGCAGCACAAGACATTCCCTCTGCCCAGAAGGACTTTGGGATACTCTTGGCATGCAGCCAACACTTGCAGGTCTCCGTCAGATGATGGATCTTCCGCTCTGCAACTCCGTTCTGTTGTGGAGTATGTGCACAAGTGAGCTCCCTCCGGATGCATGCCTTCCTGCAAAAAGTAGAGAACTCACTGGAGGTGAACTCCCCTCCGTTGTCAGTCCTCAGCTTCTTCACCCGCAGTCTTAGCCGACCCTCCACGAGCTCCTTGAACTCCACAAACTTGGCAAACGCCTCCGCCTTCTCCTTCAGGAAATAAACCCAGACATATCTGGTGTAATCATCGATCAACACCAGCATATATCTGCTGCCTCCGAGGCTTGGGGTAGCAGTTGGTCCCATCAAGTCACCGTGGATGCACTCCAACGACACACTGCTCCTCGTCTGCGACTTGTCAAACGGTAGCCGATGAGACTTGCCGAATTGACATCCCGCACAAACATGACCTTCACCATAGGAAGATAGACTTGGCAGGCCCTTGACCAGACCTCTCACCGCCATAGCTTTCAGCTTGTCCATCCCTACGTGCCCCAACCTCTCATGCCATATAACGGCACCATCATTCGTCTTCATCTTGTCAACGTAGGAACTTGTCGATAAAACAAATAAGTCCTTTGCCCGTCTCCCGACATGGACTACCTCAGCCTTTACGGCCTCAAAGTTGCGTAGAAACTTCACTTCTGTTGGGCCAAACAGAACGTGATACCCAGCGTCTACAGCGTTGGTCACGGAGATGAGGTTTTTCCTCATACCAGGCACGTGATAGACACTCTTCAAAGTAAGTGGCCCTCTATCACTGCCCAAGGAAACAAGCCCCACCTTCTCTACTGGATGCACAGTATTATCAGCAGTAATGATTGCATTGTTACCTGTATAAGGCTGTGCAGAGGAAAGCTTGGTCTCGTCTCCGGTGAGGTGATGACCACACCCCGAGTCCACGATCCAGTCCTCCAGATAGTTGATTGGAGCAGAAACTCCAACAGAAGCCGAAAAGGCTCCTCCCCAACCTCCTTCAAAGTGTCTGGCTTCAGCTTCCTCCTTTTCCGCAGTATGCCCAGCTTGGGTGACCATCTTGCAATCCTTCTTGATGTGGCCATATTTGCCACACTTGAAGCATTTCGGACCTTCCCCCTTCTTCTTCCCGTCAACCTTGGGAGCATACCCCCTTTCCTGCTGCCCAGAAGTTGAAGGCCCATAGCCTCCTCCAGCGGTCTTCTTCTTCTTATCCCACTTATTCTTCTTCCCTGAGAAGAGCACTTCGCCATCTCCCCCAGCCACCGACATCCCCGCCATCTGCCTTGCCAAACTTTCTTGCGATGCAAGCAAGTTCTCCAGCTCCAACAGAGACGGCTGATTTGCCCATCCCTGCACCGACGTCACAAAGGCAACATATTCCTTCCGCAAGCCGCGGATGATGTGCCTCTTCAGCTTCGCCTCAGAGATAGGCTCATCAGGATCCAATGCTGAGATTTCAGCGCACAAGTTCTTCATCTTCAGAAAGAAAGTGGAAATAGAAAGATCACCCTGAGCCGACCTTGCCAGCTCATTCTCCAAGAACTGTAGTCTTGCTACATTCTTCTTGTTAAACAGCCCATCCAGGGCTCTCCAGATCTCCGCAGCTGATCCGCATCCCAGAATGTGAACAAACAGATCAGGTGAGATTGCCCTCTTCAGAGTGAACTCTGCCTTCGCATTCGTCCTCCTCCAAGTTCTCACCTCAGCCCCATTATCTCCTTCCGGGACAACTTCCTGCGTCTGATCTCCTCCAACTACCTCCCAGAGGTCCTCACCTAGAAGATAGCTCTGCATACACGACTTCCACTTCTTGAAGTTAGTCGATGTAAGCATCTCAATTCCAAGACCCCTCGCTTCCATTGCTCTACCATTGATTCCTTCTTCACAAAGGCGATGGCTACTCTAAGTCACTCACTGCTCAACCACTCCAACCTAGCTCTGATACCATGTGAAATTTTTCGAATCTTTATGAAGTGAGCAGGAGTTAGTCAACTTAGAGTTACAAGCCAAACAACCAGAAGCAAGTGAAGGCAAACAACTGATCTTTATTGAAAGCAACTTCAAATTACAAGGCAAGGCATGCTTGGCGAGACATGATTTCGCCAGCACAAACACCAAAGAGAAAAAAAAAACAAAGTTGAAGATAACACGAGACCGCACGGTCTCCCCTTGCGACCTCAGCAACTCGCCAACCCGCAGACCGCAGCCGACCTCAGAATAACACCAGACCGCTGATCAGTCCGCACCCTTCCTTTCGAACTCCTGATTCTCCCGAACTCCAGCACCACAACTCCAAGCCGCAGACCGCCCGAACACTTTCAGAGGAAGAGGTGAACGCTGCTGCCCGCACTATCCGCAGAAGCTGCACAAGAAAAGTTCAATCAGCAGACCGCCCGGTCAGATAATCTCAGACTGCAGGAAAGAAGAAAGTTCAGCTTACACTTGGTGTGTCACTTATTGCTGCCGATGGGTCCTATTTATAGGCGTGAGACCTGATCCAGTCACCACCCTATGAGATAGGATTACCACCCTCCAGACCGCGCGACCTGACCGGTCACACCGCGCGATCAGCAACAGTACTCCTGCTTCATTTTGGTGAACACGCCAGCTTCAACATCGACTATGAGAGACCGCCACTCTCACAGCAGATCACGACTCCAAAAGGAGATCGCCAGACCGCCCAAAGCTGTTCACCCCCTGTGTTCGCCAGAGACCGCGAACACAGCCAGCTCGCCATCAGACCGCGAACTCCTGTCCGCGTGCCGGTCTCCACCTGAGACCGCGAACAGCGACCATCTCGCATACCAGCCATCTCGGCGAGTAAAGTGGCCACCAGAATGATCCCGGTTGAAGGGCATGTTCCCCCGACCGTGACCATCGCCTGTGCACCCTCCACCCTTGGGAGCGAAGAAGGCAGAAGACCCACCAGTCCCGCCCCTGCGCGAGGACTCCCCTTGGTGGGCAGAGGGAGCAGTTGAAGTGGAAGGGCGCTGATCGCCCGGAGGAGCCACTGAGGGCAGAAGTCCAGGAGGGGGAGGCGGCAGCACGACTCCGGGTAGGTGCGAGCTGCTCGCCGGTTCTGGTCGCAAGGAAGGTAGTGGCGGAGGAGGATTACTGCTTGAGAGAGGAGCCCCATGCTCGCTCATCTGCCTCTTCTCCACAGAAGAGCTGTGGAGAATCCTCACCGAGCGACCACCCCGAGATCCACCCTCAGGCAAGATCATCGAGGATGATAGCAGAGGCAGCGCATCCGAAGGTTCCTCCCGAACCTCGGTACTCGGCGGATCTGAAAACAGAAGCAAAAAAGCGTCAGAAATCTCGCTAGGAGTGGTTATTATAACATCATAGTCTTCAGAACAGCGACTAAAAGAGCCCACCTCGCGCAGGAGGAAGGTCCGGTCGGGCTTGAGTTTGGGCCCCAGCCCTACTCGCCTCCGGGGCGACCTCTGCCGAAAGAGGAGGAGGAGCGGAAGCAGGCGAGTTCCCCTCATGGGAGAGGCCCAAGTCGTCCAGCAGCTGCTGGCGTTGCTCTCCCAAAGGGCCGGCGACGTTCTCTGTAGTCGCCTCCTTCTTCTTCCCTTTCTTCTTCTTCTTAGCAATCCACTTCCTCTTCTTAGTGGCGAGAAAGGCATCGAGTTCGGCATCACGAGAAGGAAGAGCTGGAACGCCGATCAAATTCGCGAGATCAGCCTTGGCCTTTTTGGCAGCCTCAGCAAAAGCTAGCGACATTGTAGGCGAGTGCAGAAAGGTGGTTCCAGCAGAGACCCCCCCTATATATAGAGCCCAGACATCGGCCGGCAAGATTCCGAGTATCTCCCAATACTCGCCCAGACAGAAGCTCGTCGAATAAAGGTTGGATGTTTCTTTCCGAGCAACTATGTTACTCGCAAAGAGCGGGGATTGTGTACAACCCTTATTCTCCGAGGGTAGGACCCACTCAAGGACACGTAGGCAGAAGTCAAACGTCAAAGGGTCAGCACAGAGACCAGCAGTCCAAGACACAAGACAAATCAGCCAGCAGGAGCGGTAGAAGGTTGGCGAGCAGCAACTAATACTCGCCAGGTGGGCGACTATGGTCGAAGATACGTGTCGAGTATCCCGTATGTCGCCCCAGGTGTTCGGCAAGCCACAGAAGACCTGCGAGAGTATTGGCCCGGCTTGTGCGAGCAGCAGCTAATACTCGCCAGATGGGCAACTATGGTCGAAGATACGTGCCGAGTATCCCGTATGTCGCCAGGTTAGGGCTGGGCTATAAACCCCACCCCCTACCCCTTGGTTGCCTATAAATAGGACCCCAGGGGTACTTGGATTGGCACCTGTGCTTGAGCTTCTGGATCCCGATTTCCGAATTCTCGAGCCCGTCACCCCTGCTTGCTAGCCAAGCCGGTGCCTTCTTCGTACCCTGCTCGACCATTCTTGGTTGTGGAGGGGAAGACTCCTTTGAGCTTCCGGGTACGTGGTGGGACCTCCCTGCCGCAGCACCTGGGGTCCTGTTGTTGTTGCTCTCCTAGCTTCCTCATAGTCGCCAGCTTGACCATCTCGTCGGACAGCTGGGCAAGTAGCATCCGGCTGCAAAGGTCCGAATTTTGAGGTCAGGATTTTCCTGGCGTCAACACTTTGGTGCGGTGAGCGTGGATCGCAGCCAGAGGGAGAAAACCTAGTAGGAAAACAAGATGGTCGTAGAAGGCGACCATGAGGAAATGGTCGTCAACTCGTCAGGAACTGGCAGGTTCGTGACGATGGAAGTTTTCGAAGCATTCGCCTAGCGCATGGAAGGGGCTATGCGAGCAGTGTTCCAGCAGGGTGCGGAGGTCACGGCGACCTCACCTAATCGCCCGGTGTTGACCGAGGGCGAGGAGCGCACCCAGCGCACAGGCAAGGAGCACGTCGATCTGAAGCCCGAGCGACCAAGGAGGTCGCAGCCCTTCCCGCAATCCTCGCAAGGAATTCGCTTCCGCGAGGTGGAAGAGCAGGCGAGATATCAGGATACTCGGCCTTATGGCGAGTATGGCCATGATACTCGCCAGCTTGAAGACCGTCGTCCAGCGAGTGGGAGCAGCCCATTCTGTGAAGACATCCTTGTCGCGCCCGTGCCGGAAGGATTCAGGGATCCTGTGTTGAAATACTACACCGGGAGGGACGACCCTATTCGTCACATCCAGTGGTTTGAGGATATTATCTCTATCTGAACCATGTCGGATGCATTCAAGTGCCGGCTGTTCGCCATCACTTTTACGGGGAAAGCCAGGGACTGGTTCCACCAGTTGCCTCTGGGCTCGATCTACTGCTTCGAAGACCTGTGCCGTGGAGTAACGACCCGGTTCGCCACGGCCCAGAAGCTGAAGAAGGAGGCGACAACTCTGTTCCCTGTGACCCAGAGGCCGAATGAGCCGTTGGGGGCCTATATCGAGCGTTTCCAGGAGGAAGTGCTGCATATCGAGGAGGTGGATCGCACCATCCTGCAGTTGGCCTTGACGTTCGGGATAGGGCAAGGCCTCTTCAAGCTGGAGCTCGGCAGGAACCCTCCCTACTCCTACGACAACCTCATCGTGAGGGCCAATAAGTTCGTTCAGGGAGAGGCTTCCAACCGAGACTTCTTGGCCAAGTTAGCGGAGCTGACCAAGGCAGAAGAGGAAGGGAGGGAGAAGGTCCCAGAGAAGAGGAAGAGGGAAGAGCCCCCGAGGGCAGAAAGGAAGAAGCCAGAGCGGCGAGAAGAGGGGAGAAGGGAGGAGCCAAGCAGGAACGATGAGAGGCGACTCGTCATGGCTCCGGAGCGTCGAGAAGAGGAGAGGCGCTATCAGGTTCCGGACAACCGCCCGCCATGGAGGCCGGCTAGACGAAACCAGCGTCAGGATCAGAGGGGGAGATCCCCCGAGAGGAGGCCTTACCACCAGCAGGGAAGGCAAGGGGGAAGCAGAGATGAAGCCATGATGGTTGCCAGGCTTGGGTACCATCAGGGCAAGAAGAAGAAGAAGAAGAAGCAGCCAAGGAAAGAGCAGATGGAAGAGGTTCCGCTCTACTGCGACTTCCACCAGGCGGAGGGGCATGCCATGATGGCTTGCCCAGCTTTTTGGGAGGCCAGAAGGAAGCTAGCCGCAGGGGAAGCCGGAGGGGAGCAGCGGAGGATCGAGGCCCCTGCCGAGCCACAGGCAGGGCAGACTGCCGTCGTCCGAAGGAGGAACGAGGATCGCGTCGACCACGGAGGCCGTGGAGAGCTTGGCCAAGGGAGTCGAGGAGGAGGAGGAGTTGGAGTGATCCATGGGGGAGCCGGGCTGGGAGCGTCCCGAAAGGGGAGCCTCCATCAGATCTACCGTCGGAGCGTCGCTTCGACCTCGCAAGCCCCGCCCCCATTGGAGGAGATCACCTTCTCCGAGGAGGACATGCTGGGGAATGAGAATCCCTTCCATGATGCCCTCGTCATCCAGGCCGCAGTGGAAGACTTCACCGTTGATCGAATTTTGGTCGACAACGGTAGCTCCGTGAACGTCATCTTCAAAGAGACGTTCGAAGGACTGGGAGTCAGGCCCGATAGAGTTCGAGCAGCATATGGTCCCCTCTTTGGCTTCTCCGGAGAGAAAAAGGAGGTGGAAGGAGGGGCAGATCTCCTTGTAACCCTCGGTGGCACCTCCATCAACTGTCGATGCGTAATCGTCGACGCCCCGAGCTGTTACAAGGCCATCTTCCGGAGGCCACTTCTCAATGCCTTCAAGGCCGTCCCATCCTCCTACCATCAGTGCTTGAAGTACTGCCAGGGGGATGTTCAGGTGAGGATCAGGAGCGATCCAAGAGCCGCCAGAGAATGCTACCTCAGCGCCATCAGTACCATCAGCTGGATGGCTGACGCGGAATAATTCGGAAGGGTGCTGGAGAGCCCGGCTAGGCTGGAGGTAGCCGAGGAAGTCGAGGAGATCGAGGTGCTCTCCGCAACAGGAGCATTCGGGCTGGTGAAGATCGGCGGGTCCCTGAAGATCGAGGAGAAGATAATGATGGCGGCATGTCTTCAAGAGAACGTCGACATCTTTGCTTGGAGCGCAGCAGAGATGCCGGGGATCGATTCTGAGGTCGCTTGTCATCACCTCAATTTGGATCCCACGGCCCAGCCCGTCCGCCAGATAAAGAGGAAGAATGCCACTATCCTGGCCGAGCCAATTCGGCAGGAGATGAAGAAGCTGCTAGACGCAGGTTTGTGTCAGAGATCCAGTATCCAGGCTGGGTCTCAAATGTTGTAATGGTTAAGAAAGTAGGGGGCAGCTGGCGAATGTGTGTAGACTTTTCTTTGATGAATAAAAGCTGCCCAAAGGATTGTTATCCCTTGCCTCGAATCGACGCGCTGGTTGATTCAGCCGTCGGTTTTTCTGTAATGAGCTTTCTTGATGCGTTTTCAGGATACCATCAGATCCGGATGCATCCCCCTGACTGCCGCGATGTTTCCTTCATCACTGATGATGGCTGCTACAACTACAAAATGATGCCCTTCGGGCTGAAGAATGCCGGAGCCACCTATCAGCGGATGATGGATCACGTTTTCAAGGAACAAAAGGGGAGGAACCTGGAGGTGTATGTGGACGACCTCTTGATTAAAAGCAAGAATGTCCAGGAACACATTGTGGATCTGGTGGAGACCTTTGCGACGCTAAGGAGGTTCAAAATGAGGTTGAATCCTGCGAAGTGCGTCTTTGGAGCAGGAAGAGGCAAATTCCTGGGGCATCTCCTTACCCCGGAGGGAGTAGAGCCTAACCCCGACAAGATTAGGGCGATCCTGGAGATGCCTTCCCCGAAGACAATGAAGGAGGTACAGAGGTTGACTGGAAGGTTGGCGGGTCTTAGCCACTTCCTGTCAAAAGCCGGGGAGAAGTGCTCCCCATTCTTCAGAACACTCCGCAAAACAGAGAATTTTGAATGGTCTGAAGTATGCGAGAAGGCATTCGTGAAGCTAAAGGAGCAGTTAACTCAGACACCTCTCCTTCAGAGCCCAAAAGAAGGCGAAGACCTGCTCATCTACCTTGGAATAGGGGCAGAGGCTGTGAGCTCTGTGCTAGTCCGAGAAGAGAGGAAGAAACAGTTACCCATCTACTACATCAGTCGGGTGCTAAAGAAGGCGGAGCTGAAGTATCCAATCCTGGAGAAGCTTGCCTTCGCCTTGGTGGTGTCGGCGCGGAAGCTCCGGCCTTATTTTCAGGCTCACTCCATCCGAGTAGTGACTGATCATCCTCTCCGAAGCATCTTGGAAGGAGTGGAGAATTCAGGGAGACTAGCGAAATGGTCGGTAGAACTCAGCGAGTTCGACATTTCCTTCTCACCTCGGGTGGCGATCAAGGCCCAAGCGGTAGCAGACTTCTTGGTAGACTTCTCGGCAGAAGCAGAGCCAGGGGAAGAGATGTTCGACCCAATCCCTTGGAAGATGTTTGTTGACGGAGCTTCGGGAAAGAGCTCTGTAGGAGTGGGCATCGTTCTTGTCAGCCCACAGGGAACGAGGATCGAGCAGGCCGTCGAGATCCTCTTTCCCGTCACAAACAATCAGGCATAGTACGAGGCCATAGTGGTAGGCTTGCGCCTCGCCAAGGAGTTAGGGATCCGTGATGTTCGGGCCTTTACGGATTCAATGGTGGTCGCGTCACAGATCAGAGGAGAGTTCAAAGTACGCGACACCATCCTACAGAAATACTTGGTGAAGGTCAAGGGATTGATTGGAGGCTTCCAGTCGTTCTTCGTCGAGCATGTCCCGAGAGAGGAAAACTCGGCGGCGGGCCGTTTGGCCAAGTATGGGCCAAGAGCTGGGGAAACCATCACCGAGCTGTTCCTGCCGTCTATCGAAGAAGGGGAGATGATGGAGATCGAGCAGCGCCCCTCATGGACGGATCCTTTTGTGGCATTCCTTGCCACCGGCCAACTTCCAGCAAGTGAAGGGGATCAGAGAAGGTTTCGGTACAAAGCAGCGTACTATCTTTTGCTGGATGGGGAGCTGTACCGTAAAACCATCTCGGGCCCCCTAGCCAGATGTATCTCTGAAGACGAAGTACCCCGGGTGTTGGAAGAGATCCACTCGGGAGAATGTGGAAGTCATTCTGGGACTCGCACTTTAGAGCAGAGGGTCTTGAGGCATGGTTACTTCTGGCCTACTATCCGGAAGGATGCTGAGATATTCTCGAAGAAGTGCCAGAAGTGCCAGCTCTTCGCCCCCCTCCAGTTGCAGCCAGCCCAGCAGCTCCGATCAATCACCGCCCCATGGCCGTTCGCCATTTGGGGAATGGATTTGATTGGCCCTTTCCCCCTAGCTAGTGGCCAGAGGAAGTTCATTCTCGTCATGATCGACTACTTCTCCAAGTGGATCGAGGCCAAAGCTTTGGCCAAGACCACCTCTCAAGTCGTGAAAAACTTCATCTGGGGGGAGATCGTCTGTAGGTTTGGGATTCCTCTCGCCATCGTCACCGACAACGGTCCTCAGTTTGCCAGCTTGGAGCTGGAAGACTTCTGCAGACAGCTGGGAACTGATCTTCGATTCGCCTCCGTGCTTCACCCAAGGAGCAATGTCCAAGTGGAGGCCACCAACAAGCTGATCATCAACCTGCTGAAGAAGAAGGTGGAGAATCTGAGAGGCAACTGGGCGGACCAGCTCCCCTCGGTCCTGTGGGCTTTGAGGACCACTCCTAGCTCAGCTACCAGGGAGACACCGTTCAAGCTCTCTCACGGATCAAAAGCTCTCATCCCAGTAGAGTTTGAAGTCAGAAGTCCAAGGGTGATTGCCGCCGAGGGCGGAAGTGAGGGATGGCGACTAGAGAATGAGGAGGCTCAGAAGCTATCTCTCGACTACATCGAAGAACTTAGAGATTTAGCTTCTGCCAGGCAAGAGGAGATCAAGCGACGAATGGCGAGGCATTTCGATAAAAATGTTCGCCTCAAGCACTTCCAAGAAGGTGACCTGGTCCTGAAGAAGGTAGACGCGGCGGGACGATCAGCGGCCATCGGAAAGCTCCATCCAAACTGGGAAGGGCCCTTCATCATCCACGAGTCACTCCTAACCGGAGGATACCGACTGCAGAACCAGGAAGGAGAGCTGCTTGGGAATACTTGGAGCGGTGATGACCTGAAAAGGTTCTACCCCTAAGGGGTAATGTGTATGTCCCACCCTTGTAATCCCTATAGATTAAAACCCTTCCTCTCCCGGAAACACGGGACTGGGAAGCTTTTTCTGTCACAGCAAGAATCTTCAGAGAAGAAAAAAGAAAAGGCCGGTAAAATTGGTCCACATGCTAGGTTGGAAAATGAGCCTCCGACTTAAACCTCGTAAAACCCCGGAACGGATGATGGGACAGTGCCTCGGTTCAGCAACCCTCTAAGACCAAGCCTCTGCATTGACGGTCGAGATCAGCTCCCCCCTTGCATGTTGGCCACGGTTCGTATCGACTGCGCTTCTCATTCGACTGGAGGGATTACAGGGAAGAAGTCTGGACGCCAACCTTCCGATCTGGCAAGGGGGCGATCAATTTAACTAGCTTAGGGGACCCTTGAATAAAGGCGTCGCATACCCTTGAGAGCTGTAAGCTCCTAAAATAAAAAAGAAAAACAGGTAGAATTGGTCCACAGGCAAGGTTGGAAAACGAGCCTCCGACTTAATCCTCGTAAAAACTCCAGAACGGATGGTGGGACAGTGCCTCGGTTCAGTAACCCTTTAAGACCAAGCCTCTGCATTGACGGTCGAGATCAGCTCCCCCCTTGCATGTTGGCCATGGTTCGTATCGATTGCACTTCTCATCCGACTGGAGAGATTACAGGGAATGAGTCTGGACGCCGACCTTCCGATCGGGCAAGGAAGTGATCAATTTAAACCAGCTCGCTTCAAAGCGTCTTGTTTCCAGCTTTTCCTCCGATTGTATGAGTTATTGTGCTTAAGTGAGCTTAAACTCCCCTTAAAATTGTTGAGCAGCAGGAAACAGGTTTGGCCGACATTCATCATCCAAGTGGGATGGTGGCCTAAGGACGGTGTGTCCCCTTGGACCTGTCCAGCTGCCATGCCTTACTTGACGTCATCCTTCGAAGACTTCAAAACATCCAAGTAGGATGGTGGCCTAAGGACGATGTGTCCCCTTGGACCTGTCCGGCTGCCATGCCTTACTTGACGTCATCCTTCGAAGACTTCAAACATCCAAGTAGGATGGTGACCTAAGGACGGTGTGTCCCCTTGGACCTGTCCGGCTGCCATGCCTTACTTGACGTCATCCTTCGAAGACTTCAAAACATCCAAGTAGGATGGTGGCCTAAGGACGGTGTGCCCCCTTGGACCTGTCCGGCTGCCATGCCTTACTTGACGTCATCCTTCGAAGACTTCAACACATCCAAGTAGGATGGTGGCCTAAGGACGGTGTGTCCCCTTGGACCTGTCCGGCTGCCATGCCTTACTTGACGTCATTCTTCGAAGACTTCAAACATCCAAGTAGGATGGTGGCCTAAGGACGGTGTGTCCCCTTGGACCCGTCCGGCTGCCATGCCTTACTTGACGTCATCCTTTGAAGACATCAGGCTTTCAAGTATGAGAGAGGCCTCGGGATGACATGTCCCCCCGGGCCTCCCCAACTACTGAACCCTACTTCTTCCTTCCCTTGAAGAGCTCCTTCGATTATTGCGTAAATCCTAACGAACTCTTCACTAGGTACAAGTCAAGGCCTTGGGAGCAAGAAGGCAGGTGCAAGTATGCAGGTGCGAGAATGTTGGTGCAAGCATGCATTGGCGAGTATGCAGGAGCGAGCACTCATCCTCGCCGAGATCCTAAGAGCCTAGCGAGCACTCCACCTCGCCTCGAGCCTAGGAGCCTAAGCGACATACAAGCAAAGAAGTAAATACAAGAAAGAAGAACAGGCAAGCAAAAAAAATCAAGTTCCTGTCAATTTGCAAAAACTTTGTATATGCTACAAGTTACAGGTATACAAAAAGGACTGCACAAAAAAGGTCGCTGGGCGAGCAAAAAGGGAGCCCAGGCGACTAGGCGACATCCTCGCCTTCTATATCTACATCGGGCTCATCATCATCATCATCATCATCATCGCCATCGTCATCATCATCATCGTCATCCTCGTCATCGTCGTCCTCAACATCGCTAGGTAGTGGCGAGGATGCTCGCAAGGGGGAGGTGGACTCTTCGGCGAGCAGTGCCGGAATGAGATCCCCCACTGTCAATCCCATTGCCTCCGGCTTCAGAAGATTATCGGCCTTCAGCTGATTCAGGATGACATCCCCCGTTGCTCGCGCGATCTCCCGGCGAATATAAGGCATGTTGTCGCCGTGCATCCTTATGCGCTTGCCCCGAGAAGGGCCCGCCTCTGCCGGTTGTTGCTCGGCAGGCCGAGTTTCCAACTCGGCGATGCGAATCTGAGCGATCTCCAGGGTCGAGCGAGTATCCTCCAGCTCCTTCTCAGCCTGGGAGAGCCTCTTCGCCGACTCCAGCTCGGCCGCCTACAAAAGGTAAAAAGAAGTAAAGTTAGTTTAAAGTTGTCAGCAAGGTGGCGAGTATCTCAGAAACAAGCAAAGACGCAAAGACGAGTACCTCAAACTCCTTGATCCGGAGCGCGAGGGCGATCAACTTCGGACTCTGCACCTTGATCGCCTGCTCATACTCAAGTAGTCGCCTTGCTGTTGCGTGAGCCAGCTCGGCTGACCGCAAGAGGGAGCGCGAGGTCTGGTGAGCCAGATCCTCGGTAGTTGTGTCCTGTAGGACTACGGCGTCCGCGCGACCATAGAGGGCGTAGGCTACGTCGAAGGCCTCCCCTTGTCCTCCTATTCATCCGACCAAGCGGGGAGGTTAGAGCTGAGGGTCACCTCGTGGGCACGCTCAGCCCAGGTCACCAAGGGGCGACCATAGGCATCCTCGCTGTGGGTGCCCTCATTGAAGAAAGGATGATCGCTCGGCTCGCCAGCCTCTGAAGGATCCGCCTTCTTGCCCAGATCCCTATGGGCGACTTCCTTCTTCCTCCTCTTGGGCTCAGAGGCCTTAGCCTTGCCCGTTCGCTTCTTGGAGGTCCCGGCCTCATTGCCGGCGACCTTGGTATTATCGCCCCCTGGCGACAAGATGATTGGGGAGGAGCCCCCAACCTCGCGTGCCGAGGTTCCTGGACCCCCTTGGGTAGCAGCCGTCGCCTTCACCGCGGGAGGAAGGACGTCGCGCGGAAGAATTTTCACGCCTGCAGACAAAAAGACCGAAGGTTAGTCGCCTAAATCAAAACCGAAGGGCGAGTAGGGTGATGCTCGCACAAAAAGTACCTTCCCCTAGGCGAACTTCCGTGAGCTCGTCTACTCGCCTCCTCCAGAACATCACATCGAAGCGACGATGCCTGAAGGAATCGAGCAGTTTCTCCTGACCGTCCCTCAAGAAGGGGACGGTGAAGACATTCTCCGACGGCTGGATGGGCGAGCTGGAGATGCCCGTAAAGTTGCCTTCGATGGCGACTAGTCGCTCCACCCAGCGATGGTTCTTGTTGGAAGTGCCCGCCAGAGTGCAGACGTGGCTGCACAGGAAGATGACGCCCTCGCCGGTCGCCATGATCGAGAATACTCGTCTAAAGACCGCAAGGTCAAAGATGATATTATGTTCCCGCAGGAAGCACAAGAATCCCACGATAATCGCCACTCCGTTGGGATTGATCTGGGCGGGGACTATCCGGAAGAAGTCGAGTATCTGACGGAACTCCGGCAACAAGGGAAGTCGCAGACCGACCTCGAAGTGACGGATGGGGAAGATCATCGCCAAGGGCGAGGAAGTGTTTAGTCGCTCAGAATCGCGAGGAAGCCTGGCGACGTAGCCTGGCGTCGCGAACTTGGCGTTGAAATCATCCAAGTCCTTCCGAGTCGTGATCGGCTTCTTGAAGGAGGTCTCCTCAAAGTTCTTGGCATGGTTTGCTCGCCTAATGGCCGCCTCGTCAGTCATTTTTTAGAAGGGAAGAAAGGGAGCGAGTATGGAAGAAGGACGAGGAGAAGAGTTCTGGATGATACTCGCTCAAGAAGCCAGAGATCGTCGATAGCGTATTTAAGACTCACCCACCCCCCTATTTATAGTAGTCGGGTAGCCTGGCTTGTCGAACACGACTCCGCGGGTACGACTAGGGGTGGCGAGTATCGAAGTAAATCGCCAAAAGCTCAGAGCATGTCAAATGCCGACCTTCAGTTAGCGAGTACCTGCATCAGAGAAACACGAAGAAACTCGCCAGGATGCAGACGACATTCAACATTTGCTCGGCAAACAGCAAAAAGAAGATAGAAGAAATCCAAACAACAATAGATAAAGTAAAGCAAGACAAGAAGAAAAGGCGAGTATTCAATTACTCGGCAAGTCAATACTACTTCAAATAATGAAATGTTCAAAGATACAAAGCATGCTCGCCAGGAGCTACAAGACAAAGAAGAAGAAACTGAAGAAAGGGGCAGCAGCTAAGGTTGCGCTTGAGTGGTCGCCTGGGGATCCTGAGGTTGAGGATGACGCCCGACCCAGCCCATGCTGCGAGCACGCTTGAAATGCTCGAAGGCCACAGACATAGCATCCTCGCCTTGTCGCAGCTGGTCCTCGATCCTCGCCAGCCTCCCCACCGAGCCCATGCTCGCGCGCATCCCGACCAGCTCATCATGATGCAGCTGCTGCCGGTGCTCGATCTGTGCCACCCTGCGCTCCAAGTCGCTGATAGACTGGAGGCGAGCTTCAGTACCCGACAAGCGAGTATCAAACTCCTCCAGCCGAGATACTCGCGCTTCCAATTCAGTCAGGCGGCGGTGAGGGTCACTAGCCGCCAGGCGCTCCACCCGCGACTCCACTTCAGTCAAGCGCCGATGAGGCTCGCAGATAGATAGCCGCTCTATCCTGGACTCCAAGTCCAAGATGGCGCGAGTAGCTTTCTCTTGGTACTCGCGAGGGGGGAGCCCAACGACGTCGATTAAAGCTCCCACAGGAGTATGAGAGCGACCTGCAGAAGAACAGGTGAAGAGTCAGAACCCCAGCAAAATCAAAAGAACGGTGGCAACTATCCAAAAGAAGCGACCAAGTACCTGGCCGAGGATTGCGGGATCGTCGGCGAGCAGGGCTGCGAGATCGCCGATGAGGAGAAACCCTTCCTCGGTGCGGGGAGGGAGAGCGATAAGTGCCATCTCGGCGAGTAGAGTGGCCACCAGAATGATCCCGGTTGAAGGGCATGTTCCCCCGACCGCGACCATCGCCTGTGCGCCCTCCACCCTTGGGAGCGAAGAAGGCAGAAGACCCACCAGTCCCGCCCCTGCGCGAGGACTCCCCTTGGTGGGCAGAGGGAGCAGTTGAAGTGGAAGGGCGCTGATCGCCCGGAGGAGCCACTGAGGGCGGAAGTCCAGGAGGGGGAGGCGGCATCACGACTCCGGGTAGGTGCGAGCTGCTCGCTGGTTCTGGTCGCGAGGAAGGTAGTGGCGGAGGAGGATTACTGCTTGAGAGAGGAGCCCCATGCTCGCTCATCGGCCTCTTCTCCACAGAAGAGCTGTGGAGAATCCTCACCGAGCGACCACCCCGAGATCCACCCACAGGCAAGATCATCGAGGATGATAGCAGAGGCAGCGCATCCGAAGGTTCCTCCCGAACCTCGGTACTCGGCGGATCTGAAAACAGAAGCAAAAAAGCGTCAGAAATCTCGCCAGGAGTGGTTATTATAGCATCATAGTCTTCAGAACAGCGACTAAAAGAGCCCACCTCGCGGAGGAGGAAGGTCCGGTCGGGCTTGAGTTTGGGCCCCAGCCCTACTCGCCTCCGGGGCGACCTCTGCCGGAAGAGGAGGAGGAGCGGAAGCAGGCGAGTTCCCCTCATGGGAGAGGCCCAAGTCGTCCAGCAGCTGCTGGCGTTGCTCGCCCAAAGGGTCGGCGACGTTCTCTGTAGTCGCCTCCTTTTTCTTCCCTTTCTTCTTCTTCTTAGCAATCCGCTTCCTCTTCTTAGTGGCGAGGAAGGCATCGAGTTCGGCATCACGAGAAGGAAGAGCTGGAACGCCGATCAAATTCGCGAGATCAGCCTTGACCTTTTTGGCAGCCTCAGCAAAAGCTAGCGACATTGTAGGCGAGTGCAGAAAGGTGGTTCCAGCAGAGACCCCCCCTATATATAGAGCCCAGACGTCGGCCGGCAAGATTCCGAGTATCTCCCAATACTCGCCCAGACAGAAGCTCGTCGAATAAAGGTTGGATGTTTCTTTCCGAGCAACTATGTTACTCGCAAAGAGCGGGGATTGTGTACAACCCTTATTCTCCGAGGGTAGGACCCACTCAAGGCCACGTAGGCAGAAGTCAAACGTCAAAGGGTCAGCACAGAGACCAGCAGTCCAAGACACAAGACAAATCAGCCAGCAGGAGCGGTAGAAGGTTGGCGAGCAGCAACTAATACTCGCCAGGTGGGCGACTATGGTCGAAGATACGTGCCGAGTATCCCGTATGTCGCCCCAGGTGTCCGGCAAGCCACAGAAGACCTGCGAGAGTATTGGCCCGGCTTGTGTGAGCAGCAGCTAATACTCGCCAGATGGGCGACTATGGTCGAAGATACGTGCTGAGTATCCCGTATGTCGCCAGGTTAGGGCTGGGCTATAAAACCCCCCTACCCCTTGGTTGCCTATAAATAGGACCCCAGGGGTACTTGGATTGACACCTGTGCTTGAGCTTCTGGATCCCGATATCTGAATTCTCGAGCCCGTCACCCCTGCTTGCTAGCCAAGCCGGTGCCTTCCTCGTACCCTGCTCGGCGATTCTTGGTTGTGGAGGGGAAGACTCCTTTGAGCTTCCGGGTACGTGGTGGGACCTCCCTGCCGCAGCACCTGGGGTCCTGTTGTTGTTGCTCTCCTAGCTTCCTCATAGTCGCCAGCTTGACCATCTCGTCGGACAGCTGGGCAAGTAGCCTCCGACTGCAAAGGTCCGAATTTTGAGGTCAGGATTTTCCTGGCGTCAACAGGTCAGTTTTTCAGAAATCACTAGCCTGTTTTAGCGACTCCTTCTCGTCGCCCGATATCTGATAACTTCCCCAAAAGAATTTATTTTAATCAGCTATTTTAACCACTTTTGTTAATTTAAATGAAAAAGTCGAATAAATAGTGGATAAAAATTAATAAATTTATATTTGAGATCAAGTTAAGTTATTTGGCACGTTTTGATGTTAGAAAATGCAAGGAATTTAATGTAACATTAAAGTACAAGTTTATGTCAAAGTCAGAAAATTTGTTGCAACAAAGTCATAACATTTTCAGTGCAATTTATGAAGGAAAATCCCGAAAAAAAATTGTTGCAACAAATTTTCAATAAGCAGAAATTTTAAATTCCGTAAATTTTCGAAATTTGGCGGTTATTTGTTGAAACGACACATCCTTCCGGTCCTAATGACTCCCCAAATGTGGCGTATGGCTATATAAGGGAAAAAGGAGAGAGAAATGTAATCTTTGATCATTTTCGAAAAAGGAAGAACCAAGAGAGCAAGGAGAATTCGGTCCAGGAGGAAGATTCGACTGCAGAATTGGCGTTCCAGCCATTAAAGCAAGGAGAATCAAATTTCTGTCACCATGTCTTGTAAGATCTTTCCAATTTCGTGGTGCTTGATCTCAGTTATGAACTAATTTCTCATAGTCTTGTATGATGAGAATACTATGCATGTTATGGTGATGATTTTTTTAAGTTATAAGTTTGTTTGACAATTTATCTTTAGAGATTTTATGAATTTGAATGAAACTTTTGGATCTTGCATTTATTTTTCTTATTGCGCCGCGAGAATCGAGAGAAGAGGGACGTAGTAATATTTTAAAAGCTACTTTATTGCATCGCGAGAATCGAGAGATGAACGATGTAAATTTTTAACCAAAGTTTCTATATTTTTACTATACTTCGAGGTTCGAGAGATGAGGAGTGTGAGTGCTTCATAAGTTCACTATAGATAGAAGGGTGAAAGAGTTTTTTTCTTCTTGCTAGCGATCTTGATTTTTATCCTTCATAATATCTTCATTCCGCTTTAGTTAGAGATGACTAGGGGGGGTAAGATATCAAGACTTCCGAGAATCGAGTGATGAGGATTTCTTCTATAAAATCATCGCAAGATAAATTAAAGAATGTTCTTATAAAATAATATCTTTAAACATCATCAGGATAGACATAGGAAATCAGAAATACATGACTGTTTTTCTCAACTGGTAAAAAGTATCTTTAAAATAGTTAATTTACTTCAAAGTTTCGTTCAAAATTTTTGTTACTCTTTAAAATCACATCATTGGATTTACTTGAATTTAACGAAATGGTGTAACTAGTATTTGTAAGCATTAGAATAGCCATTTCTCTGTGGGAACGATCTCTACTCACACTTTATTACTTGATCTGACACGTGCACTTGCGTATAAACCATTTTCCGCGTATCAATATCGCAGGAGCTCATTGCAGTTGTTCATCCTCCTCTTCTCGACTTCTACAAGCCCTCAACTATTTGTATCGCTCGCCATCAACTCGCCGCAGTTGGACCTTTTTCTCATGTGATTCTCAACTTCTTCCTCAATCACAGTTCACATTGTTTTTGAGAAGAGAAAGAACTCATGTCTCTGCCTAGATTCCATCGTCGAGGAAGTTACAGTCCATCCTTGCAACTCTAGACGTGAGGGTCTCTAGGTATAATTTTTCCTTAGCCAGTGGACTCTCTCCCTCTTCATGAGATCACAAGCCTTGTTTTTCTCCTCCTCGTCGATCGTCAGTCGAAGCAAAGAAATCTACAAGCCGAACAAAATTAATCTTGCCGATTTTAGTTTCTACAAGATTGATCTTGCTGCAGTCGAAACAAAGAGACGAGCTTGCTGCAGTTGGTCCTCCCCCTCCTCTCAAATTCTTGTCGATTTTGGTCAATTCCATGCTGCAACCGAATATGGTAATTGGAATTCAGCCCAAAATCAAAGCACGACAGTTTTGGAATTACTGAATTCCAATTCCTCATTTCCAAAACCTACGATCCGAACGAACCCTTAGAGATCTTGGAGCTTCGAGCCTTAGACGTGAGATTAGGAACCGTGAGAGCTTTGAGTTTCTTTCTCCAATCGTTGAGAATCCTTTTGTGAAGATTTTCCATGGCTGATTGGAAAGAAGGTAACAACCCCTTTCTCCCTGGTTTATGATTGTTTTCGTGTTTTTTTAATTTGATATTTACACAGGTGTTCCCTACCTTTATTAATTAGTGGAGTCATAAAAATCACATTTCGTATGATCTACGAGGTATGAGGTTGTGTACCCATCATATGCAAATTCATGTGCTCGACGTTCGATTTCGAGCTTAGACATTTTATGTGAAGCCAAGGAAGCTTTTTCGGGCTAATCCAATGATATTTGCTTGTAACACTCATTTATGAGTGCCTTAAACGTATTTACAAATAATTATTCATGTATTCGTTATTTGTGTACTTGGGGAAGGAGATTAGGAAGATTTATGGTTTAGTGTGAAAAATCAATTTGAGCCGCACTCCGATTGAGAATATGAACCATTAGTGATATAGATAAATGATAATTATTTGATAACTTGGTGAACGCGGCGAGCCATATGAAGCGAGTATTTATGAAATGGAGTTTAGCGTGATGCTCGTATCACTGTGATGCGTGTGAACCATTGTGGCATGCGAGAATGTCTTTAGAAATGAGATTGGTGAAAAGTCCTACTGGATACTTGAATGTGTTTGCATATTGTTATTGTTTATAGTCATAAGTTTGACTTAGAGGATTGGGTTATCATGTAGGAAAATATGTTTGTGTTTGATGAAATGTCAAGATGGGCATGAGCATCATTTGTCATGTGGCCGGCGGACTACCCTAATGCATCTGAGTGTCCTATGCCATGAGGTTAGCGGAATTGCCCAAATGCGAGAATTCATTACAATGTCAGGGCGTGTATGAGCATCACATGCCATGGATTGGACGAATTGTCCCCAATGCGAGAATGCATTGCAAATATGATACACCTTATATTACCTTGCTCTCCTTCATAGGCGAAAATGTTCATCCAAGAAGCTAGCTAGAAATTGACAAATGATCCAAACTACTACCTACAAACAACAATGGGAGTGACATTCATACCTTGCAATAACGGTTTTAGGATATGCATGCAATATCAAATGCGAAGTAACATGAAGCTTATGTATTGCTTTGAATTTTTTTAGATCAACCATGAATCAATGCATATGATATGAAAAAGCTACTGAAAATCTACAATAATAGCCATAGCATATTCACGAGCATAAAAGAGAAGTGGGCCCAGTGAGATTTCTCGGCGAGATCTCTGGTATCGGGCATGGTATCAGCGAGATAGGCGTCAATCTCTCGAGGCAACATGAAAACGACAAAACCTAGAACTGCTAGAGACGATGATGGTCGGGTTGTGCACGATCTGCTGGAGGAGATAGACATCGAATTACAGGAGGCGAGCGGTGAGCTAGGGCATTGAGAGGGAAGAACATGAAGGTGCACACACTTAGTTCTGTTTTCGGGAATCAGGGAAGCACGAGAATATGGCTGTTTCACGCGATTTTTGCTTATATGTGTTTTTGGATCCGCAAAAGTTGGGGGGGGGGGGGGGGGGGGGGGGGGGAGGTGCGGCCTGCCTACACACATTTTAGGTATTTTTAGCTACTTTGCGTTTCTCATCTGCCACACCAAATAGTTGAAAACAACAGTGACATTTTTAAATGAGAATTATTATTTGCAGAGCTAATCTGTATATTCGAAGATTTTTACTATCCGCAGTTCTAACGAGAGCCAATTTTATTACCTACAGATATTTTTGGTATTCACAAACAAATGTTGAAAAAATAAATTGGAATCATTCCCGTAAGCTTATCATGTGATTGGAGACTTACTATGTAGCTCGCAAATTTAAAGGATGTGGCAAAAAAACAAAGTGATTATATAAGTATATGTTGTCTCAGTGCCTCTCATGGGTTTGAAAACTTATTATGTTGCGGATTTAAAGGATATGGAAAAGCCTGTCATGCGCTTAGAGACTTACTATGTTGCTCGCGGATTTAATTAAAGAATATGGCAAAAGATAAAGTGTTTGTATAAGTACATATTGCCTCGGTGCCTCCCATGGATTTGAAAACTTATTATGTTGCGGATTTAGAAGATGTGGAAAAGCTGTTTCTTCCATGGTTTGCTTCGGTCAAAAGTCATAAAATGGTGAAAAACCGTGCTTCTCGAAGAAAGAGAGGATTTTTTTTCTACCGCGGGTGAGAGAATTTTGTTTTATTTTGAAGACATACAAGTAGGAAAAAAGCGGATTGGGATCGTCAAACTCGGATTAAATGAAGATGGGAGATTCACAGTCGAAATGTCAAGAAGTAAAAAAAACTAGTTTGCTGATAGAGAAGTCTAAGAAGAAGAAAATCATAAACTAAAATAAAGAGGGGAAATTTTGTTTGCGGATAGATGGATGCGCTCTGCGAATAACAATCCTCATTTAACTAAACCCCACTGCACTAAAAATGATGCCCCAAAGAAGGGAAATTTTCGACTCCGTGACCCGGAGCGAGATATCAGTTCCGATATTATAAGATTGAGACACGTGTCCCTAAATTTAAAAATGGGGAGCTGAGAATATAATATTCAGGTGGAAGTTTATTTACATTTCTACTAAGGAAAACGAACTCGATATTCAAGTCTACCTGCGGTGGACTTAGAAGAAGCGTCGGTGATCACTGGAGGTGAGATTTTCAAACGGTATAGTCGTTAAAGCTTTGACTAGAGCATCTTAACAATCATTTTTCTAAGCATTCTGTGCTAGTAAGTTCCTTGTGGCACGATGTAATAATTTAGGGAAAACGATTTGTGTCGACTGATAGCAAGAAAGAATTGGACAAACTTGCATGAATTTTTTTAGTTAGAGATCAATGATGATCTCCATAGAGATCAAATTTGATTTCTATGGACATCATTCTCGTTCCCCGCGGAGATCTACATCGATAACGATGGAGATTGATAATTGTATTTTAATCTTTATGGAGATCAAATTCGATCTCTATGAAGATGTAAAGTGATTATGATGGAAATAAAATTCGATTTTTATATTGGTTCAAACTGAATGTTTTTTGGAATGTTTGTGTAGGGTCATGAAAAAGAAAATATATGAATCCAAAACCGCGTGTTCTAAATTTTAGATGTTTTTAAGATGTGTGCATGTTGGGTGAAGAAAAAAAGAAACTGACAAAATCAAATTTCGAAAGTTCGGGAATTATTTTGATGTCAGTCTGTTGAAGTGATCAATGGTGTTATGCAAAAATTGACGATGCGTTGTCATAAGAGCGTCATGTGAGGAACGTGCAATGAAATGCGGAAGCGGTGCGGTTAGAGATGAACAAATATTTAACGCGGTTCCCAGAACGGGTGTCCATGGGCGAAAAAATGGAATAATACCATAAATCGATAATCAAGTACAAACGTGGGTTCAAGACGAACCCACAAATGAGAAAACAACAAAGACAAGTAGAGAGGAGAGTCCGACGAGCGGCGACGAGCGGAGAAGAACGGCTTAGATTGTTGGATCTTACGACGCCCTTAGAGGGGGGGGGGGTGAATAAGGGAATAAAATTTTTTTTTATAATTTTAAGAAAATTACTAAATTGTTTTATAATATGAGAAGGTAAAATAACAATTTAGCTAAATGAATAGAAAATTATGATTTGCAATTTTAGAAACAAGTGCTAAATTGTTTTATGATGAAAGAGATTAAAATAAACAATTTAGATTTAGAATTGAAAACTTAGAACACAATATAATAGAGATTACGCCAAATGAGAGAAATCAAGTAAATACAAATAGAGACATGATTATATTATATGAAAAGGTGTTTACAAAAATTGATTTCAATATCGCTAGAAATCGGAGGCGACAAATATGTAAATAATTTTTCCTTTTCTATACCGACTCGTATCCCCACGAACCGGTTGGCTTTAGCCTATCCTTCCCCGGATATGGCCTCAAGCCGCTCTAGCCAATCCTTCCCCAGATATGGCCTCGAGCCCCCTAGATCTAACCACCTAGAATTAGTCGCCAACACAAGACGAATTTCCCCCTAAGTCCTACCTAGACCTAGTCACCAACACCAAGGCGAATTCTCTAAACGGTTACAAAAAAGTATGGAATGGAAATAATGAAAAACAATAATAAAAACTCTATATATGAGATCTTCTGAAGTTGGAGATGAAGGATCGATGTAGTATGAGCGAGGTCGAAGCGACCGTCCTTCGGATGTAGCATGACGTAGTCCTCCTCCAGAATTCTCCTTAAGCTTTTTGTGGGAGATCCATCTTCGCCAGCATAACAGCACTGGAATTGTGGCACAAGCAACCTCTCTGGGATGGATTTTTCAAAACGAGAAGCAAAGCTCCAATATATAGAACTTCTCGCTAGCGCCTGCGGTAGCTACTAGCGCCCGCGGTAGCGTTCGTGTAGAGCGGTTGCGAAACCGTCGGCGGCGTGGCGCTGTGCACGAACTTGAGATAGCGTCTGGCGGTAGCGCTAGCGCTGACAGTAGCGGTTGTGAAACCGTCGGTGGCGTGGCAGAACAAACTTTTGTCGAACGAAATTTTCGTCGAACGAAGGTCCAATTTCGTCGAACGAAAATTTTCGTCGAACGGAGCTTCAAGTTCGTCGAACGAGCTAGCGCCCGACGTTAGCGATAGCGCTGGCGTTAGTGCTGCTCCTTTCAAAAGTTTGATTTCATGTTGCCTTCTACCTGTGGAGTATTGCACCTATAGTTCCTACACACTATAAACACACGACAAACAAGATCAAATACAATTTGAGATTTATTATTCTCAAACAAAGGGATGTAACACACATGTCCAACAATCTCCCCATTTTGATAATAACAAATCCACTTAGCAAGAAATCAACAATAGTGTTTATAGTATAGGATATATATAGGAGAAATATAGAAGATTAAGGGGAGAATAATCCATTTAGGGGGAGTAAAACATAAATTGCATTTATGTAGGGGAGCATTAAAATAGGGGGAGTATGCACATTATCATGCTTATCATATACTATAGTTGCACTATCATCTTACATATACTATAAGCAAGATGATAGTGCAATTATAGTATATGATAAGCATGATAATGTGCATACTCCCCCTATCTTAATGCTCCCCATACATAAATGCAATTTATGTTTTACTCCCCCTAAATGGATTATTCTCCCATTAATCTTCTATATTTCTCCTATATAGATTTCTTTAATTAATCTCCCACTTTTGGTATTATCAAAAGAAGGTGGGGTGAGGGTAGTAAAGAGACATTTCTTATAAATGATAAAGCATGATCGAGCTTTTGTAATATAGATAATGATAAAGATTTTAAGCATAGTATATAAGAGATTTCAAATAAAAAGATAAGAGTTGTAAGCAAGCGGAGGATTATAAGAAACATCTTTTTGTAAGCATGAAAAGCATAAGTAAAAAATATGAGTTTTAGTTCAAAATTGAAAGATGTTTTAACCATTTTGAAATCTCAATGTTTTTCATAGAGATACCAAGCATGAAATGAACATATCAAAGAGAGATTATACTACAATGTTACTTAATTTTAAGTTCAAGAGATACCAAAATATTGTAGAGATCATGCTAGGTTATCTAGTGCATTTTTATATAAAGAGTAGTATAGAAAAAGTATTAGAATCCAATACTCATGAGAAAAAGTGTTATGAAAGAGAATGATGTGCACATAAGTGTATTTTGGGCAATATTAACAATTTATTTAAATCAACAAAATACAAGACATATGTAAAGTAAAGTGCACAATAAAACATAAGTATATCAACTTTCACACACTTTTAATGCACATAGTTTTTAACAAAGTGGTGTAGTAACAAAGGTTTGCACAAGACACTTTACTATTCTTTCCAAGGTGCTCAACCTCACAATGCTTATGAAGACTTATTAGGAGGTTCAAGTAGTGCTTGGTGGAGTTATATTTGTCTACATATAAATTTTTTGTTCACATTTGTGAGACAACATTGTCCGAATACACTTGTTTTGCAAACCCAAAATTTTAACTTAACCGCTTTTCTAAATTTCATAAGTGCAATTCAAATGTATTGTAGGCAATAAACTTATGCAAGTTTTAATTCATTGTACAAATACAATACACAAGCAAGCATTTTTAGATTTAAACATACATGTTGATTACCAAAATAAGTGGGTGAAAGGTATCATTATCAATCATAATACATTTACTCATACTTAGAGACATGTTAAGCTTGGTTCTACACATATTTTTCAATACAATTGATGCACTTTAAATAGATATGTCAAAGCATGATAAGCAAAACAATGTTCATAATAATTTGAAAGAATATGTTTTAACATTGTAAATACTTCTAAATAATAGAATTCATACATGCTTGATATTGGCAATAAAGATCATACAGTTTTTTTTGTTCAAAAAAAAATTTAATGAAATAAAAATAGAAAATCACATAAACATATTTTTGTATTTTTGAATTTTGAATTTTTGTAGTTGATTTTTCATAAACCAAATAAAACAAAAATAAAATAGACAGAAACACAAAAATAAATTTGTACATATAAACTAACATATTTTTTGTTGTTTTTTAGAAATTTTAAAAAACAGAAAAATCACAAACTCACGCTAGCGCCGACGCTAGTGATAGCGCGACAAACAGTACGTGATTTTGTGAGAATTTTAAATTTTTTATTTTTGATATTGATTAAGTGTCCTTAGGGTAGTTCCATGCTGAAATTTCAGAATTTTTGGAGATCTCTAGGTGGATCAAATTTGCATGAATTTTTCAAATTCTTGTGTTTTACAAAAACATTTAATCATGAAAAGATAAATTATGAAGACACAAGAGGACATTTTTTATTAAACAACCCAAAATATGCATGATTTAAGTGATAAGTAAATAAAATGATCATGCAAAGAGTAATATAAGTATGTCCTAAGATTAAAGACTACCACGACTAAATGTCTACACCCTAGCCCCGTACTAAGTGACGGATGGGCATGAGGAGCTGCACACATGCCGTAGGTTGGGGTGTTAGTCTCATATGTACACACTAGAGAACACTAAACTTAGCACTCTTTCCCCCCAGTGCCTCGCAAGGCCCCACTGGAACCCTCCCCGGTTAAGGACAAGACATGACTTAGAGGTTAGGTCTCTAATGCATACAACTCTATGCCCCCGCTATTGTGAGATATGAAGTCAAAGGTGAATAATCTTTGGACAACCTATGATTTTTAAATCTATGGGTTGATATAAAAACTATGGGTTTTGTTTAATGTGATGAGTTATATATTGTCGCATAGTTTTCTACTTTTATGAGATGACGATATGAGATAACTAGCACAATTACTAATATTCAATAAGTGATAAAGCTAGTATGAAGAGTTTTGGGTTTAATATCATGTCATAAGATTAATATTAATTTTGCATGTATTCCAAAATAGAATTTCAAATTATAGATCTAGAATATAGTGATGATTAAGTTTGATTTATCTTTATTATTCCTAAGTTGGTTCTAGAATCTATATATATGTGAGATACATGCAATCAATATCAAAGCATATCCATACACCAACTAATGTAAAGAAAATAATATTCATATTTTTATCATAAGATTCATAATTCCTAGGTGGTATTATTGTTTTGAGATTTTTCTTGATAGAACATGAATTATGATTTATGATTATAGAGAACTTTGCATAGAATATATGTTAGATCATCATGATGCATGAAAATTCTAATCCTTCTAGACTTATGATATAGTGATATAGTGATTTTCTTTTGAATAAGCATGTTTGATTTTTAAGCCTAGAAAATGATGAACATGTAGTCATATCAAAGACAAAGATCACATATATAATGTTTTGAAATTTATAATTAAATTTGCATTCAATAATTGAATCTATCGATCTTTGGTTTTGCATGATAATATATGATTTATGATACAATATTCATATATATTCTAATGATTAATCCATAAACTATGTGTTTGTTGGAATTTTAGTATTCTATTATAATTTCAAATCACATAGTTATCATCAATTTTAAATAACATTGTACATGTTATACCTAGCATATAAATTTAAGCATAAAATAAGAGGTGATGCTAGGTTGATGAGTTTGAATGCAATGTTATTACATATGATTAATGAAGATAATGTTGCATGTAATATGAGAAGTTTTCAAATTAATTTTCTTTAGACCTAGAATGAAATGATTAAACTTTTGATTTGATCTTAATGATACAAGATGATTCTAAGGTCTAAATTACATACAAACAATGGTGACACACATCACACATAATATCTAAATTAATATATGAAACAATAATACATAGGATAGCATGTGATGAAAAATCCATAAACACAGAAATTTCTGAATCAAGCAAACTAAGATAGCTTTAAAAAAAAGTTGAAATTGGGCAAATTGACAGCACCAAACAAACCCAAATGGGCAAGTCTAGTTTGCCGTTGGATGGAGATTTCTGTGTTCTTTCCGAAAATATATTAAACGCGAAAATCGGACGAGCAGATCAAAAGATATGACTATTTGAAGTTTTGATCTAAAACTCGCATTTTTGAAGGATTAAACATGCGTTTAGATGAATTTTTGTTTTCAATTTTTCTAGATAATATTCTTCATTATAAGGGCTATCATATGCAGCAAACAAAGATAGAAAAGAATCAAAAAAATGTTGCGCATTTTAATTTTTAGTTTAAGCCCTTTAATAAACCATTTAAATTCATTTTTTTAAAATAATTTCATTAGTCTTGAAAATAATTTCAATATTCAAATGATAATGTTAATTCAAGACATTGATGGGTAAAGGATTTAAAGGATATATATAAACAATTTAAAAAGATGAGAGGTAGGTCTCTTTTAAAATCATATGACTTCATGTTCTATTTTAATTCAATTTGATTTGATAAACATTAGACTTAATATGAGTAAGTCATATCTTATGAAATATAAAATGACCATAAACATTTTGGATCAAAAAATGCAAAATAAACAAAAGAAAAAAATGAATAAAGCACATCATGAAGTAGAGTATTGATATTTCATTTTTAATTGTTTCTACTTCATACAAATGATAGGATACTAATGAATAAGATATTTAGGTATCCAAAGGGGACCAAGTGGGATGGTTCCTTTGGGTACCCAAATACATCGTGGTGGTTTTTTAGGAGACAAGGATAAATGGGCCGTTTCAATTAAAGTTGATGTGTCATTTTTCTTTAAGGGTCTCCATTCATACATTGGTTGTTTATCTTTCAAATTCATATTATGATTATGTGACATTTTTTTATGATTATATTTGTTTGAAAAATAATTCATTTGTGATTTATGTTTATTCAAAATATTTTTCAAAATAGATTGATGTTGATAATCATAATGAATTTTATTATATGGATTCTTTGAAAGTTTATAAGAGTGATTGTCTTTCTTTAGAAGTGATTGTTGAAAGAGCGGGTTACAATATGTTTTAAAAGATTGATTATTATTTTGATGAGTTTCATTTCCACTCTTTCTTATAGACATACTCTTATAATATGAAGGATAATATTTTGTACTTTGATTTTCATGTAAATGAGTTTTTAAATTTGAGTCATGATTGAAAATATATTGAGACTTATAATAGTGACTCTAAAGAATTTTGTGAGAGTCATAATTCTTTTTGAAACTAAACTCCTTTTGAGTTGATGTATGAAAATGATCCCTTTTAGAAATGATTTTGTAAGTTAATTTATTCCTGTGATTCAAAATCTTATAATGAAAGTCATTACTTGACATTTGAAATTTTTCAACAAAAGATTTTAATTGTCTTAACTTACAAGTTAAAGTATCATTTTCAATTATCAATTTTTCATTATGCTTTTTAGAAACTAAGGGCCCTTTTTCAATTTTCTTGAATTTTTCTTTTAATATATTGCAATTCAAACGAGTAGGAATTTTAACTAAAGAGCAAGAGAGAGTATTTAACACATCAATATTTGATTATACATTATCGTTTGCTTTTAAAGATTTATTTTCTAAACGTAATTTAGAATTAGCAATTTTTAACTTTAAAATTTTACGTTTAACAATTTTAAGCAAACGAGAAGTAGAGATAGAATTTGTTACAAAAAGAAGAGTTTTAGATTTTCTTACATTGCTATGGGATGAGGCAAAATTTGGACCAACGATTCCTTTGACATCTTCTTTGCATTCCTCTTTCATAGTTGTATTTCCGTCTTCTCTTTTGCTTGATGTGTTGCCAACAAATGAGTCCAATATTGTGACGTTGTGTTCTTCTTCCTCCAAGCATGAGTACTCATCGATTTCTTCTCTTGGATCCATAAGGAATTCCTCTTGTTCATCATCTGTGGAAGGAAGACTATAAGAATTCTCAAGAAATTTCCAAACTTCATAAGCAGTAGGAAGTGTATAAATAAGTTTGAAAATATTTTGATCTAATGCACAATATAGACTATTCATAGATTTGACATTTAAAAACATTTCATTTTTATTTAAAATACTTGGGGGCATTTTAATTGTAATATTCCAAACTTCAATATCCAAAGATTTAAGAAATTTTTCCATAAGAAATTTCCACCCATTATAATTTTTGCCTTCAAATAAAGGTGGTGCTAAAGATTTTTCATTTATAAGAAAGTTTCCCCCACTAGTAGAAGCGAGATCATGAGACGCCATTATTCCTGGTTTTTAAACCGTGTGGAATAACCTTGCTCTGATACCACTTGTTGGATCTTACGGCGCCCTTAGAGGGGGGTGAATAAGGGAATAAAAATTCTTTTTATAATTTTAAGAAAATCACTAAATTGTTTTATAATATGAGAAGGTAAAATAACAATTTAGCTAAATGAATAGAAAATTATGATTTGCAATTTTAGAAATAAGTGCTAAATTGTTTTATGATGAAAGAGATTGAAATAAACAATTTAGATTTAGAATTGAAAACTTAGAACACAATATAATAGAGATTACGCCAAATGAGAGAAATCAAGTAAACACAAATAGAAACATGATTATATTATATGAAAAAGGTGTTTACAAAAATTGATTTCAATATCGCTAGAAATCGGAGGCGACAAATATGTAAATAATTTTTCCTTTTCTATACCGACTCGTATCCCCACGAACCGGTTGACTTTAGCCTATCCTTCCCAGGATATGACCTCAAGCCGCTCTAGTCAATCATTCTCCAGATATGACCTCGAGCCCCTAGATCTAATCACCTAGAACTAGTCGCCAACACAAGGCGAATTTCCCCCTAAGTCCTACCCAGACCTAGTCGCCAACACAAGACGAATTCTCTAAACGGTTACAAAAAAGTATGAAATGGAAATAATAAAAAACAATAATAAAAACTCCCCATATGAGATTTTCTGAAGTTGGAGATGAAGGATCGTTGTAGTATGAGCGAGGTCGAAGCGACCGTCCTTTGGATGTAGCGTGATGTAGTCCTCCTCCAGAATTCTCCTTAAGCTTTTTGTGGGAGATCCATCTTCGGCAGCATAACAACACTGGAATTGTGGCACAAACAACCTCTCTGGGATGGATTTTTCAAAACGAGAAGCAAAGCTCCAATATATAGAACTTCTCGCTAGCGCCTGCGGTAGCTACTAGCGTCTGCGGTAGCGTTCGTGTGGAGCGGTTGCGAAACCCTCGGCGGCGTGGCGCTGTGCTCGAACTTGAGATAGCGCCTGGCGATAGCGCTAGCGCTGGCTGTAGCGGTTGTGAAACCGTCGGCGGCGTGGCGGAACAAACTTTCGTCGAACGAAATTTTCGTCGAACGGAGGTCCAATTTCGTCGAACGAAATTTTTCGTCGAACGGAATTTTCGTCGAACAAAAATTTTCGTCGAACGGAGCTTCAAGTTCGTCGAGCGAGCTAGCGTCCGGCGTTAGCGATAGCGCTGGCGTTAGTGCTGCTCCTTTCAAAAGTTTGATTTCATGCTGTCTTCTACCTGTGTAGTATTGCACCTATAGTTCTTGCACACTATAAACACACGACACGCAAGATCAAATACAATTTGGGATTTGTTATTCTCAAACAAAGGGATGTGACACACATGTCCAACATAGATCTCTAGGATGAGATCCGGTTTGAGAGTGAAGCTGTCAAAACCAAAGGAAGAAGAATACGGAGCAAAGCCTCCGGTGAACACCAAATAAGTGAGTTCGGCAACTCCATAAACGCCGCCCCCATGAGGCACCTTCAACCCGTTGAATGAGGTCCGCTCCAAGAATCAAAGCCTCCAAAAGATAAAGGGGGCGCTCAACCAAATCCCTGGGGCCGGACGGCTAGAGGCTCAAGCCGCCTCTTGACTCCATCTCTTTTTTTCTGCATACATTGAGGTCTCCCATCTCCTTTTTATAATGGCCACTTCTTCTGGTAGAGAGGCAAATAAAGATGGAAATAAAGAGACAAAATAAAGCCTCAAATAATGGAATTAAAGAGGCAAATAAAGCCTCAAAATAATGGAATTAAAGAGGCAAATAAAGCCTCAAATATGGCCAGCCATATCCAGCCAATGAAGGAGATTAATCTCCCTCCAACTATATGCTCCTCCACCAATGGTGCGGCTTCCCAAAAAACAGCTCTGGCCGTGCGCTAAAGGCGGAGCCAAATTCGACTGAAATCATGGAGAGGGGGAGGCGACATTAATGGCGGTATTTCTGAATCCCATGGATCGATGAGGTGTCACAATCCAACACAATGGTTCTTACTGTTAGGCGTTATAAGACACTCTAAATGAATCATTCATGACTCATTGTCAAATTCACATCATAAAGACTTTTTAAATTAGCTACAGATTTAGGCTCCGTTTGGAGGGACTTATTTTCACCGGTCGAGCGTTTACGACCGCATGAATCGGACCTTAAATTAAGGCCCGGTTCATGCGGTCGTAACCGCTCGACCGGTGAAAATAGGTCCTCCCAAACGGAGCCTTAGTAAGTTACAAAATTTATAAACATAAATAGCATACAAAAAACTTTCTTTCGATGTATTTACAGAGATTTTCATTTTGTATTGTAGATTGCAGAGCTCCCAAAAGTAGTCACATGCATTACAAAGCATAACTTTACAGAGTTGGATGAAATTTTTTGGGTCGATATTTTTTGGATGCATTATTTTTGCAACTATTACGCTCTTTATGGTATGAATTATGCTAACTTAATTTGTTACTTAAAGAATGCTATATGAATCTAACGTTTTAAAAAGCTTTTTTTCATGCCGGTTAAAGAAAATTGAAGAAGGATTTAGTACAAATATGTGTAGTTGATATTTAGAATGAATTTTGTGTTAGGTTTTATGTTAACGAAGGAAATTTAGAAATCTAAAGCAATTTTTATTTTATTTTGAGCTACTGATAGCAATATAGGCTTCGTTTGGCGCGGTGGTGGCGGTCGTGAACGTGGTGGTCATGAACCGTTGTTCGTGAACGCCCGACCTCAACAACAACAACATTCAAGCCTTTATCCCACCCTAGTGGGGTCGGCTATATGGATCTTTTTGTCGCCATTGCGCCCTATCTTTAATCATAGCCTCATTAATACCTAAGTACATGCATTTTATGCTCAAAAGTAGTTTATTTTATTGGTAGCGGTCATAACCTGTCTTGCCAAACATACTTAGGTGCGTTCTCTCACATAGATCCGACGGTAGGGAAAATACTGACATTATTTATTATTCATAAATACAGCAATATTTAGAGCTATCAATGGCTGAGATGCACTCATCTCACCATGATCTAGGTGCGAGATACTCACCTACAAATTTTTCTTCTATTATAATGACGTTTTTGACCAAACTCTTCGGAGAAAATAAGCCGTGCCAAACAGAGGCATAATGTCAAAACAATGGTTTAGGAGCTGCCTATATCAAAGTACTGCGTATATCCAATTATAGAGTGCGTATATCCAATTAAAGGGTGCGTATATCCAATTAAAGGGTGCGTATATCCAATTAAAGGGTGCGTATATCAATCATGTAATTCTTATATGCTGTTTTTCTTGCTAACTTTCTATGTTGTTGTTCTTCCTATGGAGGTCGAAGTGCAGAGGAGGTGAAGAAATGTCACGCGGGGGATTTTCTCCATGTCTCTCCATCTTTCGGCGGGCAGTCCGGCGCCGAGGCGGCGCTCCTCCCGTCCTCTCTCCGCTCTCCTTCTCCACCGACGAACTCGCCGACGGCTCGATAACCGATACCGCCGCACTCGCCCGGGAGATCTCCAGCATTCTAGCCGTCGCGGGTGACTGGAGGCTCGTCATCGCCTCGTCCGACATCGCCGCCCGAATCACTCCCGAAGCCCTCTCCGCGGTCCTCCGGCGCCGGAATCCGTCAGTAGATGTCAGCCGCCTCCTCGATTTCTTCTCCTGGGCCCATTCCCAAATGCGCCGCCCTCCGAATCTCGACTCCTTCGCCACACTCGCCGTTCACCTCTGCAACTCCGGCCTCCTCGGCCCCGCCAACGGCCTCCTCGAGCGTATGATCGGCGCTCACCCGTCCCCTTCCTCCGTCCTGGATTCTCTAAAAGACAGCGTCGTCCTCGCCCAAGGATCAAACATCAAGGTTTTTGACGTATTGATCGACACTTACAAGAGGAATGGGCTGCTCAAAGAAGCCTCAGAAGTGGTTCTACTGATGGGCGAAAGCAGCTTCAGACCTAGCATAAAATGCTGCAATGGGCTTCTGAAAGAGCTCCTGAGAACCGGCCTCATGAATTTGTTCTGGGAGGTGCATGATTTCATGCTCAAATCTCAAGTAGGTGAAGATGTCTTCACATTTTCTATCCTAATTACTGCTTTTTTCAAGCTCGGAGATGCAAATTCAGCAAAAAAAGTGCCCAAATCGATGAGGGAGAAAGGCTGCAAACCCAATTCTGTGATCTATAACACTCTCATTGGAGGTCTCTGCAAGTCTGGAAACTCCATGGAAGGGAAATCTCTTCTGCATGAGATGTCATCACTAGGGTTGAAACCCGACATTTTCGTGTACACCTCCTTGATTGATGGGTTCATGAGAGAAGGAAACACGGAATTGGCCTTCAAAATCAGGGACGATATGGCGGCTTCGGGCATCCAGCCCAACGCGATCACGTATAACAATCTTGTCCGCAGGTTAAGCAAAGCCGGTAGGATGGATAAGGCGCGCGAGCTGTTGAAGGAGATGATTCGGGCCGGTTGGAGTCCGGACGTGATCACTTTGAACTTCATCATCGAGGGGCATTTTCACGAGGGAAAAGCGCAATGCGCACTTCGGGTGTTCGATGGGATGAAGGCTGGTAATCTGCATCCCAATGTGTACACCTACAGTTTGATGATAAGCGGGTTGAGTCGTGTCGGAGAGTTGGAGAGAGCGGTCGGGTTGTTGGAAGAGATGATCGGGAGAGGACTGGAGCCGAACGCGATCGTCTATTCTCCGCTTATTTTGGGTCACTGCAGAGAAGGCAGGATTGAAGAGGCCTGCATTCTGTTCAATAGTATGAATGGTAGAAATATTGTTCCTGATTCCCACTGTTATAATTCTCTTATAAATGGGCTATGCAAGGTTGGGAAGATGGAAGAGGCCAAGCACTATTTTGCGCAAATGAAGGAGAGAGTGATTTCGCCGAATGTATTTACGTACGCTTCTCTCATCCACGGGCATTGCATAGGCGGGGAAATGAAGGAGGCGGATTTGTGCTTGAAGGAGATGATTGTTCGAGGGCTGAAGCCGAACGATGTCATCTTCACCACGCTCATCGACGGCCATCAAAAAGCAGGCGACATTCCCATGGATTTGTCGATGTTTCAGCGTATTCTGGGAGGCGGGATTCGACCGGATCTTCAAATGTACAGCGCGTTCATCCACAGTCTTTCTAAGGCCGGGAGGATGAACGAAGCGCTGCAGGTTTTCAATGAGCTTCAAGGAGAAGGTTTGAATCCTGATGTGTATACTTACAGTTCTATGATCTTTGGTTTCTGTAGAGTTGGCTATATGGAAAAAGCTCTGAGCTTTTTCGCCGAAATGCGCAAAAACGGAGTGGAGCCGAGCGTCGTTACTTATAATGCTTTAATTGAAGGATTTGGCAAGGCGGGAGATTTCGACAGCGTGAGAATGTTTTTCAAGCTCATTCAGGAGAATGGTTTGGAACCCACCGGCGTCACATACACCACGATGATCAGCGGATTCTGCAAATTCGGAAAGTTGCTCGAGGCTTTCGGGTTGTTCGATGAAATGGTGCTGAGGGGGATTCCGCCGGATAGTTTTGCGTATAATGCTCTACTCCATGGATGCTGTCGAGCGGGCAGAATGGAGAGCGCCATGGAATTGTTTAACGAGATGTCGGCCAAGAAATTCGCTACCAGCCTCACATTTAACACCTTGATTGATGGTTTCTGCAAGCAGGAGAAGCTGCAAGAAGCAAGGGAGCTGCTTCAACTAATGTTGGAGAGGAAGATCATGCCTAATAATGTGACCTACACGGCCTTGATCGACGGGCACTGCAGAGCGGGGAAATTGGAAGAGGCGCGCCGGCTGTTCTCGGAGATGGAGAAACAAAACATATCGGCGAACACTCTAACATACACTTCGCTCATCTACGGGTACGGCAGATTGAGGAACTTGGGAATGGTTTCTTTTCTGTTTGAGGAGATGATTTCGAAGGGAGTTGTGCCCGATGAAGTGACTTACGAAGTGATGATCCGTGCGTACGGCGAGGAGATGAATGCGGACGAGTCCATGAGGTTGCGGGATGGTTCTCCTTTGGAAAATGCGGGGGAAGAATTATCCGAAGCGCGGGACTCGGTTAATGAGATGAAAAGGCGCGTAATCAACCCCGATGAATCAGAGAGTTTGTTGCTGTTCCATGGTCTCTGCGCAAAGGGGTTCATGGATGAAGCAAAGCAGCTGTTGAAGATTATGGTTGATAAAGGTTGGGTGCCTAAAAATAATGCTCCCTATAGTTCAGTTGATGGGTCTTTTCAGACAACCCCTGCTGTAGAAGAAGCCAGTTATGCTTCATAGAATGAGAAAGTTTGTGATTTTGATTGAGAGAGCGCGCGCAGTGCGACAGCGCGCTCGGTTTGTCATCGGAGATTTAGGTGGTGTTTGAGAACTTGTTCAGGATCCGGCTTGAACGACGCCGCCCGCAAACACAGCGTATCTTGGGGGCTTGGGTTGTGCGCGCACTGACTGATCATCGGATGCCAATGGAACGGGATTCCGATTTCTTCTTTTCCGATCAATATCATATGAATCTTCCGCTGAACTATGGATGAAGTTCTGGAATCATGAACCGTCCGAAATGCGAAGTTTTTTGGAATATTGGCAGCCTCTGTAGTTTTTCAGCATTCTTCAGTGGCTCTCATGGCTACCTCCATAACTATACAAGAGTATGATTTTCATATTTTACACTGCAGTGCAACAAATACTGTTTCTTTACTTTTGAACTGCTTCCATGTTAAGCCTATTCATAAGCTCGGTTTTGGGGAGCTGTTGCTGATGGAAAAGCTGCTCGTCGAATAGAGCTGATGAAAAGTTGTTGTTTTTGAAAACTAGAGTTTTGTTATAAAATTGTTTGGATGAAATGGAGTTTGCGGTGTTGTTTAAGAAGCAGTTTTCAAAAAACTGTTTGACAAAAATGGAGTTTTGTCGGGTGATTTTTTTCAAATTATTATAACATTTATTTTCATTACCAGAAACAGTTCTAGATATTGACGATTAAATATACAGTTTTTTTTTTAATTTTCTGCGAACCTCCATCGGATACACAATACACACACACAACTATACACAAACACAAATACACACACAAACAATAACATACACACGGTATTACCCGTAATTCGTCGAGATCAAACCGAAAGTTAAGGTGACCAAGACAAGCAAAGTGACCGCTCAGAAGCAACCGGAGACCACTCACCCGGGAAGAAAGTATATGTACAACCCTCATATCTGCCGAGCGCGTGTAGCGCAGCGTGCACATGGTCGCGATGATGAAAATGACCGTAACAGGGTAAAATGGCCGCTCGAACTCGTTCGGAAATGACTGTAATCAGAAAAGGCGGAGACCCCCACTCGCCCCTTCGGGGGCGGGTGAGGGGAGACCCCCCTCCCCACTCGCCCGCCCCCTTGGGGGCGAGTGAGGGAGACTCCCACTCGCCCCTTTGGGGGAGGGTGGGGGGAGACCCCCCTCTCCACTCGCCCGCCCCCTTGGGGGCGAATGGGGGAGACTCCCACTCGCCCCTTTGGGGGCGGGTGGGGGGAGACCCCCCTCCCCACTCGCCCGCCCCCTTGGGGGCGAGTGGGGGAGACCCCCACTCGCCCCTTTGGGGGCGGGTGGGGGGAGATCCTTCCCCCACTCGCCCGCCCCCTTGGGGGGAGTGGGAGGAAGCCCCCACTTGGGCGAGTGGGGTCTCGTGTAATCACGTTTGGACCTCCGGCAAGGGAGGGAGTGGACGTTTTAGGTCCCACTCGCCCTCCCTCGCCTACCTTGGTGGTGATCGCAGGGTTGCAGGGTCGCAAGGTTGCATGGTTGCCAGGGAAGACTCTGGAAGTAATGTTTCGACCCGCGTTTTAGCCTTTTCAAACAGCAAAACTTGGCTATTGGCAGACCAATCATGCTATCCGCAGCCCATTTTCAGGAAATCTATAAATAGACGCCCATGGGCACCTTGGGAAGGGTTGGCATCTCTCTACACCCCCCCCCCCCCCCCCCCCCCCCCCCCCTAGTGTGTTGTCAGTTAGCAGGCGTCCCTGTCTTCCGCTCGCCAAGTCCCTTAGGCAAGCGGTCAGGTGTTCGCTAGTGTTCTCCGAGGTGCCCAGGCTCGGCATTGGCTTGGGAGGGGAAGATCTTCGGATCTTTCGGGTTAGTGGCGGGACCTCCTCGCCGTAGCTCGCGGGGTCTGTCTTCATCTAAGTCCACAAGTTGAGGGGTTCCTAAGCTCCAAGTGACGGTCGTAGGACTTCACCTGAGAGGAGTAAGGGCAAGCTGCCTACCCCAATTTCGAACTGTTTGAATCCCATTTTTTGGGTTTCAACATTCTGATGCGGTGAGCGTGCACTACTAGAAAAACAATTTTTAGCTACACATTTTTTTGCCAGGGTTCAAAAATTGTGGCTAATACATTAGTTTTAGCCAGGACTACAAAACCGTGGCTAATACTTAAGTACTAGCCACGACAAGCAAAAAATCGTGGCTAATACTTAAGTATTAGCCACAATACGAAAAAAATCGTGGTTAATACTAAGGTATTAACCACGTTTTTTATTTGCCGTGGCTAATATAAGTATTAGCCACGTCCGACCGCATATGTATTCGCAATTTCCTCGTGCATTTGCTAATATCTTCTTCCATTCTGCCCTAGATCACGCTGCCGCTCCGCCCGCAAGCTTCTCCCGCGAGCAACTTCGACACTTCTCCAGCGAGCAACTTCGACCTCGACGACCTCCGACTTCAACTCTTCTCCCTCCTGTGACCTCGATCTTCAGCGATTTACCTCCGTCGATCTTCAGCGAATCTTCTCCCTCCCACGACCTCACCTCGACTTCGACTCTACCAGTTGGAGATCCCGCCCTGCCTCGAGGTATCACATACTATGTATGCTTGTATGATATTGATTTCATCTTTCACTATGTATGTTTGTGTGTGTGTGTGTTTATGAGTGTGTATTTTGTGTGTATGTGTGTGTATTTTGTGTGTGTGTGTGTGTGCGTGTGTGTGTGTGTGTGCGTGTGTATTTTGTGTGTGTTTATGTGTGTGTATTTTGTGTGTATGGGTGTATTTTGTGTGTATGTGTGTATTTTGTGTGTATGTGTGTGTATGTGTGTAGGTGTGTATTTGTTTGTGTATGTGTGTATGTGTGTATGTGTGTATGCGTGTGTATTTGTGTATGTGTGTGCATTTGTTTATTTGTGTATGTGTGTGTATTTGTTTATGTGTGTATGTGTGTATTGGTGTATGTGTGTATGTGTTTGTATGTGTGTGTGCATGTGTGGTTGTATGTGTGTAAGTGTGTGTTTATGTTTGTGTGTTTGTATGTGTGTGTATGTGTATATTTATGTGTGTATGAAAATGTGCGGTTGTATGTGTGTAAGTGTGTTTATGTTATGTGTGTGTGTGTGTGTGTTTATGTATGAGTGGTTGTATGTGTATATTTATGTGTGTGTTTATGTGTGTGTTTATGTTTGTGTGTTTGTATGTAAGTGTGTGTTTATGTATGCTTGTGTGTTTGTATGTAAGCGTGTGTTTATGTATGTTTGTGTGTGTTTGTATGTAAGTGTGTGTATATGTAACTTAAATTAGTTATTGATATTTTTTAATACAGATCATTCAAACTCTAGTCAAAGTATTAACAAAAAAAGAGGTCGAGGCCATGCACATGGCATCCCAATTTGGGGGACAGGTGAGCGATTTCATGTTGATTTTGATAGATTTGGGTACCCTATAGGGAAGAGCGAGCAACCATTTGTTAGCCAACTTGGTGTATTGGCTAGAAATGGGTTTAAACTGCCACTCACATATTCGCGATGGACAGATATACCTGATGACATGCTTGATGCGATATGGAGAGAGGTGCAGGTATGTAACTTTACTATTTCTTTACCTTAATGATTACACACTTAAAATAAAATCAATTTTATTTTTTTGAATAATTGTAGGAGAATACAGATGTTTATAACATGTTTAACATATCTCTAATGTATAATTTTCTTAGGTTGGTGATGAAAATAGTGCTCACGATGATGCGGAATTTCAACGGATGATGCACTACCCAAATTAAAGACTTTAGTGTTGATCCACTTTTTGAGACATAATATCATATTTGTCGAAATGTTTATGATTCTAGTTAATTTATATCATATTTATCAAATTAAAGACTGTGCACGAGAGGATCTCTTACTGCAATGTTACCCAATTATCTCTCAACTGATATGATTTTGTTTATAGAATTCAAGTATCTATATCACTTCCTAAAAACCCAATTATATGCGAAGAGAATTTTACTTTAGTGGAGGAGAATTGATGATTTTTTTTGCTGAGTATATTCTTAGCATGAGCTTGCTAAACATATATCCTTCAGTGTGCTTCTTAGAGAGGAAGAGCAACAAAAATGTGAAGCTAGTGTATGATGTCTTTTTTAATATAAGGATTAATATTTTATCTATATCTCTGTGTTTCATTATATTTTTATCAGGTATCACTCAAGACAAAACAATTATTAGCCGTACATGAGGTTGGTCACATATTGTTAGCTCATCTTTTCCCTTGGTTTGATTGGCACACATTCTCTCAGTTGCTTCCTGGTGGCAAGGTGCATTCATGGCTTCATATATATAGTGAAATAAGAAAGCAAAATACTGTGAAATTGTGAAAATTTCATGTGCTGATAACTTCTTTTGCATTACAGGATTCAATGTGGTAACACTGCAGTGAGGTGATTATTTATATCCAATTAAAACCATCTCGAAACTTACCAGTGTATCTCATTAAAACCATTTTATTTTGAAATACATTGTTCTCCCCCTCTTTTCACAGATTTATGTACCATGAAATTTCTTTTAATCGTTAATGTGTGTGTGTGTATATATACATAATTTTAATATCAGGAAAATGCATATGCTGGATCTGTACAAATGGAGGTGGAAAGATTGAGGCTTGAATGCAAGAGATCAATTCAAGTTACACAGCATTGGCAAAAAATGTACAACGACCTTCAGTCCCCTAGATTGACTTCTGATTTGAAGATTCATCTAAGGTTATGAAGTAATCCTTGTTGTTGCTCATATGACTTGTGAAACCATTATCAATATGCAAAGTGTTCTTGTTTCAACTTTCAATTTTAAAAGAAGAGTGGAATAATTGTTCCTCTTTGCTTTCTTTTTCATTGAAGTTGTCGACTTCCTTTTGGTTAAACCAATACTTTTTCGACATGAATTGATCATTTACATCTTTTGATTATGGAAAAATAGACTTTTATATCTTGGTTTGTTCTGTTGCATAAGGTGCAACAAAATGTTGTTTATTTAATGGACTGTGATTGTGGCCTACTCTCCCCCTTCCTCAATATTTGATTTTCATGGTGATTGAGATCTGTTGTGATGATTTGGTTTCAATTTTTTTCCATAGGGTTTGCTGAGAATTATATGCAAGCATGGTCACTCTGATGACATGAATTTTGCTCTAAAAGTTGTGCACTAACATCATAAATGGTTTCCTCTATTATTTTGCCAATACATCTTCGTATGTAGTTATGTCCACGCTTTCCTGTTTAGAATTTGAGATATTTGTTCAATCCATTTGCTCCTATGACTATTGAATATGTCATAAATTTTTTCAGAATTGAAAATGGTCATATGGCTGATGGTGTTGGATTGATATTTCGAATTAAAATCATTTATGATGCAGATTAAGAAGCCCTAAACACATATTCACCCCTCATCTAAATCCAACCAAAGAATAGATCTATGGATTTAGTGTTTTCTAAGGTATAAGTGATTTTAGTACAAGTTCTGTGATTGTTTTACAGGAAAGTGATGCTGAGGAAGAGCTGAAGGAAGCATTCAAGGTCTTTGACAAGGATCAGAATGGCTATATCCAAATCCTTGCTATAGTTTGTAGGTGTGTGTATTTGTTTATGTGTGTAGGTGTGTATGTGTGTGTATTTATTTATGTGTGTATGTGTGTGTATTTGTTTGTGTGTGTATGTGTGTGTATTGGTGTGTATTGGTGTATGTGTATTAACCACATCAATTTTATTTTCTATTAGCCTTGTGTCCAAAAATTTGCTCTATCTTTTATATTTATATTCATAGAGTGAAAATATTTGTTTTAGAAATAAAATTCACCATAGTTCTATTATTTCCAAACTAATAATTAATTGTTTAATATGATGATAAGATTATCACTTCCTCTCAGAGAACTTTTGGCACAAAAACAAGTAGTTGATATTATTCATCAAATACTTTTTAGCAGAAATTTACTATGCTGCTTTGAGCTTGGAATCCATTCTGTATAAATCTACAAGAGGCTAAAATAGGTTGGAGCACAGTTTAGAAATGATTTATGGATGCTTTTTGTCTATTCAAAAACACTTTTTACATTTCAATCGCAACTGACATGCTGAATATTAATGTAATGCTAGAAATGTGTTGAAAGCTACAAATCTGTCTAATTATGCTTCATTTGAATTTTTTGTAAGTCTAATTATGCTGGTAGTTTTTTCATGCTACAGCTTGAGACATGGGAGACTTCATTTCTGAATTTAATCAGTTACTAAAGGAGTTCTATATTCCAAATTATATACTCAAACATGATGTTGAAGTCAAACAATTTTTGTATCAGAAAGCTTTACAGGTACTTACCATAATCTTTTTTTTTTAACTTGTTAAAAATTGGATTCTGTCAATCAACTTGTAGTCCTCAGTAGTTCTTAAACTAGATCAAACCCCCCCTTTTTTAATGCAGGGAAAATCTTTTCGAAGAAATGCTGCGAGAACTCGATGATGTGTCTGCCGAGAGGAAAAAGATTAGGGAAACTCTCCGGGTTCTCCAGCAGGCCTATAGGGTAAATAAAAAATCAAACAATGTGAATATTAGATAGAGAACCCACTTTGAAGAGATTAAGGCTCCGTTTGGCGCGGTGGTGGAAGTCGTGAACGCGGTGGTTATGAACCGTCGTTAGTGAACGCCCGACCTCATCTAAGGAACTTAACATACATTCTAAGGTGCTTAAAACTAGTTTTCTTTTCTCGGTGGCGGTCATAACCGTTGTCGTGCCAAACATACATTCTATGACGGCAAAACGCCACGCCAAACGGAGCCTAACTCTACGTATATTCTTTGAACTCAATGGCGATATATAAAGAAACTAAGCTATGCCATGAGAATATGATGATATTTCCTCACATTGTGGAACTTAACATAGATTTCGTCTAATTTGTGCTACTCAAGGTTCTGGAAGATAAAATTTTTAAATGATTCTTCTTCCTCTTCTTTGTTTGCAGAGGCGAGCAAGTATTCTGCAGCCACGAATGCCGCGAACAAGAGATGGTTTCTGAAGATGAAGAGAGTGCGAGTTGCTCGGATGACTTCTTAGATGATTTCTAGAACATTTATGCTAGGGAGAGATACAGATCCGAGCTATTTTATTGTTCTTTGTTTGTGTTGGTAGTAAATATGATTGGGCGGTGATGAGTTCCTACCTTACAGACTGTGGGGAGTTACCCGGCAATCTTATTACTTTATAAATTGTTTATCCTACTTATGTTCTGTAGATTTTGATTCCTTTCTTACTGTTTCTGAAGCTGAAGAGTTAATTATTCTTTGCTACTATCATGAACTTCATATAGTCACTAGATTCTGTGTTTGTTATGAGTACTACTGCTATAACAATTTCAACATTTAGTTCACTGAATTCATTCATTATATCTCTAACTAAAGTGTATGCAACCCTAGTGATCCAAATGTTGGCATTATAGTGGATTTTGGAAATGGTGATGAGGATTTGTTGTACAATAAAGATGTTTTATCACGTTTGCGCTATATTTTTTAAAAAATACATAATTTATTATTTGCCACGGTTTAAAAACGTGGCAAATAGTTTTTTTAAAAATACCGAAATTACTTTTAGCCAGGGTTTAAAACCGTGGCTAATAGTCTGACTTTTTGCCACGGCTTTTAGCTGTAATCAGTTTAACAGTTACTTAGAAGCTTTTGCCAGGGGGAAAAATCGTGGCAAAAAGTCCAGGTATTAGCCACGACATTATTTATTTGTGGCTAATACTATTTGCTACGGTCAATCCGTGGTTAAAAATCTTTCTCCACGCGATTTTTAGCCACGATTTTTTCCCGTGGCTAGACCGTGGCAAAAACTCTTTAGCCACGGTTTTGGACTTTTTGCCAGGGTAATTTGCCCTGACCAAAAGTCTGTTTTCTAGTAGTGGTGAAACACAGTTTGTTCGGAAAAATCTTGAGTAAGTCCAAAGGCTGGAAGTGAAGAGCTAGGGAACTCACCCCCTCCCGGCGACTACTCGCGGAAGAGTGACTTCGATGAGTTCAGGAAGTCAATCCTGGAGACCCTGCGCTTGGCGCTCACCCCTGCGTGCGAGTGCTCGACTCCACCGGTTCCTGTTCTCGCCTCGCCTTCTCTGGGCGAGACGGCACCAGTCGGGCGACCCGACAAGGAAGTGCAGGTGGAAGATGATAGAACTCTTCACGCACGGGTACTGTTTCCTAGCCCGGTGAGTGCTCTGCATCCTAGCGAAGAGGTCGGGCGAGCAATGCCGACCCGCCAGGTAGGAAGGGGAAGCCCTTTCTGCGAGTTGATCTTGTCCGCCCCAGTTCCGGAAGGATTTAGGGAGCCGATTATGTCCCACTACACGGGAAAGGATGACCCCCAGCAGCACCTCCAGTGGTTTGAGGACGCCATGTCTATCAGGAAGACGACCAATGCTTTCAAATGTAGGTTATTTGCCATCTCTTTCCAGGAGAAGGCTAGGGACTGGTTTCATCAACTCCCCTCCGGGTCCATCTACAGCTTCGAGGACTTGAAGCGGAGTTTCCTGTTGAGGTTCTCGACGTCCAAGAAGAGGATAAAAGGGGCGGAAGCCCTTTTCTTGATCCAGCAGAGAGCGGAAGAGCCGCTAGGAAGCTACGTGGATCGATTCCAAGAAGAGGTCCTTCTCGTCAACGAAGTCCCCAGACACTCTACAACTTGCGCTTACCCTCGGGTTGCGGCAAGGGTTGTTTCACATGGGCTTGTCCCGGGACCCCCTCTGTCTTATGAGGAGTTGATGGAGCGAGCGGGGCGGGAGATTGAAGTAGAGGCAACAAACTCGGAGTTCGCGGCAAGAATGGCCAAGTGCACGAAGGAGGAGAGTATGGAGCAAGGGAGGAAGAGGAAGGAGGATGCAAGAAGTCAGGGGCTCCAGGGACCCCCCGTTGGGCAGGAGCAAGGCTGGGGGTTTCAACCACCAGTCGCCCGACCAACCTGGAGGCCGCCAGGACGACCCCCTCAAGGCCAAGGAAGAGGCCATTTCCAAGGGAGAGGAAACTTTCAAGAGGGGCAGGGACGATTCAACCCAGTAGGGTGGCAACCAGACCCAAGGCCATTGCAACCCCAACCCCTACAGGCCATGACGATCAGCCGAAAAAGGGGAAATAAGAAGAGGGGTCGCGCAGGGAAGGAAGCAAGGTTGTTGGCACTGTCCTACTGTGACTTCCATCAGCAGGAGTGTCACGCGACAGCCACCTGCCCAGAGTTTCTGGAGGTAAGGGAAGGAACAAGAACCCCAGTAGAGGGGAGATAGCTTTACCTGGACGGACCAGTAGGAAGCTAAGGAGATGGAGGGAGTGATGAAGGAGATGGCCAAGATGCATGTGGCCGAGTAAGCGCGAGGAAGCGCTTTGTAATGTCATGTAATCAATTTATGATGTATCAAAAGTAGTTAAAGATAGCATTTAGGCTAAGTCCTCGACTGGAGACCACTCGCCCGGGCTTGTTGATGCCGGTCGCTGGGAGGCTCGTCGGGTAGATAGCAATTAGGCTAAGTCCTCGACTAGAGACCACTCGCCCGAGCTTGTTGATGTCGGTCGCTGGGAGGCTCGTCGGGTAGATAACATTTAAGCTAAGTCCTCGACTGGAGACCACTCGCCCGGGCTTGTTGACGCCGGTCGCTGGGAGGCTCGTCGGGTAGATAGAATTAAGGCTAAGTCCTCGACTGGAGACCACTCGCCAGGGCTTGTTGATGCCGGTCGCTGGGAGGCTCGTCGGGTAGATAGCATTTAGGCTAAGTCCTCGACTGGAGACCACTCGCCCGGGCTTGTTGATGCCGGTCGCTGGGAGGCTCGTCGGGTAGATAACATTTAGGCTAAGTCCTCGACTGGAGACCACTCGCCCGGGCTTGTTGATGTCGGTCGTTGGGAGGCTCGTCGGGTAGATAGCATTTAGGCTAAGTCAGCGACTGGAGACCACTCGCTCGGGCTTGTTGATGTTGGTCGTTGGGAGGCTCGTCAGGAAGATTTGTATGAGTTAAGGCCCCGAGAAGAGACCGTTGACCGGGCTAGTTGATGCCGACAGGGCAGGAGAACTCACTCGGAGAGACAAAGAAATTTGGTTAAGGCCCCGAGAAGAGACCGCTGACCGGGCTTGTTGATGCCGGCAGGGCAGGAGAACTCACTCGAAGAGGCAAGGAAATTTGGTTAAGGCCCCGAGAAGAGACCGCTGACCGAGCTTGTTGATGCCGGCAGGGAAGGAGAACTCACTCGGAGAGGCAAGAAAATTTGGTTAAGGCCCCGAGAAGAGACTGCTGACCGGGCTTGTTGATGTCGGCAGGGCAGGAGAACTCACTCGGAGAGGCAAGAAAATTTGGTTAAGGCCCCGAGAAGAGACCACTGACCGGGCTTGTTGATGCCGGCAGGGCAGGAAAACTCACTCTGAGAGGCAAGGAAATTTGGTTAAGGCCCCGAGAAGAGACCGCTGACCGGGCTTATTGATGCCGGCAGGGCAGGAGAACTCACTCGGAGAGGCAAAGAAATTTGGTCAAGGCCCCGAGAAGAGACCGCTGACCAGGCTTGTTGATGCCGACAGGGCAGGAGAACTCACTCGGAGAGGCAAGGAAATTTGGTTAAGGCCCCGAAAAGAGACCGCTGACCGGGCTTGTTGATGTTGGCAGGGCAGGAGAACTCACTCGGAGAGGCAGGAGACTTATGTTGGTTAAGGCCCCGAGAAGAAACCGCTGACCGGGCTTGTTGATGTTGGCAGGGCAGGAGGACTCACTCGGAGAGGCAATAGAATTTGGTTAAGGCCCCGAGAAGAGACCGCTGACCGGGCTTGTTGATGTCGGCAGGGCAGGAGAACTCACTCGGAGAGGTAAGAAAATTTGGTTAAGACCCTGACAAGAGACCGCTGCGCGGGCTCTTGTAAGTTGCCTCCACTTCCAGTTGAGCCCGGCTCTCTGGAAGGTGTTGAGTTGTCTCCACTTCCAGTTGAGTTCGACTCTCTATAAGGTGTTGAGTTGTCTCCACTTCCAGTTGAGTTCGACTCTCTGGAAGGTGTTGAGTTGTCTCCACTTCCAGTTGAGTTCGACTCTATGGAACATGTTGAGTTGTCTCCACTTCCAGTTGAGTTCGACTCTCTGGAAAGTGTTGAGTTGTCTCCACTTCCAGTTGAGTTCGACTCTCTGGAAGGTGTTGAGTTGTCTCCACTTCCAGTTGAGCTCGGCTCCCTGAAAGGTGTTGAGTTGTCTCCACTTCCAGTTGAGGTCAACTCCTTGGAAGGTGTTGAGTTGTCTCCACTTCCAGTTGAGCTCGGCTCCCTGGAAGGTGTTGAGTTGTCTCCACTTCCAGTTGAGTTCGACTCCCTGGAAGGTGTTGAGTTTCCTCCACTTCCAATTGAGGTCGACTCCATGGAAGGTGTTGAGTTGTCTCCACTTCCAGTTGAGCTCGGCTCCCTGGAAGGTGTTGAGTTGTCTCCACTTCCAGTTGAGTTCTACTCTCTGGAAAGTGTTGAGTTGTCTCCACTTCCAGTTGAGTTCGACTCTCTGGAATGTGTTGAGTTGTCTCCACTTTCAGGTGAGTTCGACTCTCTGGAAGGTGTTGAGTTGTCTCCACTTCCAGTTGAGTTCGACTCTCTGGAAAGTGTTGAGTTGTCTCCACTTCCAGTTGAGTTCGACTCTCTGAAAGGTGTTGAGTTGTCTCCACTTCCAGTTGAGTTCGACTCTCTGGAAGGTGTTGAGTTGTTTCCACTTCTAGTTGAGTTCGACTCTCTGAAAGGTGTTGAGTTGTTTCCACTTCCAGTTGAGTTCGACTCTCTCGAAGGTGTTGAGTTGTCTCCACTTCCAGTTGAGTTCGACTCTATGCAAGGTGTTGAGTTGTCTCCACTTCCAGTTGAGTTCGACTCTCTGGAAGGTGTTGAGTTATCTCCACTTCCAGTTGAGTTCGACTCTCTGGAAGATGTTGAGGTGTCTCCACTTCCAGTTGATTTCGACTCTCTGGAAGGTGTTGAGTTGTCTCCACTTCCAGGTGAGTTCGACTCTCTGGAAGGTGTTGAGTTGTCTCCACTTCCAGTTGAGTTCGACTCTCTGGAAAGTGTTGAGTTGTCTCCACTTCCAGTTGAGTTCGACTCTCTGAAAGGTGCTGAGTTCTCTCCACTTCCAGTTGAGTTCGACTCTCTGGAAGGTGTTGAGTTGTTTCCACTTCTAGTTGAGTTCGACTCTCTGAAAGGTGTTGAGTTGTTTCCACTTCCAGTTGAGTTCGACTCTCTCGAAGGTGTTGAGTTGTCTCCACTTCCAGTTGAGTTCGACTCTATGTAAGGTGTTGAGTTGTCTCCACTTCCAGTTGAGTTCGACTCTCTGGAAGGTGTTGAGTTATCTCCACTTCCAGTTGAGTTCGACTCTCTGGAAGATGTTGAGGTGTCTCCACTTCCAGTTGATTTCGACTCTCTGGAAGGTGTTGAGTTGTCTCCACTTCCAGGTGAGTTCGACTCTCTGGAAGGTGTTGAGTTATCTCCACCTCCAGTTGAGCTCGGTTTAAGAGAGGGTTGTTAAGTGGAGAAAATGTTTTTCTTTCCTATGCTTACTTCGGTTTGAAATGTTTTTGAAATAGTTCAACCCTCGATTTCTCGTCGTTGGTCTCTCCGAACCACGGATCATCCATTGTTTTTCCAGGCTCGTGTCGAACCCGAAAAAAGCGGGGATTGTGTATTACCCGTAATTCGTCGAGATCAAACCGGAAGTTAAGGTGACCAAGACAAGTAAAGTGACCGCTCAGAAGCAACCGGAGACCACTCACCCGGGAAAAAAGTATATGTACAACCCTCATATTTGCCGAGCGCGTGTAGCGCAGCGTGCACATGGTCGCGATGATGAAAATGACCGTAACAGGGTAAAATGGCCGCTCGAACTCGTTCAAAAATGACCGTAATCAGAAAAGGCGGAGGCCCCCACTCGGCCCTTCGGTGGCGGGTGAGGGGAGACCCCCCTCCCCACTCGCCCGCCCCCTTGGGGGCGAGTGGGGGAGACTCCCACGCGCCCCTTTGGGGGCGGGTTGGGGGAGACCCCCCTCCCCACTCGCCCACCCCCTTGGGGGCGAATGGGGGAGACTCTCACTCGCCCCTTTGGGGGCGAGTGGGGGGAGACTGAATGTGCACAGTTAACCTCACTAGAATTCTCTAGAGGGGGGTGAATAGAGATTTAAAAAATATTTTGTGCAAAGTTAACAAATATATATATATATGTGTAATATTCACAGATTAAAGCTTCTCACACACCAACAAGAATTAAGCAAATAAAGAAAGAAATAGTAAAAAGAAAATCACAGCACAACACAAAGAAATATAGTGGTTCCCCAAACTTTGGGTAGTCCACTCTTCTACCCCCTTGGTAGGAATTCACTATCTTGCACTGAGTCTTTTGTTAAGGAGACTCTTAGAACCAGCCTGAGTCTTTTGATAAGGAGACTCTTAGAACCACTACAACTGAATTTTTTGAAGAGAGATTCTTAAAACTCTTTTACACTATTGAAATTGAAATAAGAATAAGAATAATAAGAAGAAGAAGATGGAAAACAATTGAAGCAAGAAAGAATCTTCTTCCTAGCAAGAAGATTAGAAGCACAAGTATAGTGAATGAAATCTCTCTTCTATAGTGAGAAGGAGATTGTAAGCCCTTTTCTCTTTCAGTGAGAGCTTTCCGAAATTGCAGCAGTATGGCTTCAGAAGGAGGAGAAGAAGAAGAAGGCTTTTTCTTGCTGCAGCACTCTTTCACTTTTCTCAATTTTTTCTTTCTTCTCTCTTGGGAGCTTTTCCTCTTTTTCAGAAATGGAGTGGATCACTTGTTAGTTATTCTTTGCTGACCTCCTTCTGTATTTATAGCTCTGTTTATTCAAAAATATTGCTATAGGAGAAAAACCAATTAGCAGTCAGAGAAATAGTAAGAGAGAAAAGTTTCCATAATCATTATATCTGTAGAAGGAAAGAGATCATTCTATTTTCAAATAATGTCCATAATAATCTTAATCAAATTAGCCAAGAATCATTTAGAAGGAAAGACTGATTCAGAACAGCTAGAAGAGAATAATATAATTCCATAAAATTCAGATCTACAGAAAGAAGGAAAGAGATCTAGCGTATTTTTGAATGTCACAGAAATCGACGTGTGTCAATTACTATTCGACGTAAGCGTCGATTTCAGCCTGGCTAGACGTCGAGAAGAAAATATGGAAGGAGCGTCGACTAAGGTGCGTCGACTTTACTGGGTGCATCGACTAGAAATCAGAGTTACGTCAACTTTGGTTACGTCGAATTCTGTTTAGAGTTACTTCGACTCATTCTGAGAGGTACGTCGACTACATTTCGACGTTGCGTTGATTACTACTCGACGCATATTTACTTAAACTAATTTTTCATTCTGAGAAATCATTTTCTACACATTTCTAGGGGTTAAGATAAATCATTTCCCCAACAATCTCCCCTATTTGTCTTAACCCTATTCAGAGAGAAATTTTATCAGCTTTTAATCAACACATCAAAGCATATTTATAGAAAAGAGATATATTAGGTATCAGGAGAAAATGGAAAAAGAAATCATCAGCACTTAAGCATTAATAGAGTATATCAAATTTGTTCAAAATATCACTCAGGAGGAGTAGGAGGAGTTTTTCTCTTCCTGGAGAATACTAAAGGGAGATCAGGTCTTTTTATAGAGGTTGTAGCAGGATGTTCATTCAGCTCCCCCTGAGTCAAAGCAATCTGCTCCTGAGATGGAACTTCCTTTATACCTTCTATTTCTGCTTCTTCAGCTTCTTTCCCAGCTCCAGCTTCAGCTATGACAGCATCTGTCTCCTCCTGAGCCTCAGCTTCTTTGTCTTTCTCACTTTCAGCCACTCTTTCAGCCTCAGCTTCCTTTTTAACTTCTTTCTCTACTCTACTTGCCTCCCCTTGAAAGAGAACTATTTGTTGTTCAGCTTCTCTTGCTATAGAAAGTACATCTGTTATCTGTTCTGTAGTATGTAGCTCAGGTACTATTTCATTCCCAATGGTCTTAAGCAGAGCAAGACTATCAGATTTTGATGTTGGAGAGGAGTTGTGTGAGTGAGATTTGTGACTGGAGAGCTGCTCTTCATCTAACTTCTCCCCCTTCTTGACCTTCTTAGCCAAGGAGGTTAAGAATGATTTAGTAACCTTAGACGAAGACAAAAAGGTTTTGAGTACTTGCACAGAGGCATTTACCCCATCCAACTGGGTTTGCATGTGCCTGATAGAGGAGTGAATTTGAAGGCAGTGTCCATCCAGCATTTCTTGAAACCTTTGGGCTGCTGACTGGATACACTGTGTGATGAGAGTTTCAGTGGATGGAGATGGTTCAGGGCGTGTTGGTGGAGGGGATGAAGGTGGAGAAGTGATTGTTGATATATGAGGTATGAGAGATGATGTAGGTAGAGAGGATGTGATAGTAGGAGGAGGAAGAGATGGTGATTGAATTGGTGAATGTGAAGATGTAGTTAAGGTAGGAGGTGTGAGGGTAGTGGAAACTATTGGTGTGGATGATGTTGGTAGGGAAGAGATGTCTGTATGTGGAGGAGGAGGTGAAGATGGATGCACAAGAGAATTAGGAGGAGAGGGAGTCCTTTCAGGAATGGAACCAGGCTTGGGGATTTGCCTGGTCCATTTTGAAAAGAGGGCTATGGACATCCTTTTTCCAGGAGGAATGAGAATTCCTTTTGACCTACATAGGTCAGGGAAGGAGTGAAGGAGTACCTCACTCATAATCCTCATGTAGGCATTCTCTTTATGAGAATATTTGTAGCCTATCATCTTCAGTAAGCAGCTGGTCCAGTCTATCTTCTTTTTCAGTACAAGGGCCCCCATAATGTTCAGTTGCTGCTTGGGCACTGCATCATGGGCAGAGATTTTGCATAGTAGTATTTTTCCTACTATGTCTGCCAAGAGCCTATATTCATCAGAGAAGTCTATTTTCTTCAAATTGATTGGTCTATCTCTGGAGAATTTCATGGTGATTAATAAGTTTTTGATTTCCTCAGGGGTGAGTTCCACAGGTTCACTACCTGATAAGGGAATGATGATGGAGATTCATTTAGCTACTCTTAGAAACTAATTTGCTTTCCCTTTTTGATTTGAACAAGGATAGTGTTGGTGTGTACCTGATGGAAGATCAAATGTGTCCCTAAGATGTTCTGCAGAGATTGAGACATGTGTTTCATGGATTGTTCCTGTAATCTCTCCTTGTTCAGATATCTGAACATGATTCATCAACTCAGTGAGTTCTATTTTCAGGAGTCTGCATCTTGTTGAAATGAGTTTGTTTAGACCAGCTTCAGTGAAAAGAGCTATGATGCTCTTGTAGTTTTCGGCGGAGGCTTGGAAGGAATCAAGATCAATATCGAAACCAGAGTTGATCTTGGGAGCCATTTTGGTCAGTGAAAGAGAGAGGAAGAGATGGCTGGACTGAGAAGTGAGAAGGATGAGAGATGCAGAGAGCGTGCAGATTTCTAACTGAAGAGTTTATTTAAGTCAGGTGAAACGTCGAAACGAGACACAACTCGAGGTTTATTCGGTACTACAGTTGATGTGACCGAAAATATTTTAGTATTGCAGCTCTTTTTCATGAAGTTGACATTGCGTCGAGTGGAATTCGATGTATGCGTCGGTACAGTCTGAATTGAGATGTTAGGGTTTCCTATCGACGATGCGTCGATTAAGAAATCGACGTGACTTTTATTTTGTCTTGAAAATTCTAAGTTTTTTCTTGAGAGATTATTTCTTCCTAATCCTAGGGTTTTCTAAGTCAACCTTGGACTAATTTTATAGACAATTGGATTGATTGTGCCAACATTGTTTGGCAATGTGGCCAGTTTTATTACAGATATAACACCTGATTGTCTTTAGATTATGGGAATTTGATTTTAGAGAGGGATAGAGGTGTTGATTAGGATAGAGTTGTTGATTAGGATAAAAGTTTTGATTATGATAGAAATTTTGATCAGGATGAATGGGTCCTGAATGGGGGTTAAGATAGAAAATTTTTGAAGGATAGATATGTCTTGTATTTAAGTTGCTCTGAGATTTTATGCGTCGATATCTATTCGACGTATGTTGAGAGTTGCGTCGATATATATTCGGCGCTTTCTCTAGATTGCGTTGATCTGGAATCGATGCATGGAAGTAGTTGCGTCGATTGTAAGTCGACGTAATTTTATTCATGCGTCGATTTGAGGTCGAAGCATCTGAGAGATTGCGTCGAGTAGAATTCGACGTACTATCATTCATACGTCGATATGAAGTCGACGCAATTGTGTCTTCACAGATTTTATTTTTCCCTTTTTCTGGTTGGAGATTTATTTCTTTATGAATTGTTTCTTTTGGCCTAGTTGCATTCTCAGAAGGAGTTTGAGAGTCTTCATCTGAATAGTATGATGCTTCATCAAAATGGTTTATCTCCTTGAAGGTGAAGTCTTCTTCTTTATTTTGTGAGTCTTCTTCTAAGTTTGTTGATTTGATGGGTTTGGTAAATTTAACAGGGCTCATCCAAGCAGGTTTGGTAGATGGTATTGAACTGGTTGAAGGATCAGCCCCTAGCCCCAGATTCTTATGTCTGATTGTTTATTTTTCAGTGATTTCTTTAAGTGTTTGGCTTCTGACTTTTATATATTCTTCAAAAGTTTTTGTCTGGGATACCTTATTATTAAGGAGTTGATTTTCTATTTTAGCACTTTTTATTTCCTTTTCTGTTTTATAGATTTCACATCTTAGTTCATAATTTTTTGAACATGTATCCTCTATTTTTCCCATATTAATTTGTTCTTTTAGATCCTTAATTTCTTGTTTAGCTTTTAGTTGATCTAAACAGAATCCTTTAAAATCATTTTGAAATCATCACATAGAAAATATATTTCATCAAAAATGCTTACCTCATCCTTATCCTCAGATTCCTCTATGAGAATAAGGCTATTTGCTTTTGTTGTTGAATTTTTTTTTTCATCTTCAGAAGAGATGCTTCCTTCTGATTCTGTTTCACTCCATGATTCAGCAATACATTCTTTTTCTAAGCTTCCAAGAGCCATTAAGCATAGGTCTTCTTGCTTAGACTTTTCGTTGTCACTTTTAGATGAGGTGCTGTCTTCAGAATCTGTTTCACTCCAAGCTTCTGCAATGAAGCCTCTTTCTTTCTTCTTCTCCTTTCTCTTGAGATCTTTCTTTTTCAGATCTTTCTTTTTCTCAGCATTTTCTGGACATTCTGGAGCAATATGTCCAGTTTTCCTGCAGGAATAACAAACAATTTCTTTAGTAGGAGTCTTATCATACCTTGGTTTTGACTCTCTTCTTCTAGACCCATCTGTCCTGGCCCATTTCTTGAATCTTCTGGCCAGGAGACTGAATAATTCTTCTTCAGTAACAGGGGTTTCTTCTTCTGTTGCTTCTAATGCAATGTTTTTATCTTTTGAAGAGGTTGGAGTGTTTTCCCTTCTTTCCTTCTCTTCTCTGATTTTCAGTAGTTGCTCATAGGATTTGAGTTTTCCTAAGAGGGCATCTGTTGAGATTTCCTTTTGTCCTCTTGTATCTCTTATTGCCCATATTCTTGAGTCACATGAACTTGGGAGACTCATTAATAATTTGTCATTGATCTCTGTGAGAGAGATCTCTCTATCCAAGCTCCTTAATTGGTTGATGATCAGACTGAATCTGTCATACATCTCAGATATGCTTTCTTCATGCTTCTTTTGAAAGTTCTCATATTGGGAGATCAATAGAGCCTTTCTATCTTTCCTTTCATCAATACTATCTTTGTAAGAGCCTCCCAGATTTCTTTGGCTGATTCGCAGTCAACAACCTTTTAAAAGATTTCATCTGAGAGGGTTGAGACAAGAATGTTCACAGCTTTTGCATTACATGCTCCTGCCTTCTTCTCATCATCTGTCCACTCAGCCCTTGGGACCAGTGTTTGAGTCACTTTACCACTTGAGTCCTTTCTATAAGGCATGGGAGGACCTGTCAAAATAACATTAAACAATTCTTCATCAATAGAATTCATATAGATCCTAATTCTTGTTTTCCAAAGTGCAAACTTTTCAAGATTGCACATTGGTGGTCTGGTGGAAGCATAATCTTTGATTCGTGCCATAAAAAGTTTTTAGAAATATATATATATATGAGGTAGGATCTTTTTGATCAAGGAGTTACCCTTTTTTGATCAACCTCGCTTTGATACCAATTGAAAGTGCACAGTTAACTTCACTAGAATTCTCTAGAGGGGGGTGAATAGAGATTTAAAAAATATTTTGTGCAAAGTTAACAAATATATATATATATATATGTGTGTGTAATATTCACAGATTAAAGCTTCCTACACACCAACAAGAATTAAGCAAATAAAGAAAGAAATAGTAAAAAGAAAAACACAGCACAACACAGAAATATAGTGGTTCCCCAAACTTTGGGTAGTCCACTCTTCTACCCCCTTGGTAGGAATTCACTATCTTGCACTGAGTCTTTTGTTAAGGAGACTCTTAGAACCAGTCTGAGTATTTTGATAAGGAGACTCTTAGAACCACTACAACTGAATTTTTTGAAGAGAGATTCTTAAAACTCTTTTACACTATTGAAATTGAAATAAGAATAAGAAGAAGAAGAAGAAGAAGATGGAAAATAATTGAAGCAAGAAAGAATCTTCTTCCTAGCAAGAAGATTAGAAGCACAAGTATAGTGAATGAAATCTCTCTTCTATAGTGAGAAGGAGATTGTAAGCTCTTTTCTCTTTCAGTGAGAGCTTTCAGAAATTGCAGCAGTATGGCTTCAGAAGGAGGAGAAGAAGAAGGCTTTTTCTTGCTGCAGCACTCTTTCACCTTTCTCATTTTTTTCTTTCTTCTCTCTTGGGAGTTTTTCCTCTTTTTCAGAAATGGAGTGGATCACTTGTTAGTTATTCTTTGTCGACCTCCTTCTGTATTTGTAGCTCTGTTTATTCAAAAATATTGCTATAGGAGAATAATCAATTAGCAGTCAGAGAAATAGTAAGAGAGAAAAGTTTTCATAATCATTATATCTGTATAAGGAAATAGATCATTCTATTTTCAAATAATGTTCATAATAATCTTAATCAAATTAGCCAAGAATCATTTAGAAGGAAAGAATGATTCAGAACGGCTAGAAAAGAATAATATAATTCCATAAAATTCAGATCTACAGAAAGAAGGAAAGAGATCTGGTGTGTTTTTGAATGTCACAAGAATCGACGTGCGTCGATTACTATTCAACGTAAGCGTCGATTTCAGCCTGGCTAGACGTCGAGAAGAAAATATGGAAGGAGCGTCGACTGAGGTGTGTCGACTTTACTGGTGCGTTGACTAGAAATCAAAGTTACGTCGACTTTGGTTACGTCGAATTCTGTTTAGAGTTACTTCGACTCATTCTGAGAGGTACGTCGACTACATTTCGACGTTGCGTTGATTACTACTCGACGCATATTTACTTAAACTAATTTTTCATTCTGAGAAATCATTTTCCACACATTTCTAGGGGTTAAGATAAATCATTTTCCCAATAGAGACCCCCCTCCCCACTCGCCCGCCCCATTGGGGGCGAGTGGGGGAGACCCCCACGCGGCCCTTTGGTGGCGGGTGGGGGGAGACCCCACTCGCCCGCCCCCTTGGGGGCGAGTGGGGAAGACACCCACTCGCCCCTTTGGGGGCGGGTGGGGGGAGATCCTTCGCCCCACTCGCCCGCCCCCTTGGGGGGAGTGGGAGGAAGCCCCCACTCGCCCTTCTTGGGCGAGTGGGGTCTCGTGTAATCACGTTTGGACCTCCGGCAAGGGCGGGAGTGGACGTTTCAGGTCCCACTCGCCCCCCCCCCCCCCCTCGCCTGCCTTGGTGGTGATCGCAAGGTTGCAGGGTCGCAGGGTTGCAGGGTTGTTAGGGAAGACTCAGGAAGTAATGTTTCGACCCGCGTTTTAGCCTTTTCAAACAGCGGAACTTGGCTATTGACAGACCAATCATGCTATCCGCAGCCCATTTTCAGGAAATCTATAAATAGACCCTCATAGGCACCTTGGGAAGGGTTGACATCTCTCTACCCCCCCCCCCCCCCCCCCACCCCCACCCCTTAGTGTGTTGTCGGTTAGCAGGCGTCCCTGTCTTCCGCTCGCCAAGTCCCTTAGGCAAGCGGTCAGGTGTTCGCTAGTCTTCTCCGAGGTGCCCAGGCTCGGCATTGGTTTGGGAGGGGAAGATCTTCGGATCTTTCGGGTTAGTGGCGGGGCCTCCTCGTCGTAGCTCGCGGGGTCTGTCTTCATCTAAGTCCACAAGTAGAGAGGTTCCTAGGCTCCAAGTGACCGGTCGTAGGACTTCACCTGAGAGGAGTAAGGGCAAGCTGCCTACCCCAATTTCGAACTGTTTGAATCCCATTTTTTGGGTTTCAACACACACAGCTACACACAACAATAACATACACAAAATATAGATCAAAACATACAACCATACACAAAATATAAATCACAAGGAATCTAAGAAAAAATCGCCTTCAATCATAGGGAAATGTTGCGGTGAAAGGAGGACGAGAAGAGTCAAGGTGGAGTCTTCGATGCTGGATTTGTTGCAGGAGAAATAATGCAGCAGGTGTAAGGCAGACGATGAAGAGGGGAATGTGCCATTCTCGGCGACCAATGTGTTGTCGAGACAAGAAGGTCGCGACTGGAAGGAAGGAGAGGGAGACGCAGAGAACGAAACCGCCGCTCCTTGCTGTCGGACTGGAGCTATTTCCTGCGGCCGGGAGTTGAACTATACACGACTTTTTTAAATAAAGGCGTTTACGCTCCAGTGAGTTTCGACAAAAACACCACCGTCGTGGATTGTATGTTTAGCATGACAGCGGTTATGACCGCCACCAAGAAACAAATTTAGTGTGAACATAAAAATGAATGAATTTTCTCACGAATGACAATTCATAACCACCGCGTTCATGACCTCCGCCGCCACGCCAAACTGAGCCTAAATTAGGCTCTGGAAGAATCGAGGATCAACAATCTAAACTTTTGCGAGAGAGGGTTTTTTGTGAAATCTTTAGAAGATGAGAAAGTAAGCTGATAAGTAGCGGCTGGAATTAGCACATCAAATGGCACGAAGAGGCAAGTCTGCAACATTACACACACACACACGAGTGACAGATATGGGGCTTCGCCCCTACAGCCAATAGCGACAGTATCCCGACTGTGACAGTACCTCGATCGTGACGTGCACAGGGCTCCACCTCAATCAATTAATTAATGCAATTTAAAATAAAAATATTATTCATTAATGCAGAAAATAGTTATACACCATTTTTTGATTTTATTTTTGTTAAAAAAACTTACATTATTCATATATTATTAATTTTTCATCATTATTTTATAAATTAAATTAATTTCTTTCTATTTTATTTTTCAAATCAATTTTAATAAAGTTGACACGCCTAATGATAGCCTACCATAGTAGGTATAGAAGCTCTACTAAAAACTTTTAAATTTTATTAATTTTCATCATTACTTTTAATTTGAGAATATAATGTAATTACTTAAATGAGCATTATATTTTATTTTTTTAAAATAGATTATAATATATGTTAAGTCATTAGATGCAAACAATAAGGTTATATTTGACAATTTTAAATGTTTCACCAAAGACAACTTTTCCCCCTAATATAGTATATATATATAGCATTGTTAATAGCACACCTCACCTCGCTAATAGCAATCCTGCGATAGTAGCACCTCACAAAATGCTATTCCACACCTATTGGCTATTAGCACACCACCCAAAAATGAAAAAAAAAAATATTTGACATACTTTCAAAACACTACAAAAAATAGATCCACACATTAAATAGTATGGAGAAAAGTTACATCATACTATATCTCCTACAATTGGATCAACGGTATAGATCAAAACTCCACAAAATGATCAAAAATCCATGTTGAAGCAACCTACAAAAAAATAAGTATATTATTAGCCTCTCCAAACATATTATGTATGCTACTAAGCCAAAGCTAAATGGAAATTAAACAAGTATAACCTTTTTTCAGTCATTGTTGTGTTCCTTTTATTATGAGACTTCATATATTATGAATTGATCCTTTAAAAAATTTAGATAATGATTGTGAAATGTAAGCTTGTAGAAGTGATCGAAGTAAAATAATGGTTTACCTTAGATTCTTGGTAGCGGAAACTCTAATACGTGAGATATATGACAAGTCCCATGTCTCGGCTATAGCACTATGATATCTTGTCCATACAGAATAAACATGGGGAAGCGGACAATCCTCGCGCATAAGCAAGCGAATGAAATGATTCTCATCAACAAACCCAATGAAAACAATCTTATGGTCATCCATGCGTTCGGAATGCAAAGGAAGAAATGTAATTGATTGATATTTTGAATACACAACTATGTTATAGCATGATGCGATGACTAAACCCATGTCTGGCATCGACATCCATTTGTCCAATGGCACAGGAGCTACCTTACAATCCAGAGAATTCAATAACTCTTGTAGTCTTGCTTTTCCATATATGTGTGTATATCGATTCTCATCACATGTCATTTCTTTTGTAAGGTCAAGGCGCACTTGCAACCAATTTTCACTCATATACATAGCATCACTAATAACTCGATACCCGGCACGTTGATAGCATCAACTATGTGACTTGCAATGTAAGAAGACATTTGTTTACGAATTGAGGTAACAAATCTACTAATGGATTGAACCTTATGTGCTAATGTTTTACGTTGCTTCTCTAACTTTTTTGTTCACCAATAAGAACATGTTCAAAAAGAGATGAGTCTCTTTTCGTTGATTTGTAGTCCTCTTTGCATTTATTTGAACTACCTTTTGGCCGACTTTTTAACCTCTTGGGCATTACCGGTTGGTTCCAATGTTTGGCTTGTCGTTGGATCCAATATCCCACGCAGCTTCTTCTTCATTTCTTGTCGTTGTAAATCGGAAATATTTTCATATTTGTGAAGTATGTCATCCAACTCAAGGTGTATATCAGACGCTGGTTTACTCTCTTTCTTGACATGCACTGTTTTTGGAGCCGCGCTAGTTTGATTCAATGTGAGTTGTTTCCAATGTTTATGGATCATCCATAAGGAAAAGACAGTTGATTGCTTCATGTAATTCAACAACTCATGAGAACAAGGTAAACCCATAGTAGATCTGACCTTATGTAAACACTCTTTTGCATCAACACCACTTCTAGCTACTTCTTCCTCCTTTTTAATTATCTATAATGCATAAAAAGAAATAGAACCAAACAACTCAAAGTAAAGTGATCCTCTATAACTTGTGTTGGCTTGCATCGCACTTTGACCAAAAGACCTTTTAATTTCCGTATGTTGTAGTTCAAGCATTTGGTCAAATGATTTCCAAAAATAAGTTAAGTTGCAAATCGATACTTCTAGAAATCTTTTGAGCTGGCTATGGCCACTCTCCACACGATTAGTTGTGGAATTTCCCAAATGCAAATATTTATCTATCCATGCAGAAATGAAATACTCCTTGTAAGGCTCTATCCAAGTAGTAACAACATACTTGATAACATTTGGATACTTCTCCGAATAAATACTTAACATTGAGTTAAATCTCTCTTGAAATACATGCAATGTTGGAGAGTTAACTAATTGGTGTCAAATAATTAAGAACCCTTCACAGTCTTTGTCTTGCTTAAAATACTTTTTGCAATGTGCTAATATATTCCTGCTTAATGCACCTGACATAATATGATTGCAGAAGTTGGAAACACCACCTTGATAGCATTTATCAATGCTGTTGAAACCAGAGAACCGGTTTTGACGTTCGCAACGGGTATGCAACTAACCCTTACTTCACCTGAGCCATAACACGTGACCGATCGCTAAGAGCCGAAGGACCTTGCACCTACGAAGACCTGAAGTGCCTGAACAGACCCTTAAGCTGCAGCGAGGAGGTCCCACTACACACCCGAAAGTTCAAAGAGAGCTTCCCCTCCCAAGCCAATGCTGAGTCTGGGCACTTTGGAAGGCACTATGGGTCACCTCACCGTCAACCTTAACTGACAGGGGGGCTGAAGTGCTTGCTCACAAGACACACGTGAGGGAGAGGGGAGACCAACCCCTCCCAAGGTGCCCATGGAGGTCTATTTATAGACTTCCCAAAATTGGGCTTCGTATAGCCAAGATTCTACTATCCGCAGCTCAACTACGAACCTGAACGACCAGAACATGAGGGGGGGAGGGGGGGGGGGGGGGGGGGGGGGGGGGGGGGGGGGGGGGGGGGGGGGGACGTCCACTCCACCCCCCCCCCCTGTCGGGGGTCGAGTGAGTGGACCAAGGTCCACCACCCGAACTGGGCGAGTGGACCTCATGGTGCACTCAGCTAACCGGGCGAGTAGAACATAGGTCCATTCGCCCAGTTGCCCGGGGGCGAGTGGACCATAGGGTTCACTCGCCCCCACTCGGGCGAGTGGACCTATGGTCGACTCGCCCCCCCCCCCCCCCCCCCCCCCCCCCCCCCCCCCCCCCTCACACACACACACTCGGGCGAGTGGACCATTGGTCCACTCGTCCGGGGCCTTGGGCGACCCAAGGTACACTCGTCCAAGTGAGGAAGTCTGCCCCCCGGGCCTTCTCTTTTCGGTCTTGACGGCCTCCATCCAGTCAATCTACTGCGCCACGGCTATTTTCTCTACTGCGACCTAATCTGCTTCGGGTCACACCAGCTCGACAAATATGAGAGTTGTACACAATCCTCGCTCTTTTTGAGCTTATCTCAAGCTCGGAAAGAAAGTCCAACCCATCTATTTGACGAGTAGGTGGGGGTTTAGAGGAATCCCTGGAGAGCCCCGCCAATCGATTACTCTAGTCGAGCTCTCCAACTGGACTTGACCTGAGGCGAAAGGCGAACCTTTCTCCTCTTAACAACCCTCCTGTGAGCCGAGCTCAACTGGAGGTGGAGAAAGCTCAACACCTCTGGTCGAGCTAAACTCGACTTAAGGTGGAGGAAAACTCAACATCTTTAGTCGAGCTGAATTCGACCTGAGGTGGAAGGCGAACCTTTCTCCACTTAACAACCTTCCTGTGAGCCGATCTCAACTGGAGGTGGAGAAAGCTCAACACCTCTGGTCGAGCTAAACTCGACCTGTGGAGGAAAACTCAACACCTCTAGTCGAGCTGAACTCGACCTGGGGTGGAAGGCGAATATTTCTCCACTTAACAACCCTCCTGTGAGCCGAGCTCAACTGGAGGTGGAGAAAGCTCAACACCTCTGGTCGAGCTAAACTCGACCTGAGGTGGATGAAAACTCAACACCTCTAGTCGAGCTAAACTCGACCTAAGGTGGAAGACGAACTTTTCTCCACTTAACAACCCTCTTGTGAACCGAGTTCAACTGGAGGTGGAGAAGACTCAACACCTCTAGTCGAGCTGAACTCGACCCGAGGTGGAGGAAGACTCAGCACCTCTAGTCGAGCTGAACTCAACCTGAGATGGAGGGGAATTCAACATCTCTAGTCGAGTCGAACTCAACCTGGGATGGAGGGAACTCAACCTGGGATGGAGGGAACTCAACACCTCTAGTCGAGCCGAACTCAACCTGAGATGGAGGGAACTCAACATCTCTCGTCGAGCCGAACTCAACCTGAGAGGGAGACGACTCAACATCTCTGGTCGAGTCGAACTCAACCTGAGATGGAAGGTGTTGGGTATTGTAGCCACAATAACCTTGATTTGAAGAAGTATCCCTTAAACTAATGTGAATTGATGTTGTATTTGATATACCTTTTTAGTCATGTGTTTTGTAGATTCTAAATGACTAAGTACAAACCAATGCCATGTTTCAATGAGTCATTAAACACAGGCATGCGCAATGTAATTTCTCATTGTATAGACCAAGGTGTTGACTCATGTGAAATCTCTCTATTGGGGTGTACTTCTTATTCAAACACAAAGGAGAAGCTAAGAGGAAGATGTTGTTGTTCTTAAGTTTTGGAAGAAAATTTTATCCTAAGTGTTTTCGTCGAGTAACAAACATTTTTGTCGAATGATAAATAACGTTCGTTGAGTAATGTTTTCCTACTCAAGAAATCTTATCTGTATTTCTTCCCGTCTAATCTTAAGTCTCTATGTATTTTCGTCGAAGAAGTTTTCGTCGAAGGAGTTTTCGTCGAAGAAGAATTCGTTGAAGACAAATTCGTCGCGTAATTTCCTCTATCCGACAAATTGGTTCTGTGTTGTTTCTATTTCAAATCGCCGACGACTTTCCTTTAGGGCTTCCGCCATGTACAGTACACGTGAAAGGTTTTCCCTAATTTGCGTTTATAGCCGTTGAAGAAGATTTCTATAAGTACCTAAGGGTTAGTTCGAAAAACCCTAATCGCTAATCGTGAATCAGAACTTCAATCTCTCATAATTTCTGTCGGCCGTCTCTCTCGTTCTCGCATGACTTTCTTGCTGCCGATCAGAAATATTTTGTGATTCTTCTTCAAAAGCTAGAGTCGACAAGATCAACTGAATCAGATTCTCTCAATCAGCACCTTGAATCTTTCGACTCTCAAGTTTCAGATCTAGTTTTTCAAAGTCTCCAGATTTCTTCTTCCTCTGCTCTCAACCGACTGAAGATCATTTTCAAGGAAGAAGATTTAAGATCTGAAGAAAGAAACTCTTCCTAGAGTTTCTAAGTTAGATTGAGTGTCAATCTTAAGTGTATTTGTAAAAATTCTTTTACATACTTTTGTAGGAAGTTTGCTTCCGAGTTGTAGGAGAGATTTGTTCTCCGAGTTTGTGTATGAGTGGTTTGCTCCGAGTTGTAGGAGTTGTGACTCCGAGTTGTAAGATTTAGAAAAATTTGAGATTGGTGAAGTAGCCGAATCTAGCCTTGGAAGTGCTAGATAGGCGAGGCGGGAAAGTGGACTACCCACATCGGGGAACCACTATAAGATCCTTGTGTTGTGCTGTGCTCGTTTTCTGTGTCCTAGAATTTTTAATTCCGCTTAAAGCCATAAAATCCACCTATTCACCCCCTCTAGGTGATTTAGGTCGCGACTAGATACTTTCAGAGGGGGCTCAATATCTCTGGTCGAGCCGAAATCAACCTGAGATGGAGGAAACTCAACATCTCTAGTCGAGCCGAACTCAACCTGAGATGGAGGGAACTCAACATCTCTCGTCGAGCCGAACTCAACCTGAGATGGAGGGGACTCAACATCTCTCGTCGAGCCGAACTCAACCTGAGATGGAGGGGACTCAACATCTCTGGTCGAGCCGAACTCAACCTGAGATGGAGGAACTCAACATCTCTAGTCGAGCCGAACTCAACCTGAGATGGAGGGAACTCAACATCTCTGGTCGAGCCGAACTCAACCTGAGATGGAGGGGACTCAACATCTCTGGTCGAGCCGAACTCAACCTGAGATGGAGGGGACTCAACATCTCTCGTCGAGCCGAACTCAACCTGAGATGGAGGGGACTCAACATCTCTGGTCGAGCCGAACTCAACCTGAGATGGAGGGAACTGAACACTGCCCCAGAACAACTGAGGGTGGAGAACTTCAACACTTCCTAGGGGCTTAGCCCACATGGAGGCGGAGGAGCTCAACACATCCCCAGACCAGTTTCTCTTCTCGAAGCCTTACCAACCCAAACAAATCTACCTGATGAGCTTCCCAGCGGCCGACATCAACAAGCCTGGGCAAGTGGTCTCCAGTCGAGGACTCGGCCTAAAATAAATCTACCCGACGAGCCTCCCAGCGACCACCATCAACAAGCCAGGGCGAGTGGTCTCCAGTCGAGGACTCGACCTAAAACAAATCTACCCGACGAGCCTCCCAACGACCGACATCAACAAGCCCGGGCGAGTGGTCTCCAGTCGAGGGCTCGACCTAAAACAAATCTACCCGACGAGCCTCCCAACGACCGACATCAACAAGCCCGGGCGAGTGGTCTCCAGTCGAGGACTCGGCCTAAAACAAACTTACCTGACGAGCCTCCCAGCGACCGACATCAACAAGCCCGGGCGAGTGGTCTCCAGTTGGGGACTTAACCTAAAACGAATTCACCCGATGAGCCTCCCAGCGACCGGCATCAACAAGCCCGGGCGAGTGGTCTCCAGTCGAGGTCTTACCTAGATGCTATCTTTAACTACTTTTAATACATTATAAATAGATTACATACCATTATAATGCGCTTCCTCGCGCTTACTCGGCCACATGCATCTTGGCCATCTCCTTCATCACTTCCTCCATCTCCTCAACTTCCTCCTAGTCCTTCCAGGTAAAGTTGTCTCCTCTCTGCCGGGGTTCTTCTTCCTTCCCTTATCTCCAGAAACTCTGGGCATGTGGTTGTCGCGTAACCCTCCTGGTGATGGAAGTCATAGTACGGCAATGCCAACATCTTTGCTTCCTTCCAGGCGCGACCCCTCTTCTTATTTCCTCTTTTTCGGCCAATCGGCATGGCCTGTAGGGGTTGGGGTTGCAATGGCCTTAGGTCCGGCTGTCACCCTGCTGGGTTGAACCATCCCTGCCCCCCTGGAATTCTCCTCTCCCTTGGAAATGGCATCTTCCTTGGCCTTGAGGGGGTCCTCCTGGCGGCCTCCAAGTTGGTCGGGCGACTGGTTGTTGAAATCCCCAGCCTTGATCCTGCCCAAAGGGGGGTCCCTAGTCCCCCTGACTTCTTGCTTCCTCCTTCCTCTTCCCTCCTTGCTCTTTCTTTTCTTCTTTCTTCTCATCCACCGTCCACTTGGAAAACTTTCCCACGAACTCCTGGTTGGTGGTCTCGCACTCGATTTCTCGAGAAGCTCGCTCCATTAGCCCCTCGAAAGACGGAGGGGGTCTCGAGTCAGGATCAACCTGAACATCCCATGTTGTAGCCCGAGGGTAAAGGCCAACTGCAGGGTGTGCCTGGGCACCTCGTTGACGAGGAGGACTTCTTCCTGGAATCGATCCACGTAGCTTCCCAACATCTCTTCATGCCTTTGTCGAATTAGGAACAGGGCCTCCGCCCCCTTCCTCCTCTTCTTCGAGGTGGAGAACCGCAGCAAGAAGATTCGACGGAGGTCCTCGAAACTGTATATAGTACCTGATGGGAGCTGGTGGAACCAGTCTCTCGCATTTCCCTTGAAAGTGACGACGAAGAGCTTACACCTAAAAGAGTCTGTCATCTACCTGATCGAGACAATGTCTTCAAACCACTGGAGGTGCTGGATAGGGTCATCATTGCTAATGTAGTAAGACATGGCAGGTTCACTGAACCCTTCTGGAATTGGAGCTGAGGTAATTAGCTCGCAAAAGGGACTCCCCCACCCTCCCTGGTGAGATGGAGGCATTCTCCCTACCTCCTCACCGGGAGAGCTGGTCCCAGGCGAGCTGTTGAAGAGCACTCGAGCTTGGAGGCACAAGCCTTCCTCCGAGGCTGGCCCGTTCCGTTTGCCGACGTGCTTGCTCTGTCTCCATCAAAGACAGTGAGGCGAGCATGGGTGTTGGTGGTGTCAAGCACTCGCCCTGAGGAGGGAGTGCGACCCGCAAGAGTTCCAGGATCGACTTCCTGAACTCTTCAAAGTCACCCTTCTTCACGTACTAGCTGGTAGGGGCTAGTTCCCTAGCTCATCACTTCCAGTCATGGGACTTGCTCAGATTTTTCCGAACTAACTGCTTCCACGCTCACCGCACCAGAATGTTGAAACCAGAGAACCGGTTTCGATGTTCGCAACGGGTATGCAGTTAACCCTTACTTCACCCGAGCCAGAACACGTGACTGATCGCTAAGAGCCGAAGGACCTTGCACCTATGAAGACCTGAAGTACCTGAACAAACTCCTTAAGCTGCAGCGAGGAGGTCCCACCACACACCCGAAAATTCAAAGAGAGCTTCCTCTCCCAAGCCAATGCTGAGTCTGGGCACCTTGGAGGGCAATAAGGGTCACCTCACCGTCAACCTTAACTGACAGGGAGGTGGAGTGCTTGCTCACAAGACACACATGAGGGAGAGGGGAGACCAACCCCTCCCAAGGTGCCCATGAGAGTCTATTTATAGACTTCCCAAAATTGGGTTGCGTATAGGATTCTGCTATCCGCAGCTCAACTACGAACCTGAACGACCAGAACATGAGGGGGGCGAGTGGGAGATGAGAGGTCCACTCCCCCCTTGTCGGGGGTCGGGTGAGTGGACCAAGGTCCACCACCCGAACTGGCTGAGTGGACCTCATGGTCCACTCAGCTAACTGGGCGAGTGGACCATAGGTCCATTCGCCCAGTTGCCCGGGGGCGAGTGGACCATAGGTTCACTCCCCCCCCCCCCCCCCCCCCCCCCCACTTAGGTCCACTAGCCCCCCACTCGGGCGAGTGGACCTATGGTCCACTCGCCCCCCCCCCCCCCCCCCCCCCCCCCCCCCCCCCCCCACCACCACCACCACCACTCGGGTGAGTGGACCATTGGTCCACTCGTCCGGGGACCTAAGGTCCACTGGTCCAAGTGAGGAAGTCTGCCCCCTCCCCCGGGCCTTCTCTTTTCGGTCTTGACGACCTCTATCCAGTCGATCTACTGCGCCGCGGCTATTTTCTCTACTGCGACCTCATCTGCGTCGGGTCACACCAGCTCGGCAAATATGAGGGTTGTACAAATGTTATTTCCCGATCAACTACTAGTACACCCGGTAAAGTTCCTTGTTTTAAATTACTCTTAAAACACTGCAGTGCCCAAACATAACTCACTTCTGTTTCGTTAGACATAAATGCAAAAGCAGAGAAAAAACTCAAACTTGTAGAAGTGACCCCAACAATGGAAAGTAATGGTAATCGGTATCGATTTGTCTTGTACGTACAGTCCATGATAAAAACACCAGTGAACATATTACTTAGTTGCACGGATGTAGGATGATCAAAGTACAAGCTTTCTAAGTTACTATTAAAGTTAACTTTATTGTAACTTATATATCCAGATTCATTGATAGCTTTGTATAAAATTTGAATAGGCATACTTCCAGCTAGCTCTTTCTTATACAGCTTCAACTTTTTATTATAAATAGTTCGCATCACGGTGGAGTTGGTGGCATCTCTTTTCTTGATAGTAGTTAAGATTTTTCTAGGTTTAACACCTGTGGCATACATCTCTTCTACAATCTTTTGCTCACTTTCATTTAATCGTCCGACATACGAATGCGCCTCTAAATGAACAAACTCATGATTATGAAACCCATTTTTAAGTTTAACTTTCCAATCATCTCAACATGATTTTTTTTACCAAGAATTGAGAATGAACAACCACACCTCTTTGTGCTACTCTTTCTTAAATTCCTCTTAACCCATCCTTTCCTCTGATTGTCACGTTGAAAACCGATCCTATCACACCCAAGAAATACTCTAGGCCTTGATCTATCTGTTATTTTATCTGCTCTTTGAATTGTCACTACAAACCCCAAACCTCTCCCAATATTGTGGGTCCATTCAATTAAGTCGTCTTTACTTGGAAATAACAAATCCGTTACAGAATGAGCTGACACGTCTAATTGGACCGTTTTAGCTTGCTCACCCATAGTGAGCAAATTGGGAGATTCCATCATTTCAAATCAATATACCTATGATAAAAATAAGAAATCACACAATGAACAAACACTGAATAACTTGTTATAAGAACAAACAAACACAAGTACTGGAGAAATCAACCAAGATCCAAACACAAGCATACCTTAGAAAGCCAAATGGAGGAGAATCAGACGAGATCCAGATACTGTCAGCATTTCGGAGTCCAAATAATGGACATCGCGCAGGAAAACTGAAATTAGGGCAACAAAACTCAGGTTAATAGAACCCATGGTTCAACAAATTAGGGCTAATTAGGAAGAAATATCAAGTGAAACATACCGGTGGAAGGAGACTCATCACTAGAGGAAGGAGACGCACATCAGCGAAGAAGGAACCCTGATCTGCGCGAGAAAACCAGGCGCCGTTGGTGCGAAATTTGGAAAAACGGGGGAAGAACGAACCCTGCTGATGATCTGCGTGAGAGAAAAGAGCGTCGTCAGGTGCGAAATCTGGAGAGACGGGGAAGAGGGAACCCTGTCGGCGATCTGCGCGAGAGAAATGAGGGTTGACGGGTGCGAAATCTAGAGCGACGGGGAAGAAGACGCCTCTGAACCCTATCGCCTTCTGCAGCTTTTGCTTTCACGGGAAAATAAATGAGGGGTACGACTATACTTGTAGATTAGGAGGTTTATTTCTTATTTTAAAGTGTGCTAATAGCACAATGGGGTGTGCTATTAACAATGCTCTATATATATCAATTATTTGCCCCCCACTCGTTATCAGCGGGCTCAAAGGTGTACTTTCAGAAAAAAAAAATATCGAAGAGTTGGCGCCAGACTATCCAAAAAGCTGAGTTTATCAGAAGCTGACTAAATTTTTGAAAAAATAGTTTTTACGATTACTTTTGCATAATCCGGCGAAAGGGGGATTATTCAGAGCAGGTTCAATGGATAGTGAGGATGTAATAGTTGTTGGGTGGTTAGCGAACTCAATGGAATCAATCCCTGATATGTAAACAATTGTCTGTCATTTGAATAGGTAGGGGTGACTCTTGAATTCTATGATGGCGAACTCAATTGAGTCATTTACAGTGATTCTGCTACATATATTATCATTTGATATATATATCGTCTCTACGACCAACCGCGATAGTATCATGATTGCGATACATATATTATCATGCATGTCAAATAAACTTTAATAAAGTTGATTGGTTTAATTGATAGCTCCTCAAAAATATCGTTGATATGCCTAATGACAGCATTCTCAAAAAGACCGTTGACACGCCTAATGACACGCCTAATGGCAGCCTACCATAGTAAGTGTGGGAGCTCTACCATTTTTTATTTGAATTTTATTGATTTTCATCCTTACTTTTAATTTTAGGATATTGTATAATTAATTAAATGGACATTGTATTTTAAATTTTTTTTGAAATAGATCATAATGTGTTAAGTTATTAAATTAAAAAATAATGGTATATTGGGGAATTTTAAATCTTTCACCAAAGACAACTTTTTCCTTTTAATATTGTATATATTGTGTGCATATATATATATAATGCATGCCTCAAATCACTATTGGCAGTCCATAAATCTCGAAATCTAAAAAAAAATGACCTAAAAAAGATCTAATTGCATCCCCCCTTCGCTCTCCCCCAGTTTCGCGACTCCCCACGTCTATGACGCCTTCCGATTTCGCCGCCTGGAATAGCCGGAAATCGCCACCAGAGACGCAATTGAATGGATGACGGGGAGGTGGTGATTTCCGATATGGTGGTCGCCGCCTCCTCCCATTCTTCTTCGGTGACTGAATCCGAGAAAGAGGGAGCAAAAGGATCCCAAAAATCTCGTGTATGAAGAAAAGGTGGGAAGAGGACTAGGGGCTGCAAATATTGCCCTTATTATATAAGAGAATATATCATTCTTCAAGCACACCATAGATTTAATATTAGCCCTACGATTTGTTTTTAGATCAATCGACGGCTGACAAATTCCCCCCATCTATCAGTTCTTGATATTTTTAGATTATGGTCACCCTGCTTCTCAATAGTGGCTCTGAATTTGAGAAAATAATCGAACGATTCTAATTTTGATCGAGGAAGAATACCCGCACATATATCTCGAGTAATCAGCGGCGAATAATAAAAAAATATCGCATACCTAATAAAATGGAGTTGAAGCAGATCCATGGAGTATTTTTTTTTGAGTTTTCACTAGTATGTAATTCAAGGCCCCATTTCTGTTTGTTTTAATAATTTGAGGCCATTATAATTTAAGGCCCCGTTTGGCACTGCGGTAGCGATCGAAAACGCGGTGGTTATGAAACGTCGTTCGTAAATGTTTGACCTCACCCAATGAACTTCATTCACTTAATGTTCAAAACTAGTTTTTTTTTTGTGGCGGTCGCAACCGTCGCCATTCAAAAACGCAATATGCATTAACTACGTCGGTTCTTGGAGTTGGAGGTGTGGAACTCTAGATAATTTTTCATCACGATCCGGTTGGATTGCGACTTAGCCGCTTCATGGTAACATTTTTAGCGCAAGTAAAATTCAAATTTAAATTCACTTCAATTGAATTGAAATGAGTTTTACAACCCAAATCTTCGTCTCATAAGTAGATGGATCAATGCTTTCTCGAACCTCCTCGAAGTTTAAGATGCTCGAACTCGAACAAGATGGCAACCATCCACACTCAGCACATCATGTACCACTTCACGCACATGTGTTTCTCTTTCAACCATCCATACTGAATTCAAACAAACGACACTGCAACCGACTTAATTTCATCATTCCGCCTTCTAAAATTAAAGAATCGGATCATTTCTCTCTTGCTCCCCCATCTTTCTCGCTCTCTCTCTCTCTCTCTCCTTCTCATGGCCAAGACGAAGAAGACGAGTGTTACTCCCACGACTGCTGCGAGGGCTTCTGGATATCCACCGCCGGCGAGCGAGCCATCTGTGCAAGGCGCAATGCAGCAGCTCAAAGCCTTAAATTTTCTCCTCCTCAAGGAGACGAAGGACCTCCGGGAGAAGATCGGGCAGCTCCGCTCCGAGCTCGCCGCCGTCTCATCGGACCGTTGCATCGACGAGGGCATTCAACACGACGTTTGTGGAGTAGTTGTCTCCTCCCACCTCGCTTCCACCGTCGAAGGATGTGCTACACTGCTTCGGAAGGCAGACTCCGATCTGGCCTCAGAGAAGGCAGTCTCCGCAGAGACGACGGCGAGTCTGTTGAAGAAGGCCGTTGCATCTGCTGCTGAGCTCTGTTTGGCGAAAAAGATGTTGCTTGCTGCATCTAGAAAGATGAATGTGATGGAGAGGGATCTGGAGCGTGCTGTAGAGGAGAGGGATTTGTGCTCGAGTGAACTCGATGAGGAGAGGGTGAAATTGAAGTATTTGAGAGAAATGCTTCGGTCCATGGAACAGGTATCGGCTCAGAACTTCACGTCCCTGATTGCTGCAGGGACTGAGTACTTTAGGAGGTTGGAAGAAGAGGTGAAGTCGAGGAAAAGATCATTGCAATATGCTCGGCACGAGATGAATTTATTGAAGAGATTTCTGAAAGAAAAGATGAATTTGATTGTGGATTAGAGAGAAAGAGAATGAAAAGGTGGAAGAATAGGGAAAGATGAGGGAAGAAGTCTTACTGCATTGCCATGCGTGATGAGGGATTCCTGAAAGAGTAGACGACTAAATTTGTGATATTGTATGAAGAAAAGAAAAATAGAAAAGAGGGAGAGATAAAACTTTTGAATGTTGGGATTGAATCAAATGCCTCAAAAATCTTGTCTTTTAAGGAAAAATGCTGCTACAAAAACAAAATCAGAAATCAGTTGATAGATGAAGTCTCCGATTTAAAGAGCTCTTTGGATGAGTTGAAGGAGAAGAGCAAATGGAGAAATTCCAAGTGGTTGTATCCTACTGTAACTACTGTTTTTGCTGTTGTCATCTCCTTCGCCTTCACCGCAAGAGCACGAGCACGCTAGCGTTGGAGAAGGAGATGACAACAACAAAAATAGTAATTGCAGCAGGATACAATCACTTGGAATTTCTCTATTTGCTCTTCTCCTTCAACTCATCCAAAGAGCTCTTTAAATCAGAGACTTCATATGTCAACTGATTTTTTATTTTGTTTCGGTAGCAGCATTTTTCCTCAAAAGACAAGGTTTTTGAGGCATTTGATTCAATCTGAACATTCAAAAGTTTTATCTCACCCTTTTTTCTATTTCTCTTTTCTTCATATAATATCACAAATTCAGTCATCTACTCTTTCAGGAATCCCTCATCACGCATGACAGAGTGCAGTAAGACTTCTTCCCTCATCTTTCCCTATTTTTCACCTTTTCATTCTCTCTCTCTAATTCCACAATCAAATCCATCTTTTCTTTCAGAAATCTCTTCAATAAATTCATCTTGTGCCGAGCATATTGCAATGATCTTTCCCTCGACTTCACCTCTTCTTCCAACCTCCTACAGTGCTCAGTCACTGTAGCAATCAGGGAGGTGAAGTTATGAGCCGATACCTGTTCCATGGACCGAAGCATTTCTCTCAAATACTTCAATTTCACCCTCTCCTCATCGAGTTCACTCGAGCACAAATCCCTCTCCTCTACAGCACGCTCCAGATCCCTCTCCATCACATTCATCTTTCTAGATGCAGCAAGCAACATCTTTTTCGCCAAACAGAGCTCAGCAGCAGACGCAACGGCCTTCTTCAACAGACTCGCCGTCGTCTCTGCGGCGACTGCCTTCTCTGAGGCCAGATCGGAGTCTGCCTTCCGAAGCAGTGTAGCACATCCTTCGGCGGTGGAAGTGAGGTGGGAGGAGACAACTACTCCACAAACGTCGCGTTGAATGCCCTCGTCGATGCAACGGTCCGATGAGACGGCGGCGAGCTCGGAGCGGAGCTGCCCGATCTTCTCCCGGAGGTCCTTCGTCTCCTTGAGGAGGAGGAAATTTAAGGCTTTGAGGTGCTGCATTGCGCCTTGCACAGATGGCTCGCTCGCCGGCGGTGGATATCCAGAAGCCCTCACAGCAGTCGTGGGAGTAACACTCGTCCTCTTCGTCTTGGCCATGAGAAGGAGAGAGAGAGCAAGAGAGAGAGAGATGGGGGAGCAAGAGAGAAACGATCCGATTCATTAATTTTAGAAGGCGGAATGATGAAATTAAGTCGTTGCAGTATCGCTTGTTTGAATTCAGTATGGATGGTTGAAAGAGAAACACATGTGCGTGAAGTGGTACATGATGTGCTGAGTGTGGATGGTTGCCATCCTGTTCGAGTTCGAGCATCTTAAACTTCGAGGAGGTTCGAGAAAACATTGATCAATCTACTTATGAGACGAAGATTTGGGTTGTAAAACTCATTTCAATTCAATTGAAGTGAATTTAAATTTGAATTTTACTTACGCTATAAATGTTACCAAGAAGCGGCCAAGTCGCAATCCAACCAGATCGTGATGAAGAATTATCTAGAGTTCCACACCTCCAACTCCAAGAACCGACGTAGTTAATGCATATCTAGAGTTCCACACCTCC